>CM066031.1:1886181752-1887381752 GCA_033557465.1 Ichthyophis bannanicus
GCAGTATGGGGCATGGAAGAAATGCACTTAGGCTGCGAAATCTCAAGGGAACAGCAGTATGGGGCATGGAAGAAATGCACTTAGGCTGTGAAATCTCAAGGGAACAGCAGTATGGGGCAAGGAAGAAATGCACTTAGGCTGTGAAATCTCAAGGGAACAGCAGTATGGGGCATGGAAGAAATGCACTTAGGCTGCGAAATCTCAAGGGAACAGCAGTATGGGGCATGGAAGAAATGCACTTAGGCTGCGAAATCTCAAGGGAACAGCAGTATGGGGCATGGAAGAAATGCACTTAGGCTGTGAAATCTCAAGGGAACAGCAGTATGGGGCAAGGAAGAAATGCACTTAGGCTGTGAAATCTCAAGGGAACAGCAGTATGGGGCATGGAAGAAATGCACTTAGGCTGCGAAATCTCAAGGGAATAGCAGTATGGGGCATGGAAGAAAAGGGGGATCTGGGAATGATCATATCTGAATTATCTTAAGGTGGCAGCAAAAGCTAAAAACTATGGCAGCAGATAAAGACCACCCAGCCTATCCAGTCTGCCCTTCCATACCAACTACTAGGCTCTACTGTTCCTCTGTTCCATGCCTTCTTGAATTCAGATACAGTCTTCGTCTCTACCACCTCCACTGGGAGGCTATTCCACATCTCCACCATCCTTCCCATAAAGAAATATCTTCTGACATTACTCCTCAGTCTATCCCCTTGTGCCTTCATCCTATACTCCATTGTTGCAGAGCTTTACTGCAATGCATTTATGCCATGAAGATGCTTAGACGTCTCTATCATATCTCCCATCTCCTGCCTTTCTTCCAAAGTATACATATGGAGATCTTTAACTCTGTCCCCATATGCCTTATGATGAAGGCCATGGCTCCCACCCCTCTTTCCCACTACCCAACCCACAGCTGGCCTGCTGGAGCCTGGATCAGGTAGTGGGGATCCCTAGGACCGATTGGCCCGCTGGTGCTGATTATTCCAGCTCGAAGGTGGAATAATCAGCACAACCTCTCTGACCCGGCAGAACATACAGGGCCGTGACCTGAATCGGCTCTGAATGTTCTGCCAGGGTGGCCCGCCCTCACTCTGCCCTCACTCCGCCCTAACCCCACCCCCTCCCACCTCACGCCAGCTATTCTCATCCTGCAGCTCTAGCCAAGTGGGGAGAGCAAGAGGGAGAATAGGGTCCAGATGGCTTGCAGAGCTGCACGTCCTGCCTGGATGTGCAGCTCCGCAACCTGCGGGCCCATAGTGAAACTGGGGACTAGAGTATGATAAGATACACACAAGTGGTGGACAAGAGACTGAGGAGCATCAGGATCCAAAAGTGGCTTCAAAGAGGTGGGTTTTTATCCTGGATTTGAATAGGGCCAGAGATGGAGCCCGATGCAGTGACTCAGGTAGTTTGTTCCAGGCGTATGGAGCAGCAAGATGGAATGAACGAAGTCTGGAGTTGGCAGTGGCAGAGAAGGGCACAGATAGAAGGGATCTGCCAGAGGAGCAGAGTTCCCGAGGAGGGGTGTAGAGTGAGATAAGAGGAAATGTAGTGAGGAGTCGTGGAATGAATGAAGTCTGGAGTTGGCAGTGGCAGAGAAGGGAACAGATAGAAGGGATCTGCCAGAGGAGCGGAGTTCCTGAGGAGGGGAATAGAGTTGGATAAGAAAGGAAAGGTAATGAGGAGCAGACAACCTCTGCTGCCTCTGACCATAAGGATTCACAATTACCTAACCAAAGGAATTGATGACCTACCTTTCCCTCCCCCCTTCCCCCCTCCATGTGTATTTCCTCGGTAATCCTCAATGAGCTATGAAGGAATCCAAGGGCATCTTACTTTCCTATGAGTGTGCCATGGCCGAAGGGCAGTGGAGGGGGAGAGAAGGAGGGACCCGGCACCACTGGTTTCTGCACCCCAAGATTGCATCCACCATGATTGCTCCAACCCATGCCCCAGGAAATCTGAGAGAGGATAGGGGAATGAGGGAGAGGGAGGGATCTGGTACCATTGGATTCTGTACCCCAAGGCTCTGAGGGCAGCTCCTGCCAGCTTGCAGCCCTTGGCCCCCTTCAATAATCTTATCCTTCCACTCCATTCCAGACTGCCAACCTCCATCTGCTGAAGACTGAGAAATACTGGAGCGAGCAGGGCTGCATAGGACTGTTATAACATGACATCATCAAACCAGTGTTCCCAGTCTTCATCTGCTGGTAGGTGAGCATGAACCCATGCGTCTGGACTGGACTGGAGGGACGATGAGGAAATAGGCAGGCACTAATGGCAAAACTGCTGCAGTCTGCCCACAGAGGTCCCATCTGTCTGCCTGCGGGGACCCATCGACGACACTGCCGAGCCTATGTCCAGCCTGGAAAACAGGTCAGACGCAGGGGGAGAGCGCTGCAAAGAAGGCAGGAGACATGGAAAGAGCCAGTGGACTTGTATAACAGAAAAATGCTAGGGGGGTAGGGAGAAAGTCTGAGAAGAGGAATAGAGAATGGGGGAGGGGGCCGCAGGAAAGGTGCTGGGGAGAAAGAGTGTAAGGGGTTGGAAACGGAAAATATTTATTTATTTAACAGGTTTTTTATACAGGTTTATCATTTCAGTCAACTTGGTAATGTATATTAAACAGGGACATTGATAACTTGGATTTTTCTGAGACAACTGAGGGTTAAATGACTTGCCCAAGGCCACAAGGAGTGCTAGTGGGAACTCAACCCTGGTCTCTTGATTCCCAATCCAGTGTTCTAACCATGAGGCTACTCCTCCACTCTAGATGAAAGCATGGAGACAAAAGGCACCCCCCCTTCTCCCTCCCCCCTCCACAGAACAGAGAATGCACCCCACCACACACACATACAAGCTCCCCACCCCAGCAGTATACACTAACACAGAGGCATCACACACACACACACACACAAATATATAGATAACACCAGTGATAAAGATGCCTCATGCAGCTTCTACTACATTTTTCGATCTCTCCTTGAACTCTTCCCCGCCCCGCCCCGCCCCGCCCCCCCCATAGACATGCATGAGTTTGCAAATGGAGGAAGGGAACATGCGCTGTGTCATAAGTGTGCTCTTTTCAACTTGTCTACCTAGATCTAGTGTTGCTAGAAAATGTTTAACAGTAGTAGTTTCCCCGAGGAAGGTGCGGTGCTTAGGGCTTGGAAGCCTCTGGACCCTGGGTCTGGAACTGAAGCAGGAATCCTAAATCCTTTGTTCTTTGCGGAGAGAGGCAGAGGAGGTAACGGCCTCACTGTGCCATGTGGTAATCTACCAGTACCAGGAAAGCCCAGACGGCCAGAGGTCAAAAGGATGCTGCGTTTTGGAGGCTCTTTGCTCCCTGTGGCTCTACTGAAATGCAACATTATAGAACTGAGCTCTTAAATTTATTTCAGATTTGTTAACTGTTGGAGCCAGATGATGACACAAATCTGGTTTTCGACTGGATCCCAGTAAAAGGGGAGCAGGGAAAACATGATTTAAAAGTATGTTTAATTGTTAGACAATCTTCTGGAGCAGATGAAAAAGATGAAGCACGTGGCAGAAGGGAGCTGCAGGGCACCAGAAAACTCAGATGATTTATGCCAAAGAATCCAGAAGCATCTGCCCCTGGATGCCAGGCAGCGTGTGAACATTTGGGATAAGGAGGGAGAGTCACGCCACGCCTCTTGCCTTTCACACAGCATGAAGTCACTGGAATCTCAGTGACGTGCCAGGGTTCATCTCCTGACAGCGCTTGGCAGAGTGGTGCAATGACAGAGGACGTACACGTGTTTCAGGGGCAGAGCTGGGCACAATAGATCATTCTCTGCCATTTCTTTCATGTGTTCTGCAGCGCACAAAGGTTTGCACTCAGGACCTGGCTGAGTCAGACCCACTTCCCTGTTCAGGCTGGGCCCTAGCCCTCAGGGTCTCTCTTGGGACAGGGATAGGCACGGAAGTTGTGGGGAGTTAATTTGGGCAGAGTGGATGAGTCTTGCTGTAATCTTCTGCCGTCATAGTTGGTGTGTCTGGTACAGAAGCGAAAGTCGCAGGAGCCCAGATCAAAGGGAAGAGGTGAGTCAGTTCTCTATTTCCACCTCCTCTGTAAAGCACTTTGGGACTTTTAAAACAAGAAAGATTTTGAAATACCAGTAAGTGACTGATCCAAGAAAACCTGGAAGCAGGGAGTAGGGAAGGTACACTGGAACTGGAAGGTCAAGCGCCAAGCACAGTGCATATGCGGTAGTGTCGTTCTGAAACGGACATTTCTTTATTTCTTTATTTAAACAGATTTGTATACCACCTTATCCTACAATCAAAGTGGTCACAACACAATTGGGGGGTTACATTTAACATAGGGGAACTTAACATCTAGACAGTACAGTTGGAGGGTTACATGTATCCCTCCCCCCTCCTTCAGCCTCTAGATTGGCATTTCCCAGAACGGCCTCGGGTGCAAGTAAGGGGCCTTCTCCCACTTACTCTAGGACTATTTATCAGTGCCACTTCGAAGAGGCACAGAGATGCCAAGGGGGACACACTTTTAAGCAGGAAATGTTGAGCCCACTTCCCAACGCAGCCCATGCCCACCCCGACCCACTCCACAGCACTTCTCAGCCAACTCTGTGACTCAAACAGCTCCAGATCTGTCGTCATATTTCTATGTTTCTATAAAAAGGGGACTGTTGTAGTTGTTATGGAAGGACAGACTAGATAGGCCATGTGGTCTTTTTCTGTCGTCATATTTCTGTGTTTCTAGATCTGTAGCTCACACTTCCAGCCTGCTAATCCTGTAGCAGCAAGTGTTGGCTGTGAGATTGAACGTTGCGTGTGGTTGCTTGTAGGCAGAGAAAAAAGTGAATGGCCAGGTCCGAGTCTCCGGAGTTTTGTGGAAATGTCCTTATTTTGTATGGGAGACGGCTCTCCAAAGACAGAGTCTCCCGCTTCATGAGGGAAACTTATCAGGTCTGGGGCACCACTACATTCTGGCCCAACACCCCACTCTTGCTCTCCAATCTCCAGAGCAACCCCCTCAGCTCTCCAAGCCAGAGGAGAGGATCCATGCCCTCACCCACTGGACACTGCATCAAAGACCTTAGTATCCCCATGTGGGATCCAAGCCCCCCTTCCCCTTCCCACTGCTTCCCAAGCTTTGTTTGCAAAATGTAACATTTAGGGGCATGTTTACTAAACTGCATTAATGTAGCAGCAGCTACGTTAAGGCACGTTATGTGCCGTTAAGGTGCCTTAGCGTTACATTCTCTAATGTTAAGGCGCCTTAACAGCACATAACACGCCTTAATGTTCCCGGCTGCGTTAAGGCCAGAAAAGGGTGGAAAGAGGGCGGAGAGAAGGGGTCAATGGGTGGCCGGGGAGAGGCCCCTTCACACTAACGTGGAGAAATTAAGGGCTGAATCCTAACGCAACTGAAAACCTGGCGTTAGCACACATTTGCAAGAGAGAGAAACCATTTCAGTGTCAGCAATGTACAGCATAGGCAGGGAGCCCAAGAAAGGTGATAGTAGTGCTTCATTTGCAGCAACAGCATAGTGCTCTGGTATGAAAGGCCACTATGCTGATGGCGCAAATTGGGCATGGGGGCTGCAGGCGGGACCTGCAGTGGGGACTACTGGGGGATAGGGTGGACTACGCGGTTGCCGAGGTGGCACATAGGAACGCAGAAAATGGAAACCAGCAAGACAGCAACTGGCCAGGATCAGACATGCCCATGAGTCTGTGTCCCATCCAGGGGACATCACCCAGCAGGCACCCCAAGGGGTGCATAACATTGACAGGTGGTGCCGGGGGAAGCGTGGACATTTATGTAGGCACCCCTACCCCAGATCCCACACCTTAGTCAGCCGCCTACCTGCCCCCTGGATGGCCTGGGATGGCGCACCACCAGCACCAACAGCATATGATCATGGCGGCATGGCAGAGGGGGTGGGTGATTGTGCTGGAGGGAGCAGTGGCACTCGCCTGCAGTGGACCTAGGCCATGCCCTGTACCAGTATGTGTTGTGCAGTGCAACAGAAGAGGTCTGGCCGAGGAACGTAAGGGTAGCCCCAGGGACCACTGTGCTGCTGTGGCAACAGTGTGGTGCAGTACACTCAGCCAGCATGTCCAGGAGCAGAGGGTCAGAGGTTCAGGTCCCATCTGTGGATCCTGCAGAGCATCTCCCCATAGTTTTAGCCCATAATGCAGCCACAACAACAACATGGGCAAACCCCAATGCAGTGGTGCACAGGGGTACGGACACTCACTCACAAGGGCTCCACTATCCACAGCTTCATGGAGTGTCAGGCTGTTGGCCCCAGCACAGAGCTGCAGTTATCACCAGAGCACTACTACTACCCCCTGCACAGATTAGCAATGTCGGCACTGTGATCAGGACCAGTGCAGGGGGTAGGGTTGGCAACCACCACCATCTCTGCACAATGCTGAGATAGGTGTGGGAGTGTGCGTATGTCTCTCCATTGTTTGTGTCTGCCAACACCTCACAGAGCCCACATTGCTCACACTGCTTCCAGCGTTAGCCTGCAAATGTGCATAATGAGCAGCAAGGTATTGTGGGTATGGCCAAGGCAAGGTATTGTGGGTATGGCCAAGACAGGGCGGACTGGCCAGGATGCATCTGCACAGGGTGGAGGGCAATGGCTAGGACACTGTTGTGGCCGACCACCACCTGCATGGACAGGGTGGCCACAGCATGTCACGCTGGGGGGGGGGGGGGGAGGGTCACTCTCACTCTGACCAAGCAGTGACCATGGCATATCTATGTTCCCACATAGTGCCACACATTATTTGTTTCCAGTGATGCCTGTGTGTTCCTGGTTTTGGGGCTCAATCATGGAGATACCTGCTTGGTGTCTGTGCTGTGCATCCCACTTCTGGGTGCACAGGGTTCCCCTGTGAGCATGTGCTATGGACTGGTTAGTGGGCTGTCTGTAGTTTGTCTGTGCATGGTGGGAACACCTTGTAGGATGCTGCAGGTGCAGTCTGACTGTGCTGTCTGTTGATGAATGGCAGACTGTGGCGTGGGGCAGTTGAGCCTACCCCAAGCATCATTGCTGGTCTGCAATGGTCATAGGTATGGCACTGGCCCAGCAACTCTGGAGGGCTGTCATCCGCCAGCAGGACTGTGGTTGCTAGTACTACAGCCATTCTGCAGCATGCAGCCACCTGTCCCACCACACCCTCATCTACAAACAGGGTGATTGAGGCCCCTTGGGGTATATAGGGCATGCTACTTAGACCCATAGTGACAGTGCTACATAGCCCTCATGCGAGTCTAGACTGCCCTGATAACAGGTACCCATGGTAACCAGACCTTAACACCAGGTACGCACTAATCTGGGTGGTGTCCGGTCCCACAGGGCCACATATGATTGTAGCACACAGCTGGAACAGATGTACCTTTGACTGCACAGCTGGGAACACCTGTCACACACTGGCACTGCTGGGAACGTGCAGCAAAACCTATCTCCAGCACCACATGTACTGTGGACCTAGTGCTGGGCGCCCATCCTATCTCTCAGGGTGAACACGGAACCTGCACAATGGCATGGTCTGTAGCTACTCTGTGCCAGTATCACATACTGTCAGTGCATCTTACCACGCTGCAATCCTGAAGAGGTGCAGACCCCATTTGGTGGTCAGCTGTAGGCCGCTGTTCTGCATTTGCAATGCATCATGGGTGCTAGTGGAGTTACCCTATCCTGGCGCACGGAGCAGACGGTTTGTGCCGTGACCTGCAGTCCTTCTGTACCCAGCCATTGCTATGCAGCAAGTCATAGAGGTATAGCCTACTGGTTAGTATGCTGACGTTCTAGGCAGAGGTCATGGGTTCAATTCCTTGTTGTTCCCTCCTGTCCAAGGCAGATATTTTGCTTGCCTGTGACAGTCATATCTTTGCAGATCTGTGCTGCCAGCCCATAGTACCCTCACCACAGTTGGCAACAATCGTTATAAGGCATTTCAAGGCTCCTAATTAGGCACAGTACAAGGCGCGTTATAAGGCACCTTATGAGGTGCAATACAAGGCACGTTAGAAGGCACCTTATTAGGCGCAGTACAAGGCACCTTGTACTGCGTCTAATAAGGTGCCTTCTAACGTGCCTTGTACTGCGCTTCATAAGGGCCTTCTAGCGCGCCTTAGAACATAAGAACATAAGACATGCCATACTGGGTCAGACCGAGGTCCATCAAGCCCAGTATCCTGTTTCCAACAGTGGCCAATCTAGGTCATGCGTACCTAGCAATATCCCCAAAAGACACAGGTTCCTCAATGCTTGTACTGGGTCAAGCATTGATATCCTGGGTCCCTTTTTAATAGTGGTTTATGGCCTTATCTGACACAGCTTTAATGCTGCCACGCCCACTCCTTTATATGGGCATCTGTATCATCAATGCGGAACCTAATGCGAATGGCAATACCGCAGTTTAGTAAACATACCCCTTAATTACTTCAGCCACCCTAATTAATTAATCTATGTCCCTGAAAGGAATAAAACATAGATGAAAGTTGTGAAAGTTCTTTGGTTCCTGTCCCGCTCCACAGCAGTGGGCTGGATATCTTCTCTCCTCGTGGTTCCTATCTCCGGTGGGGCAGGCGACGTCCTTCGGTATTGTGTTGTGTCTCTTTTTAGAAGGTGCATTGGGCAGATTTATCACACAGGCAGCAGACTCCTTTCTTACCACTTTATTCTCCTTGCTTGCTCAATTACTAAAATGCATTTCACAGTCAGCCACCTGATCCCCGGTCTTCCCTGAAACACGGGATGGATTAATGCCTGTCCTGGCCCCAAAAGTCTCACCGAACACCAATACAACTCTAAAAAATGGTCACTTCCGAAGTGACAAATAGACAATCAAAAAGTAATAAAATCACTCCATTACCTCACCAGTTTTTTATAGTATTAACATCAAGGACACAAAGCCAGGAGGAAAACAGGTCTCAGAACTGATGGGGTTATATTTGGACAACAAGGAAAAACCTTTAGCCACTTCCCCAAAAACATCAACGACCTGAATACACTCCTTATCATAAAATATTCAGTTATTTAACAAAAAACAATGTCCCAAAAATATGTGCTTCCAAACAAATCAAACCAATGGCATTTCATCTACAAGCCAACAGCAGAAACCTTTCACCATATACTGAAGTAGTGAAAAAAAACATCACTTAACTTCAGCGCCTCCAATCAGCTGTCTTGTGTGCCGGTCAATCACCCCAACGTCCCTCAGGCATTTCGCTATAAATGCTTCTTCAGGGGGATAAAAAAAATATGTAATCAGTGACACTAGAAAAGAAAAAACAAAAAACACACATTATAGAAACCTAACACCATCCCTTCACATGTATACTATAAAATCAAAATCGGCAAACTACATTACACTACTAGACAAATCATTCAACTTACCAATAAGTTTGGGTCCATAACACATATCCACTATCATCAGATTCACCAAACCTCCGGACCTCAAAAAACACTGAGCAAGCCGAGATACAGGATAGGGTTTCACATGAGCATGCTTTACTCTTCCTTTCATTTCCACCCTGGCGGAACAAGTAGCGTCCCTTTTCTTCTGACTTTGGAAGCGGTGGGGCAAGTGGTTCCCTCTGCCTCATACGTGGGAAGGCAGAGGGGTAGAAGCAGATGGCCTGAACCAGGCCCGTACCATGCCCTGTGTGACTAACAAATTTGGTTGTCCCCCACAGCCATGTTCAGTATTGTAACTCACTCTTTTTGAGCTTCCTAGAAGCCCAGTGATGATATCGGCACCTCCTTCTGTGCTTACGCCCTGTGCGGTCGGTCCACTCACACTGCCCTGGCGTGAACCATTCCCAGCCTCTCACTGATTTGGCAGGCAGGGGAGATTCAGACAGCTTGTCCTGGCTTCTCTCTTTTTATTTGGGTAAAGAGGATGAGGAGGAAGTTGGCCTGGCTGCTTCTGATTCTTTTCTTCTTTGGTGGGTGCTTCGTACTATTTTAACGGTCTCATGCATGCCCCTCTCCCCACACGATGTGTGCGTGCCCCTCAAGCCACTGTTTTAAACACTGGAACACCTCCAAGGAGCAGTGGGAGTATCTAGAACTTTATTTTTACTGAGCTTACTGCTCGTTCTTCACTTTTCTTCTCATATTTTGAGTTTATCTTCTCATCTATTAACTTTACTGAGACAAGCGAGTCTGTTATCCCAGCAATATTACATCACTGGCAAAGACCTTTTTTCAGCAGGGAAGGTAAAAGGAGAGTTATATTAAGCCCTTCTACATGGTAACATAGTAAATGACGGCAGATAAAGACCAGCATGGTCCATCTAGTCTGCCCAGCAAGGCGGCAAGAGTAGGTGCACCTGCCACTCCATGCAGGTCACCCCCCCCCCATGCCTTTATTTAGGGGTGTACCCACCGCTCCGTGCAGATCACCCCTATTTGTTGAGATACAAGAGACAGTTTTGATTTTATCTTGTTGCTGTAAAGGGATCCACTGTGTCTGTCCATTGCCATTTTGAATTCTGTCACTGTATTTGCCCCCACCACTTCCATCGGCAGGGCATTCCAACCATCCACCACCCTTTCAGTGAAAAAGTATTTCCTGACATTGCCTTTCATTTCACCCCTTTGCAGTTTCATGTTATGCCCTCTAGTTTTACAGCTTCCCCATCTTTGAAAATGTTTATTTGTCTATTAATACTCGTTTAAGTAGTTAAAGGTCTGTATCAAATCTCCTCTGTCCCTCCTCTCCTCTAGCTTATACATATTTAGGTCTTCAAGTCTCTTCTCATACATCTTCTGATGCAGGCTCCATATCATTTAGGTTGCCTTCCTTGGAACTGTTTCCAATCTTTTTATATCCTTTGTGAGATATGGCCTGTAAACTGAACAAAATATTCCAAATGAGGCCTCACCAGCGACTTGTACAGGGGCATTACTACCTCCTCCTTTCTGCTGGTAGTTCCCTTCTGGCTTTGACTACCGCCTTGTGGCACTGTTTCGCCACCTTGAGATCCTCAGAAACAATCACTCCGAGGTCCTTCTCCTGGTCCGTGCACACCAACCTCTCGCCCCCTATTGCATACAAATCCCTTGGATTTCTGCATCCCAAGTGCATGACACTGCACTTTTTCACATTAAATCTTAACCACCAAGCATTAGATCATTTTTCCAGGTTTTGTAGATCTTTCCTCATGATATCCATTCCCTTAGGGGAGTCCACTCTGTTGCAAATTTTCGTTTCATCTGCAAAAAGAAAGACTTTTCCATTCAGTTCATCAGCAATATCACTCACAAATACATTGAACAGTACCAGTCCCAGGACCGATCTCTTGGGTACGCCACTAATCACCTTGCTTTTATCCGAGTGAGTTCCATTTATCATCACCTTCTGTTGTCTGTTATCAACCAATTTCTGATCCAGTTCTCCACCTTGGGACCCATCCCAAGGCTGTTCCGTTTATTGATAAGCCCCCTGTGAGGAACAGTATCAAAGGCTTTGCTGAAATCTAGATAGATCACATCCATCACATGCCCTTGATCTAGTTCTCTGTTCGCCCAGCCAAAGACCTCAATCAGATTTGTTTGGCATGATCATTCCTTGATAAAACCATGTTGCCTCGAATCATGCAACCTATTGATTTCGAGAGTCACTATTCTTTCTTTCAGCAGTGCCTCCATTACTTTTCCCACCACCAAGGTAAGGCTTACTGGCCTGTAGTTTGTCACTTCTTCCCTATTTCCACTTTTGTTAGGAGGTACCACAACAGCCCTCTCCAGGCCTGTGGAACTTCTCTTCCTTCCAAGGATCTATTAAGAATATCCTTTAAAAGCCCTACAAGAACCTCTCTGAGCTCTTTCAGTATCCTTCAGGTCCCATGGCCTTGTCCACTTTTAGTTTTGCAAGCTGTTCAAACACAGCATCTTCTGTGAATAGTGTGGTATCTACTCCATTCCCATTTGTATATTTTTCAATCACAGGGGGTCCTTCTCCAGGATTTTATGTAGTAAAAACAGAACAGAAGTATTTGTTCAGTATTTTTGCTTTTTCAATGTCACGTTCCACTAATCCATTCTCAGCACTTTTGAATCCTATGATTCCATCTCTTATCTTTCTCTTCTGAATATACCTGAAAAACGTTTTGTCACCATGCTTCAGATCTTTAGCCATCTTTTCCTCTGCCTTGGATTTTGCTTTCCTTATTTCTCTTTTTGTCTCTTTTAGTTTTATCCTGTATTCTGTTCTGTGTTCCTCTGTTTGAACTTCTGAATTTTGGGAAAGCTGCGGTTTTTGCTTTTATTTTTGCAGTCACTTCTTTGGAGAACCAAATAGGTTTCCTGTTCCTCTTGTTTTTATTTACTTTCCTTACATATGTATCCGTTGCCCCTTTTATTGTTTCCTTTAGTTGAGGCCATTGCAATTCCACTTCCCTTATCCCCTCCCACCCTGCCAACTCCTCCTTCAGGCACTGGGCCATTTTACTGAAGTCAACGTTTTTGAAGTCTAGGACTTTGAGCTTCCTGTAATTGGACTCTGCCTTTGTTTTTATCTCAAACTACACCATATGATGATCAGTGCTGCTCATGTGGGCACCCACCCGGACATTCAACACGCTATCCTCCATTAGTGAGCACTAAATCCAGCATTGAACTTTCCCTGGTCAGTTCCATCACCATTTGTCTAAGCAATGCATCTTGGAAGGCATCCACAATTTTTTTTATTTCTATCCAGATTTTCAGAAGCAATACACCAATCCACATTGGGTAGATTAAAGTCACCCAATATGATCACTTCCCCCTTCATGGCTATCTTTGCAATATCAACAATCGATTTGTTATCCATTTCTTCGGTTTGAGTTGGAGGCCTGTAGACTACAGCAGTATGGATGACAGTGCCATCTCCTCTTTCCTACACAATCCACAGTGCTTCTCCTTTTCCCCATGTCCCCTGCATTTCAGCAGCTTTAATATTGCTTTTGACATACAGGGCTATCCTCCTCCTTTTCTACGATCTTTATTTCTTCTCAGTAGATTATAGCCAGCTATGGCAATATCCCATTCATGTGACTCGTTAAACCATGTTTCTGTAATGGCCACAATGTCCAAGTCTATTGCCACCATCAGGACTTCCAGATCAGGAACTTTGTTGGCTAGGCTGCGAGCATTTGTGCTCATTGCTTTCCAGCATTTGTTGACTGGCTTGCCTGTATTTTGCATGGATTTTGTTCTACATGCCTCTTGCTTGCTATTGATGTGTGGGTTAATAGTGTGGCTGTTTCCAATGTTGTTATGTTTTTGCTGGAAGTAACGTCCTGAACTTGTTCTTCTCCATCCGCCACCCCCCATAACTAGTTTAAGTGCCTGTCCATGTAATGCCTGAATTTTTCACTTAGGATCCTTTTCCCCGTGACATCAACACAGTATAGCCTCTTGTTGTGCCATCTATTTTCCCAGTCGCCAATATATCTAAATCCTTCTAGTTTGCAACAGGTTTGGAGCCATATATTAAAGCTGCTTATGCGATGCAGCCTTTATTCTGAAATAGGACATTATGTAACTGATTTTTTAAAAACTTATTTCAGCTTTGTTGACCAGGGAAGCCAGATCAAGACAAAAATCCTTTTTCCGACTGGTCCCAAAAGAAGGGGAGCGAGAAGCAAGGTATGTGGAACACATTCAGATTGCAAAAGCAGAATGCTTACATCATTTCCTATTCCATAAATCGCTGAGGAAAACATTTCCAAATGTGTTTAATTGTTAGATATGCACCCAGAGCAGATTTAATTCCAACAACGGCAGAGCAAACACACAGGTGCAGTGGGAGTTTATTTCAGGATGTTGGGTCTGCAGAGGAGAAATGGTTAGGTATCCAGTGTTTTCTCAGGTCATCAGTTGACCCAAGATTTGTGTCGACACAGAGAGGCACAAAGCTATCAGGTCACATTATCATCCCGGGTGTATTTGCCCATCTAAATGTTACTTGATTATTCCAGCGCAATTAGGGATTTTAGATTTAATTACTAACCTTACCAAATCTAAGCTCAAGATACGTTAGGTCAAAATCATTTTATTAGAAAACCAATACAATACACAAAACACCCCAACAGGAGGTTTTTCTTACATATGTCAGGTAGCATAAAAAGCTTTGTAGATTTTGAATAATTTTTTTAACCCATAGCCTCACATTCATGCCTCTTAACAAGAAAAGGCTCTCCAGAGAGGTCTTTCCAATTCACTACTTGCTCCAAATGTTTTATTTATTTAACAGTTCTTCTTTACTGCTTTATCATTTCAATCAAAGTGGTTCATATTGTAACAAACTTGGTAGTGTACATTAAACAGGGACACTGATAACTTGGAATTTTTGGAGGCAATGGAGGGTTAAGTGACTTGCCCAAGGCCACAAGGAGTGTTGGTGGGAATTGAACCCTGGTCTCTGGGTTCCCAAGCCAGTGCTCTAACCACCAGGCTCCTCCTCCTCCAACCTGCAGCAATTTACATGCTAAGCCATCAGACAACAAAGCACCGATGCCTTATCTATAAAATCGTACAGTGAAT
Organism: Ichthyophis bannanicus; assembly: GCA_033557465.1. Classification (NCBI taxonomy): domain Eukaryota; kingdom Metazoa; phylum Chordata; class Amphibia; order Gymnophiona; family Ichthyophiidae; genus Ichthyophis; species Ichthyophis bannanicus. The sequence goes on from CM066031.1 coordinate 1,886,196,297, forward strand.
GACCACAGCATTCTCCCCAATTGCCCCACCTACTCAATCCTACTAACCATGCACAATATCAGACATGCACCCCCCCCCCCCCTCCCGATCTGCACATGGCAGACTATTCTCCTCTCAAAACCCCCCTGCCACACAATCTCAGCTACCTTAATCCAAAGGTGTATTCTCAAAAAGCTTTAAGAAGTCACTACATACTCCAGAAGTCATCGTTTGAAGATAATCCTTCCACGTTTCCATGAGGAGATACATTTTTCTCTGCTCGATCCACTTGTAAGAACTGATGCAGAGCATAACATAAGATATGCCATACTGGGTCAGACCAAGGTCCATCAAGCCCAGTATCCTGTTTACAACAGTGGCCAATCCAGCTCACAAGTACCTTGCAGTTTCCCTAAAATACACTCAGATTCCACAATGCTCGTATTGGGTCAAGCAGTGGATATCCCGGGTTCCCTTTAATAATTGTTTATGGACCTTTCCTCCAGGAACTTGTCCAAACCTTTTTAAACCCAGCTACATTAACAGTTTTTACTACATCCTCCGGTGACAAATTCCAGGGTTCAATTACACTTTGAGTGAAAAAACATTTTCTCTTATCAGTCTTAAATAGGTTATCCTGTAGCTTCATTGCATGTCCCCTAGGCTTTCTATATTCTGATAACATAAACAATCGATCTACGTTTACCCGTTCCACTCTGTTCATTAATTTAAAGATTTCTATCATATCTCCCCTCAGCCGTCTCTTTTCCAGGTTGTAGAGCCCTAATCTTTTTAGCCCCTCCGGCTCTTCTCTGTACTTTTTCTAATAACGCTATATCCTTTTTAAGATACGGTGAACAGAATTGCACACAATATTCAAGGTGTGGTCTCACCATGGAACGATATAGAGGCATTATAATATCTTCTGTTCTATTTTCCATTCCTTTCCTTATCATACCTAGCATTCTATTTGCTCTCTTGGCCGCCACTGCACACTGGGCCGAGGGTTTTAACATGGTATCCACAATGATGCCTAAATCTTTTTCCTGCGTGGTGGTTCCTAAGGTAGAACCTTGCTTCATGTAAGCATAGTTTGGGTTTTTCTTTCCTAGGTGCAAATAACTTTGCACTTGTCCACATTAAATTTCATCTGCCATTTTGATGCCCAGTCTTCCAATTTATCAAGATCCTCTTGCAATTTTCCACAATCCTCTTGGGTTTTAACAACTTTAAATAATTTTGTGTCATCTGCAAATTTGATAACCTCACTCGTTATTCCCTTTTCAAGGTCATTTATGAATATGTCAGAAAGCAGCGGACCTAGCACGGATCCATGGGGTACACCACTATTCACCTTTTTCCATTGGGAAAATTGGCCATTTAGCCCAACCCTCTGCTTTCTGTCTTTTAACCAGTTCCTGATCCACAGTAGTACACTGCCTCCTATCCCATGACACTTTAGTTTTGCCAAAAGTCTCTGATGAGGGACCTTGTCAAAGGCTTTCTGAAAGTCCAGATACACTATGGGGTATGTTTACTAAACTGCGGTAATGTCATTCGCGTTAGGTTCCGCGGTAAAGATACAGATGCCCATATAAAGGTGTGGGCATTGTATCGTTACCGCAAGCTGTAGCAGCTAACACGCGTTACAAGGCGCCTTAGACTAACAAGCATTACAAGGCACCTTGCAAGGCACCTTATAAGGCGCCTTGAAAGGTGCCTTGTAAGGTGCCCAGTAAGGTGCCATGTAAGGTGCCTAGTAAGGTGCCTCATAAGGCGCCCTATAGGTCCTCCTGGGCTAAGCACCATATTAGGCACCCTTGGACAAGGCACCGCAGAAGGCACCCTGGGCTATGGAACCATAGGTTAAGGTGGCCTAACAAGGTTATGGTGTCCTAGGTTAGTGTGCCCTAGGGACTGCAAGGTGCCTCAGGATGCCATGCATGACCTGTGCGGAACAGAGACAGATGTAGCCCTAACACTAGATAGAGCACTCAGGAAAGGCAATGAACAGGTGAGTGAAGGAGGGAGAAGTATCTGTGGGCATCCCATGTGCCTGCCAGCACTGATGACAAACATGGTGGGGCAACATGGTGGGGCACAGGGTGTTGGCAATGTAAAGTACCGGAAAAACAGTTGGTGGCAGACGATGGGAATACATGTCCTCCAGTGGAGGCGGAGGTGGCAGGATAGTTACAATGATGGGTGGACAGAGGAGTGGTGGTGCCATGCAGATCAGGCACAGGCGAGGCAAGCATGAAGAGGCGCAATGCAGGAAAGGGTAGCAGGGCATGACATGGGGTGGCAGCCTGCACTGGCAGAAAGGACTCTACACAGCTGACAGACGCAGATAGACAGACCAAGGGAATGTTGGCAATTGTGGCGAGGGTATTATGGGCTGGAAGCACAGATCTGCAAATATATGACCTCTACAGGCATGCACACTATTTGAGTAGAACAGGCATGAGAGGAGGGAACAATGAGGAACTGAACCCATGAACACTGCCAAGAATGGCATTGTATTAACCAGTAGGCTATACCTCCATGGTGTATGTCACTGCAATGTCTGGGTACAGAAGGACTGCAGGTCACCGCACAAACTGTCTGCTCTGAGTGCCAGGATAGGGTAACCCCACCGGTACCCATGATGCAATGCACATGCTGAATAGCAGTCTACAGCTGATCACCAAATGGGGTCTGCACCTCTCCGGTACCTCAGCTTGGAAAGACGAACTGACAGTGCGTGATACTGGCACAGAGTAGCTACAGACCATGCCATTGTGCAGGTTCTGTGTTCACCCTGAGGGATAGGAAGGTGCCCAGCACTAGGTCCGCAGTACATGTGGTACTGGAGATAGGGCCTGCTATACATCCCCATCACTACCAGTGTGTGACAGGTGTTCCTTGCAGTGCAGCCAAAGGTAATTTGGTGTCCATCTGTATCCTGCAGTCACAGGTGGCCCTGTGGGACCAGACACCAGCTAGATTGGTGTGTACCCCATGTTAGGGTCTAGCTGACATGGGCAGCTGTTAGCAGGGCAGAGGGGTTCCTAGACTTGCATGAGGTGTGTGTAGCAGTGCCTATATAGATCACAGTGGTATATACTACATACCCCAAAGGGCCCACATCACCATTTTTCCCGTTACTGACGTCAGGCTCACCAGGCTGTAGTTTCCTGGATCAACCCTGGAACCCTTTTTAAAAATTGGCGTTATATTGGCGATCCTCCAGTCTTCAGGTATTAAAGATGATTTTAATGATAGTTCACAGATTACTAATAGCAGGTCTGCAATCTCATATTTCAGTTCTTTCAACACCCTTGGATGTATACCATCCGGTCCAGGTGATTTGCTACTCTTCAGTTTATCAAATAGTTGTAATACATCTTCCCGGTGTATCAATATTTCTTTCAATTATTCCGCAGTATCACCTTTAAATACCACTTCAGTCATGGGTAACATCCCTGCATCTTCCTCAGTAAAGACCGAAGCAAAGAATTAATTCATTCTCTTTGCTATGGCCTTGTCCCCTCTTAGTGCCTCTTTTACCCCTCTATCATCTAATGGTCCAACTGATTCTCTCACGGATTTTTTGCTACAAATGTACTTGAAAAGGTTTTTATTACGTATTTTTGCTTCCACAGCAAGCTTCTTCTCAAATTCTCTCTTTGCCTGACTTATCAATGCCTTGCATCTAACTTGCCAGTCCTTGTGCTGTTTCCAGTTTTCGTCATTTGGCTATTTTTTCCATTTCCTGAAATTTGTTTTTTGGCAGCAACAGCCTCTCTGACCTCACCTTTAAACAAAGCTGGCAGTTTTTTGGACTTCCTTCCACTTTTCTTAATGCATGGAAGACAGCTGGTCTGGGCCTCCAAGATAGTATTTTTAAAAAACACCCAAGCTTGATGTAAGTCTTTAACCTTTGCAACTGCTAATTTGGTTTTTTCTTAACTATTGTCCTCATTTTATCATAGTCTCCCTTTCGAAAGTTAAAAGGTAGCACTGTGGATTTCCTTACCATCCCTCCTCTATTAATTAAATCAAACGCCATCATGCTATGATCACTATTTCCAAGTGGCCCCAACACCCTTATCTCTTGCACCAGATCTGGTGTTCCACTAAGGACTAGGTCTAATATGGCTTCCCCTCTGGTCGGTTCATAAACCAGCTGCTCTATGAAGCAGTCATTTATTTCATCTAGAAACTTTATCTCCCTAGCATGTACTGCCGTGACACTGACCCAGTCAATACCGGGGTAATTGAAATCACCCATTATTATTACTGTGCTGTAACGTTTGTTAGCTTCCTTGATTTCTTTGAGCATTTCATCATCCATTTATTCATTCTGGCCAAGCGGTCGATAGTACACCCCCACTGCCATCGCCTTCCCCTTTTTACATGGAATTTCAATCCATAGAGATTCTACTGCAAATTTTGTTTCCTGCAAAACTTTAATCCTTTGTGACTCAATGTCCTCTCTAACATAGAGCACAACCCCTCCACCAATTTGATCAGCTCTATCATTACGATATAGTTTGTACCCAGGTACCACAGTGCCCCACTGGTTGTCCTCCTTCCACTATGTCTCAGATACCAATCATATCTAACCTCTCATTTAGTGCTATATATTCTAACTCTCCCATCTTATTTTTTAGACTTCTAGCATTTGCATACAAGAATTTTAGAGATGGTATTTTATTTATATTAATCTGGTTATTGGTAGGCATGGGTAATTTGGAATCTTTAAGCTCTGTCTGCTCCATAAGGGCATTAGGGCTACTTTTGTCTTTACTGGAACCTCTCTGCTGATATGCCCTAACTTCAATTTTTGGTAGTATCCTTCAAGGATACATTGTTCCGAACCATGCGCTCTTGGGCGACTGTCGGCTTTCCCCTATTATCTAGTTTAAAAGCTGCTCTATCTCCTTTTTAAAGGTTAATGCCAGCAGCCTGGTTCCATCCCGGTTAAGGTGAAGCCCATCCCTTCGGAAGAGCCCCTCCTTCCCCCAGAATGTTCCCCAGTTCCTAACAAATCCAAAACCCTCATCCTTGCACCATCGTCTCATCCACGCATTGAGACTCCGGAGCTCTGCCTGCCTTTTGGGTCCTGCGCATGGAACGGGAAGCATTTCGGAGAACACTACCTTGGAAGTTCTGGATTTCAACTTCCTATCTAAAAACCTAAATTTAGCTTCCAGAACCTCCCTACCACATTTTCCTATGTCATTGGTACCAACATGTACCAAGACAGCAGACTTCTTCCCAGTACTATCTAAGACCTTGTCTAGGTAGCACGTGAGGTCCGCTACCTCAGCACCAGGCAGGCATATCACCAGGTGATCCTCACTTCCTCCAACCATCCAGCTATCTACATGCCTAATGATCGAATCACCAACTATAAAAGCTGTCCTAACCCTTCCCTCATGGCACATGGCCCTGGAATAACTTCCTCAGTGCGAGAGGGTTTTACAGCACCTGGAGGACAGGTCCTAGCTACAGGATTACTTCCTACCACATCAGGGTGATGCTCTCCTGTCACGTGGCCTCTCTCCTCCATGGCAACAGGGATGATGCCAGACTGGAGGTGGGACTTCAGTACTATATCCCTTTAGGTCTCGTCTATGTACCTCTCTGTCCTCCAGGTCTGCTACTCTAGCCTCCAGAGATCGGACTCGTTCCCTGAAAGCAAAGAGCTCCTTGCACCTAGTGCACACATAAGAGCCCTTACCAACTGGGAGAAAATCATACATGTGACCCTCAATGCAAAAGACTGGAAAACCCCCATCTTGCTGCTGGACTGCTGTCTGCATCTTAGTTTTAAGGTTGTGTTTAGTTATTTAAGTTCTTTACCTACTAAGGGTTGGTAGGGATATTTATACTAATAAAACTACACCTAATACATTTAATGTACTTTGATCACCTGAAGCTTAATTAATCTCAGGTCCTTAATGTATGCCTGATGAGGACAAATAACTGCACCTGAGAGTGAATATCGCACCTCCTTTCCTTTGAGAGGTTTATGCACCTGTAAAGCCACAGTTATCCCAGGGGTGGGTGAAAATTGGGGAGGGAGGGAGGGAAAAAGACTTATTAAAAGCTGGCTGCTACACAGTACCCTGTCCTATGCTTCTAAGGTAATCTGTGACCAATTTTCAGAGGGAGTCCCACAGCCCTCGCATGTATAGAGGGAGTCTTGGGTTGTAAATTTAACCAGAAAGCTCTCTGTGGTGTTTTAAATTTAAACTGAAAGCTCTTTGCTGCTACTAGGCCCTGACTGATTTAACAAATACACTGAGTTCACAGACTAATCAGCTTTAATCTAAAGAATTCCTTTTTCCCCAAGATTTAGAAAAATTCCCAGAAGTAAATAATTACAATTGCAGATCTCTCTCCAGAAGTAGCAGTCCCCTTTTGTAGTCCTTCAAGTCATTCCTTCAGTGTCAAAAGGAGGTTGGTTCTTGCCCCATCTAAGCTCCCAAAACTGACCTCTTCCACAAGAGCCATGTCCGCCTAAAGCACTCCAAATATCAGACACGTTATCATTGCCTCTTGAGGCTATGTGGACAGCCACCTCAGAACAGTTTCCCTGAATTGTCTTATAGCTGACCAAAACCCCTGAACCTTCGGGCAGATACAGAACATATAACCCAGAGTGGCCCTAGGTTTTCCACACTTCAGGCATCCTGGGCCCCCTGTGCAGCCCCGATTCCCCAAATTGCTGTTACTAGTGTGCTGGGGGACATGCAGTACAAGATGTAAAACAGGGCGTTTTACCCCTAAGTCCAGATGTGCCAGGCAGGCTGCACAGGGAGCCCAGGATGCCTGAGGTGTGGAAAACCTAGGGCCACTCTGGGTTATATGTTCTGTATCTGCCCGAAGGTTCAGGGGTTTTGGTCAGCTATAAGACAGTTCAGGGAAACTGTTCTGAGGTGGCTGTCCACATAGCCTCAAGAGGCAATGATAACATGTCTGAAAACCCTACAAAAGTCACCAAAGATCTACAAGGCCAAATCTACCATACCATACATACCAGCATAAACTTCCAAAACTCATACAAAAAAAGCAGCACTATAAATACTGCAGTGGGCCCTGGAACATCTAACACCTATTTGAAAAGCTGAACAAGGCAAATTGCTACAATCCAGATCCCTGCGTACAGATTTCATGTTAACAGAACACATAGCCTTGGTAGCGCACTAGGCACACAGATTCTCACCAAGTACAGAATAAGTGATTACATCCTAAAGTAAAAATAAAATATTTAGAGAAAAATTAAACTGAAACCCCAAGAAGCCAGACTCTGCATGCAGTGCAACACCAGATAAGAGATGCAGTATCCCATACTGTGTAAACTATTAAAATAGCACAAAGTCCAATCACTAAATTAAAAATAAAATTATTTTTTCTACCTTTGTTGTCTGGCTATTTTATTCTCTGGTCATGCTGGTCCTGATCTGAGGCTTCTGCTTTCCTGTCTTCTCTTAGCATTATGCCATTTCTTGTTTTTTCTTTTGTTTTCTTCACTTCCTTCCTTCAGCCTATTTGACCTTCCCCAGGTGTCAGCTCCCTTCCAGTCCCAGTGCCCCCTCCCTGCCAGTCTCCTCCCTATTACCCAGCCACCTACCAGTCCTATCCCCAAATGTCAGCTCCCTCCAGTCCCACCCCCAGGTGTCAGCTCCCTTCTATCCCCCTCTTCCCCCCCCCCCATGTCAGTTCCCTTCCAGCCATCTCCTTCCCCTCTCTCAGTTCCCTTTCAGCCATCTCTTTCCCCTCTCTCAGTTCCCTTCAGTCATCTCCTTCCCTTCTCTCAGTTCCCTTTAAGCCATCTCCTTCCCCTCTCTCAGTTCCCTTCAGGCTGAAGGCTTCAGCCATCTCCTTCCCATCTCTCAGTTCTTTTTCAGCCATTTCTTTTCCCTCTCTCAGTTCCCTTCCAACCCTCTTTTCCCTCTATATTAGCTTTCTTCCAGCCCCCATCAGCTCCCTCTCCTTCCCCCTCCCGTGCAGCTTGTTCCTCTTCTCTCCTCCCCCCCCCCATGCAGCTCGTTCCTCTTCTCTCCTTCCTTCCCCTCCCCCCGTGCAGCTCATCTCTCTTCTCTCCTTCCCTTCCCCCCGTGCAGCTCATATCTCTTCTCTCCTTACCTTCCCTCCCTGTGCAGCTTGTATCTCTTCTCTCCTTCCCTCCCCCCGTGCAGCTTGCATCTCTCCTCTCCTTCCCTTCCCCCCCGTGCATCTCATATCTCTTCTCTCTTTTCTCCTTCCCTCCCCCTCATGCAGCTTGTATCTCTTCTCTCCTTCCATCCCCCCCCGTGCAGCTTGTATCTCTTCTCTCCTTCCTTCCCCCGTGCAGCTTGCATCTCTTCTCTCCTTCCCTCCCCCACCCCTGTGCAGCTCGTATCTCTTCTCTCCTTCCCTTCCCAACCCCGTGCAGCTCGTATCTCTCCTCTCCTTCCCTCCCCCCAACCCTTGCAGCTCGCATCTCTTCTCCACTTCCCTTCCCCCCCATGCAGCTTGTATCTCTTCTCTCCTTCCCTTCCCTCCCCGTGCAGTTTGTATCTCTTCTCTCCTTCCCTTCTTCCCCCCCCCACCCCGCAGCTTGTATCTCTTCTCTCCTTCTCTTCCCCCCGCCGTGCAGCTCGTATCTCTTCTCTCCTTCCTTCCCCCCCTGCAGCTTGTATCTCTTCTCTCTTTCCCTCCACCACCCCCTGTGCAGCTCGTATCCCTTCTCTCCTTCCTTTCCCAACCCCGTGCAGCTCATATCTCTTCTCTCTTTCCCTTCCCTCCCTGTGCAGCTTGTATCTCTTCTCTCCTTCCCTCCCCCCCCCCCCCCCCCGCAGCTCGTATCTCTTCTCTCCTTCCCTCCCCCCCCCCCCCCGTGCAGCTCATATCTCTTCTATCTTTCCCTTCCCAACCCCGTGCTTGTCGTATCTCTTCTCTCCTTCCCTTCCCCCGCCGCAGCTTGTATCTCTTATCTCCTTCCCCCCCCCCCGTGCAGCTTGAATCTCTTCTCTCCTTCCCTCCCACCCGTGCAGCTTGTATATCTTCTCTCCTTCCCTTCCCCCCCCCCCCGCATGCAGCTTGTATCTCTTCTCTCCTTCCCTCCCCCCATGCAGCTTGTATCTCTTCTCTCCTTCCTTCCCCCCCGTGCAGCTTGTATCTCTTCTCTCTTTCCCTCCACCACCCCCTGTGCAGCTCGTATCTCTTCTCTCCTTCCCTTCCCCCCCCGCAGCTTGTATCTCTTCTCTCCTTCCCTCCCCCCCCCCCGCAGCTCGTATCTCTTCTCTCCTTCCCTTCTCCCCCCCCCCCCCCGCAGCTTGTATCTCTTCTCTCCTTCTCTTCCCCCCCATTCAGCTCGTATGTCTTCTATCCTTCCCTTTCCTCCCACCCCGTGCAGCTAGTTCCTGTTCCTCTTTTCTTCTCTCCTCTCCTCCCAGTCCCCCATCGTTTGTTTTGCTCTTCATTTGACATGACAGGAAACCGGTGTGGAGTCTCCCAGTGGTAAGGAACCTTTGCTGCTGCCGCGTCCCGCTCTAGTGTCACTTCCCTTTGGGGGCAGGACGCAGCAGCAGCAGAGGTTCCTTACTGCCGGGAGGCTCCGCACTGGTTTCCTGTAATTTCAAATGAAGAGCAGAACGAACGACGGGGATGGGTATTAGTTTGTATGCGTTTTTTTTTAAACTGAAGGCAGAGTGAGGTGGCTCTTTTGGGGGCATTTCTGCCGCCCCCAAAAGTTTGCCGCATAAGGCCACCGCCTCACTTCGCCTAATGATAGAACCGCCTCTGACTACAAAACATACACAGCGCTTGCACAGACACATGTAAAAGACGGTCCCTGCTCATCAGAGCTTACAATCCAGTTAAGACAGACAAGCGTCCCATCTTCACCTCTGTCAGAGAGACTGGATGTTTCAAGAAGCATCTCAACAATGTACTTCTCGCTGTCTCGGATGCTTCTCAGTCTCGCACCTCTTCTCTGAGCTTCTCCACTTGTTTCATGAGGGCTTCAGCTTGCAGGCATCTTGCACATGGAACTGATCCCTCGACTGCCATTGGGCTCTCTGGATAGAGACAGAAACTGTAACGGCAGCAACAGCTTTAGCAATATGATTTTTCCCAGCCGTCGTTCAGTTGGTAGACTTTGGAACCTGTTGAAATAAACTTTGTGAGACCTACCAAAGTCCCTAACTTTTCCTCGGCAGTCCCTCAAGAGAAAAAGCAGCTAACCACTTTTAGGTGAGTTCTGTGTCCTTACGTGTAGCCCTGCTTCCTTGCTAGACAGTTATTACTTTACATTAGTAAATTTTGATATCATGTTTCTGAAGTATATAGATTAATGTGCTCTCTTTGCAAAATTATCTAATCAAAGCTCCTTGAAGCCACACCCAAATCCTCTCAGCAGTTCCTCTCATCTTCAAATCTCAATTTACATCAAGTATTACCATATAAGGCAGCAGAACAAATTGTTGTCCCAGCACCCCTCCCAAATACCATCCTATTCACGCCCAGAACTTGTGGACTTTGGTATATTGCCAAAACATATGGCTTAAAGTTGCTCTACTCTGGACATTTTAGACATTGCAAAGAGGAAGCTCTCCCAGCATGAAATGCCTGTTAAGACACACAATATGCCTGATGAGCTACCTCTTATTGAAATTCCCACAAATCTATATTATTCACTAGCTGATGCATCTGCACCAAAGCTGCTAATAGATCCTCTCCTATCACCCCTATATGCAATTCCGTATTCCAATATTTATTTTATTTATTTATTTAGCTGTATTTATATCCCGCTTTTCACTGGGTCAAAGCGGCGTTACATAGAGGGGTGGGGAAATTAAGTATAGGGTGGGGCCATCACCGAGCAGGCAACATTGATGATTTTGACATAGGACAGACTTTGGACATGGGACAAACTTTGTACATTGACAAGATAGTGTAGCTTTGATTCAGAGGTTCATGGTGGGCGAGATCAGTGGTTAGTGCGCTTTCCAGTGGGAGTCGTGATGAAGTATTCCTGGAAAAGGAAGGTTTTTAGCTGTTTTCTGAAGGATAGTAGGTCGGCATTGTTTCTAGGACAGCTTGGTAGGGAATTTCATAAGGATGGAGCATAAAGTTCAAAGGCTCGGTTGCAGGTCCATTGCGAGCATTTAGTTCTTTTGTGGGGGACTGTGTGGGAATTGCTGGAGGCTTGTCTGGTAGTTCTGCCGTGGGCTGGACGAGACAGTAGGGTGCGAAGCTGGGTGTTCTGTTTTTGATGGATGGCTTTGTGGGTGAGTAGGATGGCTTTGTATTTAGTCCTCGCTTCCAGGGGAAGTAGGTGAAGGTCTTTGAGTATTGGGGTGATATGGTCGGTTTTCTTTGCTCTCTGGATGATTCTTGCTGTGGTGTTCAGTGCTGTTCGGAGGGGGTTGGTCTGTGCGGCTGGAAGGCCATGGTAGATTATGTTGCAGTAGGCCAGATGTGGGAGTGTCGTGGCTTGCATCACTGTTCGGAAGTCTTGATGTTCAAGAAGGGGTCTGAGACGTTGCACTGTCCTTGCCTTATGGAATATAGTTCCAGAGGTTTTAGTGATTTGTTGTTTTAGGGTGAGGGCTTGGTCAATAATGATGCCCAGATATCTTATTTGTGGTTGTATTTGAATGCTTGTGGTTCCTATGTTGAGGTGTGTAGGTGGTGTGAAGTCAGGATCTTTTGTCACTATGAGGGCTTCAGTTTTCTTTATGTTGATGGATAGGTTGTTTGTTTGTAACCAGTCGGATACCTCGGAGAAGCATGCTGATAGATGGGTGTTTGTTGGGTTTGTGGTTGTTATGGGGGCGTAGAGCATGATATCATCAGCATATATGTGGAAGCTGATGTTGTGAGTGCGTATGACTGAGCAGAGTGGTTGGAGGTAAATGTTGAAGAGCATGGCTGATAGCGTGGATCCTTGGGGTACTCCTTGGTGGTGTTGGAACGGGGGGGAGGTCAAAGTGCTGGTACGGATTAATTGTTGTCTGTTGGTTAGGTAGGATTGGAACCACTTTAGTACTGTGTCTTTGATCCCAATAGTCCGTAGTCTGTGTATGAGGATGTTGTGAGAGATGGTGTCGAACGCTGCAGATATGTCAAGGAAGATCATGGCATATACAGAGTGTTTTTCTTGCGTTCCTATGAGGAGAGTGTTCATCAGTGTGGCCATGAGGGTCTCAACTCCATGTAGAGGGCGGAAGCCATGTTGTTGTGGGTCCAGTATGTTGTTGATATCCAGGTGTTCATGAAGCTGGCGCTGGACGATCTTCTCGATTATCTTGGCAGTGAAAGGCAGGCTTGCTATGGGTCTGTAGAATGCTGGGTCTAGGGGATCTAGGTTTTGCTTTTTTAAGGATGGTCGGATGATTGTAGTTTTGAGGGCGTCTGGCATGTGTCCTTGGGAGAAGGATTCTTTGACGATATGGGCTAATGGTGTGCTCAGTTCATTTTTAGATTTCTTTATCCAGTCAGTGGGGCAGGGGTCCAGCAGAGAGGTGGTGGTGTTGAGGCAGGAGATGGTGGTTGATATTTCGTCCGTTGAGGTTTCTTTGAAGGTGGTCCAGTCACTGTGTAAGTTGGGGTGGAGGTTTATTGTAGTTGTCTCTGCGCTTGGCTGTGGGTTTTGTGGTCGTTGTAGTTGTTTGTATTGACGGGCCAGTAGCTCAGGCGGGATCTTTGGTAATTGGTCGGTGTTATGTGGTGCTTTTGTCAACCTTTTGACTATCTGAAAGAGTTCACGAGGTTTGTTGATGGAGGTGTTTATGATTTTCATGTGGTAGATTTTCTTTGCCTTGTCGGTCTCGTAGTGATACGCGTTGAGTTCATATAGGTATTTTGTTTTGTCATTCTCGTCTTTGGTTTTTCTCCATTTTCTTTCGGTTTTTCTGAGTTTTGTTTTTAGCTTTCGGAGACTGGGAGTAAACCATCTGGCCTTTGAGGAAAGGGGTCTAGTGGTGGCTTTGTTTTTTGATACTTCGGACGCTGTGGAGATCGTGGTATTCCGGTTGTGAATTAGGTCATTGACGTCACTGGAGTTTGCTTGTAGTTTGGGTAGGGTTTGTGCTAAGAAGTCCTCTTTGTTAAATGTTTTAAATCTTCTCATGTGGTGTCCATCTTCTTTGTTGGTCTTATGTTGGTAGGTGTAAGATATGGTGATGAGGTGGTGGTCAGACCAAGGTACCGGCGAGATCTGTGGGTTCTTTCCTGAGGCGGCGGTTGCGGAGTTTGCTCAGTCAATTGCTCGGTATCACTCAGCAAGCCAGCCTATGGCAATACTCTCTGAAGGGTCACCACCAAGATCTTCCCTACAGTATGTCCACAGTCAACATTAATTTCTCAAGCTGTGAACACAAAATGCTTGAGAGGTCTTCCTTTCTCATATTTGCTATATAGTTACTTACTTTGAGGTAAGCAAAAATACCCTTGTCCATGAGTCCCTATCGGGCCTTCAATTCAGCAATTGAAAAGGAGAGTGCCATCCTCTGCCAACAAATGTTCCACTTAATCAATGCCAAGGTATCATCACAGCTAATACACTAGACTTCCCAGGCCAGGCTAAAAAGCCACATTCCTACATAATGGCAAATAAACACTTGTCACTGTTGACCATTTCAGCTATTTACATATCATCCTCCAGATTTTCTGAACCATAAAAAACATAGAGATGTCCTGGTAGGCCACCATATGTCTAGGAGCCTTAGAATGAAGACTATATTTTAGTGCCAGTGGTAATTCCAAGTCCTTCTCATGGGTGTAATCAGCTGTATCCAAAAGCCAATCTTTAAAGCTCCACATTATACAGACAACGCTATAACTCTCTAAACCTGGAAGACTCATTCCGCCTCTTTGCCACAATCTTTGGAGAGTAGTAACACATATCTTGAGCTCGCTTCCCCTTCCATAAAAATCTATTGATATTGCACACCACAGGGGATGAGTCCTTCTTCATGAGTAATATTGGGAGTGCCTGCAACACATATAGCCACTTGGGAAAGAAAACAATCTTATACAGTGCTATTCTCCCCCCTAATGAGGAAGTTCACGCCATCTCCATAACCGAGACTCCATATCTCTAAGCAATAAAAGAATGTTAAATTCATAAAGCTAGCTAGGATCACTCGAGAGTTGTATTCCTAACGTTTTGAAGGAAGAATCAGTTCAATGCAGAGGAAATTGCCCTTCCCAGCGATCTCTAATCTCTCTCTGGATAGGAAAGGCCTCAGACTTCTCAAGATTAAGTTTAAGTCCTGGAAAAAAAGAATTCTCAAAATAAGGTCTTCAAAAAATCTGCAGTTCAGTTATATGAACCAAACTATCATCAACAAATGCTGCTAACGAGATCTCCTCCACCCCCATTTGTACTTCCTTCAATGCAGATCATTTCCAACGTCAACATAACGAAGGCTCCAGGGTCAAAATAAAAAGTAAAAGGTAAAGGGGGCACTCCTTGCATCTAGCCCTCTGCAGCAGAAACTCTTCCACAACTCCACAGTTCACCAATATGGCACCTACAGCATCATGTTCAAGATATTCCAAGGCTGCATACATGTAACCCCAATTAACTCAATCAAACACCTTCTGTATATCAAAGCTCATGAGCAATAAAGGATATTTTTCACCTGAAAAATCCTGCACCATCAGAGATCTCAAACAAGCATGGAGCTCAAAATGAATATCACATGCATTGTTATACTACTTATTGTTATACTAATAAGTCATTCATTCTCGCTCACACGACAAGCCTCAACACATCCCAATCATATACCACCATGATTGCCACAGGATGACGACAGCAGCAAATAGATACGCCACTGCACATCGCAGTATGAACGAAAGGTTCATCTCTATAAGACCTCACACCCACCCATGGAGGCCTAATCACTATGACAGGAATAGCTCTAAAACACTAAGTTGTTATCTTGTAAACACTAGTTCAGTTAGGAACAAGATTCTCGTTATATCTGATCTCATTCACAATGGCAAGTCTGACTTTATGTGTATCACGGAAACTTGGCTCTCTGATGCAGATACAGTGCTCCTCAACCAGATTAAGCCACCAGACTACAACATCTTCCACTGTCCAAGACAAAATTAAAAAGGAGGCGCTCTCTCTCCTTCTCCACACACATCTATCTGATAACTAAGACCTGCCATTTCTTTCTCCATAACATCAACAAAATCCGCCCATTCCTTTCTGAACACACTACTAAGACGCTTATCTACTCCCTAATCACTTTCCGTCGACTATTGTAACCAACTCCTTGCTGGTCTCCCGCTGGATCATCTCTCTCCCCTTCAATCTGTTCAACACTCTGCTGTGCAGCTAATCTTCTGTCAGCCTCGTCATGCTCATATTATCCCTCTTCTCAAGTCACTTCATTGGCTCCCTATCCATTTCCACATCCAGTTCAAACTTCTCCTGCTGACCTATAAGTGCATTCACTCTGCAGCTCCTCACTACCTTTCCTCTCTTATCTCTCTCTACACTCTTCCTTGGGAACTCCGCTCTTCTGGCAAACTCCTTCTATCTGTACCCTTCTCTTCTATTGCTAACTCCAGATTTTGTTCTTTTTACCTTGCTGCACTTTACGCCTAGAACAAACTACCTGAGTCTGTATATCAGGCACCTTCTCTGGCCCTTTTCAAATCCAGGCTGAAAACTCACCACTGCTGCTTTCGGATCTTGATTTACCTGATCTCCTTACCATTTCCCCTAGATATATCCCATATCTACAGCTACTGTGTTGTCTGTCTTGACTAGATTGTAAGCTCTGATGAGCAGGGACTGTCTCTTACATGTCTGTGTAGCGCTATACAAATGCTCAGTAGTAGTAGTAGTAGAAAGCGAGAAGGAAATCTTGGGAAAGGAGGCTATGGGCTTGTGACTAAAGGAAGTTGGTGAAGGGTGGACCAAGCAGAGAGAGGCGGCGTAGAAGAGGAGCTGTGTGGGACTGGCAGAGGAGAGGCTGATAGGGGAGATGAGAATGGATCACGATGAAGGGGTGGAAAGAGGGATGGGAGTGACAGGAGGGGTGAGAGGCGGTAATGAGATGTGCAGAGACAGCCTGGAAAGGTTAAGTGAAAGGAAGAGAGGAAAATACATTTTAAAAGACAAGAAACGAGGAACTAGAATGAGAGTGAAGAGAAGAAATGAGAAAGATTCAGACTACTGACATGAAATAATTAACATTCACGTGCATCTGTGTTTAAACGCCGCCTGCTGCAACTAAAGTAAAAGCAGTATTAAGCACTAGTATCTGGGTTCTGGCTGGCATTATCTGTTCAGTGCAATCAGTGCTGAGACTTCAGTGCCGCAATATGGGTAGCCAGGTGACTATTACGACAGCTTTCTTGTCCTAAGTCAGGCAGATAGCTGGCTGTATAGCAGCACTGGAAATTTGCGCTTTACCCATGAACCGTCCCCAGTGCTATCTGGTCTGTCAGAGTATTCAGTGGCACTATCTGGAAATCCCTTTCAGCGGCACTTATTTGGTAAGCAGATTTTAAAACGATCCCCTTCTCCCCTTCCTCCCCAACAAATAACCTAGCCCAAATAGTGCTGACATTATTGAGCTGGGTCAGGTGTAGGTGGTAGCAGGTATCTGCTGTGTCCTTCCAGACCTGCAGTCAGTGAGATAAAAGACATATTTTACTGGAAAGATGAAGAAAGGAGAAGGAGGGACTATTCTAGCATGTAACACCATCAACTGAAAAGAACATAAGAACATAAGATATGCCATAGTGGGTCAGACCAAGGTCCATCAAGCCCAGTATTCTGTTTCCAACAGTGGCCAATCTAGGTCATACGTACCTAGCAGTTTCCACAAAAGACACAGGTTCCACAATGCTTGTACTGGGTCAAGCATTGATATCCTGGGTCCCTTCTTAATAATGGTTTATGGACCTTTCCTCCAGGAACTTGTCCAAACCTTTTTTAAACCCAGCTACACTAACAGTCTTTACTACATCCTCCGGTAACAAATTCCAGAGTTTGATTACACGTTGAGTGAAAAAATATTTTTTTTTATTAGTCTTCAATAGTTTACCCTGTAGCTTCATTACATGTCCCCTAGTCTTTCTATACTCTGATAGCGTAAACAATTGATCTACGTTTACCCGTTCCACTCCGTTCATTAATTTATAGACCTCTATCATATCTCCCCTCAGCCATCTCTTTTCCAGGTTGAAGAGCCCTAACCTTTGTAGCCTCTCTTCATAGGAGTAGCCTTCCATCCCCTTTACCATTTTGATGGCTCTTCTCTGTACCTTTTCTAATAACGCTATATCCTTTTTAAGATACGGCGACCAGAATTGCACACAATATTCAAGGTGCGGTCTCACCATAGAACGATATAGAGGCATTATAATATCTTTTGTTTTATTTTCCATTCCTTTCTTTATGATACCTATCATTCTATTTGCTCTCTTGGCCGCCGCTGCACACTGGGCCGAGGGTTTTAACATTTTATCCACAATGACGCCTAAATCGTTTTCCTGGGTGGTGGTTCCTAATGTGGAACCTTGAATCGTGTAACCATAGTTTGGGTTGTTCTTCCCTAGGTGCATAACTTTGCACTTGTCCACATTAAATTTCATCTGCCATTTTGATGCCCAGTCTTCCAACTTATCAAGATCCTCTTGCAATTTTTCACAATCCTCTTGGGTTTTAACAACTTTAAAAAGTTTTGTGTCATCTGCAAATTTGATAACCTCACTCATTATTCCACTTTCCAGGTCATTTATGAATATGTCAAAAAGCAGCGGACCCAGCACAGATCCCTGGGGTACACCACTATTCACCTTTCTCCACTGGGAAAATTGGCCATTTAGCCCAACCCTCTGCTTTCTATCTTTTAACCAGTTTTTGATCCACAGTAGTACACTGCCTCCTATCCCATGACGCTTTAGCTTCGCCAAAAGTCTCTAATGAGGAACCTTGTGAAAGGCTTTCTGAAAGTCCAGATACACTTTATCAACCGACTCACCTTTGTCCACCTGTTTATTCACACTTTCAAAAAAACATAACAGATTAGTAAGACAAGATCTTCCTTGTCTAAAGCCATGTTGGCTGTCTCCATTAGGCCATGACTATCTACATGCTGAGTAATTTTATTCTTTATGATGGTTTCTACCATTTTTACCGGTACTGACGTGAGGCTCACCGGTCTGTAGTTTCCCGGATCACCCCTGGAACCCTTTTTAAAAATCGGTGTTACATTGGCGATCCTCCAATCTTCAGGTATTAGAGATGATTTTAATGATAGTTCACAGATTACTAATAGCAGTTCTGCAATCTCATATTTCAGTTCTTTCAACACCCTTGGATGTATACCATCCGGCCCAGGTGATTTGCTACTCTTCAGTTTATCTAATAGTTGTAATACATCTTCCCGATGTATCGATATTTCCTTCAATTCTTCCGCACCTTTAAATACCACTTCAGTCATGGGTAACATCCCTACATCTTCCTCAGTAAAGACCGAAGCAAAGAATTCATTCAGTCTCTCTGCTATCGCTTTGTCGCCTCTTAGTGCCTCTTTAACTCCTCTATCATCTAATGGACCAACTGACTCTCTCACAGGATTTTTGCTATTAAAAGAAAATATTTTTTCATTCAACGTGTAATCAAACTCTGGAATTTGTTACCGGAGGATGTAGTAAAGGCTGTTAGTGTAGCTGGGTTTAAGAAAGGTTTGGACAAGTTCCTGGAGGAAAGGTCCATAAACCATTATTAAGAAGGGACCCAGGATATCAATGCTTGAACCAATACAAGCATTGTGGAACCTGTGTCCCTTGGGGAAACTGCTAGGTACATATGACCTAGAATGGCCACTGTTGGAAACAGAATACTGGGCTTGATGGACCTTGGTCTGACCCAGTATGGCATATCTTATGTTCTTATGTTAAGTTGAAGAGCCCCTAACCTTATAAGTCTCTCCTCATAGGGGTATCCTTCCATAACCCTTTACTGTTTTCTCTGTACCTCTTCCAATTCTGCTATATCCTTTTTAAAATATGGCAGCCAGAATTGCACCCAATATTCAAGGTGTAACTGCACCATCGAGCAATACTGAGGCATTATACATCTTTGGTTTTATTCTCCATTCCTTTCCTTATGATTCCGAGCATTCTATTTGCTTTCTTGGCTATAGCTGCACACTGGGCCGAGAGTTTCAACATGTTATCCATGACAATGCCCAGAGCCTTTTCCTTGGTGATGTTTCCTAATGTAGAACCTTGACTTGTGGAACCATTGATTGGGCAAAACCTTTCACTTGTCCACATTGAATTTCATTTCCAATTTGGACACCCAGTCTGCCAGTTTTTCAAGGTCCTTTTGTAATTTTTCTTCATCCTCTTGTGTTTTAAAACTTTGAATAATGTTGTGTCATCTGCAAATTTGATCAGCTCACTTGTTATTCCCATTTCCAAGTCATTTATAAATATGTTAAAAAGCAGCGGACCCAGCACAGATCCCCGGAGTACTCCACTATTCACCTTTCTCCACTGATAAAATTGGCCATTTAGCCCTACTCTCTGTTTTCTATCTTTTAAGCAGTTCCTAATCTACTATGGTACACTATCTCCTATCCCATGGATTTTTAATTTCTCCAAGAGTCTGTCATGAGGGACCTCGTCAAAGGCTCTCTGAAAATCCAGATGCACTATAACAAATCATCTCACCTTTGCCTACTGGCTCACCAGTTTGTAGTTTCCCAGATGAACTCCTTTAAAAAACTGATATTATGTTATCCATTCTCCAGTCTTTAGGTATTGAGGACAATTTTAATGATCAGTTTCTTTCAGCATTGTGTAATACCATCCAGTTTATGTGATTTGCAACTCTTTAATTTATTGATTTGGCCAGTTCTGTCTTTTGTGTTCACTGAAATTTATTTCATTTCTGAATTGTCACCAGTAGATACAGTTTCTGGCATGAGTAGTTCCTTTTCATCTTCCTCAGTAAAGCCTGAAGCAAATAATTGATTTGGTCTCTCTGCTATAGCCTTGCCTTTCCTGAGTGTCCACTGTACCCCATAATCATCTATTGCTCCAAATAATTTCTTCATAGATTTCTCCCTCACAGGAGTAGAGAAATAGCCTAATGGTTAAATCAATGGACTGAGATTCCCATTGCTGCTTCTTCTGATCTTGGGCAACTCACTTAATCCTTTATTGCTTTGGATACTGTCTTAGATATCTCTGTACCTGAGAAATGCATGTGCTGAATCCAATTTCTCCTTCCCTTTCTTGCTTCAAATGTACCTGTAAATATTTTTATTATGGAGTCAATATTCAAAAGGGTTTTGCTGGTTAGGGGTACCGGCTAACTGGTTAAACCCGGCTCAGTCCTATATTCAGTGAACCAACCAGTTAGTGCCGCTGAATATTCCACAGACCATCCTGAAAACGCGGCAGTCTTTGGGTTACCTGGATAGGCTCGGGCACCTAATATCCATCACCACGGTCTGAAGATCTACCTCTGATATTTGAACAGAAGAACATAAGATATGCCATAATGGGTCAGACAAAGGTCCATCAAGCCCAGTATTCTGTTTCCAAAAGTGGCCAATCTAGGTCATACGTACCTAGCAGTTTCCCCAAAAGACAGGTTCCACAGTGCTTGTATTGGGTCAAGCATTGATATCCTGGGTCCCTTTTAATAATGGTTTATGGACCTTTCCTCCAGGAACTTGTCCAAACCTTTTTAAACCCAGCTACACTAACAGCTTTTACTACATCCTCTGGTAACAAATTCCAGAGTTTGATTACACGTTGAGTGAAAAAATATTTTCTCTTTTTAGTCTTAAATAGGTTACCCTATAGCTTCATTGCATGTCCCTTACTCTTTTCATATTCTGACAACGTAAACAATCAATCAACGTAAACAATCGGGTAAACGTAGATCGATTGTTTACATCATCAGAATATAAAAAGACTAGGGGACATGCAACGAAGCTACAGGGTAAACTATTTAAGACTAATAAGAGAGAATATTTTTTCACTCAACGTGTAATTCCATTCATTAATTTATAGACCTCTATCATATCTCCCCTCAGCCAACTCTTTTCCAGGTTGAAGAGCCCTAACCTTTTTAGCCTCTCTTCATAGGAGTATCCTTCCATCCCCTTTATCATTTTGGTGGCTCTTCTCTGTAACTTTTCTAATAACGCTATATCGTTTTTAAGATACAGCAACCAGAATTGCACACAATATTCAAGGTGCGGTCGCACCATGGAACGATACAGAGGCATTATAATATCTTTTGTTTTATTTTCCATTCCTTTCCTTATGATACCTAGCATTCTATTTGCTCTCTTGGCCGCCACTGCACATTGGGCCAAGGGTTCTAACATGTTATCCACAATGACGCCTAAATCTTTTTCCTGGGTGGTGGTTCCTAATGTGGAACCTTGCATCGTGTAACCATAGTTTGGGTTGTTCTTTCCTAGGTGCATAACTTTGCACTTGTCCACATTAAATTTCATCTGCCATTTGGATGCCCAGTCTTCCAATTTATCAAGATCCTCTTGCAATTTTTCACAATCCTCTTGGGTTTTAACAGCTTTAAATAGTTTTGTGTCATCTGCAAATTTGATAACCTTATTTATTTATTTAACATTTCTTATATACCGCCTTTCATGATATCGAGGCGGTATATAAGAAACCTCACTCACTCACCTTTTCCAGGTCATTTATGAATATGTCAAAAAGCAGCGGACCCAGTACAGATCTCTATAGCAAACTTTGTTTCAAATTGTCTTTGTGCCTCCTTATCAATGCTTTGCATCTAGCTTGCCAGTACCTATTGTTCATCTTTTCTTCATTCAGATTCTTTTTCCTTTTTTTTTTAATTCTTTTGGCTATAATATCTTCTTTCACCTCACCTTTTAACCAGGCTGGCTGTTTGACCTTCCTTCTGCCTTTTTAAAATACATGGTCTGAGCTTCTAAGATGGAAGTTTTGAACAAAGACCGTGCCTGATGATATAATTTGTGCCCTGCTGTCAAAGTGTCCCACTGCTATTCTCCTTCTACCAGCTGCTCCTTTTAGAATATATTTTTTACCATTTTCCTATTGTTATCATAGCCTCTCTTTTCAAAGTTAAATGCTAGTGCATTTGATTTCCTTAGTGTCCTCACTCCAGTTATTAAGTTAAATTTGAACATGGCCCCAACCCATAGGCTTTTTTTCTTTGTTTGCTGGGTGGGTGGATTTGTGTGATTTAATGACTTCAGCTCCCCCAGTCATTTTCAAAAGCTGCCTCATATGCTAACCTGCTTAGCCTTTTTTCATTCTTATTATCATTTCTGACATCCATCTCAGAACCTTTTCTAGCTCTGCTAAATCTTTTTTTGAGATGGGGAGACCAGGACTATACCCAGTACTCAAGACACAGCCAAGGACAGCAGAAGTGGGAGAATTCTACCTGTCTGACTTCCTGGACTCTTAAAATATTCTAGTAAGAGCCCAGTTCATCTGAAGACCCATAACTGTCTCCATATCATAGTAAGCAGGGGTCCTGAGCCTGACCACGAAGTGTCACCATTGTACAGTGGCTGAGACCCCTTCCTCGTAAGCTGTAAATGATGTCCTTGCAACACATTTATCTTCTGCTAGGGGCTGGAAATCAAATTCAAGTCTTCTTGCATTACAATGCAAAGCAGCCTCCAGGCAGGTCCCTTCAAAGTTATTTCTATACAAACAAATGCAGTGCTACAGTTTCGTTAAAGTGAAACGTCAGCCATGTGTGTCAACGTTACTTCTCTTTCCGAATTCTTCTTTCATATTCCATTCCAAGATGGAAGGCCCAGAAAAGGAGCCCTGCTCTTCAGTAAATATATTTGGGGACTCAAATATATATATCACATAAATGGATGAATGAGCAACCCAATGGTTGGCTGGGTTGGGGGCACAGCAGCAGACATTCCTAAAGAGCCCGATTCCATACCGGACGTACAGGCCCTCTGTGCACCCGGCCGGATCCGGACACACAGTCATGTTTCTGATCCTGCAGGGCACGTCTAGCCCCATGGGATCAGAATTGCAAACAGGCCTATACGTGCAGGCCGGGACCACAATTCAGCCCAGCCTGCACATACAGGCTTTGCCCGACTAACTCAGTCTGTGCTTTACAATGGAGCCGCGGCACAATGGTGTCCGGTTGCCATGGCACCTCGGATCCATTGTAAAGCCGTGATCCCGGCCACCGGCTCCTGAAATGCTTTCCCCACAGCCCGACCCCCGATCTGTCCTCCCAAAGCCTAGGGGGCTGTGGGGAATGCTCTCTGCCCTCTGCTGCCCCTTCCCAGCCCTGGTCCTGCCGCATCGGGGAAGTTATTCCACCTCGGAAGTAGAATAACTTCCCCATTCAAGTCGCCAGCCCTGGATTTACAGGGCCAACATTAGAATCGGCGCTTTACACCCGGGGCCGATGACCGCCCACTGCCTGCCCTAATGCCGTCCCCGATCCGCCTCTTTCCCCCCCCCCCTCCCCGCCGTCTAACTTCCCCGTACAACGCACAGGGATGGATGGACATCCCAACAGGACATCCATCCCCGCTATTCGTGGCTCAGAATGACCCCCAGAGTGTGTTTTGTGCACCCCCCTCCGGCCTTGCACCCAGTATTATTGAACCAGCCCTGATGATCAATGTTGTTAGAATAGCTGGCTTTTAGAAAGGTCTGGACAAATTCCAAAAACCATTATGAAGGCAGACGTGGAGAAAATCACTGTTTATCCCTTGGGGTAAAGAGCATGGAATTTTGCTACTTTTTGGGATCTTGCCAAATACTTGTGACCTGGATAGGCCACAGTTGTCAACAGGGTATTTATTTATTTGAGTGTTTTCTATACCACTATATTATTTATTTATTTATTTATTTATTTATTGACAATTCTTATATACCGCACTATTAGACATCAGCGCGGTTTACATTAAACAGAAAACATCCAACAGTTTACATCTGTCTGGTCATTACATTTAACAGGAGGTATAACTTGGCGAAATAGGGGAAACTAAATACAATGGTGGTTTATCTATTAAGGGATATCATGGTTAACTATATACAGAGTGTTACCAACAGTGTATGGAACTGTTTGTTATCTACAGAGTAAAGTTGGCTTGTTGCGAGGGTCTATCCCTTTGGCCACTCCTGCTATTCACCTGATGGTTGTGATCGGAGCTGTCATTGAGATATTTGAGGAAAAGGAAATGTTTTAGCTCCTTTCTGAACTGATTCAAATTGGTCATTGCTCTGATTTGTGCTGGTAAGGTGTTCCATAGGTTTGGGGCACAGAGTCGGAAGGCTCTGTTAGATGTTGATCTGTTGCATCTTGTGGTTTCTATTGGGATGACCAGCGTGTTCAATTCTGCTGTTCTTCGCGGCCTGTTTGGAGCAAGTGGTTGTATGAGGTTGGAGAGGGAGGAAGAGGTGAGTCCCATAGCCGCTTTGAACGTTAGCAGCAAGGTCTTGAAACTAATCCTTGCTTGGATGGGGAGCCAGTGTAGCTGTTTTAGAAGGGGTGTCATGTGGTCTCTCCTGGATGCCCCAAGGAGTACTCTCGCTGCACTGTTCATGGCTAGCTGCAGGGGGTTCAGGGTGGACTGGGGGAGTCCCTGTAGTATGGAATTTGAGAAGTCGAAGTGGGGAAGTATAAGAGCTTGATAAATGGTCCGGAAGTCTTCCGGTTCAAGTAGTGTGCGTAGGTGTCTGAGGGATCTGATTTTAAAGTAGATTGCCTTGACTGTATTGGCTATGTGGTTCTTCATGTCAAGGTGTTGGTCTAGTGTTACTCCAAGGTAACGTATTGCATGTTTCACTTGGAGTTGGGCATCCTTTACGTTAATACAACTAGGAGGGGTGAAGTTGGTGTTCCTCGAGACGAAAAGGACTTCCGTCTTTTTGTGTTGTATTCTCAGATTTTGTGATAGCAGCCACTCTGATATGGTATCAAAGCAGTTAGTCAGCGGAGTGAGGTCTAGGCAATCGAGTGATATTGGCATATATAATAGAACATCATCTGCATATATCATGTAACTGACATTAAAGGATCTGATGATGTCGCAGATGGGTTGAATGTATATATTAAACATCAGTGCAGATAAGGAGGATCCTTGCGGTACACCTTGGGTTTGTTGGAATGGTTCAGATGTATCTCCGTCGACTCGGACATGTTGCCATCTATCGGACAGGTAAGATTTGCACCATTCAAGTGCTGTTCCACAGATGCCTTTTTCTCTTAGCCGGTAGATAAGAATTTCGTGGTATACTGAGTCAAAAGCCGCTGCTATGTCTAGAAAGACAAGCGCGAAACCCTGGCTTATGTTATCCACACCTGAGATTATGTTGTTGAAGAGGGTTGTGAGCAGTGTTTCTACCCCATGTGACTCTCTGAATCCATGTTGGGCTGGATCCAGTGGGGCAGAGGTGTCTATGTGATCCTGTAATTGCCTGTGCACTATTTTCTCGATGATTTTTGCTAGCATAGGTATGCTAGATATGGGCCTGTAAGATTCTACCTGTTGCGGATCAAGTTTGGTATTCTTTAACAGCGGTCTAACGGAGGTCTGCTTGAGAGTGGATGGGAAATAGCCAGTAGAGAGGGAGTGGTCTACGATTCTTGCTATAATTGGGGATATATCACATCGCAGGTCCTTTATCCAATGTGCAGGGCAGGGATCTGTGTACGCAGTAGTTGTGTTTAGAGCTAGGATGGTATCCTCAATAGTTTTCTTCGAGGGAGTGGAGAAAGATGTTAGCGATGCTGGGTGGTCTTGTTCATCAGGAGGGTCCGGTATTAATATTTTGTTAGTCTTGCACATTTTGGATTGCATATATGTCGCATAGTCCTGTGGATGGATCCTGCTGTGGAGGTCAGGGGAAGGTTCTTTGGCAAGCGTTTTAACTAAGTTAAACAAGTCGTGAGGCTTATTCAGTGAGCGTTTCAGGGTATCTGTGTGGTGTTGTCTGATTTTATCTGTGATGGCTTTTCGATGTTCCGTCAGGTGTTGGATGTAGGCTGATTGGTCACTGCTGGTGCGTGACTTTCTCCAACGTTTTTCTAGCCTTCTTAAAAGAGTTAGTGAGGTTTTTAAATCCGCTGTGAACCATGGGGCTGTTGCTCTCTTCTTTGGGTTCTTGTTCCTTGGGGGGCGGATAGCGATTGTACTGAGTTTACTGTTCCAGGAAGAGATCAACCCATCTAGGTTTAATGAGGTGTCATCAAAGAGTGTGCTCATTTCGGCGAGGATGCGTTCTCTGTTAAGTGGGTGAAAACATCTGGTGGCTGAATTAGCAGGCCCGCTTTTATCCGTTTTTGTCCTGCGTGAACAGTTAATGGCAGGCATCTGGAAGGTGATGAGTTTGTGGTCGGTCCATGGGACTGCAGTTATCGATTGTACGATGTTTTGTGGTTGCTCCAAAGTTAGCTGTGGCGCGAATATGAGGTCAAGGATATTGCCTCTCTCGTGGGTAGATTCTTGCACCATTTGCGTGTATCCTAGGCTATCTAGAGCTTCTAGGAATGCAGTTGCTTGAGTTGCATGCAAGGATGGTAGGTTGAGATCTCCTACAATCCAATTAGGTATATTTGGACCCTGGGTGAAAGAAGCCAGATTTATTATGGATGCTAGGTCGTCTGGATCCGCTGACGGTGATCTATAGACCAAGTTTATGGAGCATATGTTGTTTGAAATTGATACCGTTTCTAGATGGTTATTACTGTTGGATTCGTCCATTTTAAACTGGAGGTCAGCTTTGGTGATGATGAGTACTCCTCCGCCTTTCTTGTTTTGTCTATGACCGGTGAATGCTGTAAAGTTAGGTGGAAGAAGCTGGTTGAGGATAATATTGTCTTCTGCTGAAAGCCATGTTTCGGTGACCATGAGAATATCTAGCTTGTGGTGTATTATTATGTCTGTGATCGCTGGCCACTTATTTCGAAGCGATCGGGCATTTATAAGTGCACACTTCAGGCTACTAGGGTAGCAATTTTTAGTTTGTCTAGTTTTCGTGTTGTGTTGTAATGGGACATGTAGTAAGAGGTTGCGGTGCGGGAGGTTTGCTCCACGTGGGTTGTAAAAGGAGTCACCTGACCATTTTCTCTCACTAGGTAGTACAATAGGGATGTGATTTTGTGAGGTGGTGAGGGCTAGTATATTGGATGGTAGGGTTACAAAAAGTAGGAAAAGGCACATTAACCTGATGATCAAGTCTTCCATTTTGACTCTGTGGGTGGGAGGCTTTTCAGTAGGCAGATCAAGGGGGTTTCTGGCAAGCTAGAGTTGACTGGATCCTAGCTAGTATGTTGTGCAATTGGCAAACAGGTTTAGAGTATCATACAGTAATTTTGCTAGAGACATTCCTCTATTATGTATGAGTTAAGTATATACCTACTCAGAAAGAAGCTTAACAAGGAAGGAAGCAAATAAGACATTTCTGACTGGTCTAATCTGGTACAACTGTAGGTATTAGAGCACTTTACATGCCATCAGTTTAGTTACTTTACATGGTCACTCAGAGAGTGAAACTTTCCTGAACCCGTCTTGCTTTGGTGGGTTATCCTTTCTGCATTGAGTGCTAACACTAACTGTGCTGATGGCTGGCAGATTATTAGCTTATCTAGTCTAGTACATATGCATGATACAGCAATGAGCTCGTGTAGAGGTTATGAGAGAAAATGTAACATACTGTTGAGGTACCTGGTCTTAAATTACCAGTGGTATCTGAGTTCAAGGATGCTGAGCGGTGGTTTCCACTTCCTGGTCTCGCCTTTACGGTCCACGCCTAAGGGCCACGCCAAAGGGCCCTCAGGCACGGGCCCGCCAGGCGCGGGCGCGCCCGATAGCGCTGCAGTTAAATAGGCACAGCACGGGTCCCGATTGGACCGCCGTGCAAAATGGCTGTTCCCGCCTCCGGCAGCGATGATGGCTCGATCCCGGGTAGGGAGAGCAGCAGGAGCTGGCTGGAGAGCGTCCTTCTTCCTGCGCCCGATAGCGCTGCAGTTAAATAGGCACAGCACGGGTCCCGATTGGACCGCCGTGCAAAATGGCTGTTCCCGCCTCCGGCAGCGATGATGGCTCGATCCCGGGTAGGGAGAGCAGCAGGAGCTGGCTGGAGAGCGTCCTTCTTCCTGCGCCCGATAGCGCTGCAGTTAAATAGGCACAGCACGGGTCCCGATTGGACCGCCGTGCAAAATGGCTGTTCCCGCCTCCGGCAGCGATGATGGCTCGATCCCGGGTAGGGAGAGCAGCAGGAGCTGGCTGGAGAGCGTCCTTCTTCCTGCGCCCGATAGCGCTGCAGTTAAATAGGCACAGCACGGGTCCCGATTGGACCGCCGTGCAAAATGGCTGTTCCCGCCTCCGGCAGCGATGATGGCTCGATCCCGGGTAGGGAGAGCAGCAGGAGCTGGCTGGAGAGCATCCTTCTTCCTGCGCCCGATAGCGCTGCAGTTAAATAGGCACAGCACGGGTCCCGATTGGACCGCCGTGCAAAATGGCTGTTCCCGCCTCCGGCAGCGATGATGGCTCGATCCCGGGTAGGGAGAGCAGCAGGAGCTGGCTGGAGAGCGTCCTTCTTCCTGCGCCCGATAGCGCTGCAGTTAAATAGGCACAGCACGGGTCCCGATTGGACCGCCGTGCAAAATGGCTGTTCCCGCCTCCGGCAGCGATGATGGCTCGATCCCGGGTAGGGAGAGCAGCAGGAGCTGGCTGGAGAGCGTCCTTCTTCCTGCGCCCGATAGCGCTGCAGTTAAATAGGCACAGCACGGGTCCCGATTGGACCGCCGTGCAAAATGGCTGTTCCCGCCTCCGGCAGCGATGATGGCTCGATCCCGGGTAGGGAGAGCAGCAGGATAATCATAGCGGTTTACAATTGAACAACAAGTACATAGAACATGTTAACAGAATGACTGGTGCTGCAATCAATAATTTACATGATTGAGGAGAAAATAACTTATTTACAATTAATATACAAGAAATGTTATGAAGCGAAAGGATAAGTTGAGGGGGTACTGGCAGGGGAGATTGTTATATTATGGGTTTATATAGTTTGAATAGTAGGGGGAGAGTAGTTATTTATGAAGGATCTGTGTTAAATTGTGTTGCGTTTTGACCAAAATGTTCAGTAAAAGGTGAGTTTTGAGGTGGGAACGAAAGGTGGTGAGGTCTGTGATGTTTCGAAGGCTAGCTGGTAAAGCATTCCAGCACATAGGGGAGATATATTCAAAAGCTCTATTGCTTGTGCATTTTTTAGTTTTACGGAATTCAGATGGAGCAACCAGGGTGTTATTCAATTGCTCTCGTCTTTGTCGGTTGTTAGGTACGACTTTGACTAATTGCGAGAGGGATAGGGGCAATAGTTTTCTAATGACTTTGAAAGCAATCATAAGTAACTTGTATTTTATATGGCTATGGATGGGTAACCAGTGTAAGTCATACAAGATCGGTGTAATATGGTCAATTCGACGTGTATTGTGAATGATTTGAGCAGCAGTGTGTTGTGCCATCATAACTGAATGTAGGGATATCATCGGTAGACCCTGCAGTAGACTATTACAATAGTCTATGAGTGGGGATATCATCGCCTGCATTATCATTCTGAAGTCTGATGGCTGAATATGGTTTTATATGTTGCAGTAGATGGATTTTGTTGAATATTGCTTTAGTAATATTCTTGATGTGGGTATGGAAAGATAAGTGTTTATCTAAAATAACCCCTAAATATTTGACCTCATCTTTAACTTCAAGTAAAACATCATCAATTAGTATGGACTGTGGTGAGATATAGGTATGGTTCCTAGTAATTATTAAGACTGGGGTTTTTTGTAATTGATATTTAGGCCTATGTTTTTGAGTTATATTGCTATTTTCTTGAAGCAAGATGTTATAGGGTCTACTACTACTACTACTACTATTTAGCACTTATATAGCACCACGCACGCAGCGCTGTACAAAGTTGGGTCAAAGTTGGGTGAATTTACGTTAAAGGGCATGAACAGCATTATGTCATCTGCATAGATGTCATAATCAATCTTGAATTGTTTAATTATTTGAGAGATTGGTTGAATATAAATATTAAATAGGAGTGCTGATAGTGAAGATCCTTGAGGAAGGCCAGTAGTTTGAAGGTAGGAGGTAGAGGATGGGCATGATGGACCTTTGGTCTGACCCTTTATGGCAATTCTTCCTTTCTCCTGTTCTTATGCTGGTCACCATTGAGGGGGAAGAGGGCAAAAATGACCCTTTTGCTTCTGAATAAACATCTTAATATATTCTTATATGGGAGGGATTAAAAATGGATAACTGCTATCTGGTTGAATCTTCTTCTCCCAAGGTATCAGGATGAAAAATAAATAACAAATTAGGTATCAAATGAATCATCCCCTGGTTTGCCTTGCAAATCACATTTCTCCTGACCCTATCATTTCTGGCTGAAAGTTAGCTGCTGTACAAGTCGGGATAGCTCTTAATGGGCCAGTGTAAGAATTATCCAAGGATGATATGAAATACGTTTTAAAGACCATATGGGCTGCATCTTCAGACCATCTTCATTAAAAAGCCATCGCGCCCTGTATGGGATGCAGTTTAAAACGGGAATTTTCTGGTGTTTTGCAATCTTCATTTGGTTGAAAATAACCTCATCCTTCTCAGTTCAAGATCATGTTCAATAGGGCAGATGCCATGGGAGTGTTCCACTTCTCCACATAAGTCTGGACCCAATCGGTGCATTTTCACAAAAGTAATTTTGCCCCTGAACAAATCGATGGATTGAATTATTGTTGAAAAAGCATTAAAAGAAAGGGCAAAACTGAACTTCTCCAACTCTTTATGCCATGCTAAAACCCTATTTATTGGAAGAAAATCTACAAGTACTTCAGGCTATGATTTTGCCATACCAAGATCTCTGTCGTATCTGTTATCTAGAGATATCAGGCAAACAGTAAAAAAGATTGCTAGTACTGCAGAACACAGTGGCCAGGCTGGTTCTGGGAGGAATAGGGACAGGACCACTCGGTTTTTTTATTCATTTACACTGGTTACCTATCGAAGCTCACATTTTAGTTAAGCTTTTAATTTTTGCATTTAAAATGATCTATGAGGAGATCACGTGAGCACATGAGCGGGTGAGGAGCTTCCTTGTCTCGCTCCCGGGCCGCCCCAAGAAACTTGCGAATAACTTGGCAAAAAAAACATAGCGAACGGCGGGGGTCTGCCTATTTGTCTATAGGGTGCATTGTGATACTCTGATTGACTGGCTCACCTGGTGGTAACGATGAAGGCAGCGGGGAGAAGAGAAAAAGGTCGCGGGCCAGAAAGATACCAAGATAGCAGTCGCGGCCCGATCCACTGTAACTCCTGACTCTCCTGGGAAAGAAAGTGTGGATTCATGTTCGGAAGAGGTTGCGCAGGAGGTGGTAAAGCTCCTGGAACCAAAGTTTGACACAGTAATGAGGAAACTCGAAGAGATGGGTGAGACCTTTGCTGAAATTACAAGACAAGTGGAGGAAGTTGAGCAGAGAGTGAATGTGCTGGAGGAGAGTGAATTGGCCTTGGAGAGGAGCAGCCATAAACACCAAAAGCAGATTGAGGCTCTGATGCAGAAGGTAGACGATCTGGAGAATCGATCACGACGGAATAACCTTCGCTTGATAGGAGTGCCAGAGTCATGGGCTGAGGGACAACTTGCACACCTGTTTGAAGAGTGGTTACCAAAAGAATTGGGCCTAACAGACATGCTTGGACAAATCAAAGTTGAAAGAGCCCATAGGCTGGGGCAGAGATTAAGCGGCAGGGATAAACCAAGGCCGGTGCTGGCCTGCCTGTTAAACTTTCAGCACAAATCGCTTTTGCTGCAGGTATAGAAAATGGAGAGATCTTAAGCTGGACAATGCACCTGTGCTCATGTTCCAAGATTACTCGGCGACCTTGGCGGCGCAACGCAAAGAGTTCTCGCCCGTTTGCAGCGAGCTGGTTAAAGGAGGGATTCGTTTTGCTCTAACCTATCCGGCCATTTTGAAGGTATTTCACAAAGGTATAACGCATTCATTCGAGCAGGCATCTGCGGTGAGGAAATTTCTTGCTACGACAGAGCATGGCCATCAGGCTGAGAAGGCTTAAGGCAAGCGACAGATTGGAGAGTTTGTGTGGGACTACGCCACTTTGCTTTGATAGAGTGAGCAGTGGCCGAGCCAACTGCGGGTGCAGAGGTTTCAAGATGGACTCGATGCAGGTGGACTCTGGAGATGTTTGAAAAGTTGCCTTCAGTTTTTTGTTTATGTTTTGTTGCTCATGGAGGGGCGACCCGGAGGTGTATAGACAGTGATCTAACTCCTAGTTGGGAGTACCTGCCTCAGCAGGGTGAAAAATGTTAAAGGCTGTGGGGATGAATGGGAGGGAGGGAGGGGGGGGAGGTATATGTGTGACTGCCTGCATGGATGTGTGTGTGTGAGGATGGGTGAAGAGGGAGTGTGGAGGGGTCTAACTGGAGGAGTTGGCAGTCTTGCATTGCAAGGGGGAGTGGGGATTGTGCATGTAAACTCTATGGTGGGTGGGGTGGGGTTGGGTGGGGGTTGGGGGTTGGGAAGGGGTAAGGCTAGGGAGGGGTGGGGTAGGGGGAGCTGCAGTAGTATTGTATTTTGGAGCATACACAGGTTGGGTAGAATACCGTATCGATACCGAGGCCTATGTGGGGAACAGAGGGACCCGGAGCTGACTCCAGGGGCGAGGCTGGGCGCCTCCTGGAGTAGGACTCGAAGTGGAAGTAAACAGCAGAGGATCTATTTCAAAGATTACACCTAATGTAAAATATATCTCTTGGAATGTGGGGGGAATAGGATCTCCAGTAAAGCGTGCTAAGATATTGCAGGCGCTTAAAAGGAAAGGGGTACATATCGCGATGCTGCAGGAAACTCATTTGAGTTTTCTGGAACATCAAAAGTTAAAGAGAGACTGGGTGGCGGTCTCCCATGGGGCATCCTCAGGCACCAAGAGGGCAGGGGTAGTGATACTTGTGAAACGGGGTATCCCATTTGATGTAAGTAGCATGCAGGTGGATCCCAATGGAAGATACATTATGATGCATGTTAAAGTATATAATGAAGACCTGTGGCTGGCTAACATTTATGCTCCAAATGTCTATGATCATGGTTTTTTCAAGATGCTGTTGGAATTCATAAGGAAAGCAGGGTGGAGCAAGATGATTGTGGCTGGAGATTTTAATTGCCCCCACGACCCTTATCTGGATAAATCTCAGAGTTGGAGGTGGCACGTGGAGAAAAAGGGGGATCGGCTTTCTCTGCAAAATGGGAGATCTTGTAGATGTGTGGAGAGTCCTCCATCCTGGAGTGCATGAATATACTCATCAGTCGAGAGCTCATCTCACTTGGTCTCGCATTGATTATATTCTCGTGAGTGAGGGAGGGCTCTCCAAGGTGGTGCAGGCGGGGATTGAGCCAGTTGTAGTTTCTGATCATGGAATGGTCTGGATAACATGGGATAGCCAGGATCCCTCGGGGGCGAAGTGGCGGTTTCCAGCTTACCTGTGGGAGGAGAAAGACTTTAAAGCCTATCTTGAGAAGCAGTGGGATGAATATGTCCACTTTAATGACACGCCGCAATGTTCCCCAGCACTTTTTTGGGAGGCTAGTAAGGCGGTGATGAGAGGGACTATCATAGCGTACACAGCTAAGAGGCGCCAGCATCTAGATTGCAGTATTATTGGCTTGGAGCGGAAAATACAAGACCTACAAGCTAAGCTTGCTCGCAGTAACGTTAAGTCTGTTCAGCAGGAGTATGCCAGATCCCAACTAGCGCTCAATGAGATACTTCAGAGAAGGGCTACTTTGTCTTTGCAATATTATAAAGTGAAAGGAAATAAAGACCCAATTGGATTATATTCAAAGCACACAAAAAGAAAATCCAAAAACTAGCCAAGGATCCCCACGATGACCCACATACTAATTTTTGTCGGAGCGGATCAATTCAGTGTCCAGGAAAAGAAAACCTAAGACACTACCGTGATAGCTCCTTTTATTCTTTATTCATTAAATATAAAAACAGTCCAAACTTAGCTGTTTACTATCATTTAATTCATGTTCTCTAGTACTACTCGGGAGCCCTCCTGGGGTATTCCCTGTTTAGTGGGATCTCCCCTGGGTGGGGGGCCCTGTTGTAGGCTGTTTGTGATTGGTTCTGGTATCTGCATATCACTCCGACGTCAGACGCCATCGAAGACAAATTGAAAAGTTTCCCCTGGCTGTGTAAGCTGAAGACTCGCCATTTGCAGACCTGTTTGACCTGAAGCAAGGTTTCTTGGATATTGGGGTAAACCCGAAACGTGAGCCACGTCGTTCTTTGGAACTGCTTCGGCGGCACTTTTGGAAAAACAGCTAAGTTTGGACTGTTTTTATATTTAATGAATAAAGAATAAAAAGAGCTATCACGGTAGTGTCTCAGGTTTTCTTTTCCTGGACACTGAATTGATCCGCTCCGACAAAAATTAGTATGTGGGTCATCGTGAGGATCCTTGGTTAGTTTTTGGATTTTCTTTTTGTGTGCTTTGCAATATTATAAACATCAGCTATACCGATTTGGTAATAGGACAGGGAAACTTTTAGCGAAACTAGTCAAGGATCCAGGGGGTACTCGATTCGTACCTGTGCTTAAGGATGAAGGGGGGAACCTACAGCATCAACCAGTGCAGATAGCGAAGGTCTTCCGAGCCTTTTATGCCCAACTATATAGTGAGGAGGAGAGAGACTTTCAGAAAGGGACAGAGTTTCTCAGCAAATTGGCCCTACCTAGAGTGTCGGAGGAGGACTTGCTGCTGTTAAATGCACCATTGACGGTACGGGAGATATTAGCAGGGATTAAGAAAGGGAAGCTGCACAAAGCCCCAGGACCCGATGGCTTCGGGGTAGAATACTATAAAATGCTGGCACCTAGGTTGGCCCCATCCTTGGTGGCGATGTTTGATTTTGCTTGCTCGGTGGGAGAGTTCCCTAGAGATATGCGATGTGCAGATATCACAGTGATCCTAAAGCCGGGGAAGGACTTGGCAGACCCGGCCTCCTATAGGCCTATTTCCCTCATAAACTGTGATATGACGATCTTGGCCTCAGTGCTGGCAGGAAGGCTAAACTCTATCCTACCATCTCTTATAGATCCCCGACAGGCGGGGTTTGTGCAAGGGAGAGAGGCGACTAAAAACATCGCCAGGCTGCTACTAGGCATGGAGGATTGTTTCTGCCGAGAGGAGGCTTTGCTTTTGGTGAGCCTAGATGCTGAAAAAGCGTTCGATAGGGTCGCATGGGCCTATTTGTGGGATGTGCTGCATAGTTTTGGAATGAATGGGAGGTTTGTGAAATGGATTCAAGCGTTATATACGAGCCCCATGACTAGAGTCGGAACAAATGGTGCCTTTTCTGAACCATTTACCTTGGAAAGAGGTACCCGGCAGGGCTGCCCCTTGTCCCCCCTTTTATTTGTACTGGCATTGGAACCTCTACTACGGGCCATTCAGGATAACCCGCAGATAGGAGGGGTGCAGATGGGAGGAGAAGAAATTAAGCTCAGTGCTTTTGCAGATGATATGTTACTCTGCCTTATGAAACCGCAACAATCCCTGAAGTGCGTCCTACAGCTGATAAAAGACTTTGGTAACTTCTCCAGGCTAAAAATTAACGCGTTAAAGTCGGTGGTGTTAGATGTTGGTGGGCGAGTCCGGCCGATGTGGGAAGGCCCCTTTCCGCTTGTATGGGCGGAAGGGTCTATTAAATATTTGGGGATACAGCTGCCAGACCGTCCGGAGAACCTGTACCAGGTGAATGTACCGGGCATGTTAGATAAAACTAAGAAAACTTTAGCTAATTGGCAAGGCCTGCCTTTGTCTTTGAGAGGGCGGATAGCACTGTTTAAGATGGTGGAGCTCCCTAGATGGCTATATGTCCTTCGCCTATTACCTATATGGATCTTGGGCAGGGATTGGAGAACTTTTGAGAAATACCTGCGGGGGTTCCTTTGGAGGGGTAAGAGGTCCCGGATTCCACTTAGAGCCTTAATGAGAAGAAGGAATGAGAGAGGGCTGGAACTACCCATACTGAAGAATTATAACCTCCGCTACTTGGCCAGGCATATATGGGCGTTGTTAGGGGAGGAGGGGGGATGTGCCCCGCTACCGCAACTGAGCGCAGCATGTGCCCCATATCATTGTTTATATATGCTTCATGCTGACCGATCTACTGTGGTACGGGGGAGGAAAATTGGAGGATATCTCAGTGCTCTCCGAGCAGCATGGCGACTATTATGTCTTCGTTTTGGGTGGATCTGGAGACGGTCACCTCTGCTTCCTTTGGTGGGCAACCCTGATTTTCCCCCGGGCTTCTCAGCACCTAACTTATTCCAAGGATGGGAGAAAAAGGGGATTGTTTGCATTGGAGATATATTTATGATAGGAGGGGAGGTTGTTGACAGTTTCCAAACCCTGAAGGCTCGCTATCTGCTTCACAAGCATGATTTCTATGGTTATTTGCAAGTGCGGCATTACGTGGGGGGATTATCTATGGGAGGAGGGGCTCAGGAGGCGGCCGGACTCCCTCGAGTAGTACTGCAGAAAGTGGTTAAAAGTAATATGAGCGAGGAAGAGTGTAGGAACCTGATATGTCCCAAGGGAGACAGGATGTTCCTTTCTGAATTAGCTCGAAGATGGAGTAGCGAGGGGTTGGAGGGGGCGTTGGTGGACACTTTGCCGGAGGCTTTTGAGAGGGTGCCGAAAGGAACATTGTGGATCTATTTACAGGAATTGCAATATAAATTCCTCTGGAGAGCCTATACCACTGATAAATGGGCGTTTAAGATCAGACTTAGAGTGTCTGACGCGTGTGGATGGTGTAGTAGGGATGAAGGAACTTTACTGCACAAATTCTGGGACTGTTCGTTGGTGCAATCTCTCTGGACCCAGGCTTGTAATAGGATGGAAGATTGGATGGGTATAGAGCAGCTCTGTCAGCAAGAGATATGTTTGCTGCATAATTGGAGTAGGAGTGCCGGGTCAATAGCTGCCAAGCATAGGCCACTCCTGGAGAGAGGCTTTTTATTAGTGAAGAAAGCCCTACTGAGCAGATGGATTGAGGACTGTCCTCCTGGAGTGGTGATGTGGGAAAACTCAATGCAAGAGTTGATGTATATGGAGAAGTTAACAGCCAAACAAACAGGTGGGAAACACTGGGATGTATTTCTGGCCCTCTGGTCCCCGTACATAGCTGTTTTGTCGCCCCAGGATCGGAGTGCTGTGCTAAATGTATAGGGGAGATGTTACTATATGACCCTATGCCTGAGGAGGGCTGTGGTTTTCTCTCGGATAGCTATGCTAGGAACTCCCTTCATATTTGTGTGTTTGGTTGGTATGCTGGGATGTATGCTCTCATTTTGTGACACTGGGTTTGGAGCAGGGTGGGGATTGGGAGGGAGGGAGGGGGTGGAAGGAGGGAAAGCACAGTTACTTACCTGTAACAGGTGATCTCTGGGAACAGCAGGAATTAGTCCTCACATATGGGTATGTCGGAACCGACGGAGCCTGCGCGGGAAAGCTTCCCAGCTTCCCAGAAAGGAAGCTTTTGGGGCCTCCCACTGCACATGCGCGCTGCCTTCCCGCCTTCCTGACCAGCTCTCCTCAGTTCGAGTTTATAGCTGAGACAATAGAGAGAGGAAAGGAAGATAGATAGAAGATACAACTCCTAGGGGAGGTGGGTGGGTTGTGAGGACTAATTCCTGCTGTTCCCAGAGATCACCTGTTACAGGTAAGTAACTGTGCTATCTCCAGGAACAAGCAGGAATAAGTCCTCACATATGGGGACTCCCTAGCTAAGATGCCTGGGAGATCCCCTTCCAAGGGTTCGCCATCTTCGTATGGATCTCAGGCATCCATCCTGGGAAGGTGGGCAGGAGTTGTTCAAGTATGGAACAGGTGTTTGAGGACAGCCTGACCAAACAAGGCATCCCGGCGGGAGTCCTTGTCCAAACAGTAATGGGCTGTGAAGGTATGAACCGAGGCCCAGGTGGCGGCTCGGCAGATCTGATCTATGGATACAGAGTGAAGATGAGCCATAGAAGTGGCCATGGCTCTCACATTGTGAGCTGTGACATGGCCTTCCAGAGAAATGTTTTTACTCTGGTAAGCAAAGGAAATACACTGAACAATCCAATTGGAAAGTGTACATTTGGAGACTGGAAGTCCCAAATGAGAAGGATCAAAAGCCACAAAAAGCTGGGAAGACTTTCGATGTGGCTGAGTCCTGTTGAGGTAAAAGGCAAGAGCTCTTTTACAATCCAGAGTATGAAGGTTCCTCTCTGCACTGGATGCATGAGGAGCCGGGAAAAAGACAGGTAGATATACCTCTTGATTAAGATGAAAAGGCGAGACCACTTTGGGCATAAAGTAGGGATTCGTCCTAAGGACCACCTTATCATGATGGAACCTAGTATAAGGTGGATGAGCCACTAAGGCCTGTAGTTCACTGATGCGGCGAGCCGAAGTGACTGCAATAAGGAAAAGGACCTTCCAGGAAAGAAATTTCAAGGAGGTAGAAACCAAAGGTTCAAAAGGTGGCTTCATAAGCTGACCTAGAACTAGGTTCAAATCCCATGCTACCGGAGGAGGCCGGATGGGAGGCTTAGTTAGAGTCAGGCCTCTCATGAACCTTGCAATAAGAGGATGAGAGGAGACAGGTTGTCCATTTATAGGTTTTAAGGATGCTGCAATAGCACTCAAATGGACTCTTACTGAATTCGTCTTAAGGCCTGCATTAGAAAGATGCAGGAGATAGTCTAGTAGAGAATTCAAAGGAAGTGCTAGAGGGTCAAGACCCTGTTGAGCACACCAAATGGAAAAGCGTTTCCATTTGAAAGCATAGGAACGCCTCGTGGAGGGTTTCCTAGAGGCATGAAGGATATCTTTCACTGGTTGAGAAAGATTGAAGTCATGAAGGCTTAGGCCTTCAGTAACCAAGCTCTGAGGTGTAGGGACTTGGGGTTTGGGTGCCACAAAGTCCCCTCCTCCTGAGACAGAAGGTCTGGCGCAGCTCCCAGGTCCATGGATGGTCCCTGGGAGAGATGCAAAAGTAGAGGGAACCACACTTGGCGTGGCCAGCGTGGAGCTATGAGGATCATCGATCCGTGATCCCTCTGGAGTTTGAACAGAGTCTTGGGAATCAAAGGAATGGGTGGAAAGGCATATAGGAATTCCTGACCCCAATGCAGGAGAAAGGCGTCGTTGGCCTGAGCTCCCTGACACGGAGTCCTGGAACAGAACCAGGGAAGTTTGGCATTCCACGGACTTGCAAAGAGGTCTATGTCCGGGGTTCCCCATTCCTGAAAGATTCTGCCTATCTGGTCCATATGTAGGGACCATTCGTGTGGAAGCAGAACTCGACTGAGTCTGTCTGCCCGAGAGTTTTGAACCCCTGGAAGATATACTGCCAGAAGATGAATTTGATGCTCTCTGGCGAAGGCCCATAATCTGAGAGCTTCGTTGCAAAGCGACAGAGAGCCTGTCCCTCCTTGTTTGTTTACGTAGAACATGGCCACCTGATTGTCTGTCTGAACTAGGTGTTCAGGTTGACAAGGAGGGTATGGAAGACTTTGAGGGCAAAGAAGATTGCTCGCAGTTCCAGGAGGTTGATGTGAAGGGTGGTCTCCTGTGGAGACCAAGTACCCTGAGTGGAGAGGGATTGTAGATGGGCTCCCCACCCTGTTTGGGAGGCATCTGTTGTGAGGGTTGCTTGGGGCAACAAAGGTTGGAAGGGGGCCCCCAACAACAGATTCTTGGTGGACATCCACCATTGGAGGGACCAAAACAGACGCTTTGAGGTGAGGATTTGGTCGGAGAGCGCTCCTGATGCTTGAGTCCACTGGGTGGCCAAGGTCCATTGAGCTGCTCTCATATGAAGACGAGCGTAGGGCACCACGTGAACCGTGGAGGCCATGTGGCCCAGCAGTCGCAGCATTTCTCTGGCTGTCAAGTGACTGCTGGACTGAGCTTGGGAGGCCAAGCACACCAGACGTTGGCCCCGGACTTGAGGTAGGTAGGCCCTTGCAGTGGTGGTGTCCAACTGGGCCCCTATGAATTCCAGAGACTGAATAGGGATAAGTTGAGACTTGGGAAGGTTTACCACCAGTCCCAGATACTGCAGAATGTGCCTTGTGCGGTCCAGGGAAATCTGGGCCTCTGACTGAGATGGAGCTCGGATGAGCCAGTCGTCCAGATATGGGAATACAAAAATTCCCAGACCTCTTAGAAATGCGGCAACAACTGCCATGCATTTGGTGAACACTCTTGGAGCAGAGGCTAGACCGAAGGGAAGTACTCTGTACTGGAAATGTTTTCCCTGAAACAGAAATCTTAGATATTTTCTGTGGGATGGGTGGATGAGTATATGTGTGTATGCATCCTTGAGATCTAGAGAACAAAGCCAATCCTGACTCTGAAGGTATGGAAGGAGAATGCCTAGAGAAAGCATTTTGAATTTCTCCTTGTAAAGAAATTTGTTCAATTCTCTCAGATCTAGGATAGGTCTGAATCCCCCTGTCTTCTTTGGTATGAGAAAATAAGGGGAGTAGAATCCTATCCCTTGTTGAAGAAGAGGAACCTCTTCTATTGCCCC
The DNA here is from genome assembly GCA_033557465.1 of Ichthyophis bannanicus. Taxonomy (NCBI): domain Eukaryota; kingdom Metazoa; phylum Chordata; class Amphibia; order Gymnophiona; family Ichthyophiidae; genus Ichthyophis; species Ichthyophis bannanicus. Next base: position 1,886,236,945 of record CM066031.1, read on the forward strand.
TTGGGCAAGGAGAGAAGAGACTTCCTGACCCAACAGGCTCAGGGGAGATGGGGGAGAATTGAAGTGCCTCACCATGGTATATGGAGGAAGGTTGGAAAAATGAAGTTTGTAGCCCTCTCTAATGATAGAGAGGGTCCATTGCTCTGATGTAATTTGCCCCCATCTGGGAGCAAAGTGAGCTAACCTTCCGGGAATGGTGAGGGGCTCTGGTTGTTCTAGAGCCAGAAAGGTTAAGTTCTCTAGGGGCAAGTCAAAACCCCTGAGGGGGTTGAGCCTGCTGAGGAGTGGCAGACACTGCAAGCTTTGACCTTGCCTGTTTAGGCTGCTGACGTTTAGCAGCAAAGCGAGGCTGAGAAGATTGTTGGCCAGTATTTGTGGAAAATCTGGCCTTCTTGTAGTAAGGCCTCTTGAAAGACTTTTTCTTGGCAGGAGTAGAGGTAGACTTAGAAAGTCTATCTAAGGTAGCATTTTCTGCGTCCATTTGAGTGGCTTTAATTTGCCAGTCTTTACCAAATAAGTTCTCACCTGTACAGGGCAGATTCCGTAAGCCATCCAGGACCCAGGGTTCTAGGTCAGAGGCCTGGAGCCAAGCAAGTCGTCGGGCTGCAATGGCAATGCCCGAAGCTCTACCGGCACCTTCAAAGGAATCAAAGGCTGCTCTGTTGGAGAACTTAGAAACATCTAGAAGCTGTTTCACTATAGAAATGAACTCCTCCTTTTTATCCTCAGGGATAAAGGGGGCAAAATGCCGTACCTTTAGGGCAAGTTCCCTGAGAAACATGCCCATATACAGACTGTATGAATTAATCCTGGCTATAAGAATACTAGCCTGGAAGATTTTCCTACCAAAAGAGTCTAGGGTCTTACATTCTCGCCCTGGAGGGGTAGAAGAGTGCCTTTTGGTACTCTTAATCTTTTTCAGCGCAGACTTCACCACAATGGAATGGTGAGGCAGCTGAGTCTTTTGAAAACCAGGAGAAGGAGGGACCCGGTACATGGTGTCCAACCTACGAGAATAAGGAGACAACGTTAGAGGAGCCTCCCATAAGTCCATCAAGTGTTCTTGAAGGATTTCATGGATAGGCAGGGTGACTGCCTCTTTAGGAACCTTAGGGTATCCTAAAATATCCAGTTTCTTTGATCTAGGTTCTTTTTCAGAGGATGTGGTAATAGAAAGTCCTTTAGCTAGTTCTATAATGAAGTCTTGAAAGGACAAATCCTCTGGTGGAGACATTCTCCTCTTTGGGGAAGAAGGGTCTTCAGGAAGAACTAGAGACAGCTCATCAGAGTCCTCAGAGGAGTCAAAATCCTCAGAAGAATCAGAGTATCCTCTATTTGCTTCCAACGCACGATACGCATACCATTCGGTATCGACATCGGGCGTACCGGGTATGGGATCGGTATCGGGTGAAAACCCGGATCCGGCATGCGGAACCGATCTGCGTTTGGAAGACGATGGTCTCGGTTCCGATATGGGAAATGATACCGGACCCGGAACCGCTGGATGCGGTACCGAGGGCGTCGCAGCTTTAATGAAAGCCAGCATGGCCTGCTGCATGGTCTGAACAGTATTGCTCATAGACGCCACTGCTGCCTGGATGTCGGTACCGGTATGGGCCGGTACCCCAGAGCAGTCTAACAGGTGATCAGTCGAGGCCGTGCCATCGATGTCAACCTGTAACCCCATAGATCTGAGGTTCCCAACTCCAGTCCTGGAGGGCCAAACACCATTCAGGTTTTCAGGCTGTCCCTAATAAATATGCATGAGATGTATTTGCATGCACTGCCCCCATTGTATTCAAATGTATCTCATGCATATTCATTAGGGACAGCCTGAAAACCTGAATGGTGTTTGGCCCTCCAGGACTGGAGTTGGGAACCTCTGCCATAGATGGAGCTTTGGAAGCCAGAGCTTCCCGCCGGGGTTGTTTGGCTGGGGCAGGATCCTCAGATTCAAAAGGGAGAGCCTCTCGATGCTTTGAAGGAGATTTGCTCTTTGAGGACCTGCCCGAAGAAGGTTTGGTTACCTGAGATCCATCCGGAGAGGAAGACCTGGATGACTGTGATGCTGGATTATCTGAAGCAAACAGCACATGGAACTTGTTGGCCCGGTTCTGCAAACCACGTTTAGACATCTGGGAGCAGGATGGGCAGTCCGGAATGGAGTGGTCAGGTCCCAAACATTTAAGACACCAGTCATGGGTGTCTGTGACAGAAATAACAGCACTACACTTGGTACACTTCTTGAAACCAGGGGCTGGTTTCTCCATGAGGAGAATTTGTGTAGGCCTGAGGCCTAACCGAAGTCACCAAGTTGTGCAAAAATAAAGATTTTTTTTTTTTTGAAAGAAAGAAAGAGAGAGACCGGCGGTACCGGTTTCGGTATGGGGAAGGCAGGTACGCGGTCTAAAGAAACAAACTAAAACAAGAATTTCTTCAGCGGTGACAGGAACACGACCTGCTGGCTCCGCGGAAAAAGAGAAACTGAGGAGAGCTGGTCAGGAAGGCGGGAAGGCAGCGCGCATGTGCAGTGGGAGGCCCCAAAAGCTTCCTTTCTGGGAAGCTGGGGAGCTTTCCCGCGCAGGCTCCGTCGGTTCCGACGTACCCATATGTGAGGACTTATTCCTGCTTGTTCCTGGAGATTGGGGGAAACCGGGGAAGATGTATTAGAGAGAGTTATTGTTCTTCTTGAAGTTGTTCTGGATAAGGGCGGTACTGGGAAACTGCGGGGGACTTAAAAAGAAAATGCTGAGACGCAAATTCTTGTCTAGATAAGTTCTAATTTCCTTTGTTTGCTGTTGTTTTTGGAACTATATGCTGAAAAAGAAGTACCACGCTGTATTAGCATTGAAATGTCATTTGTTCATACTGTGGTCAATTGTTTACACTTGTTGTCTCAATAAAGAAATTTTGACATAAAATGATTTATGAGTCATATGGGCTGTGTTGCAAGCACGCTAACTGCAGGGAGTGGGCATAGTCCTCTTCCTGCAATTACCATGCTTCACTGCAGTCAGCAGACTGTGAGAACAACTAATGCCAATCACTGAGGTGGCGCTAGTTGCACCAGCAGTATTTGGGCTGAGTGCAGGCTAAGCACAGTTATTTACCTGTAACAGGTGATCTCTGGGAACAGCAGGAATAAGTCTTCACATATGGGTATCATCGGTACCGACGGAGTCTGCGCGGTAACGCTCCCCAGCGTCCAATTAGAATGCTTTTGGGAGCATCCCACCACGCCTGCGTACTGCCTTCCCGCCTTTCCCAATTGCCTCTCCTCAGTTACGTTTTAAAGCTGAGACAAAGAGAGAGTGAGAGGGAAAAGATAGAAATAGAGAAATACAACTCCTAGGGGAGGTGGGTGGGTTGTGAAGACTTATTCCTGCTGTTCCCAGAGATCACCTGTTATAGGTAAGTAACTGTGCTATCTCCAGGAACAAGCAGGAATGAGTCTTCACATATGGGGACTCCCAAGCTAAGATGCCTGGAGGAGTCCCAGCATGCTGCGAATCTGAGAAAGCCATGCTATTCGACAGAACCTCAGGCATCCTGGGGATGGAGGGTAGGAGTTGGAAGAAAAGATGTGCTATGGACAGCTGGACCAAACAGGATGCCTAGATAGGAGACCCTGTGTGGATAATATCCACTAGTAAATATTGAACTGCAATATACCCATATGGACCTCACCTGGTGGTATTGAAAAAAGTTTATGAAAGTTCATATGGATCTGCTAATATGAACCAGCAGAATATTCTCAAGGAGTACCTCAATGTAGAGCAGAGGTAACTAAACTGTGCAAAAGACAGGTTGAGGTCTGAACCCTTAGGGCGAGAAAAGTCCCAGGGGGAACTGGGGTAGTTCAATGAGGCAGGACTTTTGCAGGAAAAACGCAGAAGTCCCTATTAGATAAGCCTGAAGCTCTTTTGACCTTAAAGAGACATAGTTCTTATAGGAGAAGAGAGGCTTTGAAGATCCCTATATCCAATAACAAAGAAGGACAGAAGTATGAGGCATGGTAGCCTCCTATTTTCTGAAGATTCAGAATGTCCTTCCTAATTGAAGTCACTTAGGAAAAAAGATGGTACATGGAGGGCTTCAGATGTACCTAAACTGAAGGTCATGGTGGAAACCCTTTAACTACCATAGAGAAGTGGTTGTTTATGTAGAACCCTAAACATGCTGGATCAGCATTGAAAGGGATAGAGACTATCTGTCGGGACCGTATAGGAAATTTACCTATCCATCTATATATCTATAGATATATAGATGGATAGGTAAATACAGATATATCTATTTATATGAATATATAAATGTATATATGGGTAGAGACATGCATATGTCTATATACATGTATACATATATATATATATATATACCCATGTCCCCACATAGGGATATGTGGAGAGAGAAAGATTCATCTAATAACAAGAAGGGAATACCTGCTTGAGGAGATGTTTAGAGAATCTATTCTCCCAGGTTATGGTTGGGAGAGCTAAGGGAGTGCTCTCACTGACAGGAGAAATCTAGAATGTTCTAAGAACTCCAGCCCTTAAATAACCAGGAATGGAAGATGTTTTTAATCCGCAGACAGTAAGTCTGGATCCTTCCATAACTCCAGCATGACAGCTGGAGAAGAAGATGCAATGAAATGAGATACCATTTTTACCCTTCTATGAGGGCAAAATGAGTATGATGCATTCTTGCGCTCAATATGAATTACCCCATGAAGAAATGAGGGTGGAAGGAAATACAAGACAAGGACTGGCTGTTACTAAAAGAAAACCATCCCTGGTGAAGGGGTCCACTGGGGATGTGAACCAACCCAGGGGATTGGATAATTCTTTTGGTCTTCACTCAATTAAAGGCCTGTGTCCTTTATTGAAGGAGGAGACTTTAATGGAAATGGTAAGGGTAAGGAAGAACCCAGAAAAGCCCTTCCTAACCATCTGGAATTATTTGCTCTCTAGCAAGGGCCCATAATGTAGAGCTGCTCTGTAGAGATGCAGAGAGCATGTTGCAGGTTGGTTAGAAGAAAAAACTGGCTGTTTAAGAGCCAGTATGTAACCTGAACTACTCCGCCAAAGCCCAAGGATTGGGGAAGGCTAAGGATAGAAGGTATGCTGATGTGTCTGCAACAAGAAAACCAGAAAAGGTTCTTAGTCTGTCTGGGACTTAGTACTAAGGCCAGAAAGATTGATATTGGAGATCAAGCCCTGGTTGCTTGGTCAGCAAGTCAGTGGTCTAACCACTAAGAGCCCCTGCTTTCTCAGTATTGTTAGGGCAGCAGAACAAATCTTAGGTCTCAAGATTGGAAAAAGACCCACAGACATAAGTAGGAGTGGTAAAACTCAGTTATTGTCTGAGAAGCTGCCACAAAACAAGAATGCAAGGGGAAGACAACTCTGAAAAGAAACTCAGGGGCTTAGGGATAAGCCTTCAGTTAAGTGGTATCACTCTTACAGACCAAAAAGTCTTAGTAAGAGGGACAGAGTTGAAAAAGACTTACGATGGAGTAAATCTTTGAAAAGAATAGTATGAGACATGCTGATACAGGAGAAACTGTCAAAGGTAAAGGCATAGACGACCTTATTGATAGTTGTTACTCCTCTATCTACTTAGAAGAAAGAGGAGTAACTTTACTACCTGTAAAGCATAATTATGCTAAGGAGCTCCATGAGCTAAAAGTCAGGATGTCTCTTTAATGTAAAATTTAGGATGGAACCGATGCAGATGCTTGTAAAGAGAAGAAGCAAACTACAGGTTCTAAACCTCAAAGAGGAAGAAGGATTCATTGAAGAGTCTATCAGCAACCCTGCGGCTGCTGGGTTTTCTGAAGCGGTTGAGGTTGTGGTTTCTTTAGCCTGGTTTGATGTTTCCCTTGTTTCGAAACAGCTGTATGATGGGTAGAGAAAGGATAAAACCTTTTCCCCCTGGGGGAATAAGGTTTGGTAGAAGATTTCCTACCACCTGGGATAGAGGAAGGTGTTGACCATCCTTTGAAAGCAACAGTGCCAGTGGTTAACTGAGCAACTTGGCGTAAAGTCTCTTTGTTAAAGAGATTCTCCCCAGTACATGGAGTATTTCCCAGCCTTTCTTGTACCCATTTATCCAAGTCAGAAGCTTGGAGCCAGGCCATGCGTCGTGCCCCTATGGCTATAGCAGAAGTTCTGCTAACAGACTCAAAACAGTCCAGGGTAGCACGAGTAAGAAACCTAGAGATATTTTGAACATGATTAACCAGTAAAGAGTAGTCTGCTCTTTTGTGATCCTGAAGAAAAGGAGTCAAAAACAGGAAACTGTTTGTGAGCTCTTCAAGAGATAGTCCCATATAGAAAATATATGAGAGAATTCTTGTTGAAAACATGGATGCTTGGAAGCTCTTACGTCCAAAGGCATCTAAAGTTCTAGCCTCACGACCTGGCGGATAAGAAGAGTGCCTTTTGGCACTTTTCACACGCCTCATTGCTGATTCCACAACAAAAGAATGATGTGGAAGTTGAGTCTTTTGAAAACCTGGAGAAGGGGGCACCCTGTACAGAGAGTCAGTGGCCTTTGAAAGTGGGGATACCTTTAAAGGAGTTTCCCACATTCTAAGTAAAAGATCCTGTAAGGTTTGATGCAAAGGGAGCATGATAACCTCCTTTGGAGTCTCAGGGAGACACAGAAACTGTGAATTCCCTGGTGCAGGATCTTGATCAGGTATAGATATGGCAAGTAACCTTGCCATATCAAGCAGGAATGCTTGAAAAGAAATTTCCCCAGGAGGGGATCCTCTATTATGAGGAGTGAAGGTGAGATCTGTTGAAGATCTAGCCTTAGCACTAATGGATTGAACCATTGGAGTACCAGACCCAAAAAGGTGGAGCATCGGGTTGTCCTGAAAGGATAGTCGACGGTACCGCTCGAGGTCGGTACCGCGACGAATCAGTGAAAAACTATCCATGCCAGGGATGGTCTCCAAACTCAGTACCGAAGGAAGCGAGCTTGTGGAAGTAAGCATGGAAGGCACCGGTACCGATGCAAAGGTAGAAAACGGTACTGGCAGTGGTATCGCAGCCGGTACCGACACTGGAAGATCAGTCTGATGTGACTCTAACGGTACCGAAGATACCGAGAGCGGTAGACTTTGATCTCTGGGACAATGTCTTCGGCACCGTGCAAGGTCGATACCGAGACGAGTCAGTACCCAATCGTCCAGGCTAGAGATCGATTCTAGACTCGGCATCGAAAGCAGCGAATCAATCGAAACAGACCTGGAGGGTACTGACATGGATGCCAGAATTGGTACCGGGATCGATACCGATGCTGGAAGATCGGTCTGTAGCAGCTCTGGTGGCACCGAAGATACCGAGAGCGCTAGACTGCGATCATCGGTGTGGAGTGTTTCATCCAACACTGTTGCCGATGCCGGGGTACCGGCACCGCTCCCAGCGGATACCACCACCGAGCATGGCTCAGATATTTTCACAGAGGTAAAAACCTCAGAAACAACCTGAAACCCCGTTAGTGCTTTGGAGGCCGAAGACTCCCGCCGGGGTTTTAAAGTCAAATTGTCCTCGAGGGCAAGGTTAGAGCCATCTCGATGTTGAACATGAGATCTACCACCCGAGGACTGGCTAGTCTTTACAGACTTTTCTTGGGTTACCTGATCCTGTGAAAAAGAAGTTGTAGCTGGTACCCTCAGGTCTGACGGGAACCGTGTATCGAGTTGAGCTCGATGCTGAAAACTTCTTTTGGAAAAAATGCTGTAGGAGGGACACTCCAGCGGATAGTGGTCAGGACCCAAACATGGAAGGCACCAGTTATGGGTGTCTAAGACTAACTTAGTACCGCCACAGTTGAAACATGTTTTAGGGATAGTGGCTGGCGTTTCCATGAGGGAAGTGGAGAGGTCTAGTAGGCCGAAAAAACCGTCAGGCACTAAACATGGAAAAATTCCCTACCAAGGTAAATAATTTTTAAGAAAAAGAAAAACACCGGCGGTACCGGTGTGTCGAGGGAAGGCAGACGCGACCACAAGAAAAAACAAAAATAAAGGAAGAATTTTCTGCGGTGACAGGAGTACGTCCTGCCGGCTCTGCGGAAAAACGAAAACTGAGGAGAGGCAGTTGGGAAAAGCGGGAAGGCAGCACGCAGGCATGGTGGGATGCTCCCAAAAGCGTTCTAATTGGACACTGGGGAGCGTTCCTGCGCAGACTCCGTCGGTACCGACGTACCCATATGTGAAGACTCATTCCTGCTTGTTCCTGGAGATCAAACATATGCACGAGCTGCGCCATGGTGAGAATGACCCCTTCCTCCCCAGTCACCTCTCTGACATGCATCGCAAGGGTAGCACAGGGATATTAGTGCGGGACTCCATGCTACTTTCCAACCTCTGGATCATAATCTGCTTCCATAACCACTAAGCTACTCCTCCACTCTGATTTCTGTGAGAACATGTTTAGCCCCAACTATACATTTTCTTCAAAAAGCACACTGTGATCCAATTTTTATTCCTGGCACTCTCTTTTTCACCCATGACCTTACATGGCATCAAACAGAGTTTGAACGAAAAATATTTTGGCCTGTTGCTGAATCATCTTTAGCAAATATTTTGATAATCTTGCATTTTTATTTATTGCATGTTGGATGACACAAATATAGATTCAAGTAGTGAGAACTATGTAAGTAAATAACCTAAATTTCTATGATGTAACAATTGATTTTGCTTATTTGGTCTCTCTTTTCTTTCCATACACAGAGACCATTGTTTTTTCACAAAGGACAAGAGGACAGTCAGCAGCAGAAGGGGAAGATACAGACCATTTGTCAAGTATCATGAAACAATCATGCCATAAAACCTCTCCAGTCAAAAGTCATGATCAAGGTCCTGGACATGGTCAAAGACAGGAACAACATCACAGACACTCTCAGGGTCATAGACCCGATCAAGATCACAGTCATGGACACGGTCACAGTCAAGGACATGGTCATGGACCTGCTCATGGACAAGATCACAGTCATGGACACGGTCACAGTCAAGGACATGGTCATGGACCTGCCCATGGACAAGATCACAGTCATGGACACGGTCACAGTCAAGGACATGGTCATGGACCTGCCCATGGACAAGATCACAGTCATGGACACGGTCACAGTCAAGGTCATGGGCACTGTCATGGTCATGGACAGAGCCATGATCCAGGTCATGGAGTAGGTCCCAGACATGGCCATGATAAAGTTCACGGACATGCTCAAGAACATGATCAAGGTCATGGACAGAACCATGATCCAGGTCATGGAGTAGGTCCCAAACATGGCCACAATAAAGTTCACAAACATGCTGAAGAACATGATCAAGGTCAAAGACATGATCAAGGCCATGGACATGATAAAAAACAAAGTTGCAGAAATGATCATAGGCCTGATCAAGGTCATGGTCAAAATCACAAACAGCATCATGGACATCGTCATGATCACAGTCACTATCATAAGTCAGATTCAGGAAACCATCACTTACACACTATTACAACAACACAGCAAAGCCTCCATGAGCCCAAATCTGAAAAGGTCGCAACCTGTGATGATGCCAACCTGCCTCCCCCTGGGAAAAGCAGTATAGCTGGTTTCTTGCTTGAACCTGCCAATAAAAAAATTAGCATTTACCAAGCCTTCTTAAACAATAAAGTAACAGAGGAAACTGCCCTAGCCTTGCTTGAAGCTCAGGCTGCTACTGGCGGCATCATAGACCCAATCGAAAACAAAAAGCTCACAGTAGAGGAGGCCATCCAGAAAGGCATTGTTGGTACTAAATTACATCAGAGACTGCTTTCTGCAGAGGAAGCTGTGAAAGGCTATAAGGACCAAGGCAAAACTATTTCTGTCTTCCAAGCACTAAAGAAGGGTCTCATTGCAAAAGAAAATGGCCTACATTTTCTGGAAGCTCAGCTTGCTACTGGCGGTATTTTTGACCCTGTGAATGGCCATCGCTTGTCTCTGCCAATAGCCTTCAAGCTTGACTATCTTGATGAAGAAACATACAAAATGCTTTCTCATTCTGAGAGGACCGCCAAACATTATCTAGATCCTAACACACAGGAGAACAAAACATATTGGCAACTACTAGAAAAATGTATCATAGACTCAGAAACTGGTCTTTGCCTTTTTCCTCTGCAAATTACACTGCAAGGGTTGAGATGGTATGTAACAATGGAACAACTTTTTAAGAGTGAGATCATTGACAAAGCATTGTATGATGAATTCAAGCAAGGCAAGCAAACTCCAGAGCAAATAATGAAACTACAGCCAGTCAAGCAGTACCTCCAGGGTACCGGGAGTATTGGAGGCGTTTATATGGAGAGCACCAAGGAGAAACTGAGCATTTATGAGGCTACACAACAAAATCTCCTTATGGCTGATTTTGCACTTCCTCTCTTAGAAGCACAGGCAGCAACTGGCTTTATCATTGATCCCATCAAAAATGCAAAACTCACTGTTGAAGAAGCCATTCGAAACGGACTTGTTGCACTTGAACTGAAAGAAAAGTTGCTTTCTGCAGAGAGAGCAGTGATTGGCTTCACTGACCCTTATACAGGTGACAAGATATCCTTGTTCCAAGCTATTAAGAAGGAACTCATTGACAGAAACCAAGGCATATATCTGCTGGAAGCCCAAATTGCTACTGGAGGCATTGTTGATCCAGTGCATAGTCACCACGTCCCTCTGCAGGTGGCATACAAATATGGGTATTTTGATGAAGAAATGAATCTGGTCCTTTCTGATCCTTTTGAGGACAGCAAGGGATTTTTTGATCCGAATAGCAACGAAAGAGTCACTTACCAGGAGCTAAAAAAGAGGTGCTTTATTGATCCAGACAGTGGGCTATACCTTCTTCCCCTCAAAATTGTTTTTCAAGGACTGAGAGGAACAGTCACAAGTGCTGAACTTCTAGATTCCAAGATCATTGACCAAGACACTTTCAAAGCACTCCAAGAAGGAAAAACATCAGTTAAAGAAGTATCTCAGAGAGAGTTGGTGAAACAGTACCTGGAAGGGACTGGAAGCATTGCTGGTGTTGTCATACTTCCAACAAATGATAAAAAAAGTATCTACCAAGCCATGAAGGAACACCTTCTCGTGCAAGGAACAGCCACCATTCTCCTAGAAGCCCAAGCTGCCACTGGCTTTTTGATAGATCCAATAAAGAATCTCAAGTTTTTTGTTGACAATGCTGTCAAAGTCGGTCTTGTTGGACCAGAGTTTCGTGAGAAACTTCTCTCTGCTGAAAGGGCTGTGACAGGCTATAAAGATCCTTTCACGGGAGGTAAGCAATCCTTATTCCAAGCAATTAAGAAAGGCTTCATTATGAAGAGCAATGGCATCCGTCTACTAGAAGCCCAAATTGCCACTGGGGGCATAATTGACCCGGTCAAGAAATACCATGTCCCATTGGAAATGGCCTACAAATGTGGATACTTTGATGAAGAAATGAGCCAGGTCTTATCAGGCTCCACAGATGACAGCAGAGGATTTTTTGATCCAAATTCAAAGGAAAATCTCAGTTATGGGCAACTGATACAGAGATGCCTTGTTGATCCAGATACAGGTCTCTTCCTCCTTCCACTTTTTGACATAAAGGATAAAGATGTGATGACACCGTCCTTCATAGACTATCAAACACAAACAGCACTAAAGACAGCAAAGGTATCCTTCGATTTTGGTCAATTTAAAGGACAGACAGTCTCACTTTGGACACTTCTGTTCTCAGATTACTTTAATGTTGAGCAAAGGAGATTCCTTATTAAGCAATATAAATCAGGTACCCTTTCCACTGAAGCATTATCCAATGAGATTACTACAATCATTCGTCAAATTATCTCTACTACTAAAGTTACTTTTGAAGGCATTAGGGTACCTGTTACTCCTGGTCAGCTATTAAGTTCTGACATAATTAATAAAGATCTGTATGAAAAACTGCAGCATGGGGAAGCATCAGCTAAAGATGTTACCTGCTTGGACACAGTCAAGAAATACCTTGAAGGAACTGGAAGTATTGGTGGGCTACTACTGCCAGACTCCCAAGAAAAAATTGGAATCTATCAAGCAAGGAAGAAAGGCCTGTTAAGACCAGGTACGACCCTTATCCTTTTGGAGGCACAAGCTGCAACTGGATTTATTATCGATCCAGCTAAAAACAAAAAGTATTCTGTAGATGAGGCTCTAAGAGCAAATGTGATTGGCCCAGATCTCTATGAAAAGCTGCTGTCAGCCGAGAAATCTGTGACTGGATACAAAGATCCCTACACAGGACAAAAGATTTCCCTTTTCCAAGCAATGAACATGGGCTCAATCGTGAAGGAACATGGGATTCGACTCCTGGAAGCACAGATTGCCACCGGAGGCATCATTGACCCAGTCAACAGCCATCGCATTCCAGTTGAAGTTGCGTACAAGCGTGGCTATTTTGACAAAAAAATGCACCTGATGCTCTCTGATCCTACTGATGATACCAAGGGGTTCTTTGATCCAAATACCAACGAAAATCTTACTTATCTGCAATTGAAAGAAAAGTGTATAGTAGAACCTTCAACAAAACTCTGTCTGCTACCTCTTGTTAGCAAGAAAAGACAATTTAGGATTGATAACTACGTCAAAGAAGCTTTCAGGAATTCAGAGATTTTTGTCAAATATGGTCGGTTTAAAGGGCAAGCGGTCTCTCTATGGCAACTAATCACCTCCGAGTATTTCAGTGAAATGAAAAGAAGAGATTTGTTAAATCAGTATAAACTTAAAAAGCTTAAACTGGAACAAATTACTAGCATTGTGAATGAAGAGATGAAAAAATGGACAGGTATCACTTTACCAGCATTACGGGGCAATGTTTCACTCAACCAACTCGTAGAATCCAAAATCATTGATGAAAACCTGTTTGAACAGGTGCTAGAAGGAAAATTGACTTCTGAAGAACTTCTGAAAACTGACTCTGTTCAAAAATATTTGCATGGTACAGGTAGTGTTGGTGGCATCATACTTCAGCCTTCTAACCAAATCATGAATTTCTATGAAGCTATGAAGAAGAACGTTCTAATGCCAGGTACTGTCCTTCCCCTGCTTGAAGCCCAGGCAGCAACAGGTTTTATTATAGACTCAAAGAACAATCGTAGACTATCTGTTGATGAAGCAGTGCAGATAGGAGTTATTGGAGCTGAACTCCATGAAAAACTAATGTTTGCTGAAGAAGCTGTTAGTGGTTATAAGGATCCATACACAGGAAAAAAGATATCCCTCTTCGAAGCTATGAAGAAGGGCCTTGTTGATAATAAGCAGGGTGTTCAACTTCTGGAAGCCCAAATAGCTACAGGAGGAGTCATTGATCCAATGTATGGTTTCCACATCCCCACAGACGTTGCCAGCAAACATGGTTATATTGATGATGAAATGCACAAAACTCTTTCTAATCCCACAGATGATACAAAAGCGTTTGTTGATCCAAATACTAAAGAGAAGGTAACTTATGCCCAGCTAATTGAGCGAGCACAGAAAGATAAAGAGGTAGGCGTCCATTTGCTGTCCGTGCCATGCAGTGTTCTTGAAGCTCAGATGGATAGCATGTACACAGATGAGCAAGTAAAACATGTCTTCAAGACCACCAAGGTTGTGGAAAAAAATGTCACATTTTGGGAGATGATCCACTCTGGTTATTTCACCGAAGATCAGAGGGATGACTTCTTTATGAAATACAAATCAAAGGAAGCAACTATCAACGAACTTGTTGTCATTGCTTTAAAACTTATTAATGAAGAAGAGACAAAAAGAAAGACTCGCATCACATTGGAAGGTCTGCGAGGAAAAATACCTGCAGTCTGGTTACTGGATTTGGGCATAATTTCTGAAAAGACTTTTGAGGAGTTGACCAAGGGTGTGAAGACAGTAGAAGAAGTGTCAGAGATGGATAGTGTGAAGAAATATTTGCAGGGCACAGGTTGTATTGCTGGAGTTTACCTACAACCTACTAAAGAAAAAATGAGCATTTATCAAGCAATGAAGAAGCACTTAGTCATGCCTGGTACTGCACTGATGCTATTAGAAGCTCAGATGGCCACTGGATTTTTGATCGATCCCATCCAGAATCAGAAGCATGGCACCGAAGAGGCAATCAAAGCAGGCATTGTTGGTCCTGAACTGCACGAAAAGCTATTTATGGCAGAAAGTGCTGTAATTGGGTACACAGACCCATATACAGGTAACAAAATTTCCTTATGTCAAGCAATAAATAAAGACCTAATTCCAAAGAAAGATGGAATTCCTCTTCTGCAAGCCCAGTTAGCCACAGGAGGGATTATTGATCCAGTGCACTGCCACCACGTTCCTCTTCATGCCGCCTACAAACAAGGACTACTGGATGATGAAATGAACCAGAGCCTCTTGGATCCCAGTGACGATACCGATACGTTCGTTGACCCAAACACTAAAGAAAAGCTTACATATCAGCAACTGAAGGAACGGTGCTATGTGGACCCTGAAACTGGCCTTTATCTGTTGTCCCTCTCTGAAAGTCCAGCTTTTTACACCAAAGAGCACACCATAAATGTTCTGAAATCGGTGATTGTCACTGTTGATGTAGGAAGGTTCAAAGGTCAAACTGTATCTCTTTGGGACCTACTGAACTCAGAATATATAACCCCGAGCAAGCAAAAAGAATTGTTGGAGATGTATGAATCAAAAAATTCAGATTTGCTTCAGCAAATAATCAGCATTGTTACCACCATAATAGAGGAGACTGAAGCTCAAGCCAAGAAGATCTCCTTCAGAGGCCTCAGGAAACAGATTTCAGCAAGTGATCTCTTCCAGTCAGAAGTAATAGACAAGAACATACTCGATGAACTTAATCAGGGCAAGACAACTGTAGAACAGGTAAAAGAAATTGACAAAGTAAAACAATATCTTGAAGGAACAAATTGCATAGCTGGAGTCATTATACAGTCTAAAAATGAGAAAATGAGTATCTACGAAGCCATGTATAAAAAGATATTGAGACCAGGAACTGCACTGGTGATTCTGGAAGCACAGGCAGCAACTGGATTTATCATTGACCCAGTGCAGAATAAGAAACTCTCAGTGAATGAGGCAGTATCTGCTGGTTTGGTTGGACAAGAAATATATGAAAAGCTTCTATGTGCTGAGCAAGCTATCACAGGCTACCCTGATCCCGCCACTGGGCAAAATATCTCTCTTTTCGAAGCTATGAACAAAGGCCTCATCCTGAAATGTCATGGTATTCGGTTGCTGGAAGCCCAGATTGCAACTGGAGGCATCATTGATCCAGTACACAGTCACCGTATCCCTGTGGAGGTGGCCTACAAGCGAGGATATTTTGACAAAGAGATGAACCATATCCTCTCTGTTCCTAATGATGAAACCAAAGTATTCTTTGATCCTAACACACATGAAAACCTGACTTATTTTCAACTGGTAGACAGATGTGTGCAAGATCCAGAGACTGGATTGTACATGCTTCAAGTGGTAAAAAAGGGAGAAGATTATTTTTACATTGATGATATGATAAAACAAGATTTAGGCACCAAAACTATTCAGATGTTTGTTGGGAAGTTCAGAAATCAAACCGTATCACTATGGGACATTCTCTCTTCTCAGCATATCTCAGTGTGTAAAAGAAGAGAACTGGTCAGACAATACAAACAGGGAACGTTAACCATCCAGCAACTCACTTCAATTCTTACGGCCATTATTGAGGAATCTGAAGCTAAAAGCCATCTTCTGAAGTTCAAAGGCCTTAGAAAAGAGGTGACAGCCACAGACTTGTTCAACGCTGAGATTATCGACAAGAAGACACTTGATGGGCTGCAGAAGGGCACAAAGACTTTGGAAAGTGTGGCCAAGTCTGACGCAGTGAAACGTTATCTGGAAGGGAACAGAAGCATAGCTGGAGTGATTCTGCCGGACACGAAAGAGAAGATGAGCCTCAATGATGCAATGAAGAAAGACATTTTACCAGTGGATATCACACTTCCACTTCTGGAGGCACAGGCAGCCACTGGATTCATCATCGATCCAATGAAAAATGAGAAACTCTCTGTAAATGAAGCTGTTTCCAAAGGATTAATAGACAAAGGAATTCAAGACAAGCTTCTTTCTGCAGAGAAAGCAACAACTGGTTATACAGATCTCAACACAGGAAACACTCTCTCTCTCTTTCAAGCTATAAAACAAAGTTTAATAACGAAAGATCAAGGAATTCGTCTGCTAGAAGCCCAAATGGCCACTGGGGGCATCATTGATCCAATATATAGTCACCGAGTTCCTTTGGAAGTTGCATACAAAAGGGGCTATTTTGATGAAGACATGAATATCATGGTCTCTGATCCACGTGACAGTAAAAAAGGATATGTCGATCCCAACACACAGGAAAAGATAACATACAAGAAGTTAATGGATAGATGTATCAAAGACCCAGACACTGGGCTGTATTTGTTGCCAGTAGTAGAAAAAAAAAAGGATTACGTTTTCATAGATGACCATACTAAAAATGTCTTGCTATCTACTACAGTTGAAATACCAGTAGGAAAATATAAAGGCCAAAATCTTTCAGTTTGGGATCTTATCTACTCAGAATATACTTCCGAAGAAAAAAGAAAAGAGCTAATCAAGAAATACAAAAAAGACATTTCAGCAATCCAGCGTGATGTCATTAATGTTATCTTAGCAATCATTGATGAAAAAGAAAAGTCTCGAAGAGATGTTTGGTTTAAGGGACTGAGACAACAGATTACGGCCTCTGAACTTTTCAGTGCTGGGATTATTAACAAGGAGGTGCTAGATAAACTAGAAGAAGGCAGGCAGACAGCAGATGAAATAGCTAAAATCGACTCCGTAAAGAGATACTTAGAAGGAACCAGTTCCATAGCTGGAGTCTATGTGTCATTGAAAAATGAACCATCCAAGAAAGAAAAGATGAGCATTTACAAGGCCATGTTGAATGGTATTTTGAGACCGGGAACTGCACTCGTTCTTCTAGAGGCACAGGCTGCTACCGGATTCATCATTGACCCCTTGCAAAATAAGAAATTTTCAGTAGATGAAGCGCTAGCAGGCAGGGTGATTGGACCAGAATTGCATGGAAAGCTTCTCTCAGCAGAAAGAGGAGTGACAGGTTACACAGATCCTTTCACTGGAGACAAAATCTCCCTTTTCCAAGCCATGAAAAAGGATCTGATAGTGAAAGACCATGGTATTCGTCTACTGGAAGCTCAGATTGCTACTGGAGGCATCATTGACCCAGTACACAGTCACCGTGTCCCTGTGGAAGTAGCTTACAAACGTGGCTATTTCGATGAACAAATGAATCAGATACTTTCTGATCCTACCGATGACACCAAAGGATTCTTTGATCCCAATACTCATGAAAATCTCACCTATATGCAGCTCCTTGAAAGATGCACAAAAGACCCAGATACTGGATTGTATATGCTAGAAACTTTGGAGAAAAGTACTCCCTGCCTTCAGACTCCTGAAAGACTGCAAACCATTCTGCAGGATAAAAAAATTGATGTTAATGTGGGTCATTTCCAAGGACAAAAGGTTTCCGTGTGGGAACTTCTCTTTTCTTTCTATCTGTCTGAAGAAAAAAGAAAGGACCTCTTAGAGAAGTGCAAGTCAGGGATTTTAAGCACTGAAGAACTTATAACAATTATCATCACCACCATTACAGATACAGAAGGCAAAAGCAACAGTAGTGAGAAGAAAAGCCAGAAAGAGACTACAAGCAAAGAAACAATCACATCACAGTTGGTGGAAAAAGTCCATAAGCAAGATGATGAAAAACTCATAACCCCTTTAGAGTCTACTAATATTGTCATCACTGTAGGACCCAACAAGGGTCAAAAAGATTCTGTTTGGAAATTTCTAAACTCAAAATACATCTCAGAAGAACAAAAGAAAGAAATATTAGAAAAGTACAAAACTGGAAAAATGTCATTAGAAGATATCATTAGGGTTATCACGGCCAACATTGAGGAAACCGAAAGGAGAGTCAGTACCCGGAAAACAGAGGTGCCAAGCAAAGAAGTGGCTGCACTGAAGTTGAATAAAGCTGAACCCACTATCCAAGATGAAGATATAAGGAAGGCCTTACAATCTATCAATGCTGATGTGCCTGTTGGCTATTTCCAAGATAAAAGGGTTTCTTTGTGGGACCTTTTACACTCCAAATATATAGTGAAAGAAAAACAACAAGATCTTTTAAAGAAATACAAATTCAGTGTTACGGAAATGATCAAGATTATAAACACCATTAAGGAAACTAAACAAAAAAGTGACCAACGTAATGTACAATGCATAGGTGAGCCTGAAGAACAAGACCTCTTTCACATCGATGAAGAAATTACAAAATCCTTACAGAGTCTGACTACTGAAGTCCCTTCAGGCCAATTCAAGGGTCAAAAACTCTCTCTGTGGAAACTACTCAACTCTATGTACATATCTAAAGAGAAAAAGAAGGAGCTTGTAGAGAAATACAAAGCTGGAACTTTAGCTGAAGACCAGTTTATCCGAATTATAATCACTATCATTGAGGAAGCGGAGGAAAGAACTAATAAACTAAAGTTTAAAGGTCTCAGGAGACAGGTGACGGCATCTGAGCTCCTCTGTTCTGAAATTATTGACCAGGCTACTCTTAATGAACTGGCCCAAGGCAGCAAAACAGTTGAAGAAGTAATGCAAATGGATTCGGTAAAGAAATACCTCGAAGGAACAAGCTGTATAGCAGGCGTGCTTGTACCATCCTTAAAAGACCCATTGGTTAAGCAGAAGATGAGCATCTACAAGGCCATGTGGAAAGGTATTCTGAGACCAGGAACTGCATTGGTACTCCTGGAGGCACAGGCTGCCACAGGATTTATCATTGACCCTTTGCAAAATAAGAAACTGTCAGTAGATGAAGCACTATCGGCTGGGGTGATTGGGCAAGAAGTGCACGGGAAACTTCTCTCTGCAGAAAGAGGTGTGACTGGTTACATCGATCCCTACACTGGAGACAAAATTTCCCTTTTCCAAGCCATGAAAAAGGATCTCATAGTGAAAGACCATGGCATTCGTCTGCTGGAAGCCCAGATTGCTACAGGCGGTATCATTGATCCAGTGCACAGCCACCGTATCCCTGTGGATGTTGCTTACAAGCGTGGCTATTTTGATGAAGAAATGAATCAGATCCTCTCTGACCCTACTGATGACACTAAAGGATTCTTTGACCCCAGTACTCAAGCAAACCTCACGTACTTACAGCTCCTCAAGAGATGTGTTAAAGATCCAGACACAGGATTGTATATGCTTGAAGTTCTTGACAAAAGAGCAGTCCACTTCCAGATAGACAAGCAGAAACAAGCTTCCTTAGAATCTAAATCCATTAATGTTGTGCAAGGTCATTTTCAAGGGCAAACAGTATCTTTATGGGAACTTCTTCATTCTCAATACATTCTTGAAGAACAAAGAAAAGATCTTTTAAAGAAATATCAATCAGGGACATTAACGGATGAAGAGCTTACAACAATCATCACCTCCAGTATTAAGGAAACAGAGAACAAAGACATCTTTCTGAATATGGATCAAGCAACCACATTTCATGGGACTAAGCAACTCCAGCCAGGTGAACAAATTCAAGCTGCCTTACAGTCTGACATCATCACTATCACTGTAGGTGAATTCAAAGGCCTAAAGCTTTCTGTCTGGGATCTTCTAAATTCAAAATATATCCCAGAAGATAAAAGGAAAGAGATACTGGAGAAGTATAAAACAGGGCAATTGCATGTAGAGGAAATCAAGAGAATTGTAATTTCCAGCATTGAAGAGGGAGAGGCAAATCTTGGCAAACAGCAAGTGAAGGTCATAGCTAAAGAAGTGACTGAGCCTGTATCCAGAACTACTGATCCATTACTGTCTGAAGATCAAATCCAGGAAGCTCTAAAGTCCATCACCACTGATGCAGCCTCTGGTCAATGTGAAGGGCAAAAGGTCTCTGTGTGGGAGCTTCTAAACTCTAACTTCATTTCAAAGGAGAAAAGAAAAGATCTCGTCAGCAATCACAAGCTAACAGTGGCAGATATTCAACAGATTATCAATAATGCTATTGTAAAAGGAAAAAAAACCAGTACTGAAATTTCAGAGAGCGATAGCAATGATGCAAAGCATACAAATATAAAGGAAGGAGATCATAAACAGACTGACGAACAAATGCAAGGCACTCTACAATCAACAACCATTGATTTGACTGTGGGAAAACTGCAAGGCCAAAAACTCTCTCTTTGGGACATTCTCCACTCTGAATACATCTCTGAGGAGAAAAGGAGAGAGTTGTTGGCAAAGTACAAAGAAGGTACTTTCACAGTCCAGGAAATGATGAGAATCCTAACCACCATCATTACTGAAACAGAGGAGAGAAGGAAAAAGCTTCAATTCATAGGCTTAAGAAGACAAGTAGCAGCATCTGAACTGCTCAGCTCTGAGATTATCGATCAGAATACCCTAAATGAACTTACCCAGGGTAGCAAAACGGTGGAAGAGGTCACCAAACTGGAATCAGTAAAGAGATACCTTGAAGGAACAAGTTGCATTGCTGGAATATTTTTACCAACCAAAGGAGATCAGTCACCGAGAAATAAAATGAGCATCTATGAGGCCATGTTGAAGAATATTTTGCGACCAGGAACCGCACTCGTTCTTCTAGAGGCACAGGCTGCCACTGGATTTATGATCGACCCCCTGAAAAATAAGAAACTCTCTGTAGATGAAGCATTAGCTGCTGGGTTAATTGGCCCTGAAGTGCATGAAAAGCTTCTCTCAGCAGAAAGAGGAGTGACAGGTTACACAGATCCTTACTCTGGAGACAAAATCTCCCTTTTCCAAGCCATGAAAAAGGATCTGATAGTGAAAGACCACGGTATTCGTCTTCTGGAAGCTCAGATTGCTACTGGAGGCATCATCGACCCAGTACACAGTCACCGTGTCCCTGTGGAAGTAGCTTACAAACGTGGCTATTTCGATGAACAAATGAATCAGATACTTTCTGACCCTACCGATGACACCAAAGGATTCTTTGACCCCAATACTCATGAAAATCTCACCTATATGCAGCTCCTCAAGAGATGTGTTAAAGACCCAGACACTGGACTGAGCATGCTTGAAGTCCTAGAGAAAGGCACTTCCTATCTCCAAAAAATACAAACAACCCTGCAGTCTAAAACAGTGGATGTCAATTTAGGTCAGTTCCAAGGACAGACGATTTCTGTGTGGGAACTTCTGTACTCCTGTTATATCACTGAAGAGAAAAGAAAGGAACTCTTAGAGAAGTACAAGTCAGGTGATATGAGCACTGAGGAACTTATAACAATTATAATTACCACCATCAAGGATGTGGAAGACAAAAGCAGGAGCTGTCCGAAAACAGATATTCCTAGCAAAGAGGTGACCATGACAAAGGTTCAAGTGTCGGAAAAAGAGGCAAGCCCCTGCCAAACAGACAGAACACAAACTGCCCTCGAGTCCACAAAAGTGATGCTCAGTGTTGGTCCCTTCCAAGGACAGACAATGTCATTGTGGGAACTTCTCCATTCAAAGTACATCACTGAAGAGAAAAGAAAGGAACTCTTAGAGAAGTTTAAGACAAAGACTGTGAGCACTGAGGAACTTATAACAATTATAACCACCACCATTAAGGATATAGAAGACAAAAGCAAAGGAAATAAGAAAGTAGATGTTCCAAGCATAAAAATGACAGCTCCAACGTTGTTTACGGTTGATCCCACTTTCCAAGATGAAGAAATAAAGAAAGCTTTGCAATCTATCACTGTCGATGTACCTGTAGGACAAGGTCAGAAGATTTCTCTGTGGGATCTTCTCCACTCTAAATACATAACTGAGGAAAAAAGACAAGATCTCCTACAGAAGTACAGATTTAGTATAAGAGAAATGCTACAAATGAATGGCAGTATTGTGAGAGACAAAGAACAGAGTGCTAAACACAATGCAAATTGGATAGGTAAGCCTGGAGACAAAGACCTCTTTCACATTGATGAAGGACTTCAAAAATCATTTGACAGTCTGATTGTTGATGTCAGTTTAGGCCAATTCAAGGGTCAAAAACTCTCTGCGTGGAAGTTACTCAATTCTAAGTATATAACTAAAGAGAAAAGGAAGGAGCTTGTAGAGAAATATAAAGCTGGGACTTTGACTGAAGACCACCTCATCAGAATTATAACCACTATCATTGAAGAAACTGAGGATAGAAGTAGCAAGCTAAAGTTCAAGGGTCTACGGAGACAAGTGACAGCATCCGAGCTGCTCAGTTCTGAAATTATTGATGAAACTACTCTTACTGAACTGGCCCAAGGCAGCAAAACAGTTGAAGAGGTAACACAAATGGATTCCGTAAAGAAATACCTCGAAGGAACAAGCTCTATAGCAGGCGTGCTTGTACCATCCTTAAAAGACCCATTGGTTAAGCAGAAGATGAGCATCTACAAGGCCATGTGGAAAGGTATTCTGAGACCAGGAACTGCATTGGTACTCCTGGAGGCACAGGCTGCCACAGGATTTATCATTGACCCTTTGCAAAATAAGAAACTGTCAGTAGATGAAGCACTATCGGCTGGGGTGATTGGGCACGAAGTGCACGGGAAACTTCTCTCTGCAGAAAGAGGTGTGACTGGTTACATTGATCCCTACACTGGAGACAAAATCTCCCTTTTCCAAGCCCTGAAAAAGGATCTCATAGTGAAAGACCATGGCATTCGTCTGCTGGAAGCCCAGATCGCAACAGGCGGTATCATTGATCCAGTGCACAGCCACCGTATCCCCTTGGATGTGGCTTACAAGCGTGGCTATTTTGATGAAGAAATGAATCATATCCTCTCTGACCCTTCTGATGACACTAAGGGATTCTTTGACCCCAGTACTCAAGCAAACCTCACGTACTTACAGCTCCTCAAGAGATGTGTTAAAGATCCAGACACAGGATTGTATATGCTTGAAGTTCTTGACAAAAGAGCAGTCCACTTCCAGATAGACAAGCAGAAACAAGCTTCCTTAGAATCTAAATCCATTAATGTTGTGCAAGGTCATTTTCAAGGGCAAACAGTATCTTTGTGGGAACTTCTTCATTCTCAATACATTCTTGAAGAACAAAGAAAAGATCTTTTAAAGAAATATCAATCAGGGACATTAACGGATGAAGAGCTTACAACAATTATCACCTCCAGTATTAAGGAATCAGAAAACAAAAACATCTTTCCGATTATGGATCAAGCAACCACATTTCATGGGACTAAGCAACTCCAGCCAGGTGAACAAATTGAAGCTGCCTTACAGTCTGACATCATCACTGTCACTGTAGGTGAATTCATAGGCCTAAAGCTTTCTGTCTGGGATCTTCTAAATTCAAAATATATCCCAGAAGATAAAAGGAAAGAGATACTGGAGAAGTATAAAAGAGGGCAATTGCATGTAGAGGACATCAAGAGAAGCGTAATTTCCAGCATTGAAGAGGGAGAGGCAAATCTTGGCAAACAGCAAGTGAAGGCCATAGCTAAAGAAGTGACTGAGCCTGTATCCAGAACTACTGATCCATTACTGTCTGAAGATCAAATCCAGGAAGCTCTAAAGTCCATCACTATTGATATGGTCACTGGTCCATCTGAAAGGCAAAAGGTCTCTGTGTGGAAGTTTCTAAACTCTAACTTCATTTCAGAGTCAAAAAGAAAAGATCTATTGAGCAGCCACAAGCTAAGAGTAGCAGAAATTATAAAGATTATCAATAGTATAATCATAACAGAAGGAAAAAAACGCAGCAGTGACATTGCAAAGAGCAGCATCAAGATGAATGGAAGAGATGAGCAACAGATGGAAACCACTCTACAATCGACAACCATTGACTTGACTGTGGGAAAACTGCAAGGCCAAAAACTCTCTCTTTGGGACATTCTCCACTCTGAATACATCTCTGAGGAGAAAAGGAGAGAGTTGTTGGCAAAGTACAAAGAAGGTACTTTCACAGTCCAGGAAATGATGAGAATCCTAACCAACATCATTACTGAAACAGAGGAGAGAAGGAAAAAGCTTCAATTCATAGGTCTAAGAAGACAAGTAACAGCATCTGAACTGCTCAGCTCTGAGATTATCGATCAGAATACCCTAAATGAACTTACCCAGGGTAGCAAAACGGTGGAAGAGGTCACCAAACTGGAATCAGTAAAGAGATACCTTGAAGGAACAAGTTGCATTGCTGGAATATTTTTACCATCCAAAGGAGATCAGTCACCAAGAAATAAAATGAGCCTCTATGAGGCCATGTTGAAGAATATTTTGCGACCAGGAACCGCACTCGTTCTTCTAGAGGCACAGGCTGCCACTGGATTTATGATCGACCCCCTGAAAAATAAGAAACTCTCTGTAGATGAAGCATTAGCTGCTGGGTTAATTGGCCCTGAAGTGCATGAAAAGCTTCTCTCAGCAGAAAGAGGTGTGACAGGTTACACAGATCCTTACTCTGGAGACAAAATCTCCCTTTTCCAAGCCATGAAAAAGGATCTGATAGTGAAAGACCATGGTATTCGTCTTCTGGAAGCTCAGATTGCTACTGGAGGCATCATCGACCCAGTACACAGTCACCGTGTCCCTGTGGAAGTAGCTTACAAACGTGGCTATTTCGATGAACAAATGAATCAGATACTTTCTGACCCTACCGATGACACCAAAGGATTCTTTGACCCCAATACTCATGAAAATCTCACCTATATGCAGCTCCTCAAGAGATGTGTTAAAGACCCAGACACTGGACTGAGCATGCTTGAAGTCCTAGAGAAAGGCACTTCCTATCTCCAAAAAATACAAACAACCCTGCAGTCTAAAACAGTGGATGTCAATTTAGGTCAGTTCCAAGGACAGACGATTTCTGTGTGGGAACTTCTGTACTCCTGTTATATCACTGAAGAGAAAAGAAAGGAACTCTTAGAGAAGTACAAGTCAGGTGATGTGAGCACTGAGGAACTTATAACAATTATAATTACCACCATCAAGGATGTGGAAGACAAAAGCAGGAGCTGTCCGAAAACAGATATTCCTAGCAAAGAGGTGACCATGACAAAGGTTCAAGTGTCGGAAAAAGAGGCAAGCCCCTGCCAAACAGACAAAACACAAACTGCCCTCGAGTCCACAAAAGTGATGCTCAGTGTTGGTCCCTTCCAAGGACAGACAATGTCATTGTGGGAACTTCTCCATTCAAAGTACATCACTGAAGAGAAAAGAAAGGAACTCTTAGAGAAGTTTAAGTCAAAGACTGTGAGCACTGAGGAACTTATAACAATTATAATTACCAGCATCAGGGATATAGAAGACAAAAGCAGGAGCTGTCAGAAAGCAAATATTCCTAGCAAAGAAGTGACCGTGACAAAGGTTCAAATGGTGGGAACAGAGTCAAGCCCCTGCCAAATGGACAAAACACAAACTGCCCTCGAGTCCACAAAAGTGATGCTCAGTGTTGGTCCCTTCCAAGGTCAGACAATGTCGTTGTGGGATCTTCTGCATTCAACGTACATCACTGAAGAGAAAAGAAAGGAACTCTTAGAGAAGTTTAAGACAAAGACTGTGAGCACTGAGGAACTGATAACAGTCGTCATTTCCATCATTAAGGATACACATGTGTGCAGGCCTCAAGTGCCTCCTTCTGTGACTATAAAGCAGAAGAAATGATTTATTTACACATCATCTGATACTGCATAATATTTTTGTCATGACATAAGACTTCTTGATAGTCTGATTAGGTCTTTCTAAAGTTGCAAGTGATGCTTAAAGGATAAAACCACTGCTGAGTTCTGCTGACTTTGCAAGAAAACCGGGGGAAGTTAATAATATTTCTTCTCTATCGTTCTGACTCATTTTGAAGGATTCTTAAACTATGTTCTTCTTGGAATGGGTAGTATGATTATAAGGGCTTGATGCTTATTCTTCACTTCTATAATGTATCTTTTCTGCAAATGGTGGGAGAAATAAAGGACACGTTTGAAAATCCAAGACTAGAAAAAGCTATTCATTGATATCAGGAAAGCAGCTTTCTTCAAAATGTTTGACTGTCACACATCACCAAATGCAAATGTCAACTTTCCTCCCCTTAGCAGGTAACCTGTGGATGGTGTGAACATTTAATTTTGCAGCCACTTTAAAACTAAATGATGTATATAGTTAAGACGTTGTTATAATGTATTTCAAGTTGTTCCCTGTAAACCACCTTGACCCGATGAAAGGCAGTACATCAATACAGCTAAATAAAGAAATGGACCAGAACTGGAAAGCTGAATGATACAATAAACGATGACATGCATCATTAAGGTCCAGTCGTGAGCATTGCCCCATTCTGTCTGTAGAGATAGATGTATTATTTTCAAAGCTGGACTGCACCTCTGTATATGCAAGGGGGTAAAATCAAAATTCGACTAGCTTGACCTATATGGAGCCATTCGATAATCATAAATAGGGACATTTTTGATTTTGGTGATAAGAAGGTGACTTCTGGAATGATGCTGGCTTGTAGGTCTAGGAATGCGAGAGAAGAAGGAAGAGGACGAGTTGTTGTACAAAGGCCCAGTTTTGTAAAATGTCTATAAATGTACCTACTGAAAAAACAACTGGTAACATGGTTTCCTGGCAAGAACTGGAGGGCCTCCCCAAAAATATTAACCTTTCCTTCCATAGCTCCTTTAGAACGGGTAATTCAAAATGTATTTGGAGTTTGGACCTATAACTATTGCATCTTAAGGTTGTCAGTTGACTCTGTTCTTCATTAGAAGAGAAAGACTTGAGCGACTCTTGGATTATTGGCCCACTAAGGGGGGGGGGGGGGGTTAGAAGCCTTATTTGCAATTTCCACGTGTAAAATGACTTCCACATGTACTTGGCAAGTTTAGAAAGGGCTGAATTTGCATGTGGATGTCCTTATTGTGTAGGAATTGCAAGGAAGAATGTTGAGGGTTTGGTTGGGGGGTAGCCTTGGCAGGTCAAAAATCTATACACATATTCCCCATTTCATACAGGGAACATACATGTATGACTGCAATTGTCCATGTTGGGATTTACATTGGGACATTTAGAATTTCAAAAAGAGCTCATTTCAGCCAACCATTTACAGGAGGGAATATGGAGGTCATGCTCTGTAGTCTCCCATTGTTTATTTCCCCCCCTCAAAATTGAAATTAGATCAAGATAGTGGCAGGATTCATACATGGAGGTTTCCAAAATGACTGACATGCACATGTATGTTCATGTGTATGTGCCGGTATCTACATGTGGAAGTTACCTAGTTTCCCCAGATGATTTTTGCCACATGTCGATATCCAAAATGGCGCCTTCGTCTCCACGTATTGGCAAAGACAGATGCACTCCTGCACTATTTTAGGAAAGGCTTCACGTTTAGCAGAGCCAGGACTACGTAAATTGTGACCTCAATGTCTCAATCCCAAACGCAAGGAACCATAAAATGTGCCTTTCAATGTAATGCAGTGAATGAAATCCATGGACAATACCTTAATGATTCAGAAATATAATAGCACAACCTGTCAACGTAAAGAACAATTTAAAGCAGACTCCCTATCTTTTAAGATTTAGGGGATGATTTACCAAAATGGCGTAATGTTCATTATTGCACACGGTTAGTTCATAGGGCCCACTGATGTAATGGAGCCAGTAAACATTGTGTGTTGACATACAGTAAATTTAGGCATCCATGTTGTAACATGTTTTTTCCCCACTTTCGTGTAGTTGGACTTCATAAGCTCTCCCTTCGTCAAGTACATATCAGATAGACCGACAAGGCACCGCCTTGAGTCGCGGGGTGTGAAGATTATGCAATCAAGAATTTTTTGTTTCTTATTCTTAATTTACCATCCAGATCCCTACTGTTGGGAGTGGAGCAAGATATAACTATAGATGAATCTTCATGTAATTGTTCCTTCATGTTGAAAATGTAGAGTATGTAGATCAATGAAAAAACCGTCTGCTCTAATGTAACACAGCAACATGGTAAGTGGCAGCAGATAAAGACCGGCAAGTCCATCTTGTCAGCCCAGTGAGTTGGTGAAAATTGTACCGGTCACTCCTTGCAGGTCACCCCTCTTATGCTATTGTTTAGGGTTGTACTCATCACTCCGTGCAGGTTCCCGCCCCCCCCCCCCCCCCCGTGACTTTTCTTATGATTGTACCCACATTTCTGTGCAAGTTACTCCCCTCTGGCTTTCTTAAATATTTCAACTGTCTACAAAAAGAAACGATCAAGGATGAAAGCAAAATCCAGTACAAAATGTACAATAATTTCACAGGCCCACATTTAGAGGAGACCAGTGCCACACTGAAAAAGAAAAAACTCCTTACAATATTAACACATACCCAGAAATATTATTTAGAACCCATTTATACTTAACTGTCTAGCAAAATAATACTTCAAGTAACAGCGATCTTTTGAGCCTCAGCACAAGACTTCAGGAAATCCTCCAACTGCACCACCTCAAAGAAAGCAAAAATATCTTTCCCCAATGTTACCAGATCAAGAACATGGGGCTCCAAGGCTAAAAAAGCCTTGCACCTTGCCTGAGTCTCCCTGGAGATGTCAGGGAATATATTCACCTTTTGCCTGCAGAAAAGCTAGTTTTTCTTTTGAAATAAGAGTTTCAAAATGATATTCATATCTAATTCAATATTAAAGGACGCCAGTATGGTTGCTCTTGTAGGTATCTCATCGATGGAAGATTTAATAAACTCAGAAATATTCAGGCTTTCCACAGATGCAAGAGTATCACACTCCTTCCCCTTCCCATTAAGAAGTTTCGTAGCACTTGGAAGATAATAGGAAGAAAGTAGCACCCAATTCCAAGACACGTGGCTTTAAGGATAGAAACTGCCGGCGTCTCAACTGGGTGCTACGTGACACATCTGGAAAAATATTAATCCTCTGACCACAAAATAAAGCTGATTTTACCGTAAAAAAAGCTTTTAGAATACGTTGCTTAACTACAACAGAAGGAAAGGTGACCAGCAAAGTGGAACGAGTGTTAATATTATCTGAGGAATCCTTGAGAAAAGCGGTGAGATTTGCCACATTAGGAACAATCTCATCCAATTCACCATCTGTAGCATTTATCTTCTTAATACCAGAGGGAATATAATAAATCTGTGTAACCTCTAAAACATCAGATATGGCGAGAATTTCTTTTACATACTTATCAAAAATAATTTTTGGTGACAATAAAGAGGTATAGGGAAAATTCAAAAATCTCAAATTACACCCCCGCATGGAATTCTCAAGCGACTCTAACTTTGAGTGCAAAATCAAGGAATCCTTGATTCCAATCACATTTGTTGATTGAAGTGAGAGCACCTGAGATTCCAATTTAATAACCGCCTTATCAATAAGGGAAACTTTCTCATCAAGCTGCTGCACAGCGACTGCAGTCTCTTGTGAGAAAGTAGTAAAAGAACCAAAAACTGCTGATAATTTAGAGTCAATACACTTCAAAGCACCCCACAGATCTTTTAGAGTAACTTCTGATTCGGAGGGCAGGGCTGGGAGCTCCGAAGAGATACTCAGCGCCACCGACTGAACCGGTGTAGGTACCTTAATCACAACCTTATCTCTCACAGCAATCTCAGAGGAGACCCCAGAAATACAAACAGTATCAATAACAGGACAGGGAGGAGGAGACCTCCCCCCAAAGCTCAAGGATGCCCCCTCTGGAGAGGACTGTGCAAGAGGGAGGGGAGCAAAGTGTTTGTCCAGAGGACCTACCGGTTTCACAGTTCCGGACTCAGCCATCTGGGCTTTTCTCTGTGACTTGGCTTTCCTCTTCCCCATATTTACCTAAATAATTAAACAACCCCACATAACTCTCACAGGACAAAACAACCACACACAGCCCACACTTAACTCCAACTCCACGCTGATCCAACAAAACCGACGTCGATGTGGCGTCTAAGGGGCAGGACCTGCCCCTTTAGACACGCCCCTTCAGATACGCCCCATGGCCGCCCTCCACGATCTCAGAGAATGCTGGCTGCAATTTTATATACAGCAAAGCCCCCTCCAGCAGCAGACTGTCCCCGGAGTGCCTGAGATGGTCCCGCAGCACGGCAAGCAGTTCCAGTACTCCTCCAGCTCTCAACAGGGTACACACTCCTGCACACTCCAGCAGCAGCTCCCAATAGATATTTTTAAGAAAAAGTGTAGCAAAGTCCTGATAACCCAACACTTACTTTATATATTTTTGAAAGAGAATCAACGGAGACAAATAATGTGTTTTAGGAAAGTTGAGGTATCGAAGGTTTTTAGCATGAGCAGCATTTTCTAAGATTTCTTGTTGCCTATCCTCTATCAAGCACAAGACTGTCCTTGATAGAGGAAATGGCAATCCCCTGCACTGTGGAGACTTGAGACTCAATATTCTGAAAACGAGAATCAAATACATCAAAACAGGAGTCATGCTGGGCGAGTTTCTCCACTGTTTCTTTTGTAAAATCCACAAATTGTAATACCGTGATGCTTAAGGAGGCTTACATCCATGAGAACATAAACCAAATATCAGACAAAGAAACATCTGCCGGTTGTACACCTGAAGTTCTAATACGAGAGATTTCATGCAAGGATTTAGAAACCTCGGTAATATGGACAACCCAAGGGAGAGGAACCACCACCCCGAATGCATTCAGACCCCAAAGAAGTCCTGCCTCACATGATATTTGGGGCTGCAACTGCCTCACCATATCAGGTGAGGAAGTCATCAGGCCCAAAATCCCATTACCAGGCAATAGGGTTGGGATATCTCCTCCGATGACAAAGGAGAGCTAGCTGAAGAGTCCAAACTAACAGCCATAAGTCCAACCGCCTTCACAGTCTTAGAAGGATTCATAGTACTCACGTTGGAAGCCTTCTTTTTCCATTTGTCCATTCTGTAGTCGACAACTCCTCATTGCTCCGTATTACTCTGAAGGGGCAGGGCATGCCCATTTAGACACTCCCCTTTGGATGCGGCTGCATCCCACAGAGTGGGGCCGCATTTTAAAGATCCCCCGGATGACATAGAGGGACATGGCATTGATGGTCCGGATGGCAGGAAGACAGTGCCCCAGTCAACTGCCTGTCACCAATGAGCTCACAACACATGTTCCGGGTAGTCCCTGTAAGCACTCCCCCACTGTTTCTTGAAGTGTAGAAGTTATTTAAATTTTCTTAGATTAATCCTCTTGCTAACCAGGAATTCTCTGTATCTGTCCCGTGCCTTTTTGAATTCCGTCACTATCTTTGTCCCCACCATCTCCCCTGGGAGGGTTTTCCAGGTGTCTATCGCCCTTTCCATGAAAACATATTTCCTGACATTGCTTTTAAGTTTACCTCCTCGCAGTTTCATTTCATGTTCTCTAATTTTACATCTTTCCAATCTTTGAAAAATGTTTGATCATTAATACCCTTTAAAGCATTTGAACACCTAAGGGGGTAATTCTGTCCCAACGGGACGTCCATCCCCGCTATTTGTGGCCCTCCTCCAGCATCTAACTTCTCTACCAGTTATACAGGGAAGTTAGACGGGGACAGAAAAGGAGAGTATTAGGGCGGGCAGTGGGTAGTTGCTGGACTCATGGTGACTGAATCATGGCTCAAGGATACTGACAAAGCTATCATAAACCAATTAATACCTCCCAACTTCTCCATCCATACTTGCCATAGGACCAACCGAAAAGGAGGTGGAGTATTCATTCTTTCAAAAACAAACCTAGAATTTCGACTGCTCACAGCCAAGAGCTCCTCCCATGCTGACTTTATCACCATTGCCAATAAAGACATCACCATAAACCTTATTTACAGATCCCCTTCTTCTCCTCCTGAAGTTATCTCCACATTCATAGACTTAGCCTGCAACCCAGCTGACCCACACAGCTCCAATTGGCTGCTTGGTGACTTTAACTTACCCTCCCTGCAACCCAACCAAGCAGATGCTTTCCTAGAAGCCATGCAAACACTTGGTTTTGATCAACTTGTAAACACCTCCACTCACAATAAAGGAAACCTACTGGACCTAATTTTCGCTCCCCACGCTGCATCCAGCCAAAATTCCATCCTTAACACTACTATTACCTCCATTCCCTGGTCGGATCATAAACTAATTATGTTTCAGATGCCCACTCTTCACCCTAAGCATCTACCTAACAATCCATGTACAGAATCCAAACCTACCTCTCAATTCAAACCATTGAACAAAGATGAATTCATTAGGCACGCCTTACCTCTACTCAACCCAATACATTCTGACCTCGGAGAAGCAATCACCAACTGGAACACCACATTAAAGTCTATTGCACAACTACCAGCTTCAACCAAAAGCAACAAGACCAAACAAAACAAGAGACAGCCATCACCATGGTATACAGCAGATCTCCGTTCATCCCTCCTCTCCCTCAGGAAACTTGAAAGGAAATGGAGAAGATCTCACTCCGAAGCCATTAAAGTATTATACTTGAACCACCTCAAACTCCACCGTGAATCTATATATCTCAAAATGAGTGAATACCATGCTAATCTTCTCCTCCGCTCACTAAATAAACCCAGAGACCTTTTCAACATAGCAAAATCCCTAATTAAAGACCCATCATCTACCCAAACTAGTTCCTATCCCCCCCCCAGTCCTACGCTGATTATCTACAATCCAAGACCCCCATAACTGACACAATCTCAGTCACAACACCATCACACTCTCACTCCCCATTTCCTGCAATCACAACTTTTACAACACCCTCTGAAAAAAACATTCAAGATCTCATCACCTCCATCAACACTTCTACTGCTCCAAGTGACCCATGCCCAGCATACTGGGTCAGATCGCTACGTGCCGAACTGAGCCCAATCCTAGTCAACATCATTGGACTCTCCTTTGCAACAGGCACGTTCCCATCTCTCCTTAAACAAACCTCTATAAGACCTCTACTGAAGAACTCTAGGCTTGACCCACTAAAGCCTGACTCCTACCGCCCAATCTCGAGCATACCTCTATTAGCCAAAAAATAGAGAAGGTTGTTCAGAGACAGATACAACATCACATTGATACAGCCTCACCGCTTGATCCCAGTCAACACGGCTTCAGGGAATCACACGGTGTAGAAACTCTCCTTACCACCCTAACTAATACACTGAACAGAGGTCTTGATAAAGCAGAAACGGCTTTGCTCTAATATTCCTAGATATCTCCGCTGCCTTCGACTCAGTTAATCATAATCAACTCCTTGCCCGACTCCTAGAAAAGGGAAATCGAGGGTCTCGCCTGGGAATGGTGTAGGTCATACTTGTCTGAGCGATGGCAACATGTCAGAGTCGGTACCACCACATCCACACCTTTCCCAACCCAACACCAAGGTGTTCCGCAAGGATCGTCCTTATCTGCACTTCCTGTTTAATTGTGTACTTACAGCCGATCTGTGACATCATACGCACTTTCAACATCTCCTCATTAATTTACGCTGACGATGTTCTACTGTTTACTCCATTTAAAGTCAGTCAACCAGACCTCACCAACCTTATCCAATGCTTCAATGCCATCACAGACTGGTTAGCTTCTCAAAACCTCCGTATAAACTTCAAGAAGACCGAAGTTCTCTTCATATCAAGAAACAAAGCATTCTCACCTCCATCCTCTCTAAAAGTAAGAGATGCTGATCTCCCCTGTAAACAATCCATTCGCTACCTAGGGATTACTCTGGATCAGCATTTTGAATTTAAGGAACACATTCGGAACGTCACAAAGGCTGTCTACAATAAAATAAGAACGCTAAGACAACTCAGACCCATGCTACCTCACAACAACTTCCGGACCATTTTCCAGGCCCTCACACTACCTCATTTTGATTATGCTAATGTCATCTTATACGGTCTCCCTAAAAACACCATTAATCCTCTACAACTGGCGATGAATGCGGCTGCTAGGGTGCTTTGTGGTCTATCAAGATCAGACCATATCACCCCAACGCTCATGGAACTACACTGGCTACCAATTCATTGCAGGATAACCTATAAATCCTCATCATCACTTTCAAGATTATCAACAACCTTGCCCCAACGTCTCTTAAAGACCACAACTCCCACAACCCCACAAACCGAGAAAGAAGGATAACAACTGACAACACCCTGATTATCCCCAAGGAGTCCATCAAATGTACCCAATCAACCAAGAAAAGGACCTTCACCTTCTATGCACCTAAATGCTGGAATGACCTCACACCTGAAATAAGAGCGATTAAAGACCTCTCTCAATTTCGTAAGGCAATCAAGCACCACATCTTCCTGATCCATTTTGCACAAGCTTCTAATCCTCATCGGATCATCAGCCCTCCTAAACCGACAAACTCTCACTCTTCTCCCCATTTCCCTCACAAGTAATTTCTGCCTCAAGTTTATTCCGACCATAGTCTGCCTGTGAATACTAAACAACCCAATATGTTTATACATAGCTCAGTTTTTACACTATTTTTGTATATAGTTTCACTGTGTATACATAGTTATATTTTTTATACCCGTTTTCCAAGTTTAAGTTACCTGTTATAATGTAAGCACACCAGTGTTTTCTGATTGTGCAGTTCTGTTACTTGTAAACCGCACTGAAAACAAATAGC
This sequence comes from Ichthyophis bannanicus, assembly GCA_033557465.1. Lineage (NCBI taxonomy): Eukaryota > Metazoa > Chordata > Amphibia > Gymnophiona > Ichthyophiidae > Ichthyophis > Ichthyophis bannanicus. The sequence goes on from CM066031.1 coordinate 1,886,271,628, forward strand.
GCGGTATATAAAAGATGTTAAATAAATAAATAAATAAATACAGGGCCAATTCTAATGTCGGCCCTATACATCCGGGGCCGGCAACTTGAACGGGAAAGTTATTCCACTACCGAGGTGGAATAACTTCCCCAATTCTGCAGGAGCAGCGGGCCTGGAACTGGGAAGGGGCGACAGGGGGCAGAGGGTATTCCCTGCAGCCTGACCTTTGCCCTGGGAGGCCAGATCGGGGGTTGGGCTGCGGGGAATTAGCTGCAGGAGCCAGTGGCCAGGGAAAACAGCTTTTAAATGGAGCCACAATGCCATGGCAACCAGACGCCATGGACCCGTAGCTCCATTTAAAAGCCCTGACTGAGTTAGTTGGGCAAGCCCTGTACATGCAGGCTGGGCTGAATTGCAGTCCTGGCCTGCACGTACAGGCCTGATCGCAATTCTGATCCCACGGGGCTAAATACGTCTGGGACAGAATCGGGCTGCTACTGCATATCATATCTCCCCTGTCCTTCCTCTCCTCTAAGGTATATATATTTACGTCTTCATGTCTTATCTCATACATCTTCTGGCACAGACTCCAAACCATTTTGGTCACCTTCTTCTGAACCATTTCAAGTCATAGAAACATAGAAAAATGGTGACAGAAAAAGACCACATGGCCTATCTAGTCTGTCCTTCCATATTAACAACAACAACAGTCCCCTTTTTTCTTTACAGATCCTCTGTGTTTGTCCCATGCTCTTTTGAATTCAGATACCATCCTCATCTCTACCACCTCCACTGGGAGACGATTCCACGGATCCACCACTCTTTCCATAAAGAAATATTTATGCATATCACTCCTGAATCTATCCCCTTTCACCATCATCCCATGTCCCCTCATAGCAGAACTCGCTTTCAATCAAAAGAGACTATCCCCCCTGTGCATTTATGCCACGGAGAAATTTAAACATCTCAATCATATCACCTCTATACCGCCTTTCCTCTGCTGTTGTTAAGTGCCATCGAGTCGCTGTCTACTCATGGCGACCCTCTGGATAGTTGTCTAAAATGTGTTCAGTCTTCAGTCAGGTGGCTCATTGTTGACAAACTGGTACCCGTAGCTGCTGTTATTGTATCAATCCATCTCATTGCTGGCCTTCCTCTTGCCGTTGACCTTCTATCTTGCCAAGCATGATGTCTTTCTCTAATAATCTCTCTCTTCGCATGATGTGTCCAAAGTATGAAAGTCAAAGTCTTGTCATCTGAGCTTCTAAAGAAAGCTTAGGTTTGATCTCCTCTAGTACTGACTGGTTTGTTCTTCAGACAGTCCATGATATACACAGTATTCACCGCCAGCACCATAATTCAAAAGCATTAATTTTCTTCTTGTCTATCTTTTTCACTGTCCAGCTTTCACATACATATGATGTTTTTGAAAATACCATGGCTTGAACAAGTCGAATCTTTGTATGGAGAGAGACATCTCTGCTCTTGAGAATCTTGTCTAGGTCTTTCATAGCCATTCTTCCAAGAGCAATACGTCGTCGGATTTCTTAACTGCTTGTTGCTTTTTTATTGATAGTTGATCCAAGTAGGTTAAAATTGTCCACGATTTCACTTTCAACGATGAACTTGTTGATTTTGCCAGTTGTCATTGTCTTTTTTACATTAAGGTGCAGGCCCATTTTGAGAATACAGTCAAACCTCGGTTTTAATGATTAATCCGTTCTAAGCAGTCTGACTAAAACCGAAACGTACGAAAACCGAAGCAATATTTCCCATAGGAAATAATGTAAATTCAATGTAATCCGTTCCAGACACCCAGCTCCTGTCACTTCTCTCACCTGCCCGATCGTCCACAGGACAGCAAACACACAGATTTGTACTGTAGGGCACTGTAATCTGATCGCTGCCTCCCACATCCATGCAACATCTCCTGCTTACATTGACAGCTACCCTGCTACCTCCGAGCCTGAGGGGGCACTCCAGAGAACAGGCGGTGGAGAGATCGGGGCCTTCCTCTCTGTGCAATCCTTGCATCTCTGGCTCGAGGATGTTGCTCAGCTGACAATGGCTTCTCAACACGCGATCGGGTGAGTCCGGGGGGGTAGTGCTGCCGGGACTGGGCGGGCAGACCAGCGCGAGGGTGTAGATTTCAGATCTGGCAGCACTGGTTCCTGACGAAAACCGAGGCGAACACCGATAACCGAGACAAGATCTGAGTTAGAAAAGACGTCGAAAACCGAAACCAACGAAAACCGGGGCACACGAAAACCGAGGTTTGACTGTATGTTCTTTGATTGTGAGAAACAAATGTTTCAGATCATCTTCACTTTCAGCCAGTAATGTGGTATCATCAGCATAGGGAAGGTTGTTGATGAGTCTTCCACCAATCTTCACACCTCTGTTGTCTTCATACAATCCTGCTTTTCTGGTGATTTGTTCTGCATATAAATTAAACAGGTAGGGGGAAAGTATGCAGCCTTGTCTTACACCTTTGCTTATTTTAAACCATGCTGTTTCTCCTTGATCCGTTTGAACTGTTGCTTCTTGATCAATGTACAGATTGTGCAAAAGTACGATCAGGTGTTCTGGTATACCCATGCTTCTTAATGTGACCTGGAGTTTCTCATAGTTTACACAGTCAAAAGCCTTGCTATAGTCATAAAGCACAGATCGATATCCTTTTGGTATTCTTTAGTCTTTTCAAGGATCCATCTCACATCCACAATGATGTCTCTCGTTCCTCGCCCTTTCCTGAACCCTGCTTGCACTTCAAGTAGTTCTTGTTCCAGGTATGGTTGTAGTCTCTGTTGAATAATCTTCAGTAGAATCTTGCTGGCATGTGGGATCAGAGCGATTGTGCGATAATTTCCACAGTCAGTTGGAGCACCTTTCTTTAGTATTGGTATAAACACAGATCTTTTCCAGTCAGTTGGCCATGATGTTGTCTTCCATATTTCTTGGCAGAGCCTTGTAAGTACGGTAACAGCTGCATCAGATTGCTGCAATACTTCTATGGGAATGCTATCAATGCCTGGTGCTTTGTTCTTTGATAAGGCTTTCAATGCTGCTTCAACTTCTTCTTTCATCACCAATGTTTCCGGATCATTAGGTACAGGTTGAAATGGCTGTTGGTCCACTTTCTTTATCATATAAAAACTCTGTATATTCTTTCCACCTTTTCTTGATCTTCTCAGCATCAGTCAACATAGAACCTTGAGCATCTTGTAACATTCCAATTCGAGGCTAGAAGTTTTGCTTTTACTCTCTTAGCTTTAGGAAAGCCGATCTTGTTCTTCCTCTAATAGTTTCTGCTTCTATTTTCTTGCATGTGTCATTGTAGTACTTTTCCTTGCCCTGTCTTGCTGCACGTTGGAAATCTCTGTTGAGTTCTGCGATTGTCTTTCTTTCTCCTCTGACTTTAGCTTCTCTATATTTCTGGGCAATTTTCAGAGTTTCTTCTGTCGTCCATTTTGGCCGTTTTTGCTTTTTCACCTTTTATAGAGACTTTTTGCTTTCTTCCAACACAACCTTCTTGATGTCATTCTATAACTCTTCTGGAATTCAATCATTTGTATCTAAAGCAGCAAATTGATTTTGCAGGCAGTCTTTAAATCCCAGTGGTATATTCTCAAGGTCATATTTTGCTGCATTCATGAGTGGTTTGCTCTTTTTCAACTTTAGCTTGAGTTTGCATACTAGTAGTTGATGATTTGTACCACAGTCAGCTTCAGGTTTTGTCTTTGTTGATGTTATAGAGCTTTTCCATCATTGACTTCCACAGATGTAGTCAATTTGATTTTTGTACGAGACAATCCATTGGGTGAGGTCCATGTGTACAGTCGCCACTTGTGCTGCTGGAAGTAGGTGTTTGAGATAAATAGTTCGTTGGTTTTGCAGAATTCTATCAATCTTTCTTCAGCTTCATTTCTGTTGCCAAGTCCATATTTTTCTACCACTTTGCCTTCTTCTTTGTTGCCAACTTTTGCGTTACAGTCACCCATGACTATCAGGATATCCTGTTTGTATGTTCTGTCAATTTCAGCTTGAACTTGTTAATAGAACTCTTCAATTTCATCCTCTTCTACAGCTGTTGTTGGGGCATATACTTGAATTATAGTTGTGTTGATAGGCATTCCTCGTAGACGAATAGAGATTAAGCGTTCACTGACTGCATAGTATTTCATTACAGTTCTTGCAAGTTTCTTCTTTATTATAAATGCAACACCATTTCTTCTTTGTCTTTCATTTCCAGCATAATAGACCATGTGATCATCTGATGTAAAGTGCCCAATGCCAGTCCATTTCAGTTCGCTGACACCCAAAAGATCAAATTGTACACATTCCATTTCATTCTTGACCACCTCCAACTTCCCTTGGTTCATACTTCATACGTTGCATGTTCCCATATCTAAGACATCTTTACAGCTTCTTACTCTCATTTCATGCACAGCTACATCAGCAGTCAGACGTCCCGACGGCTTTGATCCAATCACATCATAAATGCTGGCTTTGCTCTGAAAAGACTTCAGCTCTTCCCCAGTAGCTAGTTGAGTGCCTTCCGACCTGGGGGTCTCATCTTCCAGCACTATACTGCAATTTGTTTTGTTGTGACTATCCATTGGGTTTTCATGGCAAGATACAGAAGTAGATTGCCGGGCCTTTCCTCCGTGCAGTTTAAGTTTAGTGTTGTTGCTGTTGTCACAGAAATGTGATCCTCCGCCCTCAACACTGTCCCATTCTGCTACTGCCCAAAATGGTGGTTTGTCTTGGTCTGTTACCTCAGCTGAGACCTGTCCATCTTGGAAGACCCTGCCAGTAGCTAAACTACCAATAGCTTAGCCCTCAACATCACTGATGCACACAAACCCTCACAGCACGACAAGCTGGAAACCAAGTGAGGGGTCTTTCCTCTAAGGTGTACATATTAGGATCCTTAAGTCTGTTCTCATATGGTTTATAATGAAGACCACTAACCATTTTAGTAGCCACCCTCTGTACTGACTCCATCCTGTTTATATCCTTTTGAAGGTGCAGTCTTCAGAATTGCACACTATACTCCAAATGAGGTCGTACCAAAGACTTATACAGAGGCACTATCACCTTCTTTTTTTTGCTAGCCATTCCTCTCCCTATGCACCCAAGCATCCTTCTAGCTTTTGCTGTCACCTTTTCTACCTATTTAGCTACTTTAAGATCATCAGACACAACCACACCAAGGTCCCGCTCTTCTTTAGTGGACAAAAGTACTTCACCCACTATAATATATTGCTCCCTTGGATTGCTGTAGCCCAAATGCATGACTGCATTTTTTAACATTAAATTCCAGCTACCAAATTCTTAACTATTTTTCAAGCTTAGCCAGATCCCTCCTTGTGTTATCTACACCTTCCTGGGTGTCTACTCTATTGCAGATTTTGGTATCATCTGCAAAGAGGCAAACCTTACCTGACAGCCCTTCCCCTATATCACTAACAAAGATGTTAAAAAGAATCAGACCAAGAACAGATCCCTGCGGCACACCACTGATAACTTCCTTCTCCTCATAATGAGCTCCATTTACCTGTACCTTTGTCGCCTCCCACTCAACCAATTTCTAACCCAAGCAGTAACTTTAGGGTCCATCTCTAGGGTGCTCAGTTTGTTTATAAGTTGCCTGTGAGGAACAGTGTCAAAGGCTTTACTGAAATCTGAATGCACCACATCTAAGGCTCTCCCTCGGTCCAACTCCCTGGTCACCCAGTCAAAGAAATGAATCAGATTTGTCTGACAAGACCTACCTCTGGTGAATCCATGCTGCCTTGGATCCTGTAATCTGCTGGACTCCAGAAATCTCACTATTTTCTCTTTCAGCAGCTTTTCCAATAATTTACTCACCACTGAAGTTAAACTAACCGGACTGTAGTTTTCAACCACATCCTTACTTCTGCTTTTGTGTAAAGGCACCACATGAGCCTCTCTCCAGTCCTTTGGCACCACTCCCAACTCCAATGAGGCATTGAAAAGGTCAGTCAGTGGAGCTGCTAAAACGTCCCCAAGTTCCCTCAGTTTTCTAGGGTGTATCCAATCTGGTCCCATCGCTTTGTCTACTTTTAAGTTTAGCTAGTTTCTCACAGACACAGTCTATTGAAATTCTTCAAGATGCCCCTCACTTCTGTTCCTGTTTCTGGGTATTTTCTGAGGTCCTATTCCTGGTTTTTCATCTGTGAACACAGAACAGAAATATTTGTTAAGCAATTCTGCTTTATTCTCATCAGCTTCTACGTATTCCTACCCTTCACCCTTGAGTCTGACAATACCACTTTTGCCCTTCCTCACTAGCATATCTGAAAAATGTTTTATCCCCCCATTTTATTGCATTGGCTATTTCCTCCTCTTTTTGAATCTTTGCTTTCCTGACTACTTTGCTAGCTTCTCTTTCCAAATATAGATGCCTGTCTTCCTCTCTCTGTGATCTCTTGTATTTCATGAAGGCCTCTCTCTTTTCCTTCACCTTTTCAGCTACTTCTTTTGAAAACCATAGCGGTCTCCTTTTCCTTTTACCTTTATTTACCATTTTAACAAAAAGGTTGGTTGCCCTTAAATATCTCCTTTCAGTTTTGCCCACTGTTTTTCTACATCTCCCAGCTGTTCCCATCCCACTAAGGACTCCCTGAGGTATTGGCCCATCTTGGCAAAGTTAGTTTTCCTAAGTCTAAGACCCTTGCTTTTGAATGGATTCTAACAGCCCTAGTCCTAATACTGAATCACACCATCTGGTGATCACTGGATGCAAAATGATCTCCCACTATAACATCAGAAACACTTTCACCATTGGTAAGCACCAAGTCCAGTATGGCCCCTTCACATGTGGGGTCTGTTACCAATTGCCTGAATAGTTCTTCCTGTAGAGAATCCAGGATCTCCTTACTTCTAGATGATACTGCAGCAGAAATGTGCCAATCAACATCTGGCATTTTGAAATCCCCTATTAGTATCACTTCCCCTTTCCTAGCAATACTGCATATGTCTTTAATTAACTCTCTGTCCACCTCTTCCTCTTGTGAGGGAGGTCGGTATATCACACCAAAGCAAATAGATTTCTCTTTCCCTCTTTCTAGTTTAACTCACAGTGCCTCCTCTCTCCCTTTTAAGCTCTGTAATTCAAAAGCTTTAATATTATTTTTTACATATAGTGCCATTCCTCCTCCCCTTCTTCCTACCCTGTCTTTTCTAAATAAAGTATAACCTGGTATAGTTGCATCCCAGTCATGGTTTTCTATGAAACATGTTGATGTGATTGCCACTAAATCCAAGCTGGCCACTCCCATTAAAGCTTCAACATCTGGGATATTATTTCTCATGCTACAGGCATTTATTCACACTGCTTTCCATATGTGGCCCCTTTTATCCATTTCGATAAAGGTATTTAATGTTTCACTTACCTGGGAGCTTTCACTTACCTGGGGGCTTTCTGGGGATGGGTGAAGAAACTTAACTGGTGGCTTTCTGGGAATGGGTAAAGAAAGCCCCCAGGTAAGTGAAAACCCCCAGGTAAGTGAAACATTAAATACCTTTATGAAAATGGGTAAAAGGGGTAACATATGGATAGCGGTATGTATAAATGCCCATAGCATGGGAAATAAGATCTCAGATGTTGAAGCTTTAATAGGAGACGCTGACTTAGATTTAGTGGCAGTTACAGAAACATGGTTCACAGGAAACCATGACTGGGATGTAACTATACATATTCGTAAATGACCTGGAAGTGGGAATAATGAGTGAGGTAATCAAATTTGCAGATGACACAAAATTATTCAAAGTTGTTAAAATGCATGAGGATTGTGAAAAATTGCAAGAGGGCCTTGATAAACTGGAAGACTGGGCATCCAAATGGCAGATGAAATTTAATGTGGACAAGTGCAAAGTTATGCACCTAGGAAAGAACAACCCAAACTATGATTACACGATGCAAGGTTCCACGTTAGGAACCACCACCCAGGAAAAAGATTTAGGCGTCATCATGGATAACGTGTTGAAACCCTCGGCCCAGTGTGCAGCGGTGGCCAAGAGAGCAAATAGAATTCTCGGTATCATAAGGAAAGGAATGGAAAATAAAATAAAGGATATTATAATGCCTCTGTATCGTTCCATGGTGCAACCGCACCTTGAATATTGTGTGCAATTCTGGTTGCCATATCTTAAAAAGGATATAGCGTTATTAGAAAAGGTACAGAGAAGAGTCAACAAAATGGTAAAGGGGATGGAAGGATACCCCTATGAAGAGAGGCTAAAAATGTTAGGGCTCTTCAACCTGGAAAAGTGACGGCTGAGGGGAGATATGATAGAGGTCTATGAATTAATGAATGGAGTGGAACAGGTAAAAGTAAATCGATTGTTTATGCCATCAGGGTAACCTATTTAAGACTAATAAGAGAAAATATTTTTTCACTCAATGTGTAATCAAACTCTGGAATTCATTACCGGAGGATGTAGTAAAAGTGTAGCCAGGTTTAAAAAAGGGTTGGACAAGTTCCCAAATAGGACCCAGGATATTCTTTGCTTGTCCCAATACAAGAATTGTGGAACCTGTGTCTTTTGGGGAAACTGCTAGGTACTTGTGACCTAGATTGGCCACTGTTGGAAACAGGATACTGGGCTTGATGGACGTTGGTCTAACCCAGTATGGCATTTTTGTGTTCTTATGTACAGTCCCCAAAACTGAACAGAATATTCCAAGTGAGGCCTCACGAATGACTTATACAGGGGCATTAATAACTCCTTCATCCTTCTGGTTATGTCCTCCGCTTTGTCACATTGTTTCATCAGCTTGAAATCCTCAGACATTATCACCCCGAGGTCCTTCTTGTCCGTGCACACCAGCCTCTTGCCCCCTATCACATACAATTCCTTTGGATTTCTGCTTCCCAAGTGAATCACTCTGCAGTACTTCACATTAAATTTTAACTGCCAAGAATTAGACCATTCTTCTAAATTTTGCAAATCTTTCCTCATGTTCTGTACTCCCTCTGAGGTGTCCATTCTATAGCATATCTTTATGTCCTTTGCAAAAAGGCAAACTTTTCCTTTCAATCCTTCAGCAATATCACTCACAAAGACATTAAACAGTTCCAGTCTCGGAACCGATCCCTGAGGCAGTCCACCACTCACCTTCCTTTCTTCTGAGTGAATTCCATTAACCACTACCCTCTGCCATCTGTCAGCCAAGCAGTTTCTGATCCAGTTCACCACCTTGGGACCCATCCCCATGCTGCTCAGTTTATTGATAACCCTCCTATGAGGAACAGTATCAAAGGCTTTGTTGAAATCCAAGTAGACCATATTCATCGCATGCCCTCAATCTAGCTCTCTGCTCACCCAATCAAAGAAATCAATCGGATTTGTTTGGCATGATCATCCTTTGGTACAACCCTATTGTCTTGGATCCTGCAACCCAGTAGATTCTAGAAAGTTCATTGTCCTTTCTTTCAGCAGTTTCCCACCACCGAGGTAAGGCTTACTGGTCTGTAGTTACCTCCTCTTCTCTGTTATGCTTTTGTGAAGAGGGACCACTTTTGCCTGCCCCTACCTTGTGGAAGTTGATCAAATCCAAAGCGGGTGTAAGTATGTGATTGCCTTGGGATATGACCATATATCACCATGTTCTGTTCATTTTATTTTTTCTGGGCTTGTGCTAGTTGGTTGGCATTTTATTATCCACCCTGCTGTGGTTGCAGGCTTGTAATTTTCACTTTTCCTTATGTATGTTAAGGTTTGTCTGTCTTTGTCTCAATGATATATTAATCTTTTTTCTGTTTTATGTGCCAAATAGATGTGTGATGTTCTTGTAGACCACCATGAAGCTTTGGGAATATTGGTATGCAAAATACCTCACCTCGGTTTTGTGTGCAGCAGCAGTGACACCATGTGGTCAGTTTGAGAAATGGTTTCTTGTGGAAAAGTCAACTGTCAATGGGTTTTATTGTTCATAGCTCAGGCAAGCTACATTCAGGTTCTGTAGATACGAGGGGGTACCCAAAAAAAACAGGAATTATTTTTTAAAAGCTATTTATTTCAAATTCTTTACAAAACAACCTTATCCCCTTCAAAATACTCTCCATTACAACTGATACATTTGTCCCATCGGTGCTTCCACTGTTCGAAACATTTTTTGTAGTCATCTTTAGAAACGGCTGACAGCTCCTCCCTCCTTTTTTTCTTGACTTCTTCAATGTTGTCAAATCGGTGTCCTTTCATGCCCCTTTTCATGCGTGGATATAAGAAAAAGTCGCACGGAGCCAGGTCAGGCGAGTAAGGTGCGTGGGGCAGCGGAACCATGCCATTTTTAGCCAAAAACTGTCTAACAGAGATGGCTGTGTGTGCAGGTCGTGGTGGAAGAACCAGTCTCCTGTCTGCCACAAATCGGGTCTTTTTTGACGAACACTGTTGCGCAATCTTCTTAAAACTTCCAAATAAAAGGTTTGATTGACGGTCTGACCTGGGGGAACAAACTCTGAATGAACTACCGCCTTGGCATCAAAAAAGCAAATCAGCATTGTTTTGATGTTTGATTTGACTTGACGACATTTTTTTGGAGGGGGTGACGATGACGTCTTCCATTGGCTTGACTGTTGCTTTGTTTCTGGGTCGTAACCATAGCACCATGACTCATCACCTGTAATGACCTTTGACAGAAAATCTGGATCAGTTTCAAGCTGTTGTTTCAAAACACGACATGTTTCAACTCGATGTTCCTTTTGATTGTCAGTCAGAACCCGAGGAACAAACTTGGCAGCAACCCTTTTTATTCCCAAATCTTCCGTTAACATTTGCTGAACCGAGCTCCAAGATAACCCACTAATCTCTGACAGTTGATCAATTGTCTGTCAACGGTCTGTGAACACAAGCTCTCTAATTTTTTCAATATTTTCGTTGATTCGGGCAGTTGATGGACGCCCAGAATGAGGTTTGTCATCAATCGACAAGTCGCCATTTTTAAACCGAGCAAACCACTGGTACACTTGACTTTTTCCCATAGCGTCATCTTGATAAGCTGTTTTCAACATTAAAACAGTTTCAGCAGCATTTTTACCGAGTAGAAAACAAAATTTCACAGCTGCACGTTGTTCACTTAAACTTGTCATCATAAAAAAAGAAACAAGAACAAAACAGCGCTAGCAAAAACAATCACTGCAGATGAACAGAACAAGCCAGGTCGACAACACAGGCGGCACTGAACTGACAATGAGTTGCACTATACACGCCTAGCGGCAGAAGTGCGTACTACACAAGCTCCGCCCATGGCAATGTTATTCCTGGTTTTTTTGGGTACCCCCTCGTATTTCTCTGTCTCGGAGGGGCTTACAATCTAAATGTATTCCTGAGAGGATTAAGTGACTTGCCCAACACCACAAGGGAGGTCAATAGGATCTGAATAGTGATATTGCTGGTTTCATGCTGATGCTCTAACCACCTGGCGATTCCTCCACTCTACCGAGCTGCGTTAATGTGCGTTAAATGCTTCCATAATGTGCATTATTTGCACGTTCCTTCTTGCACGTTCCTTCTTCTTCCTCCATAAGTGTTTCTGAGAATGACAAAAACCCTGCGTAACACCAGCCTTGCTTAGGTGCCGCAATAGTATGCAGACTTCTTAAGTGGCAAACACAGTACCCTTGGCCCAAACCTCCCCCTCACAAGGAACACCACAATATCCACAGAACACCAAAATACATGGGAAAACTTCTCTATTCCCTCAGTGCTCCAGATAAAACAAATAGTGGACTCCTTGAATACCACAACTCCAGTGGTATGGCTCAAGGCATCCAAAGAATAGCTAAGCCAGCACATCCAAAAGATAGCGGAATTATCACTCCAACAAGGCTACATGCCACCCCGCCTCAAGCAATCCATCATACAACCAGTCCTCAAAAATGCCACGCAGGATCCAGCAGATGTTAAATCCTACCGTCCAATCTCCAGCCTGCCATTCATTGCAAAAATTATAGAAAAATCTGTCCAAAAGCAGCTACAGGATCACGTCGACCTGAATGCACCAATGGACGTACACCAACATGGGTTCAAGCCATAGCACAACATGGAAACTCTGCTGACCTCCCTATTTGACAATCTCATAAGGGGCATAGACAATATCAAAAAAGGATTCCTCTTTATCTTTATGGACATATTGGCTGCTTTTGACACAGTATCCCACAACAGAATGATACAACAGCTATATGAAGTGGGGCTACACAACAACACAATAAAATGGTTCAAATCCTACTTCAGCAACTGAACACAGCAGGTTAAATGTGGTGAAATGAGATCAACACAGTTTGATGCACCACAAGGCGTACCTCAAGGATCCACAATGTCTGCCATCCTATTCAACCTGTACATACAACCCATCTGCAAAATCCTCAGGCAACATAAGATGCTCTCCCACATTTATTCAGATGATATTATGGTATACACCCCAATAAATATACAAACACCAGACCTGACCTCCATAACCAAAATACCTGGAGGAGATGAGTACATGGCTTACCATCAACAACCTATCAGTCAACTAGAACAAGACAGAAGCTTTGTTCATTATCAAAAGTACGACCTTCAACCGCCATCCAGAATCTGCATCCATGATAAATCAATTGAAGTGAAGGAGTAAGTAAGATACCTAGGAATCACCCTAGACAGCAAGCTAAACCTCCATTCACACATTAACAAAACCGCTGCAAAAGCATACTACAAGCTGAAACTCATCAGGCGGCTCAAACTGATCCTAAACCAAGATCACTTCAGAAGGGTATGTCAGGCAATCATTACACCCATACTCGAATACGGAAATTCACTATATCAGGGCCTCCCGAAACAGGCCACCCACTCCCTCCAGTTGATGCAGAACACAGCAGCCAGGATCACACAGCAGCCAGGATCATCACAAACTCAAGATATGAGCAAATCACACCCATGTTCCAGCATCTTCACTGGTTGCCCATTCATGCATGTGCATGTTACAAAGCGACTCTAAACATATTCAAAATTAATCACAACATCTCAGCCAATGCCCTTCAAAGCCTAGTAACCAGGGGCACAAGCAAAAGGCCTAGAAGAAGCAAGATGGACAGCAAGATTGTTACCCCATCAGAATACCAGAGAACCAATCAGGCCAGATCCAGAAGAACACTGTCCCTTTACGCTCCTGAGCTATGGAATTCCCTACCCGACATAATGAGAACCACAAGAGACACCAAGGACTTCCAAAGGATGCTCAAGACCGTACTGTTCACAGAATACTACGAACCCTCTCAGTGCCCATAGCCCCGGCCATGATCACACACAGTCGCAACGGACCCTTTATCTAAATGTAAATAGTTATAGTTGTACATAACCCCACAATCACCCCTCCTCCCATCCTTCTTGAATGTATGCAACCCAGTTCTCTGTTAACTACTTTGATTGGAGGATGAGGAGGTATATAACATCGGTTAATTAAATAAATAAATAAATGGTTACCTTGGTCTTACCCCTAAGCTCCAGCACTCCTCTCCTCTTACATGGACTTAAAGCCAGTGCAAGGCTATTGGGCGATCTAGGCAAACCTTCCGTCATATGAGTCCCAGAGTTTGATAATTAAACTCAGCAATCATGATCATCCCCAACACGGCCCACCCATAACAATCCTGTCAAAGGCATAGCTGGACATCAACCATTTTAAATATAAAATGTTGCTGTGTTTGTATGCGTGAGTTCGCTTTCTCTGCAGGTAAGCACCTTTGCTGATCGTTTTTTGAGACGTCTGGCTTTCAGGATCTATCGTGTTCCTTTGACTGTTGCTTCTCTTTGTCTCTCCTCTGAAGCTGCCACTCTAGGCCACCACCTAATCTTGCCTAATGGTTCAGCGGGCCCTGCATGCACTCCCATAGAGGAAAGCCACTTGGCATCTGAAAACCGGGGTTCTTGTTCTTCCTTCCTAAATTCAGAAAGAGAGGCCCGACCTCACCTCACTCTACAGGCGGAGCTGGGAGTCCAGAACCTTCCCGTTTATAGCAACAGGGGAAGATTTAGGCATCCTGATACAGTTCAGTAACTCCTCGGTTTCTTATACAGCCCACATCCAGGCAAAGCCTGTTCTTATTTAACCCTTGCACTGCCAATGGGCATGCAATATCCACGGCCACTACATGTTTACATGTTTTATAATGAGAAACTGACCTTGAAATAGAACTCTCCACCACTCAGATGCAATCTTATAATAAAATTACACAGTTTAATGGCAGAACTCTATCAAATTAGTCTTAATTTAATAGGGGCAAAGACCTCTGAAGCTGAAAACTGAAATGTGTTCTAAGTAACCTCTATAAAACCTTTGCTCAAAAAAACCTCCTATATTTTATAAGAAGACGTTATAAAGCTATTTGGCTCACACCTTTCCAGTTGTAGTTTGGAAGTTACAAGAGGGCTTAAGTTCACCCATGAGGCAATGAATCGTTAAGTGATTTAGTGAAGGACATGAGAAGCAGAAGTAGGATATGAACCTGACTTTCCACCTACAGAGCCCACGTTAGGAGGTGGCAAACAGGGCAATTGCCCCTGGGCCTCCAAAACTGCCTCAAGCTGAAGGGGGTTTGGGGCTCCCTCATCAGTTTCTGCCCCTGGCCCCCATTTGACTAATACCAGCCCTGTCTGCCTTTTGCTCTAACCACTAGGCTACTCCTCCACTCAAATGAATCACAGGCTAGTGGAAAAACACTTTAAAACACTTGGATAAACTTATCTTAATAAACTTGAACCTTGAAGATCAATTTAATTCTATGATGAGCCTGATGTGGTCCACTTTTTGTTATAAAAGTTGCTCCAGGCCAATTTCAGCAGGCTTCTGTTGTTTGGAGTTAAGCCCTGCTGTCAGAGAATGGAATTCTAGTGCTCTATAAAACCAGCAACTTCCACAAATAATTGTGGTTTTTTTGGAGATTCTTAAAGCTCTGGGGATACTTTCACGTACACAATATTTAATTAAAGTCACTCCATGCAGTTCCATTCTAATCGATCTTTTGTATGAATCTAATTTCATGACTGAATTACCTCTCCAAGTTGGCAGCAGAGGATAGAAACATAGAAACATGATGACAGAAAAAGACCACATGGCCTATCTAGTCTGTCCTTCCATATCAACAACTACAACAGTCCACTTTTTACCTTTAGAGATCCTGTGTTGGACCCATGCTTTTTTGAATTCAGTTACTGTCCTCATCTCTACCACCTACACTGGGAGACTGTTCCATGGATCCACCACTCTTTCCGTAAAGAAATATTTCCGCATATCACTCCTGAATCTATCTCCCTTCACCCTCATCCCATGTCCCCTCGTAGCAGAACTTGCTTTCAATTAAAGAGGCTCTCTCCCTGAACATTTTTGCCACGGAGGTATTTAAACATCTCAATCATATCACCTCTATCCCGCCTTTCCTCTAAGGTGTACATATTAAGATCCTTAAGTCTGTCCTCATATGCTTTATAATGAAGCCCACTAATCATTTTAGTAGCCACCCTCTGCACCGACTCCATCCTGTTCACATCCTTTTGAAGGTGCGGTCTCCAGAATTGCACACTATACTCCAAATGAGGTCGCACCAAAGACTTATATAGAGGCATTATCACCTTCTTTTTTCTGCTAGCCATTCCTCTCCGTATGCACCTTCTAGCTTTTGCCGTCGCCTTTTCTACCTGTTTAGCTACTTTAAGATCATCAGACACAACCATGCCTAGGTCCCGCTCTTCTTTAGTGGACAAAAGTACTTCACCTCCTATACTGTATTGGTCCTTCAGACCTTACGTTATTGGTGATACATGGACCTCGGGAAGTGACTTTTAAGGAGAAAACTTTTCAAAGAGTGCACATGGTGAACCTGCACCTCATTTTCAGAGGGAAACTGTGCACATACTTTCCCTGTGGTACAAAGGACCCATGGACTTTGCACCCTGCTTTTTCTATGAGCAGATTTTTTTCTGGAAAATCAAATGAATGTTATTTTGCAATCCCACCCAAAACACTCCTCTGAATCTGATTAAATGTATGCCTGGAACATCTGTTTATACTGCTAGGAAAAATAGATAGAGATTTAATTGAAGATATTCACAATATTGCTATAAAAGGGGAGGTGCTATTGGTAGGAGATTTCAATTTGCCAGATGTTGATTGGGATATCCCTGTTGTAGTGTCATCCAGAAGTGTGGAGATCCTGGATTCTCTACAGGGGGAGCTATTCCGGCAATTGGTAATGGAACCAAAATAGGAGGAGGTGATACTGGATGTAATGCTTACAAATGGGGAGAGTGTTTCTGATGTTGTAGTGGGTGTTCATCTAGCATCCAGCAATCACTGGACAGTGTGCTTCGGTAATAGATGCAAGTGGAGATGGTTCATTCAAAGACAAGGGTCCTAGATCTCAGGAAAATTAACATTGTCAAGATGGGGGATTACCTCAAAGAGCTGTTAGCTGGATGAGAACATCTGGGAGAACAAATTATTGGAAAGGCTATTAAAGGAGAGAATAGTGTGGTTTCTGGAGTCCAGAGGATTGCAGGATTCAAGGCAGCATGGGTTTACCAGAGGCAGGTCTTGTCAGACAAATCTGATTGACTTCTTTGGACTGGTGACCAGGGAGTCAAACCGAGTGAGAGCCCTAGATGTGATGTACTTGGATTTCAGTACAGCCTTTGACACCATTCCGCATAGGCGACTTATAAACAAACTGAGCACTCTAGGGATGGACTCTAAAGTGACTGATTGGGTTAGAAATTGGTTGAGTGGGAGGTGACAAAGGATACAGTTAAATAGAGCTCATTCTGAGGAGAAGGAGGTTTCCATTGGTGGGCCCCAGGGATCTGTCCTTGGTCTGATTCTGTTTAACATCTTCATTAGTGATATTGTGGAAGGACTATGGGGTAAGGTTTGCTTGTTTGTGGATGATATCAAAACTGCAATAGAGTAGACACCCAGGAAGGAGTCAATAACATCAGGAGGGATCTAGCTAAGCTTGAAGAGTGGTCTAGAATTTGGCAGCTGAAATTTAATGCTAAACAATGCAGGATCATGCATTTGGGCTGCAAAACTCCAAAGGAGATGTACACTGAAGGGGGTGAGGTACTTCTGTCCACAAAAGAAGAGCGGGACCTAGGCGTGATTGTGTCTAATGATCTTAAAGTAGCTAAACAGGTAGAAAAGGCGACAGCAAAAGCTAGAAGGATGCTTAGGTGTATACGGAGAGGAATGGTCAGCAGAAGAAAGGAGGTGATAGTGCCTCTGTATAAGTCTTTGGTGTAACCTCATCTGGAGTATAGTGTGCAATTCTGGAGACTGCACCTTCAAAAGGATATAAACAGGTTGGAGTCTGTGCAGAGGGTGGCTACTAAAATGGTTAGAGGTCTTCATTATAAAGCATATGAGGACAGGCTTAAAGATCTTAATATGTATACTTTAGAGGAAAGCCAGAATAGGGAGATATGATAGACATTTAAATATCTCTGTGGCATAAATGCACAGGAGGGTCTCTTTCAATCAAAGGCAAGCTCTTCTACTAGGGGACATAGGATGAGCGTGAAAGGGGATAAACTCAGGAGTAATATGCAGAAATTTTTCTTTATGGAAAGAGTGGTGGATCCATGGAATAGTTTCCCGTTGGAAGTGGTGGACTTAAGGACAATATCTGAATTCACAAAAGTATTGGACAAACACAGAGGATCTCTAAAGGTAAAAAGGGGACTATTGTAGTTGATATGGAAGGGCAGACTAGATAGTGTCACCCAGCAGACCCGGTTGAGAGAAAAGAAAATGCTTTAAACAGAGAAAAAGATACATACAAGCTGCAATATCTGGAGGAGCCAGCTAGAGGGAGCAAGAGGGACTTCAGAGTAACTGAGGAACCACGCCCCACTGGCCATGAGGTAATGCCAGCCAGCTTCCAATCCTCGAGCGCAGGAGGACTTCTTAAGGAGGAAGACTGGGAGAGAAGGAGGCAGCGAAGAAGGCAGCTGGAAAGGCAGCTGGAGAGGCGGCTGGAAAGGACGCAGCAGGTGTGAAGGCAGCAGGAGTGAATGCAGCAGGAAAGCGTGCAGCAGGAAAGAAGGCAAAACAGAGGAAAAGAGGTTAGGATGGAAACCTGATGATTCCACTGCTAGCAAATCACCCAGAGTGAAAGGTGATTGCCTGGGAGCTAATGAAGAACCTGGGAAGGTCTCAGCTCAAAGAGGAGTAAGAGCTGTTTGCCCAGAGAGGCAAAAGCATTGCTGCAACTGTTGTCCAAAACCAAATGAGAGACAGCCTGAAGACCTAAGCCGTGCTGTACGGGCAAGCCAGAAGAGAAACTGGTGCAGGCCTCAACCTTCACCTGAAACAGAGAAGCCAAATTCACAAGGTAAAGCTTCTTATGATGCAAGCTATATAAAAAGTTTACCTGATAAGAGAGTTTTGAATAATAAGTGTTTTTATAAAGCTGCTATAAAACCTCTAAGTAGAGAGGAATTTTCTCAATACAAAACAGCACAGAGCCGACGCCCTACGAGTCACCCAGCACATTGGGCAGTGCTAGAGGAGCTATATAAGAAGCCTGACTATAACTTTCCTGAAACCAAGGACTCAGAGTCAGAGGCTTCAGGCTATGAGCCAATGCAAGTGGAACTGGCAGATGAGGTTTCAGATACAGAAATGGACTGTACGTACTGTACTACAGGAAGCCTAGAATCCTTGCCAGGCTTGTAAGCTATATGTATTGCTGCCTAGAACATTCTTGTTTGTGTGAATATCATCGCTACTGTGAAAGTAACAGTTTTTGCTTTAAACTTCTGTTTTACTTTTTCTTACCTGAAGTAAGGACATTTTGCGTTGTTGTTGTTGCCCAATCATTTGAACCTTGCGAGAAAGGGAAATAAAAGCCTTTATTTTCCCACCACTTTGTGCAGTTGATTTCATTGAAGATTAGGACCCAGGAAACTAATAGGACCACAAGTCAATTGGGCCTCTGGATTACTGGCCAATCTCATCCCTATATAGTTGTGTCCGACCTGCCCTGACCTCTACTTGCCGCCAGGGTAGGGCTCGCGACAATAGGCCATGTGGTCTTTTTCTGCCGTCATGTTTCTAAGTAGAATAACAGCAGGCAAAACTGAAAGGAGAAATTACGAGCAAAGATCCCTTTAAAAAATAAAAGAAAGAGGAAAAGGAGGCTGCTATGGTTTTCCAAAGAGCTAGCTGAAAAGGTAAGGAAAAAGAGATTGACTTTCATAAACTATAAAGGATTGCAGAAAGAGAAAGACAAGCAACAATGTCTGTGAGAAGCTAAGAGATGCTGGTAAAGTAGTCAGAAAAGCGAAAATGCTAAGAGAAGTAAAAACAGAGAGTAGAGGAGAACATGGGGACAAGACCCTTTTTAGGTGTGTTTGTGACAGGAGGGAGCACAAAGGTGGCAGTGTGAGTTTCAGGGGTGAAGGGGGCCGATGAGGATAAAGCAGAATTGCTGAACAATTATTTCTGTTCACAGATGAAGGGCCGGGAATGGACCTCAGAAAACAAAACGCAAATAGGAATGGAAGTGACGTAGACCTCAAACGGTTTTCAGAAGATTGTGTTTGTGAGGAGCTGCAATGCAATGTGTGCCTTCGAGTCAGTCCTGACTCCTGGCGACCCAGAAGCTCCTGGGTTTTCTTGGCAGTGTCACTGGAAGTAGATTGCCAGGCCTTTCTTCCGAGGCAATGGAGGGTTAAGTGACTTGCCCAAGGCCACAAGGAGTGCTAGTGGGAATCGAACCCTGGTTGCTTGGTTACCAAGCCAGTGTTCTAACCACTAGGCTACTCCTCCACTGTGAGGAGCTAGCTAAACTAAATATAGACAAAGCAATGGGACCAGACAGATTCATCGGAGGGTATTGAAGGGACTTAGGGAACGCTGGACGCTCCATTGTCTGACCTTTTCAATGCTTCTTTAGAGTCGAGTGTAATCCCAGAGGGTTGGAGATGGACAGATGTGGTTCTTGTCAAAAAAGTGAAAGTAAGGAAGAGGTTGAGAGCTCCAGGCCAGTCTGACCTCTGTGGCGAGTATAGTTATAGTTAAGTTTATTTGATATACCACCTATTATGGAGCACATCTAGATGGTGTACAATAAAAGTAAAACAAAATAGAACAATCAACAAAGAACAAACAAACAAGACTGAAGGGGGGGGGGAGAGACCTAGGTTACAATGGTAGCAGTGCATTTGTAAACACAGAACAGAAAAGGGGGGAAGGAACTGCGAGGACAGACCAGGACAAGACAAGTGACCGATGCAACCCCTGCAGCACAAAGCTGAGATGCAACCACGAGTGGGTCAAGGACAGGAAAAACAGAATCACAGGGAAACAGCTAAAGGGAAGGCCTGGATGAAAAAGTGACCCTTAAGCCGAGCCTTGAAAGAGGAGAAAGAAAGCTGACATCGAAGTGGGAGAGAAGAGAATTCTATAAGACAGGAGCAACAACCCCAAAAGCAGAAGAATGAGCGGTAGAAGAACAGACTTGGTGAAGGCCAGAAACAACCAGGAGATTCTGTGAAGCTGAACACAGAGCAGAGGAAGGGGTATAAGAAATCAGGAACTGAGACAGAAGCGAAGTATAACTCAAATAGAAAACGTGAAACGCGAGGGTAAGCAGATTCGATAAATGACAGGAAGCCAGTGTTCAGCAAGAAAGAGAGGAGTAACGCTGTCGAGTTTGCAGCTGAATAACAGTATTTTGAATCACCTGGAGACGGTGAAGTTGATACTGAGGGAGTCCAAAGAGAAGGGAGTTAGCATAATCCAATTGTGCCATGACCATGGAGAAAATGAGCAGACGGGTGTTTATGTTTATGTTTAATTAAAACTTATTATACCGCCCATAACATATGC
Source organism: Ichthyophis bannanicus (assembly GCA_033557465.1). NCBI lineage: Eukaryota > Metazoa > Chordata > Amphibia > Gymnophiona > Ichthyophiidae > Ichthyophis > Ichthyophis bannanicus. The sequence goes on from CM066031.1 coordinate 1,886,292,500, forward strand.
TTCTGAGCGGTTTACAATCATAAAAATGCCATGGCTGCAAGGAAACAGAAAAGGAACGCCATTTAAAATTAGAAAAGGATAGAATGAGGAAAAGAAAAGAGGCATAGAGAACACGTGATCTGTGCATCAACGAGGAGGAGGGGAAAGAGGTGAGGATGGAAGGGGAAGGTCAAATGCGAGACAGAAAAGGTGGGTTTTTAATTTTATCTCGAAGGTCTTGAATGACAGTTCTAAACGGAGGGAGGGGGGGAGTGAGTTCCAGAGCCTTGGGTCGAGAAAGAAAGAAGCTGATGAACGGGTGGATTCCAAATGAGCTTGTGATGGGGAGGATTCCAAATCAAGGAATTTATGGATAGAACGGATCTGCCAAAGAAGAAAGAAGCACCTTTGAACAGTATCAGAAATGTGGTGGGAAAATGAGAGGTGGCAGTCAAAAAGCACACTGAGAATCTTGAAAGAGTCCTGGAAGGGAATTGGGGAACTATGAATAGAGGGGGACACGGGAAGAGAAGGAGAGATAGTGTTGGAAAAAAGAATAGCTGCAGTTTTAGACGTGTTGAGCTTGAGACTATGGGTGGACAACCAACCAAGCAATCTTGTTGAGCTGCTGGGAAACATGAGAAATGGCTGTACAGGAACACGTGGGCAGATGGAAAAGGTGAACATTAGTGGAATAAATGAAAAGTGACATCTAGGAAATGAATCAAAGAAGCCAAGGGGGCAAGGAAAATACTGAAAAGAATAGGTCCCAAAACGGATCCTTGAGGGACACCACAGAGGAGAGTCTAAGGAGCAGAAAGAGAAGAGGACAAGGAAACCCTGAAGGTGCGATTACGCAAATAGGAATGAAACTATGCCAAAGCTGAGCCAGAAATACCAAGAACCTACAGATGAGATGAGAGAAGAGAGCGATCAACAAGACTGAACGTGGTGGTGAGATCCAGGGCTACAAGAACTTTGTGATCAGAATCGAGCAGATTGAAGGAAGTCAGTGATGGCCAAAAACGAGTGTTCGGTATATAATTTAGGGCGAAAACCAGTCAGAGCAGAGTGAAGAACACCAGATTGAAGAAGGCAGGTCTGAAATTACTGGGCAACCAGTCACTCGACAACTTTGGAGAGGAAAGACTGAAAAGAAATCAGTCTGTATTTGAGAAGGTTCAGTGAGTCATTATTGCCAGTTTACCCCCTTGCAGATTCATGTTATGCTCTCTAGATTTACAGCTTCCCCGTCTTTGGAAGAGGTTTGTTTATTCATTAATACTCTTCAAGTATTTAAAGGTCAGAATCATATCTCCCCTGTCCCTCCTCTCCTCCAGAGTTTACATATTTGGTCTTGAAGTCTCTTCTCATATGTCTTCTGACGCAGGCTCCAATTCATTTTGGTCACCTTCCTCTGAACTGTTTCCAGTCTTTTTATATCCTTTGCGAGATACGGTCTCCAAAACTGAACACAATATTCCAAATGAGGCCTCACCAGCAACTTCTACAGGTACTAATGCCACTGTACAAGTCGCTGGTGAGGACTGTAGTGAGGAGCTGCAGAGTGAATTCACTTATAGGTCAGCAGGAGAAGTTTGAACTGAATGCAGCAATGGATACAGAGCCAATGAAGTGACTTGAGAAGAGGAGTAATATAAGCATGACAAGAACGGCAGAGGTTTAGCCAGGCAGCAGAGCGTTAAACAGATTAAGGAGAAGAGAGATGATTCAGAGGGAAATCAGCAAAGAGTAAGTTACAATAGTCTAGACGGGAGGTGACTAAAGAGTGGATAAATATCTTAGAAGTATGTTCAGAAAGGAATGGGTGAATTTTGTTGATGTTACAGAGAAAGAAACAGCAGGTTTTACTTACCAGTTGGATGTGTGTAGAGCTGATCAAATTGGTGGAGGGGTTGCGCTCTATGTTAGAGAGGGCATTGAGTCACAAGGGATTAAAGTTTTGCAGAAAACAAAATTCGCTGTAGAATCTCTATGGATTGAAATTCCATATAAAAAGGGGAAGGCGATGGCAGTGGGGTTGTACTATCGACCGCCTGGCCAGAATAAACAAATGGATGATGAAATGCTCAGAGAAATCAGGGAAGCTAACAAAAGTTACAAAACAGTAATAATGGGTGATTTCAATTACCCCAGTATCGACTGGGTCAGTGTCACGGCAGGACATGCTAGGGAGATAAAGTTTCTAGATGAAATAAATGACTGCTTCTTGGAGCAGCTGGTTCATGAACCGACCAGTGGAGAAGCCATTTTGGACTTTGTCCTTTGTGGAACACCAGATCTGGTGCAAGAGATAAGGGTGTTGAGGCCACTTGGCAATAGTGATCATAGCATGATTGCGCTTGATTTAATTAATGGAGGAGGGATGGTAAGGAAATCCACAGTACTACCTTTTAACTTTCAAAAGGGAGACTATGATAAAATGAGGAAAATAGTTAAGAAAAAACTAAAAGGAGCAGTTGCAAATGTTAAAGACTTACATCAAGCTTGGGTGTTGTTTAAAAATATTATCTTGGAAGCCCAGACCAGCTGTATTCCACGCTTTAAGAAAAGTGGAAGGAAGTCCAAAAAACTGCCAGCATGGTTTAAAGGTGATGTCAAAGATGCTGTTGTTGCCAAAAAAGCATCTTTCAGGAAATGGAATAAAGAGTCAAATGACGAAAACTGGAAATAGCAAAAGCACTGGCAAGTTAAATGCAAGGCATTGATAAGTCAGGCAAAGAGAGAATTTGAGAAGAAACTTGCTGTGGAAGCAAAAACACGTAATAAAGACTTTTTCAAGTATATTCGCAGCAAAATACGTGAGAGAATCAGTTGGACCATTAAATGATAGAGGGGTAAAAGGGGCATTAAGAGGGGACAAGGCTATTGCGGAGAGACTGAATGAATTTTTGCTTTCGGTCTTTACTGTGGAAGATGTAGGGATGTTATCCATGACTGAAGTGGTATTTAAAGGTGATACTGCAGAAGAATTGAAAGAAATATCGATACACCGGGAAGATGTATTACAACTATTTGATAAACTGAAGAGTAGAAAATCACCTGGACTGGATGGTATACATCCAAGGGTGTTGAAAGAACTGAAATATGAGATTGTAGACCTGCTATTAGTAATCTGTGAACTATCACTAAAATCATCTTCAATACCTGAAGACTGGAGGATCGCCAATATAACGCCAATTTTTAAAAAGGGTTCCAGGGGTGATCCAGGAAACTACAGACCGGTGAACCTGACGTCAGTACCGGGAAAAATGGTAGAAACCATCATAAAGAACAAAATTACTCAACATGTAGATAGCCATGGCTTAATGAGAGACAGCCAACATGGCTTTAGACAAGAAAGATCTTGTCTTTCTAATCTATTATGTTTTTTTGAAGGTGTGAATAAACAGGTAGACAAAGGTGAGTAGGTTGATATAGTGTATCTGGACTTTCAGAAAGCCTTTGACATGGTCCCTCATGAGAGACTTTTGGCAAAACTAAAAAGTCATGGGATAGGAGGCAGTGTACTATTGTGGATCAGGAACTGATTAAAAGATAGAAAGCAGAGGGTAGGGCTAAATGTCCAATTTTAGTACCGTAGTTTCCTGAATTCTTTTATATCTGTTGTTGATTTTAGTTTATCTGGGAGGACATTCCAGATAGCAGGGGCAGCAAGAGAGAAGGCTCTTGTGGATGTGGATTTGTTGGTTCTTGTAAATAGACTGGGTGTTGGTATATTGTTTTTGGTGCTATTTCTGTCTGGTCTTTTGCTTGTTTTGGTTCCTATAAGTTCATGTAGTATTTCTGCTGACATGTTGTTTTTAATTTTGAAGATGGTTAGTGCTGCTTTATATTTTGCAAGTGATGATATTGGTAGCCAGTGCAGGTCATGTAGTATTGGGGTTATATATTCTTGTCTTGATGCGCTAGCAATGATGCGGGCTGCAGTGTTCTGTATTATTTGTAGTTGAAGGGTGGTTTGTTTGTGTAGGTCTTGGTATAGTATATTACAGTAATCCAGTACAGGTGTAACGATGGCCTGGCATACTGTGAGGAAGTGTTCTTTGTTGAGGAGAGGTTTTAGTCTCCGGAGCATTGCGAGTTTGAAATAGGCTATTTTGGATATCTTGTTTATATGTGGGTTGGAGGGTGAGTTGCTTGTCTAGAATCACTCCAAGGTATCTGACTTCATCTTTTATTGTAATCGGTGTATTGGATATGTTGATGGAGGTAGGATGAATGAATGTGGTGTTTCTAGTTATTATGACTGCTTCAGATTTTTTTATGTTGATGTTTAAGTTGTTATTTAGCCAGGTTGTGATTTGTTGAATGCAGGTAGATATGGTAGTATAGTCTGGTGAGTCCAGTTGAATAGGGGTATATGCCATGATGTCATCAGCATATATGGCGTATTGTATCTTGTATTTGTTAAATATTTTGCAAATAGGTTGAATATAGATGTTGAAGAGAAGAGCTGATAGTGATGAGCCTTGAGAAACAACCTGAGTAGTTTTGAAGGGTGCTGAGGTGAGGTTCCCAGTGTTTACTCTCTGCTGTCTGTCTACTAGATATCCAATTACTCTATTAGTATGAGAATTCCTCACAATTAGTCTCTAACTTCCCACATTGCATTTAAAATGCATGTCATATGTTTATATATAGAAACCGGGTCTCAGACTTCCAGGAGCTATGGTATTAACCTTTTGACCAGGTGCTCCAATTTGCATCAATGACCCTTTTTTTGTTATATTGTTGTTATTTTTATTAATTTAGTTTAAAGTAAAAATCTTTGAAAGAACAAGCAAGTATGTAAGAGACACCATGCATTTCTTACAGCTACTGGAAACACACGCTCATTGTAGTTTTGAGCCTGACATCTGGTTAGTCACTCTTGACGTGAATGCCCTGTATACCAATATACCCCAAGCGCGAGCTCATAGTGAAGTGTTGTCCGTTTTGAAGGCTCGACCTGATATGTCTGTACAACAGTTGCTATTTCTGGATAAAATTACGGAACTGGTTTTGTTTCACAACTATTTCCAGTTTGATGACCGAATTTACCATCAAAAAATTGGGGTGGCGATGGGCGCTACATGCGCTCCATCTGTGGCTAATATCTACATGGCTGCCTTTGAAGCTGAATGGCTGCCACAATCTGCTTTATAACAACATGTTCGGCTTTGGTGCCGTTTATATAGACGATATTTTTGTCATTTGGTCGGGCACATCACAATTATTATTAGATTTTGTGAGCTGGCTTAACGAACCGGAAGGCACCATTCAATTCACCAGTACCTACAGTCAAGAAAAGATTGCTTTTTTGGATGTGGAGGTCACCAAGGGAAGCATGGGCAGGGTGACAAAACCTACAGATCGCAATGCATTGCTACATTACAACAGTTTACATCCTCGAAGATTAAAAGACGGCCTTCCTTTCTCTCAATTTCTCCGATATCGGAGAAATTGCACGGATTTACGGGAATTTAAAGCCCAAGCCCGTATCTTGAAAGTGAAACTATCTGAAAGGGGGTATCCAAAACGCACAGTTGAAGTGGCTTATAAACGTGCTTTATATAACCACTGGGAGTCACTATTGGTTTCAAAACCATTTGTTTCAACTGATTCTTCTATTAATTTAGTGACCCCATATTCACCATATAGTAAGGACATTGCGACATTTATTAAACATCATATGAACGTGATCCATAGCATCCCTGCGTTGCGTAATAAATATATTAGGTGTGTATGGACACGTAATCGTAATTTAAAGGAAATTCTTTGTCCCGCGATTGTGCCCTCCCAAAATAGTATCACTTTGGATGAACCTATGGGTCATACCCATTGTGGTCAGTGTTCCCTATGTGAAGTGAATTGGGAAACTTCCTCTTTCAACTATCATGGAAAAAATTACTATCTACGGCACTCGACTAATTGTTCTTCCACACAAGTTATATATGCCATTCAGTGTCCTTGCCGATTATTGTATATCGGCAAAACGTTACGTTCTTTCAAAGTAAGACTGGCGGAAAATTGTAGCAGACTACATTGCAAAACCATGACAGCACCAATTGTAGAGCATTGTCTCACTCATAACCACGCGTTCAAGGATCTCCGCTGTTTTTGTGTAGATCGTGTTTTGAGAGGTAGTGGTGGAAAATCTTTAGATCAAACTCTGATTTACAAAGAACAACGCTGGATTTTTACTTTACAGACCATCCATCCGGGGGGGCCTTAATTCACAAATAGATTGGAATCTTTGCATGTAGTTTAATAAGATCGACTGGGATTCTTAATTCACTGTTGAATAATGTGGTAAGGAGAGTGTAGCTCAGCATGGAAATAAAAGAGAAAGAAGAACTTTTTCTTCTTTTCGGGGGATGGGTGCACTAGAACACATACACCACAGCAAAATCCCTGAGAGAAACCAAGAGGGTAGAGCTAGGTTTAAGCCACTCCCAGACTCCATGACAACCCCAGGTAAGAGTAGGAGGTACAAGTGGGTGGAGTCAGAGAGGGAGGTGCCCTGCTCAACGTTTAAGTTTGAGAAAACAAACAAAGTTGCGAGAAGCAGCCAAGCGAGAAGCAGCCAAGCAAGAAGCAGCCAAGAGAGAAGCAGCCACAAAGAGAGCAGCAGCAGAGACAAGAGCAGCCAGCACTGCAGCCAAGGAAGCTACAGAGAAGGTTCCAGGCAGAGGACCAAACAGACTGGCAAGAGGGAGAGAGAGAAAAGGTTGGCTTTGAGAAGGCTAAGGCAAGAGTGCTTAAACTCCTCTGATGAAGGGTCTGTCTGCAGGCAGCAGAAGCCCCAGGAAGGGAAGTGGAGATCTTACCCTGATTCCCTGTCTAGCTCAGAGGCAGAGAAAGTCACAAGCCACAGAAGCCTCAGCCAGGAAGGTGCTGCAACAAGACTCCAAGGTATGAGAAAGAAAGCAGTAAAACCAAAACCCTGTGTTTCTTGCTCTGACTCTGAAGAGAGGTTTAGGCCTGAGAAAACCCGGATTAGGAGGAAGGGGTTTACAGGAGAAGCCCGTTGAAGTCCTACCTAGAGGAGAAGGGGCCATTCAGTGGAATAGGCTGTTTAACCTGTTAAAGGACATTAAGCATAAAGTGCCAGAGCGTTTTCAAACTTTGCCAAGATACAGCTCAGCAGAAAGCATGGAAGTAGAAAGTAAAGAAAGTGACCTGACTTCAGCTTGTTCTGAGATGGACTGTGATATGTGCATTGTGGCTAAGTAATGAAAGCCTGAGAGCAGTGAGAAGTTAGGAATTGTAAATACATGTGCTTTATGATTACGGAATTGAGAAGCATCATAAAGGGAAAAGAAAAGAAAGCCTGTGTAAATAATTCTACTACAACACTGGTTGTAAGCTTTGCTTTAATGGGAGAAGATTATCCTTTATTTTCTTTGACTTGAGTGTACAACTGCTTTAAAGATTTGTTACCCACTTGTCACGGAAGCTAATAAAATTCCTGTGTGCTTTGAAACAACCACTTGGTTCATTTATCTCTATACACAACTACAATCCTTGGTAAAGAGGAATTCAAGATAGCTTCCCGTCCCTACTAGGCGACCGCCTGGTAGGGGCGCGACCGCCACAATAAATTAGGGTCACCTTAGTGCTTAAGCCGCATGCGCGGCGTTTTTTCACATAGCACAAAAAAAACGGCGGCAGGGATCGTATGTGGTAAGCAGCTCCAGACCTGTTTTTAACCTTTTTAACCTTTCTGATGATATTTTATTTCTTCAAAAAAACCTCCACTTGAAGTATATTATTAATTTGAGAATGTTTTGTCTGTTTTCCTAGTTTAAGTTGATAACTTTGGAAGTCAGAGCACAAACCCCTGAAGAAACGATATACTCGTGAAACGCAGCAGCGCTGAAACTGGCGTTGGGATTCTACAATTAAGATAAGCCTGACTTGCTTGTTCTTTCAAAGATTTTTACTTTAAACTAAATTAATAAAAATGACAACAATATAACAAAAATAAGGGTCATTGATGCAAATTGGAGCACCTGGTCAAAAAGTTAATACCATAGCTCCTGGAAGTCTGAGACCCGGTTTCTATATATAACCATATGACATGCATTTTAAATGCAATGTGGGAAGTTAGAGACTAATTGTGAGGAATTCTCATACTAATAGAGTAATTGGTTACTTTTTTGGCTTAACTGTGCTATTACTCTAAAAATATAAGACCATCTTTGATTGTCTACTAGGTATGACTGAAACCATTTAATAGTAGTATCTTGGAGGCCAATCTCTCTTAGGCGCGTTAATAAGATGTGATGGGAGACTGTGTCGAAGGCTGATGAGATATCTATAAATATTAATAAGAAGCCCTGCTTTATATTGTCTATTCCTTTGATTATGTTGTTGAATAGATGTATGAGGAGTGTCTCAATGCCATGTTTTGGTCAAAATCCGTGTTGGTGGGGGTCTAGTGGGGCAAATTCATCAATGTGGTCGTGTAGCTGTCTCTGTACGATTTTTTTCAGTTATTTTAGCCAGGAGTGATTGGCTGGATATAGGTCGGTAGGTTGGAGGGTCTGTGTTATTGGGTGAGGTGGTTTTAGGGATGGGGCGTATGGTGGATTGCTTGAGTGCTTTTGGCATATAGCCCTGAGTTAGAGAGGTGCTTATTATCTTTTGGATGAATGTGCTGAGTTCTTCTTTGGTGGATTTAATCCAAGTCACCGGGCAGGGGTCCAGTGGGGAAGTGGGTGGTATTTAAAGCAGTGATGGTTTGTTCCATTTGTTTAGTTGATGGAATGCTGAAATTCTTCCATTGATTAGTAGATGTGTAGTCATCTGAAGTTGGTGTGTCCATAAGCGAGACGTTGTCCTGGAGTGTAGTGGTAGTGTACTTGGTTATTAGATAATCAGCGAAGGTTTGTGGGTGTATCTTGCAGTCATCTTTCATGGTTGGGTCGTTTGTTAGGGTACAAGCAATGTTGAAGGAGGAGTGGCCTAGTGGTTGGGGCAGGATCTAAGGCCAGAATGTCAGGGGTTCAAATCCCACTAGTGGACAGCAACCTTGGGCTGGAAGGACTGGGGTTTCTAGTTCCACAGGTGCTCCTTGTGGTCTTGGGCAAGCCACTTAACCCTCCATTGCCCATGTTCCCTGTAAGTATTAGTGTGTGTGTGTCTCATATCCCCTCATGTTAAATGTATCCCCAATTGTGTTGTGACCACTTTGATTGAAGGATAAGGTGGTATACAAACTGTCTAAATAAAAATAAAGAAATAAGATTTCTTTAGGTTTATTGCAGGCTTTTAGTATGAGGTTTGTTTGGTATTGTTGTTTATGTTTGTTTATTAGGTTATTGTAATCTTTTTGCATTTCCTGGTATTGTTTCAATGTAGATTCTGATTTGTTACGTCTTCAATGACATTCCAGTTTCCGTAATTTTCTTTTGGATTTTCTTATTGTGTTGGAGTACCATGGTGTAGATCTGGGCCTGTTTTTGTTGTGGTGTGAATTCATTCGAGGCGTGAGTTGTGATGTGGTAAGGATAGTGGTATTCCATATGTTGATGGCTTCGTCGAGGTCATTGAAATTTTGGGGTAGGGACTGTATGGTGTCTTTGATGAATTGCTCTTTGTTGAAAGCTTTGAAGTGTCTGGTTGGTTGTTCTGTTTTCCAGGCTATCTTTTGGGTATTGTGGTGGAGCACAAATGATATGGCATGATGATCTGACCATGGTATTGGTATGATAGCGACACTAGTGGAAGATTAGCTGGGCAGCTGAGTTTTGAACAGATTGAAGTGGGGAGAGAGGATTCAGAGGCAGGCCAGCAAAGGGGAGGTTGCAATAGTCTACAGTAGATGGGAGGTGACTAGAGAATGGATAAGGGTCTTAGTATTGTGTTCGGAAAGGAAGGGACGATAGGTTTTAGGTATCTGTTGGTTGTGTACGCAGAAGGAGAGGGAGGAGTCAAAGATGACCCCAAGGCTGCGAGCCGAAGAAACAGGAAGGAACCCAGAAAAGAGGAGGGGGGGGGTTAGGGCTTTAGAACCATGCAGGACCCTGTTTGTGAGAGTTTTAAATCTATTTACATTACAATGGGGGGTGCAACACTCTCATTTGCTTAGGGCCCACCAAGGGGTTAATTCTGCATTGGACCCTATTATGTTCTTTTCCCTGCCACCTTCCAGGGCCTTCATTCATGGCCTTACCCTTCTTCCCAGGCTATCCCCCTCCTCCCCTCACTTCACCTCTTGGGAAAACCACATTGGGCAGTTCTGGATGTGGGACAGCAGTAGATCATGAGCAAACATGGGAACTGGACAAGTACATGCTCGGATTGGAGGAGCCGCCTAGTGGTTATAGCAACAGGCTGAGAACTAGGGAAGCCAAGGTCTGAATTCCAGTTCTCCCACTCACGTTCTTTGTTACTTTGCTGAAACCCAAATGTAATTAGTAATTAAATCAAAATGCAAATACTTATAGACCCTGCCTCTTGCACAGAACCCCCGGAGCAAGAGAGGCCACTATGTAGCCTGTGAATGTGCGCGATGTAATCTTTGCAACTCACTCACAACCTGCTTCCCGACCCAGGACAAGCCCCTACAGTTTCCCTGGCAGGGCTGGCACAAGGGTATTAAGCACTCCAGGTAAACCTCCTATCCTGCATCTCCCTCAATTAACTTTCAGCCCTTCAGCCTCCGCCCCACAAGATTGGGGTAATATCTTTAATCATGATCCTTCCCAGCACAGCATAACTGGACATCATTCTTTTAAATACCAAACTTTGATTTGCGTATATAAACACGTAATAAGGTCAATTGCCTAAAGCTATTTACCCAGGTATATGGGCCCTGAAAATTATCCACTGACCCTGTGGGAAGTGTACGCACCAATGTAGCTTTGAATTTCTGTCAGGACCTAGTTTACTTTGATTGCAGCTGCTCTTTGCTGCCTCCCCCCGCCCCCCCCCCCCATTCCCCCTGCCAGAAGCTGCCACCCTAGGCAGCCACTGAGTCTGCCTAATGGTTAAGCACAGCTCTGTTCCCTGGGCGACCTTGAAGAAAGAAGTTGGGCAAATGACCTCAGGAAGCAGGAAGTGAGGAGTGGAACCAGGCAGAAAGATAAAATGTGGATTCAGGGTCCTGGAAGGAGCATACAGTCCCTAGTCCCCAGTTGTTGTGTTGTCCGTCTTGACTAGACTGTAAGCTCTGGTGAGCAGGGACCGTCTCTTACATGTGTCTGGACAGCACTGTGTATGTGAAGTCATTTCAGAAACAGGTATATGATTATTGTATATACGGAAGAGAAGGCAGCACTGTGCATGAAACTGCACAATTCAGTGCCACCTCCTATTGGGCATTGACTATCTCATTAATCAGATAAGGCCGCCCTGGAATGGTTTAGCTTTCACCAGAACAATGGATATGAACTGACCAAACATTGATGACTCAACTATTACCTAGAAGAAAACAAAAGAATAGAGCGATGTAGAGCTTATAGGCCTAGAGGCTGAGTTCAAGATAAGTCTAACATCAATCCTGAATTAACAAAGAAGTTCCCAGTGCTAACAGTCATCTGGAGCACCAGCATGTATGGATCAAATTTAACACAGCAGGGTCGTTAGTATGGGAAAGGGTTTAAAATGCTAATTAAAAGAGGGGTTTAATTTTGCAACATATTGACTATCTAAGACATTTCTATGTGATCAGTCTTTCTTTAGTCTTCGACTGTTCCACCATTGTCAAGATGATTTACTTTATGAGGCCACAGAGAATTAAAGAGGATTGATGGGTGAAGCATTTTGCCTGATAAATACAAGCAGTAAGGAATTAATGCCAAAACGTTCTAATGCCTGAGACTCCAGAGAAACAAAAGGTCAAAGCACTTAGAATGGGAAGATGAATTATATTTTACAGGCCATTGGCCTATGTGACTGAACACTGAAATGGTTCACTTCCTACATAACGGAGCATCAACAGAACAAAAGAACAGCAGGAACTACCTCCGTTCCGTTCAAACTCCTAGAAGGTTCAAGGCTCTAGTCTATACCATCATCCCTTTTGTTTAACATCTATATACAGCCTATCTGTTCAATCATACAGGCACATAACGTGTTATATTACATCTACGCAGATAATATAATGCTGTGCATGCCCTTCTCCACCCTACAGCCTATATCAGGGGTGGGCAAACCTGGTCCTGGAGGGCCGCAGACCAGTCAGGTTTTCGGGATATCTCTAATGAATATGCATGAGATATATATGCATTAGAGATATCCTGCCAACCTGACTGGTTTTTGGTCCTCCAGGGCTGGATCTGGAGACCCCTGCCTTACACCTCTGTCATTTAAGATTGTGAGTGGACAAGGTGCAGATGTCCAAGACATCAAAAAGGTTAGATAGAATTTGTCACAGTCCTCCTCACTTCTCACCACCACCAAAAAATTGTCTATTAGACAACTTTTTGGTGGTGGTGAGAATCGAGGAGGAATGTGACACATTCTATATACCCTTTCGATGTCTAGGACATCTGTACCTTGCCCACTCACGATCTTAAATGACAGAGGTGTAAGGCAGGAGTCTCCAAATCCAGCCCTGGAGGGTCACAAACCAGTCAGGTTGGCAGGATATCTCTAATGCATATATATCTCATGCATGTTCATTAGGGATATCCCGAAAACCTGACTGGTCTGCGGCCCTCCAGGATCAGAGGTGCCCACCCCTGGCCTATATGCATGTCTCTAATAACTTGCTTTGCAGCTTTCACTCAGTGGCTTGCAGAACACAAACTAGCCGTGAAATTACAACAAAACCGATGTCTTCTTCATCACCAGGAACACGAGCTTCATTCCCCCATCACACATAAAGGTACCGGAAGCACAGCTACAAGTCAAACCTGAAGTGTGCTACTTTGCATTAACTCTGGACCAATGCCTAACTCTTCAAACACATATCAGCAATACCATCAGACTCACATACCACAAGATAAGAACGGCACAAGGCCTGTGATCCCTGCTAGGTTCCTATGACTGTGTAGTTGTTGTTGTTGTTAAGTGCTGTCGAGTTGGTGTCGACTCAGGGCGATCCTCTGGATAGTTGTCCTAAATTGTGTTCAGTCATCAGGCGGCTCATTGTTGACAGACTAGTACCCGTAGCTGCTGTTATTGTATCGATCCATCTCATTGCTGGCCTTCCTCTTTTGTGTTGACCTTCTATCTTGCTAAGCATGATTTCTTTCTCTAATGATCTCTCTCTTCACATGATGTGTCCAAAGTATGAAAGTCAAAGTCTTGTCATCTGAGCTTCTAAAGAAAGCTTAGGTTTGATCTCCTCTAATACTGACTGGGTTGTTCTTCAGGCAGTCCATGGTATATGAGGTATTCGCCGTCAGCACCATAATTCAAAGGCATCAATTTTCTTCCTATCTTTTTCACTGTCCAGCTTTCACATCCATATGATGTTATTGAAAATACCATGGCTTGAACAAGTCGAGACTTCTCGCTTCTTGATGTCATTCCATAACTCTTCTGGAGCTCTGTCATTTGTATCTAAAGCAGCAAATCGATTTTGCAGGCAGTCTTTAAATTCCAGTGATATATTCTCAAGATCATATTTTGCTGCATTCATGAGTGGTTTGCTCTTTCAACTTTAGCTTGAGTTTGCATACTAGTAGTTGATGATCTGTACCACAGTCAGCTCCAGGTTTTGTCTTTGTTGATGTTATAGAGCTTTTCCATAGTTGACTTCCACAGATGTAGTCAATTTGATTTTTGTACAATCCATTGGGTGAAGTCCATGTGTACAGTTGCCGCTTGTGTTGCTGGAAGAAGGTGTTTGAGATGAATAGTCGTTGGTCTTGCAGAATTCCATCAGTCTTTCTCCAGCTTCATTTCTGTTGCCAAGTCCATATTTTCCAACCACTTTGCTTTCTTCTTTGTTGCCAACTTTTGCGTTCCAGTCACCCATGGCTATCAGGATATCCTGTTTGCAAGTTCTGTCAATTTCAGCTTGTATTTGTTCATAGAACTCATCAATTTCATCCTCTTCTGCAGCTGTTGTTGGGGCATATACTTAAATTATAGTTGTATTGATAGGCAATCCACGTAGACAGAGATTAAGCGTTCACTGACTGCATTGTATTTCATTACAGTTCTTGCAAGTTTCTTCTTTATTATAAATGCAACACCATTTCTTCTTTGTCTTTCATTTCCAGCATAGTAGACCATGTGATTATCTGATGCAAAGTGCCCGATGCCAGTCCATTTCAGTTCACTGACACCCAACAGATCAAGTTGTACATGTTCCATTTCATTCTTGACCACCTCCAACTTCCCTTGGTTCATGCTTCGTACGTTCCATGTTCCAATGCGTAAGACATCTTTACAGCTTCTGACTCTCATTTCATGCGCAGCTACATCAGCAGTCAGACGTCCCGAGGGCTTTGATCCAACCACATCATAAATGCTGGCTTTACTCTGAAAAGCCTTCAGCTCCTCCCCAGTAGCTAGTTATGTGCCTTCCGACCTTGGGGTCTCATCTTCCAGCACTATAGTGCAATTTGTTTTGTTGTGACTATCCATTGGGTTTTCATGGCAAGATACAGAAGTAGATTGCCGGGCCTTTCTTCCACGCAGTTTAAGTTTAGTGTTGTTGCTGTTGTCACAGAAATGTGATCCTCTGTGGCCAACACTGTCCCATTCTGCTGCTGCCCAGATGTGTGGTTTGTCTTGGTCTGGCACCTTAGCTGAGACCTGTCCATCTTGGGAGACCCTGCCAGTAGTTAAACTAGCAATAGCTTAGCCCTCTGCATCACTGATGCACACAAGCCCTCACAGCACGACAAGCTGCACCATCAACCTGGAATGCCCTCCCAGACAAAATACGTACCACCATAAACCTACCCACATTCCAAAAACGCCAGAAAACCCTACTGTTTATCGAACATTTTTCCCCCACCACCCACCCTCATTATACTCAACAACAACAACACAACATAACACAAGGAACCAAAGATTAATACATATTGCCGTAACTCAGATAAATAAAGATAGATGTCTTGAACCATCTATTCTACTGTCCATAGTTTAACTTGTTACTTGTATGTAAGTTCACTGTTCATTGTTCAGTGTAAAACCACTTTTCATTGTAAACCGTCTTGACCATGGTGAAAGGCAGTATATAAACCTTGCTAAATAAATAAATGACATCCACACAGTCCTGCAGGCCTTAAGCTGGTCCAAAACACTGCAGCCCGGATACTTTACGGTACACCCAGATACAAGCACATAACCCCATTTCACAAGAGCTTACATTAGCTGCCAATTGCACAAATTACAAGGCCATACTTACCACTTTTAAAGTATACCAGAACCCCTCATCAAACTACTTGCAAACCCTAATACACAGGACACCAATCAACAGAGCAAGATGGCACAATATGCAATTTACCCTCACTGTTCCTTCCATACTTAGGACAAGCACCCAGTCCGCATTAAGTAGAGCATTCTCACTCTACGTCACCTGCCAATGGAACGCACATCCTCACGACATCCATACCACACAGGACCGCCTGACTAGTTCCCTCGTAGATTCTAAAGCTGTCTTGAGCCAAACCCCACAGCCAGATCCATCTACTTATCCTAATAAGCGCAGTGTATATAGTTCTCCCAACACTCACAATGTATATAGTTCACCCAATTATGACCCAAGTTGCCTCCGCTGCCTAACCTACCAATTGTTATCTTATTAACTGCTGATGTTTGCTGTTTTGTTCTCTAAACTTGTTCTATGTAATTACTGATTTGTTCCTTGTAAACCGCACTGATTCCCAAATAGTGCGGTGTATAAAACCAAATAAATAAATGTGCAATGTCAGTGCGCTAGAAATTACCCAGTTCTCCTGGGAACATGAAATGGATTAAGTGAACCTGGAAGAAGTTTTTTATTCTATGCAAAATACAGTGTATCCGAGGCAGAAGCAAGGCTGAGCCTCTTTCTAGAGGTCACAAAACGAAAAGCAGAGAAGTGTTTGAATGTAGGAGAACCTCTGGGATCCTCAAGTTCCCAAATAAATGAATTTGTGACTCATTTCAGAGAAAGATGTGATGCGATAGGACACTGCCAATAGCTTTATTCCAGCCTTGTAATCTATTTCTATTTTGTTTCTATGTAGAGGCTCTTTTTATTCCTAGAGAGAACACACAGATCTCTGCTCTGACGGTGTTATATCGGAAGCAATGTGTGTCTATTTATTTATTTATTTACAGTTCTTATATACCGCGCTATTCAGCATCAGTGCGGTTTACAAACAACAAATTTTGTATCAGAACAAAGCTCTTTTGCTTACATTATAACAGGATCGGTGTGTGAGAACGTTACATGAGGGGCAGGGGGACAGTGTGTGTGTCTATTACATTAGAGCAGTATGTGGTAGTTTTATGTAAGGGCAGTGTGTGGCTGTGTTCACTGGGAAGAGCAAGTGATTGTGTTATGTTGGGGCAATGTATGGTTGTATTAGCTCAGAAGCAGTGTGTGTCTCTTAAGGGGGAGCAGTGTATGGCTATGGGTGTAGTTTCGGAGGGCAAAGGTTGCATTGCACCCACAAACACCGGACTACCTCCTGTACTCTCCTGCCAGCGACGAGCTGCAGCAACCCAGATTCAAACCTGTCTGCGGCCCTGAACAAACTGAGAAGAGCGCAGGGCAGCTTTCACACCCTTGCTCTGAAAGCACTGCAATGCTGGTCCTGCTCCCCCAGATACAGGAAGTCTGCACCAGGGGTGGGGCTGGCAACGCAGTGCTTTCTGCATAAGGGTGTGAAAGCAGCCCTGCGCTCTTCTCAGTTCGTTCAGGATGCAGACGGGTTTCATTCTGGATTGCTGCAGCCTGGAGCTGGTGGCAAAAAAGGAAGATGCTGGGGAGATGAGGGAAGAAGGAAGGAACTGCATATGCTGATGGGATCATAGGAGGGGGAATAGGAACACAGATAGGAGAGATGCTGGGAGAGAGATGGAGAGGTTGGAGAAGGTATGCTGGACATGAAGGGGCAGCCAACGGGAGGGGGAAGAGTGACCGAGATGAAGGAGATGTTGGATTTGAGAGGTGAGTTAAAGAGGTTGGAGGAGACGTGCTGGACATGAAAGGGCAATCAGTGGGAGAGGGAATAGGAACTTAGATGGAGGAGATGCTGAACTTCCTTGGGAGATGGAGGGATAGGGACACAGATGGAGAATTTTTGACTATCTGTGGAGAGGGGAATAGTCAGGAGCGGCTCTATAATGAGGCCAAGTGAGGCGGTGGCCTCAGGTGGCAACTTTTTGGAGGCAGCAAAAAATGCCCTCCAAAAAGACCACCTCACTCGGCCTTCAAAATTAAAAAACAAAACAAAACTGCAGGACAAGCTGCTGTCGCTGCTTCTTGGCAGTGGCAGCAGTAGAATCAGCAGCCCCGCACCCCAGTCCCTTCCCGCTGCCCCGGACGAGCCTTGCCAGCTCCCTGGCTCATCTTTGCAGAGCCGTGGGAAAGAAGAGAAAGGCTTTTCCTTCCTTTGGCTCTGTAAATGTGAGCTGGGGCGCCGATTAGGACATGTAGGGCTCTTCCATGGGGGGGGGGCTTAGATTGGTAATGAGCTGAGAAGGGCAGGGCTGGGCTGTGGGGGAGTTAGCCCCAGAAATGGTCTGGATTAGGGGGTAGGACTGATAATGGGCTGATCAAGGGGGTTAGGCTTGGTAGTGGGTTGATGAAAGGGCTAGCACTGGTGATGGGCTGATGGGGGGGCTAGAACTGGAAATGGGCATTTAAGGGGAGACTAGGACTGGAAATGGGCTGATTAGGGGAGTTAGGACTGGAAATGGGCTGACTGGGGGGAGCTAATTCAGGGAGTTAGGGCTGGAAATGGATAGACTGGGGGGGCTAGGACTGGAAATGGGCTTATGGGGGGTTAGCACTGGTAATGGACTGATGGGAGGCTAGTATTGGAAATTGGCTGATCGGGGAGCTAGCACTGGAAATGAGCTAGAATTGATAATGGGTTGATGGGGGAGCTAGGACTGGAAATAGGCTGGGACTGGAAATGGGTTGATGGGGGGAGGAGAGAGTTGCTGGCACTAGAAGAAGACTGGGGGCTAGAACTAGAAGTGGGCTGATGGGGGAGGAGGGAGGAGAGGAGGAGAGAGCTGCTGGCCCTGAAAGAAAACTGGGGGCTAGAGCTACAAATGGTCTGGTGCAGGGGGATGTGAGAATGGGACTGGAAGGGAATGGATGCTGAGATGGTCTGCCAGGGAAAGGAGGGGGCAGGAAAGGAGCTGACTTGGGGGGTAGATGGGGCAGGAAGGAAGCTGACATGGGGGGAGGTGGGGGTAGGAAGGGAACTGACACAGGGGGAAGGAGGGGGCTGGAAGGGAGCTGACACCTGAGGATGGTACTGAAGGTGGACTGGAAGGGAGCTGATACTTGGGGACTGGTAGGTGGCTGGGTAAAGGGGAGGAGGTTGGAAAGGAGCTGTCACATGGGGATGGCATCGGAAGGGGGATGGACAGAGGGTAGGGTGATTGGAAGGGAGCTGACGGGGGGGGGGGGGGCACTGGGAATGGAAGTGAGCTGATACCTGCGATGGTATTTGGACTAGAAGGGGCGGGAATGCAAGGCAGTTGACATTGGAAGGTACAGGGAGGGAAAGACTGGAAAGGGGGCTGATACTGGGGACGGTTACCAGGACTAGAAATAGGCTGATTGAAGGAAGTGAAGAAAACAAAAGAAGAGATAAGAAATGCAGATGGACCATAGACCACAGAAAGAGAGCTAAGAGAAGACAGGAAAGCAGAAGCCTCAGATCGGGACCAGCATAATCAGAGAATAAAATGGTCAGACAATAAAGGTAGAAAAAATAATTTTATTTCATTTTAGTGATTGGACTTTGTGCTATCTTTATATTTTACACAGTATGGGGGAACTGTATCACTTATTTATCTGATGTTGCACTGCATGCGGAATCTGGCTTCTTGGGGTTTCAGTTTAAATTTTGTCTACATATTTTTATTTTACTTTAGATTGTGGCTACTTATTCTGTACTTGGTGAGGGTCTGTGTTCTGAGTGTGTGACTGAGCCCAGGTATTCTGTTAACATGGAGTTTATACATAAAGATCTATACTGTACTGTAGTAATTTGACATGTTCAGCTTTTCAAATAGGTGTATGGATGTTCCAGGGCCCACTGTAGTATTTACAGTGATGCTTTTTTTGGATGGGCTCCTTTTGTGAGTTTTGGAAGTTGGTGCTGATAGGTACGGTATAGTATGGTAGATTTGCTCTATAGATACTCAGTGACTTTGTGGAGTTTTGTATTAGTTCAGAATATGCCTGGAGAATGTTTGTTGTTGTTATTGTTGTTGGTGGTGAGATGATCAGAATCAGATTTTTTTAAGCTATTGAGTTCTGTGGATGAATGTCCTGGTTCTGCCCTGCACCTACTGTGGATGCAAAATATATGTTGAAAAAGAAAAAGCAAAAACCATAACGCAGTTTATAACAACGAAATGAGGGAAGAGTGGCCTAGTGTTTGAGGCAAGGTACCACAGGCCAGAAGGTTAGTGGTTCAAATCCCACAAGAGAACAGCAACCTTGGGCCGGAAGGACTGGGGTTTCTAGTCCCACAGGTGCTCCTTGTGGTCTTGGGCAAGCCAATTAACCCTCCATTGCCCTTCTTCCCTGTAAGTATTAGTGTATGTGTCTCATATCCCCTCATGTTAAATATATCCCCCAACCACTTTGACCCAGTGAAAAGCAGGGTATAAATGCAGATAAATAAAATAAAAATGAGTTATAAATAAAATAAAAATGAGTTATAATTTAGTTTTATAAACTGTGCTCTGGTTCTCGCTCTCTTTCAGTTCCTTGGTATACAGACATCTTGCATTTCCTCCATATAATCTAATTGGCTTTTTGGTTTGGTTCAGTCCCTGATTGGAGTTTTGAGAAAACCCCACCCCTTCTACGGGAGGGGCGCCTTCTCATCCTTCGCCTCAGGCAGCAGATTGCCTTGAGCCGCCCCGGAATAGGGACACAGCAGATGCTGGTCTTCCTGGGTAGAGGAGACTAGGGAGACAGAGGGGATGCTGAAAATAGGGAAGGGGACTAGGGAGCTAGAAATTGAATGCTGAAACATGGGGGGGGGGGGCTAGGGAGATAGCGGATGCTGGAGGTAAGACTGGAGGGGATGGGGGAAATGCTAAATCTGGGGAGGGGGAGAGAGGGAAGATGCTGGGCATGAGGAAAAGGGAGAAAGGGGAATTAGTGAGAGATTAGAGGAAGAACGAGAGAGTGATGGGAAAGGGGAGAACTGGGGCGAAGGAAAGAGATGAAAGGCTGTAGATAGATGCAGGAATAAAAGGAAAGTCGAAACTGGTTGTTAAGGAGGAGTGAAATCTGGATAGAGCGGCAGAAAAATAAATGGAGGAAAGCTGAAAGGAAGAGATAAGTGCTAGAAATGGATATTGGAGAGGAAGAGAAGACAGGAAGAGAGAGAAATGGCCAATGGACAGAGGTTGAGGAGCTAGAGACAGAGAGGGATTGTGGAGAGAGTAGAGTAAGGGTGAAGGGATGGTGGTAGACAAAGAGTTTGGGGTGATGGAGTGGGAGGTGGAAAGCAGGGAAAGATGTTGAGTTAAAGACAGATAATGTGGGCTTGAAGTGGTGGGCGACAAAGAGTGGAGGGTAGCGGAAATGTAGTGAGCCATGAAAAGTAAAACAAAGTGAGGGATTGGGGGCAGGGGGAAAGAAAAGGAGGTGTGGGACATGCTTTTCAGTCTAGGATGGCTCCACACCCTTCACCTTTCACTCTTTTCTCTTTGTCACCAACTAGCTTCCATACTGAGATGTGTAGAGCAGGATAGGGAGTGAGGGCAGGAGCAGAGAGGGAGAATGTAGGATGAAGGGGATCGAAGGAGCAAGTGGAGGACAGGATGGGGAAAAAGAGAATGGGGAAGCTGTTGTCGAAGTCTTCAGGGGGAAAAGATTATTGGAAAGACATATTTTATGCTTACATAAGAACATAAGAAATGCCATACTGGGTCAGAACAAGGTCCATCAAGCCCAGTATCTTGGTTCCAACAGTGGCCAATCCAGGTCACAAGTACCTGGCAGGTTCCCAAAAGGTACTGTGATGCAGTGGGTAATATAGAGCCTATGAAAGTTAATGAAAATGAGGAACTTACCTCAGATTTGGCTGTAGAGAGAAACTCAGTGCATGGAGAAACAGCTGAGTAGCAAGGGCTGTCAGCGCAAGAAAAGCCAAAAGCCATTAAAGGTAGTTTTCCCTGTAACAGTTCTGACACAGGAAGAAACAGAAAAGCTCATCAGGAGCACCTGTGTCCTAACTCTCATGTAACGTGCAGGGCAGGGAAGCATATAAGTTCCTGGTTAGAACCAGGAAGAGGAAGTCAGGAGGGGAGAAGGAGGAGTAGTGCTGGTAAGAAGGAAGAACCAGGAAGTGAATGCAGAAGCAGAGCTCGAGAGAAAAGGGTTGGAGCAAGCAGTGCTGGGAAAGGCAATGCTCAAGGAAGCAGACCTGGAGAGAAACCAGGAGGGGCCAGCAGCTCAGGAGGACGGTATGAGCAACCAATGAGCACAGGTCAGCCCAGAGGAAGTTTACCGGCTGAAGGGAACTTCAAGCGTGGCTGCAAAGCAAGAAACAGCTGGGAAGGTGACCAGGAGTTTGTTAGCTCTGAGCCTGACTGGAAAGCCAGAGAGAGAGTCCTCTACAACCCAGGAGCTAAAGCTAGAACCAAGGTAAAAAGGTGGGAGCCTTGTTCTTTTAAAGAAAGGTTTAAAAGCTATGCATGTTTTACAGGGCGTGGCCCTGAGTACAGCGTTATAGCTGAAAGATATCCAAAGCTTTCATTTGGTGAGGAAAACCAGCAAGGAGTCTTTCTCATACCAGGCAGATATAACCCTGGGCTTAAAGAACCCTTGGCAGGAAGGAATATTGGTGTATCGCAAGAGGCTGTGCCAGAATTCAGCACATGTGAAGAATGTGACTCAGATAGTTTGGGGAGTGAAGCTGAAGGGATGATATGGGAAAATAATAGCCATACTTCAGACCCCATTCCATTGGACTGTACCATATGTTTTTCGGATGACCTCACTTCTTTGTGTTAACTTTTGAGGAGAATAAGTTTGTGACAATAACAAAAGAAAAGAAGATATTTTCTGTTGCCATTTTTGTTCAATGCTGTGTTTTGTGTTGCATTCCTGAGGATGTCTGTTCGGGAAGGGGAATAAAACCCTAATTATTTACTTTACCACTTGACCAAAAGACTCTGTTTTAATACAAAGAGCAGAGCAAAACTTCAATAACCCTAGGCAGCCGCCTAAATAGGGTTAAAAAGGGCTCTATCATACGAGCCCCATCACAAAATGGTGTAGTTGTTGCGGATCCATTCCAAAGGATACAAACCACGACGCAGCAAACGACAACGCGGAAGGAGCGGACGTTGGCTCACCCGGAGAGGATCCAGTTCCTGCAGGCAAAGACAAGCACCTTCTCAAAGTGCGAACCTCATAAAGGGTATATGGGCACAGGCTGGGAGGATTCCAGTGAGAAGGAAGGGCTTGTAAGAGAAGAGAAAAAAAAAAGGGGACATGGTTTTTTTTCTGTTTGTATAGTACCGCACTTGGTGGTTGTGTTTTTGATTTGTTTTCCAGGATAAAAGAGCTAAAAGATGGAGGTCCAGGACGTCTTACGGTGGATGAGTCTGCAGTTTGACAAACAAAGGGAGCTAGCTCAGCTGAGCCAGGAGCAGGCCACCGCAGCCCTAAAGGCCCAGCAAAAGCCCCTGACGGACCTACTACAAGCTCTACTGGAAGAGCCAAAGAAAGGGACAGCACCACAAGCATCCTTCTGTGGGGTAGGCCCACAGAATTGTGGGATGTGGACATTTGGACAAATGGATAAAAAGGATAATTTTGATGATTTTGTGGAATCCTTTGAGAGGGTAGCTCTCAATGCACACTGGCCTAAAGAGCAGTGGGCGGTCAGACTGGCTTCAGCTTTAACTGGAGAAGCTCAGTCGGCTTATAGAGCCATGCCTGCCGCCCTGGTAGTAGAATATAATGAGGCAAAAAGAGCAGTACGTGACAGGCTAGGCCTAACACCAGCAGTGTACAGACGTATGCTCAGGTCCACTAAGCTTCAAGTGGAAGAAACACCAAAAGCACTGTGCCATAGAGTGCGCAGTTTGGTTTTAAAATGGCTTGAACCAGAATGCAAAACTGTAGATAGCATAATAGATGAAATTGTGCTGGAACAATTCTATGAGGCAGTTCCTGTAGAGGTGAAAACCTTTTTAATGTTGCAGAATTGCAGAACCTCCACTGAAGCAGCGCAGTTAACTGAGCGGTTCCTTGAAGCCGAATTGGCTAAAAAGGCAGGCGCTGGGAGTAAGCTGGGGTTGATCAATTCTGTAAAGGCAACTAGAGAGCCTCGAATGAATACTTGGTATACAAATGAATGTGTGTATAAAAGAGAGGATAGAAATGTGTTGTCAAAGTGTTTTAAGTGTGGTAAGCCAGGGCACCTAAAGAAAGACTGCATCCATCGCACTGCACTAATAACAAACGATGACAAGCATGTACAAGCGGGCTTCCGCATTGATGTAGAGGTGCAGGGAGTCCCTGCAAGAGCCTTGCTTGACTCGGGGGCTGATCAAAGTATGGTCTCCCGAAGATTCTGGCAAACCATACAGGCCCGAAATGATTTTCCCCCGAGTCAACAAGAGGGAATGACTAGGATAAAATGTGTGCATGGGGCATCAACCCGTTATCCCCTTTATAAATTAAAGGTTAAGGGTTTAGGCACCCAGGAAGAAATCCTAGTAGCAATAATCCCCAAGTTACCGTACGATATAGTACTGGGGAGAGATTGGCCTCCTTTCTACAGGGGTATAGAGGGAGGTACCTGCATAAAGGGAGGCATGGTTTCCACCAGGTCCCAGGCAAAAGGCTTGGAGACGCCCAGTGAGATTCCAGAGGATAATCCTGACCCCATAGAAGAGGAAGAAGAGCCTTTAGGGGGGGAAGATAGGGTTGTAGATGAGAGCCTAAGTGAGCTTCCCCAGCATGAGGAGTTGATCAATGCTCCTTCAAAAGATAAAAAGAAAAGTAAAGGCGAAAAGCGCCAAGAAAGACATCACCGGGCTCAAGTGAGAGCCGGGGTAGCAGATGGGCAAGGTCTACCCTGGGTACCTGCCGATCTGGTAAAAAAGTTCCCATCCTTTCCTAAGGAACAGAAGGCAGACCCAGTACTGAAACATGCCTTTGAGTTTGCACAGGCAGGTAGGGATGTGCTCCCCAGGTTCCTAATAGAGGAAGACATTCTATATAGGGAGAGCAGCAATCCCCATAATGGTGCAATTAGAAAGCAGTTAGTGGTTCCCACTACCTTTAAGGCGGTCGTTATAAGACTAGCCCACGACCACCCAGTTGGGGGACATAAAGGAGTGCAGGGTATACTCGACCAGATCCTAGATCGTTTCTACTGGCCAGGAGTGTTTAGGGAAACAAAGAGGTTCTGCGAGGCCTGTCCTTCTTGTCAGCGGGTGAGCGCCGCTAAGCCCATAGGAGTTCCAATGATCCAGACCCCTACCATAATGGAACCGATTCACCAAATGGCGATGGACATTGTGGGTCCCCTAATGAAAACCCCCAGAGGATTCCAGTACATCCTCGTAATAATGGACTTTGCTACCAGGTTCCCTTGGGCGATTCCTTTGAGGAATATCTCAGCTAAGTTCATAGCCGCAGAATTAGTCAAGCTATTCTGTGAGGTGGGATTCCCGAGGAAAATGCTAACTGATAGGGGGAGTAATTTTGTCTCAAAATACTTGGCCCAGGTATGGGATGCTTTTGGCATCCACCACATAAAAACATCTGCGTATCATCCACAGACAAATGGTCTGGTGGAGCGCTTTAATCAAACCCTTAAGCAGTTGTTAAGGAGAGGGTTGGATGGACAGATGGCTGACTGGGATATTATGCTCCCATTCGCCGTATATGCTAGTAGGCAACGGACTCAAGCCTCATTAGGAGCGTCCCCTTATGAACTAATGTTCGGACAGGCACCACGGGGAGTCCTAGATATTTTAAGGGACCAGTGGGTCGAGTCAGAAGGGGAGGTAATGGGGGTTCCCCAGTTTCTTTGCGGGCTCCGGAGTCGCCTACAGAGGGCGTCACGAGTCGCGGACGGGCATTTACAAAACAGTCAGAAAAATCAGAAGAAATATTATGACAGGGGCAAGAAGCCACGGCAATTGGCCATTGGCGACAGAGTAGTTGTAATGGTCGCTGACCCCGGGCCAAAGTTTGAGGCCCAGTGGAAAGGTCCTTACACAGTAGTAGACTGTAAGGGGCCAGTGTCATATGTCGTGGAGAACGACAAGGGGCGTCTTCAGACATACCACATAAACGTGTTAAAACCGTGGCACGAGAGAACGGCAGCAGATAGCCGCTCCAGTATAAAAGTCACGGGTAGAGCAGTGATCGCATGCTTTCAGGAACCCTGGGAGGGTAGTAAAGCAGCAGACAGTACATACAGTAGGAAGGTCACGTATCCAGTGCAGATTCCGGGCTGTGAGAACGGGAGTTCCCCATCCCGGAATATCTTAAGGGGGGGATATGTGATGCAGTGGGTAATATAGAGCCTATGAAAGTTAATGAAAATGAGGAACTTACCTCAGATTTGGCTGTGGAGAGAAACTCAGTGCATGGAGAAACAGCTGAGCAGCAAGGGCTGTCAGCACAAGAAAAGCCAAAAGCCATTAAAGGTAGTTTTCCCTGTAACAGTTCTGACGCAGGAAGAAACAGAAAAGCTCATCAGGAGCACCTGTGTCCTAACTCTCACGTAACGTGCAGGGCAGGGAAGCATATATGTTCCTGGTTAGAACCAGGAAGAGGAAGTCAGTAGGGGAGAAGGAGGAGTAGTGCTGGTAAGAAGGAAGAACCAGGAAGTGAATGCAGAAGCAGAGCTCGAGAGAAAAAGGTTGGAGCAAGCAGTGCTGGGAAAGGTAATGCTCAAGGAAGCAGACCTGGAGAGAAACCAGGAGGGGCCAGCAGCTCAGGAGGACGGTATGAGCAGCCAATGAGCACAGGTCAGCCCAGAGGAAGTTTACCGGCTGAAGGAAACTTCAAGCGTGGCTGCAAAGCAAGAAACAGCTGGGAAGGTGACCAGGAGTTTGTTAGCTCTGAGCCTGACTGGAAAGCCAGGGAGAGAGTCCTCTACAACCCAGGAGCAAAAGCTAGAACCAAGGTAAAAAGGTGGGAGCCTTGTTCTTTTAAAGAAAGGTTTAAAAGCTCTGCATGTTTTAAATGGCGTGGCCCTGAGTACAACGTTATAGCTGAAAGATATCCAAAGCTTTCATTTGGTGAGGAAAACCAGCAAGGAGCCTTTCTCCTACCAGGCAGATATAACCCTGGGCTTAAAGAACCCTTGGCAGGAAGGGATATTGGTGTATCACAAGAGGCTGTGCCAGAATTCAGCACATGTGAAGAATGTGACTCAGACAGTTTGGGGAGTGAAGCTGAAGGGATGATATGGGAAAATAATAGCCATACTTCAGACCCCATTCCAATGGACTGTACCATATGTTTTTCGGATGACCTCACTTCTTTGTGTTAACTTTTGAGGAGAATAAGTTTGTGACAATAACAAAAGAAAAGAAGATATTTTCTGTTGCCATTTTTGTTCAATGCTGTGTTTTGTGTTGCATTCCTGAGGATGTCTGTTCGGGAAGGGGAATAAAACCCTAATTATTTACTTTACCACTTGACCAAAAGACTCTGTTTTAATACAAAGAGCAGAGCAAAACTTCAATAACCCTAGGCAGCCGCCTAAATAGGGTTAAAAAGGGCTCTATCATACGAGCCCCATCACAGTACATAGGTTCCACAATCATGTCCAAGGGTAAGCAGTGGATTTTCCGGGTCCCCTTTAATAATGGTTTGTAGACTTTCCTCCAGGAACTTGTCCAAACCCTTTTTAAACCCAGCTACCTAACAGCTTTTACTACATCCTCCAATTACAAATTCAGAGTTTGATTACACAATGAGTGAAAAATATTTTCTCTTAATAGTCTTAAATGGGTTACATTGTAGCTTCATTGAATGTCCCCTAGTCTTTCTACTTTTTGATAAAGTAAACAACTGATCAACATTTACTCGTTCCACTTCATTCATTTACTCGTTCCACTCCCTCAGGCGTCTATTTTCCAAGATGTAGAGCTCCAACCTTTTAAGCCTCTCTTCATAAGAGTATCCTTCCATCTCCTTTACCATTTTGGTGGCTCTTCTCTGTACCTTTTCAAATTCTGCTATATCCTTTTTAAAATATGGTGACTAGAAATGTACACAATATTCAAGGTGTGGTCGCACCATGGAACGTTACAGAGGTATTATAATATCCTTTATTTTGGGTAGCACTAAATGGCCAATTTTCTCAATGGAGAAAGGTGAATAGTGGAGTACAGGGATCTGTGCTGGGTCCTTTGCTTTTTAACATATTTGTTAATGACCTGGAAATGGGAATAATGAGTGAAGTAATCAAATTTCAGATGACACAAAATTATTCTCCTATGGGGATTGTGAAAAATTGCAAGAGGACCCTTCATAAATTGGAAGACTGGGCATCCAAATGGCAGATTAAATTTAATGTGGACAAGTGCAAAGTTATGCATCTAGGAAAGAACAACCCACACTATGGTTACATTCATTTATTTATTTATTTGCTTTTATATACCGCACTCTTCAGCAATCAACACGATTTACATAGAACGTAAACAGCAAAGCCAACTTTACATAGAACAGATATTTTACAACGAACCAAGTTTAAAGAATGGGTATTTAACAGAACAAGCGGTACATTAAACATAAGCGGGGACCTTAACTTGTACAGGAGAGAACTATTTACAAGTTATTAGCAGAACCAAGTATACATAGGTGAGAGGTAATCGCCACCTCATTTAAGGTATTTGGTCATAAACTAGGTGGAACAGGTGGGTTTTTAAGGCCTTTCTAAAGGTGGAACAGGTCAGTGATGGCTCGAATTGAGACAGGAAGAGTGTTCCAAAGGCTTGGAGCATATAAGGAAAAGGCACAATTCTTGGTGGCCTGAGCACATGTCCTTATTGATGGAGGGGTAAACAGAGTTTTTACCATACTTGATCTTCTAGTTCTGCTGTCTGGAGTACGTTGATTGATTGCTATCAAGGAGGGTGCTGGCAAGTTGTGAAGATGCAAGGTTCCACATTAGGAACGACCACCCAGTAAAAGGTTTTAGGCATCATCGTGCATAATATATTGAAACATTCCATCCAGTGTGCAGCAGCGGCCAAGAAAGCAAATAGCAGTGTTTCTCTGTTATGTGGGAATAAGTGTGTGACAGTGTCACATGAGGGTCAGTGTGTGGCTGTGTTACTTCCATAGGAGTATGTATCTGTGTTATGTGAGGATCAGTGTGTGACAGTGTCATGTGAGGGTCTGGGTGTGGTTGTGTTATTTCCAGAGCAGTGTGTGTCTGTTATGTGTGGTTCAGTATGTGACAGTATCAAGTGAGGGTCAGTGTATAGCTGGGTTACTTCCTTAGCAGTGTGTGTGTGTTATGTGGGGATCAGTGTGTGACAGTGTCTCGTGTGTGTCAGTGTTTGGCTGTGTTACTTTCATAGCAGTGTGTCTGTTATGTTGGGATGAGTGTGTAACAGTGTCACATGAAGGTTTGTGTCTGGCTGTGTTACTTCAATAGCAGTGTGTGTCTGTTATGTGAGGATCAGTGTGTGACAGTGTCACATGAGGGTCAGTGTGTGGCTGTGTTACTTCCTTAGCAGTGTGTGTCTGTTATGTGGGGATCAGTGTGTGACAGTGTCACGTGAGCATCTTTGTGTGGCTGTGTTGCTTTCATAGCAGTGTGTCTGTGTTATGTGGGTATCAATGTGTGACAATGTCATGTGAGGGTCATAGTGTCACTGTGTTACTTTCATAGCAGTGTGTATGTGTTATGTGGGGATCAGTGTGTGACAGTGTCATGTGAGCGTCAGTGTGTGGCTGTGTTACTTCCTTAGCAGTGTGTGTCTGTTTTGTGGGGATCAGTGTGTGACTGTGTTACTTCCATAGCAGTGTGTGTGTGTTATGTGGGGATCAATGTGTGACGGTCACATGAGGGTCAGTGTGGCTGTGTACTTTCCTAGCAGTGTGTGTGTGTGTTATGTGGGGATCAGTGTGTGACAGTGTCACGTGAGGGTCAGTGTGTGGCTGTGTGACTTCCTTAGCAGTGTGTATGTGTTATGTGGGGATCAGTGTGTGACAGTGTCACATGAGGGTCAGTGTGTGGCTGTGTTACTTCCTTAGCAGTGTGTGTCTGTTTTGTGGGGATCAGTGTGTGACTGTGTTACTTCCATAGCAGTGTGTGTGTGTTATGTGGGGATCAATGTGTGACAGTGTCACATGAGGGTCAGTGTGGCTGTGTTACTTTCCTAGCAGTGTGTGTGTGTGTTATGTGGGGATCAGTGTGTGACAGTGTCACGTGAGGGTCAGTGTGTGGCTGTGTGACTTCCTTAGCAGTGTGTGACAGTGTTACAAGATGGCAGTGTCTTGCTGTATTAGTTCCATTGCACTGTGCCTCTCGGTGTTCTCCCAGTTGCATGGATTTCCTTCTGACTACGATCGATCGATCGCCCTGTTTTCTTCTCTGCTTGCAGTGTGCAGAGGAAATAGCTGCCATTCCTGTGGGCTGTGACATGCTTGCTCCCTGCTGGAAGGGGCCTGGACTCAGGGAGGGTGGGGTCTGTCTGCTGAACCGGGTGTTGGTGGTGGAGGGAGAGGCAGTTCGGTCTTATCAGGACCTCCAGACCGAGCAGCGGGCTGCTGGCAGCACAGATGCCTGGAAGTGCTGTGTCCCTGCCTTGCTGTGAGCTCGCAGACACACAGGAGCCCTGAAGCTGCCCTCTTTCCCTGGTCTCTTTCCCTTCACTACCCATGTCATCTTCAGAGAAGAAAGGGAGCAAATCCAAGGAGGAGGAGAGTGAGGATGAATGTGAGGTGCTGGAGGAGAGCCCCTGCGGGCGCTGGCAAAAGCGCAAGGAACACGTAAGAGACCACCTGTGCCCTCATGGGTACAGGAACAACTGCTGGGGAAGGGGGTGTGGATATCTCCTGGCAGCTTCCATAGCTGTGAAAGAGAAAGCGTAGCCTGGCAGATCAGATGGGGAATGTAGGGGCATATGCATGGCAAGCTATGCCAGCTGCTGAATCTCTTGTGAGCGGGACAGCACAGAACAGAGCATCTCCTGATATCGTCCCATATGTGTCATTGCTACACTCCTACCTCTCCAATCCCTGCCACCCATTATAAGATCTGTCTGAACTGTGGTCAAGCGAAGGCTCTCTCCGTGGCTGCAGCGAGGTCCTCCTGCAATGAGCAGACGCGCAGGGCTCTAGGAGCTGCACCTTGCCACGCTCTACCTCATCCTCAGATCCTGTCTCCCATCCCAGGGTCTCCCTGATCATGCTGATGTCTGTGCATGCTATGGTTGCTGCGGCTATCGGCAGGTCTGTGACATTTTCGGGGCAAAGAGCAACCTAAGAAAGGATCTGGCTTTGGTAATATAGCAGGTTTGAAAATAATAACTGGGCAGCTCTGTGACAAAGAAATGTATGCACAGGACATTGAACTGGGAGCTATGCAGAACTGGGAAGGAGGGGACGGCAGATGGAGAGAGGAGCTGTCTGATCGGGAGTCTAAATGTAGACGTCTACAGAATAGGCATCTAATTGAGGCAAGATATGTGGTATAAGCAGGGGATCGTCGCCAAGTGTAAGATGTCTAGATACAAATCGGTTATTCGTTTAATCCAATGGTTCCCAAACATGTCCTAGGGGCTCCCAAGCTAGTCAGGTGTTCAGAATATCCACATGAATATGCAGGAGGTAGATTTGCATGCAATGGAATATTCATATTTAATATCATAGTGGATATCCTGAAAACCCAACTGGCTGGGGATGCCCCAGGACAGATTTGGGAACCATTGGTTTCATCTTTTTTTCATTCACATATTTAATTATGGTCCAGCAAACCTATAAACAGAAAGTAGAACTGAGACTCTTTACATAAGAACATAAAAACATAAGATATGCCATACCGGGTCAGACCAAAGTCCAACAAGCCCAGTATCCTGTTTCCAAAAGCAGCCAATCCAGGTCACAAATGCCTGGCAGGTTCCCAAAAAGGCACACAGGTTCCACAATGCTCATCCCGGGGTAAGCAGTGGATTTCTCGGATCCTCTTTAATAATGGTTTACGAACCTTTATTCCAGGAACTTGTCCAAACCTTTTTTAAGTCCAGCTACACTAACAGATTTTACTCCATCCTACTTCTTAACTCATTACCCCAGAGAATCCTTAGGTCTTTAAAGTCAGGGCTTCTCTACCACTCTATGTAAGCGAATCGGGGCGTTGCTGTGCTGATCATCATCAGAGGGGCCTTTGCTTTTGGTCTATAGCTGTCTGCTGTCAGTGAACAGCATGCACAACTTGGCTCAGGACAGATGACAATAGAGAGCAGAAGCATAATTGTCCGAGATAGCAGGTGTCAGCAGGAGCACAGCCACACCAGTTATGAATGTCATCAGGCACCACAGTCATTCCAGAAAACATGTCTGTGTTTCTAAAATCCAGGTGCCTGGCAGCCAGCTATTCTGTAGTCACATCTCATTAAGTATATAGTGTTTCATAAACAGTATTTAAGGATATCAGACAAAACAGTGTATTGCTGTGGGGGGGGGGGGGGAGAGGGTGGAGAATTTCCATGAGATAAATGCACTGGATGGGACAGAGCCCCAGGAAACTGCACCAGACACGGGCAAAGCCTTCGGAAGCTAAACCTTGTGACTTCTGTCCCCGGAACATCACGAACTAGACGTTGGAAACAGATCCCCCAGTGGTGGCTCGGGGACTCTGTCGATCGGAGAGTAGAACCAGAGCCTTTAGTTACTGTCCCATAGATGTCACAGTCAAGTTTACCCTCTCTGAGACTCATACCACAGCCTCTTCTAGAATTCCCTTTTCACTGAAAAAGGTTTGCTTCTGGTGTATTATTAAAATATAGGGGGAGGGATCAATTTTAACTCAAGCCCCTAGCGTAAGGTACACACAGTTTACTATGCCCGAGTCTTGTAGGGAATTTTCAAATCAAAACTACCCCTCTATTACTATAGTAACATAGCATGTAATGGCAGATAAAGATGAGTATGGTGCGTCTTGTATGCCCAGTAAGGTGGTCCGCTCCGTGCAGGTCACCCCCCCTCTATACCTTTGCTTAGAGCTGTGCCCGCCACTCCGTGCAGGTCACCCCCTCTATTCCCTTGTTTAGGGTTATTCCCTCTGCTCCGTGCAGGTCACCCCCCTCTATTCCCTTGTTTAGGGTTGTTCCCTCTGCTCCGTGCAGGTCACCCCCCTCTATTCCCTTGTTTAGGGTTATTCCCTCTGCTCCGTGCAGGTCACCCCCCTCTATTCCCTTGTTCAGGGTTGTACCCTCCGCTCCGTGCAGGTCACCCCCCTCTATTCCCTTGTTTAGGGTTGTTCCCTCTGCTCCATGTAGGTCACCCCCCTCTATTCCCTTGTTTAGGGTTGTTCCTCTGCTCCGTGCAGGTCACCCCACTCTATTCCCTTGTTTAGGGTTGTACCCTCCACTCCGTGCAGGTCATCCCCTCTATACCTTTGCTTATAGCTGTGCCCGCCACTCCGTGCAGGTCACCCCCCTCTATTCCCTTGTTTAGGGTTGTTCCCTCTGCTCCAAGTAGGTCACCCCCCTCTATTCCCTTGTTTAGGGTTGTACCCTCCACTCCGTGCAGGTCACCCCCCTCTATTCCCTTGTTTAGGGTTGTTCCCTCTGCTCCGTGCAGGTCACCCCCCTCTATTCCCTTGTTTAGGGTTGTTCCCTCTGCTCCGTGCAGGTCACCCCCCTCTATTCCCATGTTTAGGGTTGTACCCTCCGCTCCGTGGAGGTCACCCCACTCTATTCCCTTGTTTAAGGTTGTACCCTCCGCTCCGTGCAGGTCATCCCCTCTATACCTTTGCTTATAGCTGTGCCCGCCACTCCGTGCAGGTCACCCCCCTCTATTCCCTTGTTTAGGGTTGTACCCTCCGCTCCGTGCAGGTCACCCCCCTCTATTCCCTTGTTTAGGGTTATTCCCTCTGCTCCGTGCAGGTCACCCCCCTCTATTCCCTTGTTTAGGGTTGTTCCCTCTGCTCTGTGCAGGTCACCCCCCTCTATTCCCTTGTTTAGGGTTGTTCCCTCTGCTCCGTGCAGGTCACCCCCCTCTATTCCCTTGTTTAGGGTTATTCCCTCTGCTCCGTGCAGGTCACCCCCTCTATTCCCTTGTTTAGGGTTGTTCCCTCTGCTCCGTGCAGGTCACCCCCCTCTATTCCCTTGTTTAGGGTTGTTCCCTCTGCTCCGTGCAGGTCACCCCCCTCTATTCCCTTGTTTAGGGTTGTTCCCTCTGCTCCGTGCAGGTCACCCCCCTCTATTCCCTTGTTTAGGGTTGTTCCCTCTGCTCCGTGCAGGTCACACCCCACTATTCCCTTGTTTAGGATTGTTCCCTCTGCTCCGTGCAGGTCACCCCCCTCTATTCCCTTGTTTAGGGTTATACCCTCAGCTCCGTGCAGGTCACCCCCTCTATTCCCTTGTTTAGGGTTGTTCCCTCTGCTCCGTGCAGGTCACCCCCCTCTATTCCCTTGTTTAGGGTTGTTCCCTCTGCTCCGTGCAGGTCACCCCCCTCTATTCCCTTGTTTAGGGTTGTTCCCTCTGCTCCCTGGAGGTCACCCCCCTCTATTCCCTTGTTTAGGGTTGTTCCCTCTGCTCCGTGCAGGTCACCCCCCTCTATTCCCTTGTTTAGGGCTGTTCCCTCTGCTCTGTGCAGGTCACCCCCCTCTATTCCCTTGTTTAGGGTTGTACCCTCTGCTCCGTGCAGGTCACCCCCCTCTATTCCCTTGTTTAGGGTTGTTCCCTCCGCTCCGTGCAGGTCACCCCCCTCTATTCCCTTGTTTAGGGTTTTAGGGTCGTTCCCTCTGCTCCGTGCAGGTCACCCCCCTCTATTCCCTTGTTTAGGGTTATTCCCTCTGCTCCGTGCAGGTCACCCCCCTCTATTCCCTTGTTTAGCGTTGTTCCCTCCGCTCCGTGCAGGTCACCCCCCTCTATTCCCTTGTTTAGGGTTTCCTCCGCTCCGTGCAGGTCACCCCCCTCTATTCCCTTGTTTAGGGTTGTACCCTCCGCTCCGTGGAGGTCACCCCCTCTATACCTTTGCTTAGGGTTGTACCCTCCGCTCTGTGCAGGTCACCCCCCTCTATTCCTTTGTTTAGGGTTGTTCCCTCCGCTCTGTGCACATCACCCCCCTCTATTCCTTTGCCTAGGGTTGTACCCGCCACTCCGAACAGATTACCCCCTCTAGGCTTTTGTTTAGGGTTGTAACCGCTGCTCTGTGCAGGTCACCCTCCTCTAATTGTTGAAGTATAAACGATATTTGTTGGTTTTGATTTTATCCTCTTGCTGTAAAAGGATCCACTGTGTCTGTCCCATGTCTTTTTAAATTCTATCACTGTTTTTGCCCCCACCACCTCCTTTGGGAGGACATTCCAAGTATCCACCACTCTTTCAGTGAAACAGTATTTCCTGACTTTGCTTTTAAGTTTACCCCCTTGCAGCTTCATGTTATGCCCTCTAGTTTTACAGCTTCCCCGTCTTTGGAAGAGGTTTATTAATACTCTTTAAGTATTTAAAGGTCTGAATCATATCTCCCCTGTCCCTCCTCTCCTCCAGAGTGTACATATTTAGGTCTTCAAGTCTCTTCTCATACGTCTTCTAGTGCAGGCTCCAAATTATGTTGGTTGCCTTCCTCTGAACCATTTCAAGATCTTTGTATATTCTTTGTGAGATATGGTCTTCAAAACTGAAGACAATACTCCATAAGCAGGGGCGGCTCAAGGCAATCTGCTGTCTGAGGCGAAGAATGAGATGGTGCCCCCCACCCACCCACCTTAGAGGGGGCGGGGTTTTTTCAGAAATCCAATCAGAGACTGAACCAAACCAAAAAGCCGATTAGATTATATGGAGGAAATGCAAGATGTTTGCACACAGGGCCGTATCGAGCTGCAATTGCACCCTGTGTGACTTGCAGCTTGGGCGCACGCCCCCCTCTCCTCCCATACCTCCGTCCAGCGCTGCCTGCTCTTTCCCTGCTGCTGCTGAAGCCCTCTGTTTTTTTCACGGCGGCGCTAGCAGCAGGGAAAGAGCAGGCAGCGCTGGACGGAGGTATGGGGGGGAGAGGGAGGCATGAGCCCAATCTGAAAGGCGCCGGCACTTTAAGCAGATCTGTCCCTCCCTGCTCTGACATTGCATCGGAGGAGGAAAGGACCAGACCTGCTTAAAGTGCTGTAAAGAGGCTTTGGGGCACATTTTAACTGCCTGCTATTGTCCTGCCAGCAGCGGCAGGACAACAGCAGAGAGCCGAAATGCGCCCCAAAGACTTTGTTCCCTGTGCGGCTGCACTGCCTGCACAGGGCTAGGTACGGTCCTGTTTACACACCAAGGAACTAAAAGACAGCAAGAACCAACAGCACAATTTATAAAACTAAATTATATCTCATTTTTATTTTGTTGTTATAAACTGCGTTATGGGGGGGGGAGGGGGGTTCAACATATATTCTGCAGCCACAGTAGGTGCAGAGCAGAACCAGGACATTCACCCACAGAACTCAATATTTAAAAAAAAAATCTAATTCTGATCATCTCACTAACAACAACAACAACAACCACTGTTCTCCAGTACCAGGCATATTGTGAACTAATACAAAACCCTACAACAAAGAACAAACCTATCATACCATACCATATCAGCACAAACTTCCAAAACTCACATAAGGAGCCCATCCAAAAAAAGTATCACCATAAATACTACAGTGGGCCCTGGAACATCCATACACCTATCTGAAAAGCTAAACAAGTCAAATTACTACAGTACAGTATAGATCCTTATGTACAAACTCCATGTTAACAGAACACCTGACCTCAGTTACACACTCACAACATCGACTCTCACCAAGTACAGAATAAGTAACCACAATCTAAAGTAAAGATAAAAATATGTAGCCAAAATGTAAACTGAAACCCCAAGAAGCCAGAGTCCACATGCAGTGCATCAGATAAATAAGAGATGCAGCTCCCCAATACTGTTTAAAATATAAAAATAGCACAAAGTCCAATCACTAAAATTCAATAAAATTATTTTTTCTACCTTTGTTGTCTGACTATTTTATTCTCTGATCATGCTGGTCCCGATCTGAGGCTTCTGCTTTCCTGTCTTCTCTTAGCTCTCTTTCTGTGGTCTATGGTCCATCTGCCATTTCTTATCTCTTCTTTTGTTTTCTTCACTTTCTTCCATCAGCCCTTTTCCAGTTCCAGTAACCCTTCCCAGTATCAGCCCCCTTTCCAGTCCTCCCCTCCCAGTACCTTCCAATGTCAACCGCCTTGCATTCCCACGACTGCCACTGGTATCCATTCCCTTCCAGCCCCCCTCCTTTCCCACTGGCCAGCCCCTTCTAGTCCAAATACCATCCGAGGGATCAGCTCAGGTCCACTCTCAGTGCCACCCCCCCAGTCAGCTCCCTTCCAGCCTCCTCCCCATTACCCAGCCACCTACCACTCCCATCCCAAAGTGTCAGCTCCCTTCCAGTCCCCCTTCAGTTCATCCCAGGTATCAGCTCCTTTAAAGCCCCCTCCCTCCCCTGGCAGACCCTCTCAGTATCCGCTCCCTTCCAGTCCTATTCTAAGATCCCCCTGCATCAGCCCATTTGTAGCCCTAGCCCCTAGTTTTCTTCCAGGGCCAACAGCACTCTCCTCCCCTCCCCCATTAGCCCATTTCCAGTCCCAGCCCATTTCCAGTCCTATCCCCCTAAATCAGCCCACTTCAGTCCTAGCCCCCCAATCAGCCCATTACCAATACTAACTCATTTCCAGTGCTAGCCCCCCATCTGCCCATTATCATTTCTAACCCCCCCCAATAAGTCCATTTCCTGTCCTAGCCCCCCAATCAGCCCATTTCCAGTCCTAGTCCCCCCCGATAGCCCATTACCAGACCTAGCCCCCCTCCCGATCAGCCCATTTCCAGTCCTAGTCCCCCCGATAGCCCATTACCAGACCTAGCCCCCCCTCCCGATCAGCCCATTTCCAGTCCTAGTTCCCCCTGATAGCCCATTACCAGTCCTAGCCCCCCTCCCAATCAGACCATTTTCAGTCCTAGCCCCCCCCCATTAGCCCATTTCCAGTCCTAGCCCCCCCCGATAGTCCATTACCAGTCCTAACCCCCCTCCCGATTAGCCCATTTCCAGTTCTAACCCCCCATCAGCCCATTTCCAGTCCTAGACCCCCATAGTCCATTACCAGTCCTAACCCCCCCCAACAGCCCACTTCTACTCCTAACCCCCCCCCCATCAGCCCATTTCCAGTTCTAACCCACCCCCACCCTCCGCCACGGAAATTAAAAGAAAAACTTCATCTTCAAAAGCTGCTGACGCGCACCCCCCCCCCCCCGCCTCCTCGGAAGAGCCCAGCGTTTCCCCTCCGCAGCTCAGCTTTGCAGAGCCACACGAAGAAAGACTGTTTCCCTTTCGCGCGGCTCTATTAAAGCTGAGCCCGCAGCGCTGATGAGAAACATCAGCGCTGCGGGCTCAGCTTTAACAGAGACGTGGGGAAGGGAAACAGTCTCCCTTCGCGTGGCTCTGCAAAGCTGAGCCTCAGAGGGGAAATGCTGGGCCGCAGCCCGAAGATAGAGTTTCTTTGTTTTTTTTTTATTTTGCTGTCCCCAAAAAGTTGCCACCTGAGGCTACTGCCTCACTCAGCCTCATTATAGAGCCGCCCCTGTCCATAAGGCCTCGCCAGCGACTTGTACAGGGACATTCACACCTCCTCCTTTTTATTAGTTATTCTTCTCTGTATGCAGCCCACCGTCCTTCTGGTTTTGGCAACCGCCTTGTCGCATTGTTTCACCAACTTGAGATCCTCAGACACTATCACCCCAAGGTCCCTCTCCTGGTCCGTCCATGCCAACCTCTCACCCCCTATTGCATACAGTTAGGTCCAGGTGCAGTACGTGCATCCAAAACTCTATAGAGGGCTGTGCCCTGGGTATTTCTGCAAGCAACAGAATGGGGGAACAACCATATGCCAATATATATGAAACCCCCTCTTTGGTACCCCACTAGGCAAGGGAGCACCACTCAATACCAAGCTGAGTGCTGATTTCTTCCTGTCGTGGTAATGGAAGGAGGAGGATTGATCTTCAAGGCCCAGGGTCTGAGACCTATAATTTTACCATAGATACGCTCCTCAAGGCGCTGAATCTGTGGCGCATTTTCTCCTCGCTGCATCTATCATAAAGCAACGAAGTTCTGATCCTTCTGGGACGATGCCCCTGCAATTGGGGTTCCCATGGGACTGGTTTGGGGTTCTCTGGTGAACCTCTTATCTTATGCTTAAGCTCTGCTCCACTCTCCTCAGAGGGAGCACCAGCCGACTGGCACCTGGATGACCTTTGAGGTATCAGCTGAGCTAGCTAGACACCTCTTCTCTCGCTCCTCTGTTTCCACCTGGAACTTTGCCCAGGGTTTTCTTACATAAAGACAAACCCTGGCATTAGACGTTTACTTCCCTGCTACTATAACTACTATTACTGATCATTTGTATAGTGCTACAAGCATCCACAGTGCTGCACTTATACACACGGGAGACTCTCCCTACTCAATAGAGCTTACAATCTAATCCGGACAAACAACATCACAAAACTGGGGAATAGAGTATGGTAAGATACACCAAAGTGGTGAACGAGAGAGTGAGGAGCATCAGCATCCAAAAGAAGCCTCAAAGGCGAGAGCTTTTAGCTTGGATTTGAATAAGTCTAGAGAAGGAGCCTGACGTACAGACTCAGGTAGTTTGTTCCAGGCATATGGAGCAGCAAGATGGAATGAACGAAGTCTGGAGTTAGCAGTGGCAGAGAAGGGCACAGATAGAAGGGATCTGCCAGAGGAGCGGAGTTCCTGAGGAGGGGTGTAGAG
The DNA here is from genome assembly GCA_033557465.1 of Ichthyophis bannanicus. Classification (NCBI taxonomy): domain Eukaryota; kingdom Metazoa; phylum Chordata; class Amphibia; order Gymnophiona; family Ichthyophiidae; genus Ichthyophis; species Ichthyophis bannanicus. Next base: position 1,886,331,592 of record CM066031.1, read on the forward strand.
TGAGATAAGAGAGGAAAGGTAGTGAGGAGTCGTGGAATGAATGAAGTCTGGAGTCGGCAGTGGCAGAGAAGGGCACAGACAGAAGGGATCTGCCAGAGGAGCGGAGTTCCTGAGGAGGGGTGTAGAGTGTGAGATAAGAGAGGAAAGGTAGTGAGGAGTCGTGGAATGAATGAAGTCTGGAGTTGGCAGTGGCAGAGAAGGGCACAGATAGAAGGGATCTGCCAGAGGAGCGGAGCTCCCAAGGAGGGGTGTAGAGTGAGATAAGAGAGGAAAGGTAGTGAGGAGTCACTGAATGAATGAAGTCTGGAGTTGGCAGTGGCAGAGAAGGGCACAGATAGAAGGGATCTGCCAGAGGAGCGGAGTTCCTGAGGAGGGGTGTACAGTGAGATAAGGAGTCGTGGAATGAATGAAGTCTGGAGTTAGCAGTGGCAGAGAAGGGCACAGATAGAAGGGATCTGCCAGAGGAGCGGAGTTCCTGAGGAGGGGTGTAGAGTGAGATAAGAGAGGAAAGGTAGTGAGGAGTCGTGGAATGAATGAAGTCTGGAGTTGGCAGTGGCAGAGAAGGGCACAGATAGAAGGGATCTGCCAGAGGAGCGAAGTTCCCGAAGAGGGGTGTAGAGTGAGATAAGAGAGGAAAGGTAGTGAGGAGTCGTGGAATGAATGAAGTCTGGAGTTGTCAGTGGTAGAGATGGGCACAGATAGAAGGGATCTGCCAGAGGAGCGGAGTTCCTGAGGAGAGGGTGTAGAGTGAGATAAGAGGAAAGGTAGTGAGGAGTCGCAAAATGAATGAAGTCTGGAGTTGGCAGTGGTAGAGAAGGGCACAGATAGAAGGGATCTGCCAGAGGAGCGGAGTTCCTGAGGAGGGCTGTAGAGTGAGATAAAAGAGGAAAGATAGTGAGGAGTCGTGGAATGAGTGAAGTCTGGAGTTGGCAGTGGCAGAGAAGGGCACAGATAGAAGGGATCTGCCAGAGGAGCGGAGTTCCCGAGGAGGGGTGTAGAGTGAGATAAGAGAGGAAAGGTAGTGAGGAGTCGTGTAATGAATGAAGTCTGGAGTTGGCAGTGGCAGAGAAGGGCACAGATAGAAGGGATCTGCCAGAGGAGCGGAGTTCCTGAGGAGGGGTTTAGAGTGAGATAAGAGAGGAAAGGTAGTGAGGAGTCGTGGAATGAATGAAGTCTGGAGTTGGAAGTGGCAGAGAAGGGCACAGATAGAAGGGATCTGCCAGAGGAGCGGAGTTCCTGAGGAGGGGTGTAGAGTGAGATAAGAGGAAAGGTAGTGAGGAGTCGTGGAATGAATGAAGTCTGGAGTTGGAAGTGGCAGAGAAGGGCACAGATAGAAGGGATCTGCCAGAGGAGCGGAGTTCCTGAGGAGGGGTGTAGAGTGAGATAAGAGGAAAGGTAGTGAGGAGTCGCAGAATGAATGAAGTCTGGAGTTGGCAGTGGCAGAGAAGGGCACAGATAGAAGGGATCTGCTAGAGGAGCGGAGTTCCTGAGGAGGGGTGTAGAGTGAGATAAGAGGAAAGGTAGTGAGGAGTCGTGGAATGAATGAAGTCTGGAGTTGGAAGTGGCAGAGAAGGGCACAGATAGAAGGGATCTGCCAGAGGAGCGGAGTTCCTGAGGAGGGCTGTAGAGTGAGATAAAAGAGGAAAGATAGTGAGGAGTCGCGGAATGAATGCACTTGTAGGTCAGTAGGAGAAGTTTGAACTGGTTGCAGAAATGGATAGGGAGCCAGAGACACTGGTGGAAGATAAACCATGTAGCTGAGCTTTGAAAGTAGTAAGAGAGGACTCCGTACTCCAGAGAACTCAGTGCATGAAGAGAGTTGCATGGTGAAATCCCAGAAGTATCAGCTCAGGATCTTTCTCTCTGACCCTCTGCAACTCGCTGCCAGTGACTCAGAGACAGAGGCTGCACCTATTTCCTCTCCCAGTTTCACTCTAACTCTCCTCGAGCCTTCTCTTAGGTCACTAGATGAAAGCCTTGGATAGTACTGTAGTGGCCACCCCTTGACAGACAGCTACAATGGATGGTTCAGGTCACTCACTGCACTTGGTCCGAACATGAAGGTGACCCACTCAGTACCAGGGCTAAGTCCTTGTGTAACTCTCTTTTTTGCCCCATAACGTTCTGAGCCTGAGTGTAGAGTCACACGCTCTTATCTTCACTTGACAAATAAAAGCCAGAGGCCTTAACGATATTCCAACGTACACTTTACCAGTTTACTTGCACAGCAGTGATAAGCTGCAGAGCGAATGCATTCGCCTTCCTACATCCCCCAAGCTATTACCCTGTTCTTTGTAAGCGCACTGTGTCTTTGATGCATTGTAGCATTGTTCTGTTCATTGTGAACCGCACTGATTTTAATAGCGCGGTATATAAGAAATGTAAATAAATAAATGGGCAACTCCTAATTCTTCCAATCCTGGGATCCTTTGGCTTGCTTTTAGACTCTCTACCCCTCAGCTGTATCTGGTAGTTGCCTCCTTCACCCTTCTTCTCTGGGAGACCTTTGCAGCGCCCTGCTGTGGGGGGCTGTGGCAGAGATGGTGCAAAAGTCAGTGTTGGAAGGGGTGGAAGTGGTAGATTTTGCCAAGAGAGAAACTGCGACGCAGGCCCAGAGTAAGAGGGTAAGTGCTGTTCTGCAATTTTGGCAGAAAGGGGCGGCAGTAGCAGGTGCCGTGAGAAGCTGGTGCTCTAGGCAACGGCCTAGTGCACGTAATGATAGCACCGGCCCTCCTTTGGAATAAACTTCAATATGCACAGTTTCTGGGACTAAACTTTTTACTGTGATGCAAAGACATAATTTACTCTAGTCCCTAAAGACAAGTGACCAGGTCAGTTCGTTGTAGGAGAGAACTTTCTGTAGTCTTTGTCCTACTGTGTCCAGTGCAATGGCTTCTCTGCAAAGGAAAGGAATGGAGAATAAAACAAAGGATGACATCATAATGCCTCTTTATCGTTCCATGGTGAGACCGCACCTTGAATATTGTGTGCAATTCTGGTCGCCGTATCTTAAAAAGGATATAGCGTTATTAGAAAAGGTATAGAGGAGAGCCACCAAAATGGTAAAGGGGATGGAAGGATACTCCTATGATGAGAGGCTAAAAAGGTTAGGGCTCTTTAACCTGGAAAAGAGACGGCTGAGGCGAGATATGATAGAGGTCTATAACGTAGATCGATTGTTTACGTCATCAGAATATAGAAAGACTAGAGGACATACAATGAAGCTACAGGGTGTCTTTTTGGGAACCTGCCAGGCACTGTTCCCTCTAAGCTGTGCGCGTGTGCGCGGGCACACATCTCGCCGAGCGAGCGCACATACTTTACAACAGAGCGCACAAAAATTACAGCTCTGATTCTGATAGAAAACAACACAGATGTCTTAAAATTTTAAAGTTATGATTGTAATTACTAGAAATTTCCCGCTTCATGTAGTAATCGTCTATTTTCATTTAATTTGATTAAAATCAATGTGGTGTACATACTGTATTCTGATGTGTAGTCAAATTTTAAAGTATATAACTCCGAGTGTCTTTATGTGGCGCACAAAAATTTAACCTTCCTTCAAAAGCTGCACACAGCTGATATTTTATGCGCACACAGCCTACAGAAAATTAGAGGGAACATTGCTGCCAGGCTAAAGGACCAGCATAATTGCACAAACTACCACTGGAGGTTAACTGGTACGACATAATGAAGTGGGCAGTAAATTTAACCATGTCACTGATAAGTTTCTCAGCGCCCTCAAACAGCAGCAGTAAAAAACAGAAAGATAAGCTGCTTACCATCTCTCACACAAATAAAATCATTGCCATTCCTTTGGGATTTGTACAATTCACACGAATCTAGCTTTAAGAAGAATTCCACTTTGCAGTCTCCTCGCAGGTCTCCCCCCAAAGGATTAAATCGTCAGCAGGAGACTCGTGGAGGGTAATTCTTGAGTCCTGTGCGCAGGCAAATCTCATTGCCATGTGCATATTTGGGGGTTATTTTATAAAGTACAGCAAATGCAGGCTTTTCGTTAGAGAATAGGGGCATATGGATGTGCGTGATCTAGGCATGCTGGTTACGCCTGCTCTAGAGGAAGCCTGAGCCACTTAGATCGGCACAGTGACGCATCTGAGTTAAAGCAGGCCCTACCTGCGCTCAGCCCCATGCACACCCCACCTAGAAGTATGAGAGATAGGACTTACGCCTCCACATACAGAATAGCAACCACTCACAGTGAGCATCATTCATGTGCATACGTCCTTTAGCATAGGGACATACGTGAGTTTTGCGTGTGTACCGTCCTGCGTGCACTATATAGAATTGGCCTCTTAGTGACTGAATGGGGATCTGCCGCGATCTTAAAGGGAACTTAGCACAAATATGTGAGGAATCATTGTAGGGATTATACCAGCATCACAAGCACACCTCGCGGAACCAACACACCTTTATCCTCTGTGAGCAACTCACTACACACAGACACGACCCAAACCTGAGCAACACAAACACACCCACACATTCCCCATTCCTGGAGAAGTGACTTTTATTCTAGGCTTCCCGAAAGTAAGGGTCACACTTTCCTGCCTCCTTCCACCCCCCAGCAACTGATTGAGATAACTATATTAGCAGGACAGTTTTACAGTGGAAGCAGGGAAAGCAGTGTGCGAATCCTGCTTCTCCTACGATGCTTCCTGTGACCTTGAGCAGGTCTCTTCACCCTGTTTTGCTCACGATTTGCTCATGTTAATTCCTGTAAGCGCCATTATTCTCAATGGGCTCCATTTGCTAATCAAGCACATAACTCATGTTAGCACACATTCGTGAATCTAGCCCATAGATTGGACACTCTCAGGGACAGGGAGTCCCTATTGTCCTTGAATATAACTTGCCTTGAGCTATTTATGAAAAGTTAGAAGCTCAAGCCAAATAAAGACATTAAGAGGGTATTTACTAACAGGTAGTATCCATGTGAATTATTTGACCCATTGAATAAAAGGGGACCTGCGGTAACTAAGGTGCGTTGATTGTGGAAAAGGGACAAGATAATTTACAAAAGAATAACAGTAAAATAAAATTACAAGGTAGAGAGAGGACCATTCCCTGGCTGCTGTTTCCCCAGGATCATGCAACATTTCTCCTGCTCATTCTTACATGAGTTTCTCTGTTTGTTTTGGGAAATGCGCAGCTCCGCTGTCTTTGTATTTGCGTGCTACATGAGGAAATGCATTTCTCTTTCTGCTTCTCGGGTATTGCACGGCTCAGTTTTTGACGGCATCTTTCTGGGTCCCTGGTTCTGCATTTGCTGAGGGGCTGCCTCTGTTTTGCATGTGTGACTGAGGTCAGGAATTCTGCAGTTCTGTTTTCCAACCGGCACCTTCCAATAGGAGGTACTTGGTGTCCTTGGGCGCGTGGCAGAGTTCACACTAGCTGCTTTTCAGAGGCAAGTTGCATGTTGGTTGACTACTAGGGTTGTGCGTTCATTAGAGTGTACTTGGTGTGTTTGGGTCAGATATTCAGCAGTGGTGACTAGCCACCGGCATTGAATAAATGGGCCGCCGCACAGGGTGATATTGAGCTGCTGCCCGGTTACCCCCTGCAGGCAAAGTTAACCCAGCCTTTGCTGCGCCTAACTTTGCCCATGGGTCACTAACCAGGTAGCAGCTCAATATCGCCACTGCTTGGTTAGCGACAGGTGCCATCTCTTCTGCACCCTGGAACGCCCACAATACGCTCTGGTGCTAACCGCATAGCACTGGGGCCTGTAGCAACAGCCTCCGCAGATATCCAGGGGCACCATCTGTATTAGTATCACTGATTATCACTCTTCCAGGTCTGTAAACCATGTAAATGCCTTCGAAGACTGGGCCCTTTATCCTTATCTTTATTAAAAACCTGATATGCTGCTCCTCTTTAGACAATATTAAGCAGTTTACAAAATAAAACGTTATAGAACACTCACAGTGCCGGCCCAACCATTAGGCAAACTAGTTGGTTGCCTAGGGCGGCAGCTTCTGGAGGTGGCAAAAACAGGGCATTCAAAGCTAAAAAAATAGATTCTGACAGCCAGGAGGGGCAAAGGCTGAAGGTTGAGTAGGGCTCCAACATCCTGAATCACCTCTGGGGCTGGCCCTCAGAACTCCAAATCCTAACCAGCCCAATCCCACCCCTAGTTAACCCATAAATTCTAAAGGTTTGTTCAGTTTGGAGGACCTGCAAGCTGCATAAATCCTGGTGATCCCGATATTCAAGGGCACTAACCACAGACCTCCCTGAAAGTGTCCAGTTAGTTTTGAAGCCACCCGTGGGAAGGACTGAGGCGATCCCGGTGATTATCCAGTTAATGACGATATTCAGCAGCTAACCAAATAGGCCTAGCACATAAAACTAGGACGGTCATTGTACTAGCTTATGTGAAGCCAGATATCCAGCGCCGGACGGGCCCCAGCACTGAATTACCGGGTTCATTTCTAACTGCGATGGTCAGGTGCTTTAGTACTGACAAATGGCTTCTGTGGTCTAACTATCATCAACCCCAAAACTGTCCCTTAAACCCTTACACACCCTCTTCATCTAACCCATAACCAATCCCTCACCCTCCAACTCCCTCATTACAAACTTCCTCACCTTACACATACTAAAACACTCTCCAAAATCGATTGTATTCACATAAACCAACAACTAACGTGTGCAATCTATTTATATGTGGAAAATCTTTTAGTGCATTTACAAAAATGTTATTAAAGCAAAATGGGAAAAAAAAACCATCCAACAATCAGAAAAAATTTGGCAAATATGAAAATAAATCTAAATTTTTTGGTTTGTGGCCATCCCTATTTGCTCTGTTTTTCTAGCCCTGCCCAGGGGTGTGGCCTGCACAATAATCTATCCCTCCTCGGTGCCTGGATTCCTGAGGGGCTCTGTCCCTGAAATGGCTTTTCTAGCAACGACCATCACACCTCTACTTGCAAGTCGACGAACACGCCCAGGGATAACAGTATTTTTATTCTTTCAACTCCAGGGTTACCGTAAGACAGCTGCACATAAAAGATAAAACACAGACCAGTGTCAATGTCTCTACATGGTGGAGACCAGTTTACGGAGATACTCTGCCCTTAGGACAGTGACCTATAAATAATATGTCATATTTACTGGTACCAAAGCCTGGTAGAGCTTCAAATTATCCATGAGTTTACTATAACCCTCAATATTCTGCATTTACTCTAGTAACTGAGCCCAGTGATATACGTGCATGACCATAGGATTGTCCCCGAGGACACAGGCAATAGTGTAACACACTCCGAGGACACAGGCAATCGTGTAACACACAGGGTTACACTGGGATGTACAAAGAGACGTTGCCTCCACCCCTCCTGCCAAGTGATACGATCAGGGATTCAAGAGGCAAACGCTGATAATGAACAGAACTTGGGTTTAGTGGTAATCCCTGGACTCACCTAGGACGCAGACCGATAACTGCCTGTTAGCAGTGGTGATAGACGTCTCTGACGTCAGAGTTCACCAGTATCTGCAAGAATTCATCACAAACCTTTCCCTGTGTATGTATATGCAAAAGGTCTCTCTCGCACCCAAGGACTCGCCCGAGGCCTTTATCCTGAAGTCCCAGGATGCACATAACACTGTTCATGTCACAACAAACGCCAAGTGAGTTACAGGGCGCCTCGATCCCAAGCCGTTATCTCCATGCCTGGCTGGGATACACACTGTGGGAGCTGGGCCGAGTGCTGGGCTCTGACACTGGGCAGGACTTGGATGTGGGAGACGTGCATTAGAAAGTTTCTCTCATACCCCCCCCCCCCACACCCCGTCTCTAGAGCACCGTTATTTATATCCCCAGATCACATCTGTAAGGAGTTTTGGTGTAGACTCTATATATACTGGACGCTTTTCTCCTTCACAGCTGCAACCCTGAGAATTGGGAGAGATATTCTAGATGAGGTCATGCAAATGATCTCTTCAGAAGCAATTCACCTTCTCATACCCCTTAATGTACATGATTCGTGCTTTCCGCACCAGGAGGAGATGATAGAAACAGACGAACATTAGAAAGGTGTAAATAATAGACAAGAAGCCAAACTCTCTCAGAGCAAGAGACACAACGTGAGTAGCATTAACAATATTTAATCCCAGGAAGGAAGGAGGGTGGGTACATGGAACAATCTCCCAAGGGGGCATGGTGGAGAGAAAAACAGTAAAATAATTCAAGAGAGCCAAGAATAAGTCCAGATGATCCTCAGCTGTGGGGGGAGTGAGGCGTAAAGCCTGGGATAAGCACAGAGGATCCTTAGCTGTGGGGGAGTGAGGGGTAAAGCCTGGGATAAGCACAGAGGATCCTTAGCTGTGTGGGGAGTCGGTGGTAAAGCCTGGGTTAAGCACAGAGGATCCTTAGCTGTGGGGGAGTGAGGGGTAAAGCCTGGGATAAGCACAGAGGATCCTTAGCTGTGTGGGGAGTCGGTGGTAAAGCCTGGGATAAGCACAGAGGATCCTTAGCTGTGGGGGAGTGAGGGGTAAAGCCTGGGATAAGCACAAAGGATCCTTAGCTGTGGGGGAGTGAGGGGTAAAGCCTGGGTTAAGCACAGAGGATCCTTAGCTGTGGGGGAGTGAGGGGTAAAGCCTGGGATAAGCACAGAGGATCCTTAGCTGTGGGGGAAGTGAGGGGTAAAGCCTGGGATAAGCACAGAGGATCCTTAGCTGTGGGGGAGTGAGGGGTAAAGCCTGGGATAAGCACAGAGGATCCTTAGCTGTGGGGGGAGTGAGGGGTAAAGCCTGGGATAAGCACAGAGGATCCTTAGCTGAGGGGGAGTGAGGGGTAAAGCCTGGGATAAGAACAGAGGATCCTTAGCTGTGGGGGGTGTGAGGGGTAAAGTCTGGGATAAGCACAGAGGATCCTTAGCTGTGGGGGGAGTGAGGGGTAAAGCCTGGGATATAAGCACAGAGGATCTTTAGCTGGGGGGGTAGTGAGGGGTAAAACCTGGGATAAGCACAGAGGATCCTTAGCTGTAGGGTAGTGAGGGGTAAAGCCTGGGATAAGCACAGAGGATCCTTAGCTGTGGGGGGAGTGGGAGTAAAGCCTGGGATAAGCACAGAGGATCCTTAGCTGTGGGGGAGGGAGGGGTAAAGCCTGGGATAAGCACATAGGATCCTTAGCTGTGGGGGGAGTGAGGGGTAAAGTCTGGGATAAGCACAGAGGATTCTTAGCTGTGGGAAGTGTGGGGTAAAGCCTGGGATAAGCACAGAGGATCCGTCGCTGTGGGGGAGTGAGGGGTAAAGACGGGGATAAGCACCGAGGAGCCGTTGCTGTGGGGGGTTATGAGCGGTAAAGCCTGGGATAAGCACAGAGGATCCTTAGCTGTGGGGGGTTATGAGCGGTAAAGCCTGGGATAAGCACAGAGGATCCTAAGCTGTGGGGGGTTATGAGCGGTAAAGCCTGGGATAAGCACAGAGGATCCTTAGCTGTGGGGGGAGTGAGGGGTAAAGCCTGGGATAAGCACAGAGGATCCTTAGCTGTGGGGGGCATGAGGGGTAAAGCCTGGGATAAGCACAGAGGATCCTTAGCTGTGGGGGGTTATGAGCGGTAAAGCCTGGGATAAGCACAGAGGATCCTTAGCTGTGGGGGGTTATGAGCGGTAAAGCCTGGGATAAGCACAGAGGATCCTTAGCTGCGGGGGGAGTGAAGGGTAAAGCCTCGGATAAGCACAGAGGATCCTTAGCTGTGTGGGAGAGGGGGGTAAAGCCTGGGATAAGCACAGAGGATCCTTAGCTGTGGGGGAGTGAGGGGTAAAGCCTGGGATAAGCACAGAGGATCCTTAGCTGTGTGGGGAGTGAGGGGTAAAGCCTGGGATAAGCACAGAGGATCCTTAGCTGTAGGGTAGTGAGGGGTGAAGTCTGAGATAAGCACAGAGGATCCTTAGCTGCGGGGGAGTGAGGGGTAAAGCCTGGGATAAGCACAGAGGATCCTTAGATGTGAGGGGTAAAGCCTGGGATGAGCACAGAGGATCCTTAGCTCTGGGTGTGGGGGTGAGTGAGGGGTAAAGCCTGGGATAAGCACAGAGGATCCTTAGCTCGGGGGGGGGGGGGAGGGGGAGTGAGGGGTAAAGCCTGGGATAAGCACAGAGGATCCTTAGCTCTGTGTGTAGGGGGGGGGGGGTGAGAGGTAAAGTCTGGGATAAGCACAGAGGATACTTAGCTCTGTTTGTAGGGGGGGTGAGAGGTAAAGTCTGGGATAAGCATAGAGGATCCTTAGCTGTGGGGGAGTGAGGGGTAAAGCCTGGGATAAGCACAGAGGATCCTTAGCTGTGGGGGGAGGGAGGGGTAAAGCCTGGGATAAGCACAGAGGATCCTTAGCTGTGAGGGGTAAAGTCTGGTATAAGCACAGAGGATCCGTAGCTGTGGGGGGGGAGTGAGGGGTAAAGCCTGGGATAAGCACAGAGGATCCTTAGCTGTGGGGGAGTGAGGGGTAAATCATGGGATAAGCACAGAGGATCCTTAGCTGTGGGGGGAGTGAGGGGTAAAGCCTGGGATAAGCACAGAGGATCCTTAGCTGTGGGGGAGGGGGGGAGGGAGGAGCCACAGAATGAATGAAGTCTGGAGTTGGCAGTGGCAGAGAAGGGCACAGATAGAAGGGATCTGCCAGAGGAGCGAAGTTCCCGAGGAGGGGTGTAGAGTGAGATAAGAGAGGAAAGGTAGTGAGGACTCGTGGAATGAATGAAGTCTGGAGTCGGCAGTGGGAGAGAAGGGAACAGATAGAAGGGATCTGCCAGAGGAGCGGAGTTCCCGAGGAGGGGTGTAGAGTGAGATAAGAGAGGAAAGGTAGTGAGAAGTCGCGGAATGAATGCACTTGTAGGTCAGTAGGAGAGGTTTGAACTGGTTGCAGAAATGGATAGGGAGCCAGAGACATTGGTGGAAGATAAACCATGTAGCTGAGCTTTGAACAGATTGAAGGGGAGAAAGATGAGTCAGAAGGGGACCAGAAAGGAGGAGAGGTTGCAGTGATGAAGACAGGAGGCTACTAGAAAGTAGTAAGAGAGGACTCCGTACTCCAGAGAACTCAGTGCATGAAGAGAGTTGCATGGTGAAAGCCCAGAAGTATCAGCTCAGGATCTTTCTCTGTGACCCTCTGCAACTCGCTGCCAGTGACTCAGAGACAGGGGCTGCACCTATTTCCTCTCCCAGTTTCACTCTAACTCTCCTCGAGCCTTCTCTTAGGTCACTAGATGAAAGCCTTGGATAGTACAGTAGTGGCCACCCCTTGACAGACAACTACAATGGATGGTTCAGGTCACTCACTGCACTTGGTCCGAACATGAAGGTGACCCACTCAGTACCAGGGCTAAGTCCTTGTGTAACTCTCTTTTTTGCCCCATAACGTCCTGAGCCTGAGTGTAGAGTCACATGCTCTTATCTTCACTTGACAAATAAAAGCCAGAGGCCTTAACGATATTCCAATGTACACTTTACCAGTTTACTTGCACAGCAGTGATAAGCTGCAGAGCGAATGCATTCGCCTTCCTACATCCCCCAAGCTATTACCCTGTTCTTTGTAAGCGCACTGTGTCTTTGATGCATTGTAGCATTGTTCTGTTCATTGTGAACCGCACTGATTTTAATAGCGCGGTATATAAGAAATGTAAATAAATAAATGGGCAACTCCTAATTCTTCCAATCCTGGGATCCTTTGGCTTGCTTTTGGACTCTCTACCCCTCAGCTGTATCTGGTAGTTGCCTCCTTCCCCCTTCTTCTCTGGGAGACCCCCTGACAGCTAACTCTTCTTTTCCAATTCTCCTCCCACACAGAGGAGGAGCCAGGTATCCAGTTCAATCTCCTTCCATACAACTAAAAGTTTTATAAGGGGAAAATCTTTAGCCACTGTTGTGATTCTTAGCGTAGATTTCTATTTTAGCTCTGTAACTGCAATTCAGTAGAGCAGGACGAGAGCTCCTCCAGCATCTAAAACCAACTTAAAAGTTCCCCTAGTCACTAGGGATAAACCTTTGCAGCGCCCTGCTGTGGGGGGCTGAGGCAGAGATGGTGCAAAGGTCAGTGTTGGAAGGGGTGGAAGTGGTAGATTTTGCCAAGAAGAAACTGCGACGCAGGCCCAGAGTAAGAGGGTAAGTGCTGTTCTGCAATTTTGGCAGAAAGGGGCGGCAGAAGCGGGTACCCCAAGAAGTTGGTGCTCTAGACAACGGCCTAATGCACCTAATGATAGCACCGGCCCTGCTTAGGAATAAACTTCAATATGCACAATTTCTGGGACTAAATTTTTACTGTGATGCAAAGACATAATTTACTCTAGTCCCTAAAGAGAAGTGACCAGGTCAGTTCGTTGTAGGAGAGAACTTTCTGTAGTCTTTGTCCTTCTGTGTCCAGTGCAATGGCTTCTCTGCAAAGGAAAGGAATGGAGAATAAAACAAAGGATGACATCATAATGCCTCTTTATCGTTCCATGGTGAGACCGCACCTTGAATATTGTGTGCAATTCTGGTCGCCGTATCTTAAAAAGGATATAGCGTTATTAGAAAAGGTATAGAGGAGAGCCACCAAAATGGTAAAGGGGATGGAAGGATACTCCTATGAAGAGAGGCTAAAAAGGTTAGGGCTCTTTAACCTGGAAAAGAGACGGCTGAGGCGAGATATGATAGAGGTCTATAACGTAGATCGATTGTTTACGTCATCAGAATATAGAAAGACTAGGGAACATGCAATGAAGCTACAGGGTGTCTTTTTGGGAACCTGCCAGGCAAAGGACCAGCATAATTGCACAAACTACTACTGGAGGTTAACTGGTACAACATAATGAAGTGGGCAGTAAATTTAACCATGTCACTGATAAGTTTCTCAGCGCCCTCAAACAGCAGCAATAAAGAACAAAAAGATAAGCTGCTTACCATCTCTCACACAAATAAAATCATTGCCATTCCCCTTTGGGATTTGTACAATTCACACGAATCTAGCTTTAAGAAGAATTCCACTTTGCAGTCTCCTCGCAGGTCTCCCCCCAAAGGATTAAATCGTCAGCAGGAGACTCGTGGAGGGTAATTCTTGAGTCCTGTGCGCAGGCAAATCTCATTGCCATGTGCATATTTGGGGGTTATTTATAAAGTACAGCAAATGCAGGCTTTTTCGTTAGAGAATAGGGGCATATGGATGTGCGTGATCTAGGCATGCTGGTTACGCCTGCTCTAGAGGAAGCCTGAGCCACTTAGATCGGCACAGTGACGCATCTGAGTTAAAGCAGGCCCTACCTGCGCTCAGCCCCAGGCACACCCCACCTAGAAGTATGAGAGATAGGACTTACGCCTCCACATACAGAATAGCAACCACTCACAGTGAGCATCATTCATGTGCATACGTCCTTTAGCATAGGGACATACGTGAGTTTTGCGTGTGTACCGTCCTGTGTGCACTATATAGAATCGGCCTCTTAGTGACTGAATGGGGATCTGCCGCAATCTTAAAGGGAACTTAGCACAAATATGTGAGGAATCATTGTAGGGATTATACCAGCATCACAAGCACACCTCGCGGAACCAACACACCTTTATCCTCTGTGAGCAACTCACTACACACAGACACGACCCAAACCTGAGCAACACAAACACACCCACACATTCCCCATTCTTATTCTAGCTTCCCGAAAGTAAGGGTCACACTTTCCTGCCTCCTTCCATCCCCCAGCAACTGATTCAGATAACTATATTAGCAGGACAGTTTTACAGTGGAAGCAGGGAAAGCAGTGTGCGAATCCTGCTTCTCCTACAATGCTTCCTGTGACCTTGAGCAGGTCTCTTCACCCTGTTTTGCTCACGATTTGCTCATGTTAATTCCTGTAAGCGCCATTATTCTCAATGGGCTCCATTTGCTAATCAAGCACATAACTCATGTTAGCACACATTCGTGAATCTAGCCCATAGATTGGACACTCTCAGGGACAGGGAGTCCCTATTGTCCTTGAATATAACTTGCCTTGAGCTATTTATGAAAAGTTAGAAGCTCAAGCCAAATAAAGACATTAAGAGGGTATTTACTAACAGGTACTATCCATGTGAATTATTTGACCCATTGAATAAAAGGGGACCTGCGGTAACTAAGGTGTGTTGATTGTGGAAAAGGGACAAGATAATTTACAAAAGAATAACAGTAAAATAAAATTACAAGGTAGAGAGAGGACCATTCCCTGGCTGCTGTTTCCCCAAGATCATGCAACATTTCTCCTGCTCATTCTTACATGAGTTTCTCTGTTTGTTTTGGGAAATGCGCAGCTCCGCTGTCTTTGTATTTGCGTGCTACATGAGGAAATGCATTTCTCTTTCTGCTTCTCGGGAATTGCACTGCTCAGTTTTTGACGGCATCTTTCTGGGTCCCTGGTTCTGCATTTCCTGAGGGGCTGCCTGTGTTTTGCATGTGTGACTGAGGTCAGGAATTCTGCAGTTCTGTTTTCCAACCGGCACCTTCCAAAAGGAGGTACTTGGTGTTCATACCCCTTAATGTACATGATTCCTGCTTTCCGCACCAGGAAGAGATGATAGAAACAGACGAACATTAGAAAGGTGTAAATAATAGACAAGAAGCCAAACTCTCTCAGAGCAAGAGACACAACGTGAGTAGCATTAACAATATTTAATCCCAGCAAGGAAGGAGGGTGGGTACATGGAACAATCTCCCAAAGGGCATGGTGGAGAGAAAAACAGTAAAATAATTCAAGAGAGTCAAGAATAAGCCCAGATGATCCTTAGCTGGGAGGGAAGTGAGGGGTAAAGCCTGGGATAAGCACAGAGGATCCTTAGCTGTGGGGGGAGTGAGGGGTAAAGTCTGGGATAAGCACAGAGGATCCTTAGCTGTGGGGGGAGTGAGGGGTAAAGCCTGGAATAAGCACAGAGGATCCTTAGCTGTGGAGAAGTGAGGGGTAAAGCCTGGGATAAGCACAGAGGATCCTTAGCTGTGGGGGGAGTGAGGGGTAAAGCCTGGGATAAGCACAGAGGATCCTTAGCTGTGGGGGGAGTGAGGGGTAAAGTCTGGGATAAGCACAGAGGATCCTTAGCTGTGGAGAAGTGAGGGGTAAAGCCTGGGATAAGCACAGAGGATCCTTAGCTGTGGTGGGAGTGAGGGGTAAAGCCTGGGATAAGCACAGAGGATCCTTAGCTGTGGGGGAGTGAGGGGTAAAGCCTGGGATAAGCACAGAGGATCCTTAGCTGTGGGGGAGTGAGGGATAAAGCCTGGGATAAGCACAGAGGATCCTTAGCTGTGGGGGAGTGAGGGGTAAAGCCTGGGATAAGCACAGAGGATCCTTAGCTGTGGTGGGAGTGAGGGGTAAAGCCTGGGATAAGCACAGAGGATCCTTAGCTGCGGGGGAGTGAGGGGTAAAGCCTGGGATAAGCACAGAGGATCCTTAGCTGCGGGGGAGTGAGGGGTAAAGCCTGGGATAAGCACAGAGGATCCTTAGCTGTGGGGGGAGTGAGGGGTAAAGCCTGGGATAAGCACAGAGGATCCTTAGCTGTGGGGGAGTGAGGGGTAAAGTCTGGGATAAGCACAGAGGATCCTTAGCTGTGGAGGGAGTGAAGGGTAAAGCCTGGGATAAGCACAAAGGATCCTTAGCTGTGGAGGGAGTGAGGGGTAAAGCCTGGGATAAGCACAGAGGATCCTTAGCTGTGGAGGGAGTGAGGGGTAAAGCCTGAGATAAGCACAGGAGATATTTAGCTGTGGGGGACTGAGGTGTAAAGTCTGCAATAGACACAGAGGATCCTTAGCTGTGGGGGAGTGAGGAGCAAAGCCTGGGGTAAGCACAGAAAATCCTTAGCTGTGGGGGAGTGAGGGGTAAAACCTGGGATAAGCACAGAGGATCCTTAGCTGTGGGGCAGTGAGGGGTAAAGCCTGGAATAAGCACATAGGATCCTTAGCTGTGGGGGAGTGAGTGGTAAAGCCTGGAATAAGCACAGAGGATCCTTAGCTGTGGGGGAGTGAGGGGTAAAGCCTGGGATAAGCACAGAGGATCCTTTGCTGTGGGGAGATTGGGGGGTAAAATCTGAGATAACTACAGAGGATCCTTAGCTGTGGGGGGAGTGAGGGGTAAAGCCTGGGATAAGCACAGAGGATCCTTAGCTGTGGGGGCGGGGGGGGGGGTACTGAGGGGTAAAGCCTGGGATGACCACAGAGGATCCTTAGCTGTGGGGGGGGGAGGGTAAAGTCTGGGATAAGCACAGAGGATCCTTAGCTGTGGGGGAGAGAGGGGTAAAGCCTGGGATAAGCACAGAGGATCCTTAGCTGGGGGGGGGGGAGTGAGGGGTAAAGCTTGGGATAAGCACAGAGGATCCTTAGCTGTGTGGGGAGTGAGGGGTAAAGCCTGGGATAAGCACAGAGGATCCTTAGCTGTGGGGGTGGGACTGAGGGGTAAAGTCTGGGATGAGCACAGAGGATCCTTAGCTGTGGGGGCAGTGAGGGGTAAAGCCTGGGATAAGCACAGAGGATCCTTAGCTGAGGGGGCGGGGGGGGTAAAGCCTGTGATAAGCACAGAGGATCCTCAGCTGCGGGGGGAGTGAGGGGTAAAGCCTGGGATAAGCACAGAGGATCCTTAGCTGTGGGGGATTGAGGGGTAAAGCCTGGGATAAGCACAGAGGATCCTTAGCTGTGGGGGAGTGAGGGGTAAAGACTGGGATAAGCACAGAGGATCCTTAGCTGTGGGGGGGGAGTAAAGACTGGGATAAGCACAGAGGATCCTTATCTGTGGGGGGGGGGGGGAGTAGAGTCTGGGATAAGCACAGAGGATCCTTAGCTGTGGGGAGGGGGGACTGAGGGGTAAAGTCTGGGATAAGCACAGAGGATCCTTAGCTGTGTGGGGAGTGAGGGGTAAAGCCTGGGATAAGCACAGAGGATCCTTAGCTGTGGGGGAGTGAGGGGTAAAGCCTGGAATAAGCACAGAGGATCCTTAGCTGTGGGGGAGTGAGGGGTAAAGCCTGGATAAGCACAGAGGATCCTTAGCTGTGGGGGAGTGAGGGGTAAAGCCTGGAATAAGCACAGTGGATCCTTATCTGTGGGGAGATTGAGGGGTAAAGCCTGGAATAAGCACAGAGGATCCTTAGCTGTGGGGGAGTGAGGGGTAAAGCCTGGGATAAGCACAGAGGATCCTTAGCTGTGGGGGAGTGAGGGGTAAAGCCTGGGATAAGCACAGAGGATCCTTAGCTGTGGGGGAGTGAGGGGTAAAGCCTGGGATAAGCACAGAGGATCCTTAGCTGTGGGGGGGGTAGGGGGTAAAGCCTGGGATAAGCACAGAGGATCCTTAGCTGTGCGGGAGTGAGGGGTACAGCCTGCGATAAGCACAGAGGATCCTTCGCGGTGGGGGAGTGAGGGGTAAAGCCTGGGATAAGCACAGAGGATCCTTAGCTGTGGGGGCAGTGAGGGGTAAAGCCTGGGATAAGCACAGAGGATCCTTAGCTGTGGGGGGGGTTGGGGGGTAATGCCTGGGATAAGCACAGAGGATCCTTAGCTGCGGGGGAGTGAGGGTAAAGCCTGGGATAAGCACAGAGGATCCTTAGCTGTGGGGGATGAGGGGTAAAGCCTGGGATAAGCACAGAGGATCCTTAGCTGTGGGGGGGGGGGGGGGAGGGTAAAGACTGGGATAAGCACAGAGGATCCTTAGCTGTGGGGGAGTGAGGGGTAAAGCCTGGGATAAGCACAGAGGATCCTTAGCTGTGGGGGGAGTGAGGGGTAAAGCCTGGGATAAGCACAGAGGATCCTTAGCTGTGGGGGAGTGATGGGTAAAGCCTGGAATAAGCACAGAGGATCCTTAGCTGTGGGGGAGTGAGGGGTAAAGCCTGGGATAAGCACAGAGGATCCTTAGCTGTGGGGGAGTGAGGGGTAAAGCCTGGAATAAGCACAGAGGATCCTTAGCTGTGGGGGAGTGAGGGGTAAAGCCTGGGATAAGCACAGAGGATCCTTAGCTGTGGGGGAGTGAGGGGTAAAGCCTGGGATAAGCACAGAGGATCCTTAGCTGTGGGGGAGTGAGGGGTAAAGCCTGGAATAAGCACAGAGGATCCTTAGCTGTGGGGGGAGTGAGGGGTAAAGCCTGGGATAAGCACAGAGGATCCTTAGCTGTGGGGGAGTGAGGGGTAAAGCCTGGGATAAGCACAGAGGATCCTTAGCTGTGGGGGAGTGAGGGGTAAAGCCTGGGATAAGCACAGAGGATCCTTAGCTGTGGGGGGAGTGAGGGGTAAAGCCTGGGATAAGCACAGAGGATCCTTAGCTGTGGGGGGGGGGGAGGGAGGGGTAAAGTATGGGATAAGCACAGAGGATCCTTAGCTGGGGGGGGAGTGAGGGGTAAAGCCTGGGATAAGCACAGTGGATCCTTAGCTGTGGGGGAGTGAGGGGTAAAGCCTGGGATAAGCACAGAGGATCCTTAGCTGTGGGGGGAGTGAGGGGTAAAGCCTGGGATAAGCACAGAGGATCCTTAGCTGTGGGGGAGTGAGGGGTAAAGCCTGGGATAAGCACAGAGGATCCTTAGCTGTGGGGGTAGTGAGGGGTAAAGCCTGGGATAAGCACAGAGGATCCTTAGCTGGGGGGGGAGTGAGGGTTAAAGCCTGGGATAAGCACAGAGGATCCTTAGCTGTGGGGGAGTGAGGGGTAAAGCCTGGGATAAGCACAGAGGATCCTTAGCTGTGGGGGGAGTGAGGGGTAAAGCCTGGGATAAGCACAGAGGATCCTTAGCTGGGGGGGAGTGAGGGGTAAAGCCTGGGATAAGCACAGAGGATCCTTAGCTGTGGGGGAGTGAGGGGTAAAGCCTAGGATTAGCTCAGAGGATCTTTAGCTGGGGGGGGGGGGTGGAGTGAGGGGTAAAGTCTGGGATAAGCACAGAGGATCCTTAGCTGTGGGAGAGTGATGGGTAAAGCCTGTGATAAGCACAAAGGATCCTTAGCTGTGGTTAATGCCTGGGATAAGCACAGAGGACCCTTAGCTGTGGGGGGAGTGAGGGGTAAAGTCTGGGATAAGCACAGAGGATCCTTAGCTGTGGGGGGAGTGAGGGGTAAAGCCTGGGATAAGCACAGAGGATCCTTAGCTGTGGGGGAGTGAGGGGTAAAGTCTGGGATAAGCACAGAGGATCCTTAGCTGTGGGGGGAGTGAGGGGTAAAGTCTGGGATAAGCACAGAGGATCCTTATTATTATTATTTATTATTTATTACAATTTCTTATATACCGCACTATTGTCAGCGCGGTTTACATACAACAAAATGACCATAACAAACTGCTTGGCTTCACATAGAACAGGAGTAACAACTTGGATAACATGTTTATGCTTTACAGAGAACAGGAGTTACAACTTGGATAACACAGGGAATGCAAACTGAACTAATTACATATGTACATATATCCTTACCTTTGGGCCTCTCCATTCTGCCTTCTCCGGCATGTGAACTTTGACACAGTGCTTACCAAAGGCTCTGGAGCTGTATCACAGTTCCTGCCTTCTATTATCAGCCACTTCCATTCCCTTCCGATGCAGACTTCCAGTTTATACATCTGCGTTAGAGGAGGTAGAAGGAGCCAATAAAGCAGGCAGCAGCCGTAATGGGGCGCTGGAGCCTTTGGTAAGCACTACGTCGTAGCTCCCTCCCCGGGTCGTGCACCAGTTTTCTAATGTCAACTAGGCCCATTCTAATCCATTCTATATCCATCTATCTGGATACTTTCAGCACATCTGTCAACAAATTCCACCGTTTGTCGTTGAATGAAGAAATCCTTTCTCCATTTTGTTCTAAATCCTTTTCCCGTTGATTTCATAAGGGCAGGTGGTGGGAAACAGGTGAAGACCACCTGACTGCTGCCTTCTCATATGAAACTGTAGAAGGACAGACAGGGTACGATGCACTGGTCTACTAAGAAGGGTGAGAGAACTTCATTGAGTGCTCAGAGTTCCCAAGCAGAGACCAGGTTTCAGTCCCCACTAGCTCTCCGTGTGGCCTCGGCAAGTCTCTTAACCCTCATTGCCTCAGGAAAAAAATTCAAGCTATCACTGTCCCTCTTTAATGTACATTACCAAATTTAAGTTACAATGTAAACCGCTTTGACTGAAATGGTAAAGCGGAATAAAAGACCTGTTAAATTAATAAATACGCTAGCATCAACAAAGATGGGGTGACTGTATGTTTGAATACTAGCCTTGCAGCTTGTAATAACGGTTTGAATTATTATCAGACTTGGCAGAAAGATGTGGGAGTGGATCCGGGTGTCGGATTTAAGATTGTCTAAATAAACCACAGACCCTCCTCCTCCCCTATGGATCTGTTCTTTTTCAGGAGAGGCTAGTTTAAACCCCGACTGGAAGCAATAGAAAGAAGGTGTGTTGCACTGCTAGACGTTGTTTCCCTTATGAAAGACAGAAGGATAAGCTTCCAGGAACCGGGAAGGTGCACTGCTCTCTCTCCATGCTACATAGTAACATAGTACATGATGGCAGATCAAGACCAGTATGCTCCATCTAGTCTGCTCAGGAAGGTGGCAAGAGTAGATGGACCTGTTGCTCTGTGCAGGTCACCTCTCGCCATGCCTTCGTTTAGGGGTGTACCCACCGCCCCATGCAGGTCACCCCTATTTTTTGAGATAGCAGAGACAGGCCGCATCGCATTAACAGCTTTAATACATGGCTCCAGACCTGGTGCAAACAAGAAGGATTCAGATTTATTGGCGACTGGGGAAACAGATGGACCAACAAGAGACTATACTGTGCTGATGGACTACATCTCTCTGTCGCAGGGAAAAGAATTCTAAGTGAAAAATTCAGGCAGTATGTGGATATGCATTTAAACTAGAAAAAGGGGGTGACGGATGTGGAAGGTCAAGATCTGCACGCCACCCCCTGCAAAAGCAGAATAACTTCAGAAACAGCCACACTTATAAACCACACATCACAAACAAGTGGGAAGATGTGGGCAGAGCATAATCAATGCAAAATACACACAAGCCAGGTAAATGCTGGAAAGCAATAAGCACAAATGCTCGAAGCTTAGCCAACAAAGTTCCAGACCTGGAAGCCCTAATGGTGGAAATGGACTTGGACATTGTGGCCATTACAGAAACATGGTTTAATGAATCGCATGAATGGGATATAGCCATAGCTGGCTATAATCTATTCAGAAGAGACAGAGAAAATGGAAAAGGAGGAGGAGTAGCCTTGTATGTAAAAAGCAATATTAAAGCTACTGCAATGCAGGGGGCATGGGGAAAAGAAGAAGCGCTCTGGACTGCATTGGAAAGAGGAGATGGCACTGTCATCCATATTGCTGTAGTCTACAGACCTCCGACTCAAATTGAAGAGATAGATAACAAATTGATTATAGATATTGCCAAGATAGTCACAAAGGGGGAAGCGATCATATTAGGTGACTTTAATCTACCTGATGTGGATTGGATTACTCCTTCTGCACATTGTAGATGCTCTCCAAGATGCATTACTTAGACAAATGGTCATGGAACCAACCAGGGAAAGCTCAACGCTGGATTTAGTGCTCACCAACGGTGATAGCATGTTGAATGTCTGTGTGAGTGCCCCTGTGAGCAACAGTAATCATCACACGGTGTGGTTTGAGATAAAAGCCAAGGTACAGGCCAAACATTGCAAGCTCAAAGTCCTAAACTTCAAAAACACCGACTTCAATAAAATGGCCAAATACCTAAAGGAGGAGTTGAAAGGGTGGAAGGAGATAAGGAAGTGGAATTGCAATGGGCTAAACTAAAGGTGGCAATAAAAGGGGCAACAGATAAATATGTAAGAAAAGTAAATAAAAACAAGAGGAGAAGGAAACCTATTTGGTTTTCCAAAGAAGTGGCTGCTCAAATAAAGGCAAAAAACACAGCTTTTGCAAAATTCAAAAGCTTGCAAACAGAGGAACACAGAAATGAAAACAGAATCAAACTTAAAGGGGTATGTTTACTAAACTGCGGTAACGTTACATACCGCACGTTATTTATTATTTATTTTATTTATTTCCATTCTCTTATATACCGTGCTATTTTCCATCAGTGCGGTTTACATAGAACCATTTAATTACACATTTCAAAACAGTCGATTTGTGTTTACAATTAACAGGAAACAGAACTTGGGTAGAAACGTGGGTAACTATTTACAACTGTACTCAGCGAACATTTGCTTGATTTGGCTAGTTTGCTGATGAGGCATTTGAGGTGCTGTCATCCGGTTATGTAACGTTAACGATCGTTAGGTAACGTTAACACGTGGTATGTAACGTTAACGCGCGTTAACATTACTTAACGATCGTTAACGTCCCCAGCCATGGTAAACACCGCAGAAGGTGGAGAGAGGGCAGAGAGAAGGGGTCAATGGGCGGAGAGTGGGCGGGGAGAGGCCCCTTTCACACTAACACGCTGAACTGAAGGGCTGAATCCTACCACGGATGAAAACCTGCCGTTAGATGCACATTTGCAGGAGAGAGAAACCATTTAAGTGTCAGCAATGTGCAGCCTAGGCAGGGAGCCCAAGAAATGTGATAGTAGTGCTCCATTTTCAGCAACACCATAGTGCCAAAGTATGAATGGTCACTATGGCGATGGTGCAAATGGGGCATAGGGGGCCGCAGGTGGGACATGTAGCATGGGCAGCTGGGGCACAGGGTGGACCAGGCGGGCACCTAGGTGGCACATAGGAACATAGAAACTGGAAATCAGCAAGACAGCAGCTGACCAAGGCCAAACACAATCCATCTATATCTACCTGGTCACCCTAGCCAATAATTGCTAGGGCACTGACCTGACATCCCCCCAGCCATCCCGCCTCCATGTGGAAGGGACATAATATTGGTAGGCAGTGATGGGGGGGGGATGTGAGGATGTCCATGTATGCCCCCACCCCAGGATCTGCTCTCTAGGCAGGCGCCTACCTACACAGTGGATGGCCTGAGACTGCGCACTACCAGCACCAACAGCAAATGGCCATGTCAGCTTGGCAGGGGTGGGTGTGCCCGTGCTGGAGGGGGCAGTGCCACCTCCCTGCAGTGAACCTAGGCCATGCCCTGCATCAGTACGTGCTGTGCAGTGCAACATACAAAGTCTGGCTGAGGAAAAGTACAGGTAGCCCCAGGGACTATTGTGCATCTGTGGCAACAGTGTGGTGCAGTACACCCAGCCAGTGTTTCCAGAAGCAGAGGGTCACAGGTTCAAGCCCCAGCTGTGGTTCCTGCAGAGCATGTCCATATGTTTTACCCTACAATGCAGATACAACAGCAACATGTGCAAAGCCCAAAGCAGCGGCAAACAGGGGTACAAACACCCACCCACACAGGCTCCACAATCCAAAGATGCATGGAGAGTCAGGCTGTTGGTCCCAGCATTGAGCTGAAGTTATCACCAGAGCACTACTATTACCCCCTGCACAGTTTAGCAATGTCGGCACTGTGATCAGGACCAGTGTGGCGGGCAGAGTTGCCAACCACCCCTGTCTTTGTACAATGCTGCAATAGGAGTGAGCGTGTGTGTATGTCTATCCATTGTTCTGTGGCTGCCCACCCTTCACTGGGCCCAAAATGTCCCACTGTTACCAGTGTAAGCCTCAACAGGTGTATAATGAGGAGCAAGGTATTTTGGGTATGGCCGGACAGGGCAGATTGGCCAGAATGCATCTTCACAGGGTGTGGGGCAATGACTGGGATGCTGTAGTGCCTGACCACCACCTGCATGGACAGGGTGGACACAGCATGGCATGCTGGGAGGGCACTTACTCTGACCGAGCAGTGACCATGGCAGGTCTAGGTTCCCACATAGCGCTCTACACTATCTGCCTTCAGTGATATATTTGTGTTCCCCAGTGTTGGGGTCCCAATCACTGAGATGCCTGCTTGCTGCACATAGTTCCTCTGTGAGCATGCACTATGGACTGGCTGGTGGACTGTCTGCAGTAAGACTGTGCATGGTCAGAACACCTTTAATGTACAGTCTGACTGTGCTGTCTGCTGGTGACTGGCAGACAGTGGTGGGAGGCTGTTGGGGTTTTCCAGACCTAACCCTAGCATTGCTGCTGGTCTGCCACTGCCCCAGTCATAGGTATGGCTCTGGCCCACCAACCTTAGAGGGCTGTCTCATACAAACAGGATGGAGGTTGCTTCCCCGGGGCGGGGGCACCTGTTCTTTACCTACAAAAAGGGTGATGTGGGCCTTTGGGGTATGTAGTCTATACCACTGTGACCTATAAAGGCACTGCTACACACACCTCATGCAATTCTAGGAACCCCTCTGCCCTGATAACAGCTGCCCATGTCAGCCAGACCCTAACACGGGGTACACACCAATCTGGCTGGTGTCTGGTCCCACAGGGCCACATGTGACTGCAGGATACAGATGGACACCAAATTACCTTCGGCTGCACTGCAAGGAACACCTGTCACACACTGGTAGTGATGGGGATGTACAGCAGGACCTATCTCTAGCACCACATGTACTGCGGACCTAGTGCTGGGCACCCATCCTATCCCTCAGGGTGAACACAGAACCTGCACAATGGCATGGTCTGTAGCTATTCTGTGCCAGTATCACGCACTGTCAGTTCGTCTTTCCAAGCTGAGGTACCGGAGGTGTGCAGACCCCATTTGGTGATCAGCTGTAGACTGCTATTCATCATGTGCATTGCATCATGGGTACCGGTGGGGTTACCCTATCCTGGCACTCAGAGCAGACAGTTTGTGCGGTGACCTGCAGTCCTTCTGTACCCAGACATTGCTGTGACATACACCATGGAGGTATAGCCTACTGGTTAATACAATGCCATTCTTGATAGTGTTCATGGGTTCAGTTCCTCATTGTTCCCTCCTCTCATGCCTGTCCTACTCAAATAGTGTGCATGCCTGTAGAGGTCATATTTTTGCAGATCTGTGCTTCCAGCCCATAATACCCTCGCCACAATTGCCAACATTCCCCCGGTCCGTCTATCTGCGTCTATCAGCTGTGTAGAGTCCTGTCTGCCAGTGCAGGCTGCCACCCCATGTCCTGCACTGCTACCCTTTCCTGCATTGCGCCTCTTCATGCTTGCCTCGCCTGTGCCTGATCTGCATGGCACCACCACTCCTCTATCCACCCATCATTGTAACTATCCTGCCACCTCCGCCTCCACTGGGGGACACGTATTCCCATCATCTGCCACCAACTGTTTTTCCGGTACTTTACATTGCCAACACCCTGTGCTGTGGTACAGCTGCCCCACCATTTTTGTCATGAGTACTGGCAGGCACATGGGATGCCCGCAGATATGGCAGGTCCAGCGGCTCCCAGCTCTCCCTCCTTCACTCACCTGTTCATTGCCTTTCCTGAGTGCTCTATCTAATGTTAGGGCTACATCTGTCTCTGTTCCACACAGGTCATGCATGTCATCCTGAGGCACCTTGCAGTCCCTAGGGCACACTAACCTAGGACACCATAACCTTGTTAGGCCACCTTAACCTATGGTTCCATAGCCCAGGGTGCCTTCTGCGGTGCCTTGTCCAAGGGTGCCTAATATGGTGCTTAGCCTAGGAGGCCCTATAGGGCGCATTATGAGGCACCTTACAGGGCACCTTACTGGGCACCTTACAAGGCGCCTTATAAGGTGCCTTACAAGGTGCCTTGCAAGATGCCTTACAAGGCGCCTTGTAACACGCGTTAGTTGCTACAGCTTGCTGTAACGATGCAACGCCCACACCTTTATATGGGCATCTCTACCTTTACAGCGGAACCTAATGCGAATGACATTATCGCAGTTTAGTAAACATACCCCAAAAAGTCAAAAGGAGAAATAAGGATAGCAAAATCAAAGGCAGAGGAAAAGATGGCTAAAGATGTTAAGGGTGGCGACAAAACTTTCTTCAGGTATATTCGGGAAAGGAAGAAGATCAGAGTTGGAATTGCAGGACTCAGAAGTGCTGGGAAAGGACTCGTGGAAAGTGACATTGAAAAAGCGAATTTGCTAAACAATACTTCTGCTCTGTTTTTGCTAAAGAAAATCCTGGAGATGGACCAGGTGTGACTCCCAAATATAAAAATGGGAATGAAGTAGATACCACACTATTCACAGAAGATGAGGTGTTGGAACAACTTGCTAAACTGAAAGTGGACAAAGCCATGGGACCGGATGGGATACATCCCAGGATACTGAAAGAGCTCAGAGAGGTTCTTGCAGGACCATTAATGGATGTATTCAACAGATCCTTGGAAACAGGAGAGGTTCCTCAAGACTGGAGAATGGCTGATGTCGTACCTCTACACAAAAGTGGTGACAGGGAAGAAGTGTCAAACTACAGACCCGTGAGCCTTACCTCGGTGGCAGGAAAAGTAATGAAGGCCCTCCTGAAAGAGTGAATATTGAACTTTCTCAAAACCAACAGGTTGCAAGATCCGAGGAAACATGGTTTTACTGAAGGATGGTCTTGTCAAACAAATCTGATTGACTGGGTGGCCAAGGAACTAGATCAGGGGCATGCGATGGATGTCATCTACCTGGATTTCAGCAAAGCCTTTGATACTGTTCCTCATAGGAGGCTTGTCAATAAACTCAGTAGCTTGGGGATGGGTCCCAAGATGGTAAACTGGATTAGAAATTGGTTGACTGACAGACGACAGAAGGTGATGGTACATGGAGCTCACTCGGATGAAAGGAAGGTGATTAGCGGGATGCCCCAGGGTTCGGTCCTGGGCCCGGTACTGTTCAATGTATTTGTGAGTGATATTTCTGAAGGACTGAATGGAAAAGTCTGTCTTTTTGCAGATCACACAAAAATTTGCAACACAGTGGACTCCCCCAAGGGAGTGGATAACATGAGGAAAGATCTACAAAAGCTGGAAGAATGGTCTAATGCTTGGCAATTACGATTTAATGCGAAAAAGTGCAGTGTCATGCACTTAGGTAGCAGAAATCCAAGGGAAATGTACGCAATAGGGAGCGAGAGGTTGGTGTGTATGGTTCAGGAGAAAGACCTTGGTGGGATTATCTCTGATGATCTCAAGGTGGCAAAACAGTGCGACAAGGCGGTGGCAAAAGCCAGGAGGATGTTGGGCTGCATACAAAGAGGGATTACCAGCAGAAAGGAAGAGGTACTTATGTCACTGTACAGGTCACTGGTGAGGCCTCACTTGGAATACTGTGTTCAGTTTTGGAGACCATATCTTGGTAAAAGATGTAAAAAGACTGGAAACTGTTCAGAGGAAGGCGGCCAAAATAATTTGGAGCCTGCGTAAGAAACCTTATGAGAAGAGACTTGAAGACCTAAATATGTACACTTTGGAGGAGAGGGGAGATATGATTCAGACCTTTAAATACTTAAAGAGGAACGATGAACAAACAAACCTCTTCCAAAGACGGGGAAGCTGCAAAACTAGAGGGCATAACATGAAGCTGCAAGGTGGAAAATTGAAAGGCAACGTCAGGAAATATTTTTTCACTGAAAGGGTGGTGGATGCTTGGAATACTCTCCCGATGGAAGTGGTGGGGGCAAACACGGTGACGGAATTCAAAACAGCATGGGACAAGCACAGCGGATCCCTTTACAGCAACAGGATAAAAACAAAATAAACTGAACCATCTGACTTCTCAACAAATAGGGGTGTCCTACATGGAGTGGTGGGTCCACCCCTAAACAAAGACATCGGGAGGGGTGGCATGCACAGAGCGACAGGTGCACCTACTCTTGCCATATTGCTGGGCAGATTGGATGGACCATGCTGGTCTTTATCTGCCGTCATTTACTATGTTACTATGTAAGTTAAGGTTATTTTGATTTTATCCTATTTCTATAAAGGGATACACTGTGTATGTCCCATGCCATTTTGAATTCTGTCACTGTATTTGCCCCTACCACCTCACATGGGCTCTCACCCAGACATTTGACACACTATCTCCATTGGTGAGTACTAAATCCAGCATCAAACTTTCCATGGTTGGTTCCATCACCATTTGTCTAAGCAATTGTTTTACTTCTTTCCAGATTTGGAGAAGGAATACTTCAATGCACGTTGGGTAAATTAAAGTCACCCAATATGATCACTTCCCCCTTCATGGCTACCTTTGCAATATCAGTAATTAAGTCTCTATCCATTTCTTCAATTTGAGTTGGAGGCCTGTAGACCACACCAGTATGGATGACAGTGCCATCTCCTCTTTCCAACAGAATCCAGAGCACTTCTTTCCTCATGTCCCCTGCATTTCAGCAGCTTTAATATTGCTTTTGACATAAAGGGCTACTCCTCCTCCTTTTCTGCCTTCTCTATCTCTCCTAAATAAATTATAGTCAGCTATGGCTATATCCCATTCATGTGACTCGTTAAACCATGTTTCTGCCATTTCCACCATTAGGGCTTCCGGGTCAGAAACTTTGTTGGCTAGGCTTCGCGTATTTGTGCTCATTGCTTTCCAGCATTTGTTGAACGGCTTGCCTGCCTTTTGCATGGGGTTTGTTCTACATGCTTCTTCCCACTTGCCATTGATGTAGTGTTCAAGTATGTGGCTGATTCCAATGTTGTTTTTCTTTTGCTGGGAGTGACGTCTTTTTCCATCCATCATCCCCTTTTCCTAGTTTAAATGCCTATTCACATACTGCCTGAATATTTCACTTAGGATTCTTTTCTCTGTGATAGAGAGATGAAGCCATCAGCACAGTATAGTCTCTTGTTGTCCATCTGTTTCCCCAGTCGCCAATAAATCTGAATCCTTCTCGTTCGCACCAGGACTGTAGCCATGTATTAAAGTTATTTATGCGATGCAGCCTTTCTGCCCCCTTACCATGAACAGGTGGAGCTTCTGAGAATGCTACAGTGTTAGAAACAATGAGATACCTCGGAGTCACGCTGGACCACCGTCTAGATATGAAATCACATATAAACAATATTGTAAAAGCTGTGTACTTCAAGATACGCACACTCAGGCACCTACATCCCTTACTAGATCCAGAGGACTTCAGAACCATCTACCAAGCTCTAATCTTACCACATTTCGACTTCGCCAATGCTATTCTGCAAGGACTCCCACAATCCACCTTGAGCTCATTGCAGCTCGCCATGAATACTGCTGCAAGGGTCCTACAAGGAGCGTCCAAGAGTGAACACATTACACCTATCCTCAAGCAGCTCCATTGGCTCCCTATTCATGGCAGGCTTATGTTCAAAACCTTAATCCTCACATATAAGGCCATCAAGGGTGCATCATCCAACTCACTTACTGAGCTCATCCAAACTGTACCACCAAACAGATCTAGAAGACAGGTAGCCTTAAACTCTCTAATAACGCCAAAGGCCATAACAACATGTAGCCACTCAACAGCGAACAGAGCTTTCATGCTTTGCGCCCCAAAATGCTGGAACTTGCTACGGCCTGAAATCCGTGCCATAACCGACCTAGCCCAATTCAGAAAGGCCCTTAAATTTAACTTATTTATCAAATACTACCCTTTATGAAGTGCAACATATTAATTCCACCAAAATCCTAGCATCCATGTTAATGTATCTATTTTATGTAAATAGTTCGATCATGTTTGATCATGTTATCTAGTTATCAGATTTTATATTCTATATAAATAGTTCCCCCATGTTTATTTTTCCAAGTTGATTCTCCTGTTATATGTAACACCGAACAACCTGTCGTTCAGGTCTTTTGTGTTATCTGTAAACCGCGCTGATGCCGAATAGTGCGGTATATAAAAAATTGTAATAAATAATAAATAAATAAATGGGCTTGAGTTTCTCTCCCAGAGTCTGGACGTCCCTTTGAACCGCAGAGGCGCTGTTTCTAGCCAGGTCATTTGTACCCAAGTGGATGACAATATCAGTTTTGGAGTGCTCTCTTTCTGCACTAACTATAATAACAGTTTGGTTTGGATTCCTGCTGGCTGAAGAGCCTGGGAGGCATTTGGCCATCTTCTCTGCTTTGAACTGTGTTCCCAAGTTAGCGCCTCTGATGATGGAATCTCCAAGTAGTAGTAGTTTCCTGGTTTTTTATTTTTTCTTCCTATTTGGTGCATTATCAGTAGATTGGGCATGGACTCTCTCATTTAAGGGCACTTCAGTTTCCATGGATTGGGCATCCTCATTATCCAAGGCAGAGAAGGCATTGTGCAGGGATATCACTTGACGTGTAGGGCGTCTCCATGTTACAGGCTGCAACCTACCAGAGCCCACTGTGATCCATTTGTTCCTGGGTTGTTTGATTCTTTGCGGGAGCGGTGATGGATTTTTCTCAGTTTGTACCCTGGAGGAGGCGTGTTTAATTGCAGCTAATTCTTCCCTTTATAGAATCAACTCTTTATGCATAAAAGATAACTTGAGACATATAGAGCAAGCTCTTAGGCTCCAAATTAATCTCCTTAGAATGAAGGCAACACAGCTATGGCATTGAATGCACGACATGCTGATTAAGACTGTGATAAAGCAGTTCTAGGACAGGGAGAAAAGGGGAAAAGGTGGATGTTACACCTAATTGGAGGACAGATGTCAGTCTATATGATGACTGTATAGGCAATGCAACCCTGGGGTGGGTGGGGTAAGGGGTAGGGTGGGTCGGAATTTAAGTGCTCGTGGCCAGTAGACCTTATATCAGAAAAATCGTTCACGTATCAAAAGGTGTTATGAAATTACAATCTTTGTCAGCAAAGAATCATATAAAATGCAATATCATAAACAACAGAGGTCTCAGACTAAGTTGGCTCTGCCACAGGGACTTACGTCCGTTCTCACGGCAGCACGCCCATTTGCATCAACGACCTCACAATTTTAGGCAGGTTGAAAAACACAGGTACAAAATCCAACTTAATTATTAAAGATGTTTAAAGATGTTTTAAATCACTGTCCTTATCTGTGTTGTGAAAACAACCTGCTCTAATGGATTGAGCATAGATCCCGACGCCTCTCACAGGTACCAGTCATGCGTTTCATAACGCTAACTTTCATCAGGGGATCACTTCAACACTCCCATCCAGAATCAAGTACCCTACCAAACAAAACAACACAAGAAGACTATTACCAACATGAAACACACAAACACCACTAACTTAGCTATCAAATCAGTTTTCACAATCAACAAGAAAAAGAAAAGACCTCACCTTTTAAGCGTCTAACGCTGCACGCGTTCCACCAAAAAGCACCTCATGATTTACTGTTTATGCCTCAGAACGCCGCGCATGCGGACAAAAGAAAGGTTCTCAACTTTATAGAAAGTGCTTCACGCCAATCACATACCACGCAATCAGGATCCTAGTCAATAGCATGCCCTCATCATTGACTCACCCGCTACTCATTCAATATTCTACTATCCAATCAAACTGGGTCTTAAACCAAAGCTCAGCCTAGACGACTCATAGAGCTCCTCCTCCTTCCAACTGGCTACACTCAGCTTTCTCAACTCTTAAAACAACGCTACACTGCATTTATTACTTCTCATGCAACGAGACAAAGCACTGTTTTTAAAGTAAATACCCAAGTCTCCATATCAGAGAGTATAAATTAAATCACCAACCACACAGCATCACCTCCGCTATACCAAACCCTCTAGCTCCCTTAAACTGAACCAACAATACAACTTGACTCACTATCCATCGTCGACCTAAACGAGAGGTAATATTGACCAAAATCTACCCAACATATCACTCCATTTAAAAACTCAAGAACCAACCAATCGTGGCCATCTTTATATACAACGCGCCCATTCTATGGAGACATTCAAACCCTTAGGGAATACAGTATTAAAGGTGTAAATCCACCACTGTTCACGTCTGATTAAGGCCTGATCTAATGGTACACTGCGTTCGCCCTGTAACACCTGATCCACACACAAAACCCGAAGCTGCTCATATCGATGATGATGCTCAACACAATGCTGGACTATCGGGGCCTCCATTACTGCGTGTTTTAAACGACTCTTATGTTCCCGAATCCGAACCCGGAACGCCCGCGTGGTCTTACCTATATAGGCTAACCCACAAGGGCACCAGATAGCATAAACTACATTATGGGACCCACAGGTTGTGGAGGATTTCAAACTTCTACGGAGGCCATTGTACTCAAAACAAGAAGCTTCTATGGTCAAAGCACATACATCACAGTCCCCACATCGACGATGACCTATGCTAGGGATCTCAGGCATTCCCACCTCTAGCGGTCGTAAAACTGTGGGGCTTAAAAGCTCCTTAAGATTACGATCCCGTCCACACGCATCTAACAGCCTTGTCAGTTAAACCAGGGACGGCAGCCAAGATATTAGAATGCTTTTTAATAATCTGTTGTATCCCTGAACTCACCGGGGAATATTTCGTAATAAGGTTTACATGTGAAGACGCTGCTACTCTTGTAGAATTCTGGCGAGGCTCCAAAAGCAGGGCGCGATGGTTAAAACGCGCTCGTGTGTACGCTCTCTTGACCACTGACAGGGGATACCCTCTAGCCAAAAAATCAACAAAAAGCGCTATAGCCCGATGTTTAAAGTCCTTAAGGTCAGAACAGTTCCTGCGAAAACGCAGGAACTGAGAATAGGGAAGGCTTTCTTTCAGTCTGCGAGGATGCAAACTGCGAAAATGTAAAAAAGTATTTCTGTCCACTGTTTTCTTAAAGACAGAGGTGAACCAGCCCTGAGGGGAACATCGAATCTCTACATCCAGATATTGAAGAGTGTCTCTATGGAAAACATAAGAAAAAGTGATATTCTCGTCCAGGTGATTCGACCAGTCAAAAAACTGAAATAGGGACTCCTCTGTACCTCTCCACATTAGAAAGATGTCATCAATATATCTCTGCCATGTCAAAATCTGAGAGGTAAAGTGTGACGGGATTACCCATTTTTTCTCAAACAGCCCCATATAAAAATTGGCAACTGATGGGGCGCAAGTAGCACCCATGGCCACACCAGCTACTTGTTGATACAGGGTCCCCTGAAAACGAAAATAATTATGTTTAATCGCCAATCGAGCCAAAGACATAATGAACTGCTGTTTAGGCTCAGATACATATCCTCGCAGCTGAAGCACTTCCAGTACCACCTGTAATGCAGCTTCCTGTGGGATGTGTGTGTACAATGACACCACATCCAGTGTCACTAAAAAAACATCCAAGTGCTGAGACCACGCATCCATGTTCTTCAAGACATTCAAAAAGTGAGTTGTATCGCGGATGTAAGAGGGAATAGTTGGTAATAAAGGACGTAAATAGGAATCGACATAGGTAGAAAGTGGTTCAAGAATGCTGCCTCTGGTGGAGACAATGGGTCGACCAGGGGGATCCTGTAAGCGTTTATGCACCTTAGGAACAATATAAAATTTGGCAGTTATCGGCGCTGCCACATTCAGATATGGCTCGATTGGCGATGTCCGTATGCCCCCTCTGGCTGTCAGAATCCGTAGTTTAGCTTTGAATGTCCTGCTCTTTGCTGCCCCACTGAAGCTGCCGCCTTGGGTAACTGTCTAGTTTGCCTGAGGGTTGGCCCAGCCCTGCTGACTGGTGGGTAACCTCAAAGGGAATGACTCTGAATGAGGATGTAACCAGTGTATTCATAACGGCCTTGAAGGACGATATAGGACTAGTAGTTTAGACAGATATGTATAAAGGTGTTTCAGAGTAAAGCACCTTGTGAATCAAAACCAATCACTTGAATCTCATTCGGTAAAAGATTGGAAGCCAGTGTTGCTCCATGGAAAGAGGAATAGCAGTATTTCCTATTATCTGTAACCTTCTAATAGATAAGAAATTCAGTCCATTAAGGAGAGAAATGCAATAATCTAACCAGCTTAATATGAAAACATAAGTTAGAGTGTGTAAGTCCGTCCAGTCCAGTATACTCCTCAGTGAACGTCGGGGGTGAAAAGCATACCCAGATCATTAAAGGGACGTGATCCTCACAGGTCAAGAAGGAGTCCATTTGGCTACCTAGAATTCCAATAGACGAAAAAAGTGTGACTGGGCGACCACAAATTGCACAACTCCACTGCAGGAGTGGAGACTTCTCGGAAAACCAATTAGCTGCACATTTGGTAGGATTTAATAATAATTTGTTGGTGAAAAGCCACAAGGCACTACCAGCAAGGCAATCGTTTAATGGTGCAAGATCACAATTCTGAAGATCAACAGAAGAGACAATTCAATGACATAAAAGCCAATTAGACTATAGTCTTGAACCAACGTGGCTAAAGGTGCTAGAAAAATGTTGAATAATGAGGGGTGAGGACAGAAAAGAAATCATTTTAGAACGGGAAGTACAACAGTGAACTGAAAAAGTGTGGAGACAAACCAATTTAAAGTGAGACCCTGCGTGCCAGTCCTTGACAGATGAATGATCAGCAGCTGAGGGTCAATCAAGTCAAAGGCAGGTCTTGGGTCAAGGGAAACTAAGGGGTATGTTTACTAAAGCGTGAACAGCTTTGCAGCTAATGCCGAGTGATAACTGCAAAAAGCTGGTGTTAGCTGCTAACGTCTCACGGTATGTGCAGGGGGAGTTCCCAGCATTCCCCTGCAGATATCGCGGAGGAAACGCTGGGATTGCAGGAGGCCAGCTTTGTGGATGCAGTGATCGCTACCCATTAAGAAAGCAATTGCTGCATCGCTGCAGAAAGAGCTGCTACCGCATAATGTGAATGCCCGCGGTAACTACTCGAAACCATCATGCCCACATCCCGCCTATTCAAGCAGCCACCACGGGAAATGCGGCCACCATGGAAAGAAGCCAGGGTAGCTGCATTTCTCTCACGTTAGATGTCTTCACGGTGCAATGATTCTGCTTTAGTAAACATACCCTGTAGAAAACTAAATTCCCAGCATCCAGGACACATCTAATCTCGTTGGTTAGACAGAGAAGTATTCTGACCAAAGACAAAAGACTGACTAAAGATATAGAATGTTAGAATCATCTAAGAATCTCCAAAGTTGAGTGTGGTCAACTTTCTCATGACTTTAGAAATAAATGGGAGATTAGAAATGGAGTGAAAATTGGACAAGTCATTGGTCTTGCTTTCTTGAGGGTAGGATGGACTGTGCTTGTATGGGTGGATGGATGGGTGCTTCCATAGGATGGGGAAGACATCTGAGTTCAAAAGTAACTGCTAATGGAACAAGAGCTAAAAGAGGCTTCGGACAGATAGAGACAGTGGTAGGAGCAGAGCTGAGAGGTCAGCTGGATTATGGAAATTTCTATGCATAGCAATTCTGACCTACCCAAAGTGGTAGAGACCTAGAGAGGAAGACAACAGAGCAGGCTGGGAAGAACAGTTGGCTCTTACCTGCGTCATTACTATAGCAGCAGGGACCTGGAGAAGAGAGCTGGGAGAGAGCGTTCTGTACGCATTGGAGCACTATACGAATGAGTACTAGTAATACTAGTAATAGTTACCAGGCAGGAGCAGACATCTGGTAGCCTGGGGCTGTAGGAGACGAGGCTGTTGGATGAAACAGGAAATATTTAAGAAGGCGGCTCTGGCAGGACTTAAGTGACAGATTTCAAAAGATTGCGAGTCAAGAAAGTTTCTTGAGCTGCAATTTGTACCCGGGGGGGGGGGGGGGGGGGGGGGGGGGGGCAATTAGTACTAAAATGAGTCTATGTGTTCTGTCAATATAATAATATATATAACTGGTGACGGGAGGTCCTCTTATTCAGAGAAGATTGTTCTCTCTGTAGACAGCATTGAAGGTGAAAGAGCTTTATATACAGGACAGAAATCTGCTCCCGTGCCCTTGAGTTTCTGTGGCTCTCATAACAAGCCGATTAAAAACATCTTAAAAAGAAGTAGGGGGGAGGGGAATAGAGCTGGGTGCTAGTCCAAGGCACAGCTCCTAAATTAATCTGGAGTGGAGGAGTAGCCTAGTGGTTAGAGCACTGGGTTCAATTCCCACTAGCGCTCCTTGCGACCTTGGGCAAGTCACTTAACCCTCCATTGCACACAAAAATCCAAGTTATCAATGTCCCTGTTGAATGTACATTACCACGTTTAAGTTACAATGTAAACCACTTTGATCGGGAAATAAAAAGCCTGCTAAATAAAATAAATGCTAAACACTGGGAACAGAGTGAGAGGGAAGCTCCCTGCCTCTGAGGTGCACAAACACACTGCACTGGGCTCTGATACTGGGAACGGTGTGTGAGTGGGAGAGAAGCTCCCTGAATCTGAGGTGTGTAGACACACTGCACTGGGCTCTGATACTGGGAATGGTGTGTGAGTGGGAGAGAAACTCCCTGCCTCTGAGGTGTGTAGACACACTGCACTGGGCTCTGATACTGGGAACGCTGTGTGAGTGGGAGAGAAGCTCCCTGCCTCTGAGGTGCACAGACACACTGCACTGGACTCTGATACTGGGAACGGTGTGTGAGTGGGAGAGAAGCTCCCTGCCTCTGAGGTGCACATACACACTGCTCTGGGCTCTGATACTGGGATTGGTGTGTGAGTGGGAGAGAAGCTCCCTGCCTCTGAGGTGCACAGACACACTGCACTGGGCTCTGATACTGGGAACGGTGTGTGAGTGGGAGAGAAGCTCCCTGTCTCTGAGGTGTGCAGACACACTGCACTGGGCTCTGATACTGGGAACGGTGTGTGAGTGGGAGAGAAGCTCCCTGCCTCTGAGGTGCACAGACACACTGCACTGGGCTCTGATACTGGGAACGGTGTGTCAGTGGGAGAGAAGCTCCCTGCCTCTGAGGTGCGCAGACACACTGCACTGGTCTCTGATACTGGGAATGGTGGGTGAGTGGGAGAGAAGCTCCCTGCCTCTGAGGTGCGCAGACACACTGCAGTGGGCTCTGATACTGGGAACGGTGTGTTAGTGGGAGAGAAGCTTCCTGCCTCTGAGGTGCGCAGACACACTGCACTGGGCTCTGATACTGGGAACGGTGTGTTAGTGGGAGAGAAGCTCCCTGTCTGTGAGGTGCCCAGACACACTGCACTGGGCTCTGATACTGGGAACGGTGTGTGAGTGAGAGAGAGGCTGCCTTCCTCTGAGGTGCGCAGACACACTGCACTGGGCTCTGATACTGGGAACGGTGTGTGAGTGAGAGGGAAGCTCCCTGCCTCTGAGGTGCACAGACACACGGCACTGGGCTCTGATACTGGGAACGGTGTGTGAGTGGGAGAGAAGCTCCCTGCCTCTGAGGTGCACAGACACACTGCACTGGGCTCTGATACTGGGAACGGTGTGTGAGTGGGAGAGAAGCTCCCTGCCTCTGAGGTGCACAGACACACTGCACTGGGCTCTGATACTGGGAACGGTGTGTGAGTGGGAGAGAAGCTCCCTGCCTCTGAGGTGCACATACACACTGCACTGGACTCTGATAATGGGAACGGTGTGTGAGTGGGAGAGAAGCTCCCTGACTCTGAGGTGCACAGACACAGTGCACTGGTCTCTGATACTGGGAACGGTGTGTGAGTGGGAGAGAAGCTCCCTGCCTCTGAGGTGCGCAGACCCACTGCACTGGGCTCTGATACTGGGACTGGTGTGTGAGTGGGAGAGAAGCTCCCTGCCTCTGAGGTGCACAGACACACTACACTGGACTCTGATACTGGGAACGGTGTGTGAGTGGGAGAGAAGCTCCCTGCCTCTGAGGTGTGCAGACACACTGCACTGGGCTCTGATACTGGGAACGGTGTGTGAGTGGGAGAGAAGCTCCCTGCCTCTGAGGTGCACAGACACACTGCACTGGAATCTGATACTGGGAACGGTGTGTGAGTGGGAGAGAAGCTCCCTGCCTCTGAGGTGCGCAGACACACTGCACTGGGCTCTGATACTGGGAACGGTGTGTGAGTGGGAGAGAAGCTCCCTGCCTCTGAGGTGCACAGACACACTGCACTGGGCTCTGATACTGGGAATGGCGTGTGAGTGGGAGAGAAGCTTCCTGCCTCTGAGGTGCACAGACACACTGCACTGGGCTCTGATACTGGGAACGGTGTGTGAGTGGGAGAGAAGCTCCCTGCCTCTGAGGTGCGCAGACACACTGCACTGGGCTCTGATACTGGGAACGGTGTGTGAGTGGGAGAGAAGCTCCCTGCCTCTGAGGTGTGCAGACACACTGCACTGGGCTCTGATACTGGGAACGGTGTGTGAGTGGGAGAGAAGCTCCCTGCCTCTGAGGTGCACAGACACACTGCACTGGAATCTGATACTGGGAACGGTGTGTGAGTGGGAGAGAAGCTCCCTGCCTCTGAGGTGCACAGACACACTGCACTGGAATCTGATACTGGGAACGGTGTGTGAGTGGGAGAGAAGCTCCCTGCCTCTGAGGTGCGCAGACACACTGCACTGGGCTCTGATACTGGGAACGGTGTGTGAGTGGGAGAGAAGCTCCCTGCCTCTGAGGTGCACAGACACACTGCACTGGGCTCTGATACTGGGAATGGCGTGTGAGTGGGAGAGAAGCTTCCTGCCTCTGAGGTGCACAGACACACTGCACTGGGCTCTGATACTGGGAACGGCGTGTGAGTGGGAGAGAAGCTCCCTGTCTCTGAGGTGCACAGACACACTGCACTGGGCTCTGATACTGGGAACGGTGTGTGAGTGGGAGAGAAGCTCCCTGCCTCTGAGGTGCACAGACACACTGCACTGGGCTCTGATACTGGGAACGGTGTGTGAGTGGGAGAGAAGCTCCCTGCCTCTGAGGTGCACAGACACACTGTACTGGGCTCTGATACTGGGAACGGTGTGTGAGTGGGAGAGAAGCTCCCTGCCTCTGAGGTGCACAGACACACTGCACTGGGCTCTGATACTGGGAACGGTGTGTGAGTGGGAGGGAAGCTCCCTGCCTCTGAGGTGCACAGACACACTGCACTGGGCTCTGATACTGGGAACGGTGTGTGAGTGGGAGAGAAGCTCCCTGCCTCTGAGCTGCACAGACACACTGCACTGGGCTCTGATACTGGGAATGGTGTATGAGTGGGAGGGAAGCTCCCTGCCTCTGAGGTGCACAGACACACTGCACTGGGCTCTGATACTGGGAACGGTGTGAGTGGGAGGGAAGCTCCCTGCCTCTGAGGTGCACAGACATACTGCACTGGGCTCTGATACTGGGAACGGTGTGTGAGTGGGAGGGAAGCTCCCTGCCTCTGAGGTGCACAGACACACTGCACTGGGCTCTGATACTGGGAACGGTGTGTGAGTGGGAGGGAAGCTCCCTGCCTCTGAGGTGCGTAGACACACTGCACTGGGCTCTGATACTGGGAACGGTGTGTGAGTGGGAGGGAAGCTCCCTGCCTCTGAGGTGCACAGACACACTGCACTGGGCTCTGATACTGGGAACGGTGTATGAGTGGGAGGGAAGCTCCCTGCCTCTGATGTGCACAGACACACTGCACTGGGCTCTGATACTGGGAATGGTGGGTGAGTGGGAGAGAAGCTCCCTGCCTCTGAGGTGCACAGACACACTGCACTGGGTTCTGATACTGGGAACGGCGTGTGAGTGGGAGAGAAGCTCCCTGCCTCTGAGGTGCACAGACACACTGCACTGGGCTCTGATACTGGGACCGGTCTGTGAGTGGGAGAGAAGCTCCCTGCCTCTGAGGTGCACAGACACACTGCACTGGGCTCTGATACTGGGAACGGTGTGTGAGTGAGAGAGAAGCTCCCTGACTCTGAGGCGTGTAGACACACTGCACTGGACTCTGATACTGGGAACGGTGTGTGAGTGGGAGAGAAGCTCCCTGCCTCTGAGGTGCGCAGACACACTGCACTGGGCTCTGATACTGGGAACGGTCTGTGAGTGGGAGAGAAGCTCCCTGCCTCTGAGGTGCACAGTCACACTGCACTGGGCTCTGATACTGGGAACGGCGTGTGAGTGGGAGAGAAGCTTCCTGCCTCTGAGGTGTGTAGACACACTGCACTGGGCTCTGATACTGGGAACGGTCTGTGAGTGGGAGGGAAGCTCCCTGCCTCTGAGGTGCGCAGACACACTGCACTGGGCTCTGATACTGGGAACGGTGTGTGAGTGAGAGAGAAGCTCCCTGACTCTGAGGCGTGTAGACACACTGCACTGGACTCTGATACTGGGAACGGTGTGTGAGTGGGAGAGAAGCTCCCTGACTCTGAGGCGTGTAGACACACTGCACTGGGCTCTGATACTGGGAATGGTGTGTGAGTGGGAGAGAGGCTCCCTGCCTCTGAGGTGCGCAGACACACTGCACTGGGCTCTGATACTGGGAATGGTGGGTGAGTGGGAGAGAAGCTCCCTGCCTCTGAGGTGCGCAGACACACTGCACTGGGCTCTGTTACTGGGAATGGCGTGTGAGTGGGAGAGAAGCTCCCTGCCTCTGAGGTGCACAGACACACTGCACTGGGCTCTGATACTGGGAATGGTGTGTGAGTGGGAGGGAAGCTCCCTGCCTCTGAGGTGCACAGACACACTGCACTGGGCTCTGATACTGGGAACGGTGTGTGAGTGGGAGGAAAGCTCCCTGCCTCTGAGGTGTACAGACACACTGCACTGGGCTCTGATACTGGGAACGGTGTGTGAGTGGGAGAGAAGCTCCCTGTCTCTGAGGTGCACAGACACACTGCACTGGGCTCTGATACTGGGAACGGTGTGTGAGTGAGAGAGAAGCTCCCTGACTCTGAGGTGCACAGACACACTGCACTGGGCTCTGATACTGGGAACGGTGTGTGAGTGAGAGAGAAGCTCCCTGACTCTGAGGTGCACAGACACACTGCACTGGGCTCTGATACTGGGAACGGTGTGTGAGTGGGAGAGAAGCTCCCTGTCTCTGAGGTGCACAGACACACTGCACTGGGCTCTGATACTGGGAACGGTGTGTGAGTGGGAGAGAAGCTCCCTGCCTCTGAGGTGCGCAGACACACTGCACTGGGCTCTGATACTGGGAACGGTGTGTGAGTGGGAGAGAAGCTCCCTGCCTCTGAGGTGCACAGACACACTGCACTGGGCTCTGATACTGGGAACGGTGTGTGAGTGGGAGAGGAGCTCCCTGCCTCTGAGGTGCGCAGACACACTGCACTGGGCTCAGATACTGGGAATGGTTTGTGATTGGGAGGGAAGCTCCCTGCCTCTGAGGTGCACAGACACACTGCACTGGGCTCTGATACTGGGAATGGTGGGTGAGTGGGAGAGAAGCTCCCTGCCTCTGAGGTGCGCAGACACACTGCAATGGGCTCTGATACTGGGAATGGTGTGTGATTGGGAGGGAAGCTCCCTGCCTCTGAGGTGCACAGACACACTGCACTGGGCTCTGATACTGGGAACGGTGTGTGGGTGGGAGGGAAGCTCCCTGCCTCTGAGGTGCGTAGACACACTGCACTGGGCTCTGATACTGGGAACGGTGTGTGAGTGGGAGGAAAGCTCCCTGCCTCTGAGGTGTACAGACACACTGCACTGGGCTCTGATACTGGGAACGGTGTATGAGTGGGAGAGAAGCTCCCTGCCTCTGAGGTGCACAGACACACTGCACTGGGCTCTGATACTGGGAACGGTGTGTCAGTGGGAGAGAAGCTCCCTGCCTCTGAGGTGCACAGACACACTGCACTGGGCTCAGATACTGGGAATGGTGTGTGAGTGGGCGAGAAGCTCCCTGCCTCTAAGGTGCACAGACACACTGCACTGGGCTCTGATACTGGGAACGGTGGGTGAGTGGGAGAGAAGCTCCCTGCCTCTGAGGTGTGTAGACACACTGCACTGGGCTCTGATACTGGGAACGGTGTGTGAGTGGGAGAGAAGCTCCCTGCCTCTGAGGTGCACAGACACACTGCACTGGGCTGTGATACTGGGAAGGGTATGTGAGTGGGAGAGAAGCTCCCTGCCTCTGAGGTGCGCAGACACACTGCACTGGGCTCTGATACTGGGAACGGTGTGTGAGTGGGAGAGAAGCTCCCTGCCTCTGAGGTGCGCAGACACACTGCACTGGGCTCTGATACTGGGAACGGTGTGTGAGTGGGAGAGAAGCTCCCTGCCTCTGAGGTGCAGAGACACACTGCACTGGGCTCTGATACTGGGAATGGTGGGTGAGTGGGAGAGAAGCTCCCTGCCTCTGAGGTGCGCAGACACACTGCACTGGGCTCTGATACTGGGAACGGTGTGTGAGTGGGAGGAAAGCTCCCTGCCTCTGAGGTGTACAGACACACTGCACTGGGCTCTGATACTGGGAACGGTGTGTGAGTGGGAGAGAAGCTCCCTGTCTCTGAGGTGCACAGACACACTGCACTGGGCTCTGATACTGGGAACGGTGTGTGAGTGGGAGAGAAGCTCCCTGCCTCTGAGGTGCACAGACACACTGCACTGGGCTCTGATACTGGGAACGGTGTGTGAGTGGGAGGGAAGCTCCCTGCCTCTGAGGTGCACAGACACACTGCACTGGGCTCTGATACTGGGAACGGTGTGTGAGTGGGAGAGGAGCTCCCTGCCTCTGAGGTGCACAGACACACTGCACTGGGCTCTGATA
Organism: Ichthyophis bannanicus; assembly: GCA_033557465.1. Taxonomy (NCBI): domain Eukaryota; kingdom Metazoa; phylum Chordata; class Amphibia; order Gymnophiona; family Ichthyophiidae; genus Ichthyophis; species Ichthyophis bannanicus. The sequence continues at coordinate 1,886,373,940 of CM066031.1, forward strand.
CTGGGAATGTTGTGTGAGTGGGAGAGAAGCTCCCTGCCTCTGAGGTGCGCAGACACACTGCACTGGGCTCAGATACTGGGAATGGTGTGTGATTGGGAGGGAAGCTCCCTGCCTCTGAGGTGCACAGACACACTGCACTGGTCTCTGATACTGGGAATGGTGTGTGAGTGGGAGAGAAGCTCCCTGCCTCTGAGGTGTGCAGACACACTGCACTGGGATCTAATACTGGGAATGGTGGGTGAGTGGGAGAGAAGCTCCCTGCCTCTGAGGTGCAGAGACACACTGCACTGGGCTCTGATACTGGGAACGGTGTGTGAGTGGGAGAGAAGCTCCCTGCCTCTGAGGTGTACAGACACACTGCACTGGGCTCTGATACTGGGAACGGTGTGTGAGTGGGAGAGAAGCTCCCTGCCTCTGAGGTGTACAGACACACTGCACTGGGATCTAATACTGGGAATGGTGGGTGAGTGGGAGAGAAGCTCCCTGCCTCTGAGGGGCACAGACACACTGCACTGGGCTCTGATACTGGGAACGGTGTGTGAGTGGGAGAGAAGCTCCCTGACTCTGAGGTGCGCAGACACACTGCACTGGGCTCTGATACTGGAAACGGTGTGTGAGTGAGAGAGAAGCTCCCTGCCTCTGAGGTGCACAGTCACACTGCACTGGGCTCTGATACTGGGAACGGTGTGTGAGTGGGAGAGAAGCTCCCTGCCTCTGGGGTGAACAGACACACTGCACTGGGCTCTGATACTGGGAACGGTGTGTGAGTGGGAGAGAAGCTCCCTGACTCTGAGGTGCGCAGACACACTGCACTGGGCTCTGATACTGGAAACGGTGTGTGAGTGAGAGAGAAGCTCCCTGCCTCTGAGGTGCACAGTCACACTGCACTGGGCTCTGATACTGGGAACGGTGTGTGAGTGGGAGAGAAGCTCCCTGCCTCTGGGGTGAACAGACACACTGCACTGGGCTCTGATACTGGGAACGGTGTGTGAGTGGGAGATAAGCTCCCTGCCTCTGAGGTGCACAGACACACTGCACTGGGCTCTGATACTGGGAATGGTGTGTGAGTGGGAGAGAAGCTCCCTGCCTCTGAGGTGCACAGACACACTGCACTGGGCTCTGATACTGGGAACGGTGTATGAGTGGGAGAGAAGCTCCCTGCCTCTGAGGTGCACAGACACACTGCACTGGGCTCTGATACTGGGAATGGTGTGTGAGTGGGAGAGAAGCTCCCTGCCTCTGAGGTGCACAGACACACTGCACAGGGCTCTGATACTGGGAACGGTGTGTGAGTGGGAGAGAAGCTCCCTGCCTCTGAGGGGCACAGACACACTGCACTGGGCTCTGATACTGGGAACGGTGTGTGAGTGGGAGAGAAGCTCCCTGACTCTGAGGTGCGCAGACACACTGCACTGGGCTCTGATACTGGAAACGGTGTGTGAGTGAGAGAGAAGCTCCCTGCCTCTGAGGTGCACAGTCACACTGCACTGGGCTCTGATACTGGGAACGGTGTGTGAGTGGGAGAGAAGCTCCCTGCCTCTGGGGTGAACAGACACACTGCACTGGGCTCTGATACTGGGAATGGTGTGTGAGTGGGAGAGAAGCTCCCTGCCTCTGAGGTGCACAGACACACTGCACTGGGCTCTGATACTGGGAATGGTGTGTGAGTGGGAGAGAAGCTCCCTGCCTCTGAGGTGCACAGACACACTGCACAGGGCTCTGATACTGGGAACGGTGTGTGAGTGGGAGAGAAGCTCCCTGTCTCTGAGGTGCACAGACACACTGCACTGGGCTCTGATACTGGGAACGGTGTGTGAGTGGGAGGGAAGCTCCCTGCCTCTGAGGTGCAGAGACACACTGCACTGGGCTCTGATACTGGGAACGGTGTGTGAGTGGGAGGGAAGCTCCCTGCCTCTGAGGTGCACAGACACACTGCACTGGGCTCTGATACTGGGAACGGTGTGTGAGTGGGAGAGAAGCTCCCTGCCTCTGAGGTGCACAGACACACTGCACTGGGCTCTGATACTGGGAACGGTGTGTGAGTGGGAGGGAAGCTCCCTGCCTCTGATGTACACAGACACACTGCACTGGGCTCTGATACTGGGAATGGTGTGTGAGTGGGAGAGAAGCTCCCTGCCTCTGAGGTGTGCAGACACACTGCACTGGGATCTAATACTGGGAATGGTGTGTGAGTGGGAGAGAAGCTCCCTGCCTCTGAGGTGTGCAGACACACTGCACTGGGATCTAATACTGGGAATGGTGGGTGAGTGGGAGAGAAGCTCCCTGCCTCTGAGGTGCAGAGACACACTGCACTGGGCTCTGATACTGGGAACGGTGTGTGAGTGGGAGAGAAGCTCCCTGCCTCTGAGGGGCACAGACACACTGCACTGGGCTCTGATACTGGGAACGGTGTGTGAGTGGGAGAGAAGCTCCCTGACTCTGAGGTGCGCAGACACACTGCACTGGGCTCTGATACTGGAAACGGTGTGTGAGTGAGAGAGAAGCTCCCTGCCTCTGAGGTGCACAGTCACACTGCACTGGGCTCTGATACTGGGAACGGTGTGTGAGTGGGAGAGAAGCTCCCTGCCTCTGGGGTGAACAGACACACTGCACTGGGCTCTGATACTGGGAATGGTGTGTGAGTGGGAGAGAAGCTCCCTGCCTCTGAGGTGCACAGACACACTGCACTGGGCTCTGATACTGGGAACGGTGTATGAGTGGGAGAGAAGCTCCCTGCCTCTGAGGTGCACAGACACACTGCACAGGGCTCTGATACTGGGAACGGTGTGTGAGTGGGAGAGAAGCTCCCTGCCTCTGAGGGGCACAGACACACTGCACTGGGCTCTGATACTGGGAACGGTGTGTGAGTGGGAGAGAAGCTCCCTGACTCTGAGGTGCGCAGACACACTGCACTGGGCTCTGATACTGGAAACGGTGTGTGAGTGAGAGAGAAGCTCCCTGCCTCTGAGGTGCACAGTCACACTGCACTGGGCTCTGATACTGGGAACGGTGTGTGAGTGGGAGAGAAGCTCCCTGCCTCTGGGGTGAACAGACACACTGCACTGGGCTCTGATACTGGGAATGGTGTGTGAGTGGGAGAGAAGCTCCCTGCCTCTGAGGTGCACAGACACACTGCACTGGGCTCTGATACTGGGAATGGTGTGTGAGTGGGAGAGAAGCTCCCTGCCTCTGAGGTGCACAGACACACTGCACAGGGCTCTGATACTGGGAACGGTGTGTGAGTGGGAGAGAAGCTCCCTGTCTCTGAGGTGCACAGACACACTGCACTGGGCTCTGATACTGGGAACGGTGTGTGAGTGGGAGGGAAGCTCCCTGCCTCTGAGGTGCACAGACACACTGCACTGGGCTCTGATACTGGGAACGGTGTGTGAGTGGGAGAGAAGCTCCCTGCCTCTGAGGTGCACAGACACACTGCACTGGGCTCTGATACTGGGAACGGTGTGTGAGTGGGAGGGAAGCTCCCTGCCTCTGAGGTGCACAGACACACTGCACTGGGCTCTGATACTGGGAACGGTGTGTGAGTGGGAGAGAAGCTCCCTGCCTCTGAGGTGTACAGACACACTGCACTGGGCTCTGATACTGGGAACGGTCTGTGAGTGGGAGGGAAGCTCCCTGCCTCTGATGTACACAGACACACTGCACTGGGCTCTGATACTGGGAACGGTGTGTGAGTGGGAGAGAAGCTCCCTGCCTCTGAGGTGTGTAAACACACTGCACTGGTCTCTGATACTGGGAACGGTGTGTGAGTGGGAGAGAAGCTCCCTGCCTCTGAGGTGCGCAGACACACTGCACTGGGCTCTGATACTGGGAACGGTGTGTGAATGAGAGGGAAGCTCCCTGTCTCTGAGGTACACAGACACACTGCACTGGGCTCTGATACTGGGAATGGTGTGTGAGTGGGAGGGAAGCTCCCTGCTTCTGAGGTGCGCAGACACAGTGCACTGGGCTCTGATACTGGGAATGGTGTGTGAGTGGGAGAGAAGCTCCCTGCCTCTGAGGTGCACAGACACACTGCACTGGACTCTGATACTGGGAACGGTGTGTGAGTGGGAGAGAAGCTCCCTGCCTCTGAGGTGTGCAGACACACTACACTGGGCTCTGATACTGGGAATGGTGTGTGAGTGGGAGAGAAGCTCCCTGCCTCTGAGGTGCGCAGACACACTGCACTGGGCTCTGATACTGGGAACGGTGTGCGAGTGGGAGAGAAGCTCCCTGCCTCTGAGGTGCACAGACACACTGCACTGGACTCTGATACTGGGAACGGTGTGCGAGTGGGAGAGAAGCTCCCTGCCTCTGAGGTGCACAGACACACTGCACTGGGCTCTGATACTGGGAACGGTGTGTGAGTGGGAGGGAAGCTCCCTGCCTCTGAGGTGAACAGACACACTGCACTGGGTTCTGTTACTGGGAACGGTGTGTGAGTGGGAGAGAAGCTCCCTGCCTCTGAGGTTCACAGAGACACTGCACTGGGCTCTGATACTGGGAACGGTGTGTGACGGAGAGAAGCTCCCTGCCTCTGAGGTGCACAGACACACTGCACTGGGCTCTGATACTGGGAACGGTGTGTGAGTGGGAGAGAAGCTCCCTGCCTCTGAGGTGCACAGACACACTGCACTGGGATCTGATACTGGGAACGGTGTGTGAGTGGGAGAGAAGCTCCCTGCCTCTGGGGTGCACAGAGACACTGCACTGGCTCTGATACTGGGACTGGTGTGTGAGTGGGAGAGAAGCTTCCTGCCTCTGAGGTGCACAGACACACTTCACTGGGCTCTGTTACTGGGAATGGTGTGTAAGTGGGAGAGAAGCTCCCTGCCTCTGAGTTGTGTAGACACAGTGCATTGGGCTCTGATATTGGGATTGGTGTGTGAGTGACTGGTTTGGTAGAACATAAGAACATAAGATATGCCATACTGGGTCAGACCAAGGTCCATCAAGCCCAGTATTCTGTTTCCAACAGTGGCCAATCTAGGTCATATGTACCTAGCAATTTCCCCAAAAAACACAGGTTCCACAATGCTTGTACTGGGTCAAGCATTGATATCCTGGGTCCCTTCTTAATAATGTTGTTGTTCGGGCAGTCCATGGTATACACAGATGTTCATGTATCTAGTCCTAAATTGATAGCTCACAATACTTTGTTGTGTGTCTGCTGTGCCCCTAGAACTCGCAGGGTTACCTTAAACAACTTCCAAACCTCCTCATATGTCCTCAGATCCTTGTATGGCTGGAAAGAAGGAACGATTTGTTAAAGAAAAAAGAAACAAGGACATTTGATATTATTCTTTTACCATCTTAGGCCAAAGAGGAAGCCAGGTAAGGGCACTGCTAGCCGCACAGCTTTTCCGTCTGCTTCAGATTATACTCCTTCAATTGGCTCTTTTATTAGAGACTCTGCATAACATAAGAACATAAGATATGCCATACTGGGTAAGACTAAGGTTCATCAAGCCCAGTATCCTGTTTCCAACAGTGGCCTATCTAGGTCACAAGTACCTGGCAGGTTCCCCAAAAGACACAGGTTCCACAATGCTTGTACTGGGGCAAGCAGTGGACTTCCCAGGTTTCCTTTAATAACAGTTTACGGACTTTTCCTCCAGGAACTTGTCTAAATCTTTTTTAAACCCAGCTACACTAACAGCTTTTACTACATCCTCCGGTAACAAATTCCAGAGTTTGATTACACGTTGAGTGAAAAAATATTTTCTCTTATTAGTCTTAAATAGTTTACCCTGTAGCTTCATTTATTTATTTATTTATTTATCTAATTCTTCTATACCGCCCCTTCCAGAGATCAAGGGCGGTTTACATGGAACAGTTAACAATTTTGTATACTTCTGTATACTTTACATAGAACGGTATTTGTAACTATGTACAGGTAACATTTCATGGAACAGTTTCAAAACTATTTACATGGAACTATTTACAAAGAACAATAAACAATATGTTACAGAGGACAATAGACATTAAACATATATTTCAATTGAACTTGTGTAAGTTTTGGATTTTTTCCTTTTCCATCGTAAGACATGTGTATTAATAGCGGAGGGTCTGTCTGAGTTAGTCATTTGTGAAGGAGTGAATAAACAGGTGGACAAAGGTGAGTCGGTTGATATTGTGTATCTGGACTTTCAGAAAGCCTTTGACAAGGTCCCTCATGAGAGACTTTTGGCAAAACTAAAGAGTCATGGGATAGGAGGCAGTGTACTACTGTGGATCAGGAACTGGTTAAAAGATAGAAAGCAGAGGGTAGGGCTAAATGGCCAATTTTCCCAATGGAGAAAGGTGAATAGTGGTGTACCCCAGGGATCTGTGCTGGGTCCGCTGCTTTTTGACATATTCATAAATGACCTGGAAAGTGGAATAACGAGTGAGGTTATCAAATTTGCTGATGACACAAAACTATTTAAAGTTGTTAAAACCCAGGAGGATTGTGGAAAATTGCAAGAGGATCTTGATAAATTGGAAGACTGGGCATCAAAATGGCAGATGAAATTTAATGTGGAGAAGTGCAAGGTTATGCACCTAGGGAAGAACAACCCAAACTATGGTTACACGATGCAAGGTTCCACATTAGGAACCACCACCCAAGAAAAAGATTTAGGCGTCCTTGTGGATACCATGTTAAAACCCTCGGCCCAGTGTGCAGCGGCGGCCAAGAGAGCAAATAGAATGCTAGGTATGATAAGGAAAGGAATGGAAAATAAAACAAAAGATATTATAATGCCTCTATATCGTTCCATGGTGAGACCGCACCTTGAATATTGTGTGCAATTCTGGTCGCCATATCTTAAAAAGGATATAGCAATTTTAGAAAAGGTTCAGAGAAGAGCCACCAAAATGGTAAAGGGGATGGAAGGCTACTCCTATGAAGAAAGGCTAAAAAGGTTGGGGCTCTTTAACCTGGAAAAGAGACGGCTGAGGGGAGATATGATAGAAGTCTATAAATTAATGAACGGAGTGGAACGGGTAAACGTAGATCGATTGTTTACCCTATCAGAATATAGAAAGACTAGGGGACATGCAATGAAGCTACAGGGTAAACTATTTAAGACTAATAAAAGAAAATATTTTTTCACTCATCGTGTAATCAAACTCTGGAATTTGTTACCGGAGGATGTAGTAAAGGCTGTTAGTGTAGCTGGGTTTAAAAAAGGTTTGGACAAGTTCCTGGAGGAAAGGTCCATAAACCATTATTAAGAAGGGACCCAGGATATCAATGCTTGAACCAATACAAGCATTGTGGAACCTGTGTCCCTTGGGGAAACTGCTAGGTACGTATGACCTAGATTGGCCACTGTTGGAAACAGAATACTGGGCTTGATGGACCTTGGTCTGACCCAGTATGGCATATCTTATGTTCTTATGTTCTTATGTTCTTATGATTTCATGAGTTTTGTGGGAATGTTTCTGTGATTGCTGGGGGGTGGCTCTCTGGAGGTAGGGGATTGCATTTCTCCTAGTCTTTTTATATTCTGATAAAGTAAACAATCAATCTACATTTACCCGTTCTATTCCATTCATTAATTTATAGACTACTATCATATCTCCCCTCAGCCGTCTCTTTTCCAGGTCGAAGTGCCCTAACCTTTTTAGCCTCTCTTTATAGGGGTATCCTTCCATCCCCTTTACCATTTTGGTGGCTCTTCTCTGTACCTTCTCTAATAACGCTATATCCTTTTTAAGATACGGCAACCAGAATTACACACAATATTCAAGGTGCGGTCGCACCATGGAATGATAAGAACATAAGAACATATGTTATGTTCTTATGTTCTTACTGCCTCCTATTCCATGACTTTTTAGTTTTACCAAAAGTCTCTGATGAGGGACCTTGTCAAAGGCTTTCTGAAAGTCCAGATACACTATTTCAACCAACTCACCTTTTTCTACCTGTTCATTCACACCTTCAAGAAAACATAACAGATTAGTAAGACAAGACCTTCCTTGGCTAAAGCCATATTGGCTGTCTCCCATTAAGCCATGACTATCTACACGTCCAATAATTTTGTTCTTTATAATGGTTTTTACCATTTTTCCCAGTACTGATGTCAGGCTCACTGGTCTGTAGTTTCCCGGATCACCCCTGGAACTCTTTTTAAAAATTTGCATTACATTGGCCATCCTCCAATCTTCAGGTATCACAGATTATTTTAATGATAGTTCACAGATTACTAATAGTAAGTCTGAAATCTCATAGTTCTTTCAGCACCCTTGGATGTATACCATCTGGATCCAGGTAATTTGCGATTCTTCAATTTATAAATAGTTGTAATACATCTTCCCGGTATATCGATATTTCTTTCAATTCTTTTGCAGCATCACCTTTAAATACCATTTCAGTCATAGGTAACATCCCTACATCTTCCTCAGTAAAGACCAAAGCAAAGAATTCATTCAATCTCTCCACTATGGCCTTGTCCCCTCTTAGTGCCCCTTTTACTCCTCTATCATCTAATGGTCCAACTGACTCTCTCACAGGTTTTTTGCTATGAATGTACTTGAAAAAGGTTTTATTATGCATTTTTGCTTCCATAGCAATCTTCTTCTAAATTCTCCCTTTGCCTGCCTCATCAGCGCCTTACATCTAACTTGCCAGTGCTTATGTTGTTTCCAGGTTTCGTCGTTTGGCTCCTTTTTCCATTTCCTGAAAGATGCTTTTTTTGCAACAACAGCCTCTCTGACCTCACCTTTAAACCATGCTGGCAGTTTTTTGGACTTCCTTCCACTTTTTTTAAAGTGTGGAATACAGCTGGTCTGGGCTTCCAAGATAGTATTTTTAAAGAACACCCAAGCTTGATGTAAATCTTTAACCTTCACAACTGCTCCTTTTAGATTTTTCTTAACTATTTTCCTCATTTTATCATAGTCTCACTTTTGAAAGTTAAAAGGTAGTACTGTGGATTTCCTTACTATCCCGCCTCCATTAATTAAATCAAAGGCAATCATGCTATGATCACTATTGCCAAGTGGCCCCAACACCCTTATCTCTTGCACTAGATCTTGCATTCCTCTAAGGACTAGTCCAAAATGGCTTCCCCTCTTGCCTGTTCATGAGCAGCTGCTCCAAGAAGCAGTCATTTATTTCATCTAGAAACTTTATCTCCCTAGCATGTCCTGCTGTGACAATGACCTAGTCGATACCGGGGTAATTGAAGTCACCCATTATTACTGTACTGTAACTTTTGTTAACTTCCCCGATTTCTTTGAGCATTTCATCATCCATTTGTTCATTCTGGCCTGGCGTTTGATAGTACACCCCCACCGCCATCACCTTCCTCTTCCCCATTTTACATGGAATTTCAATCCATAGAGATTCTACAGTGAATTTTGTTTCCTGCAAAACTTTAATCCTTTGTGACTGAATGCCCTCTCTAACATAGAGCACAACCCCTCTACCAATTTGATCAGTTCTATCATTGCGATATAGTTTGTACCCAAGTATTGCAGTGTCCCACTGGTTGTCCTCCTTCCACCATGTCTCTGAGATACCAATCATATTTATTTATTTAATAGGTTTTATATACCGCTTTATCATCAATTCAAAGCAGTTTACATATAACAGTTATAGCAACGAGCTTTACATGGAACAGGGGTTACAACTTGGAGGGTTGCATGGGGCATAAAGAATACATTTAAATTATCAACTATATACAGTTACACTGATGTCTTTAGAGTGTAGTATGTTGAGATATAGGAGAATGTTATTATGTTGGTGAGGAGTGGTATGATGGAAAGAGAGAGACAGGTTATTGGGTTGCTTTCAGCGAATTCTTATCATTAATTTTTTCAATAGTGGGTTCATAGCATTCCATGACGAGGTGGGTCTTTATGGCTTTTCTGAGGTCTAGTAAGTCTTTGATTGTATGTGATGTGCTGGGTAGCTCATTCCATAGATGGGGAGCATAAAGGGAGAAAGCTCTATTGCTGGTGGAGTGTTTTGATGTTCTGAAGCTTGCTTGTGTTTCTAAGGTGTTGATTTGTGATTCCCACATCAACCAGTACGTGAAACCCCCCCCAAAAAAAGATGTTCTGGGGGTGTTTCAGTTATTATGGAGTCGGCAGCTGGCGTTCATAACAATACACCGATGTTCTCCAAAGAAGTTGTTCCAGATACCAGGATCTAGTATCTTTCAGCAGGATCTTGCCCCATGCCACACATCGAAATTGGGGAAAAAATTTTTTCAAAAGAAGCAAATAAGGGAAACTCTCCGGATTTAAACCCAATAGAGAATCTGTGGTCCATTTGCAAACTTATTCAAGCTCTGATTCAAGTCTGTTACAGGGACCTATAAATCACTGCATACTGCTCAAAATTAGTGGACTCCATGCCAGATCGTGCCATGATGCTGGTAAAAACACAGAGGAGGTCATATTATGTATTAATATGCAGCTATTAATGCGATTTTCAATGGAAATTCCAGTTTTCACTTATTTTTCAGTTTGTGCTGATTAATATGCACAAGGGTGTATATTCTAACTCTCTCATCTTGTTTTTTAGACTTCTAGCATTTGCATACAAGCATTTTAGAGGCTGTATTTTATTCGTATTTAGCTGGTTATCGGTAGGCAGGGGTAATTTGTAAACTCTGTCTGCTCTGTACTCAAGGGCATTTGGGCTACTTTTGTCTTTATTGGAACCTCTCTGACGATATGTCCTACCTTCAATCTTTTGCTAGTATCCTTCAAGGATACATCCTTCTGAACCATTGGGCGACTGTCGGCTTTAAAGAAAAACAGCTCCTGCTCACAAATCCAGCACCTTTTTATCCTGTATCAATCTTGATCTTTCTCAAGCTGTTAATTCATCTAGGTAAATTCCACAGTGACACCTTCTCAGACTGTCTGGCACCTATGCAGAGCACATGAGCAATAAATGGTCTCATATTCCTGGTTAAGATAACCTGCTTCCTCCTTAAGGGTGACATCTGTTCTTCGTCAAATTCACAGCCTGCACTCGGTAATAAGTATAACAATCTATAACTACAGATATAATTCATAATATTCTAGTAAACTACCGGGGGGGGGGGGCTTATATCTCGTCATCTGCATTCAGATGGTTTTTTATTTATTTATTTATTTATTTATTTATTACAATCTCTTATATACCGCACTATGGTTTATGCTCTGTTGTATCTGGGATGCATGCTCTTTCTGATCTCTAGGCCTGGCTACAGTCTCAACAAGGCTCTGCTGCAAAGCAGTCATTTTGGCTGAACAGGGAAACTCATTTTCCTTTTTCTTTTACTTATTTTTTTGTTGTTGATTCAAAGATTTAGGCAAAGCTGAAATTTGAATCTGGCAGCACTGAAGAACTGATGGGCCAAAGTCCAGAACACTGAACCTTCCCATTGTAATCTAATCAGTGGTGCACTGATATCATGATATCTCAGCTGTCCAGCAAACTCTCTGCCCGAGACCTACTGTAAGATTTTGAGAGATATGCGCATAAAGAAAGAGTGAAAGACATCGAGTGGCAGACAGAGTGAGCAAGAGACAAAGGAAGACAGGGAGAGAAAGAAACAGAGATAAAGAGACTTGTAAAACAGAAAGAGAAAAAGAGACAAATGGGATGAAGAGAGGGAAGGAGAGAGAAAGGGAGAGAAAGAAAGACAAAAATGAAAAGAGAGGAGGAGAAGCGGTAAGAGATAAGACTGAGTAAGAGAAAACAAAAAGGGAGATGATACAGAGAGAGAGAGAGAGAGAAGGTAGATGGAGAAGAAGAGAGACAGTAGAAGATGATGTGGAAGGAGACAGAAGCCCGTTGTTCTGGACTGAATGGTAGAAGGGCTTTGGCTGCAATTTTCTCACTTATGGGTATCTTCTCTCCATCTTTGCCAAGGATGTAAATGACCAAAGATCAAAACAACACTGCCATCAAAAAAGCATAATGCTAATCAGTTGTAAATTCATACAGACAAATGGAGGGACAGTGACTTCAGTGTCTTAATTCAACGGGACATTGGTAACAAGGCAGTTTGACATGCAATCGTCTTGTAGATCCCTAAATAGCACCATGCGTCACTCCAGTCCTCTCAGTAATAAAGCGATTACAGAACAGTTCCAAAATTGACAATAATTTATAACTTATCTTCTCAGTGTGCCGCTTAACTCCAAACAGTCAAATAATGCCTCGACACTGGCAGCGTTTCACGCCTTAGCTACTTCAGGAGGCATGAATGAGGCACCGAAGCAGAGAAAACATAACATCAGATTAACATTTATGTAAACACAGTCACCAAAATACAAAATATTAATGAAACCCTTATTAATGCCTAAAACCTCTGTAGAGATAGAAGCAGCGGATATATCCAGACCTTTAGCCGCATCTAACATTCTCATGGGAGGTGGAGCAAAATCCAACATACTTACTTCCTCACTCATACAGCTCCCAACAGGAGTGGAGGAGTGGCCTAGTGGTTGGGGCAAGGTACCACAGGCCAGAAGGTCAGTGGTTCAAATCCCACTAGAGGACAGCAACCTTGGGCCAAAAGGACTGGGGTTTCTAGTCCCACAGGTGCTCCTTGTGGTCTTGGGCAAGCCACTTAACCTTCCATTGCCCATGTTCCCTGTAAGTATTAGTCTATGTGTCTCATATCCCCTCATGTTAAATGTATCCCCCAACCGCTTTGACCCAGTGAAAAGCAGGATATAAATCCAGCTAAATAAATACAATTTTCACTCTCAATCTCGGCATATACAAAAAACATCAATCACAAACTACAACTAATCCTGCCTAGCCCATCAGTTCACTATATTTATTTATCTAACCAATTTCTATACTGCATCACTCCCACACAAGTCGGATCAGTGTGGTTTACAGTATTTCAAATAAAAACAAAGAATAAAAAAACCCTAAAAAAACCATTAGTGTTAAGAAGGAAATAACCAAGTTTTCAATCTTCTCCTAAATAAAACAATTGATGATGCAGATTTTAAAGACAGAGGCAATTTAGACTAAAACTCCACAGTTTTACATGGCAATGTGCGCATAAAACATTTTTTACTAACCACCCCCCTACTTGATGGAAACAACAAAGTCTGCACCTCCTGGAGACATTTAAACCAAACTCCCATCAAAGGTACAAACAAATCCGCAAAACAAACTGGGACATAATCACTAAAAAACCTATAGAGTAACACATAAAACTTATATTGTACCCTCTCAGAAATCCTAAGCCAATGAAGCGTCCGAAATAACGGAGAAACAGAAGCAAACTTAGAGACCCCAAAGATCAGCCTAGTGGCCATATTTTTACAGTTGTTTTGTACAATTATTCAGCACCAAATTGCTATAATCCAGAAATGCTAAAACCGTACTCTGTACCAACACTCAAAAAACTTCTACTGCAAAATACGGTCGATGCCATCTAAGATGACGCATTTGAAAAAAGGAACAGAAGATGATTGAGCCAACATGTGCAGTCCACGACAACACTTCATCCAACAGAACCCCTAATACCCGCAACACTAGCTCATTTAATTGAGTAATAGCTGTCAACAACAAACCTGGAACAGCATTACCATTATGAAAACAAAGTACTTTAGTCTTAGCCACATTTGAAGATGAAAACATTCCACCCATCTATGCATCAACAATAAATATCCAGCCACCAATCACAAATTCCCTAGACACAAACAATCAATCTACTATATTCTACCCATTCACCCAAATGGCAGCCAATCAAATCGCTGACATCCAACCATTCAACAATCAGTCGATTCATTTTATTCTACCCTACCATGCAAAAAGAACACACAAAGACGGCCCATCCAATCACTGACATTAAGCTATTTACATAAGCTTGCATCCAAACAACCAACCAGTGTGTTACATTTCAAACTAAACAAACTTGTGGCATGGGAGCAACATGAAAAACACATCTTCACTCATGGCCAGTTGATTACAGGGAAGTCCTATATCTCAAAACCACTCACCAGTCATTACACTCTCCGTCACATTCACTCATAGAACCATTAAATATAAACTCAATATCCATAAAACTCCACTTTAAAAAGAATTGGTACTAATAATGTAAACCTTTATTCCTAATTTAACTACTTAACCAAAATTGATTCCATCTCTCACTCCTTCCTGCCTCGTCTCTATCTCTTGATCAATCACGCCTCTCTCTAGCTCTTCTGTTAGCCCATCCATCTCTCCTCCTACCCCTCATTGTTATTTCCTTCTCCCAGGGCCGGCCCGTCCATTGAGCAAGAATGTTTTTTGCACAGGGCCCCGCGTTTCAGGGGGCCCCGCGCAAAGAACATTCTGCTTTTTTAAAAATTAAATTAAAAAAAAAAAAGCTGGCTGCTACCCTCTCCCGGCCCGGCTAAGCCCCTCTGTGCCGGCTTTCAGATACGCGAAGGGAGAGTGTCTCCCTCGCGTCTCTGTTAAGCCCGCAGGGGCTGATGGAAAGCAGGGGCTGATGGGAAATTTCCCATCTGCCCCTGCGGGCTTAACAGAGACGCGAGGGAGACACTCTCCCTTCGCATATCTGAAAGCCGGCGCAGAGGGGTTCAGCCGGGCAGGGAGAGCTCAGCCAGGCAGAAGGGGCCCCGCGGGACACTCCATTCTGCCGCTGCCGCGGCGGCAGCAGCAGCAGCCAGCTTTGTTTTTTGTTTGTTTTTTTAATTTTCCATGAGCCGATGGGGGGGGGGGGGGTAGGACTGGTAATGGGATATGGAGGGGGTTAGGACTTGACTTCAGGGGGGCTGTGGGCTGTTGGGGGGGTTAGGACTGGTAATGGGCTATGGGGGGGTTAAGACGTAATGGGCTGTGGGCTGATAGGGGCAGTCTGGAAATGGGGTGATGGGGGGTTAGGACTGTTAATGGGCTATGGTGGGGTTAGGACTGATAATGGGCTATGTGGGGGCAAGGACAGAAAATGGGATGATTGGCAGGGGTTAGGACATGAGTTGGGATGATGGGTTTAGGAATGGTAATGGGATGTGGGCTGTTGGGGGGTGTTAGAACTGGTAATGGGCTATGGGGGGGTTAAGACTGGTAATGGGCTGTGGGCTGATGGGGGCTGTCTGGAAATGAGGTGATGGGGGTTAGGACTGGTAATGGGCTATGCGGGGGTTAGGACTGATAATGGGCTATGGGGGGCTAGGACAGGAAATGGGCTGATGGGGAGGGGTTAGGACTTGAGGTGGGCTGATGTGGTTAGGACTGGTAATGGGCTGTGGGCTGTTGGGGAGAGTTAGGACTGGTAATGAGCTATGGGGGGGTTAAGACTGGTAATGGGCTGTGGGCTGATGGGGGCTGTCTGGAAATGAGGTGATGGGGGTTAGGACTGGTAATGGGCTATGGGGGGGTTAGGACTGATGGGCTGTGGGGGGGCTAGGACAGGAAATGGGCTGATGGGGAGGGGTTAGGACTTGAGGTGGGCTGATGGGGTTAGGACTGGTAATGGGCTATGGGGGGCTGACTGGAAATGGGCTGATGGGGTTAGGACTGGAAGTGGGCTGATGAGGGGTTAGGACTGGTAATGGGTTATAGGGGGGCTTAAACTGAAAATGGGGTGATGGGGGGTTAGGACTGGAAGTGGGTTGATGGGGGGCTAGGACTGGTAATGGGTTGGGGGGTTGCTAGGACTGGAAATGGGCTGAGTGGAAGGGGAGGCTTGAACTGCAAATAGCTGATGGGGAGGGGGCTTGGAATGGAAATGGGCTGTGAGGGAAGGGAGCTAGGACTGAAAATGGGCTGATGGAGCAGCTAGGATAGGACTGGAAATGGGCTGTTGGGGGGAGCTATGATTGGAAATGGGCTGTGGTGGGGGTTTGAATTGAAATGGACTCATGGAGGGGCTAGAACTGGAAGTAGGCTCATGGGGGGGCTTGGACTGGAATTGGGCTGAGTGGAGGGGAGCTAGGATTTGACATGGGCTGATGGTGGGGCTAGGAAATGACTAGAAATGGGCTGATGGGGGGCTAGGATTGGAAATGGGCTGATGCAGGGACTAGAAGGGAATGGATGCTGGGTGAGACTGGAACTAGAAGGGAGCTGATGTTGGGGGAGGATTAGAATGGGATGGGGCTGGGAGAGTAAAATGGAGAGGGGAAAAATATTTTGTGTGGGAGGGATGAAAAATCTACAATTGGCCGGGTATTGGGAAAGTAAGTGGGGATTGAGGATGGAGGGGTAAAATTTGTGAGGATGAAATAGGAATGAGGAAAGAGCAAAAGGAGAAAGATTAGTATGTTAAAGCAGATGTAGAGAGAGAGAATGGAAAAAAAACTAGAAGAGAGAAGAAAGGACAAATGGACAGCAGACGATGGAGAGTTAGCAGAAGACACGAAGAAACCAGAAGAAAGTGGCTGGAGTAATTGCAACTGAAAAAAAATGCACAAAAGGTAGAAAGATATCTCTTTATTTTGAATTTATTAACTGGAATATGAAAGCTCTGGGAAATGTGCATCATTAACGTCTGCGCTTTGTTTGGTACAAGAGGAAATTAATTTATAGTTTTATTTCTACAGTGTTGTTGTACATTCCAAGTTTGGCTTTTGGGGTTCCCAGTTTAATTATTGCCTTCCTGTTTCTAAATTGTGATTCCTTGTTTGGTGATGGTCTATGTTCAGCATGTGTAACTGAGCTGAGGTATTCTGTTTATGTAATTCCTATTTGACATTGCCACTTGTTCCCTTTCCCCAGTAGGTTATGTATTGTTATTCTCTGAAATGTATTGGTTTAATATTTGCAGTGTTGCCTTTTGATAGGTAGGGTATGGTGCTTTGTGAGTCCTGGTAGTGCTGTCAGGATACGGCGGGTTTGCTATGGGTTCGAAATGGGCAGCATTTGTAGTAGTTCCTAATGTGCCTGGCAGTTGGCACTGGATTATAGTAATGTAGAAATCTTTTAGTCTGTCTTTATCCATAGACTCATTAAGAGACATGTTTACTAAAAGTTAGTGTATGGTAACATTATGCAAATGTTTATGCAAATAAGGCCACTTATGCAAATGAGGCCCCACACCGAGTCTCCGCACATGGCCCCGCACCCCCCTTGGGCCGCCCCTGCCTTCTCCCCCTTGCTTCTAGCAGAGTGGAAGAGTAGCCTAATGTTTAGAGCATTGGCTTGGGAACCAGGAGACCAGGGTTTGATTCCCACTAGCACACCTTGGGCAAGTCACTTAACCCTTCGTTGCCTCAGAAAAATCCAAGTTACCAATGTCCCTGTTTACAAGTATTGTACATTACCAAGTTGAAGTTACAATGTACAAGACTGCTTTGGCTGAATAAAGCAGTATAAAAATCCTGTTAAATAAAAATAGTTTGAGTTAAATTCCTTAATCACAAGGCAGGAAATGGAAAGTAAAGAGGCCATGTGGTCTTTTTCTGTCGTCATATTTCTATGTTTCTATATCAGAGCACAGCAAACCCTCCATGATGCCACATGAATGACCTATTGGAATAGAGATTACATGTTAATAAACTGCACAGGCTAAACAATATAACCACAGGGTGCTAGTTTAATACAAAATACATTAAAAAATAGAGACATTCCAGCTAAATTGGCTAATGTGATGGTGGACTCGGTTCTGTTCAAGGGTCATAGAAGCAGTGCCACACCAAGGGCTGTGCGAGCGGTGCAGCCGCATAGGGCACAAGCACAGAAGGGGGCACTGATATCATCACTGAGCTTCCAGGAAGCTCAAAAAGAGTGAGAGTTACTGAATGTGGCTGGGTGGAGGGGCGCACCAGAACAGTTCCAAAATTGGTACGGTCTTGCATAGGAGAAGTGTCCATGTGGTGGCTCGTGCCAGATCCCTGGGAATCTGGGAATTCTGCTTTGAGCATATCTCATTCTCTTGCAACAAGGACCAGATGATAGTTTAATGGTACCTCCAGGGGTTCACAGAATATCACTCCATGAGACTATGGATTTTACTGTACCTATCTGGTGACAATTCTCTTGCTCCATCTCCCCTCTCTATGGTTCATGAGACCTCTCTTTTCTCTTATTTCCTTGCAGGTGAACCAAGGAAGCATGCCAGGCATTGAGAGCACCTACCTGGCCATGGACACAGAAGAAGGTGTGGAAGTGGTGTGGAACGAGTTGCAGTTCCCAGACAAGAAGATTTTTAAGTCACATGAGGTAACCAAAAGTGGTGAGAGCAATGTTCCAAATGTAAAGACTTGCAAACCAAAGTCAGGGTTCAGACAGTGACCTGAGACTTCCCCTTGTACAGCTCTGGGTCAACAGATATCTAGCCGAGCTAGAGCAAAGACCATGATTCATTCTTCTCAGTCTGGTACTCTTTCCACAACATTCAATGACTTGCACTTGAACTCTGATTATTCTTATCTTGTTCTCTTCATTTCTTACAGATCCTCCTCTCACCTTAAATTCTAGAACTTGTGGTTCAATCCTACCACAGTGCCCTCCATAGTAGTGGTAAAAAGTAGATTAGAGGGCTGCTGCTTAATTCCATTAGGACTCCTGCAGACCTAGTTCCAGGTCTCAAGCAAGAGATGAGCTAGCAATGGTCTTCTAAGCCCTTCTCCAAAGTATTATTTTCAGGCTCAACCATGCAATCTCTCTCTTCAGCTAGCACCCATGAAATGTGTGGCCATTGGCCAACCTCTACCATATAACCATTTCCAACCAGCTAGAAGCCCTGCCTGTGTACACTGGCAACACCAGACCTCACATTGTCCAATTAGTCCTAGATACACGATGAGTGGCCTTTCTAGCAATAGTCTGCTTGGACTTCACATGCTGAAGCAGAGCCAGACCACCTTTGGGGCATAGAGAGAGTTATTCCTTCTTTCCAGGTGTGAACTCCTTCCTCCTCTCCAGAGATAATTTCCCTCTCCAGAAAGGGTCTTTCCTTCTCACCCCTCCCTCCTCTCTCTTGAATCAAACTACTTTAGATCTCGTTCTCAGTAGATCATGGAAAGTGGTACATGGGGTAATAGTGATCATAATGTGACATAATCACTGAAGAGAGGATATTTTATACAGTAGTAGCATTTAATTTTAAACAAACATTTTGCCCAAACCTAAAGGGGCCTGCTTTCTGGAACTTGCATGTTCGTGTCCTGGAAATTTGGTGTGGATATGACATCAATCACAAAGATGATTAGGGACGCACACAGAGTGATATGATAAGCTTTCTTCCCTTTAGAAAAGTAGAGTAATAAAAAGTGAGACTGAGGGGCCCTTTTGCTAAATTCCACTAACCAAAAAACGTGCTTTTTAGCATGCAATGACTGACTGTGGAGAACGCTACTGTATGCGCCTGCCAGCGACCGAGCACTGAAGTGCTCGTTAATTGGCAATCCTGCACTATTGCAGAGAGTTTTGATGGTGTTAAGGACAAAGTGTGGGCATGGAGAGCACCTTGCAGTTAGCACAGGTGTCGTTAGTGAGCACTCACCATTGATATGGCAGTTAGTGCAGGAGCACCTACTGATATTTCTATGGCTATCATTAGCTGCACCCATGTTAATTGCATATATGTTAGTGTATGCATTTGAGTGTTAACTGCTGGGAACATGCTTATACACCCATAAACAATTACCACAGAGGCTATGCACTTACTATGCATTAAAAACATGCATTAAAAACACATCCTTAATGGGATTTAGTAAAAGGGCCCTTAAATGTCTTCATGAGGCATAGAGATGTTTTAAAATACATTTTGGACGCTCAGATAAAATGTATTGCATAAATTTAATTTATTTACATTCTCTTATATACCATGCTATTCTGCATCAGTGTGGTTTACATTGAACAAACTGAAATTGCATTGAACAGGGCATTATAACTTGGAGATAACTATTTTACAGGGAACATGGGCTATGGAGGGTTAAGTGGCTTGCCCAAGACCACAAGGAGCACCTGTGGGACTAGAAACCCCAGTCCTTCTGGCCCAAGGTTGCTGTCCTCTAGTGGGATTTGAACCCCTGACCTTCTGGCCTGAAGTACCTTGCCCCAACCACTAGGCCACTCCTCCACTCCAATAGTGAAAGAAAGGCCAAAAAACTACCATCACGGTTAAATGGTACTGTGATAGAGGCTATTAAAAGTAAGACAAGCCATCTTTTATAAAATTGAAAGCAGGACCTAATGAGAAGATGAGGAAAGAGCATAAACACTAGGAGGGTCATTCTAAAAGGTTTAGTCATGGTTTGGATGTCTTCAGATATGCACGTGGATGTCAAAATCACAGACATGTCTCCATAACCATTCCACAAATGCTGTTCGCAGACGTCTCCATAACGGGGACGTTCAAGTAGGCATGAGAGTGTGCATTTCCGTATCCAGTTCAAACTTCTTCTAATCTATAAATGCATTCATTCTGCTGCTCTTCACTACCTTTCCTCTCTCATCTCTCCCTACACTCCTCCTCGTGAACAGAGCTCTTCTGGTGGATTGCTTCTCTCTGTCCACTTTTCTTCCACTGCCAACTCTAGACTTCGCTCCTTTCACCTTGCTGCTTCTTATGCCTGGGACAAATACCTGAGTCTGTACGTAAGGCTTCATCTGTCCCTTTTCAAATCCATGCTGAAGGCTCACCTCTTTGAGGCTGCTTTTGGATCCTGATCCGCTTAGTCTCCTATCTGTTTCCTTACCTTTCCCTAGTTGTATCCTTGTCCTCAGATGTTGTACTGTCTGTCTTAACTAGATTGTAAGCTCTGATGAGCAGGGATCGTCTTTTATGTATTCTGTACAGCGCTGCATATGCTTTGTATCGCTATATAAATGTTCAATAGTAGTATTGGTCATAGTGGTAACAAATTCCAGAGTGTGATTACGCATTAAGTGAAAAAATATTTTATTTATTTTATTTACCATTTCTTCTATGCCACCTTTCAGGATTATCAAAGCGATTTGCAAAAGAATTCAAATTTTACATCGAACCATTTAAGTGTTAACTCTCTACATCGAACAGTAAGCTGCAACTATATTACACAGAGGGTTTGGCGAAGGCATAGTACAACAAAGGGTTGGTCAAGGATCATATTTAAATTCAGGATTTTACATTGAGTGGATTAAGTTGTAACTAGCCTATCTTGGTCAAATATCTATAACTATGAAACATAGGGGACTCAATCAGAGCATGACATCTTATTACTATTAAATGGGTTACACTGTAGCTTCGTTGTGTATCCTCTAGTCTTTCTATTTTTTGATGGAGTAAACAACCTATCTACATTTAACCATTCTACCCCATTCATTAATTTATAGACCTCTATCATATCTCCCCTCAGTTGTCTCTTTTCCAAGTTGAAGAGCCCAACCTTTTAAGCCTTTCCTGATAGGGGCATCCTTCCATCCCCTTTACTATTCTTGTCATACTTCTTTGTATCTTTTCTAATTCAGCTATATCCTTTTTAAAATATGGCGACCAGAATTGCACATAGTATTCAAGGTGCTGTTGCACCATGGAACGATATAGAGGCATTATAATATCCTTTGTTTTATTCTCCATTCCTTTCCTTATGATTCCTAGCATTCTATTTGCTTTCTTGGCGATTGCTGCACACTGGGTGGAGGGTTTCAACATATTATCCACGATGACACCTAAATCATTTTCCTGGGTGGTGCTTTCTAAGGTGGTACTTTGCACCTTGTAATCATAGTTTGGGTTGATCTTTCCTAGCTGCATAACTTTGCACTTGTCCACATTAAATTTCATCTGCCATTTGGAAGTCCAGTCTTCCAATTTTTCAAGGTTCTCTTGCAATTTTCACAATTCTCTTGTGTTTTAACAACTTTGAATAATTTTGTGTCATCTGCAAATTTGATCACCTCACTCATTATTCCCATGTCCAGGTCATTTATGAATATGCTAAAAAGCAGTGGGCCCAGCACAGATCTCGGGGGTACTCAACTATTCACTTTCTCATTTGAGAAAATTGGCCATTTAGCCGTACTCTCTGCTTTCTCTTAACCATTTCCTGATCCACGATAGTACACTGCCTCCTATCCCATGACTTTTTAATTTTGCCAAGAGTATCTCATGAGGGACCTTGTCAAAGGCTTTCTGAAAATCCAGATATACTGTATCAAGTGACTCACCTTTGTCTACCTGTTTATTCACACCTTCAAAAAACTATAACAGATTAGGAAGACAAGATCTTCCTTGTCTAAAGCCATGTTGGCTTTCTTCCATTAAGCCATGACTATCTACATGTTTAGTAATTTTCTTTATATTGGTTTCTGCCATTTTGCCCGGTACAGAAATCAGGTTTACTGGTCTGTAGTTTCCCAGATCACCCCTGGAACCCTTTTCTGGAGTTACATTGGCCATTCTCCAATCCTCAGGTACTACAGATGATTTTAATGATAGGTTACAGATTACTAATATTAGGTCTGCAATCTCATATTTCAGTTCTTTCAACACCCTTTCATGTATACCATCCGATCCAGGTGATTTGCTGTTCTTCAGTTTATCAAACAGCTGTAATACATCCTCCCAGTTTATCAATATTTCTTTCAATTCTTCTGCTACATCACCTTTATATTTATTTTATTTATTTATTATTTATTACAAATTCTTATATACTGCGCTATTTAGAATCAGTGCGGTTTACATTGTAACAACATTTTGCATTAGAACAAGATCTTTTGCTTACATTATAACAGGGATTGTAACTTGGAAGTAACAGGGTAACTATATACAGTTTAAACAAAGGAGCTTATAAATTATTTAAGTTATATTATGTAATAGAGTCGTAATGTAGTCAAGTTGATTGTGAGTGTTCCTAATGGTGAGTTTCTTTTGTAAATCACTGGGGGTTATGTTGTTGGTATGTCAGATGCTGTGTGGGTGAGATGAGGTGTTGGATGTGAATGTATTAGGTTAGTGTGGGTAAAATAAAGGCAGAACAAGTGATGTTTAATAGCTTTTCTGAATTGCGAGAGGTCAGTAATTGATCTTATATGAGGTGGGAGATTGTTCCAGCACTTCTGAGCATATAGTGTAAATGCTCTGTTTCTAGTTGTTTGGGGACATTTAGTGGACTCAGGTGGTATAGATAGCATATTGCTAGTTGTTGATCTTCTTAGCCTGTTAGTGGGGGTACTGGTCAGGAGTGATGAGAGGGATGTGGAAGATATCCAGTTAATTGCTTTAAATGACAAGATTAACGCCTTGTAGGTGACTCTGCATTGTACTGGTAGCCAGTGTAGGTCCATAAGTATGGGAGTTATGTGGTCTTTTCTGGAGATGCCGCAGAGAATGCGGGCTGCTGTGTTCATTGCCATTTGGAGAGGATTGAGAGTGCTCTTGGGGAGTCCATGCAGGATGATGTTGGCATAATCGAAGTGTGGCATTACGAGTGTCTGGAATATTGTTCTGAAGTCATCTGGGGCTAGTAGAGGTCTTAGATGTTGTAGTATCCGTATTTTGTTGTAAATGGATTTAGTGGTATTCTTTATATGCTCTTTAAAGTTGAGCTGCTGGTCTATTGTAATCCCCAGATATCGTATTAAAGACTTGCATGGGAGCTCAGCGTCACAAACTTTCAATGAAGCAGGAGGAGAGAATTCTTTGTCCCTGGTTATGAAAAGGGCTTCAGTTTTTAAAGTTTATGTGAAGATTTTGGGACAGGAGCCAATCGGTAATTGCATTGAAGCATTCAATAAGTGGAACAAGGTTTGGCTGCTTGATTTTAATTGGAGCGAAAATCAGTACATCATCAGCATAGATCAGACTGGAGATGTTAAAAGAACGGATGATGTCACAAATGGGTTGCATATAAATGTTAAAGAGTAGAGCCGAAAGGGATGATCCTTGGGGTACTCCTTGTTGCTGATGGAATGGTTCCGATGTTGAGGAGCCTATCCGTACTTGTTGCCAGCGGTTCATGAGATAGGATTTGCACCATTCCCAGGCAAGGCCATGAATTCCCTTTTCCTGGAGGCGGGAGAGGAGTTGTACATGGTTAACAGAATCGAATGCAGCCGCTATATCAAGAAATATGAGCACGAACCCATTCTCAATTTTGTCAATACCTCTGGACAATGTATTGATGAGTATAGTGAGTAGAGTCTCTACACCATGTGACTCACGGAATCCATGCTGACAAGGATCAAGAGGGGCTGACATGTCAATGTGTTGTTGTAGTTGCATTTGAACCACCTTCTCTATAAGTTTGGCTAGATAGGGTATACTTGAAATCGGGCGGTATGAGTCTGTCTTTGCGGGGTCAAGTTTGTTGCTTTTCAGGAGAGGGCGTATGGAAGTTTGTTTCAGGGTTTCTGGGAATGTTCCTGTTGTGAAGGAGAGTTCCATGATGTAGACTAGAGTTGCGCTAAGTTCTACACGCATCGATCTGATCCAATGGGCAGGACAAGGATCATTCGGCGCCGTAGTGGTGTTGATGGTGGCAATAAGGTCAGCAATGTACTTCTCTGTCGGAGAGGTGAATTTTGTCAATGGTTGATGTATTTGGGGGAGGAAGCACGGTGTGGAGCTTTGCGTAAAGTTTGTCTTAATAACTTTAGATTGTAGGTACTCGGCGAAGGACTGTGGTTGGATAGAAACTGTTTGATTGGAGGAAGGTGTCTTGGTTAGGGCTTTAGCAATGCTAAAGAGGTCACGTGGTTTATTTAGCGATCTAAGGAGGGTATCCATGTGGTGCTCTCTCATTTTTTTGTAAATTTTCTCACGGTGTTGCTTCAGGGTGTTCTCATAAGCTGACTTGTCAGATGTGGATCGAGATTTGCGCCATTTTCTTTCTTGCCTTCTTAGAAGCTGAAGCGATGCACGTAATTCAGCAGAGAACCAAGGGGCTGGTCTTCTGTTTCGTGGTTGTTTGTTGGATGCTGGTGGTTTTTTGGATGAAGGTAGATGTGAGCAAGAGGTAAGGATGGATTCCATCTATGGATCACTTCATCAAGGTTCTGCGCTGGTTGACGGAGTGCTGGAAGAGTGCTGCTGAGGAAGTCATCTCTGTCCAGGGATTTGAAACGAGTTTTTGCTCCTGAAGAGGTTGAGTTTGCTTGGTTGGTTGAAGTTTGGGTATGTTGGTATGGGATTTGGAAGGAGATTACACTGTGGTCTGACCATGGAACTGGTGTGGAAGATAGGAAGATATTCTTGATCAATTCAGATTGAGGGGCAAAGATGAGGTCAAGGGCGTTTCCCTTGAGATGTGTTGGAGAGATGTATATGCCAATTCAGACATGGTAACTTCCCTACATCTTCTTCAGTAAAGACCGAAGCAAAGAATTCATTCAGTCTCTGCTATGGCTTTGTTCCCAATCTATTATGGCTCTTCAGAAAAATTTAGAAACGTGACTTTTTGACTCTTAATGTGGATTTAGTTTATTACTCTTTTTTCTTTTTTTCTAGTTATTGTGAACCACACTGAATCACTTAGTTTGGAAGCCTATGGTATAGAAGCATTACTGGTATCGGTATTGATACTGATATTAGTATTGTCCTCTCTTAACCTCTTTCATCCAATGATCTAACTGACTCTCTCACAGGTTTTTTGCTACGAATGTACTTGAAAAAGTTTTTATTATGCGTTTTTGCTTCCACGGCACATTTCTTTCCAAATTCTCTCTTTGCCTGCCTTATCAATGCCTTGCATCTAACTTGCCAGTGCTTGTGCTGTTTCCAGTTTTAGTCATTTGGCTCCTTTTTCCATTTCCTGAAAGATGATTTTTGGCAACACCAGCCTCTCTGACCTCACCTTTAAACCATGCTGGCAGTTTTTTAGCCTTCCTTCCACTTTTATTAAAATGGGAACTACAGCTGATCTGGGCTTCCAAGATAGTACTTTTAAATAACTTCCATGCTTGTAAATCTTTAACCTTTGCAGCTGCTCCTTTTAATTTTTTCTTAACTATTTTCCTCATTTTATCAGTCTCCCTTCTGAAAGTTAAAAGGTAGTACTGTGGATTTCCTTGCCATCTTTCTTCCATTTATTAAATCAAATGCTATCATGCTATGATCACTATTGCCAAGTGGTCCTAAAACCATTATATCTTGCACCAGATCCTTTGTTCCACTAGGTCCAGAATAGTTTCCCCTCTTGTCGATTCATGAACCGCTGCTCCAAAAGCAGTCATTTATTTAATCTAGAAACTTCATCCCTCTAACATGTCCTACTGTGACATTGACCCAGTCAATACCGGGGTAATTGAAGTCACCCATTATTATTACTTTGTTGTAACTTTTGTTAGCTTCCCTGATTTCTTTTAGCATTTCTTCATCCATCTGTTCATTCTAGCCAGGACCTATCAAGATGCAAGCTGCACATTATGTTATTCAATGGAGTATTTAAAAATGCAGATCTGGAAAAAAACAACTTCTCTTAGATTGGTCACTTTGTTTTAACTGCTCACATTATAACCTAGATTTAAATTTGACAAATTACATCATCAATAAGAAAGATCATGAAAGGACACTATATTTCATGTACTTGGATGATGTCGTAAGACACACATTAGGTTATACAGAGAAATGCGGCAGTTTCTCTTAGATGGGTCACTTTGTTTTGAACTGCTTATACTACAACCTGGTTTTAAATTTGACAGATGACATTGTCAATGGAAAAAATCATGAAAGAATACTATATGCCGTGTCCTTGGAATCCATATAAACCATTAGGGGGTCATTCCGATCCTGAATAGTGGGGGCTAGACATCTGACATAGACGTCTAGCCCCCACCATTAACCTAGACCCAATTCGGAGTGCAGCGCTCCCCACACATACTGCTGAGATGTGCAGGGAGCTCTGTACGAGGGTGGGAGGGGGCAAACTGGAGGTGGAGCAAGGGCGGACCAGAGGCTGACCCTTAGCCTGGACGTACAGGGCCTATTTCAGTGACGACCCTTGACGAGTCATGCTGGGACCGGCAGAGGAGGTGAGAAGGGCAGGGGGTTCCCCGCAGCCCAACCCCGGCCACGGAAGGCCAGATTGGGGGTCAGACGTCAGGGAACATTGGTTTGATGGCAGTATGGGTAATCAGAGCTCCTGCATGGAGCCACAGTGCCATGGCAATGGGATGCCGCCACTGCACCGCAGCTCCATGCAGGAGCCCAGGCTGAGCTATTCGGGGAATCGACGAGACCTCCAGCCTGACAGAATCGGGGCAGGCCGATTGAACCTGATTCTGATCCCATGGGGATGTAAAGCCCCCGCAGAATCAGAATCAGGCACATATCCGGCCCGTCCAGATTCTGGATGTCTGGACGTGCCCCCAATAAGAATGGGCCTCTAAGGGTATTACAGGGCATGTACCATTACGACGAAGGAATAAAGACTTCAAAAAACATCGTAAAAAACTACTAGCGCTGAATCTAATCTAGAAAAATGAAAGTGCAGCTGTCACATAGAAAGGGCACTGAAGTCCGAGAACATGCTATCTATAATCCTCGAGAATAGAAACCTAACTTGTACCATAGTTTTGAGTTACAAAAAGAAAAGCCTCAGATATATAGGTGTGCATAAAGTGGGGTTTAAAAAAGCTGGGTTTAAAAAAGGTTTGGACAAGTTCCTGGAGGAAAGGTCCATAAACCATTATTAAGAAGGGACCCAGGATATCAATGCTTGACCCAGTACAAGCATTGTGAACCTGTGTCTTTTGGGGAGACTGCTAGGTACGTATGACCTAGATTGGCCACTGTTGGAAACAGGATACTGGGCTTGATGGACCTTGGTCTGACCCAGCATGGCATATCTTATGTTCTTATGGGGCTAGTATATAATCACGGTGCAATTAGTGCATAGATTGTGTTAAACACTTGAGCATAAAATAAATAAAAATGAAAAAGAGAGCAATTAATAAGATGCTGGGTGTAATGCTGCAAAAACAGAGATTAAATTACAGATAAATTACACAACTTATCGTAATATGTACCGGTGGAGTGAAACTTAACTCCCCTCTGGGACATGACAGGTCTGGACAAGGAGTGTCCTAAAAGAGGCAGAAAAATAAAAACTAACGATAAAAGGTGGGTGGACGAACTGTAGCATATAATGTGATGCAGTATGAAAAAGCTGTAATGCTCACTGGTGCAATAAACAGGTAAATGCACAAACATGAATAAAAAGTAAAAATAACTAGAAAAAACATAAAAGCAAATAAAAGAGTCATAGAAAAGGGGAGGGAGGCAATAGCCAGCATTAAAACCATAAAAATGGCCACAATTGCCAGCAATAAAAGCATAAATAGGACATTAAAAGCCAAACCTGTAAAAACAAATAAATAAATAATTAAAACAAACAAACAGGCCGATGCAGAAAGCTAGCGTGGGCTTTACGAACCCATAACACCACGTTTAAGCACAGGAATTAGAGGACATCACAGATTTCCGCAAGGCCCTTAAAACCCTGCTCTTCACAGAAACTTACGAGCAGATAGACAACAGTCCCCACCAGATACATAACATCTCCCCACCTGAGCGGGACTGCAACTTACACCCCACTGCTAGCTCAATACCTAACCAACCCAGCTAGACTCACGACACCATCTTGATAAATGTAACCCTCAAATTGTGTTGTCTTAATGTTGTTAAATATCCTTATGTTAAATGTTGTAAAGCGCCCACATGTTGAATGTAACCCAATTGTGATGTGATGTAACCACTTTGATTGTAGGATAAGGTGGTATACAAGTATGTCTAAATAAATAAATACATTTTTATCATCCTTTACATGCAGGAAATAGACGTAAATGTCGACGGAAAAACTAGCGCCCAATTAACCCCCACCCCAAGTAAAAGTAAAATTAAAATTACCTGATAGTCTAGGGGCCCCTTGAACGCTCCATGTTGTCTTCTCCAAAGACAGGGAAGCTGTAAAACTAGAGGGCATAACATGAAGCTGCAAGGTGGTAAATTGAAAGACAATGTCAGGAAATACTTTTTCACGGAAAGGGTGGTGGACACTTGGAATGCCCTCTCGATGGAAGTGGTGGGGGCAAATACAGTGACAGAATTCAAAATGGCATGGGGCAGACACAGTGGATCCCTTTACAGCAACAGGATAAAATCAAAATAAACTTAACATATCTAATTTCTCAACAAACAGGGGTGTCCTACACGGAGCGGTGGGTTCACCCCTAAACAAAGACATGGGGAGTGGTGACCTGCACGGAGCAGCAGGTGCACCTACTCTTGCCATCTTATTGGGCAGACTAGATGGACCATACTGGTCTTTATCTGCTGTCATTTACTATGTTTTGTTACGTTGTTGTTGTTGTTAAGTGCCGTCAAGTCAGTGTCAGTTCATGACGACCCTCTGGATAGTTGTCCTAAATTGTGTTCGGTCTTCAGTCAGGCAGCTCATTGTTGACAGAGTGGCACCCATAGGTGCTGTTATTGTATCAATCCATCTCATTGCTGGCCTTCCTGGATTTGAACAGGGCCACAGATGGAGCCTGATCTACAACAGCATCCAATTCTCACAGACACGATAGGTATAGTTTGTCAAAAAAGGTAGAATCCATTGTTTAAACGCCCCTGAAGATCCTAGCACAGCCATCTGCTTAAGGAATAAACCAACCCAACCAAAAGTCACTGACAGATCCAAATAGAACTAGAGCATCCTTTTCCTTGTCCACTTCCAAGCAAATTCTGTTCACCTAAGCAAGCAACATTGATTCCATTCTGAATCCAGACTGTCTGCAATAAAAAATATTACTGTTGAATTAATGATGCTGGTTCAAGTGTTTTTGACAAATAAGACCAAGTGGAGACCAGACAATACTGGCTAACCATAATGAATACATTGCAGTCCTCAGCTCAGTGTGCAATGGCGGCAGTCTAAAAAAGGAATTATTTATTTATTTATTTTATTTTATTTATTTATGCTTTTCTTCTATACCGCTTTTTCCCAAGATCAAAGGCGGTTTACAATTAACAAATAATAATAATATAAAGAATTATTATTAGTCAAGCAACGGAGAATAAAACAGAGAATATCATAACGTCTATGCTGACATTGCACCATGATCGCTATGTGCAGTTGTGGTCACCACATCTCACAAAAGATATGATGGAATTACAAAAGATCACATAAGAATTGCCATCCTGGGTCAGACCAAAAGTCCTTCAAGCCCCGTATCCTGTGTCTTAACAGTGGTCAACCCAACTCACAAGTACCTGTCGGGATCCCAAAACAAGGACAACATGAAGTTATTCTCAGAATGAAACTCCAAACAGGCTACATCCCAAGTGGGACTCAAACACTAAAGGTCAGTATCTTATCCATTAGTCCAGTGAAATCGAACAAAAACTGGACTAGTGTGAACTTTTCCTCTCCCTTCCAAGCATTGCACAGGAAGAGCTGCAGTTCCCACCCTGGCCTCCGGGAGTGCTGTGTCCTTGTACCTAGGCTACAGAGGCATACTCCAGGTTCAGGAAAGAGTTACAAAAATGATAAAAGATCTCCAACTTTTCTGTAAGGAAATTAAAACACTCTTATTTATTGATCATTTTGGTGATACACAGGACCTAAATCAGCTATACCCAATATAGAACTATGTTTATCATGAACCTATTCCCTTTCCCCTAATACAACCTCGTACTATAGCTCCCCTTCATTTAGCTCACATGCATAAAGAACTCCTTGAAGCCACCCCTTTCACCCACAAATGGCGACATATAAAACCCCTATAAGTAATGGAAAAATTGTAAAGTTTCCATTATGTAAATATGTTGGCTGTAAATATGTTATGAGCAATTCTTTTGTTACACGGATGTTCTAAAGTTCAATGTACCTGCTCTGTTACGTTCACTGTAAATCGCCCTTGATCTCTGGAAGGGGCAGTATAGATAAGCTTTTAAATAAATTAATTTAATTAATTAATAAATTGGATGGAATGGCTTTTCCTTTGAGGAATGACTAAAGAGGTTAGGACTCTTCAACTTGGAGAAGAGACAACTGTAAGGGGTAATATGATAGATATTAACAAAATCACGAGTGGGGTGGGTCAGCTAAATAAGGTATGGATATTTACCGTTTCAAATAGTACAAAGATAAGGGGACATTCCGTAAAACTAACAAGGAATAGATTTAAAACCAATTAGTTAAACTGATGTTTCAGTCAAGGAAAATTAAGCTATGGAATTTACTACAAGAGGTTGTGGTCAAGGCTAATGGAATAATTGAGTTATAAAAAGGTTTGATCAAGTTTCTGGAGGACAAGTCCATTAAGAGTAGTGACAGGTGTGAGACCGGTGTTACAGGTGTGAGAATTGCCATCTCCTATGTACAGAAATAATAACAAGGAAAGGAGTTGCCCATAAAGTCACCTGGATTGGCCACTGCCTGAGACAGGAGGAGAAGCCTGATGAACCATCATAATACTTATATTGTCAAAAATTTCAGATTTATTTACTCATCTTCCTAAATCTGAGCTCAAAGTGAGTTACTGTATAATTTAGGTATAATAAGTAGCTCCCTGCCTCAGAGGGTTTACAATCTAAGTTGGTACCGGAGGATGAAGTGACTTGCCCAAAGTAACAATGAGTATACGTGGGAGAAACATATTTGAACTCAAGCTTCTTAGCCCACCACTCTAAACAAGAGGCTATCCTACAGAAGGCCTCTAAAGGAAAATGAAGCGACTGTAGTTGTTGATATGGAAGGGCAGACTGGATAGGCCATATGGTATTTTTCTGCCGTCATATTTCTGTTTCTACAGCTCTCTACTGTGGTCACCCTTCCCTTTCAGAGAAACATCCAAATGTCTCTCTGCAAATATTTAGCAGTCTCTTATTTATTTATTTATTTATTTATCTATTTCTTCTATACCGCCCCTTCCAGAGATCAGGGGCGGTTTACATGGAACAAGTAAACAAATTTGTATACTAATGTATACATTACATGGAACAGAGATTTTTAACTTTATACAGATATATTACATGGAACAGAGTTTTATAACTTTATAACTTTATACAGATAACTGTACATTAATTGTCGGAACTATTTACATTTTGTATACATTTATAAATTTCTGTATCGTAGTGTTGATCAGAATTTTCTACCTTTTTACAGGTATTCAGAATTTTCTACCTTTTTACAGGTAGTGAGGCGGGGAACTGTTGAACTGTATTGCAATGGTTGTTTACCAAAGGGTTATTACAATGGATTTTATTAGTCATGTGTGTGTGTGTGTGTGTGTGTGTGTGTGTGTGTGGAGGAATTTATTTCCTTTTTTTTCTCTCGAGAGTGTTTTGGGGTGTCTGTGGTGGGTGTATGTGGTGTGTGTATGTGTGTGGGTAGTTGAGTGTGATTTTAGGACTTTGTGTTTAAGTGTTTGGGGATGGTGTGTGGTTGGACTTGGGGGTATGGGATTTCAAAGTGTTCGGAGAAAAGGTATGTCTTGAGTTCCTTTCTAAATTGAGTGAGGTCTTTTATGATCCGAAGGTTTATTGGGAGATCATTCCAGAGCATGGGGGCAGTGAATGTGAAGGCTCTGGTGCTGGTGGATTTTTTAGTTTTCTTGAATGAATTTGGTATTTCAAGTGAGTGTGTTGTGTTTAGTCTGCGAGTTCTTGATTCAGATGGGGCATGTAATAGTGTGGATAGATATGAGGGGGCGATGTTGTTCAGGAGCTTGAATGTGGTTAGGAGGATTTTATATCTGATTCTGCTGTTTATAGGGAGCCAATGCAGTTCCAGCATTATTGGGGTTACATGGTCTACTAGGCGGGCTTTAGTGACCACTTTTGCACAGATGTTCTGGGCTCTTTGAAGTAGGTATGTACTTTTTTGTGTTCTGAGTTCTGAGTTCCTTTCCTTGTTCTCTTTTATATTTGTAGGAGAACATCAAGACAGTGTTTGAGAACTTGATGGTCCTTGATCACCCGAACATTGTAAAGTTTCACAAATACTGGCTGGATATGCGAGAAACTTCTGCCAGGGTAAGAGACCACCAGCGCATCCTGTGCTATAAACCTCTATCAGGGTAAGCGAGTACCAGTATACCCTGTGTTATAAATCCTCCGATGAACCCTCCACATGGGTAGTAGAGTGATATTATACTGTACATCTTTTGGATTCTAAACCCTTCAGTGAGATCTCCACCAGGGTAAGAGAATGCTCCTATTTTCTATGTTGTAAACCTTCCCATAAGATCAGAGCTGCCAAGCTACCTACTACCAGGAAGGAGACTTTAGGCCAGTCCCACCCCCAATGGGACCGGAATGTATTGCATCAGAGGGAGGTGGGATACGGCCAAGCCTTGGAGAGCGCAGGTGCGAAGGTTCTGCTGCATTCTGTGTTTCTGTCTGTCACTTTCACTGCCCAACCAGTTAGAAAGGGCTGAGGCAGGAGGAAGGGAGAGACTGATGGTGTTGCTTACCCTTTAGTCTTCAGCGCCCTCCTCATGCCACTGCCCGGGGGTCATAGCCCACCGCCCCCTCGCAATACACCACTGAGCACTGATACTGTATTAAGCCCGAAGCTATCAGGATTGCTATCCAGATAGCAAACTTCATATTACCGCTATCTGGACAGCGCAGCCGCTTGCTACTCTGTCTAAATATTCAGTGCTGCTAATTCACGGAGCACTTCAGACCTACCACCTAACACCCCTCACCCAGACAAATCCCCACTTTCCGAACAACCTTGCCCCAACATCCTTAAAAACGCTTCTGTAAATAAGTTGAGAATCACATGTTCATGTTAAAGAGTTAATGTAGAATATTATAGTTCATGTTAGTGAATTAATGTACAAAAGATATAGTTCTATGTAAACAGTGTTCAATTAAGTTTTATGTACACCGCTTTGACCTGGTGAAAAGTGGTACAAAAGAACAGCCAAATAAATAAATAAATAAAATCCTATTTGTAAGGAATTGGATTGATATGATAGAACGTCTTGAGATGTCCACCAGTGTATATTAGTTTATCTTAATTACTGAATTCTAGACAATACCATATGCCCAGAGACTTTCCCTTTAGGCAGTTCTCACAACCAAATAGTTGGCCACTAAATTGGTTGAGTTCTTCTCCAGAGTGAGGCTCTCCATGGAGATTCTCATGGACCAGGGCACCAATTTTGTGCACAAGCCCATGCAAGAGTCCTTGAAAGAGATGCATTGTGCAGACTTTTTTCTACAGTTCAAAACTTGATGGGATGGAAGAAATGAAAAGGCCAGAGCGAATGTGATGGGACCACTGCTGAACGGGGCAGCGGAACCATCGCACGCTCCTGCCATCATGGGCCGTACTCCCACCAAATTCCTTGGGACTCAGAAGCAACAGGGCAGGAAGTTTCCCGTCATGACCTCCCATCACAACAGCAGTCGCAAAGGGATAATGTGGGGGCTCGGCGGGGACGCAGCCCAGTAACAGGGAGCAGGAGCAGTGTAGTCTCCTTTTTTGATCGACCGCAACACTCCCGCTCAGGCTCCTCACTGCCGCCATTCCTGCTCACGTCAGCATCAGACTCCTCTTCACCACTGCTGCTGCCAATCGGTGCTGCCAGCCGCCACGGCCACAACTGTTGCTCGGCGCTGCCAAAGCAAGAGGAGACCTAGCCTGCTGGTCAATGTAGTGTGCTGAGAAACAAAAAGGCCAGGGTTCAAATCGTGCTGCTCCTCCTTTCATAGTGTGCAGAAAGATACAGAAATATTGCTCATCGTATTAAGATCTACAAAAGCTGGAAGAAAGGTCTAATGCTTGGCAGTTACGATTTAATGCGAAGAAGTGCAGTGTCATGCACTTGGGAAGCAGAAATCCAGTGGAAATGTAGGCAATAGGGGGCGAGAGGTTGGTGTGCACAGACCAGGAGAAGGACCTTGGTGTGATTATTTCTGCGGATCTCAAGGTGGCAAAACAGTGTGACAAGGCAATGCCAAAAGCCAGGAGAATGTTGGGTTGCATACAAAGAGGAATTACCAGCAGAAAGGAAGAGGTACTAATGCCACTGTACAAGTCACTGGTGAGGCCTCACTTGGAATACTGTGTTCAGTTTTGGAGACCGTATCTCACAAGCGATATAAAAAGACTGGAAACGGTTCAGAGAAAGGCAACCAAAATAATTTGGAGCCTGCATCAGAACAATAATGAGAAGAGACATGAAGACCTAAATATGTACACTCTGGAGGAGAGGAGGGACAGGGGAGATATGATTCAGACCTTTAAATACTTAAAGAGTATTAATGAGCAAACATACCTCTTCCAAAGACGGGGAAGCTGTAAAACTAGAGGGCATAACATGAAGCTGCAAGGGGGTAAACTGAAAGGCAACATCAGGAAATACTTTTTCACGGAAAGGGTGGCGGATTCTTGGAATGCCCTCCCAATGGAAGTGGTGGGGAAATTACAGTGACAGAATTCAAAATGGCATGGGACAGACACAGTGGATCACTTTATAGCAACAGGATAAAATCAAAATAAACTTAACTATCTCTTATATCTCAACAAACAGAGGTGCCCGACACGGAGTGGTGG
Source organism: Ichthyophis bannanicus (assembly GCA_033557465.1). Classification (NCBI taxonomy): domain Eukaryota; kingdom Metazoa; phylum Chordata; class Amphibia; order Gymnophiona; family Ichthyophiidae; genus Ichthyophis; species Ichthyophis bannanicus. The sequence goes on from CM066031.1 coordinate 1,886,409,340, forward strand.
GTACACACCTAAACAAAGGCATGTCGAGGGGTGACCTGCAGGGAGCGGCAGGTGCACCTACTCTTGCCACCTTGCTGGGCAGACTAGATGGACCATACTGGCCTTTATCTGCCGTCATATACTATGTTACTATGTATTGGGAGCCACAGGCCTGATAAAGAAGAATTTCCAGCCATATCTTGACAAATTACCCCTACATCTTGTGAACTCCAGAAGGAAGCTCTCTTTGGCACGATGCAAGTACTGGGCTGAGCATTAGCAATAAATATGAGAGACTGAGATCGTACTCCACATAACCTGGGGCTTAGGAGTGAGATTCATGACTTACATGGAATGCTCAGAACTAACCTATTTGGAGAAATTACCTCTGAAGGAAACTCCTCAGAGAGTTCTCCTTTCATGTTGATTGCAAGTACGCTGTGCTACCTACTCTTTCTCCTCTACAGGAGTGGACAGAAAAGTTCACATCAGAAATGACATGCAGAGACTGATTATGCAATCTCCTATCCCTGACCTAACTCTCTCCGTAATTTAGGCGGGTAGAGGTATGCTCATTTCTCACATTCACAGCATGCCTACCTTTACCTGCTGAGAGGATGACCCTTCATCAGTCCATGGTTTGATATGGGTGAACATGAGCTTACACAATGCAAGTTACTGTGATTATTGCTCTGTGGATCTCAAATTCACCAGAAGTGAACCACTCAGAAACATCTTAACCTGCGCCGCAATGAGATAAGTGACCCAGACAGATGTGCCTGACTCAGTGCCTGGTTTCCTTGTTAATATGTCACCTGGAAGACTTGAAATCCAACCACCTAGTTGTCCCAATGAACCTCCCATTATCCCCGTAGAGTTCATTTGCAGTAGGGTGGATCTGGAGCAAGGAGTAGAGAGGACTGGGGTAGGTGGCAGATTATTGTTCACGTTGTTTCTATTGGGGGGTTAAAAGGTGGGACGTCAGGGTTGTTAGGGGGGCTGGGTGTATATGGTTTTCCTAATGGTACAGCATTTAATCAAATGCCTGTAAATAAATGTGTCATATTGACTCTGGACAAACACAGACTTTATTTTATTATTTATTTATTTTATTTATATCTCTTATATACCGCGCTCTTCAACATCAGTGCGGTTTACATGGAACATTTATGTTTTACGGTGGGTTAACCGTAAAAATACAGATAACAGGTAGCTCAACTTGGATAGTCAAAAATTAACTATTTACACATATTTAAACATAGTAGTATTTACAAAATATACATCATGTGAGAGAAAATTATATTGGACATGGAGCTTATTTTTGGGAAGGTCGGGATGGTGCATCTTCATTTGGGTAACATTCGCAGAAAAGGTGGTGTTTCAATGCCCTTCTAAAATTGGTTAGTTCTGGGATTGCTCGTATGTTGGGAGGCAGGGCATTCCAAGAGTCTGGGAGCACTGATACTAAAGGCACTGCTTGCTGTAGCCTGAGTGCACTGGGTCAGTGTTTTGGGAATTGCCAAGGTGTTTATTGCTGTGGTTCTTCTGGCTCTATTGGGGGAGGGGTTTGTGTGCGAGACCAGCAAGGGGCGTGGGGGAGAGCCCATTTATGGCCTTGAATGTTAGTAGTATTGTTTTGAAGATGATCCTACAGTGGATAGGGAGCCAGTGGAGACTTTTGAGAATGGGTGTTTTATGGTCTCGCCTCGAGGCCCCGTTCAGAACTCTGGCTGCAGTGTTCATGGCAAGCTGGAGCAGGATCAGCGTAGATTTTGGGAGCCCTTGGAGGATCGGGTTGGCATAGTCCAGATGTGGGATGGTTAGGGCCTGGAAGATGGTTCTGAAGTCGTCTGGTTGTAAAAGGGGACGTAGATGTTTGAGCGTCCTAATTTTGTGATATGTTGATTTGACCATGTTGCCAATGTGTGTCTTCATGTTAAGGCTCTGGTCTAGGGTAACACCCAGGTAACGGATTGTGGGCTTGGTTTGAAGCTCTACTTCGCCGACTTTTAGGTGGGTTGGTGGAGAGAAGTTTGAGTTTCTGGTGATAAACAGCACTTCAGTCTTTTTATGTTGTATGCGAAGATTCTGATTCTGGAGCCATCTTTCTACTGCGCTGAAACATTCTGTAAGGGGTGAGAGGTCAATTTTGTCAGTCTTGAACGGCAAGTAGAGCAGGACGTCATCCGCATATATCATGCATTCGGTGTTGTATAAGCGAATGATGTCGCAGACAGGCTTCATGTAGATATTAAACATAAGAGCTGAAAGGGAGGATCCTTGTGGGACACCTTGTTTCTGATGGAATGGTTTGGATCTAGAGGTTTCGGTTTGCACATGCTGCCATCTATCAGCTAGGTATGACTTGCACCAATTTGGTGCTAAGCCGCAGATGCCCTTCTCTTCGAGCCATTTCAAGAGGGTTTGGTGACAAACTGAGTCAAATGCTGCAGCTATGTCTAGGAATATAAGGGCCACTCCGCGATGGATGCTATCAATTGTGGTGAGGATGCTGTTAAAGAGGGTGGTAAGTAGAGTCTCCACACCATGAGCCTCTCTAAAGCCATGTTGGCTGTGGTCAAGAGGTGCAGCGTTGTCTATGTGCTGCTGGAGCTGAATTTGGACCTCCTTTTCGATTATCTTGGCCAGCAGTGGAATACTGGCAATTGGTCTGTAGGATTCTACTTTCTGGGAGTCTAGTTTGGATTTTTTTAGCAGAGGTCTAATGGGTGTGTGTTTGAGACTTAGGGGGAATAAGCCTGAAGAGAATGATGCGTTAAAGAGTTTAGCTATGAAGGGGCTAAACTCTGTCCTTAGTTCTTTTATCCAAAAAGCTGGACAGGGGTCGGTGTGGGCCGTGGTCGTGTTGATTGTAGAGATTAAGTCTGCGATTTGCTTGGGGGAGGGGGTGTCGAAGGTTGTTAGCATCGATATGCATGCTGGTCCCTTAAAGTTGGTAATATCAGTCTTGGTGGTTTGGTGTAATTTTGATTGGAGGAAGTCTGCATAGTCTTGAGCGAGAATCTCTGTTGCTTGCTCTGGTCCTGGTTCCTTCGTTAGGTTCTTGACGAGGGCAAAGAGGTCGTGTGGCTTATTTAGCGATCGCATTAGCATGTTAGTGTGAGCTTGTTTCATTTTCGTGGATATCGCGGATCTGTGAGTTGCGAGCTGTAGGTTATAAGCTTCCAGATCTTCGGTTGAGAGTGAGCGCCTCCATCATCTTTCGAGTTTCCTAAGTTTGAGAAGCGAGGTCCGAAGGTCATTGGAGAACCAGGAAGCCGTGGGTCTTTTCCTTGGGTTTTTGTTATGTACTGAACGTTGCGCTATAGTACTGAGACTGTCGTTCCAGTTGGAGACCAGTCTGTCGGGGTCGGTTGTTGATAAGGCTAGTATGGGTTGTGTGTGGTTTATGATGAATTCCTTGTTGAATGGTTGGAAGCATCGTGATGGCGGTCTTGTGGGGGTTGTCTTACTCTCAGGGGGTTTCATTGGCTTGTTATCCATAGGAATTTGGAACAGGATTAACCTATGGTCTGACCATGGTACTTCGGTGTAGGTTGGTGAGGAGAAGTTGGCAGTGTTGCAGGTAGATAGTGGGGCAAAGATCAAATCTAATATGTTTCCTTTTGTGTGGGTTGGTTCATTGATTAATTGCTGATAACCTAGGTCTTTGAGTGCTTCTAGGAATGCAGAGGCTTGAGAGTCTTGTAGCGTTGCCAGGTTGAGGTCTCCTAGTATCCAGTTTGGGGTGCACAGGTGTGGTGTATTGCAGGCTAGCTCAATTATCGTGGCTAGGTCATCAGAGGATGATGTTGGGGCTCTGTATATTAGATTGATGGAGCAGAGATTATTAGTTATAACTACTAAGTCAAGATTCGTTGAGTTGGTGCTGTTGTGGAGCTGGAACTTATGGTCTGTTTTGGAGATTATGAGAACTCCTCCTCCTCTTTTGTTGCTTCTATGGCAGCTATGGATTGTAAAGTTGGGAGGTAAAAGGTGGTTGATGAGTACCTGGCACTGACCTAGAGGCTCCCACACCAGCCCAAGGCCATGCTAGACAAGACAGAAACCAGTGATGAAACTCTTTTAAAATCCAGGCCAATGGACCACCCCTCAGAAATGTATTTTAGGACATAGAAATAGCTGATAAAATTTGGGCCCAAACAGTTCATCGCTTCCCATTACTCTTGGGCATCCCCTATAAGAATAAATAAATAATGAGATATAGCTGTGTTTGTTATCTTGATTGTACTAGACCTTGAGATCTTTGTAGGCCTGTAAAAAATAAATTAGTAACTAGTAGCCTTTAGCCCTGCCACTGAACACCTCAGATCCCTCCCAAACTCTGGCCAGACTTCAATTTGCCCAGTCAAAGGTTATGCAGTTGGGTAGAGTAAAAATTTCAAAGCAAACGATTTGTGTAGTTAACTCTAACATTAACCGCAAAAGTTGCTTTGAATATCGACCTCTCTGAGTGCAACAACATGTCTTTTGGTCTTAAAGACACTTGCTGTTTTCCAAAAGGCACATTTTAGATAGTATGTGGAGAACAGACTTGAGACGTTGAGGTAGTAACGTACACAAGTCCAGTAGTAATTTAGAAAATATTCTGCTAAATGTGGTGCCTTTTCTAAAATAATGCAGAGGTGCACAAGTATTTGCCGATAGGTGGAGCCAGAGGACCCATTTTACAAATCAACACATGGGAAAACTCAACAAGGGAAGTTCAGCAACTTCCCTGTGTAACGAGTGACGCGCATGCACATCTGTTGTCTATTTAGCAAACGTCTATTTATAAATGCCACCAATTAACTGCAGGTGCTACTGTCATTATCCAATTTCAGTTTGCAGGGAAAATAACCAGTGGGCGATTAAGGATGCTAATCCCTTCCTGGGCACACTTTAAAAACCTAAACATGCCCGGAAGCAACTGCAAATATCAAGGTGGAGAACTGTAGTCATACAGGTGCAGCTTTTTGATCTATCCAGACTACTCCCTAACCATGCCCCCAATGCACACACACACCCTGAGCAATGTTTATGTAGGAAGGACGTCCACGTGTATATTTAGCCCTTTCTAACATCATCATTTCCACGTGGAAGGTGTTTTCATGTGGAAAGCCTGATTTTACAAGCGGAAATTACTTATAAGGCTTCTAAAATAACCATCCTTGTAATGACAGTTTCTGGGATATTCTGAGATGCTGCACAATTGTATACCTAAACAACATTCTGATCTATTCCGAGAAGCTGAGTCTCCATGAATAACACATGACTGGTCTTGGAATAGTTGTGGGAAGATGGATTCCATGATGGGGCAAATGCCTAGTCAACCACCATCAAGGCCTTCTATTGGCTGAGAGGGTGCAAACTGGCAACCATCAATGTAGAACTGGTCTAGTTGGAAGCCCTCCAACAGTAGCTGAGATATCCAAGGCTTCAGAGGATTTGCCAGTTTCTAGTGTTTAGACAACTCTACCACTGTGTGCATGCTAATGTCCTTCCTGAGAAGTCAGCTGTTTTGTTTGAGAAAGCTTTTTGAATTAAATTAGGGATCACTATTATGTCTTTGGACTTGGAAATTTGTTTGGCAAAGAGGATGGATTGTGCAGTGAATATTCTTGTTTAGATTACATTTAGAAGCTGTTGTAAAGTATTTTGGACAACTTCTATCCCAGCTCTTTGCTTAATGCTGTGCCCATCACGTCTGTTCAGTTGCCTGTCATATATTGTACTTAGTCTGTTTCATTTATAAGTGTTTGTTTGCATATTTTGATTATTGATCACTGTGCTGTCAACCTTCCACAAAGAATTGAAGTCTCGTTTATTTAGAGACAACTTCAAAGACTGAATATCCCGCACCCCACTTACACCAATGAATTGCCGCAGTTTGTATATAGGTTCATTACTATGACGTCATTCACCCTAGTATTGACCACTCATGTTTAACTTTAATTGTATCTGAAGTTATGCTGAGTTATAAGTTCTATGTAACAAAGTTTAAGTTATATTGTTATATGTAAACCACTTTGATTTCTTGACTAAGTGGTGTAAAAACACGGGTAAATAAATAAATATTTTAAGACACTAGGATCACTTTGACGTGAGGATTTTAGATAAAAAGTAATAAACAAATAAAGAGTCCTTGAAGCACAGCCTTCAGGAAATAGCTTTTACAATTGCGGCCCTCCTGGTTCCTGCTAACTCTATACAGGACTTCATGGAGGAACCCAATGCTTTTGACACTGTGTTAAGAAACATAGAAACATGACAGCAGAAAAAGACCACATGGTCTATCTAGTCTGTCCTTCCATATCAACAAATACAACAGTCCCCTTTTTTCCTCTAGAGATCTTCTGTGTTTGTCACATGCTTTTTTAAATTCAGTTACTGTCCTCATCTCTACCACCTCCACTGGGAGACTATTCCACGGATCCACCACTCTTTCCGTAAAAAAGTATTTCCGCATATTACTCTTGAGTCTATCCCCTTTCACCCTCATCCTATGTCCCCTCATAGGCTGAAAGGAACTTGACCTTTTTATCCCAATGACATGAGCCTAAGCAAAAGGCTACATTCAAGGGCCTGAGAATCCAGGAAGCTGCCTCTTGCCAAACTAAACTATATGATGACTCTGGGCTGAAATGATCAAATTTGCATTTGAAGAATGGAAACATTACCCGGAGAGAGCTGTGCACACTGTGCAAGGGCTCAAGGATTATTGGAATGTACAATGCCTTTGTTCCACCACACGGGGCGCTGCTCGTCACTTGATTTGTCTCTCGAATCATTTGTCACCAAGGAACTGAATATGGGAAAACAGATACTGTGTTCTGTAGGGGAGCAGAACACACTTATCCATTAGGAAGGGTGGGCAGTCATTTAGAGTGGCAAAGAGCAGTCAAAGTAAATCTGACAGCCAAACAAATCCAGAGAACCATCAGCACATAATTTACCTGCAGGAAGGGAGGGCAGTTTTCAGATATCCCTTTTATCCGGGTACATGGCTTTTGGAAATTGCTCTCATTGAGGGTAATTTTTTAAGAGTCCCTAGGCTGTAAAAACACATAAGTGCAGATCTTGTACCTATTTTATAAAAGCAACTACTGCAGAAAAAGCTTTATTCTCCTAGGTGATCTCAACCTACCCGCATCTAATAAACAATCCACATCCTTCCTTGATACCATGGAAGCTCTCCAACTCAAGCAGATAATCTCATACTCTACTCACATCAAGAGAGGAATCTTAGACCTCATCTTTACCCCAGCCACCTGACTATCAGCATATCTCCTCACTGACGCAGAACACTCCAGTACCATGGTCAGACTATAATATACTCATCTTCTTTTTGCCAAGACTCTCTAACACACCCACCTATGATACTTCCTCACATCACACCAAAAGATATCCGGAAGACTAAGAAAACCACTAGCTCCAGAGCATTCACGTTCGCTGCTCCAACGCTCTGGAACAACCTCCCAATAGACATCCGCATCATAAAAGACCTCTCCCAATTCAAGAAAGAATTAAAAGCCTACCTATTCACTGAGCACTTTGAAATCCCTTACTCCCCCAAAACATGCTCCACAACAAACATGGACACACATACACAAACCCCCTAACCCCCCGCTAACTAACTCCCTGTCTGCCCCCCCCCCCGCACCCCTCACCTATGACATAAAAGGAAATTATGCATAAAAGGAAATAAATTCCAACTCCCTACACTTGCCCTTCTCACCACATACAGCCATTGTAAATACTTATTGTAAATAGTTAACTGTTTTACTTAATACCTTACAAAGTTAAATTTTATTGTTCAATGTAAATAGTTGATTTCTACTGTTCAATGTTCAATGTAAATGTATACAAATGTGTACAATACTGTTAAGCTGTTACATGTAAACCACCCTTGATCTCTGGAAGGGGCGGTATAAAAGAAATAGTTAAATAAATAAATAAATAAATAAATCATGCACGCAGATTTTGTCCCGTCAACAAAGATTCATTCCTCAACAAAATCTTGCACTGGCTCAAGCTGATCCAATTGACCTTGACTCTCTAATCTCTGAATGGAATTATTACACCTATGGGACTACAACCCTTGTCTCGTCAAAAGATCACACCATGTTCCATGGTTCACACCCAATCTCAAGAATCTCAAGAGTAAACTCAGACAACTAGAATGTAAATGGAGATGCTCCAAGGATCCAGTCCACCACTGCATATATAACTGCTCAGCTCAAAGCAAATACTGCTCACTTACATACACCCAAAAAAGGAGTATCACACCAACCTCATCAGATCTTCCCTAAACCATCCCAGAGAGCTATTTTACATAACATTGAACCTACTAAAAAACCCTCCTCCAAGAAGTCTGATGCCACCTTATCTCCATCAGACATGATACAATTCCTCCAATCTAAGCTAATTCCCATCAACAGAACCACCTTGCAGACCCCTAACCTCTCCAACAATCCCACCAATCAAGCTTGTTCTAAATTCAACATTTTATCCACTGAGCAATTAGAAAGTATCATCACGAACCTCAACATTACCACCTCCCCATTCGACCCTTGTCCAGTCTCCTAGATTAAACTCTCTAAACACGAACTCACCCCAGTCCTACTAGGTATGGTACAGACATCTCTAATGCTTGGTTATATGCCTAAGAATCTCAAGCACACGTCCATCAGATCTTTAATAAAAAATCCTGCAGCTGACCCCATTCACCAGCTTCATACAGACCCATCTCTAGCATTCCCTGCCTTACGAAAATCATCAAGAAAGTGGTACAACTTCAGATGCAGGACTATGTCAATTCTCATGCTCCCCTTAATCAGCAACAACATGGTTTCAGGCTATTTCACAGTATAGAAACATTGTTGACCTCCCTCTTAGACACCTTAATCAAAGGAACTGAAAAGGCTTCATACTCATCTTCATTGACATCTCCACTGCCTTCGATTCAATTAGCTATGAGCACCTCTTATCACATCTCCACTCAATTGGTCTAAGAGGAACAACTCTACAGTGGTTCCAATTCTACCTTGAGAACCATCATCAAGAGGTCAAAGTAGGATTGAACAATTTACTGTCTTTCAAACAATTACAAGGTTTACCCTATCCTCCCTACTATTTAACATTTTCAACCACTATGTATCATAATCCGCAACCATAACATCTACTACCATATTTACGCTGATGACATCTTTATCTATGCACCTTTCTCCACCAACAACCCAGATTACTCCAGGATAGGAAGATGCTTCAAATCTATTGTCCAATGGCTCCACCACCACAACATGTTCATTAATCCCATCAAGACAGAAGCACTCCACATAATGAAGAGCCTTGCATTCTCCCCCCTCCTGCCTCTCCCCCCATCTACTTTAAACCTGGCTAACATAACTCTTCAAGTTAAGGATGAGATCAAATACTTGGACATAATCCTTGACCAGAGGCTAAACTTTCACTCTCACATCAAGCAAGTCATAAGGTCTGCATACCTCAAAATAAAAACAATTCAAAACCTCTGCCCTCTGAACAAAATGATTTTAGGGATGAATGTCAAGCCCTCCTCAACCCGATTCTTGACTATGGAAATATCAATTATCAAGATCTCCAAAAGGCTACTTTACCCCCCTTACAACTCGCACAGAATACAGTGGCGAGAATCATCACAGGTACTTCTCAACAATCTCACTTCTCTCCTGTACTTAAGCAGCTTCACTGACTCCCCATCCACATGAGGGTCAAAAATAAATCCTCCCTAAACATTTTTAAAATTCTACATGATCTCTCAGCAGACATCTTGCTTACACTCATTCTCGCATCCCTCGACAACAGGACAAGGAGAAAGACTAGCCAAAATTTACTAACTGTCCCATCCTCGATCTCTCAATCCAATCACTCCACTTCAAGCAGAGCTTTCTCCTTTTATGCACCCTCTACATTGAATTTCCTCCCACTGGTCTGATCTTCAAAATACTTATTAAAGAAGCTCCAAACGGTGCAGAATACCGCTGCCCGGGTGCTCTCTCATGCACATAAATTTGATCATATAACCCCTCTCCTCATTTCTGACCACTGACTCCCTCTCACCCAGAAGATTTCTTTTAAAAACCTTACCCTTACTCATAAAACCATGTCCGATAAAGCCTCCCTCTATCTTTCCTCCCTTGTCAATCCCTATGTCCATTCTCGCTGTTTACGGTCTCTTCATGACAAAAGACTTGTTATCCCTTCTCCTGCTCACTTTAGATGTGAATCTACAAGACGTTCCGCTTTCTTCCCATTAGCCTCCTCCCTCTGGAACGGTTTACCCTCTTATATCCACCTTGAACCCTCTCTTCCTAGATTTAAATCTTTGCTGAAGTCTTACCTATTTGAGCAAGTTGTTGGTCTAGTGACTCCTTAGGCTGCAGTCACAGCCACACTCCTCTTCCCAACCTTTACCTATCTGATTACACCTTTGCTTGAATGACCTCTGCTGTGCGTTTGTCCTTTTGTCCTGTTTCCTGTTCTTATTGTAACTCTTTTTCAGTTTTCTTTTTGTTTTTAAATTTGTTTTTAGCCATTGTAAACAGCCCTGTATGTCCCACAAAGGGCAGTATATCAAATACTGAATAAACATAAACTGGACATATGATCTTCAACCACCATAGATTAATTCCGTCGTGGGCTAAAAACTTGCCTTTTCATTGAACATTTTGGCACTGACACCTAACTGTAGAGTCATCCTCATACCAATTAACCTCATTTTTGTTTTAAGTTACACCATTCTTCTCCTACTGTTAACCTCCCTCTCTTAAAAATATAGCTGTTTATCCACCATTACTCTTCCTGTGTTGGAAGCATTACTTTTGTTTACCTACTACTTAAGTTACATGTAAATTTTTAACCTGTTACCTGTACACCGCTGTGACTAGTAGATACAGTAGTATAAAAAAAAGTTGTTAAATAAATAAATAAATAATCCCAGTAATGAAAATTGACAGACTGGTGAGCTGCCTGACTGAAGACCGAACACAATTTAGGACAACTATCCAGAGGGTCGCCATGAGTCGACACCAACTCGATGGCACTTAACAACAACAATAAAAACTGAGACCCAAAATTGGCACAAAATTTATTTTCACTAAGATGTATCAATTTTTTCATAAGACGGTTTTTCTTTTTTTTTTGTGGGACCTATATCAAGCTTCTTACAACTAACAGGGACAGAACCGATGTGTCCTTTCTTCTCTGTTTTTATTACTCAAACTGCACTTCAGCAACAATGTGTCTTAAAATTACTGGACTATTGATTCAAAAACCACTTGCCCCGAATTTGGTTATTCCCACAAAAATTGCTAGACCTCCGGTTCAAATGCCAATAACTTAGTAACCAAATAATCACCCAACCCAATGTCATGTTTTCAACTTTCAGACTTCAAAAAAGTCCTGTCTCAAGGCTGCAGTTCACTCTGTACTTATCTGTCCGAAGATCTCCCATTCCCCAATGTGACCTGATCCCTCATTTCATAATCCTCTCGCTCGGTAATGGCATACTTTGCACCGCCTGACTCGCAGTACAACATATGTCTTTATAAAATTTCCTCCCAAAAGCTGTCATGCAAAGTTACACCTGCAAGTCCATACCCACTCTGCGCAATTCTCCTCCCCAGGGTTGCACACATATTTTCCAAGCACCTATGTTTATGCATGTTAATGCCTAGGCAATATTATAAGCACCTACTTCAGTGGGTACACACTGTTCTACATACTTAAGCCTCCATTACTTATAGACAACGTTAAATATTTTAAAATATGATCTCTAATTATGCGTTCTTAGAGGATCTTTCTGGGAGGAGTCATTTTGGGGTGAATTAAGATTGTTGAGTTTAATTAAAAGAATCTCAGTGTTGGGGGGGGGATTAGAAGCCTGAAAGTTAGGTGAGCAGGGGTGCAAGGCTGAAGGTTCATCTAGGCTAGGGCATCTAACACCCTTAGACCAGCCTTGAGGAAGAGTACTATCCCAAAGACTAAGGGCAGAAAAAGACTTGCAGAAAATTGTTAAGGGCTACTCTTTTGTTTGAAATTCTTGCCCTATGAACCCCTACATCCCACAGCTTGTAAATCATGAAGATGTCCTCTATAGCTAAGACACAGAAACATGACAGCCAAAAAAGACCACATTGGCTATCTAGTCTACCCTTCCATATCAGCTAAATAGTCCCCTTTTTTCCTTTAGGCTCTGTATATCTATGTGCCAGCTGTACACTGTACACTGCTCTAAGTTAAGTTACTTTTCACTTCAATTGTGTTCTATGTACAGTTTACATTAGTTATCAAGTAAACCGCCTTGGCTTTAAGATTAGGTGGTATAAAACACAATCTAAATAAATAAATATTCTAAGTTCTCTAGTTTCCAGACTGGATACCCTCTGATCATGGAACCCAATTTGTATTCCACTTCTGAAAGGGACAGTGCCAACTACTGGACATCTGGTCATGTGCTCAGGAGCGGCTCAAGGCAATCTGCTGCCTGAGGCGAAGGATGAGATGGCGCCCACCAACCCCCTCCCCTCCCCCAGCAAAGAGGGGGGCGGGGCTTTTTCAGAACTCCAATCAGGAACTGAACCAAACCAAAAACTCGATTAGATTTGGAGGAAATGCAAGATGTTTGCACACCAAGGAACTAAAGAGAGCGAGAACTAGCGAGAACCAACAACATAGTTTATAAAACTAAATTATAACTTATTTTTATTTTCTTGTTATAAACTGCGTTATGGTTCTTGCTTTTTCTTTTTCAACATATATTTTGCATCCACAATAGGCGCAGAGCAGAACCAGGACATTCATCCACAGAACTCAATATCTTAAAAAAATATCTGATTCTGATCATCTCACTAACAAAAGCAACAAACATTCTCCAGTACCAGACATATTGTGAACTAATACAAAACCCTAGAACAGCGATGGCGAACCTATGGCACGCGTGCCAGCTGTGGCACGCGAAGGCCTTGCAGCTGGCACGCGGGAAGGTCCGCCATCGAAAAAAAAACAACAACCCTGTCTGCTGCCGTTGTCGGGGCCGCCGCGGCAGAATCGAGCGTGCCGCGGGGCCCCCCTGTACCCACCGGCAGAGCCTGTCCTCCCCGTAGCAGCTCTCTCTCTTTGGAGCTGCAGTCAGACTCGCCGGCTTGCAGAGCGCGAAGGGAAGAGTTTCCCTTTCGCGACTCTGTTAAGCCAGCGGGGGCTGATTGGTACTTCCCATCAGCCCCCGCGGGCTTAACAGAGCAGCGAGGGAACGCTTCCCTCGCGCTCTGCAAGCCGGCGCGTCTTAATGCAGCTCACAAGAGTGCTGCGACGGGGAGTACAGGCTCTGCGGGTGGTTACAGGGGGGCCCCGCGGCACGCTGGATTCTGCGGCGGCGGCCCCGACAGCGGCAGCAGACAGGTTTTCTTTTTTTTTTTTAATTTTCCCTGGGCTGGGCTGGGGGTGGGGGTTAGGCGTGGTGATGGGCGGGGCGGGGGGGCTTAGGAGTGGTGATGGGCTGGGCTGGGGGGGGGTTAGGAGTGGTGATTGGCTGGGCTGGGCTGGGGGGGGGTTAGTAGTAGTGATGGGCTGGGCTGGGCTGGGGGGTGTTAGGAGTAGTGATGGGCTGGGGTGGGGGGGTTAGGAGTGGTGATGGGCACTGGGCTGGGGGGTTAGGAGTGGTGATGGACACTGGGCTGGCTGGGGGGGGTTAGGAGTGGTGATGGGCACTGGGCTGGCTGGGGGGGTTAGGAGTAGTGATGGGCTGGGCTGGGGGGGTAGGAGTGGTGATGGGCGCTGGGGGGGGTTAGGAGTGGTGATAGGCGCTGGGGGGGCTTAAACTAAAAATTGAGTGATGGGTGATTAGGACTGGGAGTGGGCTGATGGGGATGTTAGGACTGGAAATGGGCTGGTGGGATTAGGACTGGGAGTGGGCTATGGGGGGCTAGGACTGGTAATGGGTTGGGGGGGTTGCTAGGACTGGAAATGGGCTGAGTGGAAGGGGGCTTGAACTGCAAATAGCTGTTGGGGATGGGGCTTGGAATGGAAATGGGCTGAGGGGAAGTGGGGGGCTTGAACTGCAAATAGCTGATGGGGACGGGGCTTGGAATGGAAATGGGCTGAGGGGAAGTGGGGGGCTTGAAGAAGGGAATGGATGCTGGGTGAGACTGGAACTAGAAGGGAGCTGATGTTGGGGGAGGATTAGAATGGGATGGGGCTGGGAGAGTAAAATGGAGAGGGGAAAAATATTTTGTGTAGGAGGGATGAAAAATCTACAATTGGCCAGGTATTGGGAGAGTAATTGGGGATTGAGGATGGAGGGGTAAAATTTGTGTGGATGAAATAGGAATGAGGAAAGAGCAAAAGGAGAAAGATTAGTATGTTAAAGCAGATGTAGAGAGAGAGAGAATGGAAAAAAAACTAGAAGAGAGAAGAAAGGACAAATGGACAGCAGACGATGGAGAGTTAGCAGAAAACATGAAGAAACCAGAAGAAAATGGCTGGACCAATTGCAACTGAAAAAAAATGCACAAAAGGTAGAACGATATCTCTTTATTTTGAATTTATTAACTGGAATATGTCAGCTCTGGGAAATGTGCATCATTAACATCTGCGCTTTGTTTGGTACAAGAGGAAATTCCTATTTGACGTTGCCACTTGTTCTCTTTCCCCAGTATTCACTGAAATGTATTGGTTTAATATTTGCAGTGTTGCCTTTTGATAGGTATGGTGTGGTGCTTTGTGAGTCCTGGTAATGCTGTCAGGATACGGCGGGTTTGCTATGGGTTCTAAATGGGCAGCGTTTGTAGTAGTTCCTAATGTGCCTGGCGGTTGGCACTGGATTATAGTAATGTAGAAATCTTTTAGTCTTTCTTTATCCATACACTCATTAAGAGACATGTTTACTAAAAGTTAGTGTATGGTAACATTATGCAAATATTTATGCAAATAAGACCACTTATGCAAATGACGTGCTGGCACTTTGAGGAAATTCTTTGGTTTTGTGCGGCAGTTTGGGCACTCGGGCTCAAAAAGGTTAGCCATCACTGCCCTAGAACAAAGAACAAACCTACCATACCACACCATATCAGCACCAACTTCCAAAACTCACATAAGGAGCCCATCCAAATAAAGTGCCACTGTAAATCCATACACCTATTTGAAAAGCTGAACAAGTCAAATTACTACAGTACAGTATAGATCTTTATGTACAAACTCCATGTTAACAGAACACCTGGCCTCAATCACACACTCAGAACACAAACCCTCACCAAATATAGAATAAGCAACCACAATCTAAAGTAAAAATAAAAATATGTAGACAAAATTTAAACTGAAACCCCAAGAAGCCAGACTCTGCATGCCGTGCAACATCAGATAAATAAGAGATGCAGCTCCCCCATACTGTGTAAAATATAAAGATAGCACAAAGTCCAATCACTAAAATTAAATAAAATTATTTTTTCTGCCTTTGTCTGACTATTTTATTCTCTGATCATGCTGGTCCCGATCTGAGGCTTCTGCTTTCCTGTCTTCTCTTAGCTCTCTTTCTCTGGTCTATGGTCCATCTGCCATTTCTTATCTCTTCTTTTGTTTTCTTCACTTCCTTCTCCACTTTCTTCACTGTTGCGTTCAGATCCTGACTCCTATCCTTCATCTTAACCTAACCCCATTATTTTCATAACTGAACTGTAATGACCACTTGGTGCTTTGCACTGCTCTGTATTGTCATAGCGAGCAAGACTGAGGAGCAGGGACTGTTTTTTGTATTTATGTCTGTACAGTGCTGCGTGCATGGCAGTATATAGGTGTTTAATAGCAGTAGTAGTAGTACTTCCATCAGCCCGTTTCCACTTCCAGTAACCCTCCCCAGTATCAGCCCCCTTTCCAGTCCTCCCGTCCCAGTACCTTCCAATGTCAACCGCCTTGCATTCCCATGACTGCCACTGGTGTCCATTCCCTCCCAGTCCCCCTCCTTCCCCACAGTCCAGTCCCTACTAGTCCAAATACCATCCCAGGTATCAGCTCACATCCACTCTCAGTGCCACCACCCCCCCAGTCAGCTCCCTTCCAGTCACCCTACCCTCTATCCATCCCCCTTCCAGTGCCATTCGCACATGTCAGCTCCCTTCCAGCCTCCTCTCCATTACCCAGCCACCTACCACTCCCATCCCCAAGCGTCAGCCCCTTCCAGTGCCCCTTCAGTACATCACAGGTGTCAGCTCCATTCCAACCTCCTCCTTCCCCCCCCCCATATCATCTCCTTTCCAGTCCCCTCCTTCCCCTTGTCAGCTCCCTTCCTACCCCCTCCTTCCCCTGGCAGACCCTCTCAGTATCCGCTCCCTTCCAGTCCTATTCTAAGATCCCCTTGCATCAGCCCATTTGTAGTCCTAGCCCCTAGTTTTCTTCCAGGGCCAGCAGCACTCTCCTCACCTCCCCCATTAGCCCATTTCCAGTCCCAGCCCATTTCCAGTCCTATCCCCCCTTATCAGCCCACTCCAGTCCTAGCCTCCCCAATCAGCCCATTACCAGTCCTAGCTCATTTCCAGTGCTAGCCCTCCATCAGCCCATTACCAGTCCTAACCCACCCAATAAATCCATTTCCAGTCCTAGCCCCCCAATCAGCCCTTTTCCTGTCCTAGCCCCCCTAATCAGCCCATTTCCAGGCCTAACCCCACCGATAAGCCCATTACTAGTCCTAGCCCCACCTCCCAATCAGCCTATTTCCATTCTTAACCCCCCATCAGCCCATTTCCAGTTCTAACCCCCCCCCCGATCAGCCCATTACCAGTCCTAGCCCCCTCCGATCAGCGTATTTACCATTCCTAACCCCCCATCAGCCCATTTCCAGTCCTAGCCCTCCCCCATCAGCCCATTACTGTTTCCACTGCTCCCCCCCCCCCCAGCCCAGCCCAGCCCAGCCCCAGATCTTCTCAAGGAGAATTTAAACAAAAAAAAAATCTGGCCATTGAAGCTGCTGCGGCAGCAGCAGAATGAAGTGCCCCGCGGCCCCCCACCTCCCTGGAAGAGCCTGGCATTCTTTTCCCCGTGCCGACTCAGCTTTGCAGAGCCATGAAGGGAGAGTGTTTCCCTTTCCCGCAGCTCTGTTAAAGTTGAGCCCACTGGTTTCCCATCAGTGCCGGTGGGCTCAACTTTAACAGAGCCGCGAGAAAGGGAAACGCTCTCCCTTCGCGGCTCTGCAAAGCTGAGCCAGCACGGGGAAAAGAACGTCAGACTCTTTCGGGGAGGCGGGGTGCCATGGGGCAGCTTCAATGGCTGGGGGGGGGGTTTGTTTTGATTTTGAAGACCGAGTGAGGCAGCCTTTTTAGGGGCATTTTTTGCTGCCCCCAAAAAGTTGCCACCTGAGGCCACCACCTCACTCGACCTCATTATAGAGCCGCCCCTGCTTGTGTTTCCTCTTCACTTCATGCCCAGATGAAGTTTACCGCTGCTGCTTTATGGATCACCATGAGGATGAGTGGATCAAGCTCTTGCCTTGCATCAAATTTGCATATAATGATGTATTCAAACTTCCACTGAACAGACAATATTCTCTGCAAATTATTGATAACAGTCACCTTTGTAGCCCTTAGTACTGGCCAATGCCTTTATTCGCGCTGTGATTGATATGATCCAGGAGTTACACAAGATCCAGGCTGACCTGAAGGAATAGTTGGATGCTTAAAGACAGTCTGCAAGAAACATATGGATGATCAGAGATAGTTATGCCCTAAATTCTTCGTGAGCCAGAAGATATGTCTATCTTCAAAGCACCTAAAAAACACACTACACTGTGCCAAGCTGGACCACTTGCACTTCTACCCAGATTAACCTGGTCATATTTACGCTTAAGTCATCACCATCCCTTTAAGTATACATGGTGTGTCACACATTTACTAAGCCCTCTACCGAGAACTAATTTCCAGTCCTGGAGCATGAGGAATATTTGTTAAAAGGAATTTTAAACTACAGAAGGACCTGTAGCAAGTTGACCTATCTGGTGAAGAATGAGGGCTACAGACTCAAGGAAAGGCCTTGAGAACTGGAAGAGAACTTTCATGCTCCAGTAGAAATCTGTGCCTTCCACCACTAGTGTCCATGACACCCTGGTTCTGAATCCTGGCTTCTGTGAATGCTGCATCCACATCTGGGTTTGATGCTATTTCTGAGCTCCCGCATAACCCAAATCTGGGCTGTCTGCACCTGACCTGCACTAAAGTAAGAGACCACCAGCTATTAGTAACCTTGTACTACTTGAACAAGTTAGGCTGGAAACCTGACAGCTCAAATGATGATGTTCTGGTTGTAGAATAAGAGCTTGTAAGTTAATAATTCATCATTTTGTAAACATAAAAGTGCATTTCTCTGTATCAGTGCATACCTTGAAAAGATTAGAGCATTCAGAGAGCTGTTGAGTTGCCTCAATTACAAGACATGGAATAGAAGGTTAAAGATAATTCCTCAGTGATGACAAGTGTAATCCTATGACTTGCTAGATAACGGTATGTCCTACCAGCACCCTTGAAGTGAGACTTCCTGGGGTTGGCTCTAGATTGGAACAAGCAGTCTCAGAAAAGAAGCCGAGAGAGAGGCAGTTTGGGAGAATGAAAAATTAGCATCAAGCTTGCTGCTCCTAAGAGACTCCCTGGTAGAGTGACCACCTGCCCCTAGTGAGGATCACAGCTCTATGTCCTGGAAGGAGTGATCCCCACCTATGAACCAGAGATGAGGAAGTAGGGCTGGTTGTCTGAATCCTGGCGAGAAGAAATGGTAAAGATCAAAGCATCAGTAAAAAAGCCATGAAAGCTAGACAGGTTATTTTATTTATTTATCAACTTTTTTACTGCTTTATCTACAAGTCAAAGTGGTGAACAAATTAGCTTAAATTGAAGAGCATTACAATTAGAAAGAACTGAACTGAAAGGCATTTACAGTACAACTGGTTTGGATAGCAGATTGAATCGAGGAACATTTAACAGTGTGACCCTTTAAGCATTTACAAATAGTTTGGACTAAAATTGATTTACGGAGTAAGTGGTTGAGACATAAAGAGTGTTGAACCAATTAACTTTAACCATGAGGAGGTGTCATCATTTGACAAACAGCGCTTGGCTGGGTGCTGATGCATAGGCAGAGAGGAGATGGATTGGTAAGTAGGTAATCTGGAGGCTGTGGGCGAGGAGAGGTTGTAGTGGTTCGTGTTTGTTTCTAGATATCGGATCCAAAGTGTTCTGTAAAGAGGTGTGTTTTTAGTTTATGGCAGAGCTCCATGATGGTATTAGATGCCTGGATATCCAGGGGGAGTAAATTCCAAATAGAGGGTGCAAACAAGGAAAAGGTTCGATTGGAGATTGAGTGACCACTTTTGGATCTTGATCCGTTTAGTCTTCTATGTGTTTCCTTACCATTCCCCTAGATGTATCCTTGTCCTCAGCTGTTGTGTTGTCTGTCTTGACTAGATGTACAGGACCCGTCTTTTACATGTGTCCATACAGTGCTGCGTACGCCTTGTACAAATGATAAGTAGTAATAATAGTAGCAGTGGTTGAATCTAGTTTGGAGGATTGGGACAATTAGTAGGTTTTGAGTGGCTTTTCTCCTTATCCTGGTGTTGGGGGCTTTCAGAATTAGGGGTTGAAAATTGCCAATAGGTTTGGGGGTTTTTTAGTGCCTTTGAGTCAAGGCTGACTCCTGGTGACCCAGCAGCTCCTGGGTTTTCTTGGCAGTGTGACTGGAAGTAGATTGCCAGGCCTTTCTTCCAAGGCAATGGAGAGTTAGGTGACTTGCCCAAGGCCACAAGGAGTGCTAGTGCTACTATGCTTAGTGCTACTTTATATTTGACCCTCATGTGTATTGGGAGCCAGTGCAGGTGCTTTAAGATGGGTGCGATGTGGTTCCTTCACGGTGCACCTGATATGATTCTAGCGGCAGTGTTTTGCGCCATTTGCAACAGGGGTAGAGTAAGTTTTGGAAGCCCTGGACAGATGATGTTACAATAGTCCAATATTGGAGTTATGAGTGCCTGACATCTCCGGTCGCTGTAATGAAAGCAATGGTCGGAGATGGTGTAATATTCTCATTTTATGGTAAGCCGCTTTTGTGACCTTTTTGATATGAGAATGGAAACGTAATCTTTGGTCAAGGGCTTTTCCTAGATATTTAACCTCATCCTTGACTTCAAGAACTGCATCTGATAGGGTTATGGTGTGGGGGGGCGGTGAATATTGGGGTTTTTGTTATGTGGGTGACTTCAATTTTACTGTAATTAATGGCTAAATTGTTTTCGGAGAGCCACTAGGATATTGCCTGAAAACATCATCTTATTGTCGTATATTCAGGGTTGTCAATGGAGAATGTTGTGTAGATTAAGATGTCATCAGTGTATATATGATAGAGAATCTTGTATTTCTGGATTATAGTACATAGCAGATGTATGAAGATATTGAATAGTAGTGAGGATACGGCTGATCCTTGTGGTAGACTTTGGTACTGTTTGTAGGGGTAGGAGTTGAGCAATCCTACTTTTACTTGTTGGTGCCGGTCCTCTAGGTAAAACTGGAACCAGTCTAGCATTTTGTGTTGTAGCCCAATTAATTGGAGTCATAATAAAAGGTTATGATGACTTATTGAGACAAAAGCTGCAGAAATGTCTAGGAAGAAGAGTACAAATCCTTGTGCTGACTTTTCTATTTCTTTGATCAGATTTTCTAGAAGAGAGGTAACTAGGGTCTCAACACTGTGGAACAGTCTGAACCATGTTGTTGCGAGTCAAGGGAGGCGTGGCATCTATGTAATCTTGCATCTGTAGCTGTACTGCATTTTCAATGAATTTGGCAATGAATGGAATACTGAAGATAGATCTGTAGGAGGTTGGGGACCTTGGTTCTAGCGTAGGATTCTTTAGTAGAGGCCTGATAGAAGCACACTTAAGGCTCTTTGGTATGCAACCTAGTGAGATAGGAATGACTGAACCATGTTAAGGAGGATTGGGCTGAGCTCTTGTTTGGTGAATTTGACCCATGATACCAGGCATGGGTCAAGAGTGGAGGTCGTAATATTAAGATTTGAGATGATAATCTCCAATTGTTCTGCGGAGATAGTGTTAAAAGTGGTCCAGGTGTGGCTGATGATGTGGTTGTTTGGCTGTAATGTTTATGGGTTTGTTCTGATGGTGGTACCACTTAGCTTGGCTTAGAAAAATTTAGCCATGTCAAATGGGCATAAGGTAGTAACTGTTTTCTTTGAGCTAGGATATTTTATTAGGTGCTTTGCTATATGAAAAAGTTCCCTGGGATGATTTAGTGAGGATCTAATGAGTTTTGTATGATACTCTCTTTTGCATGTGTTAGTCATAGAGCAGTATTCGGTCTGGGCAGCAGTGTACTGCTTGGTGGCCTGGGTCCTTAGAACACTTCCAATTGCACTCTAGTTGACAGAGCTTGCACTTGAGTTCCTTGAGGTCAGGAGAGCACCATGGATTGGTCTTCTGTTGATGGTTGTAGTGGAGGGTATTATGGCATAAGATGAAATGGTGCTGTTCCAGTGGTTAATTAAGGAGGCAAGGTCTGGTAGGTCTGAGTGGGAGGACTTTGTTCAGAAAGGAATTCTTAACAAAGTGGCAAAAACTGCATGCATTGGGTGATGAGCTATCATTGATGGTCAAGGTGGAGAGCTGTGGTAAGAAGAAGGTGATTATGCTGTGGTCCGACCATGACATTGGAATGATTTGTGTGGGTGGGAGGACATGCTGATAGGGCTAAATGGTCAGAGTGAACACGAGGTCTAAAATCCCTCCTCTTTTATGAGTTGGATCTTTGATGATTTGTCTATACTGGGGGCTTCCATAGTTTTGAGAAAGGAGGTGGATTGCTTGCTGAATGTGGTGGGTAAGTTGAGGTCACATAACAGTACGAACCATTTGTTGTTAGAGCTGTTGGTGCACGTTTCTTCAATCAGGGGTGAAAGATCATTGGATTTTGCTGAAGGTGATCGATACTGGAGATGGTGAGGAGGTCTAGGTCATCAGTGCAGCTGGTTTTGATGGTTTTAAAGTGGAGATGGTCGTTTGCAATTACCAATAACTCGCCTCTCCTCCTCAAAGTTCTGGGGCAGTTAAAAAGATTATATGTAGGTATGGTAAGCTTGTTGAGCAGAATGTTATCTGACTCATTAAACCATGATTCTGTTATACATGTGGAGGCCAATTCCATAGGTGCACGTCCAGGCCATTCAGACGTCCAGAAATCAGGACAGCCCGGAGATGCACCCGATCCTGCTCTCGCGGGGGCTTGATGACCCCACAGGAGCAGAATGACAGCATAGTGGCTGGATATCCGGGACGTGCCCTGATTCAGGCACCCCAGACATCAAGCCACATTCCTGGCTAGCTCTGCCAGGCTCCTGCATGGAGCCACAATGCCACGATCCGCAGCAGTCCTCCAAAACATGCGTTCCCCACAGCCCAACCCCTGATTGGACCTGCCATGACCAGGGTCGGGCTGTGGGGAACCCCCTGCACCCCCTCTCCTGTTTGGTGGGCCTAGGGTCCGGCATCCCCCAACATCCAGGGGGACTTATTCCACCTCCGAGGTGAAATAAGTCCCCCATGTAAATGGCAGACCCCAGACATACAGGGCCATCCTTGGAATCGGCCCCGTATGTCCGGGGTCAGGTAGCTGCCCACTCCCCACCCTCACTCCTCCCCAAGAAAACCCCTCCCACCCACAAACAGCTCACCGCCCAACCACCTATACATGCAGGGGACTCTGTCAGCAGGATAGCCATTCCAGCATTTAATGGGTCTGGACATCCGAATTGGATGTCCAGACCTGCTAAATGTGATTCAGAATGACCCCCATAATGTCAATATGGTTGTTTCTGATGTAATCCACTAGCATGGGAATCTTATTATGGGCTGAAAGTACATTGATTAGGGCACATTTGAGGAGCTGGTTGTAAAGTTCTTTAACGGTGGTTGGTCTTCTGTGTGGAGGGGTTAAATCCTGATTAAGTTGCATGGTTCCCTATTTCATGGTTTGTAGCAGTGAGGCCGGGACCTAGTGTTGTTGATTCAATGTATAATGGGGATGATGCTGGAGGTGGTGAGTGCTGATGTTGTGGACGCTATTAGAGCTATGAGGTGTATAATGTGAGGTGTGTAAGTGGAGGAGTGGCCGAGTGGTTGGGGCAAGGTACTTCAGGCTGGAAGGTCGGGGGTTCAAATCCTACTAGAGGACAGCAACCTTGGGCTGGAAGGACTGGGGTTTCTAGTCCCACAGGTGCTCCTTGTGGTCTTGGGCAAGCCACTTAACCCTCCATAGCCCATGTTCCCTGTAAAATAGTTATCTCCAAGTTATAATGCCCTATTCAATGTAATTTCAGTTTGTTCAATGTAAACCTCACTGATGCAGAATAGCGCGGTATATAAGAGAATGTAAATAAAATATAAAAAATAATGCAGAGAAGAGGAGTAAATGGTCATGGTGCACTGCTGCAGTTGAGCTGTACCAAGTTCCCCCAGTGGGGGTATGGAGAGCTTCAGGTATTTGTTAGAGTTTCATCATCCACCTTTGCCATTTGCATCACATAATCAAGCCCCTAACATACACATAACCATTGTCTATTAAATATAACATAAATATAAAAAAACTGTAAAGCCTCAGAATTCCAGAACTGGACCCACAGTATCAGATCATCTCAAAAATGACAGTGCAGGAAACACATTGATTTTATTTCTTTATTTATAACTTTTATGTATAAAAATAATAACAATTTTATGTTTGTATGATGGGACTTTTTTTTGTGAGTGGAGGAGTAGCCTAGTGGTTAGAGCAACAGCCTAGTACCCTGGAGATCAAGGTTTGATTCCCACTGGCACACCTTGTGACCTTGGGTAAGTCACTTTACCCTCCATTACCTTGGAAGAAAAGACCTGGCAATCTACTTCTGTTCATGCCTTGCCAAGAAAACCCAGGGACTACTAAGTCACCATGAGTCAGCACTGACTTGATGGCACTTTAAAAAAAATGATGGTTTTAGAGGGCAGTTAGCGTGGCCCAATTTCTGCACTAACTATGCAATGTGCATTGGGACTACAAGTGGATGAGTTAAGCACAGGGATGAGAACTGTGCACTAACTACAAGGTGAACAGTTAGTGTGGGCGCTCTTACTGCCACCTCCATAAAGGAAGGTAAGTACACTTGCTCTAATTTTGGCTGACATTAGGGCAAGGTGAACCGCACTAAGGAACATGCCAGGAACATGCTTTCCACACCCCCACAGTTAACATGGTGGCATTGCACCTAATGCACCATGGTTTTGAATGCTATGGGGTATGTTTACTAAACTGCGTTAGTGCAAATCGCGTTAGGAGCCGCGTTAGTGAAAGGAAAGCCAAAAAAGGACATGGGCGGGACATCGTAACCACTAACGCGCGTTCCAAAAACTAACGAGCGTTACAGGGCGCCGTGGCGCGTTACTGCGCGTTAATCATATGAAGGCGTACAGACACAAATCACTGAAACAGAGCTGTAGCACAATGGTTAGTGTACTCACCGCTCTTACAGGCAGCATGGGTTCAAGTCCCCAGTGTGCCTAACGCAGAAGGCTGGCCCAGGCATCGCCCTGTACATTACAGAGGGAATGAGGAGGCATGTTTTTCTTTACGTCGAGTAGTGCTTACAGAAACACACCCTCACAGTGTGCGTAGCAATGTACGTTGGTACGTGCGTGGCTGCGTGCGTTGGTACGGGCGTAGCTACGTGCGTTGGTGCGGGCGTAGCTACGTGCGTTGGTGCGTGCGTACAATCGTGCGTGGGTACGTGTGTTTTTACCAGTGTGGGTACCTTATATTACAGACTCTTTAGGGTGTCCTGCACCTATGCATTATGCTAACAGATGTACGTGTGATGGCCTATGGGTTATCAGAGCCTGTGAGCAGGCGCTGGATTCTCCCAGGGTTGGATTGTGCCAGTCACACCCATGATGCACTGCACATGCAAATCAGCTGTCCACAGATAAACACAAAATGGGGAATGCACACCCACAGCACTTTGGCCTGGTAGGGGGAAGTGGCCATGTGCACCCCCACAGCACCTCGGCCTGGTAGGGGGTACTGACCGTGTGTTGTACCGGCACAGAGTAGCTACACACCATCACAGTGTGCGGGTACTGTGCTCACCCTGAGGGTGCAGTGAGGCGCCAAGCACCAGGTCCACAGCAATGTCCATGGCTGAAAGAGGCCATGGCACAGGTCCAAAGCAGTGTTAATGTGTGAGATAGGTAGTTTCTGTCTGTTTCAGTCAGGCGTGGACCCCTAGGTGGCCCATGCACCACCCCCTCCCCCTCGGGCAGCAAACAGGGTCTCCTATCAAAAGATCCAAAGTCTACCTCCCTGCAAAGGTAGCAGTAGAGGGGAACATCAACCCCAGTCCTGCTGAGGAACACACACCCCACAGAGCAGTCAATGCAGCTCTGTACACATCCAGAACACAATAGCAGACAGACATTAGGCCTGGATATGGTATGCTGCACCCCACCACTATCGGATATTCCCCTGGTGCAAGCCATCAGCCACAGCACCCTGCAAGCCACTCCATCACAACACATACCAGCTGCAAACAGTCTGCTAGTGCCCAGTGGAGATGCCTGCACCCAGAACTGGGATGTCAGCATACACAGCAAGCAAATAAATCAGTGACTGGGCCCCAAAAGGCAACCCATATCTATCACATGAGAGACAGACTAGATAGTATTATGGGGGTGCCTAGCCATGCTGTGGTCACTGCACAGTCAGGGTGAGAGTGATCTCTCAGCAGGACATACTGAGGTCACCCTGTCTGTATAGGTGGTGGACAGGCACTAAAATGTGCCTGTCACTGCCCTATACCCTGTGCAGATGCACCCTGGCCAGGCCACCCTGTCCGGCCTATACCCATGGTACCTTGCTCCTCATTATGCACATTGGCAGCCCAATACTGGCAACATTGCTGGCAGTGTGGGCTGTGGAAGGTGTTTGCAGCCACCACACACTGGATAGACAGACAGCCACCCCCACACCTATGCCAGCATTGTGCTACTATAGAGGTGGTCAGCAGCCATACCCACCACACCAGTCCTGGGCATAGTACAGGCATGGACATGGTACACAAGACTGTTGGGGGGTCACTCCCCAGGGTGGTAAACACTGTCAGAGACCAGACCTGCAGCACACACCGCAGACATCAGAATGACTGTTATGGTGGAGCTCAATGAGCAAAATGTGCTTAACGTAGGAATTGATATCTGCCAGTTATCATAGGAAACGTTTGATAGCTCTGTACCATATACCCAGGTGTAGGGTGGCATTGCTAAGGTATGCAAGTGCTAGTATTGGGAGATACAGGCAGGGCCCAATGTCCTGCCTCTCCAGGAGGCATTGGCCAATGGGGCCTGTGGGTGTGTGTGGGTGTGTCTGGCCCTGTTGGCTGCTGCTTTACGGCAGGGTTCCCCAACTCCAGTCCTGGTGTTCCAAACACTGTTCGGGTTTTCATGCTGTCCCTCATAAATATGCATGAGCTACATCTGCATACCATGGGGGTGGTGCATAGATATGCAGCACAGGCATCTTTATTAGAGGCAGCATGGAACCTGAATGGTGTGGGGCCCTCCAGGACTGCATTTGCGAGACTCTGCTTTAGGTAATGTGCCTGTTTCTGGTGTCTGTGTTTGGTGTGGTAAAATATAGGCGTAGTAACCATGCGTATGTTCTCTGCAATAAAGGGGTGTCTTTACTATCACTGTTTAGTGGTGGGTAAAACTATGGGGACTGGGTTGGCAGGAGCCCCAGCTGGGATTTGAACCTGTGACCCTCTGGTCTTACAGGCACTGACTGTGTCTGTTGCACCACACTGTGGTCACAGAAACAGTGCAGTCCCTGGAGATAGGAAAACTGGCCTGACTAGTCAGAAACCCTGCTCTGCACAATTTTACTGTGGGCTCATTTACCTTGTATGGAGACAAAAGTGCAAATAAACCTCAAAAAAGACCTCGGAAAAAGGGGAAAACACCCATAAATGAGCTGGGCAACAATGATATCATTGGGCAACAATGAAAAACACTCCCAGGAAAGCTCCAATAAAATGAAATGCTTTTTGAAAGGGTCTACGGAGCGTAGAACCTTCCGAACATCATTTATTTTTTTGGAGCTTTCCTGGGAGTGTTTTTTATTGTTGCCCATTGCTATCACTGTTGCCCAGCTGAATTATAATTTTTACACTGTTTCTTGTGGTCATTTTAAAGTTTTAGTTGAAAATTTGTTCTGTGCACATGTATCACACTGCTCACGTTTTGTAGGTTTCCCCGGTTTTGCTGTACATTGCTGACGGAAATGGTTTCTCTTCCCTTTAATAGGCCTTTAACGACAGGTTTTCATTCGCGTTGGAATTGAGCTCTGAAATTCAGCACGTTGGTGTGAGGGGAGCCTCTCCCCGCCCACTCTCCGCCCATTGACCCCTTCTCTCCGCCCACTCTCCACCTTCTGCGGTGTTTTAACGCACCGCGGGGGTTTACGATCGTTAACTGCGGTTAACGCGCGTAACGTACACTTAACGATCGTTCGCACATCAGAACGCGCGTTCTGACGTGCGAACGATGGTTAAGTGTACGTTACGCACGTTATTGACGATTACCGCAGTTTAGTAAACATACCCCTATGAGTGTATTAGGTGCAACAACATAGCGCCCTTTCTAAAAGCCCCTTATTATTATTAAATGTTTCACATCACTTTGCCATTGGGAATAATGACTAACAAATTTAATAGAATATGGAGAAAGTCTTGGCTTTCTTTCTAAAATTCAGATGATTAAGCTGCCACTGGTACTGCTCTGGGGGTGGAGGGAGGGGAGATAAACCAAGGCCTGGGAAGAGAACCTGAGGAGGAGCAGATGAGACTGTGAGTCGCTGGGAGGAAACATAGAACTATGACGACAGAAAAAGACCACATGGCCTATCTAGTCTGTCCTTCCATATCAACTACTACAACAGTCCCCTTTTTTCCTTTAGAAATCCGCTGTCTGTCCCATGCTTTCTTGAATTCAGATACTGAACTCATCTCTACCACCTCCACTGGGAGACTATTCCAGTGCACAAGAGGAGAGCCTCTTTCGATTGAAAGGAAACTCTGCAATGAGGGGATATGGGATGTGCAATTCTGGTCGCTGTATCTTAAAAAGGATATAGTATTATTAGAAAAGATACAGAGAAGAGCCACCAAAATGGTAACGGGGATGACCTGCTACTCCTATGAAGAGAGGCTAAAAAGGATAGGGCTCTTCAACCTGGAAAAGAGACGGCTGAGGGGACATATGATAGAGGTCTGTAAATTAATGGATGATGGAGTGGAACGGATAAACGTAGATCGATTGTTTATGCCATCAAAACATAGAAAGAGTGAGGGCTTGCAATGAAGCTACAGGGTAACCTATTTAAGACTAATAAGAGAAAATAATTTTTCACTCAACGTGTAATCAAACTCTGGAATTTGTTACCGGAGGATGTAGTAAAACCTGTTAGTGTAGCTGGGTTTAAAAAATGTTTGGACAAGTTCCTGGAGGAAAGGTCCATAAACCATTATTAAGAAGGGACCCAGGATATCACTGCTTGACTCAATACAAGCATTGAGGAACCTGTGTCTTTTGGGGAGACTACTAGGTACGTATGACCTAGATTGGCCACTGTTGGAAACAGGATACTGGGCTTGATGGACCTTGGTCTGACCCAGTATGGCATATCTTATGTTCTTATGAGGATGAAAGGGGATAGACTCAGGAGTAATATGCAGAAATATTTCTTTATGGAAAGAGTGGTGGATGCGTGGAATAGTCTCCCAGTGGAGGTGGTAGAGACGAGGACAGTATCTGAATTCAAGAAAGCATGGGACAAACACAGAAGGTCTCTAAAGGTAAAAAGGGGACTGTTGTAGTGGGTGATATGGAAGGGCAGACTAGATAGGCCGTGTGGTCTTTTTCTGCTGTCATGTTTCTATGTTCCTACCACTCTTTCCATAAGGAAATATTTTTGCATAATTCCTCTGAAGTTGCCTCTGATGCTTGGAGTCTGGCAGCTTCCTACAGATGAGGAAAAATGACTTACACCAACTATTGTGCAGTCTTTGAATGGAATTCCTGTCTGTCCTGACCCTGGCTTACATCCGCTCTAACACATTGTATTAATATGGCAGCCAAACAGAGAAAAGAACAGCTGTGAGGTTGACGTGTTTCAAAGAGATTAAAAGGCTATAGTACAGCTTTACCCTGGGGTTGTTTAGATTTGTTCTTCTCTGCCACATGTGATGAAATCTAAATAGTTTTTTAAAAACTATGGATGAAGTATGACTCCCACCGAAAAGTGCACTAACCACTGATCTCGCCCACCATGAACCTCTGAATCAATGCTACACTATCTTGTCAATGTCCAAAGTCTGTCCTATGTCAAAATCATCAATGTTGCCTCCTCGGTGATGGCCCCGCCCTATACATTCTTCTTCTATATTGCTCTTGTATAGGTCAATAGTAAGGCAGGTCTTTGAGTACTGTGTTCAGTTTTGGAGACTAGGCTTTCATAACAAACTCTATCTGAACCTAAGTAAAACCAAGATGCTGTGGGTTCCTAACGCAAGCGGGCAGCTATCTGACATCAAAATCCCTTTTGGGAACTAGGAACATGCCCTAAAATCACAGGTCAGAAATTTGGGATACCGCTGACTCATCACATACTTTGATCCCACAGATTCAGGCAAGCTTTAAAAACTCTATAAAATGAGAAGACGAGTCTGACCACAGTGGTTCATGCTATGATAATGTCACAGCTAGACTATTGCAGTGCCGTGTATTCATCAGACCACAAAGAGTTTGCACCAGCTTCAATTAATTCACAATGCTGCAGCCTGACCACATCACATGCTTCCTGCAAAAACCACACTGGTACTAGTAGCCTACAGGGCCAAATTTTGATTTTCCAGGCCCTCAAACGAAATGAGTACCTAAAGAATAAGTTCCACACCTGCAGTGGCCGTTGCCAGCGGGGTAGTATGGAGGAAGAGGAGGAGGAGGAGGAGGGGGAGAGGGAGGGGACAGTGGCAATCGCAGTGCCATAGATGAACTCCATAGCCTGGATCCAAGATGGCAGGGGTTGTTGGAAGTCAGATTTACAGGAGGTGTGACTGATAGCACTGGAAGCTTCAGTGTTGGAGCTAAATCTTCAACAAATCATGAAAGTTCTAATCACAGTTTTGGAAGTTTGGGCTCTCTGTGACAAGGAGTCAGAGGCCCCTTAGAAGAAACAATCAGAATCATCCAAGATGGAAATGGCTCTAGCCCTGTCAGAGGCTTACTTCTGCTCAAAATTTACAACTCGCTCGCACTCTAACAAACTCTCAACTGCTCACAGGCATTAGACCACAAATAGAACAAACGCCAAAACCCACTGACTCACAGGAAACAGTGCTCACTGAAGCAACCACCCACATGAATCCAAGTATAATGACGATAAACCCAAAGTCAATACATCCATAGAAAGTAGTACAAACTATAGCAACATGATACTCTACAGCAACCTTCTACTAATTCTGCTGCTGCTACAGCTCTTTCTACACTACGTAGGAGCTACCCCGCCACAAGCTACCACCCTCATGGTACCCATGTTAAATGAAAGGCAACGGAACTCATCATGGCAACACATCCATAAACCATCCAACAGAGGACCCCAGAGGCTCATACAAATCAAAACTACCCCACAATCATACATCCTCCACAACAATCCACTACTGTACGCATCCATAAGTTGCGTGCTAGTCAATGCCCATTCTGTGCGAAACAAAATAAACACCATAACAGATTTCCTATATGACTATCAAACCAACATAATGTGCATAACGGAATCCTGGCTAACAGACACAGATAACATCATCCTAAATCAAATCACAACACCAACATATACTGCCTACAGCTGCCTTCAGACACACAGGAGAGAAGGAGGAGCACTCATACTGGCTAGAAGTCAATTCACGTTCAAAACAAACTCAAAAACAAGCACAGATAAAAGCATCAACATCATTATTGCAAACAAACAACTCATAATATGCCTCACTTATAGAGCCCCATACTCCAAGGCGGACAAATTTTCTATGCTTTTGGCATCAATATGTGCAAACACCTTCCCGCATAAACCCCTTCTTATACTTGGGGATCTAAACCTCACATCACAGTAACATAGTAACATAGTAAATGACGGCAGATAAAGACCAGTATGGTTCATCTAGTCTGCCCAATATGATTGCTTTTTTTATAATCCCACGCTCATCCAAATATCTCTTAATCACCAGTGAATATTTATATTACAAGATATTTGTTTCTTCTTCGGGTCTCAGACTAATCATTGGCAAACATTTCTGGGTGTTTCAAATGTACCCATTATTATGCCTATTTGCATCAACGACCCTTTTTTTTACAAATATCTTAAAACCACTCTACTTTGCTCCTTTACTATATCAACTTATCTGATTATGATGAAACTTGTTTTTAAACTTGAAACGTTCTTATGGGCTTATTTGTTAGTTCAATCCTCTTTCTCTTAAAATCCCAACGCTGTTTTCGAAGCGCCCCCGCGTTTCACTAGTATGGTTCTTCAGGGGATTCAAGATCAAACTGCAAATGTACAAAGCAACAAGTGTTACTAAAAATCACCTATGATTTATTATCTCAATCTTATCTGCCTTCCTTAATGTTATCTAAAACTATCTACTTACTTGAAATCTCAAACAAAATTCTTATTGCAGGAATGCTGCCCGCGTTTCTGGTTAACCAATGTCATTCATAAAGTCGGTATTGTAACAGTCCGAAAACGCCGCGCATGCGGATTAGGAGGATATCCCTATTTAAAGAGCTCTCAATAAACTCCTCCTACCTATTCAGGACTCTACCTGACGTACCAATTGTGCACTTAAATAATTCCGTATACTAATAACCCTTCCCAATGGCCTATAAACATGCTCCCCATTCTACTGCTACATTAAGGCCCATCGGCTGGACTGTCTCCAATCGATGGATCCATCGTTGTTCCTGCTTAATTAAAATTTGCTCTCGTGTCTTGCCCTGCATTCCAATAACTACTTGTTCTATGCACCAACATTTAAGATCCTGAAATTTGTGTTCCTGAGTTACGCAATGAGCTACCATAGGCGCTTCCATTTTTTTACATCGCAATCTACTCTCATGTTCTTTCATGCGGACTCGGAACTTGCGAATTGTTTTGCCTATATACATCAAGCCACATGGGCATCGCACTGCATAGACAACATATGTGGACTCACAAGTAGTGCTGCTTCTTAACCAATGGATTGTCCCCTTATGGGTGAATTGTTCTATTTCACTTGTAATGTGGCAAATACTACATTGGCCACAAGCTTTATGTCCTACTCTCTTTTCTAATGTTTGCCGCGATCGCAACACTGTGGGCTCAAATACTCTTTCAAGTTCTTGCTCCGTTGCCAAACACACCGGATATGGTAACTCCGCATACTTGGCATTGTCTTTAATACCTTGCTATGCCTCTTAATGCTTCTTTGAATCGCCATACTTATTGGAGAGTATTTAGTGATCAAATGCACAAATTCTTTATCATCTTTACTTGGCGATGGACGGGGGTTCAATAACCATGTACGGTTGTAATATAGGGCTCGTTTATACGCTCTACGAACTAAGGGCTGCGGATAACCCCTCTGAACAAAAGCCTGCCGCAATCGATTAGATTGATTTTTATACTCTTCTATGGTTGAACAATTGCGCCTATACCTCAGGAACTGTGAGAACGGGAGTCCCTCTTTTAAACTATGGGGATGCGCGCTATCATACTGCAAAAAGGTGTTTCTATCTGTTGGTTTAGTGTATACAGTGGTTTCCCATTGATCACTGCCCTTCATCACATATACGTCTAAATAAGCTATAGCTTTGCTATCATATTCATGAGTAAACTGTATGTGTGTGTCACAAGTATTCAACCACCGAACAAATTCTTGCAAATGTTGTTCTGTTCCTCGCCATAATAAAAAGACGTCGTCGATGTATCTGTACCAGGCTACAATGTAATCCTGTAATGGAGTTTGGGGCATCCATTTGCTCTCAAAATCACCCATATATAGGTTCGCCACCGAAGGGGCACACGTGGCCCCCATGGCGACCCCAGCTACCTGGTGATAGAGTACCCCCTCAAAAATGAAAAAATTTTGATATAATGTTAATTGTGCTATTTGGAGAAGAAATTCTACTTTCTCGTTTGACAAATCTCCTCTAGCTCTTAAAGTTGTACTCACTATTTCTAATGCTTTCTGCTGCGGGATACTCGTGTATAATGATTGCACATCTAATGTAACAAGAAATACGTATTCTTCCTTTGCCCACCCGGCTAGTTCTTGTAAAATGCTCAAAAAGTGGGTAGTATCACGAAGATAAGAGGGGATTTTTACTAATAGCGGTCTCAAAAAAGAGTCTAAATAAGTCGACAGAGGCTCCAGTATTGTACCGCGAGTGGACACTATAGGGCGTCCCGGAGGTGTTTGAAGACTTTTGTGTATTTTAGGGACAGTATAAAATTTAGCTATAGTGGGAGATGTGACATTGAGATAACGCAACTCTTTTTTGGATATCAATTTATCTTCAAATGCTTTATTGGTCACTTGTTTTATCTGTTTTTGTATATCAGAACTGGGATCGTCTCGTAGTTGAACTTATGTGGTAGAGTCCTGTAACTGGACTCGGGCTTCTTCTACATAATAATCGCGATTAAGGACCACCACTGCTCCTCCTTTGTCTGCTCGTCTTATTACCAAGTCACTCCTGTCCCGAAGCTCTTTCAGCGCTCGCCGTTCCTCATATGGCAAACGATGATTGAAAGGGGTTGCCCAATATGATGGCAAGAGTAGGTGCACCTGCCGCTCCGTGCAGGTCACCCTTCCCCATGTCTTTGTTTAGGGGTGAACCCACCGCTCCGTGTAGGACACCCCTGTTTGTTGAGAAATTAGATAGTTAAGTTTATTTTAATTTATCCTGTTGCTATGAAAGGATCCACTGTGTCTGTCCCATGCCATTTTGAATTCTGGCACTGTATTTGCCCCCGCCACTTCCATCGGGAGGGCATTCCAAGCATCCACCACCCTTCCAGTGAAAAAGTATTTCCTGACATTGCCTTTCAATTTACCACCTTGCAGCTTCATGTTATGCCCTCTAGTTTTACAGTTTCCCTGTCTTTGGAAGAGGTCTATTTGTTCACTAATTATCTTTAAGTATTTAAAGGCCTGAATCATATCTCCCCTATCCCTCCTCTCCTCCAGAGTGTACATATTTAGATCTTCAAGTCTCTTCTCATAAGGCTTCTGACGCAGGCTCCAAATCATTCTGATCACCTTCCTCTGAACCGTTTCCAGTCTTTTTACATCCTTTGTGAGATATGGTCTCCAAAACTGAACACAGTATTCCTTTCTGCAGCCTTTTATGATTTTATGATTGTAAACCGCTCTGATACCCTGTGACGGGCGATATATAAAGTTTTAAATAAACATAAACAAACATAAACAAGTGAGGCCTCACCAGTGACTTATACAGTGGCATTAGTACCTCTTCCTTTCTACTGGTAATTCCTCTTTGTATGCAACCCAACATTCTCCTGGCTTTTGCCATTAACACCCAACAGGGAAGTCAATTCATTTCTTATAGTCATGGAGTCACTTCAATATACACAAATCATAGACACACCCACACACCGACAAGGGACAACCCTCAACCTCATCTTTGTCCCCAACCTAATTCTGGAGCACAATGCATATTTCACCCACAACTATGCCAATACCCTGGTCTGACCACTACATGATAACTTTCGATATGAGCATCACCCCAATGCCTGCCATTCTGGAACAACAACAATATAGAAAATTTAAATGATTCAATAAACAATTCTTCCTGCAAGAAGACCTACCAAGATTACACCAAGATACAACCGACCTTGATAATATAATCAATAATTGGAACGACGCCATTTCAAATGTCACAACAGCACCAAACAAAAACAAATAGAAGGCTCTATACAGAAACCATTCCATACCTTGGCAGTCAAATGAAATAAAAGAAGCAAAGAAGGAATAAAGGAAGCTAGAAAGAAAATGGAGACACAATAAAAATGAGAACCTCCTCCAACAATACACGAACAAGCAAAAGGATTACAATGAACTAATCAACAAAACTAAAAGAGAGTACCACACTAATCTTAACATGGAGGCCGTCAACAAACCCAGGGAGCTATTCGAAATAGTATGAACCCTCACCAGAGCCCACTCAAAAAAAAAGGAGGGGATATGCATCCACAACAAATAGCAAACGTTCTAATGGAAAAACAGAAATACATTCAACCTAATACTCAATCACAGACACCGACACATACAACATGCCTTAAGACCAGTGGAACATGGGGCAATTTCCATATACCAACTACAGAACAAATAGAACATAGTATCGCTAACCTGAACACCTCCACATCCTGATTAGATCCATGCCGTGTGGCCTGGATCAAAATAACCATAAAGGAATTAAGTCCATTCATACAAATAATAACTCAGATATCTCTTACACAAGGTACAAGTGCTAAAACAAGCTACCATAAGATCAATCCTTAAGAACGTCTCACTTGACCCTGCAGCATACCATCCGGTCTCCAGCTTACCATTCACTGCTAAAATCAAAGAGAGGACAGTGCATCAATATCTACAAGACTACATGAACCTACATACTCCACTGAACCCCATTAGCACGGTTTCAGACCCAACCATGGCATAGAAACCCTACTGACATCCCTCCACGACAGTATCATAAAGGGCACAGATAACATCAAAACTGGCTTCATCCTTATCTTCTTAGATGTATCCGCTGCCTTCAATATCATCTACCACAATATTTTACTGCAACAACTAAAAGAGATAGTCCTCCACAATTGCACCATCAAATGGTTCCAGTCATATCTAAACAACTGACAGATGCAGGTCTGAACAAATCCACACCATTAACAATTCACCAGGGCATCCCACAAGGTTCATCCATCTCCTTACTACTATTCAAACCTATATATACAACCCATCTATGATATTATAAAAAAACACAACATCCAGTATTAATTATATACAGATGACATCATGATTTACACCCCATTCAATAAAGACAAGCCCAACTACATAGTAACATAGTAAGTGACGGCAGATAAAGACCAGCATGGTCCATCTAGTCTGCCCAGCAAGATGGCAAGAGTAGGTGCACCTGTCGCTCCGTGCAGGCCACCCCTCCCCATATCCTTGTTTAGGGGTAAACCCACCACTCCAGGTAGGACACCCCTATTTGTTGAGACGTTATATGGTTCAGAAGTTAGATGGTACTGTTTATTTTGTTTTTATCCTATTGCTGTAAAGGGATCCACTGTGCTTGTCCCATGCTGTTTTGAATTCCGTCACCGTGTTTGCCCCCACCACTTCCATCGGGAGGGCATTCCAAGCATCCACCACCCTTTCAGTGAAGAAATATTTCCTGACATTGCCTTTCAATCTACCACCTTGCAGCTTCATGTTATGCCCTCTAGTTTTACAGCTTCCCCGTCTTTGGAAGAGGTTTGTTTGTTCATCATTTCTCTTTAAGTATTTAAAGGTCTGAATCATATCTCCCCTTTCCCTCCTCTCCTCCAAAGTGTACATATTTAGGTCTTCAAGTCTCTTCTCATAAGGCTTCTGATGCAGGCTCCAAATCATGCAATGACTATGTGACTCGAAGCAAACAACTTGAAAATAAACTACAAAAAAACAGAAGCACTACATATTCACAGGAAACACATCATTTGCTCTCCCTCCTACTATAAAACTATCACAAGGCAAAATAATAATAAAGAATGAAGTGAGGTATCTGGGAATCACACTTGATCAAAATCTTAACCTACAATCGCAGATAAATAAAACCACAAGGAACGCATACCATAAGATGAAAATCATCCAAAAACTGAAACCGCTGCTCAATCAAAACGGATTTCTGGTCCATCTGCCAAGCTACCATAACACTAAGCCTGGACTATTGCAATCGAATATATCAAGGCCTTCCAAAGCATCCCATTCAGCCACTGGAAATGGTACAGAGCATGGCAGCCCACATCATCACAGGATCAGCAAAACACGACCACAAAGACGAAGCAACTACACCGGCTCCCTCTATACTCACACACCAAATTCAAGACAATCCTCACCATATTTAAAATACTACACCATGCCTCTGCATATGCACTACAAACATTGGTCGCTAAAGACACCGAAACTCGACCTAGAAGAACAAACAATAAAAACCCGATTGTAACACCAATCGCCCACACAAAATCCAAACAAACCACCTGCAAGAGGGCTTTCTCCCTAACTGCGCCTGTGCTATGGAATTCCCTCCCACAAGACATCAGAGCTACTTTGGACATCAAAGACTTTAGAAAAAAGCTAAAAACCTACCTGTACAGGAAATGGAACATTTCAGAACCATTACATAGTGCAGCAACCATACACCTTAAGAACCCATCACCCCATGTTATGAAGCAGCCCCACCCCCTCCCACCCCACTGTCCTCGACTACCCTATATCATGTTATCATCTTAGTTCATGCTTTCTGTTAACCTTTTCCCTCTTTAAGTTATTATGTATGTTACCTGCAACTGTTACCACGTTACAATGTTAAACTGTAATCCATTACCATATTATAATGTAAACGTTATAAGGTAAACCGTTACCTTGTTGTACTGCAAAACTCTTTGACTAAAGGATAAAGCGGTATAAAAAACATTAAATAAATAAATAAACAAACAAAAGCTTGCCTTCTACGCATGAAGCCTCCAAGGTCCTCTCAAAGAGCATCTCGCCGAAGGAACTCACACGATGTGCCACTTGCCATCAAGCCTTCCCCTGAGAAGATGCTCACTTCCAGAGGGGCTCCACCTTACCTCTGCTTCAGGAGGCAGGTGAGGGCCTGGCTCTTCTCCCAAGCCTTTAATGACTGTGCAACTGACTATGCATCACTTACACTGCATCTGGACTAACTTGTTGCGTGCCCTGCGCAGTATTCAGCTGTACATAGCATTTACCCTCAGTCTAGCCACCCACTTTTATTTATGTTTATGTTTATTTTTATTTGATTGCCCTGTCCTTCATGGGGACAACAGAGCGATCTTGATGCCTTTGTCTTGCAGTGGAAGAAGGGAGACTGAAAACCTGGTTTGAACCCCCCTACTGTTGCTTGTGATTTTGGGCAAGTCGCTTGCCCCTCCCCTGCTTCATGTACACCCTCCAAGGGATAGGGAAAATACCTTCCATACCGTAATGTAATTCTCCTTGAGTTACTCCTGATAAAGGTGTCAGCTAAATCCAAAACTCATTTCCTTTGTCTGGCTGTCCTAATTGTGCTCGTCTCCTCTGCAGCCCAATAAGATATTTCTTTCTATTGTGCAGACATTGTGACATCATATCTATGTTATCCAAATGATCTACTGTGGCATCATTTGTATTCTGCTGCTATTGTGTGAAAATTCTACTGTGCTGTTCTATGTATAGGATAGTGACACTGGAAGTGGTTGACAAGGGGGTTGGGGTAGGATGGGATTTTTATCCATGAGGATGGGGGGAGGATGCTGGGGGGATTTATGGGGGGGGGGAAGGGGTTTGTTGTGAATTGCCTGGTATTCTTGTAATTATGTGCAGTATATCAAGTTAATAAATTCAAATTGAAATATAATTGCTATTACTAGGATTTAATTTACCCATCTCCAAGTTTACCGCATTGATCTACAGTATTTGTGTATGATGCGGACTTTTGGTTATTTTACTATTGTTATGCTGTTTCTACAATGCAATTTGTTTATGTCAGGTTACACCTGTTTTGGGTGAATCATTTGTATGTGGGCAGCTAATAAATAAATAAGGACATTGAAAGGATAGAGACAGTTCAGAAAAGAGCTGCTCAAATGACACCAGGCCTACACAGACAATCTAACTGTGCTCGCTAGATGAGCGAAGGGAAGAAGAGGATAGAAACCGTAAGGGGGTTATTTTAGAAGCCCTGTGCATGCTTTAGACATCTGAAAACAGGCGTAGAGATGGTCATAGCACAGAGATGTCCCTGGAGCTATTTTAGAAGCCCATTTTGTGGATGTTCCCAGCGCGAGGATGTCCAAGGCAGAACGCGGCGGGTGTACATGTGTCTGGGATGTTCCCATAAACTTGCTCTTATTGAAAATCGCAGCTCTAGGGATATTTTTGATTCCTCTTTTTTTTTATTGTATTAACTGCGGGGTCAGATGCTTGTTTCTGTTATGGAATTTGGAATAATCTCCCAGCAAAGATGGTGGGAGTCAGTACTGTGACCGTATTTAAGTCTCCTTGGAACAGGCGCAGAGCAGGCGAGGGAGGGAGATGAGCGCAGATGGATCAGGGTCTGTCGCGACACCGCAGGTAAAGACCAGTAGAAAAGCTGGATGGGGTCTTTATCTAGGGACAATGATAGTACAGTGTCCCTTTCTCTCTCCGACACTAGAATCAGCCGAGGAAGCCATTCTCCTATGTCCTATCACTAGCACAGACTAAGGAAGTGCCCGATGCTTGGTGTTAGCGTGGTTTTTTTTCCTTTCCCAGCACTTTATATCACTTACCCTCGGTCTAATCCTCAATTTTTACACTAACACTTGGTCACTGTTTGATTTTTTTCCTCCATTCTGTCTCTTACAGGTGGTATTTATAACAGAGTACGTCTCTTCTGGGAGTCTCAGGCAGTTTCTGAAGAAAACCAAGAATCGGAAAACGATGAATGCACGGGTAGGGGCGCAACAGTGTCTGTCTGATCTGCGTGTTGCAAGACTTGGTGGTAGGGTAGCAGGAGCTGCTGTTGCATAGGGGTATATCTATTCTACTATTGCATCATGGTGTGCTGTGACATCACTGTTTATCTGGTGTGAAATCCCATTTTCAAGTGGAAGCCACGCACTTCTTTTCATGCTGAAGATAGCCACAGGGACATGGTACCTATAGACATTTGAACCTTCTTTTCCTGTGATTACTTTTTGCATGATAAACAACACATGTAGACAGGGCCGTCCCGAACAATAGGCAAACTAGGCAGTCACCTAGGTTGGCAGTTTCTTTCGGGGGGAGGGGGATGGAAGAGCAGGGCATTCATAGCTAAACAATAAATTCTGACAGCCAGGAGAGGCATAGAACTTAAGGTTTGCCTAGGATGTCAACACTAAATCAACTCTGGGGCCGGCCCCTGCATGTAGACTTGAAAAT
This sequence comes from Ichthyophis bannanicus, assembly GCA_033557465.1. NCBI lineage: Eukaryota > Metazoa > Chordata > Amphibia > Gymnophiona > Ichthyophiidae > Ichthyophis > Ichthyophis bannanicus. Next base: position 1,886,449,708 of record CM066031.1, read on the forward strand.
ACCCTGGGTAATAGCTTTGGAATAATAGTAATAGTAATAATAATAGTTTCACATTTTCTACTTACTATGCTACTAACTAACATAGGAGACCAGTTTAGAGACGCTTTCATGTGTTAGATAGCCAGGTTGCAGGGATTTGAAAGATATAGTTTGGGTCAACTGAAAATGTCTACGAGTATTTCTCATTACACAGAGGGATTACATGTGTATTTTTAGAAATTTCCCCATCGGCACCAGCTCTCAGGAATAGGTTTCATAAACTTATTTTTTTCATTCAGGGCTTTAAAGAAAGGATTAAGGGGATCATTTCCTTAACCCATGTTTTTTATTGAGACATCAAAAGTACATAAGAAGCATGTTGCAGCCTTGTTGGTTAATTGGGCCACTTATGTATCGTTATTTTTATAGCAGGCTTTGTACTACCGACACTCACACATGTAAGTTCCTGGAGAAAGCTGCTCGTTTTTTTCGGTGTGTATTTTTGCAAAATCCATGTTCCCACTGCATAGGCTGGTAAATAAATGCATATTTGTTGGCATTCACATACAATAAGTGTTTTACAAAAGGCTCCATGTGTGACGCAGCCTTTTGTAAACTATCGGAAAAATGTGAATATTCCAACCTGGATGTCCCATGTCCCATGTCCAGCCAATATGTAAAATGGGGCTTCAGAGAGAGATCACTTATAGTATCTATATATACTACAAGAGGAATCCACAAATAATGTCTGGGCATTATGGGCCCGATATTGAATTAGGAAAGCTATGCATGTAGGTCACCCCTCCCCATGCCTTTGTTTAGGGGTGTACCCACCACTCTGTGTAGGTCACCCCTATTTGCTGAGATATGAGATACTTATGGGGTATGTTTACTAAACCGACTTAACGTGCGCCCGGCGATAGTGTGCAGGCTGCCATAAAAGGAGTGGGCGTTTCAGGCTTAAAGTAGCAAAACAGGATTATCGCGCGATAATGCACGCTGCTGCGCACATTATCGGGCGAAGCGCTGCTAAGTGCGTTAACGCGCGGTAATCTTAAGTAGGCACCCAGACATACAAACATAGAAACAGAGGTGTAGCACAATGGTTAATACACTGACTGATGATACAGGGGTCATGAGTTTGATCCCCCAGTGTGCCTAATGCATAAGGCTGGCTGAGACATCAGCTTTGACATGTAAGTATTGTTTTGTGAGGCATTTTATTTGTATTTTAATTATTGCTGCCAGCAAACACACCCTCATGTGCCATAACCTAAGGTGCCGCATAAGGCACCCTATAAGGCACTCCATAGGGCATATTATAAAGTGCACTGTCCGCCACGGCACCCTATAATGTCCCCTATAGGGCACCTTATAAGGCACCTTATATGGACTGTAACCATAAGGTGCCTCAGAAGGCGCTTTATAGGGCGCCTTATAAAGCGCCTTCTGAGGCACCTTATGGTTACAGTACTCTGAGGGTGTTTTTGCTGGCAGCACTAATGTACATTAAAAATAGACAGTGCTTTGGACAGCCCTATCAAATAACCCCACTGTGGGTTTGAACCCATAACCTCTAGCTCCACAGGCAGTGAAGTAACCAGTGGGCTACAGCTGCTAACAAACCCCTGGCTAGCTGCAGAAGGACTGCACGTCACCACAGAAACAGTCTGCTGTGATCACCAGGATAGGGTTAACCCACCCGTACCCATGATGCACTGCACATGCAAATCAGCAGTCTACAGATGATCACAAGATGGGGTATGCACCCCCACAGCACCTCGGCCTGGTAGGGGGAACTGACCGTGTGTGTTACTGGCACAGAGTAGCTACACACCGTCACATTGTGCGGGTACTGTGCTCACCCTGAGGGTGAGGTGGGGCGCCCAGCACCAGGTCCACAGCACCTTCCATGGCAGAAATAGGCCATGCTGCAGGTCCCCAGCAGTGCTAGTGTGTGAGATAGGTAGTTCTGCAGACACACCTTGGATACATCTGTATTTCTCAGTCAGGTGTAGCCCTTATGGACCCATAGGCGGATTATGTACCACCACCCAACCCACCCTCTGGGGTTGAGGGTTGGAAACAGGGTCTCCCACCAACAGATCCACATTCTACCTCCTGCAATGGAGGCAGTAGAGGGGACCAGCAACCCCAGTCCTGCTGGTGAATAGACACCCTACAGGGCAGTCAATGCAGCTCTGTACACATCCATAAAGCTATAGCAGACAGACATTAGGCCTGGAAATGCTCAAGTGCACCCCACTACTATCTGATATTCTCCTGCAGCAAGCCTTCAGCCGCTGCACCCTGCAAGGTGTTCTAGCAAGACACATACTAGCTGCAGACAGTCTGCTAGCTAGTCCGTAGTGCATGTTCCTGGAGGAGATGCATGCACCCAGACCTAGGATGTCAGCATACACACCAAGCAGATAAGTCGGTGATTGGGCCCCAAAAGGAACCCATAAATATCACATGAGAAAAATACTATATAGCACTATGGGGGAACCTAGTCATGCCGTGGTCACTGCTCAGTCAGGGTGAGAGTGACCTCCCAGCATGACATGCTGTGGCCATGCTGTCCGTGCAGGTGGTACCAGGCACTACAATGTCCGAGCCATTGCCCTATGCCCTGTGCAGATGCGGCCAGGCCAGGCCACCCTATCCAGGCTATTCTCACAGTACCTTGCTCCTCATTATGCAAATTGGCAGGCCAATACTGGCAACAGTGCTAGCAGTGTGGGCTGTGGAGGGTGTTGACACACACTCCACACACCTATGCCAGCATTGTGCAACTATAGAGGTGTTTGGGAGCCCTGGCCACCACACCAGTGCTGGGCACAGTGCAGGCATGGCTATGGTACACAATACTGTTGGGGTCACTCTATCAGACACCAGACCTGGGGCACACTCCACAGACATCAGAAAGGTTGCTATGATGCAGCTCAATCAGCCAATTGTGCTTAACGTAGGAATTGCTATCTGCCAGTTCTCATAGCAACCTTTTGATAGCTGTGTACAGTTTTCCCATGTTTAGGGTGGCATTGCTAAGGTATGCAAGTGCTAGTATGGGGAGATGCACGCAGGGCCCAACATCCTGCGTCTCCAGGAGGCTTGGGATAATGGAGCCTGTGGGTGCAGGTGTGTCTGCCCCTGTTGGCCGCTGCTCTAGGGCAGAGGTTCCCAACTCCAGTCCTGGAAGGCCAAACACTGTTCGGGTTTTCATGCTGTCCCTCATGCATATTCATTAGGGAGGGAGGAGTGGTCTAGTGGTTAGGACAAGGTACTTCAGGCCGGAGGGCCGGGGGTTCAAGTCCCACCTGGGGACAGCAATCTCAGGCCGGAGGGACTGGGATTTCTAGTCCTGTAGGCACTCCTTGTGGTCTTGGGCAAGCCACTTAACCCTCCATTGCCCATGTTCCCTGTAAGTATTAGTGTATGTGTCTCATATCCCCTCGTGTTAAATGTATCCCCCAATTGACCGCTTTGACCCGGTGAAAAGCAGGATATAAATACAGCTAAATAAATAAATAAATAAATCTGCATACCATGGGGGCGGTGCATAGCAATGCAGCACAGCCACATTTATTAGAGGCAGCATGGAACCTGAATGGTGTTTGGCCCTCCAGGACTGCATTTGGGAGACTCTGCTCTAGGTAATGCGCATGTTTATGGTGTCTGTGCTCTGTAGGGTAAAATGTAGGTGTTTTGGGCATGTCTACATCATCTGCACTACAGGTTCTGTCTGTATTAGCACACTGTAGTAGTGGGTAAAATATGGGGGCTGGGTTGGCAGGAACCACAGCTGGGACTTGAACCTGTGACTTTCTGCTCCTGAACACACTGGCTGTGTGCACTGCACCACCGTGTTGCCACAGAAACAGTGCATTCCCTGGGGATACCATGACTGTTCATCAGACAGGGCCTGTCTGTTGCCGTGCATGGCACCCACCTACACAGGGCTAGGCCACGGTCTGCTCTGGGCAGCTGCCACTGCCCCCTCCATCACCAGTACCCCCTCTGCCACCCTGCTGACATGCCCGTCTGCTGGTGCTGCTGGTGGAGCGCAGTCTCAGGCCATCCATTGTGCAAGTAGGCGACTGCCTATGGTGCAGGTTCTGGGGTAAGGGTGCCTGCATAGCTGTCCACGCTTCCCCCCAGCACCACCTGCCAATGTTCTGTGCCCTTGGGGGTACTGCAGTGCCAGGTCCCACAGTACCTGCTGGGTGCTATCCCCTGTGACACTGTGGGAAGCACACTCGTGCCCATGCTGGGCCCTCATCAGTTGCTGTCTGGCTGCTCTACTGTTTCAGCATTCCTATGGGCCACCTAGGCATCACCCTAGTCCGCACTGTGGCCCAGCTGCAGCACAGCATGTGCCATCTGCAGCCCTCTGTGTCCCCTTTCCCAGCATCTGTCCAGTTGCCCATTCCGACATGCCCGCCCTGCTGTTGTGGAACATGTGCATGCCATAGGAAACCTGTCCAATGGAGAGGGAAACCCTGATCAGTGCTATTTCACTGTGGGATCATTCACCTTGTATGGGGATGGAGCGTAGACCCTTCCAAAATTCATATCCTTTATTTGGAGCTTTCTTGGGAGTGTTTTTTGATGTTTCCCATTCATATCACTATTGCCCAGCTTGGTTATGTTTTTGTTATATTTTGTTGGGGTCATTTTCAATGTTTATTTGCACTTTTGTTCCGTGCACATGTATCACACTTATCACTTTTTGTATGTTTCCCTGATTTTGCTGTACATTGCTGACAGAAATGGTTTCTCTTCCCTTTAAATCAGCTCTAACGCCAGGTTTTCACTGGCGTTAGTTTTCAGCCTCAGATTTCACAGCGTTAGTGTGCCTGGAGCCTCTCCCCTCCCACTCTCCACCCATTGACCCCTTCTCTCCATCCCTGGGGAGCCTTCCTCCGCCCTCCGGGAGCCTTTCCCCGTCTTCAGCGCTCGTTTGCGCCGCTGCGCACGTTATCGTGCGATAAGGTACCTGTGCGCCTTAAAAAGCACCATTATCGCGCGATAAGGCACCTTATCGCGTGATAACGTCACAGAGCGCACGTTAAGACGGTTTAGTAAACATACCCCTATGTTTATTTTGATTTTATCCTGTTGCTATAAAGGGATCCACTGTGTCTGTCCCATGCCATTTTGAATTCTGTCACTGTTTGCCCCCACCACTTCCATCGGAAGGGCATTCCAAACATTTACCACCTTTTCAGTGAAAACGTATTTCCTGACATTGCCTTTCAGTTTACCCCCTTGCAGCTTCATGTTATGCCCTCTAGTTTTACAGCTTCCCCGTCTTTGGAAGAGGTTTGTTTGTCCAATAATACTCTTTAAGTATCTAAAGGTCTGCAGCATATCTCCCCTGTCCCTCCTCTCCTCCAGAGTGTACATATTTAGGTCTTCAAGTCTCTTCTCATAAGTCTGATGCAGGCTCCAAATCATTTTGGTCACCTTCCTCCGAAGTTTCCAGTATTTTTATATCCTTTATGAGATATGGTCTCCAAAACTCAACACAGTATTCCAAGTGAGGCCTCACCAGTGATTTCTACAGTGACATTATGCAACCCAGCATCCTTCTAGCTTTTGCCACCGCCTTGTCACACTGTTTCACCACCTTGAAACAATCATTCCGAGGTCCTTCTCCTGGTCCGTGCACACCAACCTCTCACCCCTTATCGCATACATTTCCCTTGGATTTCTGCTTTCCAAGTTCATGACACTGCACTTCTTCACATTAAATCTTAACTGCCAAGCATTAGACCATTCTTCCAGCTTTTGTAGATCTCTCCTCATGTTATCCACACCCTCAGGGGAGTCCACTGTGTTGCAAATGTTCGTGTCATCTGCAAAAAGACAGACTTTTCCATTCAGTCCTTCAGCAATATCATTCACAAATACATTGAACAGTGCCGGGCCCAGGACTAAACCCTGGGGCACATCGCTAATCACCTTCCTTTCATCCGAGTGAGTTCTGTTTACCATCACCTTCTGTCGTCTGTCAGTCAACCAATTTCTGATCCAGTTCACCATTGTCAGAGAGAGGTTGCTGGGCTTGATGGACCTTGGTCTGTCTTAGCATGGTTTATCTTAAGTCCTTATGCATGGCTTATCTTATGTCCTCGCACCGAGGAAGTTTCTCCAGGGCCATGTGCCCTTGAGGGAAGGGTTAGGACAGCCGTTATAGTTGGTGATTCGATCATTAGGCATGTAAATAGCTGGGTGGCTGGTGGACGTGAGGATCGCCTGGTAACATGCCTGCCTGGTGCGAAGGTAGCAGACCTCACACACCACCTAGATAAGGTCTTAGATAGTGGTGGGGAGGAGTCTGCTGTCTTGGTACATGTCAGTACCAATGACATAGGAAAATGTGGTAGGGAGGTTCTGGAGGCTAAATTTAGGCTTTTAGGTAGGAAGTTGAAATCCAGAATTTCCAGGGTAGCGTTCTCCGAAATGCTTCCCGTTCCACGCGCAGGACCCAAAAGGCAGGCAGAGCTCTGGAGTCTCAATGCGTGGATGAGACAATGGTGCAGAGATGAGGGGTTCGGATTTGTTAGGAACTGGGGAACATTCTGGGGAAAGGAGGGGCTCTTCCGAAGGGATGGGCTTCACCTTATCCGGGATGGAACAGGCTGCTGGCATTAACCTTTAAAAAGGAGATAGAGCAGCTTTTAAACTAGATAATAGGGGAAAGCCGACAGTCACCCAAGAGCGCATGGTTCAGAAGAAGGTATCCTTGAAGGATACTACCAAAAGCAGAGAGGTTCCAAAAAAGAGTAAAGTAGCCCAAATGCCCTCAAGTATGGAGCAGACAGAGCTTAAAGATCCCAAATTACCCATGTCTAACAATAGCCAGATTAATATGAATAAAATACAGTCTCTAAAATGCTTGTATGCAAATGCTAGAAGTCTAAAAAATAAGATGGGAGAGTTAGAATATATAGCACTAAATGAGAGGCGAGAATAAAAGCAGCGTCCCTGCGGGGCGGGCCCGCGCCTGAGGGCCCTTTGGCGTGGCCCTTAGGCGGTGGTCCTTCAGCACACAGCGCGGCGCTCCGAACCCCGCCAAGGACCTACTGACCCAGCCACACGCATGAACCAGCTACCTGCATAGGTCGAGCTCCCCAAATCCACACGAAACACCCACAAGACCTATAAATACACTGCGGAAAACCCCACTAACCTGCGAACCCAATCCACGGCAGAAGCCCATCTTAGCTTTGAGCTCCCGTACCGGTCGAGCTCGCCGAACCTCTCCACCCAGGGGCAAAGCTGAATCTCTGAATACTTCAAGGTCATCTCAGAGAAGGCATCCAAAGAAAAACCCAACAACCCGGAATATCCAGTCCTCCTGTTGAAAACCCTGCCAGAAGCACCCAACAAGCTCTGCAAAACAGCCGACAGGAAACCCACCGAACGCCGGTCACAACCTTCGTCAGAAACCCAGCTAAGCTCGAGCTCCCTGCACAGGTTGAGCTCGCCTGAAACCCATCCCAGCCAGCACCAGAAAACCCAGGTTACTCTATCTCACTTGTCCTGTGGCTTTTCACACTAAAATCGCACAGCAACCAAAGCTGGGACACTGCTTGAGCGTAACACCCACACTGACGTTTTGTAGTGATTTTGCTGTATCAATATACATGTAACTCTGCATAGCTATAGCCACATTTATCTACGTGGAGCAGTTATTTACACAGCTTTATATGTGTAGCACAGTTATCTGCAAACTTAGAAGTAGTGATTTTTGCTGTATCAATATACATGTAACTGCATAGCTATAGCCACTTTTATATACATGTAGCACAGTATTTACAAATGTTTTCAGTTCCACTTGTTATGTAAAACTTGCAAACAGAAACACAGGGCCACCACCTGATTTCTGACCCACTGTAGGAAGAAGCATCCATCTATTTCAAAACTCAGAAAGCAAATTCCCCCAACAGAGTAACAAACGACTTAACGGGCAAAATGGAGCTCCTCAAATATGTACTGTTAATATCCATGTATCTAATTATACCAACACTCACTCTAAACCTCAACTTGCACTACACCCTGTACCAAACCATATGTCCAATCTATTACATCTACCACCCCCTTTTAATAACAGTACTGCCGCAGCAGAATCTATACAATAAACACTATCCACCCCCCCCCCGCCCACCAAGATCACACGCCACTACCAAATATAAGATCTCACTTCGTGCACCAGACACCTTCACGAAATCCCCAGTACCCCAAACCGCAAAGATCTAGCCAGATCAAACACATAGCAAGACAAAACAAACGCAAACAGAAAGTCCAACCCATTCAAGACTCCTACACCACCATCCTCATCAACGCCAGATCAATAAGGAATAAAACACACATCATACACAATATCATCACAGATGACCAGCCTGACATCCTATGCATCACGGAAACTTGGATCACCGATGCCGACGCCGCAATAACAAACCAAATAATCACTCCCGGATACAAGTTATTCAACTGCCCTCATGCATCTAAAAGAGGAGGAGGAGTCCTAATTGCAGCCAAATCCACCTTATCGCTAACTGGCACCTCCCAAAGCCCAACCAAGGACATTGACATACTCAAAGTGGAAAACAACGCTATAGCAATCTGCCTAATCTACAGACCCCCGTCATCACATCCAGAGACACTGGCCATAGCACTAGAAAGCGTCTCCACCACAGCAATCAGGAAACACCAAATTATCCTCGGAGACCTAAACCTACCATCACTACCGCACTGGCAAGCCAACACCTTCATCGAAGCCATGGAGCAACTTGGTTACAAGCAAATAATAAATGATGCTACCCATATCAAAGGAAACACCCTGGATATGGTATTCGTACCCACAGAACAACAACCTGACAAGGGAAGAAATCATGTAACAAAAATAACGCAAGTCCCATGGTCCGACCACCACAAAATTGAGATCAAGATGTACATACCCTCGCTAACTAAAAACCCAAAAACTGAACAACCAACTCACACACACAGAAGCTTTAATAAATACAACAGTGAAGCCCTCATCAACTCCATCACATCACACATAGACCTGGAAAGCACTGACCTCAACAGTCTAATAAACAGCTGGAACTCAGGAATTCAAGAGACGTCAGAACCAAAATGGAAAGCAACAAAAAACAAGCCCAAGTCCAAAACCGAACCATGGTACTCAGATACCCTGACCAGCCTAAAGAGAGAACTACGAAGAATAGAGAGAAAATGGCGACAAAGCAAATCCGACGAACACAAAACAGAATATCTAACCCTACTCTCAAAATACAAAAGCGAAGTCAACCAATCAAAGCGAACGCATCACACAAACTTACTAAACAAAGCTTTAAACAAGCCCAGAGAACTGTTCGCCCTGGTCAAATCCCTCACCAAAACAGCACAAGAGGATCAATACAACGACAAAATCAAGGTTCAAGCCCTAGCAGATCACTATGCTAGCAAACTAAACCCACAGATAGGAGCCAAACCCTTACAACCCTTGGGCGAAACCCCCCCCACGCAACAATCTACCACGATGACGAGCCATACCCTCATCACCCACTGGACCAATTTTTGCAGCATTGGAGACAAGCAAGTCATGAACATAATTGGCAGCATCAACACCACAACCTCTCCACTAGACCCCTGCCCAGCTACATGGGTTAAAGCAACGAAAACAGAAACCGCTCACCAAATCGCTCACATAGTAAACCAATCACTCCAACAGGGAATCATGCCAACGCAACTTTAAAAATCCATCATAAGACCAATACTGAAAAATAAAACACTCAACAAGGAAGACCCAGCATCTTACCGCCCAATATCCAGTATAGCACTGCTAGCAAAAATTATTGAAAAGGCGGTCCTACAGCAATTACAGGACCACCTGGACAACAACGGAACATTAGATGAGCATCAATACGGTTTCAGACCACACCATGGGGTCGAAACCCTACTTATTGCACTACTGGACAGCCTACTCAAAGGGATTGAAAACAAAAAGAAAATGTTCATTCTCATAGTCATTGACATCTCAGCGGCCTTCGACACGGTCCACCATCAAACACTCCTAAACAGAATAGAAGCAATAGGAATATCGGGAACCCCCCTAAAATGGTTCTCATCGTATATCTCCAACAGAATGCAACAGGTACAGTTTAACAATGAAAAAGCAAAGGCTTTCCCCCAAACACAGGGCATACCACAAGGCTCAGCACTATCCTCGCTTCTTTTCAACGTGTACATGAAACCAATCTGTGATATATTCAAAAAGCATAAAATCCACTACCACATTTACGCTGATGATATTATGCTGTACACTCAACTCGACGCAAGCAACCCAAACTACTCACAGCTAGAAGAATGCAAAAAAGAGATGCAAACATGGCTCCAACGAAACAACATGGCCATAAACCATTAAAAAAACGAAGTCATGTTCATCTCAAGAAAACCAGAGTTTCAACCCACCAGCTACAATCTCCCTATGCGAAAATACCTATCAAACAAAGAATGAAATAAAGTACCTCGGAGTAACACTCGATAGTGAACTAAAGATGGTAAAACACCTCCGCTAAACAGGGCCATTTTTCACAAACTTAGGGTTATACAGCCTCTAAGGAACATCATTGAAGCCACCGATTTTAGGACAGTAGCCCAAGCCCTCATCATACCCCATTTTGATTACAGTAACGCAATTCTACAGGGCCTTCCAAAGAAAACCCTAAGCATCCTCCAGATGGCACAGAACGTCGCGGCCAGAATCATCACGAAAACAGGCGTTGCTGAACACATCACTCCAGTTCTAGTCGAACTACACTGGCTCCCCATTGTAGCCCGCATAAAATACAAAACCCTAGTAACCACATTTAAACACATCCACAACCTGGCACCAACCTTCCTCGCTAACCTAATCAACTTGCAACCCGCTAACAGAAACAGGCGAACCACCAACATAAACAACCTACATGTACCAATAAGTATAAGATCAGTTAAAACAGCCACAAGCAACAGGGCATTCTCCTATACTGCCCCCATACTCTGGAACCAACTCCCTCCTGAGCTGCGCTCAATCGATGACCTGACGGTCTTCAGAAAACAACTAAAGACGTACTTATTTCAACAGGCCTACAACACCTCCTGAACAGTAAGGCATCTCAACCAATACCTACAAAACCAAAATGTAGTCAAGTGTAAAGTATACTTAGGTACCAAAATGTAATCAAGTGTAAATTGTATATATGTAAATCTCCCTCACCCCCCCTTCCAACTGTGTGTTGTGCATATCCCATGAATCTTGTTGCACATATTGTGAAAATGCTTGTCTTTGTTCTGTCAACCTTAGTTTATAATCTTGTAAATCACGCTGTAATACTTGAAATTTTGTCATTGATCCGACATTTCCCCCTTTCGCATAATCAAACCGCTCCTGATCGCTGGAAGTAGCGGTATACAAATATACGCTAAATAAAATATGATTGGAATATCAGAGACATGGTGGAAGGAGGACAACCAGTGGGACACTGTGATACCTGTCTACAAACTATATCGTAATGATAGAGCTGATCAAATTGGTGGAGGGGTTGCGCTCTATGTTAGAGAGGGCATTGAGTCAGAAAGGATTAAAGTTTTGCAGGAAACAAAATTTCCTGTAGAATCTCTATGGATTGAAATTCCATGTAAAAAGGGGAAAGCGATGGCAGTGGGGGTGTACTATCGACCGCCTAGCCAAAATGAACAAATGGATGATGAAATGCTCAAAGAAATCAAGGAAGCTAACAAATGTTAGAGCGCAGTAATAATAATGGGTGATTTCAATTACCCCGGTATCGACTGGGTCAGTGTCACGGCAGGACATGCTAGGGAGATAAAGTTCCTAGATGAAATAAATGACTGCTTCTTGGAGCAGCTGGTTCATGAACCGACCAGAGGGGAAGCCATATTAGACCTAGTCCTTAGTGGAACACCAGATCTTGTGCAAGAGATAAGGGTGTTGGGGCCACTTGGTAATAGTGATCATAGCATGATCGCGTTTGATTTAATTAGTGGAGGAGGGATAGTAGGGAAATCCAAAGTATTACATTTTAACTTTCGAAAGGGAGACTATGATAAAATGAGGAAAATAGCTAAGAAAAAACTAAAAGGAGTAGTTGCAAAGGTTAAAGACTTACATCAAGCTTGGGTGTTGTTGAAAACTACTATCTTGGAAGCCCAGACCAGTTGTATTCCACGCTTTAAGAAAAGTGGAAGGAAGTCCAAAAAACTGCCCACATGGTTTAAAGGTGAGGTCAGAGAGGCTGTTGTTGCCAAAAAAGCATCTTTCAGGAAATGGAAAAAAGAGCCAAATGACGAAACCTGGAAACAGCACAAACACTGGCAAGTTAGATGCAAGGCATTGATAAGGCAGGGAAAGGGAGAATTTGAGAAGAAGCTTGCTGTGGAAGCAAAAACGCGAAATAAAGACTTTTTCAAGTACATTCGTAGCAAAAAACCTGTGAGAGAGTCAGTTCGTCCATTAGATGATAGAGGGGTTAAAGGGGCACTAAGAGGCGACAAGGCGATAGCGTAGAGACTGAATGAATTCTTTGCTTCGGTCTTTACTGAGGAAGATGTAGGGATGTTACCCATGACTGAAGTGGTATTTAAAGGTGCGGAAGAATTGAAGGAAATATCGATACATCGGGAAGATGTATTACAACTATTAGATAAACTGAAGAGTAGCAAATCACCTGGGCCGGATGGTATACATCCAAGGGTGTTGAAAGAACTGAAATATGAGATTGCAGACCTGCTATTAGTAATCTGTGAATTTTCATTAAAATCATCTGTAATACCTGAAGAGTGGAGTACCGGGAAAAATGGTAGAAACCATCATAAAGAATAAAATTACTCTGCATGTAGATAGTCATGGCCTAATGGGAGACAGCCAACATGGCTTTAGACAAGGAAGATCTTGTCTTACTAATCTGTTATGTTTTTTTGAAGGTGTGAATAAACAGGTGGACAAAGGTGAGTTGGTTGATACAGTGTATCTGGACTTTCAGAAAGCCTTTGACAAGGTCCCTCATCAGAGACGTTTGGCAAAACTAAAGAGTCATGGGATAGGAGGCAGTGTACTATTGTGGATCAGGAACTGGTTAAAAGATAGAAAGCAGAGGGTAGGGCTAAATGGCCAATTTTCCCAATGGAAAAAGGTGAATAGTGGAGTACCCCAGGGATCTGTACTGGGTCCGCTACTTTTTGATATATTCATAAATGACCTGGAAAAGGGAATAACTAGTGAGGTTATCAAATTTGCAGATGACACAAAACTGTTTTAAGTTGTTAAAACCCAAGAGGACTGTGGAAAACTGCAGTAGGATCTGTATAAATTGGAAGACTGGGCATCCAAATGGCAGATGAAATTTAATGTGGACAAGTGCAAAGTTATGCACCTAGGAAAGAACAACCACACTATGGTTACACGATGCAAGGTTCCACATTGGGAACCACCACCCATGAAAAAGATTTAGGAGTCATCGTGGAAACATGTTAAAACCCTCCGCCCAGTGTGCAGCGGCGGCCAAGAAAGCAAATAGAATGCTAGGTATCATAAGGAAAGGAATGGAAAATAAAAAAAGGATATTATAATGCCTCTGTATCGTTCCATGGTATGACCGCACCTTGAATATTGTGTGCAATTCTGGTCGCCGTATCTTAAAAAGGATATAACGTAACTGGAGCAGGTCGGACTCGATGCTTCGCCCATCACTTACCCCTTATCCTTGTCGTCCCCCCAGAACCCCCCCTGCCCCCACCCCATACATAACACTCAGACACCGCACTTTTGGTAAACACTTCTGGTCGCAGCTTTATTAAACCAAGAAACTGTATAACAATAAACATCTAATAACCATAATTTTCAGACCCAGCGAAATGAGCCCCACCAGCCATATCCATAGCAAGGTGCGCCTGCCTCCGCCTTCCCAACTTCTCTCCCCCCCCCCGCCAGGGCACCCGACTTCGCCATATCATTGGCAAAAGCCCGCCCAGAGGTTCTCCGGGTCGGGGGTACCCCACCCCCGTCCCAAGTTTATCCAAGGCTCCGGACCCCAGAAACCTCCAGGATCCCGCTCAACCCCCACTGCGACACCCCGAATCCCATTCTCAGTACCATAGGGCGGGAGGGTGGGCCGCCGCTCACCGGAGCTTCGCAAAACTGGCCCCGACTTCCAGCTCCTCGCCCTTCTCTCCTCGGCTTTCCTTCTCTCAGTGGCTCTCCTCCACGCACCAGACGCTAGGAGAGCCAATGGATTCAAATTTCCCCCACTACGTCCCCTGACTCCCCCTCCCCCCGCGAAGCTGTCCCCGCATCTCGCCGAGCCGCCCTGTTAAAGGCGGCCAGCTTGGGACTCTGCCCTTGCGGCCTTCATTTATTAGAAAAGGTACAGCCACCAAAATGGTAAAGGGAATGGAAGGCTACTCCTATGAAGAGAGGCTACAAAGGTTAGGGCTCTTCAACCTGGAAAAGAGACGGCTGAGGGGAGATTTGATAGAGGTCTATAAATTAATGAATGGAGTGGAACGGGTAAACGTAGATCGATTGTTTATGCTATCAGAATATAGAAAGACTAGGGGACATGTAATGAAGCTACAGGGTAAACTATTTAAGACAAATAAGAGAAAATATTTTTTCACTCAACGTGTAATCAAACTCTGGAATTTGTTACCCGAGGATGTAGTAAAAGCTGTTAGTGTAGCTGGGTTTAAAAAAGGTTTGGACAAGTTCCTGGAGGAAAGGTCCATAAACCATTATTAAAAGGGACACAGGATATCAATGCCTGACCCAATACAAGCAATGTGAAACCTCTGTCTTTTGGGGAAACTGCTAGGTACGTATGACCTAGATTGGCCACTGTTGGAAACAGGATACTGAGCTTGATGGACCTTGTTCTGACCCAGTATGGCATATCTTATGTTCTTATCTATTTTAATGCTTGTCAGTATTTTAAAACAGGTTATTTATGCTTGTTTTTGGCCACTTACACACGCAAATGACTAACATGCCGCATTTACATGCATTGTTACTGCTTAAAACTAGGCATCTCTTTGTAAAATGACCCCCTGTGTGAGCAACCCCTTTGTCTTCCGGTTTGGGTCATTTGATAAAGACGGGGGCATCTGCTATCAGTAGATGGACTTCTAGAGATTTCAAAAACTCCTCACTCCATCCAGATCAGAAAAGTCAGCAGGAAGCAAATGTTCCTGTTATTCAGCAAAATGTCAAGAATATTTGGTCCAACAGAATATAGGTGCTGGTGAGCCTGAACCCTCCTTAGATAAAGCAGGTCATGGGCCTTGAGTAGCACATGATCAGTAGAGGCAGAGAGTCACCTACCAGTTGAGTTCCTGCAGCAAACCAGGGTAGACTCAATAATCACTGGGGTAGGACAAAGTCCACAGCTGCAGTGGGACAAAACCAGGCTTGGCTCAGCCTCTCATGGGTGACCTAGGTCACATTTCTTTTGATAAAAGCAGTGCTTGGCAGAATCTGGAACGCTCCTGAAAAGTACCAAGTTAATAAATTATAGCAGACTCTGTTGGTGTTTATAACTAGTGTATAGAGGGTTGCCCTTCCATATGAGAATGATTCTATGAGCGGAAAGCATGTCTAGAGCAATGAGCTAGTGATAACTTCCAGACTAAGCTTGAAGAAGGGTTGGAGGGAAGTGGAAATGCCTGAGGTGTTCCATAGTGACGGCTCTATTGCTGGTTATAAATGCAGGGCCGGCATTACCACTAGGTGAACTAGGTGCTCCCTAGGACACCAGACCTCTGGGGAGTGCCCACTGCGGCCCCTGCACGGCAGTGATGGCAATCGGAGCATGGGCTGGAGGGCGGGGGCACTTGGAATGAGATTTACCTAGAGTGTCTCATATCCTTTGCGCCTGCCTTATATAAAGATATTTCAGCTGATTCTGCTTTCTGCAGAGAACCTCTCTCACTGACATGTTGGGGTTTCTGGGAGGGCAGGAAATTAGACAGGGCAACACATTAATAGAGGGAACCATTATATTTATTTAGCAGTGCTTATATACCACAGGTCAAAGCGGTGTACATTCAGGTATGGAATATATGTCCCTTATCCCCGAATGACTCACAATCTATGTTTTGTACCTGAGGCAACGGAGCGTTAAGTGGCTTGCCCAAGGCCACAAGGGGCATGTGTGGGACTAGAAACCAAAGCCCTTCCAGCCTGAGGTTGCTGTCCTCCAGCAGGATTCAAATTCCTGGCCTAAGGCAACATGCCCCAACCACTAGGCCACACCACCCTCCATCTTTCCTTACAGGCCATGGGAAAACCAAAAGAGCACATAGAATAAAGGGGCGGTCAGCCAAGAGCTCTGCTAGCACCTCTGGAGCCTTGGCTCAATAATAACTGGTACTGGACAACTTGGCGTGACCTTTGACTCCTTTCTTCTGCTAGGCCTGGAAACGCTGGAGCACACAGATCCTGTCAGCTCTCAGGTGAGTGCACCATAGCGTCCCTCCTGTCCAGACTGCTGTCAGAGCTTCACATTTCGGGGTACACTTCCTAACAGCATCTCTCTCCTAACAGCTTCCTACACTCCAGTGACCCTCCCATCATCCACGGAAACCTCACCAGTGACACGATCTTCATCCAACACAATGGACTCATCAAAATTGGTTCAGGTACTCTCCCAGTGTGTCTAGCAATCCTCCAGACATAAGGATCCTCTGTGCTTATCCCAAGCCTTGCTCCTCATACCCCCCACAGCTAAGGATCCTCTGTGCTTATCTCAGGCTTTACCCCTCACTCCCCCCTAGCTAAGGATCCTCTGTGCTAATCCCAGGCTTTACCCCTCACTCCCCCCACAGCTAAGGATCTTCTGTGCTTATCCCAGGCTTTACCCCTCACTCCCCCACAGCTAAGGATCCTCTGTGCTTAACCCAGGCTTTACCCCTCACTCCCCCATAGCTAAGGATCCTCTGTGCTTATCCCAGGCTTTACCCCTCACTCCTCCACAGCTAATGATCCTCTGTGCTTATCCCAGGCTTTACCCCTCCCTCCCCCCATAGCTAAGGATCCCCTGTGCTTATCCCAGGCATTACCCCTCACTCCCTCCACAGCTAAGGATCCTCTGTGCTTATCCCAGGCTTTAACCCTCACTCCCCCATAGCTAAGGATCCTCTGTGCTTATCCCAGGCTTTACCCCTCACTCCCCCCACAGCTAAGGATCCTCTGTGCTTATCCCAGGCTTTACCCCTCACTCCCCCCACAGCTAAGGATCCTCTGTGCTTATCCCAGGCTTTACCCCTCACTCCCCCACAGCTAAGGATCCTCTGTGCTTAACCCAGGCTTTACCCCTCACTCCCCCTACAGCTAAGGATCCTCTGTGCTTATCCCAGGCTTTACCCCTCACTCCCCCTCAGCTAAGGATCCTCTGTGCGTATCCCAGGCTTTACCCCTCACTCCCCTGCAGCTAAGGATCCTCTGTGCTTATCCCAGGCTTTACCCCTCACACTCCCCACAGCTAAGGATCCTCTGTGCTTATCCCAGGCTTTACCCCTCACTCCCCCCACAGCTAAGGATCCTCTGTTCTTATCCCAGGCTTTACTCCTCTCTCCCCCACAGCTAAGGATCTTCTGTGCTTATCCCAGGCTTTACCCCTCACTCCCCCCACAGCTAAGGATCCTCTGTGCTTATCCCAGGCTTTGCCCCTCACTCCACCCATAGCTAAGGATCCTCTGTGCTTATCCCAGGCTTTCCCCCTCACTCCCCCACAGCTAAGGATCCTCTGTGCTTAACTCAGGCTTTACCCCTCACTCCCCCTACAGCTAAGGATCCTCTGTGCATATCCCAGGCTTTACCCCTCACTCCCCCCACAGCTAAGGATCCTCTGTGCTTATCCCAGGCTTTACCGCTCACTCCCCCCACAGCTAAGGTTCGTCTGTGCTTATCCTGTAGCAGCAGAGCGCAGACAAACCAATGATACCAGGAGTCTGTTCAGAAGGTCCAAATCATTTATTTGTGCACAAGTCTCAAGCAGAATCAAATTCAAAATGGCTGAGCAATGGTTTCTAGCAAAACAACAACTTTTATACCGTTCTTCTCCATTCTAGACATAGGCAAACTTTTCATTGGTCCCAGTAACCCCTCTCACCCATCTATTGGTCCCGGTAACATTACGTAGTTGTCCAATTAGGACTCTGGTCTGGGCTCAGCACCTGCTTACCCCCCTTCTAGTCCCAATTACAATGGTCAGTTCACCAACTTAGATACTTTCCTCCTCCAAGGTCATTTAGCTAGTTAGAACATGTGGGAAAGCAGGGCACTGTAACTTTTCTTACAGCAAGTTAATTAATTCCATAGAAGCTGTGCTCTCTTATCAGTACCAATTAGACTTGTTTTTCTATATTTTCTAAGTTTCGATTCTGCTTAGCTATACTAAATTGTGTTCAGTTAAGTTTCAATTCTACGGTGTCATCATTCAGGGGGGTTTTCATTCCTCTGGGCCTAACTACAGGCTTCATTTACAGGTCAAGCTGCTTAGGCCTGTCTGTTTAGTTCAATTAGCATGGAGCATAGGCTTTCGCCTACCACATTCCCCCCTTTGATTATTCTCACCTGCAAGTGAGAAAGGGTGAGAATCAAATCACATAATACTAGGTAAAGATATCACTCTGTGGTATAGGGTAGTAGTTTCACATAGCTGGTAGCTTTGTAGCTGCCTTACGCTCTACAGTGTTATTAATAACTGAAGTTAGCATCCGCAAGCAAAATGACAAGAAACAAGGGAGCAACAAGCAGATAGTCAAAGTCCATAGTTTGGCAAGAGTGGGAAAAAGAACTAAAGGATTAGAAGGTTCAGGAGCATTTATACCGGACCATCAAGATGTCTTCTTTGTTGTGCTGTTGTAAAACTTCTGATTTAGACAGTCCAGCTGTCCAATCTTCATAGCAAATTGTGGTCCGGTGCGAACAAAACACAAACTGTCAACAATGGGGTGGGCCAATACCCACTCACTAGTAGTATTATGTAAATCAGTCTGATCATAGGGGATGAAATAATTCAGTTCTTGAGCCTCCCAAGGCCACTGATCTCCCATCTTGGTTCCTCCACAAAGAGAAACAGTCATAAATGTGGAGACTAGATGCTACTGCTTCGGCAAGTTCAAGAAACAAGTTCTGGGAGGCATGAAGAACCTTCAGCCCAGTTCGCGTGGTACTTATACAGGCTGCACAGGGTGGTAAAGCAAAAGTCATTTCAAAGCACCCCAAGGCTGCTGCCAGAATAAAGCAATAATAAGAATTCATAATGGGCATAGTCTCTGGAAAATTGGTGGAACTGTTGGCATCCACAATAGATAACAAATGTAGAGTTGATTGTAGATCCTCAAGCTTCTGCCGTACGTAGACCTACCAGCTTTGTGGCAGGAGTAGGGCTGTAGATCCCAAAGTATCACTGTCCTCTGGGATGTCTCAGGTTCTTAAAATATCATAGTACAGTCTCTCAGGCTATTATTGCCTTGAGGAGATCAGAGTATTTGAACACAGTTTCTTAGAAGACTCAATTTCTTAACACAACACAGTCTATTTCTGATGATTGCAGCTTTCTCCAGATGCGAGGCTTACCTTCAGATAAACAGATAGTCTTGAAATAGTGCAGTTTCTGAGGGACCAATAAGTCTTAGGTCCGTGGTTGTTGTCGTAGGGTGAGGCGCAATGGAGTCTCAGGATGCTGTACAGTAGTCCATTGATCAGGTTCAAAAGCAGTTGCTGGCTTTACTCGACTATAATGGATCCAAGGTTCGAATTCTGCGACTTTTACTGCAGTTGGAGTTGACAGGATGACAACATAGGGTCCCTTCCAATGCAGGGCTAACGGTATCCTTCTCCACTCTTTGATCCACACCGAGACTCCAGGCTTGAAAGGATGCAGGGGTTCAGGCAAATTGATGGGCGATCGATTTTGCACCCAGGTATGAAGACTCTGCAAAACAGAACTTAAAACCAATAGTTCATGCCTAATAATTTCAGATCCTATTTGTCTCACATCTCCTTTTATTCCCTATAAATAGGCTACAGATTCTCAGAATCTCAAAAAGGGGAACTCCTAAAGACTTAGCAGGGGCTAAGTATATCCTAAGAAGGGCTATAGGAAGAACCTGGGGCCACTTCAGGTAAACCTCTTGGCAAAGTTTGGACAACTGAGATTTCAAGGTTCTATTTATTTTTTTTTATTTATTTAACATCTCTTATATACCGCACTATTACCATCAGCGCGGTTTACATGGAACAAACATATACATACAGAAAAACTGTAATGCATTTTACAAGTAACAGGAATTTGAACTTGGTAGTAAGGGAAACTATATACACTATATAACTATATACAATAGTCTATACACATTAGTCACAGTTGAAGTTGTCTTGACCTGATTATGGATGTAGTGTTTCTCTTGTGTAAAACTAAATCGGGAAATAGCTTAAGAAGAGGTGGTGTTTGAGGCTTTTTCTGAATTGTGTTAGGCTGGATATGGCTCTAAGTTCTGGTGGTAGTGCATTCCAAGCTGTTGGGGCATGAATGTTGAAGGCTCTTTTAGATGTTTCCTTATTGTATCTGACTGTTTGTCTTGGGATTGTTAATGAGTTTATAGTAGTTGATCTTCTGGATCTATTGGGAGTCTGTGTGTGTATGAGGTTGGTGATCGTTGATGGTGCTTGATTGTTTAAGGCTTTGAAGGTAATGATTAGTATCTTGTAGTGGAATCTTGCGTTGATTGGTAACCAGTGGAGTCTTTTTAGAATTGGAGTTATGTGGTCTGTTTTTGATATTCCTTCGAGTACTCTGGCAGCGGTGTTCATCGCCAATTGTAGAGGATTTAAAGATGATTGCGGGAGACCATGTAGAATTGCATTTGCGAAGTCGAAATGAGGCATCACCAAGGCTTGGTAGACAGTTCTGAAGTCTGTGGGTTCAAGTAGAGGTCTTAAGTGGCGTAGTGTGCGTATCTTGTGATATATTAGTTTTGTTGTGTTTTTTATGTGGGTCTTCATATTGAGGCGCTGGTCAAGAGTAATACCTAGGTATCGTATCGTAGGTTTTACTGTCAATTCCTTGTCCTTTATTTTTAAGGTAGTGGGAGGTGTGAAGTTTTGGTCTCTTGTGATAAACATCACATCGGTCTTGCTATGGTTGATTCTAAGGTTCTGTGAGAGGAGCCAGTCTTCTACTGATTCAAAGCATTTTATCAAAGGTGTAAAATCAGGATGGTTGATGGAGAATGGCATGTATAAGAGAATGTCATCTGCATATGCTAGGCAGGTAACATTAAAGGAGCGGATGAGGTCGCAGATCGGTTGCATGTATATGTTAAACATTAGTGCTGAAAGAGAGGATCCTTGTGGTACACCTTGATCTTGCAGAAATGGTTCCGATGTCTTTTCATCAATTCTTACTTGTTGCCAACGGTTATTTAGGTAGGATATACACCAGTCAAGTGCGGTTCCAAGTATTCCTTTTTCCATAAGGCGAGCGATAAGTATTTGATGGCTTACTGAATCAAACGCAGCTGAGATGTCCATGAATATAAGGATAAATCCTTGGTGGATATTATCTATTCCTGTGATTAATGTATTGAATAGAGTGATGAGGAGGGTCTCAACTCCGTGGGCTTCTCTAAAACCATGTTGTGCAATGTCCAGTGGGGCTTCAGTGTCTATGTGTTGTTGTATTTGACGTTGTACCACTTTCTCAATTATTTTCGCTAGCAGAGGGATGCTGGATATTGGCCTATAGGATTCTACTTTAAGGGGGTCTAATTTGTTATTTTTTAGTAATGGTCTAATTGAGGTTTGTTTAAGGCACTGAGGAAAGGTTCCAGTTGAGAACGATTGTTCAAGGATATTGTGTATGAAGAAGCTTACTTCATGTCTAATATTTTTTATCCAGGCCGCTGGACATGGATCATTCGCTGCAGTGGTGGCATTTATTGCTGCGATGGTGTTTTCAATTTCTTTGGTTGATAATGCGTTAAACTTGGTTAGTGTGGTTGACTGTGATAGTTTGTCTATATTTGTTGATTCTGTGATGTAGGTGTTGGTTGTTTTCTTCATTTTTGATTTTAAATAGTCAGCATAATCTTGTGGGTGTATCGTTTGAGTGTGTTGGGGAGTTGGTTCCTTTGCCATTGTCTTTACAATGTTGAAGAGATCATGATGTTTATTTAATGATTGCTTTAGGAGATTAGTATGGAATTGTTTTCTTCGATCTGCTATTTCCTGGCGATGCTTCTTTAGGTACTTGCAATAGGCTGTGTAGGCGTCTGTAGAGTGGGATCGTCTCCAGCGTTTTTCAAGTCTTCGGAGATGGAGGAGGGATGTTCTCAGTTCATTAGAATACCAAGCTACATGTGTCCGATGGTTGGACTTTCTTGTCATATTTGCTGTTTGGGAATTGGTTCTAAGAGTGTGATTCCAGGTGTTGATTAGGCTATCCAAGTCAGGTTCAGAGGTGTGTAGTATTGGGAGAATATTCTTGAGTACTTCGTCTTTGTCAAATGGGCGGAACCTCCTAGTTGTTGGTTTGGAGAGGGTGGTTTTGGAGTTAATGGCCTTGGAGGAGTTGGGAATTTGGAATAAGATTAGTCTGTGGTCCGACCATGGTACTGGTATTATGGAAATGTCATAATTGTGGTCGGTTTCTGAGGTGGCTTGTGGAACGAATATCAGGTCGAGGGTATTTCCCATAGTATGAGTGGGTTCTTTGACTATCTGGTTGTATCCAAGGTTGTCGATCGCTTCTATAAATGCTGCAATTTGAGTATCATGTAAAGAGGGGAGGTTGAAATCACCTAATATCCAATTAGATAATTGTGGTTTTTCCGTATTGCAGGCCCGGTCAACTATCGTTGGCAGATCATCAGCTGACGTTGTTGGAGCTCTATAGACTAGGTTGATTGAATGCTCATTGTTTAGTATGTTTAGGTGGGTTGTGCTAATACTGTTATCTAACTGAAATTGTAGCTGATTTTTAGAGATGATGAGTACTCCACCTCCTCTTTGTTTGATCCTGTGGCACGTGTAGATTGAGAAGCCTGGGGGTAGCATCTGGTTGAGGATGATATTATCGGAGTCAGATAGCCAGGTTTCTGTGATCATCAAAATGTCAAGGTTGTGCGTTGTTATGAGATCAGGTATCAAAGGCCACTTTGTGCGGATGGATCTAATATTGATAAGGGCGCAATGCAGTGGTGGTTGGTATTGTCGTTTAGGTTGAGATTTTTTGGTGAGCTGAAGGGCAACGTGAATTAGATGAGAGTGGTGGGTATGGGTAGGGTTTGGGTCTGATTGTGTCTTGTTTGACCATCTCTTCCAATTATTTCTTAATATTGGTATGGAGTTTTGGTCGCCATTAAAGGCCTTTGAGTGTCCAATTAGTGCAGTGAGGAGGTAGGTAATGAAGAGGGTTACCAGTGTATGCATCATTGCTGAGGTCATTGTGTATTAAGGGAGAAGGATTATTGACAACAGTATATCTAGCTACTGGGAGAAAGAACTTGCATTTAGTGATTACTGACAACAGTATATCTAGCTACTGGGAGACAGTACTTGCATGTAGTAGTTACTGACAACAGTATATCTAGCTACTGAGAGAAAGAACTTGCATTTAGTGATTACTGACAACAGTATATCTAGCTACTGGGAGAAAGAACTTGCATTTAGTGATTACTGACAACAGTATATCTAGCTACTGGGAGACAGTACTTGCATGTAGTAATTACTGACAACAGTATATCTAGCTACTGTATATCTAGCTACCGGGAGAAAGAACTTGCATTTAGTGATTACTGACAACAGTATATCTAGCTACTGGGAGAAAGAACTTGCATTTAGTGATTACTGACAACAGTATATCTAGTTACTGGGAGACATTACTTGCATGTAGTATTTACTGACAACAGTATATCTAGCTACTGGGAGAAAGAACTTGTATTTAGTGATTACTGACAACAGTATATATTGCGTTATAACAAGTGTGCAAAAGTTCCAGGTATAGATAGTTCGATTTAGTGTAGTATACTTGCTGTGATCAATGAAATCTCCGTTGAAGATGGGAGCGAGCTCAACTTTAGAAGAGCTCAAGCTGCTTGGATTCGTGGGAGATTTGCAAACGGCGGTTTTCCTGTGGGCGTGAGTCTGCTTCTTGGATGGCTGATCGTTGGTAGTGGCTGCTGTTCACGTTGTTTGTATAGTTGGTATTTGGTATGCTGCTTGTTCGCTGGATATATTTCGTTTTTTGCCTGTCGTGCCCCGCCTAAGGGCCACGCCAAAGGGCCCTCTTGCGAGGCCCTCAGGCGCGGGCCCGCAAGGCGCGGGTGCGCCTGCCGGCGGCGCTTTTTAAGTGTAGCGCTGGGTCCTCCCACAGCCCGGATAGGGCTGGAGTTGCAGGAGCAGGAAACTGCTTCTCTGTTTTGCTCGACCCCGACTGGGGAGCCTCCGAGATGGCCGCAGATGGTAAAAGGGCTGCTTCTCTGCCGGCGGCGCTTTTTAAGTGTAGCGCTGGGTCCTCCCACAGCCCGGATAGGGCTGGAGTTGCAGGAGCAGGAAACTGCTTCTCTGTTTTGCTCGACCCCGACTGGGGAGCCTCCGAGATGGCCGCAGATGGTAAAAGGGCTGCTTCTCTGCCGGCGGCGCTTTTTAAGTGTAGCGCTGGGTCCTCCCACAGCCCGGATAGGGCTGGAGTTGCAGGAGCAGGAAACTGCTTCTCTGTTTTGCTCGACCCCGACTGGGGAGCCTCCGAGATGGCCGCAGATGGTAAAAGGGCTGCTTCTCTGCCGGCGGCGCTTTTTAAGTGTAGCGCTGGGTCCTCCCACAGCCCGGATAGGGCTGGAGTTGCAGGAGCAGGAAACTGCTTCTCTGTTTTGCTCGACTGTTTTGCTCGACTTTTCCTAAAGTTTTGAAAGCTGTAGGTAGTATGCACCTGATAATGTCAATATCTTGGAGCCATACTTAATGGACTTGCTTCCTAAGGTTATCCACCCTCATTATTTGTACAGGGTCCCATGTGCATGCAAGGTTGTAAGGGCATACTTGGAATCTGGGTACACATTTAGACAGAGCCCTTTTCCTATTGTTAGTGCTCTAGTGAGGGCTATCAGTTCAGCTTTTTGTGGTCAGGTTTCTGGGGCCAGGGCTGAGGACTCAACTACCAAATCAGGGGTCAGCAGCACAACAATGTCTATTGATGATGAAACTGCCTTCAGCCACAAAGAAAGTCTGTTCAGGGTTCTCCAGAGGAACATCAGTCAAATCCAGGCGGCTTGAGAATACAGTGTCCATAATTTCTAAACAGTCATGATCAGGGGATCAAGACCAACTGATAACAACATAGCAGGATTGAAAGCTTGACTGACCTTCAGTTGTATCTGAGGGTTTTCACGCAACATACTCTAATACTTCAACATTCATAGATTTGTTAGCTAGTAGTTTCCTTTGTATTTCATATTGGTTAGAACAGAGTGTGGTACAGTAACTTGAAGATTCTGTCTCAAAGGGATTTTTTTGTTAGTTTTTGCTCACTAGGAAGGCTGTAGCTGTAACAGCTTCTCAAATAAGGTTCAAGAGATTGAGTCAACACTCCCAGAACATTTCCTTGTGACTCATGAACATAGAGACTGAAAGGTTTTCTGGACATCTGGTAGGCCCAGAATTGGTGACAACATCAGAGTGTTTTTTCAAAGATCAAAAGGCTGCATCCTGTTCAAGTCCCCATTCCAATGGAGACTTTTCCATTCCTTTGATTTTTATTTATTTATTTTATTTATTTAACAATTCTTTTATACCGCGCTATTACAATCAGTGCGGTGTACAATGAACAAGAACATCCTACAATGCATACGAGTAACATTGAGTTTTACATTAAACAGGGAACTTCAACAATAGGACAACCGGGGGAACTATGTACAGATTAACTTAATGTACTATGTACAGATTAACTTAATGATAGCTTGATACAACGGTTTTGCTAGCAGCGCAAAATTGGGGATCCATATACAACATACTTTGTGGCACCCAAGAAGGCTCTCACTTGCCTCCTGGTGGTTGGAGTAGGAATACTGCATACAGCTGCTTTGCGTTCTGGTAAGGGTCCCAGGCGTCAAATTCCATTGGACAACGGGAATCCTAGGTATTTAACTTGTTTGACATAATTGCACCTTAGGTCTTGAGACTTTGTATCCAGCCTCATTAAAAAGGTGCAAGAGTTCACTGGTGGCTTGTAGACATTCACTTTCTGAGTTGGTGGTTATAAGCAAGTTGTCCACATATTGAAGTAGAATTCTTTCTCCTGGAATTACTGGATAACTTGTCAAATCTTTTGCTGAGTGAGGCGAGTTCTTGAATCCTTGAGGTAATCTTGTCCAGGTGCGTTGGCCCCGCCTTCCTGTAGTGGGGTCATGGGCTAAGCGTATGCAGAAAAACATCTTTTAAATCCAGAATGGTGAAATGTGTGTAGCTTCAGCAGAGATCAGTCCTAAGAGTGTGTAAGGATTTGGCACAACTGGATGTATAGTTCCAGCTGCATCATGCATTCTTTCTTAGATCCTGCACTGGGCGGTAATCACCTGTCCCAGGCTTCTTAACAGGAAGAAGGGGAGTGTTCCAAGGTGAAAAGTCCATACTTCAGCAGTTTCATTAAATGGCAGTGGATTCCTGCAATGGCTGGTCAGGGAAGAGGATACTGCTTCACATGCACTAGTTCCGCTTCTGGCTTGAGGATGACGATGACAGGGGCTATGTTCTTCGCTAGGCCAGGTGCACTATCTTCTGCCCATACTCCAGGTGGGGCTACAGGGTTGGCGGGTATACAGGAACTTGTTGACTTGACTGGAGGTGTGTTATAGAACCGCCACTTCTCTTCTCGGGGAACAGTCAGCACCATCAATCCAGCAGGCTCTGGGTTCACAGTCATTTGCATTTCTCTCTCTCCAGCAAAGGATATCTGTGCCTGAAGCTTTGCAAGCAGATCTCGGCTCCAAAAAGTGGAATAGGGCACTCAGGCATATACAGGAACTGGTGCATTATTTTCTGTCCCCCTTGTTCACACATGCGGTTCTGCAGAAAAGGCTTTGTGGCCTTAGCCCCAGTAGCTCTGATAATGGTGATGCATCGAGAAAAACACAGGGGCTACTGGCTTTAGTATTCTGCTCCTGTACCCCCCATAAAGTCCATATATTGGTCCCCTATTTTCAAACTGACCATAGGCTCCTGGGGACCCAGGGAAACTTAAGAGTCTGGTCTGGCCAAGTCTTCATTCATACTGTAGCCCTCTCCGGCTGCCACTTACTTTATAGCTGCTTTCTTTTCTTGCTAGAACACTGTGCTCGGTTTAATTTTTCTATGACTCTGCAATCAAGTACTCCATCCTCCCCCCTGGGGGTGGAGTCAAGATACAGGCATTCACTTCTCTAATGTCCTCCTCTGCAATGGGCGCACTGACTCGCACCCAGTTTTTACTTCCTCTGCTCCTTCGATCAGGATAACCTCCTCCACATCATTCAACTAAAGTATCAGCAAGAAGATCTGTTCTCTTCTCCATCTTTACACTTACTTTCTCTATCACATTTAACAATTCACATTCTTTCTGATCAACTTTCATTAACTATCATGCCCGCAAATCCATCCAGTTTCTGTAATTTCTGTTTTATCTCTCTGGGACTGACTGACAAAAACGCAAATTCTCCTGAGCTGCTGGACTGCATGGGGTATATAGTGAGGCTGAATAATACTGTCTGAATAACACTGTTCATTTGTTCAATTAAATCCTAAAGCTTTCAGTTCAATAAATCAGGAAAGGCACCTAAACAAGTCTGGTCAGCTGACTGGCTGGCAAACTACTTGGGAATCTGCAGGGAGGAGTTTCCCCTGCCCACACTGTTTTTCCTAGCAACGCTCTATCCGGGAGGGTTGTTTTTTTTTTTTTAACTTCTCTGCTGTGGGCACATTAGTTCACGCCTACCGGGGGGGGGGTGACATCATCAGTGGACTGGGCCCCATCCCCCCCTTAAGCACTCTGAACGGAGCTGGGGCTTCTTGGGGAGCTACTTACAGAGAGAGAAACTGACGGGACGGGATATCTAGAGATTCTGGGGCAAAATATGGTGAACTAAGGAAATATGGAGCAACTAGCAGAAGCCACTCCCTTTCACACAGCATTCCTAATTGGGACAGAGACATTTTATTACCATAGTCCTCAGTAAATCCCTTACTAAAATTCTTGATCATACTTGAAAAGAAACTTATTAAAAAACCCTTATTACCGCAAACATAGGGCAGGCAGAAAACATAAGCTTAGATTAAGCACAGACATATAATTTAGATACAGTTCTTAAAATATAAAACTATTATTTTGCAACATGTTATAACATCTATTCTTATAGAGAGAACTATAGCTATCTGTTACGTATGACTGGAATGAAATTGCAAATGCAATGCAATGTGTGCCTTTGAGTCAGTGCTGACTCCTGGCGACCCAGAAGCTCCTGGGTTTTCTTGGCAGTGTCACTGGAAGTAGATTGCCAGGCCTTTCTTCCGAGGCAGTGGAGGGTTAAGTGACTTGCCCAAGGCCACAAGGAGTGCTAGTGGGAATTGAACCCTGGTTGCTTGGTTACCAAGCCAGTGTTCTAACCACTAGGCTACTCCTCCACTCCCACTAGGCTACTCCTCCACTCTGCAACATGTTATAACATCTATTCTTATAGAGAGAACTATAGCTATCTGTTACGTATGACTGGAATGAAATTACTTAGCATGGAAACTAACTGCCAGCCGTAGTCTGCATGTCTCTGCAAAAGAAAATATTATTTTATTTTTTTTAATTTTCATTAAATCTACAGTTCAAAAAGCAGATATTCAAGAGACATGAAATAGATACTTTTCCATAGCGTTGGTGGATATCTAGAATGCATATACACCCTTTTTTTTTTAACAATAAATATGTCTTCTATCAGGTGCTTGCCACAGTAAATCAGGAAATAACGTCTTGAAATTTTTAAAAGACTCTAAAAAAACAAAGTACCCCCTTTTCCTCTGGACACAGACACACAAAGTTCAAATACAGAAAAACAGATGAATTTATCCTGAATTGTAAAGGTCGTCATTAGTCACTAGTACAGATTTCAAAGATAAAATCCTAACCCAATTTTCTTATTCACTCAGAATTTAAACCATTCATTCTCAGGTTGCAATCTGGTACACTTCCAACCCAGAATGCCGCACCGTCCCCCAAGGTTCTTAACCTCTATTTTTGAGGGTCAAAGGAAAAACACTTTATTTGCTCTCTCTTGTCCGTGTCAGTTAGTTTTTTGGAACGACAGATATACTTCAAAAAACAAAAGAACTCCTGAGTCACTGTAGTTATCACAGCTGCAAAGTAATAACTAGAAAACTAATTATAAATTCATCTCCTATCACACTTTGATTGAATGAATCCTTTATTTTAAACAAGCAAGAGACTTTTCAATCGGGAGTCATTTTTTTTTCCCTTCTAGCAAGCTGTGTGAGAGCCACACCCCTTTTCTCACTGGAAATGAAATGAAACAACTTAGTTTCACAGACGCACAGAGACATGCTAGCAAGAATCATTTAAATCAGTGTCAAGTCGTGATCTAATAATTACTTTGTAGGTCAAAGTAAAAAAAACCCCAAAAACAGTTTGCTTAGTTTCTCTATCATTTCTGAAAGGTAACAATAATATAACAGGAGCAGTTGACGTAAAAATACAGACAGAGCAGAGAATATAACTAAAAGCAGTTTACGGAGCTCCGATGAGGTTAATTCGACCTTCAAAACTAAAATTCTGACTAAATATTCCTATCGAATGGTGTATAATACCTGACCATAGTAGAAGGAACATCACCATTAAAACACAGTGAATAATTGCCCTAAAATAAGCTCCAATTAGCCCAGCAGCAGAACGCTGAAAACATGCCTTCATAGGGTTAAAAGGCACCTCTGCACAGACACGCCCCTTGTCAGCCTCACACTGTACTGTAGGAAAAGCTGACTGAATGAGACATGTTCTTGATTTTTTTCAGTGAGTCAAGCAGTAAATTGTCATAAATTACCCAACAGAATATAATCTTACATTAAACAAAGACACATAGACAAACGACACACATGCTAGCAACGTATCCCAAGAAAGACACAGCCCAATCCTGTCTCTTCTGACTAGGCTATATCAAATTTCGAATTCGAAGTCAAAATCAAAAAGACGATAGTTTCACCCCGCGCATACTCATGCAGGGTTAATCGGACCGTCTTGAGAGCTCTCTTACCAAATGCAAATTCAAATTCCAAAAGGCAGTGGGTTCACCTCGCGCATACTCATGCAAGGTTAATTGGACCGCCTTTGAGAGGTGATCATGCTCTCTTACCAAACTTCCAAGTTCCAAGTTCCAAAATTCAAACAGCAGTACTGCTCTGACTCATCTGTCTAGACATACCAAATCAAAACTATACTCACCGGATCCGGTCCTCAAAGTTCCCAAGCAAGCGCATGAGTTGGACCTCGGACTCCCCTCACTCGGGTTCGAGGTGTTGGTTCCAACTGGGTCCGGCACCCTCCAATGCAACTGGACCGGTGGCGCCTGGGAGCCGAGCCCACGTCGGGAGGGCACGATCCCAGCAGGACCAAACCTATAAAGGCGGAAAGTCGTGGTATATCAGCTCGTATACCCTCTACTCACCACACGTTCCGGCCCAACGCACCAAGAATATGTAGCAGCAGAGCGCAGACAAACCAATGATACCAGGAGTCTGTTCAGAAGGTCCAAATCATTTATTTGTGCACAAGTCTCAAGCAGAATCAAATTCAAAATGGCTGAGCAATGGTTTCTAGCAAAACAACAACTTTTATACCGTTCTTCTCCATTCTAGACATAGGCAAACTTTTCATTGGTCCCAGTAACCCCTCTCACCCATCTATTGGTCCCGGTAACATTACGTAGTTGTCCAATTAGGACTCTGGTCTGGGCTCAGCACCTGCTTACCCCCCTTCTAGTCCCAATTACAATGGTCAGTTCACCAACTTAGATACTTTCCTCCTCCAAGGTCATTTAGCTAGTTAGAACATGTGGGAAAGCAGGGCACTGTAACTTTTCTTACAGCAAGTTAATTAATTCCATAGAAGCTGTGCTCTCTTATCAGTACCAATTAGACTTGTTTTTCTATATTTTCTAAGTTTCGATTTTGCTTAGCTATACTAAATTGTGTTCAGTTAAGTTTCAATTCTACGGTGTCATCATTCAGGGGGGTTTTCATTCCTCTGGGCCTAACTACAGGCTTCATTTACAGGTCAAGCTGCTTAGGCCTGTCTGTTTAGTTCAATTAGCATGGAGCATAGGCCTTCGCCTACCACAATCCCAGGCTTTACCCCTCACTCCCCCCACAGCTAAGGATCCTCTGTGCTTATCCCAGGCTTTACCCCTCACTCCCCCACAGCTAAGGATCCTCTGTGCTTATCCCAGGCTTTACCCCTCACTCCCCCCACAGCTAAGGATCCTCTGTGCTTATCCCAGGCTTTACCCTCACTCCCCCACAGTTAAGGATCCTCTGTGCTTAACCCAGGCTTTACCCCTCACTCCCCCTACAGCTAAGGATCCTCTGTGCTTATCCCAGGCTTTACCCCTCACTCCCCCCACAGCTAAGGATCCTCTGTGCTTATCCCAGGCTTTACCCCTCACTCCCCCCACAGCTAAGGATCATCTGTGCTTATCCCAGGCTTTACCCCTCACTCCCCCACAGCTAAGGATCCTCTGTGCTTATCCCAGGCTTTACCCCTCATTCCCCCCACAGCTAAGGATCCTCTGTGCTTATCCCAGGTTTTACACCTCACTCCCCCACAGCTAAGGATCCTCTGTACTTATCCCAGGCTTTAACCCTCACTCCCCCACAGCTAAGGATCCTCTGTGCTTATCCCAGGCTTTAACCCTCACTCCCCCACAGCTAAGGATCCTCTGTACTTATCCCAGGCTTTAACCCTCACTCCCCCACAGCTAAGGATCCTCTGTGCTTATCGCAGGCTTTACCCCTCACTCCCCCACAGCTAAGGATCCTCTGTGCTTATCCCAGGCTTTAACCCTCACTCCCCCCACAGCTAAGGATCCTCTGTGCTTATCCCAGGCTTCACCCCTCACTCCCCCGTAGCTAAGGATCCTCTGTGCTTATCCCAGACTTTACCCCTCACTCCCCCACAGCTAAGGATCCTCTGTGCTTATCGCAGGCTTTACCCCTCACTCCCACACAGTGCTTGAAGAATATGTTTCTTTTTCTTTATCTCCGAGGTTGCAACTCTTGCAGTCTGGCTTCTTGGGGTTTCTAGCTCAGTTTTCATTTGTATGTTTCAATGTCCATTTTTGGTCACTTATTTGTGTCTGATGAAGTTTTGTCTGTGTCCTGCGTGTGGGACTGACACTTGCCAAGTCTCCTGCATTGAGTGTGGGGGGGGGGGGGGCTGGTGCTTCCTGTTTTGCAGGGTCATCCCTTCTCAAAATGGGAAATTTCTTTGGAGTGGGACCCAACCAGTCAGTGTTTTCTTTGCCAGCATGTAACCACAAGCAGCATTAAATCTCATAGCTGACACTTCCTGCTGTGAGCAGGGCTAGTGTTAGAGGGTGGCAAACAAGGCAGTTGCCCTGGGCCTCCATGCCACAAGGGGCCCCAAGTCTGCCTCAAACTGAAGGAGATTTAGCCGGCAGGCTGGCTTCGGGGCCCCATTCACCATTTTTTCCTCTGGGCCTCTTCAAGTCTAACACCAGCCCCGGCTGTGAGATTTGAAGCTGTTCAGCATTGCATTGCTGTGAAGTGTTTCAGAGGGAGTGCAGTGGTGGTGGAGCATGGGCAAAATGGGCTGGGGCATGAGCTGGACTGGGAGGTGGGGCTAAAATTGTTTCCTTAAAAATAGCTCTCTCAGAGATGGAGGTTAGATATTGTATGGAGTTTCTGTGCAGGGCTCGGTTTAGGGTTGCCAACTGGCTCCAGATGCACCCGACAGGTTTGATCCAGTCCTGGGTTTACCTCAGTGCATGCAGGGATATGTAGTTCTGATTTCTCCACTATACTCTATAAGAAAAGGAAAACTACAAGTAACTGCATGCAATGGGGTAAACCCATGACGGGATCAAGCCTGTCGGGCGCATCTGGAGCCAGTTGGCAGCCCTAGCTAGCTCTGTTCCTTTTCTGTGTTGCACCACTGGTTGCAGTGTCTGCATTTATCGACTTTCACGTAGTAACTGTTTGGGTGCTGGATGTCAATCTTGGCTTGGGATGGCAGGTTTGTTTTATACTTGCTGAGTGTGTTTCTTCCAGCATTTTGGAAGAGGGTGCCTAGTGGTGGAAAGAGCTCATGTCGCTGTTGTTGACATGACAACAAAGTTTGTGTGGTAAGTAGTAAGTAGAAGGATCTTAACTCTGTTGTTAGTGCAGAGTGCACTATGGGAGAGTCACCAGTTACTGTTACTGCTCTCAGTGTCAGTGCAGGGTAAATCTCAGGGGGGGGGGGGTCACCGGTCAAGCACCCCTATGAGCCCATTTCCAGTCCTATCCTAGCCCCTCCATCAACCCATTTCCAGTCCAAGCTCCCCCCCCAGCCCATTTCCAGTCCAAGCCCCCCTCCCCATCAGCCAATTTCCAGTCCTAGCTGCCCCCCACTCAGTGCTTTCATTGTGCAAGAATGTTGTTCGCACAGTGCCCCGCGCTTCGGGAGCTGTACTGTATTCTATGACGCTGACGCGCTGAGATCAAAGGGGACTTCCTGTTTCCCGGCACTCAACGTGGCAGCGTCCTAAACTACAGTACAGCTGATTTAGTGAAGACAAAAGACGCTCTTCACTTCGGCAGCTGTTAGAGGTGAGCCGAGGCCTCTCCGGCTTCCTCTAAAGCCGCCCTGCCTGCCGGTACTGAATGCGGGATGTTGTTGGCGCAGAGCCCCCTGAAGTGCGGGACCCTGTGCGAACAACATTCTTGCACAATGGACGGGCTGACTCTCAGGGGGAGTCACCGGTCAGTGTCAGGGCAGGGCAACTCTCAGGGGGAATCACCAGTCAGTGTCAGTGCAGGGTAAATCTCAGGGGGAGTCACCGGTCAGTATCAGTGCCGGGTAACTCTCAGGGGGAGTCACCGGTCAGTGTCAGCGCAGGGTAACTCTCAGGGGAAGTCACCGGTCAGTGTCAGTGCATGGTAGCTCTCAGGGGGAGTCACCGGTCAGTGTCAGTGCAGGGTAAATCTCAGGGGAGTCACCGGTCAGCGTCAGTGCAGGGTAACTCTCAGGGGAGTCACCGGTCAGCATCAGTGCAGGGTAACTCTCAGGGGGAGTCACCGGTCAGTGTCAGTGCAGGGTAAATCTCAGGGGGAGTCATCGGTCAGTGTCAGGGCAGGGCAACTCTCAGGGGGAATCACCAGTCAGTGTCAGTGCAGGGTAAATCTCAGGGGGAGTCACCGGTCAGTGTCAGTGCCGGGTAAATCTCAGGGGAGTCACCGGTCAGTGTCAGCGCAGGGTAACTCTCAGGGGAAGTCACCGGTCAGTGTCAGTGCATGGTAGCTCTCAGGGGGAGTCACCGGTCAGCGTCAGTGCAGGGTAAATCTCAGGGGAGTCACCGGTCAGCGTCAGTGCAGGGTAACTCTCAGGGGAGTCACCGGTCAGCATCAGTGCAGGGTAACTCTCAGGGGGAGTCACCGGTCAGTGTCAGTGCAGGGTAAATCTCAGGGGGAGTTACCGGTCAGTGTCAGTGCAGGGTAACTCTCAGGGGGAGTCACCAGTCAGTGTCAGTGCAGGGTAACTCTCAGGGGGAGTCACCGGTCAGTGTCAGTGCAGGGTAAATCTCAGGGGGAGTTACCGGTCAGCGTCAGTGCAGGGTAACTCTCAGGGGGAGTCACCGGTCAGTGTCAATGCAGGGTAACTCTCAAGGGGAGTCACCGGTCAGTGTCAGTGCAGGGTAAATCTCAGGGGCAGAGGCAGTTACAACCCCAAACAGATTGGCAGCTGCAACGGAAAGCCATGAGGTGGAAGAGGTCTGATGTAGGAAGCACAGTTGGCACTGTGACCATCTTTCTGGGCAGGCTGCATAGACAATGTCGGCCGTTATCTGCTTTCCTGTACTGTGTTATGATGTTAGTATCTGTCATGCTCCTGGGATCTGTATGTTGCTGGCAGCTGCTCCCCCCTTTTGACATGTGTAAGCTTTGAGTTTCCTGTCTCACAGCTGCTCTTTCTTCTTTTTCATGCCCTCTCGTTCTGGCGGGTGATTCGCTCCGGTGTCTGGCATGCAGTGTGGTACAGGGTTTTTGCAAATGGTAAGTGCCAAGTCAGCAGTATCTCTGCTACCCTCAGCCCCTCAGTTTACCTCCACTGCCAGGGGCAGAATTTCCTGCAGAGTCACGGGGGAGGTCTAGTGGAGTTGCCAACTCAACTCAACTCAAGTCAACCAAACTGTGTGAGTCAGTCACTGAATGCAGGGAGTTGTAGTTCTCATTATCTAAGGAACATCGATGGGACAAATAAGAACTACAACTCCCTGCATGCAACAGGCCAGAAATGGATGTGTTTATTCAGTCAGCTTGAGGTGGGTTGGAAATTCTGGCTAGCTCCCATTTTTGAAGTACTCTTCATCTCTAGC
Source organism: Ichthyophis bannanicus (assembly GCA_033557465.1). NCBI lineage: Eukaryota > Metazoa > Chordata > Amphibia > Gymnophiona > Ichthyophiidae > Ichthyophis > Ichthyophis bannanicus. Next base: position 1,886,485,378 of record CM066031.1, read on the forward strand.
TACAGTATACTGCTCCGTCATGACCTTTTGTTTGAAGTGTTGTAACAGGGCATTTTATATATGGGAAGCAGCAACCTAGTGATTAGAGCAGTGGGCCAAGGGCCAGGGTTCAAATCCCACTGCTGGTCATTGTAACCCTGGGCAGGTCACTTCACCCTCCATTGCCTCAGGTATAAACTCAGGGGCCTAGTTAGTAAAGTTTCTTCCCATTTTGTGCCTATAGGCAAAATGCTTAGGAAATATTTATTTATTTACATTCTCTTATATACCGCGCTATTCTGCATCAGTGCGGTTTACATTGAACAAACTGAAATTACATTGAACAGGGCATTATAACTTGGAGATAACTATTTTACAGGGAACATGGGCTATGGAGGGTTAAGTGGCTTGCCCAAGACCACAAGGAGCACCTATGGGACTAGAAACTCCAGTCCTTCTGGCCCAAGGTTGCTGTCCTCTTGTGGGATTTGAACCCCTGACCTTCCGGCCTGAAGTACCTTGCCCCAACCACTAGGCCACTCCACAAATAGGGCACTTAAACTGTAAGCCTTCAGGTGATGCTGCAGTGCAATATCTGAGTCTTGATTTCCTTATGATAGTAGTGAAACACAGATGTCTCTCTGTCCAGTGATGTCTTTCTGTGTCCCCCTCCCCACAGTGCTTCCTGTCCCCGATGAACTGAGAAGCCCTCTCAAGATCCAGCGCGAGCAGAACCGTGACCTACATTTCTTCCCACCCGAGTACGGATGTGAGTCCTCTTCCTCTATGCCAGATTTGGGAGGGGTTGGGAGAGGAAAGTCAAATGCTGGAAAGGTTTGTTAAGGAAGACCAGGCTCTGGAGGTTTCATGAGCGGAGCATAGGGTTTAGAAGAGAAGGGTTGGATAATACTGCTAGGTCCTAGGTGGCTCTGAATTAAGTAGAATGTTACCATTGGCCATGCGATCTCTTTGGTCAGGCTGAATTTCTGAGTGCCTTTCTCTAAAGCTCCTGTCCTTTTATTACTATGGCATGGATAATCCAGATGTACAGGATGACCCAGCGGTGGACATTTTCTCCTTTGGAATGTGTGCTTTGGAGGTAAGAAGAACAAGCTTGACGGAAGCTGTTTGTACATTCTCAAGAAACATATTTCTTGCTCCAAATCCTCCTCCCTAAAATTCACATCTTCTCCAATCAACTCACTTCCTCCATGGGCTCTCAGCCTCTTCCTTGTATTACCAGTACTAAGTGATAGCTTAGAAATAAGGACCTCATTGCCCATCCACTATGCACATTCCTGCTACATCCTATAGCTTAAGCAATCTCAGACTTTTAGCACATCTCCCTGCATATAAGGCACCCCTCTGTGTATTTCAGCTTTCACTCACCACAGTTAAGAATCCTTTGTGCTTATCCCAGCTTTTACCCTTCACTGCTCTACAGCTACCACAGCTAGGCCCTCCCGAGTGTGCACAATCTCGTTTCATCTTGGCATCTAAGCAGGGTTGGGTCTGGTCAGTACTTGGATAGGAGATCATCTTGGAATACCAGGTGCTGTAGTCTTACCATGTGGAAGAAAGGCCTGGCAATCTGCTTCTGGCTGCACCTTGCCAAGAAAACCCAAGGGATAGTGACAACTATCAACAGGGACACTCGGAGTTCACATTAACTGGAGGGCACTACAGACCCTCCATAGAAACTACACACTAGCAGAATTCCACACCTTGGTCACACAAACCGTCACCTAGTAATAGGGTTGCCAACTTTTTCACCGAGAAAAACCCGACACCTGTGGCTCGCCATGCTCCACCCATTCTCCGCCCCTAGTCCCACCCCTGCCCTGCCCCCAGCCCCACCCACAAAAATTACCGAGGATACGTGTAGGCCAGTGATGGCTAACCTTTTTGAGCCCGAGTGCCCAAACTGCCGCACAAAACCAAAGAATTTCCTCAAAGTGCCAGCACGTCAATTAAAGCCCCATTTGCATAAGGTGCTTCATTTGCATAAATATTTGCATAATGTTACCATACACTAACATTTAGTAAACATGCCTCTTAATAAGTATATGGATAAAGAAAGACTAAAAGGTTTCTACATTACTATAATCCAGTACCAACCGCCAGGCACATTAGGAACTACTACAAACGCTGCCCATTTAGAACCCATAGCAAACCCGCCGTATCCTAACAGCACTACCAGGACTCACAAAGCACCATACTCTACCTATCAAAAGGCAACACTGCAAATATTAAACCAATACATCTCAGAGAACAACAATACATGACCTACTGGGGAAAGAACAAGTGGCAATGTCAAATAGGAATTATATAAACAGAATACCTCAGCTCAGTTACACATGCAGAACAGACCATCACCAAACAAGGAATCACAATTTAGAAACAGGAAGACAATAATTAAACTGGGAACCCCAAAAGCCAAACTTGGAATATACAACAACACTGTAGAAATAAAACTATATATTAATTTCCTCTTGTACTAAACAAAGCGCAAAAATTAATGATGCACATTTCCCAGAGCTGACATATTCCAGTTAATAAATTCAAAATAAAGAGATATTTTTCTACCTTTTGTGCATTTTTTTTCAGTTGCAATTGTTCCAGCCACTTTCTTCTGGTTTCTTCGTGTCTTCTGCTAACTCTCCATCTGCTGTCCATTTGTCCTTTCTTCTGTCTTCTTGTTTTTTTTTCCATTCTCTCTCTACATCTGCTTTAACATACTAATCTTTCTCCTTTGGCTCTTTCCTCATTCCTATTTCATCTACTCAAAATTTACCCCTCCTTCCTCAATCCCCACTTACTCTCCCAATACCCGGCCAATTGTAGATTTTTTATCCCTCCCACACAAAATATTTTTCCCCTCTCCATTTTACTCTCCCAGCCCCATCCCATTCTAATCCTCCCCCAACACCAGCTCCCTTCTAGTTCCAGCCTCACCCAGCATCCATTCCCTTCTAGTCCCTGCATCAGCCCATTTCCAGTCCTAGCAGCCCCCCAACCCAATACCAGTCCTATCCCCCCCTCATCAACCCACTTCCAGTCCTAACCCCCCATCACCCCATTTTCAGTTTAAGCCCCCCCCCTATAACCCATTACCAGTCCTAACCCCCCACTTCCAGTCAGCCCCCCATAGCCCATTGCCAGTCCTAACCCCCCATCAGCCCACAGTCCATTACCAGTCCTAACCCCATCAGCCCACCTCAAGTCCTAACCCCTCCCCATCAGCCCATTTCTTGTCCCAGCCCCCCCATAGCCCATTATCAGTCCTAAACCCCCCCATAGCCCATTACCAGTCCTAACCCCATCAGACCACCTCCAGTGTTAACCCCCATCAGCCCATTTCCAGTCCTAACCCCACCCATCAGCCCACATAAAGTCCTAACCCCTCCCCATCAGCCCATTAGCAGTCCTAACCCCCCCCCCCTAGCCCATTAGCAGTCCTAACCCCCCTCTCTAGCCCATTAGCAGTCCTAACCCCCCCCATAGCCCATTACCAGTCCTAACCCCCATCACCCCATTTCCAGACAGCCCCCATCAGCCCACAGCCCATTAGCAGTCCTAACCCCCCCTAGCCCATTAGCAGTCCTAACCCCCCCTCCTAGCCCATTAGCAGTCCTAACCCCCCCTAGCCCATTAGCAGTCCTAAACCACCCCTATCCCATTAGCAGTCCTAAACACCCCCTGCACTTTAGAATTCCTTTCCCCCCCTCCTAGCCCATTTGCAGTCCTAACCCCCCCCTCCTAGCCCATTAGCAGTCCTAACCCCCCCCCTAGCCCATTAGCAGTCCTAACCCCCCCAGCCCATTAGCAGTCCTAACCCCCCCCTAGCCCATTAGCAGTCCTAACCCCCCCTCTCTAGCCCATTAGCAGTCCTAACCCCCCCATAGCCCATTACCAGTCCTAACCCCCCATCACCCCATTTCCAGACAGCCCCATCAGCCCACAGCCCATTAGCAGTCCTAACCCCCCTAGCCCATTAGCAGTCCTAACCCCCCCCCTCCTAGCCCATTAGCAGTCCTAACCCCCCCCAGCCCATTAGCAGTCCAAACCCCCCCAGCCCATTAGCAGTCCTAACCCCCCCCCTGCCCATTAGCAGTCCTAACCCCCATCACCCCATTTCCAGACAGCCCCCATCAGCCCACAGCCCATTAGCAGTCCTAACCCCCCTAGCCCATTAGCAGTCCTAACCCCCCCCCCTCCTAGCCCATTAGCAGTCCTAACCCCCCCCCAGCCCATTAGCAGTCCTAACCCCCCAGCCCATTAGCAGTCCTAACCCCCCCTAGCCCATTAGCAGTCCTAACCCCCCTCCTAGCCCATTAGCAGTCCTAACCCCCCCTAGCCCATTAGCAGTCCTAACCCCCCCCTCCTAGCCCATTAGCAGTCCTAACCCCCCCCAGCCCATTAGCAGTCCTAACCCCCCCTCCTAGCCCATTAGCAGTCCTAACCCCCCCTCCTAGCCCATTAGCAGTCCTAACCCCCCCAGCCCATTAGCAGTCCTAACCCCCCCCTCTCTAGCCCATTAGCAGTCCTAACCCCCCCCCATCACCCCATTTCCAGTCCTAACCCCCCATCACCCCATTTCCAGACAGCCCCCATCAGCCCACAGCCCATTAGCAGTCCTAACCCCCCCTAGCCCATTAGCAGTCCTAACCCCCCCTCCTAGCCCATTAGCAGTCCTAACCCCCCCAGCCCATTAGCAGTCCAAACCCCCCCAGCCCATTAGCAGTCCTAACCCCCCATCACCCCATTTCCAGACAGCCCCCATCAGCCCACAGCCCATTAGCAGTCCTACCCCCCCCTAGCCCATTAGCAGTACTAACCCCCCCCCCTCCTAGCCCATTAGCAGTCCTAACCCCCCCCCCCCCGGCAAATTTAAAAACAGAAAAAGCGGGCTCTGGCTGCTGCCGCGAACGCGGCAGCATGCAGTGTCCCGCGGGGCCCCCTCCGCCCGTTAAGCCCCTCTGCAAGGGCTTTCAGATTCGCGAGGGAGACCGCGTCTCCCTCGCGTCTCTGTTAAGCCCGCAGGGGCTAATGGGAAATTTCCCATCAGTCCCTCGCGTCTAAAGGGGCTGATGGGAAATTTCCCATTAACCCCTGCGGGCTTAACAGAGACGCGAGGGAGACGCTGTCTCCCTCGCGAATCTGAAAGCCCTTGCAGAGGGGCTTAGCGGGCGGAGGGGGCCCCGCGGGACACTGCATGCTGCCGCGTCCGCGGCAGCTGCCAGAGCCCGCTTTTTCTTTTTTTGCGGACCTTCACGCGTGCCAGCTGCAAGGCCTTCGCGTGCCACAGCTGGCACGCGTGCCATAGGTTCGCCATCGCTGGTGTAGGCTAACTTCCTTGGTCAGATAATAATTAAACTGGGAACCCCAAAATCCAAACATGAAATGTACAACACTGGAGAAATAAAACTATAAAGTAATTTCCTCTTGCACTAAACAAAAACGCAAAGATGTTATCAATACACACTTCCCAGACCAGACATATTCCAGTTAATAAATTCAAAATAAAAAGTATTTTTCTACCTTCTGTTTGGGCATTTTTTCAGTTGCAATTGCTCCAGTCACTTTCTTCTGGTTTCTTCGTGTCTTCTGCGAGCTATCCATTTGTCCTTTCTTCTCTTTTAGATGTTTTCCATTCTCTCTCTATTTCTGCTTTAACATACTGATTGTTTCCCTTTTGCTCTTTCCCCCAATTCTTTCCTTATTCCTTTATCATCCATTTAAATTTCACCCTTCCATTTTCAAGCCCCTCTTACTCTCCCAATACCCAGCCCATCATAGACTTTTCTTCCACACAAAATATTTTTTCCCCTCTCCATTCTCATTCCCATCCATTCTAGTCCTCCCCCAAAATCAGTTCCCTTATAGTTCTAGACCCACCCAGCATCCACTCCCTTCTAGTCCCATTCTCCCATGCCCCACATCAGCCCATTTCCAGTCCTATTCTAGCTCTTCATCAGCCCATTTCCAGTGCTAGCCCTCACATCACAGGCCATTTCCAGTCCTAGCCCCCACCATCACATCCCATTTGCAGTCCTAGTTCCCCCCCCCCACCATCACAGCCCATTTGCAGTCCAAGTTACCCCCCCCCCCCATAGCCCCTTTACAGTTCAGGTCCACCCCCATCACAGCCCATTTCTTTCCAGTCCAAGTCCCCCCCCCCATAGCCCTTTTCCAGTCCAGGTCCCCCTCCCCATCACAACCCATTTCCAGTCCAAGTCCCCCCCCATAGCCCTTTTACAGTTCAGGTCCCCCCCCCCCATCACAGCCCATTTCTTTCCAGTCCAAGTCGTCCCCCCCATCGCCCTTTTCCGGTCCAGGTCCCCCCCCCCCCCAATCACAGCCCATGCAGTCCTTGCCCCCCCCGACCCGCACCGCAGCTGTCTGAGAGGCTTCAGAGGGAGCCGGGTAAGCTCGCGCGAGGCCCCGGCTCCCTCTGTACAGCCGCCAGCGTGAAGAGCCTTTTCCTTCACGCTGGCGGCTGTATCTGTGAAGCCGCGAATGCTGGGAAAGGTTAAAGGGTATTGCCTTTAACCTTTCCCAGCAATCGCGGCTTTACAGATACAGCCGCCAGCGTGAAGGAAAAGGCTCTTCACGCTGGCGGCTGTACAGAGGGAGCCGGGGCCTCGCACGAGCTTACCCTGCTCCCTCTGAAGCCCTCCGGTGTGTGGGCCGGCCCTGGGTGGGGGGTTTTTTGGACTTCGGGTAGGAAGAAAAGCCGGTTTTTTGCTCTGGCCGCTCCCGATCTTGCGGCCAGAGCAAAAAAACGGCTTTTCAAGGGCCGGTTTTACATCTGCGCCGGCAGCCAGCCTGGCCATGGAAAAACCGGCCAGGCCGGCTGAAAACCGGCCAGTTGGCAACCCTACCTAGTACAGAATAAGTGACCACAGACCGCAGACGAAAACTGAACTGGAAATTCCAAGAAGCCAGACTCTGCCTGCAACACAACACCAGAGAAAGAGAAATGCACATTTCCCAAAACAAAGAGAAAAGCAATAAACGAAGAGGAAAAAGTCTGTATAATCCTAGAGTAACAGGAGAAACAGCAGTAAAATAAGTTGTATCCTGCTATTAGGTCAGAAATGTCATCTGTCCAGCACTCAGCCCTTTCCATACCCTATCATTTTATCTTACTGTAATTATCAGTACTTTCTCATTTTTATCCTCTTTTATTCCACTTTGTGGGTAATTTTCAAAGCCATATCCTTGAGAAGAGTTCAGAAACCTAGTGGTTCGCACACTGGCTCAGTAACCAAGCAACCAGGGTTCAAGTCCCACTAGCACTGCTTCTGCTTGTGGCCTCAGAAGGTAGGCCTGGCAATCTACTTCTGGTCACACTGCCAAGAAAACCCCAGAGCTGCTGGGTTGCCAGGAGTCAGCATTGACTCAATGGCACCCATTGCATTTTGCATCCTTGAGTAAAAGTCTACACCCACAAACATGGGCTGTTATAAAATTGTCATGCCAATAAAGTTATGTAAATCTGAATCTACTGAATACCTGACCATATGAAAGCTGCTTGCAGTACCGGTTTCTCAGCCCAGTTTCTCTCTGTTCACAGATGGCAGTCTTGGAGATACAGTGTAACGGAGATTCCCGAGTCTCTGAGGAAGCTATAACTCGAGCAGGACAGTCTCTGGAAGATGAAAACATGCGGGTGAGTCCGGGGTCAGCCCTTTCAGTGAGTGACAATGTTTTTCTTACAAGATCCTGCATTTTGGCCCCTTTTTTCAGCTTCTACTGACCCACACAAACAAAGCCCCACAATGAAGCTCTACACATGGCCCCCACATCTCTCTGTCACCCCTGAGTGAAGGACTATAGGATTTGAAACACAAACAAGAATGACCCCCAAAGTCTGACCTGCAGAAAGAAGGGAGACGACACTGAAACACACTGATGGTAATTTTATAACAGGGTGCCTAGTGTAAATCTTGCAAAGATTGTGCCTATATTGCAGGCACAGACATTATGCTTGCTTGAGAACAGGTGAAAAGACACATGGTACTGCGTGACTCCACCCAGGCTCAACCTAGACCACGCCATTGAGCGTATTTTTACCCCAGTGTAGCAGCCATTTTACACACGTATATTGCCACAGACATGCAAAAATAGCTTTATAATACTACCCTCATTATGTGCAGGGCAGTGATCTAGAGTGTCATGATCTACAGTAAAACACACAGTCTTTGCAATGACACAATATCCCTAATATTGCCTGCTGTTACAGGCTCTGTGATGTCACACTGTCCCCAGGATTCTCTGATGTAACAGTAGCCCAGAAATTCCAGCGCATCACAGGCTCTGTGATGTCACACTGTCTCCAGGTTTCAGTGTCTGTTGCATGCTCTGTGATGTCACACTATCCCCAGGATTCTCTGATGTAACAGTAGCCCAGGAATTCCAGCACATCACAGGCTCTGTGATGTCACACTGTCTCCAGGAATCTCTGATGTAACAGTAGCCCAGGAATTCCAGGCTATACAATGTCACACTGTCTCCAGGTTTCAGTGGGAGTTGCATGCTCTGTGATGTCACATTATCCCCAGGATTCTGTGCTATTCACACGCTCTCTGATGTCACCGCGGCCTCTCTCTCATTCTATATGGTAAATCCTGGGCAATACTTACACCTTTTCTGATGATAGTTAAGTCATTAATCCCCCATGCCCTCACTCTTTTCCAGCACTCTTAGGACTCTCCTGTCTTTCTGTCACACTCTCTGCAGGAGTTCATTCTGCAGTGTCTATCGCAGGAAGCAGAAAAGAGGCCAACAGCGCACAGTCTCCTCTTCCACCGTGTGCTGTTTGAGGTTCACTCACTGAAGCTTCTGGCTGCGCACTGCATCCTAAATAACCAGTGTAAGTCCTCTGCAGAGCAACAGTCACCTTAGAAGCAGAGGCCAGTACTCGACAGAAGGAAGAAGTGAAAAGGGGACATTAGAGAAGTGTTTCAATCAAATATCGGAAGGGGAAAATGTCCATAGAAATATAATGAGTGTCCAGTGTCCGTACTAACACTGAGTTGATGAGGTCAGGCAGGAGGAGTGTGTTCTGTCTCAGACACTCGCTGATGGGAGGGTCTGTTTGAGGAGCAGTGAGGGACGTCAGGGTTCAAATCCCACTGCCTCTCTTTGTGATCTTAGGCACTTAACTCTCCATTGCCTCAGGTTTACAAACTTAGGAGTCCATTTACTAAAGCGTGTGAAGTGCTTAGAAGCACTTTGGTGCGCGGTTTCTGCATGCTCAAACTCACGGTAACGGTTAGCATGGAGGACGTGACATTTACCGCATGCTGAATCGTGCACTAACCGTAAATTGCACTTTAGGGCAGGGAGTGGGTGGAACGTGGGTGTGGAGAGCACGTTATAGTTAGCACAGGGGAACATCGGATGCCAGCTGCCAATGTTGCAACTGACACACTTCAATGGGTGGTGTTAGATGCACCCACAATAATTGTGCAATGCATTTGGGTATGCATCCCCAGGGTAACTGCACACCCCCAAAAGTTACCACGGAAGCTTTGCACATAATGCACATTAGTTTTATCGCTAAATGCACATTAAATACGAAAACGTAATGCACTTTAGTAAAAGGGCCCCTTAGATTGGGAACAGGAAAATACCTTCCGTAGCTCAATATAATGGGCCCAAAACTACCACAGGAAAGGCTCAAGCTAAATCCCAAATCCCTTCCTACTTGGCCTCTGGAATTCTCCTTCCTTGGACTCTTTTGCTAGGTATGTACCGAGTCTCAAGGGAGGAACCCTTGGACACCCAGGAAAGGGAATGCAGCGGGGGTTCAGGAGGATTTCAACAGGGAGGGAACCGGAGGTACTAAGGGTGGAAAGGAGGGTTAGTCCCATAGTGCTTGTTCTCATTGAAGCATTACCTCAATCCCTTTAGGAAGGGGAGTTTCTGTTTGCAGTCAGAAGGAGGACTGAAACCACAAAGAGCAAAGCTATGGCGCAGCGGCACATAACCTGTGTTAATGTTCAGCAAACATTCCCCAGTTTCTCTTTGGGAGCTCTACTCTTTGTGGTGTCAGCCCTCCCTCACTCCAAATAGAAACTCCATTCCCTAAAATATCCCCCATCAGGTGAAGGAGTAGTCTGTTACCCTGAAGATCAAGGGTTTGATTCCCACTGGCACTCCTTGTGACCTTGGGCAAATCACTTTACCCTCCAGACCTGGCAATCTACTTCCGGTGATACATTGCCAAGAAATCCCAGAGGCTGTTGGGATGCCAGGACTGACTTAATGGCACTAAAAAAAAAAAGACGTTAATGTAATAAAACAAGGTGAAACATGTATACTGGCAGTGCGACACAATGACGTGTTTCCCCCATTTCCACAATCATGGGGACTCAAGTGTGTGTCCCAAAGGAAGTGTGTGTGTCATGGGTGGGTATGTCATAGGGAGTGTCAGGAGCAGCATGTGTGTATCTTTGTGCCGAAGGGCCATGTGTCTATGTGTGTATCATGGGGAGTGTGAGGGACTGCATGCATGTGTATGTTATGCAGAGTGTCGTGTATGTGCATGTTTATGTGTCTCTCTCTCATCACTTCCCCTTCCCAAGCTTCCTCCAGTTTCTCTCTCTCATAATCCCCCCAACTTTCCCCCATTCTGTCTCTCTCTCTCTCATGACACCCCTCCCCTCCCTAGGCTTCACCCAGTTTATCTCTTTCATACCCCCCTTCCGTTTCATCTAGTCCCTCTTTCACTCACCCATCTTTGCCTCTGCCTGCAGCTCTTCAAAAATGCTATGGACAGACTTAAGGATCTTAATATGTACACCTTAGAGGAAAGGCGGGATAGAGGTGATATGATTGAGATGTTTAAATACCTCCGTGGCATAAATGTTCAGGGAGAGAGCCTCTTTCAATTGAAAGCAAGTACTGCTACAAGGGGACATGGGATGAGGGTGAAAGGGGATAGATTCAGAAGTGATATGCGGAAATATTTCTTTACGGAAAGAGTGGTGGATCCATGGAATAGTCTCCCAGTGGAGGTGGTAGAGATGAGGACAATATCTGAATTTAAAAAAGCATGGGACAAACACAGTAGATCTCTAAAGGAAAAAAGGGGGCTGTTGTAGTTGTTGATACGGAAGGACAGACTAGATAGGCCATGTGGTCTTTTTCTGTCATCATTTTTCTATGTTTCTATGTTCACACTTCTCCCACCATGATTGGCTTTCTGCATGTTGTAGCTGCACGATGCAGGAAGGTGACTGATCTCCCAGGTTCAAGTCTCACAAGACTTCAAACCATGAGATCAGCCTGGATTTCCTGCACCATGCAGAAAGCCGATCACGGTGAGGGAAGCATGAATCATGGAGTTTTGACTAGACTCACATTACGCATGTTTTTTTACGCACGTGTAACAAACATGCATACAATTTCCCTGCTGCTGAACTCTCAATAACAGGCACTACACCTCAGCAAAACGCACTTAACAAATGAAATTTATACAAGGAAGCAAATCAGTAAAACAAAATGCAAACAAAAGCTTGAACACACAAAAAAACAAACCAAAGAAACAAATATTTTGAATAATTAAATGAATCTACTAACTACTAATCATTTGTATAGCACTTCAAGGCGTCTGCATCGCTGTACATATGGATGTAAGAGACAGACTCTGTTAATCGGAGCTTACAATCTAATCAAGACAAAACACATAGTGAAACTGGGGACTAGAGTATAGTAAGATAGACATAAATAGTGCACAAGAGAGTGAGGAGTATCAGGATCCAAAAGAAGTTTTCAATGTATCAACAATAAGCAATACCCAACATGACCATGTGCCAGCTTTTTGCCAGCATCTAGAATGACAAGTATAAAACAATTAATGAAAATATAACATTGTAAAACTGCAGGAAAGAAATATAAATCAGTCTTTGATAAGCAGAAGCCCATGCAAGAAAATAGCATTTGTAGTTCTTAAGTAGTAAAATGCTTTCTAGCTGGAATGCTTAAACAGTTTGTCCAACAACTCAGGGAGGGGCGTATTTGTGAATGTGCACTAACCATTAGTGCGGGGTTTGCAGTGCACTAATTGCATCATGTTAACAGCATGCTAAACGTCCCGTGCTAACCGGTGAGGGGTACGAATGGACAGGGACCGGGTGGGTTTGGGGGAGGGGGCATGGGTGTTGATGGTGCATCACTGTTAGCATGAGTGTTTTGGGCATGTGCTAACTGCGACTGTTGCTCTTAGCACAGGTGTACTTAATGGGCCTCTGTGCTAATTTGGCATGACTGGCGCGGTCTTTAGCGATCATCTGTGGTACAGAGCAATGATCAAACCCAGCAAGGGTGGGTCATGGAAAAAATGCTCTTGCACAGTGCTTTCCAGCTTACTCCAAATGCTATGTTCTTCATATTACCTTTCCATATTGTTAATTATTGTTTTGTTAGTTTTACCCCTAATGACCATGTTGGCTATGGTTTTTTAATGCTGCATTGCAAGTTCCCATAAATTATTAACTGGTATTTGTTTCTTTGGTTTGATTTCTGTCTTTGTTTTGTGGTTTGTTTTTCTGTTTTATAGCTGCGCAGTTTGTGTTTCTGCATTCCCCTCTCCTTCTTATCTGTCTGAAAAGCACCTAAATGGCTTTGAATATCCCACCTTGCCTCCCCTCAGCTTTTTATCTGTATACTACAGGGAGTGGAGCTGTAGCCTAGTGGTTAGAACACTGGCTTGGTACACCAGGGTTCAGTTCCCACTAGCACTCCTTCTGGCCTTGGGCAAGTTGCTTCACCCTCCATTGCTTTGGAAGAAAGGCCTGAAATCTATTTCCAGCCACACTGCTAAGAAAACCCAGGAGTCAGCACTGGCTCAAAGCCATGCCCTGCATTGCATGACAAAGGCAAAGCCAGCATTGTACATTTAGCGACAGCATTCATCCATTGAGCAGATAAGTTACGTATTTCAAATTAGGCCAGCAAAATAGTTAAACAGATAGCACTACTGGATTTAGGAATAAAATGAAGCACTGGTGCTGGGGCTTAACTTTAAACACTCGTCGGCCAGGCTGAATATGAGGCGCACTTTGTTTCCATGAAGCGAGATTCTTTCAGCTGTCTCTGGGTAGCCCCTGTGGCTGCCACCACACCAAGCAAGCGATGAAACAGCCTCAGCAGTAGAAGCATAAACCCTGAACAGCCACGGGGCTTCCTCTGGCACAGAGTCAAAGCTACAACATGGGGGTTAAGTCCCAAGAGGGACAAAGTCCTCTGCCTTGTGACTGATTGGCAAGGCAGCATCAAGTTTTGATTCAAGCTATTAAGGTAGGTGGGGAACCAAGGAGAAGGATTAGCATAAATATTAGCCTGGCTACATTATTATTAAATTGATGTATTGAATTGTTTTGATTCACTCGCAGCTTTTCATCGATAACTCAAGGTGGATAGATATTTCCCTGTCCCAGAGAGCTTACAGCCTTAGGGCTTTATTTATTAAAAACTTTCCTCCAGTTTGTATCTATGGTAAACTATTAAAAGACAATGTGGAGATCAGAATTAAGATGTCATGGCCGCCATATACAAAACTCTGCTGGTGTTTTAGAAAAGGCTCTGTCAAATGTGGAGCCTTTTCTAAAATATGAATTAGAAGGTGCTGGAAGAGCCATTTTACAAGCTGTTATGTCAATGCTGACTCCTGGGCAAGATATGACTGGAAGTAGATTACCAGGCTGTTTTTTCCAAGGCAGTAGAGGGTGCAAAGTGACTTACCCAAGGTCACAAGGAACACCAGTGGGAATTGAACCCTAATTGCTTGAGTACAAGGCTGTTGCTGTAACCACTAGGCTACTCCTTTACAAGTCTATGAGTAGGAAAAAATCCGTAGAGGCAGTTCGGCACCTTCTACTTGCACGTGCCCATTTTGCAAACCTACACATACAGTATAAATTCACCAATAGACTACAGAGGTCTATCTTTATTTAATTTGAATGATAATCCCCTTAATTCCTCCTGTAAAGGGCTGAACAAAACAAATCCTTTTTCTAAACCTAAACGCGCCAGGCTGCAGGTATAAATCCTGACGTCAACATGTTTGGTCATACATGTGTATTCCCGATAGGAAATGCAGAATGCATGCAGTTTCTATTTAGTAAGCATATCCATATGGAAATGCCAGATTTTACACATGGAAATCACAAATAAGCCTTCAAAAAATCACAAGGAGCATCAATGGGATTTGAACCCTAGATTCTGTGGGTCTTAGCCTGGTAATTAAACATTTGGCCCTCCACATCTTCAAGAGTAGAGTTGAAGGTAAAGGCCATAAGGAGAAAAATGTGAAAGATAAAGCAACACTGGCAGGCTACAACCTCCCAAAAACCAAATAGGTCAGTACCACAGATTGCTGATAGCTGGCCAAATCCAGGGGTAGCCACGAGGCTGGCTATACCAGCATCAGTGTTACTAGTTCTGATAGCCATCTAGATTCTTACAAAACTTGGGGTAGGTGACCTGAGGGGCAACTCTGCTCACATGCCACTCGCCCATAATAAACACTAGTGATTTTCCTAGAGAACTTCTCGGAAAGCTGACGGCGATTGGGTCTTCAGCGCTTGTCAGTCCTCAGCTGAACCTGTCTCTCTAACTTGTCCTTTCCATGTTTCTGTAGATTTAATGCCTGAGAACTGGGTGGAAGAGAGAACTAAAGTGATCAATGAGAACACTATCATTGCAGAACTAAGGAGGAGATACCAGCCAGTGATAGAGTGGAGGTGAGTGGATAAGAGAAATGTAAGTCAGGCTGGACATGTTCTGCTGACTTTCTTTGGCATGGGTTCTGGAGACCTGATGGTCTGGCTCGGATGCGATAGGCAATGGCTCTGTGTGTTTGTTATAAGGTTAACAACTGTCCTTTCACGCTGTCTCTTTCTTATCTTTTGCTTCCAGGTACTCCCAAGTGTCCTCTCTGGAGTTGAACAAGTTTCTGGATGATGTCAGGTGAGGGGAATAGAGCCGAAAGGCAGGTATCTCACAGATCAGAAGAAATCTCAGCTGTCTCTGCAAAGGGACAAGAGAGGTCTCAAACCTGGAGAGGGGATTCAATTTGATTCTGTTTTTATACATCTTCGTCCCGTCATCTGGAGCTGTCCTTGCAGAGATGTTTCAGAGATAGAAGGGAGATCCTGGCTGTCTCTACAGGGGGATATGAGTCGGACTTAGAATTACTTCTGCTTTGAGGGTTTACTCGGAACAGTGGAGAGATGACCTTGTGGCCATTACATGTCTCTGTTTATGGTTTTCTTGCAAATTCTAAAGAAAAAAGGGACCATCCAGTTATCAATAACAGGCTTCAAAGGAAACATTGTCAATCCATACTTCCAATGGAGAGGGCTTAAGGTTTTCTAAGATCTCTTAGTTGAGAAGCCACAGCCACCAGACAATGATTCTGCTGAGTCAGCAGTTCAGAAGACACTGGTCCAAGGGTACCACTAGTGTCTAATCATCTTCTGCTTGACAATAAGCCACAAACCCAAAAGAAGAAATTAACCTTCCTACTGGACATAAAGAGATGCTAAATAACGAATGGGAAAGTGATGAGCTGCCCACATGAAACATAGAAACATGATGACAGAAAAAGACCACAAGGCCCATCTAGTCTGTCCTTCCATAACAACAACTACAACAGTCCACTTTTTACCTTTAGAGATCCTCTGTGTTGGTCCCATGCTTTTTTGAATTCAGTTAGCTGCAATAAAGTTAATTTGAAAAGGAAAGACAGCCTGTGAGGAGCCCGCCCCCATGACATCACTTCCTCGGGCTCTGCGATGACAGGAGGGCTCCTGACACAGTTTCTCTTTACTTTTCAATGTAAGTGTAGTGCAGCCGCTGCTCTGTACAAAGCAGAAGCAGCGGCTTGGGCAGAGGGGGTGTGTGTGTGTGTGAGTGAACCAGCAAGGGGGGGGGGGGGGAGTGTGAGTGAACCAGCAGTGGAGGGGGGGGGGGGGTGGTGTGAGTGAACCAGCAAGGGGGGGGGGGGGCGATGGTGTGAGTGAACCACCAGGGGAGGGGGGGTAAGTGAGTTATTGACCCACCACGAGTGGTGAGGAAGTTAAAGGGGGGTGGGTTATTGAACCAGCAGTGGAGGGGGGGGGGGTGGTGTGAGTGAACCAGCAAGGGGGGGGGGCGATGGTGTGAGTGAACCAGCAGGGGAGGGGGGGTAAGTGAGTGAGTGACCCAGCAGGAGGGGTGAGAAAGTGACAGGGGGGTGGGTGAGTGAACCAGCAGTGGAGGGGGGGGGGGGTGTGAGTGAACCAGCAGGGGAGGGGGGTTGGTGTGAACCAGCAGGGGAGGGGGGTTGGTGTGAGTGTTTGATTCCTATTCAAGAGAATTACTTTATATATAGTCAATATAGGCACAGAGGTAAATTTTTTTAACATTTTCTAATGGTGGTGTGCCTCGTGATTTTTTTCATGAAAAAAGTGTGCTTTTGCACAAAAAAGGTTGAAAAACACTGCACTAGAGTACGTGCAGAAAGGTCCATCCATGCATCTAAGTCATTGAAAGCACATGACTTGCGCATATCAATGGTGCATAACTTTACAGAGCTCCTTATAAAATCACCTCCTAAATGGCTAAGGTACAAAGGAGAGAGAAATTATTTATAAAATAGAAAGAATAACCTCTCAAGGCTGACTATGTGTTCCTTTCATACCCCCTCACTGACTGTCTGTCTGTCCTCATACAGAAATGGAGTCTATCCCCTCATGAACTTTGCAGCCTCCCATCCACACATCCTCCAACGAGGTTTCTCCCAGAACCAAGAGGAAACCTATCGCACCAAGACCCCAACCCCGGAGCCCGTGGAAGTGGAGACCAGGAAGGTAACATAACCCTGCTCTCGGAAACAGAAACCCAGTCAGTCTGTGCAGCAATGCCATAAGAAACTAGGCAGTCTGAGCGCGATACTCAGCGAGGCGGTCTCTGTGTGCAGATACGTCTATGAATCATCTGGTTATCTAAAGGAAGATTTTTCAGCTGAGCTATCCATTTATGTAAAACTGCTGAATATATGGTCTTAAACTTCAATGCACGACTTGTGTGTTTTAGTGAGCTCAGATATTTGTGTGTCCTGCTTAATAGATACTGTATAACCAATTAGCAGTGGAATATCACTGCTATCCGCTTAGGTTTATTAATTAATGAGTTAGTTAGTTAGTTAATATTTAGCTCGCGCTTTCCAGTAGTAGTTGAAGGCAAGTTACAATCGAGTACAGTAGGAATTTCCCTCTCCCCAGAGGGCTTACAATCTAAGCCTATATCTGAGGCAGTGGAGAGTTAAGTGCCGAGACTTGTCCCAGAAGACTTCTGTTACCTTCTCAATTTATGTGGACACCTTTTGGCTAGACCTCAAAGAAACTCCAAAGCAGAGGTTTTCAACCCAGTTTTCGGGACATACCTAGCCAGCTATGTTGTCAGGATAATAACAATGAATATGCATGAGATAGATTTGCATACATTACCTCCATTCTATGCATATCTCTCTAATCCATATTCCTTGTGGTTATCCTAAAACCTGACTGGCTATGTCTGTCCCTGAAGACTGGGTTGAGAACCACGGCTCCACATTTATCCACAAAAATCTCTTGAATATTGAACTTTGTTGCAACTAGAGATCTTCTGTGCCTATCCCAGGTTTTACCTCTCACTCCCTCACTGCTAGAGATAGTCTGGATTTGGCACAGTATAGTGTGTTAGTTATTTATTTATTTATTTATTTAGACAGTTTTGTATACCGCCTTATCCTTCAATCATCCTTCAATCATCCTTCAACACTTTGTTCTGCATTTGGCAAGCAGAAGGGTAATTTTATAAAGTGGTTTCCATATGTAAAAGCTGCTTTATACACAGAAAAGGATTTGTATAAAATTGATGCATGGAAAGAGGTAAATGTCCAAGTAACATGCGGAAATCCTTTTTTGTGGGAAGAGTGGGAGTAGTAGCTTCCTATGGCATTGCACTCTCCTCTGCTCCCGCTCCACCCATGCCACGACCTGTGAAGCGTACTGTACCTCAACCCTGGCTGTTTTCCACTACCCACTATCTACGTTCCTGTGCCCGCTCAGCTGAGTGTGCTTGGCTCAAATCCCACACCCTTGTGGACTTTCTACACTTCAAATTCATGCTGGTCTCTTTCCAGTCAGCCATAGCACTCGCCAAACAAGACTATTATGTCCATGTGACTAACTCTCTTGCCTCTGACAGCTCTCAACTCTCTCCTCAAGGTGCCTCCACCTCTGACCCCTCCCTCCCTCCCTCCCTCCCTTTCTGACAAAACCCTGGCTGACTACTTCAATCTAAATCATAAACCCTGATGTGCTTAAGGAAAAGCCTCCATTTTAATCACTACTTTTTGTCGGAACCTTCAATCAGTGGGTTCCTCCTGGTGCCTTGGACGCGGCCCTATCCACTTACCAAGAACTGGTATTACGTGAAGTAGGTACTATGGAAGAAAATCTCTCACGTTATTCCAATTTAACTCGGCAACAATTTGAAGCAATCAAACAGCTATCACAATCTGATTTAATTATCCGTAGAGCCGATAAAGGCGGGGCTTTAGTGGTGCAATCGCCTGATCAATATCAACGAGAAATAGACAAGCACCTTAATAATCGTCAGTATTATCAGCTTCTGGATGGTGACCCGACACCTGGTTTGATGACTAGTATAATTCAACTATTGACGGAAGCTCTTTACAAACAATGGATTACTAAACGTGATTTTCCTTTTTGGTTAATAAATACCCCAAAACCCCAATATTTTATCTGGTTCCCAAAGGGCACAAATCCCTGGTGAACCCGCCAGGGCGACCGATAGTGTCTTGCTGTGATTCCCTATTGGAGCCGTTGTCTAAGTATTGCGACATTTTTTAACAGCCGGCAGCATCTAGAATATCTTCATACATTCGTGACACGGGTGACTTCCTGGTACAGCTGGCAACTTGTACCGATTATATGTCTTACACTTTTTTAATTACTCTAGATGTACAGGTGCTGTACACTAACATCAACTAGGCTGAAGTATTAGCATGCTTGACCACATTTCCACTGTCTCTTCCTCCTAGGATTCCTCGGGCTTTTTTGCTTGACCTTCTGGAATTGGTGCTTAATAATAGTTATTTTATGTACCAGCAGTGCTATTACCTACAAGTTTTAGGGATAGCAATGGGTGCTACAGTGGCTCCTTCTATTGCTACCATCTACATGGCCCAGTTTGAAGAACAACATGTATACACTTCAACTTTATTTTGTCATGTTGCATTTTGGCGCCGATTTCTAGATGATATTATTTTCCTTTGGACAGGTTCAGTCTCTGATATGGAAATCTTCATAGGATCATTAAATGCCCATAAGCCCAATATTCAATTTATGGCTCAAGTTGAGCAATCTCAGATTCAATTTCTTGATGTTACTATTCGGCTGTCTGTAGATGGGATACATACCATCTTATTCCGTAAGCCGGTACAACGTAACACTTTATTACACCATAGGAGTTACCATCCCCCCTCACTTAAGCGAGGGCTACCATATGGGCAATTCTTGAGACGCCATCAAAATTGTTCTACATTACAAGATTTTTATCATCATGCGGACGATCTATACAGCAACAGCTGCTAATGAGAGGCTATTCTTATTCCCTCATTAGAAAGGCTTATAAAAGAGCACAGTTTTCACATAGAGAATGGCTTTTTTTGCCCTCTGAATCATCTCAAAGAGAGCGGACATCAAGTGATACGGTGGTAGGGGTTCTTCCATATGTTGGTGGTATCTCAAGAGTCACCAATATCTTACACCAATTCTGGTCAGTTTGAAGTTTACATGCATGCTTTGTCAACAAACGCTTGATGGTAGCGTATTCCAGAGGACCCAATTTAAGAGACATGGTGGTTAAGACTATCTCTCCAATGGACCGGCCCCTTTGCTTTCAGCAGGACCCAGGCCACTCTGTGTGCAGCACTTGCCGTTACTGTGAGTTGGCTATGATTGGATCCACTTGGATGGATGTTCAAACTTCGATCGTTTATAAATCAAAATGGCGAACTACCTGTGATTCCTCTTTTATAATATACTTGATCCAATGCCCTTGCCCCCTTTACTATATAGGGCGCACTACACGTAGCATCAAGGTTCGTCTGGGCGAACATGCTTCGTGGCTTCGTACAAAAAACCTTATAGCCCCTATGGTAGAGCATTGTTTGCAGAAGGCTCACACTTTTGACCAGCTTCGCTGGCGTGTGATGAATAGTGTTCCTGTCAACCCTAAGGGAGGGGACCTGATCTCGAAATTACAGAAGTTGGAACAACGATGGATCTATACATTAGGGTCAGTTTCTCCTCGAGGTTTAAATTCATTTGTGGAATGGTACAGTATTATCTAACTTAAGAATTGCCTTTTTTGGCTACAAAAGACAGCTTTATTTACTCAACCTATCAGGTCTAGGGGATCCCTTATTGGTAGGGTTTCCCTAGCCTTTTAAGGTTGCTCCGTACGTCATCAAACAATGACTGCTTCTCACCAGTAATTGGTTAATCGTCAGCATCTACGTCACATGCCAGTCTCTTTAAAAAGTGGAAAGGCTTTGTTCATTTGTGATATTGCAGCTGCTACTACCATAGGCATCTTTTGTAGCCTGATGCAGGGTCATGACATTCTGACCCGAAACGTGCCACGTCGTATACCATCTTGGATTCTGTGGATTTCAGCTCATGAACAAGGAGGAGGAGTTTAAAGCAGTTGAATACATTCTGCAGCTAAGTGTTTTAAAATCACATTGGTTTTTGAAAATTAACAAAACGAACAATCACGGCGAGGGGTAGGAGCTGATTCCTCCCCCTTTTGATTGAAGGTTCCGACAAAAAGTAGTGATTAAAATAGAGGCTTTTCCTTAAGCACATTAGGGTTTATGATTTAGATTTGTTTCTTCACTCTGAGGGAGGTTATTTTTTGTAAGCTTTGACTACTTCAATGAAAAAATCCATAAGATCACACCCCAATTCCCCATGAGGACAGC
The DNA here is from genome assembly GCA_033557465.1 of Ichthyophis bannanicus. Taxonomy (NCBI): domain Eukaryota; kingdom Metazoa; phylum Chordata; class Amphibia; order Gymnophiona; family Ichthyophiidae; genus Ichthyophis; species Ichthyophis bannanicus. The sequence goes on from CM066031.1 coordinate 1,886,506,409, forward strand.
TACTTCCCTTCCCCCCTCTTCACTCCCAGCTCCCCTCCCCACCCCCACCCCATCTACCTCTGCTATCCTTTCTTCCTTTTTTATAGTCTCTGAGGAGGAAACCACTCACCTTCTTTCCTCCTCCAAACTCACTACCTCCTCTTCTGATCCTATTTCCACCCATCTCCTAAGCCCCATCTCCTCTACTGTTGTTCCTTCCATCTCTCATATTCTCAACCTATCACTCTCCACTGCAACTGTCCCTGCAGCCTTCAAGCATGCTGTAGTTACACCTCTCCAAAGAAACCCTCACTTGATCCTACCTGTCCTTCTAATTATCAACCCATCTCCCTCCTCCCCTTCATTTCTAAGCTACTTAAACATGCGGTTCACCACCACTGCCTCAACTTTTTCTCCTCTCAAGCCTTTCTGGATCCTCTACAGTCTGGCTTTCATCCTTTACATTCTACTAAAATGGCTCTTGCCAAAGTCTCCAGTGATCTGTTCCTGGCAAAATCCAAGGGTCTTTACTCGATCCTCAATCTCCTTGACCTCTCTGCTGCTTTTGACACTGTTGACTACAACCTTCCCTTTGATACCTTGTCCTCATTTGGTTTTAAGGGCTCTGTACTATCCTGGTTCTCTTCTTATCTCTCTCATCGCTCTTTCAGTGTTTGTTCTGGTGGATCCTCCTCTACTGCTATTCCACTCTCTCTTGGTGTATCCCAAGGATTGGTCTTGGGTCCACTCCTTTTCTCTCTCTATACCCAGTCCCTTGGTGTGCTCATCTCTTCCCATGGCTTTCAGAACCATCTCTATACTGATGATTCCCAGATCTACCTCTCTGCACCTGAAATCTCTCCCACAATCCAGGCCAGGATCTCTGCCTTTCTGACATTGCTGTTTGGAGGTCTCACCACCGCTTGAAATTGAACATGGCAAAAACTGAGCTTCTTATTTTTCCACTTAAACTCTCCTCTCCCTTTCCTCCTTTCTCAGTCTCTGTGGATAACTCTCTACTCCTCTCTGTCTCCTCATCTTTGACTCCTCTCTCTCCTTCTCCACACACATCAAACTGATAGCTAAAACCTGCTGTTTCTTTCTCTATAACATCAACAAAATTCACCCGTTCCTTTCTGAACACACTACTAAGACACTTATCCACTCCTTAGTTACCTCCCATCTAGACTACTGTAACCTTCTCTTTGCTGGTGTCCCTCTGAGTCATCCCTCTCCCCTTCAATCTGTTCAACACTCTGCTGCGCAGCTAATCTTCTGCCAGCCTCATCATGCTCATATTACCCCTCTTCTCAAGTCTCTTCATTGGTTTCCTATCTGTTTCCACATCCAGTCCAAACTTCTCCTGCTGACCTATAAGTGCATTCACTCTGCAGCTCCTCACTACCTTTCCTCTATTATGTCTCCTGCACCCCTCCTTGGGAACTCTGCTCTTCTGGCAAATCACTTCTACCTGTGCCCTTCTCTTCTATTGCTAACTCCAAACTTTGCTGCTTTCATCTTGCTGCTCCTTATGCCTGGAACAAACTACCTGAGTCTGTACATCAGGCGCCTTCTCTGACCCTTTTCAAATCCAGGCTGAAATCTCACCTCTTCGCTGCCGCTTTCAGATCTTGACTCACCTGATCTCCTTTGTGTTCCTTTACCATTCCCCCTAGCTGTCTCCCATGTCTACAGCTACTGTGTTTGTCTCCTCTAGATCGTAAGCTCTGATGAGCAGGGACCATCTTTTACATGTGTCTGTGCAGTGCTACGTATGTCTTGTAGCGCTATACAAATGCTCAGTAGTAGTAGTAGTAGTAGGAAGCCCGAAATGCCCCCTGATGGACATGGTGGGGGATAAACCGTGACCGAATAGAAGTGAATAGAATCAAAACAAATTTAAATAACTTTTACATGTCAAACACAGAGGAGTGTGACCTGCATGGAGTGGCGAGCATAATCCGATAGCCTGCATGGAACAACAGTACAACGCTATGCACCTCAGTGGGCAGAGTAGATAGGCCATGCTGGTCTTTTTCTGCCATCATTTACTATGTTACTTTTCTGTGATCTCACTGTAGGCATTCTGAAGAGCATAATTTGGGGGGAGCAGAAGTGTTTTTGTGGAGGACATGTGAATTTATGAAATACACTCTTATGTTAGATAAGTACGCACACAGTTTCCGAGCACGTATAAATGTTTGCGTGAGTATTTGAGCACTATTTTATAAAGGCACATAGATAATTCCTAGTGGGCCTCTTCTTCAAGAAAGGTATTTCTGTGGTTAATACAAATTCTCTGCCTGAGTGTTCTTTAAGAAAGGAGAATATTTTAATTAGATAACACTTTTTTATTGCTTAGGCTACTGATGTATTTTGTAGTTGTTTGCAGAAGAGGATTTTTCTGTTTGTAGGCAAAGTGTTTCTGCTGTTATTTTTTTTCATCCTCTGACCTTCAGGTTCAAAGAGGAAGGCAAGCTCTTTGAAGTCACTGCACTGCTGAGGTGTTAATGTTCTTAATTAATTGGAGTCAGATTATTGAGTGTTGTATAAAAGTCTGCATTACCTTGGCAAGCAGAGGCGTCGGAACACCATTTTCCATGGGAGGCTAAGTTCCGCCCTGGGCCAGCTGAACTCCATGCGGCTGCAATTGCCAGCCTTCCCCTCCTGTCTGGCTGCGTGGATCTGATCTCCCACGGGCCGATAGGAGGGATCTGTGCCATATTCACAGTGCTCTTCTGCCCGCAGGGGATAGGATCCCTGTGGGCAGCCTACTGCTTGCTGGGTCGCAATTGTTGGCCTTCCCCTACTTCTGCCCGTGGGAGATCAGATCCTGCAGGCCAAAATAGGAGAGGCATTGATCATAGCAGCAAAGTTTTAGTGGGGTCAGGCCCCTGTGGCCCACCCCTTTCTGATGCCTATGCTTGCAAGTACTTTCATTCCTGGAGGGTCTCCAAGCAAGGTAATTCTGTGGCTCTTAATACAAATTCTCTGCCTGAGAATTCTTAAGAAAGGGGGCTCTTTTTAAGTAACCCCCTTTTCTGTGTGGCCCAGGCAGATACAGTGGAACTGCTAGGCAGAAGAGAGCACAGCAGATCCAAGAGTACCTCAGGGATCTGTGCTGGGTCCGCTGCTTTTTAACATATTCATAAATGACCTGGAAATGGGAGTAACGAGCGAGGTGATCAAATATGCAGATGACACAAAATTGTTCAAAGTTGTTATCACGAGAGGATCATGAAAAACTGTAAGAGGACCTTCAGAAATTGGGAGAATGGGTGTCCAAAGGACAGATGAAATTTAATATGGTAAGTGCAAAGTTATGCACTTAGGGAAGAACAAGCCAAATAATAGTTACACAATGCAGCACCGTATTAAGCTAGAAATGTGCTCTTTCTGAGCTTCCTGGAAACTCGGTGTTGATATTGGCGCCCTTTCTGTTCTTGCGCCCTGTGTGATCACACCACTCGCACTGCCCGGACATAATGTAAGGTTCAAATTAGAAATCATCACCCAGGAGAACACTGTTCCCTCTAAGCTGTGCGCGTGTGCGCGCGCACACACCTCGCTGAGCGAGCGCACATACTTTACAACAGAGCGCACAAAAATTACGGCTCTGATTCTGATAGAAAACAACACAGACGTCTTAAAATTTAAAAGTTATGATTGTAATTACTAGAAATTTCCCGCTTCATTTAGTAATCATCTATTTTCATTTAATTTGGTTAAAATCAATGTGGTGTACATACTGTATTCTGACATGTAGTCAAATTTTAAAGTATATAACTTCGAGTGTCGTTATGTGGCGCACAAAAATTTAACCTTCCTTCAAAAGCTGCACACAGCTGATATTTTATGCGCACACAGCCTACAGAAAATTAGAGGGAACATTGCAGGAGAAGGATATGGGCAACATCATGGATAATGTATTGAAACCCTCTGCCCATTATGCAGCTGCAGCCAAGAAAGCAAATAGAATGCTAGGAATCATACGGAAAGGAATGGAGAATAAAACAAAGGATGACATCATAATGCCTCTGTATCATTCCATGGTGCGACCGCACCTTGAATATTGTGTGCAAGTTATGGTCACCACATATATCAAAATTGGAAGAGGTACAGAGAAGGGCGACCAAAATGATAAAGGGGATGAAAGGATACCCCTGTGAAGAAAGACTTAAAAGGTTAGGGCTCTTGAGTTTTAAACTAGATAATAGGGGAAAGCCGACAGTCGCCCAAGAGCGCATGGTTCGGAAGAATGTATCCTTGAAGGATACTACAAAAAGCAGAGAGGTTCCAAAAAAGAGTAAAGTAGCCCAAATGCCCTCGAGTATGGAGCAGACAGAACTTAAAGATCCCAAATTACCCATGTCTACCAATAGCCAAATTAATATGAATAAAATACAGTCTCTAAAATGCTTGTATGCAAATGCTAGAAGTCTACAAAACAAGATGGGAGAGTTAGAATATATAGCACTAAACGAGAGGTTAGATATGATTGGAATATCAGAGACATGGTGGAAGGAGGACAACCAGTGGGACACTGTGATACCTGGGTACAAACTATATTGAAATGATAGAGCTGATCAAATTGGTGGAGGGGTTGCGCTCTATGTTAGAGAGGGCATTGAGTCAGAAAGGATTAAAGTTTTGCAAGAAACAAAATTTGCTGTAGAATCTCTATGGATTGAAATTCCATGTAAAAAGGGGAAGGCGATGGCAGTGGGGGTGTACTATCGTCCGCCTGGCCAGAATGAACAAATGGATGATGAAATGCTCAAAGAAATCAAGGAAGCTAGCAAAAGTTACAGTGCAGTAATAATAATGGGTGATTTCAATTACCCCGGCATCGACTGGGTCAGTGTCACAACAGGACATGCTAGGGAGATAAAGTTCCTAGATGAAATAAATGACTGCTTCTTGGAGCAGCTGGTTCATGAACCGACCAGAGGGGAAGCAATATTAGACCTAGTCCTTAGCGGAACACCAGATGTAGTGCAAGAGATAAGGGTGTTGGGGCCACTTGGCAATAGTGATCATAGCATGATCGCCTTTGATTTAATTAGTGGAGGAGGGATAGTAAGGAAATCCACAGTACTACCCTTTAACTTTCGAAAGGGAGACTATGATAGAATGAGGAAAACAGTTAAGAAAAAACTAAAAGGAGCAGTTGCAAAGGTTAAAGACGTACATCAAGCTTGGGTGTTGTTGAAAAATACTATCTTGGAAGCCCAGACCAGCTGTATTCCACGCTTTAAGAAAAGTGGAAGGAAGTCCAAAAAATTGCCAGCATGGTTTAAAGCTGAGGTCAGAGAGGCTGTTGTTGCCAAAAAAGCATCTTTCAAGAAATGGAAAAAAGAGCCAAATGATGAAACCTGGAAACAGCACAAGCACTGGCAAGTCAAATGCAAGGCATTGATAAGGCAGGCAAAGAGAGAATTTGAGAAGAAGCTTGCTGCGGAAGCAAAAACGCGAAATAAAGACCTTTTCAAGTACATTCGTAGCAAAAAACCCGTGAGAGAGTCAGTTGGTCCATTAGATGATAAAGGGGTTAAAGGAGCACTAAGAGGCGACAAGGTGATAGCGGAGAGACTGAATGAATTCTTTGCTTCGGTCTTTACTGAGGAAGATGTAGGGATGTTACCCACGACTGAAGTGGTATTTAAAGGTGTGGAAGAATTGAAGGAAATATCGATACATCGGGAAGATGTCCTACAACTATTAGATAAACTGAAGAGTAGCAAATCACCTGGGCCGGATGGTATACATCCAAGGGTGTTGAAAGAACTGAAATTTGAGATTGCAGACCTGCTATCAGTAATCTGTGAACTATCATTAAAATCATCTCTAATACCTGAGGATTGGAGGATCGCCAATGTAACACCAATTTTTAAAAAGGGTTCGAGGGGTGATCCGGGAAACTACAGACCGGTGAGCCTGACATCAGTACCGGGAAAAATGGTAGAAACCATCATAAAGAATAAAATTACTCAGCATATAGATAGTCATGACCTAATGGGAGACAGCCAACATGGCTTTAGACAAGGAAGATCTTGTCTTACTAATCTGTTATGTTTTTTTGAAGGAGTGAATAAACAGGTGGACAAAGGTGAGTCGGTTGATATTGTGTATCTGGACTTTCAGAAAGCCTTTGACAAGGTCCCTCATGAGAGACTTTTGGCAAAACTAAAGAGTCATGGGATAGGAGGCAGTGTACTACTGTGGATCAGGAACTGGTTAAAAGATAGAAAGCAGAGGGTAGGGCTAAATGGCCAATTTTCCCAATGGAGAAAGGTGAATAGTGGTGTACCCCAGGGATCTGTGCTGGGTCCGCTGCTTTTTGACATATTCATAAATTACCTGGAAAGTGGTTATGGTGCTGATGACACAAAACTATTTAAAGTTGTTAAAACCAAGGAGGATTGTGGAAAATTGCAAGAGGATCTTGATAAATTGGAAGACTGGGCATCAAAATGGCAGATGAAATTTAATGTGGACAAGTGCAAGGTTATGCACCTAGGGAAGAACAACCCAAACTATGGTTACACGATGCAAGGTTCCACATTAGGAACCACCACCCAAGAAAAAGATTTAGGCGTCCTTGTGGATACCATGTTAAAACCCTCGGCCCAGTGTGCAGCGGCGGCCAAGAGAGCAAATAGAATGCTAGGTATGATAAGGAAAGGAATGGAAAATAAAACAAAAGATATTATAATGCCTCTATATCGTTCCATGGTGAGACCGCACCTTGAATATTGTGTGCAATTCTGGTCGCCATATCTTAAAAAGGATATAGCAATTTTAGAAAAGGTTCAGAGAAGAGCCACCAAAATGGTAAAGGGGATGGAAGGCTACTCCTATGAAGAAAGGCTAAAAAGGTTGGGGCTCTTTAACCTGGAAAAGAGACGGCTGAGGGGAGATATGATAGAAGTCTATAAATTAATGAACGGAGTGGAACGGGTAAACGTAGATCGATTGTTTACCTTATCAGAATATAGAAAGACTAGGGGACATGCAATGAAGCTACAGGGTAAACTATTTAAGACTAATAAAAGAAAATATTTTTTCACTCAACGTGTAATCAAACTCTGGAATTTGTTACCGGAGGATGTAGTAAAGGCTGTTAGTGTAGCTGGGTTTAAAAAAGGTTTGGACAAGTTCCTGGAGGAAAGGTCCATAAACCATTATTAAGAAGGGACCCAGGATATCAATGCTTGAACCAATACAAGCATTGTGGAACCTGTGTCCCTTGGGGAAACTGCTAGGTACATATGACCTAGATTGGCCACTGTTGGAAACAGAATACTGGGCTTGATGGACCTTGGTCTGACCCAGTATGGCATATCTTATGTTCTTATGTTCTTATGTTGAGTTTGGAAAAGAGATGGCTGAGGGGAGGTATGACAGAGGTCTATAAAATAATGAGTGGAGTGGAATGAGTAAACGTAGAATGGTTCTTTAGTACTTCAAAAAGTAGAAAGACTAGGGGACATGCAATGAAGCTACAATGTAGCACATTTAAGACTAATCAGAGAAAATATTTCTTCACTCAAACAATAATTAAGCTCTGGAGTTCATTGCCACAGGATATAGTAAAAGCTGTTAGAGTAGCTGGGTTTAAAAAAGATTTGGAGAAGTTCCTGGAGGAAAAATCCATAAGCTGTTATTAAGGTGGACTTTGGGTAATACACTGCTTATCTTGCTACTTTTTGGGATCCTCAAATGATCAAAATGCTGATAGGAAGACCCCAAGGTTAAGCATCTCTGACGAGCTGATATTAAAGTATCCAAAAGGGTGTAGTGTAATGGCGATTTTGACCTTGAAATAAAGCTATCCTGGAAAGTGATACTTTTGGACTGTGGTTTGATTGATTTGTTCAACTCAATACAGTTTGGATCAATTAGAATTAACCAGAAGCAGGATTGAAGAACAAGGAATAATCCGAAACATAGAGCTATGTCGTTTTCTATTGTTGAATGTAATGCTGATTGTAGTTGCCATTATAATATATATTTTTTTATTCATTTACAGAATTTTCTGTATGGCACAATAATTTATAAGATAAAACGGGTCACATTAATACTGAGTAGTACTTGTTATAAACTACTTGGTTAAGTTACCCGACAAAAAATTATTTTGATAGTAATTCTTTAGATAGAGTACCTCTCCTATAAGTTCAAATATTTTTGATAATTTGTGGTGTGAACTTTTGAACTTTTTGTGGATCCTGTCAGCTACTCCTGACCTGGATTAAGCACTATTGGAAACAGGATACTGAGCTTGAAGCACCATTGGTCTGACCCGGTATGTCATATCTTATCTTTTTATATTCAGAATTCCTTTGGGAACATTCTGGATTTAATACCCATTGAGGTTGGTACTCCATGCTAGTCTCTGGTATTTGTAGAGGGGGTAGTTAGGATAAGGATGTTTAGATAAGACAGAAAAACAGTTAAAATTTAACCCTGGGCAGGGCCGATGTGACCATTAGGCAAACTAGGCAATCACCTAGAGTATCAGGGGTCAGGGGGCGCCTGTTGCCTCTCCAGACATGAAGTGGCAGCAATACATTTAAAAAGAGACTGCAGCAGGGAGTTATCTTCTGTTCCAGTGCCGCATTGCCGTTCATGTTCCACCTCCCCCCCCCCCCCCCCCCGCCGCCTCCCACCGATTCAACTTCCTTCCTGTTAAAGGAAGTTGAATCGGAGGGGTACGGAAGCGCAGACAGCCCTGCAGCACCAAAACAGGAGGTAACTCTGGTGCCCCAATGCCGCTGCTGCAAATTCCGAAGAGGGAAGGCAGTGACAGCAATGGCCGCAGGGGTGGGGCGGGGCGGTACTGGGGATGAGGTTCACCTAGAGCGTCTCACCCCCTTGCATCAGCCCTACCCCTAGGGGCAATAATTGCTTTAATTGAGCAATCAGGATTGTTTGTTACCATGATAATGCCTGTCTTCTCCTCTCAGGTAATCCAGATGCAATGTAACCTGGAAGAGAATGAAGATACCAGACGCTGGCATGTAAGTTTTTTTTTCCTCTGTTCTCAGCTGTAAGAGGGCTACACACGCTTCAAAGAAAACAAACCCCAGCTCGCACGCATTACTGGCCCTGTCTGCAACAGTTACCATAGTTACTGCATCTAGAATTGCCCCATTGACATCTCCTGATGGACCCAACATAGCTGTACCAAGACTCACTGCGGGGAAAGGTACACCACAAGACGAGCGCAACAATGACACCAAACTCTCCAGACAAACAACACAGATCACCAACCAACTGTGAGTAGCCCATCCCACACGGAGGACACTAACATGAAATATAAACCCCCTCACGCCGGCAACAAACTACTATATGGACAGCAAATGTACAAAAGAACACTCTTCCAAAAAATATACACCATAATACTAATTCTTACCCTATGCTCTTACCAAACAAATGCATTTTACTACACTACCTACTTCAGAGCCTTACAAACTCCACCTATATATGCAACAAAACAAACACTATTACCAACTATATCCATGAAAACAACATTGACATACTATGCATTACTGAATCATGGCTCAAGAACACAGATCAGGTAATACTGAACCAAATAACACCACCAGCATTCACAGCCTCCCACTCCTGGCTAAAATAACAGAAAAAATAATAGAGAGACAACTCCAAGATCACATTGACGAATTTGCCCCACTAGACCCCCACCAACACAGATTCCGACCAAAACATGGCGTGGAGACACTCCTCAGACATCTATTCAACAACATAATCAAAGGAATAGACACTATAAAGCAGGGCTTCTTATTAATATTTATAGATATTTCATCAGCCTTTGACACAGTCTCCCGTCACATCTTATTGACGCGACTAAGGGAGATTGGCCTTCAAAATACTACCATTAAATGGTTTCAGTCATACCTAGTAGACAGACAGCAGAGAGTAAACCCTGGGAACCTCACCTCAGCACCCTTCAAAACTACTCAAGGAGTTCCTCAAGGCTCATCACTATCAGCTCTTCTCTTCAACATCTATATTCAACCTATTTGCAACATAGTTAACAAATACAAGATACAATACGCCATATATGCTGATGACATCATGGCATATACCCCTATTCAACTGGACTCACCAGACTATACTACCATATCTACCTGCATTCAACAAATCACAACCTGGCTAAATAACAACAACTTAAACATCAACATAAAAAAATCTGAAGCAATCATCATAACAAGAAACACCACATTCATTCATCCTACCTCCATCAACATATCCAATACACCGAGAAGGCCCAAGCTCCTAATCGAGCAACCCCTCAAGCTGCTGGGTTTGACCTGTGCAGCATAGAAAATGTGACGGTACCTAGCCAAGGGAGAGCCCTGGTTGACACCGGTCTCCAAGTGGAAATACCTATTGGATGCTATGGGAGAGTAGCCCCAAGGTCCGGATTAGCCCTTAAATATTTCATCGATGTGGGTGCGGGAGTAATTGATCCCGATTACAGGGGCAATATTAAAGTTCTGTTATTTAACTTTGGACAGAATGATTATCACGTGAAGACAGGAGACAGAATTGCCCAATTGATCTGTGAGAGGCTGGGTTTTCCACCTGTGGAGGAGGTCACATCCCTGGAAACTTCTGAGCGTGGAACCAAAGGCTTTGGTTCTACTGACGTAAAAGGGGTTAAAAGCCTAGCTGCCACCTGTGCCCGAGAGAGGGAGGTGAATGAAGAGGAAGATTTGGGACCCCAGGTATCTGATTGTAAAGAAAAATCAGAGCCCCAAATAGGGGAGGACCTGACAGTGGTACAACAGGAAGAAATTAGGAAATTGCTCAAAGAGTTTCCAGATGTGTTGACACCCATACCTGGAGAGACACATTTGGTTGCCCATGAAATAATAACTCCACCTGGGAAATTAGTTCATCAAAGGCCATACCGCTTGCCTGAAGCCAAGAGACAGGAAGTAGTGGCACAAGTCCAGGAGATGTTGGACATGGGAGTAAGAGAGGAGTCAAAGAGTCCCTGGAATAGCCCCATAGTCCTGGTGCCGAAGCCTGATGGATCTTTAAGATTTTGTATTGACTTCCGGCAGGTAAACGCCATATCAGTTTTTGATGCATATCCAATGCCAAGAATTGAAGAGCTGTTGGACCAGCTGGGACAGGCTCAATACTTAACCACCCTTGATATGACAAAAGGATATTGGCAAATCCCTCTCACCAGGGAGTCGAAGCCGAAGACTGCGTTCAGCACCCCCGTTGGTCTTTTCCAGTTCAAGAGGATGCCTTTCGGACTGCATGGAGCAGCGGCTACCTGCCAAAGGTTAGTGGATCAGGTACTTCGACCCCACCAAAATTATGCTTTTGCATATATGGATGATGTCATAATCCATAGTAACACCTGGGCGGAGCATCTGAAGAGGATCAGGGCAGTCTTGTGCTCCATGAAGCAAGCGGGATTCACTTTAAACCCGAAGAAGTGTGCCTTTGCAAATAGGGAGGTAAAATACCTGGGCCACCTAGTGGGAAGAGGAAAAATTAAACCTCTAATGAGTAAAGTAGATAGCATCAGGAATTTTCCTCCTCCAACAACAAAGAAATAACTAAGAAGTTTCTTAGGACTTATTGGATACTACCGCAGATTTATACCGCAATTTGCAGAGAAAAGTGCAATTTTCACGGATATGCTGCGGAAGAATTGTCCAAACTAGCTAAAGTGGACACCTGAAGCTGAAAAAGCTTTTTCAGTCCTAAAAGGAAAATTGTGTACAGGACCGGTACTGAAAGGGGTGGACTTCAAGAAACCCTTTCTGGTTCAAACGGATGCATCGGACGTAGGGCTAGGAGCGGTTCTATCCCAGTGTTATGAAGGGGAGGAGCATCCTGTGATGTACCTGAGCAGGAAGTTGTCACCAGCTGAACAAAAGTATTCCACAATAGAAAAAGAATGTTTAGCTATTAAGTGGTCAGTGGAGGCGTTAAGGTTTACCTTACAGGGAGAAAGTTCCAGTTGGTCACAGACCATGCCCCACTTAAGTGGTTGCAGCAAATGAAGAACCACAATGCCAGGTTGACACGCTGGTACATGGCCTTACAGGCATTTGATTTTCAAGTTGAACATCGTGCGGGGAAGTTACACAAGAATGCGGATGCCCTTTCCCATATTACGGACTGTAGAGAAGAAGTTTCACCAGTAACACCAGTCCGTAATAACTTAAGCAGGGGGGTATGTGATAAGGAAGCTTATCATAGCTCAGGAAGGAGCTATAGAAAAGGTGAAGTGACTCTGAACAAGCAACCTGTCAGTTCTGGTAGAAATAAGAAAACAGAATTTTCTTATAAAAGACTACCAGTCCCAGAATGCACCAGGTTTCCAACAGCCATTAGAGGAGCTGAAGTGGGGGAACGTGTGTTCAATCAGGAGGGCTATGAGGTAATCCCTAAGCACTCATCTGAAAGGGCAGGGCTGTATTAGGGAGGAGCACTCATCCAAGCAGAATAAAGGTAGAGTTTATTCTACAGATGACCATCTTCATGATCACCTTGGATATCCTGAGAATCAGCTTGAGCTTGATCAGTTTCATCTGAAGGATCATCAGAAGCAGAAGCCAAACCGGACGGACAGGGAGGGAAAGAAACCCTCTGGAAGAAAAAGGAGAAAAGCCTTTGAGAGGTCTAGAAGAGTCCAGAGCAGTACGTATACTGGGAGGCATTCCAAGGGCCAGCATACACCATTGGACTGGGGAAAGCCAGAGGAATGGTGCTGCAGAGCTAGGAATCTCCAGATGCTACTTGTGAGGGAGACGGCTGCACGTGGAAGGGACCCTAAGACCCGTGCCAGAAGGTATGTGAAGAGAGATCCAGTGTCCAGGGATCTGGATTGGAAGGCTGGGCATAAGAACTGGACTACATACTGGCCAGGCTATATAGAGAGGAACTCTAACAGCAATGGAAGCTCAGGTATGAACACTGATCTATGCCCTAGCTATAACCTTGAAAGACAGCAGGGAAACAAGTATTCTCCTGAAAGTGCTCCATTGAGAGATTCATCTGGGTCAATCCATGATATTGAACCCATGCTTGTTGAAGAAGAGGGAATGATAGCAGATGAAGAATCTGTTTACATGGACTGCTCTCTGTCTAAACTCCTTTGGTGATTTTCTGTTATAAAGTACAGCAACCATCACAAAGAAATACAAACTTGTTCTTTAATCTACTCAGAAAAGCTCCTGTGTAGGTTTTCTAGCCACGCAGTAGAAAGCAAGCCAGCTAAGGGGTTTCAGCTGGATAACTGCTAGCAATTGAGCCTTACCTAATTGCTTGTGAGCTAGGAGAGAATCACTTCTGAATCTATGTGGGAAGATATAAGAAGTTAACCTGAGAAGAACAGTTTTTTCTTTCTTTGTAGCTTTTGGTTTGTTGTTTGATACATGCTAAGAAAATATTAGCTAGGCCTACAGAAAAGACCAGTTTGTTATCAACGAGGTCTTATTTCTTTTGCTTTGATTACCTGACAAGTTCAAATGTTGTTTTCCTTATTTTGTTTTTCCAAGTTTAACACTGAAAGCAAGTAACCTGATTTATGTGCTACCAAGCATATCTGTGTTGGGAGAAATAACCCCATAAATAAATATCTTATTGGCTTTACCCAAAAGCACAACTAATTATTGTGAGCAGCTGTGTCTGGTGTGAATGAACTGCATTGCCCACAATCCCTTGCAAATCATATAGATATATCCACTTGCCAAGACTGTGAAGATTCTCACCCAGGCAGCCATCTGACAGCCTCCAGAACCTCCCTACCACATTTTCCTATGTCATTGGTACCGACATGTACCAAGACAGCAGACTCCTCCCCAGCACTATCTAAGACCTTATCTTCTTCAACCCCACTACCTGTAGGTGTTCCTCAGGGTTCCGTCTTAGGTCCACTCCTCTTTTCTCTCTATACCCAATCCCTTGATGCCCTTATCTCTTCCCATGGCTTTCACTATCATCTCTATGCCGACGACTCTCAAATCTATCTTTCTGCACCTGTTATCTCTCCTGAAATCCAGTCTAAGATCTCACTCTGCCTCTCTGACATTGCTACCTGCCCACTGCCGCTTAAAACTGAACATGGCCAAAACTGAACTACTTATCCTTCCCCCGTATGCCTCTCCTCCTCTTTCCCCTTTCTCTCTCTCTGTGGATAACTCTGTAATCCTCCCTGTCTCTTCAGCACGTAACCTTGGTGTTATTTTTGATTCCTCTCTTTCTTTCTCTCCACATATCCAGCTCATTGCTAAAACATGCCGTTTCTTTCTATACAATATCTGCAAAATTTGCCCTTTCCTCTCTGTTGATACCACTAAGATGATTGTCCACTCCTTAATCACCTCCCGTCTTGATTATTGTAACCTTCTCCTTGCCGGCCTCCCTGCGAGCCACCTCTTTCCTCTTCAGTCAATTCAACACTCCGCTGCTCGACTTATTTTCCGCCAGTCTCTCTTTTCCCACATCACTCCTCTCCTCGTCTCGCTTCATTGGCTTCCCATCCGTCTCTGTATCCAATTTAAACTTCTCCTCCTAACCTATAAATGTATCCACTCTTCTGCCCCCCAGTACCTTTCGTCTCTTATCTCTCCTTACACCCCCCTCTCGGTTACTTCGCTCTTCTAATAGTCTTCGTTTATCTGTGCCCTTTACTCGTACTGCCAATTCCAGACTTCGCTCCTTCCAACTGGCAGCACCCTTTGCTTGGAATAGTCTTCCTATCTCTGTGCGCCAGGCGTCCTCCCTGCACATTTTCAAGTCCAGACTCAAATCCCACCTCTTCACTACTGCTTTTCGTTCCTGTCTTGCCCTATCTTGATCTCTCCATCAACGTTTGTTTACTTTGTTCTGTAAATTTTGTTGTATTTTGTAACTTATTTTGTATTCTGTCTTATTAGATTGTGAGCTCTGATGAGCAGGGACTGTCTCTCTTGTATGTTTGTACAGCGCTTCGTATGTTGCGGTGCTATATAAGTGTTTAATAATAATAATAATATGTAGAGACTTCTCACTTTATTTCAACACAACCTTCTTGATGTCATCCCACAACTCTTCTGGAACCCTGTCATTTGTATCTAAAGCAGCAAACTGATTTTTCAGGCAGTCTTTAAATTCCAGTGATATATTCTCCCACTCGCTTCAGGAATCAAGAATCAGACATCCAAAACAAATAACTGTCTAAGCAAACCTGGCATTAGATGATCATTAACTTGATTCTCAAGCTTTTTGTATGTGAGGATGACACTAGACAGGAGACCCCTCAAGACACAAGAACGGTATCATCAATGCTACCTATGGAAAATGTTCTGAGACAGATGCACCTACATTTGTGTCATATACCAGCTCCAGACACTAGTTGGAGCTCATGATTGCTAAATAAACCATGAACTCACGCAAACATGTGCACAACCCATATCCTTAAGCACTCATGCCCCACTCAGACACACACACACACACACACTCTCACAACCACCTCTGCTCCCCCCTCCCCCCCCCCCAACATGCATCCCTCCCATCTTGATCTGGCAGTATAGTATGTGAGTTCACCTCTAACATGGTTTCTTCTCTCCCTCTTTCTCACCCAGCTCACCCTCTTCTTGAAGCTGGAAGACAAGCTACATCGACACCTGAGCTGTGACCTGCTTCCCAGTATGTTCTTATACTTTCGTAGGGGATGGAAAGATGCAATTTGTATCTTAACAGGAACTTTATAACTGTGTGGGTAGGTGCCACAGCTAGACACTGTGGAGGAAAGGAGGGCAGGTAGACAATGAATGTTGAATGTATTTAATAGAAAATGATGAGATTTAATTTTGTTTGATATAGTTTTGTTTGTTTGATATAATGAAGCGGATTACCATAAACAGCATAATCAAACAATAAAAACGGGAGAAAAGAAGTAATCAAGAGAAAGACAGGATAAAAGGGTAGGGATACATCAGCTACAATAAAGGCAACTAGAAAAGCAGGTCTCTGTCTTTGCAGGCTGCCAGTGCCAATTCCCCATAAATGCAAATGATCTCCAACCTATTCATAAGCCTTCATAGAAGACCAATCAGAATTCCAGTAATTTCTAAGCTTCATTGAAACGCCTCGGACTATAACCAGGCTTTAATGCAAACAATTCCAAATAACTGGTGCAAATTAGCAGAAAGTAGTGCAATGCAATGATCCCAACCAAATCCTATAAGGAGCAGTAACTAGCAACAATTACCTGAAGAAGATCTAAGTGATCAAGAGGGAGTTTAAATACTTAAAAGAAATTAATGAGCAAGCAAACTTTTTACAAAGACAGGGAAGCCATAGAACTTGTTGTACTTAAGTGTATTTGAGTCTATGTCGACACAGAATAATTGTCCTAAACTATGTTTGGTCTTCAATTAGGCAGCTAATTGTTGATAGAGTGTCATCCATAGCTGTTATTGTATTGATCTATTGCATTGTTCGTCTTCCTATTTTGCGTTGACTTTCAACCTTGCCAAGCATGATGTCTTTCTCTAATGATCTCTCTCTCTTTGCATGATAAAGTATGAAATTTGAAGTCTGGACATTTCAACTTCTAAGGAAAATTTAGATTCGATTTCCTCTAGTACCAACTGGTTTGTTCTTCAGGTAGTTCATGCTATACACAGTATTACTTCAAAGGCATCAACTTTCTTTCTGTTTATTTTCTTCACTGTCCAACTTTTGTATCCATACAGTATGACGTTATTGAAAATAATATGGCTTGAACAAGTTGAATCTTTGTATGCAGAGATTCATCTCTGCATTTGAGAATTGTATCGATGTCCTTTATAGCCATTCCGCCAAGAGCAATTCATCAACAATCCTTCAGGAGATCCAATAACAACTCAATAAAATATTTAACCCCCCAAAAACTTAAGTGCTATTAAAAATTGGAAGAAGGAGAGGATAATAACCTTTATTTTTCTGAACGGGATTTCTTAGATCCTTCAATGTATTACAATCAAATTTGTGGCAGAGGCAGATTTCCTCGCCATTGCAGGAACAAAATGCAATGATCAGATCCAATGTAACCGCCCAGTTTCAACCTCAACAATAAGAGCAGTCCTCAATCTCTCATCCTTTCAATTAACGACAACTCAAATGCGGGTATTGGATTTAGGATGGTCATTAATACCTGCTGTTCAGAGAAGAGCCACCAAAATGGTAAAGGGGATGGAAGGATACCCCTATGAAGAAAGGCTAAAAAGGTTAGGGCTCTTTAACCTGGAAAAGAGACGGCTGAGGGGAGATATGGGGAGGAGTAGCCTAGTGGTTGGGGCAAGGTACTTCAGGCCAGAAGGTCGGGGGTTCAAATCCCACTAGAGGACAGCAACCTTGGGCCGGAAGGACTGGGGTTTCTAGTCCCACAGATGCTCCTTGTGGTCTTGGGCAAGCCACTTAACCCTCCATTGCCCATGTTCCCTGTAAGTATTAGTGTATGTGTCTCATATACCCGCGTGTTAAATGTATCCCCCAATTGTGTTGTGACCGCTTTGATTGAAGGATAAGGCGGTATACAAAAACTGTCTAAATAAATAAATAAATGATAGAAGTCTATAAATTAATGAACGGAGTAGAACGGGTAAACGTAGATCGATTGTTTACGTCATCAGAATATAGAAAGACTAGGGGGCATGCAATGAAGCTACAGGGTAAACTATTTAAGACTAATAAAAGAAAATATTTTTTCACTCAACGTGTAATCAAACTCTGGAATTTCTTACCGGAGGATGTAGTAAAGGCTGCTAGTGTAGCCGGGTTTAAAAAAGGTTTGGAGAAGTTCCTGGAGGAAAGATCCATAAACCATTATTAAGAAGGGACCCAGGATATCAATGCTTGACCCAAGCATTTTGGAACCTGTGTCTTTTGGGGAAACTGCTAGGCACGTATGACCTAGATTGGCCACTGTTGGAAACAGGATACTGGGCTTGATGGACCTTGGTCTGACCCAGTATGGCATATCTTATGTTCTGTACAGTACAATCTGTTTGATATGAGAATTGCATTATATAGATTTTTTCAGAAGGTGACAATTCTTTTATTTTGTTCTAAACAGATTATTTCATTGGATGGTTCTTTAGTATGTCCAGCATCTAGATGGTGTCATGATGTGGGTATCAATAAAGATGAGAAAATGAAATGAAATCCTGTTTCTTTTAGGAATCTAGATGTGCAGTTACCTCCAGGCACAGCTAGAGGGAGCAGGAATGACCATACAGGAGCTAATGAGCCTAAGAGGGCTAATGATGTGCACCTGGGAATGACCCCGGAAGGAAAGATTCCTTTATAAGCCAGAGCTGAATGCCAGCAAGGCAGAGCAAGAGAAGGAGAAGGCAGAGGAGCAAGCAGAGAAAGGAGCAGAGAAGGACCTGAGAAGGAACAGAGACAGAGGAACGTCTTCACAAGGAGGAACAGCTCTATTAAGAGGATCAGCTCCAAGAGAAGGAGTAAGTGAAAAAATCCTAATTGAGCAAGCCCAAAGAAACAGAGTTCACAACGGTGAAGTTCAGAAGTGCCAGGCTAAGCGTGCAGCTGTTCAACGGGAGTTTGTTAGAGCCAGCACTGAAGCTAGAGTGTGTGCCACTCCCTGTTCTCATAGTGTTCCTGACTCAAGAGCAGAGAGACATAAGCAAAGAACCAGAGGGAATGGTTTGGAGGAAAGCTTACAGTCTCTGGGAAATACTAACCAAGTTTTACCAGGCAAGAAAGGAAAAGCACTTTCTGAGAAAGCTAAGTTCTTACGAAGGGAGAAAAGGGAATCCACGTCAGGTTTTACCAAACTGCCAGAAAGCACAGCCTTGCCTAAAGCTTACAGGCAGGGAACCTGTTACAGGAGGAAAGTTTCTGAAGGAGAAAACTCCAGGGATTCAAACCAGCCAGACTCCAGGTATGAACGCTTTATTGATGATACTAAATGCTTGAGTCCTAAAAGCCCTGTTAAAACAAATGTTCACTCTGTAAAGAAGAAGAAACCAGAGTGGTTTCAGAAAATCCCTAAAGCACTTAGAACACAGTGGTATTGGAAACAAGAACCTATAGATATTTCACACAGACCTGTATCAGACAGAGACCGTGATTATTCCAATGATGAATATAGTGATGAAGAATCCATCGAGATAGAATGTGTAAATACTGTTCCCATTCCTCAACCTGAACAGATGGACTGTGATTTGTGCATGGCCTCGTGTCAGGAGTCTGTAGCCATTGTGTAACCTAGAAGAAGCTTGTAGAATTCTTATGCTATTGGAATGAATTGAATTCCTCTGATCAAGCCTTGCCTTAATTGTGAAGTTTAACTGTGAAGCAGCTGATTTAAATGCTGGTACCTTTTGAAACAAAGGACTTTCTGTTTAATATCAATGTCTTATTTTGAACCCTTGCACTGACGGGGAATAAAAGCCTTGTTTCCCTACACTTGGTTTCGTTAATGAGTTCTCTTCGGAAACTGGAATAAGTAAGACCATTTTCTACGTCAAGTGAACCTTACATTCCCTTTGGCTACCTAAAATAATCTTTGCTGTGGAGCGTGCCCAAAATTCTAATGGCGTAGACGGGGCTCCCCACGACAATGGAAACCTCCAAATGTTGATAACACTGGTCAACAAATTTTTACAAAAGTCATGTTACTGAAATAAAAAGTAATTTCTTATCAATTTTTATATGCTGAACATGAACATGACAGTGAAATTGCAAAGTTGGCTCTAGTTTTTTGTAATCTACAAGAATTAATGTTTACATCACGAAATGCATGTCAATAGTAAATATAATAGGCCTTCGGTTAATACCTGTAAAACAACAAGTGATAGACTACTTCTTAGATTTTTTCGCCTGTCTCTTGTACAGCTGTTCGGGAGCTTCTCTGGGGAGTGTCCAGCAGTAGTCAGCCAGCATTATAGTGGACCATTTTCCCTGGTATCTTTGCTCCATCATTACGATATCCTGGTGAAAACGTTCACCCTGTTCATCACTAACCATATCACAGTTGTCAGGAAAGAAATCGAGATGGGAATCAAGGAAATGGATCTTTAGACATATTGCAGCCAAGTTTCTGATACTGCATCAACATGTCTTCTACTAGTTCCTTGTCGTTTTCTGCCCTAACATTCCCGAGAAAGTTTGTTGACACTAGGCGAAAAGCATTCCATGCTTGTTTCGCATCACCCTGCAGCAAGTTGTTGAACCGGTCATCTTTGAAGAGCTCTCGAATCTGAGAACCCACAAAAACTCCCTCTTTAATCTTTGCTTCGCTGAGTCGAGGGAATTTTTCATGCAGGTATCGGAAAGCTGGCGAGGTGCAGTCCATGGCTTTCACAAAGTTTTTCATCAAACCTAGTTTGATGTGAAGGGGTGGTAGCATGATTTTGTGAGCCTCAACCAGAGCTGGGTGCTGGATATTCTTCTCTCCAACTGTTACATTTTGTCTGCGATTCCATTCCTTCCGCAAGTAGTGCCAATCCCTTGCTCGGCTATCCCACTCACATAAGAAACACATGTATTTTATATATCCCTGCTGCAGTCCCATTAAAAGGGCAACTACCTTCAAGTCACCACAGAAGTGCCAGCTGTACTTGTTATAGTTAATGGAAGTCAGTAGATGCTTTATCTTTCATGTGGACAGCATGCGCTACTGGAATAGATGGAAGACGGTTTCCATTGTTCAAAAGCACAGCCTTCAGACTCAGTTTCGAAGAGTCTATAAATAGTCTCCAGTCTTGTGGGTCATGAGTGATTTAAGGCATTCATGAGGCTTTCAATATCGGAACAGATTACTTTCCTTTCCGACTGCGTATAGTACACTGCTGACGTCAGATGGCTTCAGCAGCTGTCTGGCAGTAGTATTGCATTGCATCAGAAAATGATGCAATCAAATCTGGATGATGTGTGCATGCTGGTATTATGCAATGTGATGTAATATTACATCATTCAAGGCTTATTTGGGATGTTTTTGATGTCCTACTAGATAAATTTACACGGTTAAACGTCAAAAATGAACTACATGTAATATCTTCAAAACGAGAGCCAATAAAAAATTTTTGATGTTATATTCGTGTTCAGCTCACCAAGATACTACAGACTAGGGCCTTTTAAAGTCAGTAACGATTTCGATGTTGACCAGTGTAATGTCTTGTTGACATACCAACAATAGATATTGCATGATTTAACACAAGTGAAAAAACGAGTGTGCAAATTTGATTATAATGTTTTCTGGAGTGAACGACAAGCTATACAACAATTGGCAGAGGAATCACCTATAGTGATTAGAGCTGCTGCTAAGCGTGGTGCAGTGAAGAGAACAATATCATATGGAAATGATATGCCAGTTGTCTGATGCT
Organism: Ichthyophis bannanicus; assembly: GCA_033557465.1. Lineage (NCBI taxonomy): Eukaryota > Metazoa > Chordata > Amphibia > Gymnophiona > Ichthyophiidae > Ichthyophis > Ichthyophis bannanicus. The sequence goes on from CM066031.1 coordinate 1,886,527,762, forward strand.
AAATATTATAAAGAGTTGCAGCATGATCCATTACCGGACATTATGACTTCGATTAAACAGACAGTGGAACCTGCTTGTCAACAAGGTTGGATAACTACAAAAGAGTTTCCGTTTTTAATTAGTTCCACTCCACAGACCCCAATCATTTATTTGGCTCCCAAAATTCATGTTGATACTGTTGCCATCTGGTACACCAATTGTTTCCAGCAGAAATTTGGTTTTGGAACCTTTGGCTAAATTTGTGGATTTGATAATTAATCCTTTAGCACAACAAGTGACTTCTTATGTTAAAGACACAAGGTATTTTTAAAATAAATTACAATCTTTGGATCTGAATGCTAGACATTGTGGCATTGTATATCAACACTGATCAGAAACAAGCCATTCACCTTTATTCAAAATAATGTCAAGCAAAGAGATTAGGCGATAGACCATAAATCAGGGAGCCCACTGTGGAGATTTCTGCCAAAGTAAGCTTCTTCAGGAGGCCAAAAAGTTGAGAAGAATCATTCTTATTGAATAGCAACAAATTGCTGAAAATTTATTTTTTGGCTTTTTGAAGTGCACTATTATAGAATCTGTAGTGAACTTTATGAAACAGACTCTGCACTGTGTCATCCTCTCGGTGGCCAGCCAGCGCCTAGGGCGCTGAGTGTTGGTCTGCCTTCGTATTCCTGACTCAGAGAGTATGACCCTGCATTGGTTCTGCAAGGCCCTCTGGGAATGGTAGTCCCTTTTACCCTTTGAGAACAGAAGAGTTGTAGTCGAGTGTTTCAGGCAATGACAAGAATTTATTTTTCCCCTTCCCAACGGATTTCTGTGCAGGTAAATAACTTAGGACAAACTGCCATACAATTGGCTTGAGGGATATGTACAAGAACTCAGGTAAATTAGCCTTATCAGCTTCAGGCTCACAACGTGCAGCGCTCGGTACAAACAAACAATAACAGCTTCCTTCAGCAAAAGAAAATGTTTCCCATTCTTTCTGTTGCTTCACCAGCTTTCTCAAACTAGTATTCAGCACAAAGACTCAACGTGGTCAGAAAAACATAATGTGCAGTCCATCTGGTTATCCACTATTTCACTGCTATCAGAGTCAATCTGCATTTCTTCAGCGTCAGCAATAGCAGGGTGTGTCAGTGAGCTACTATCCTGAACTTTAAAACAGACGTCTTCACTATCCTCACATGGCTTCTCTCGGTAGCACTCTAAAGGATAGGACTGTGAATTACTGTATATACTGAAGTTTCTTTTTAGAGAGTCTGCTACATTCTGGCAACTGCAGGGAAATACTTTATAACTAAGTTCAAATCTATGTAAGTTGTGAAGCCTACCTTTCGGCTTTGGAGGGAAAGGAATTCTCAGCTCTGCAAAGTCAGACTGATTCCCAAACACAGCTTGTGTCTGTTTGTCTCTCAGCCTCGTAGCTTCAGCCTTAGAGATACAAGTATTGTCATGCCAGCAGGTTTCTCTCTCTGGAGCATGTGAGTTTTCCCAAGCCTGCCTTCCAGGAAATATCTTATCCTTCTTGCCTTTACCAGACGTCACCTGTCCTGTGCTGCTTCTTTCTGGCGTTAAGACTATGGCTCCCTTGGTTCTCACCTCATGACATCTTCCTTCTTTCTGCTCCCCTCTAGTCCAGGCTAATGACCACTTTTTATCATCCTGTTTCTCCGGGCTAAACTGTGCCCCTCCCTTAAACAGGTGTATCTCTTATCTCCTGAACTAGGGACTACATCACAGCGTGGGAGTGTCTTTCCAGCTGTGACTCTCTTTGTTTACATTCTTTCTGAAAACACTGAGCCATGTGCTCAGACTGCCTGTCAGTTTCTGCAATGGAATCCTCTTCTCTCACCAACTCCATAGGCTCAGAAGGGTCTTCTTCATGACAGATCCCCCCCCTTAAGATATTACGGGCTGACGAGCTATTACTCAGACAGCTCGTAATCCCTGAGGCGCTAGGATGCTTTTCTACCATAACTAGGCATGCTGCCGCTGACCTCTCATGCCAGGGCCTAAGAACATTCAAATGTTAGACTTGGCAACGTCCCCTATCGTTTTCTACAGTGTAGGAAACGGGACCTACTTTTTCTACCACCGTACACGGACCTCTCCATTGGGACTCAAATTTTGGTCCGGCGTCCGCTACCATAATTATAACTTTATCTCCTATTGCTAACTGCCGAGGCCTTGTCCCTCGGTCATAATATTTCTTTTGTCGCTGTTGACTGGCCTTTAAGTTCTCTATTGATGCCTGAGAAGTCCTTTGCAGACGACTTCTCAAATCCCTTAAGAAGTGAGGCACCCTTATGTCTTGAACCTCCGGTTCCACCCATTGTTCTCGTAAAATGTCTAAAACCCCTCTGGGAGCCTGACCAAATAGCAATTCATAAGGTGATGCTCCTAAGGATGCCTGCGTACGCTCTCGACAGGCATATCAAATGAATGGGAGCAAGGTATCCCACTCAGACATTTTCCCATTCAGACCCCGTCTCAACATCTGCTTGATGGTCTGATTCAAACGTTCGACCAGTCCATTGGACTGGGGGTGGTAGGCGGCGGTCCTTACATGGCGCACCCCAAATGCATCCCACAGCTGGGCTAGGTACCTCGACATGAAGTTACTGCCTTGGTCCGTAAGCATTTCCTGAGGGAACCCTACCTCGCAGAACAACTTAATGAGTTCTAAGGCTATCGTCCTAGCGGAAGTACTCCGCAAGGGTATCGCCCATGGAAAACGCGTGGCCTGATCTACTATCACCAATATATATTGGAACCCCCTTGGGGTCTTAATCGGGGGTCCTACAATATCCATTGCCATATGGCAAATTGGAGTTGATATCGTGGGCGTAGGTATCATGGACACTGCCCGTGGCTTGGCAGAGGTAACACGCTGACATGTGGGGCATGACTCACAGTAGCGGGCTGTTTCTTTAAAAAAGCCCCGGCCAATAAAAGTGGGACAAGATTTGATCCAGCGTCCCCTGGATCCCTTTATGGCCACCTACAGGGTGATCATGGGCCAACCTTAGAACTATTGCTTTAAATGTAGTGGGCACTACCAACTGCTTCCTTACCGCTCCTGTCTGTGGCTCATTGGACTCTCTGTACAACACCTCTTTATCTAGGAGGAATCTAGGAAGGGTTTCTCTGTCAGTTTGAGCGTATTCAAATGCTCGTTTTAGTGCGGGGTCAGCTTGTTGTTCCTTCAGAAAGGAAGGGAATTTCCTGACAAGATCAGCGGGCACCCAGGGCAACCCTCTCCGGCCTCCAGTTCGGCCCTCCCTTGGGTCCTACGCTGTCTCTCCCGGCGCCTATCTGCTTTTCCTTTCCTGACCTTTTTGGAAGGGGCATTGACTAGGTCATCATGTAGAGGAAACATCTCTGATACCTCCTCTACCAACTCATCCTCACTCTCGGAGGGTTCATTCCTATCCTCGGGGAGTTCCTCTCTTCCCTCTGGTGGGTCAACCTTTACTCCAGAGGTTCCGGCCTGGGACCTAGTGGAGACCATGCTTGTTTTCACATTTAAGCCCTCCTCTATCCCTCTGCAAAATGGGGGCCAGTCCCTCCCCAACACAATATCATATGGAAGCCGTGGGACAACGGCCACCAAAACCTCTTTTTGGGTCCCCAACCCTTTTATGTTTAACTATGTTTATTCAAATTTTTTCTTTGGTATAACCACACCAAAACAGTCCAAAGTTTAAAAGTAAAAAGAACAGTTACAATGCAAAACAATACAATATAAATGTACACCACAAACCAGAATACAGAAAACATGCAAAGAAGAGCATACAATGCATCGCATATCAGTTAACAGCGCTGCTAGGCAAGAAAGTATCCAGCCGACAAGTCCGCGTTACACCAAAGAAGAAGAAAGAAAGCTAACAAAATATAATATACAAACGCAAAGAAAGGAGAGAAAAGAAAAGAAAAAGCAAATTACGCCAATACCAAGCAGTCCCCCCCCCCCAGTCCTCCCCCTATTTGATCCCCCCGCCAGGGGTCGGGCTCAGGGTGTACTCTTCTCCCGTGCCTAACCCCGTTCACAACAAAAATCCTACTAGCAAACAAGGTGCCCCCCCTTCCTAAGTCCCCCCTCCCTTGAGAGCCTGTATAGTGGATAATGAGAGGAAGCACCATGTACACAGCGTATCTTAACCTGACCTTCTGCTTGCTGCGGGGCAGACCTACCACGTGCTTCAACGGCCTGCCAGAGCTTTTTGGAGACCATGCTCTGGTCTGCACCTGAGTCAAGCAGTGCATTGGCCACAATGCCTTGAACTTCCACCTTTAACAGGATCCCTTCTCACACCTGTTTTTCTTTTCCAGACATTAGTGCTGTTCGCACTATACAATTTTTCTGGAAATGTCCCCCTTTTCCACAATTATAACATTTTCCTTTTTTCATAAACAAAACAGCATTTCCAGTAGTCACATTTGCTTTCATACCCCTTTCTAATCTTCCAAAGTTGGTTATTCCAGCCAGCTTCAGAGCGCCTCCTTTTGGTTTTCCCACCAACTCTGCTTCAAAATAGCGCTCTGTGAGGACGGCTGCCTCTGCAGTGGACTGGCAACTTTGTAAAATTAAGAAAGATTTCACCTCAGGAGGTACTGCCTCCATGAATTGTTCCAGAATGACCGTGTCTAGCACAGAGTCAAGGGTTTTTCCTTCTGGAACAAGCCATTTCCATGCTAAAGCCTTGATCCTCTGATACAACGCTTTAGGTGTCTCATAAGGTTTAAGTCTGGCCTCTCTAAACATTCTCTGATAGAACTTTGGGGTTAGACCAAATCTGTCTTTAACTGCTTTTTTAACCTCCTCATAGCTAGTTGCGAGAGCAGCGGGCATGGTTTTATATGCCGCTAAAGCCTCTCCCATTAGGGAAGTGGCAAATCTCACTGCCCATTGCTCATGTGGCCATTTGACTGCTATTGCAACCTTTCAAAGGCCTCAATAAAGTCATCCAAATCATCATTAGTTGATAATTGGCCAAAAGTTAAGGCTCCACAGCCTTGTGGTCCTACCACTGCAGCAAACGATGGGTTTGTTTCTTCGGTAGACTTCTGCTTGGCGAGTAAAGCCTCCATTAGTTCTACCAGGGGCTTCTGCTGGGCATACATAGCCGCAGCTGTCTGCTCTTGCGTGTGCTGTGCCAGTTCCATTTGCTTCTCGAACTGATTGGACATCCACCGCAACACCTCTTGTGGATCCATTTTTAAGGATTGTGGTTCCTGCAGAGAAAGCAAAAAGAAAAGCCCACCAAGTGCGGCACCAAACTCTCTTTTAAATCCTAACTAGTTTTACTGCAGAACAAAGACTCTCCTTTCTCTCTTGAATCCTCTACACCCGTGCCAAGTTACCCGTTACCTTCGCAAGGTGCAGACTCAGGCCTTGAGAAAGGAGTCTTATCCTCGGTGTCCTGATCCTCCTGGCACAATTTGGCCAGCGAAATCTCCAACCACTCTCCACCAGCAGCTTAGCAGATTTTCTCTCTATACTTTCCAAATGTGGAAAAACTTCTGGTGTATCCTGATGTTTTTTCCTTTCTTTTCCCTCAGTTGGGATGTCCTTTTGTATTCCGAGCAAAAGATCCGAACAAACTATGCCACGTCACCCTCTCGGTGGCCAGCCCAGCGCCTAGGGTGCTGAGTGTTGGTCTGCCTTTGTATTCCGACTCAGAGAGTGTGACCCTGCATTGGTCCTGCAAGGCCCTCTGGGAATGGTAGTCCCTTTTACCTTTTGAGAACAGAAGAGTTGTAGTCGAGTGTTTCAGGCAATGACAAGAATTTATTTTTCCCCTTCCTAACGGATTTCGGTGCAGGTAAATAACTTAGGACAAACTGCCATACAATTGGCTTGAGGGATATGTACAAGAACTCAGGTAAATTAGCCTTATCAGCTTCAGGCTCACAACGTGCAGTGCTCGGTACAAACAAACAATAACAGCTTCCTTCAGCAAAAGAAAATGTTCCCCATTCTTTCTGTTGCTTCACCAGCTTTCTCAAACTAGTATTCAGCACAGAGACTCAACGTGGTCAGCAAAACATAACGTGCAGTCCATCTGGTTATCCACTATGTCACTGCTATCAGAGTCAATCTGCATTTCTTCAGCGTCAGCAATAGCAGGGTGTGTCAGTGAGCTGCTATCCTGAACTTTAAAACAGACGTCTTCACTATCCTCACGTGGCTTCTCTCGGTAGCACTCTAAAGGATAGGACTGTGAATTACCGTATATACTGAAGTTTCTTTTTAGAGAGTCTGCTACATTCTGGCAACTGCAGGGCAATACTTTATAACTAGGTTCAAATCTCTGTAAGTTGTGAAGCCTACCTTTCGGCTTTGGAAGGAAAGGAATTCTCAGCTCTGCAAAGTCAGACTGATTCCCAAACACAGCTTGTGTTTGTTTGTCTCTCAGCCTCGTAGCTTCAGCCTTAGAGGTACAAGTATTGTCATGCCAGCAGGTTTCTCTCTCTGGAGCATGTGAGTTTTCCCAAGCCTGCCTTCCAGGAAATATCTTATCCTTCTTGCCTTTACCAGACATCACCTGTCCTGTCCTGCTTCTTTCTGGCGTTAGGACTATGGCTCCCTTGGTTCTCACCTCTTGACGTCTTCCTTCTTTCTGCTCCCCTCTAGTCCAGGCTAATGACCACTTTTTATCATCCTGTTTCTCCGGGCTAAACTGTGCCCCTCCCTTAAACAGGTGTATCATTATCTCCTGAAGTAGGGACTACGTCACAGCCTGGGAGTGTCTTTCCAGCTCGTGACTCTCTTTGTTTACATTCTCTCTGAAAACACTGAGCCATGTGCTCAGACTGCCTGTCAGTTTCTGCAACGGAATCCTCTTCTCTCACCAACTCCATAGGCTCAGAAGGGTCTTCTTCATGACAACTGAAACATAGAAAGGATGGCAGGTAAAGACCATATGGACTATCCGCTCTGCTCATCCATGCCAGCTATTAAGCTCTACAATCCCTTCCTCTCAGAGATTCTCTGTACTTTTCCCATGCTTTCCAGAAATAAGATACAATCCTTGTCTCCAGCTTCTCCACTGGGAGGCTGTTCTATGCTTCCACCATCCTTTCCATAAAGAAATATTTACTCACATTACTCCCGAGTCTGCTTCTTACATCTTCATCCTATGTCCCCTCATTCAAGATCCTTCCAATTAAAAGAGGGCCGCCACCTAAGCATTTATGCAATGGAGGTATCATGTCTTCCCTCTCCCGCCTTTCTTACAAGGTATACATATTGAGATCTTTAAGTCTGTCCCCATAAGATTTATGTTGAAAATGTATTTATTTATTTATTTATTTAATGTCTCTTCTATACTGCACTCTTTAAAAATCAGTGCGGTTTACAGGTAACAGATTTATGCAGTGCAGGCAGGCCTACACTGGACTTACAATAAACAGGGGATTATATACAGGGTTAACAGGGTAACTATGTACAAGATAACTTGCTGTCATATGTTATGAGGACAGCTCCACACTATTTACACATTGGCTCAGCTATATACATGGTGACAAGGCAGGGGTGTATATCTCTAGCCGTCGAGGGGATCGGGGTCTAGCGGGCTGGGCTTCAGACGCGTGGAGCGGCTGCGTCGGGGGCATCAACCTGGGTCCTGAGTGTGACTGACTGCGGGTTGTCATCAGTTTCTGTGTAGTGCTGGAGGAACAGATAGTGCTTCAATGCCTATCATTGGGCGAGGTCATTAATAGCCCGGATGGCAGGTGGCAGGGCGTTCCAGCATGTGAGTGCATATAGCACAAAATCTCTGTTTCTAGTTGCCTGCGAGCAGTTTGTGATCGCCCTCGGGAGTTTCAGAGTATTGACGGCGGCTGATCTCCTTAGTCTGTTGAAGGGGGTGGTCTGTATGAGATCTGTGAAGGAGGTGGAGGAGCACTTGTTGATGGCTTTGTAGGTCATCATTAGAATCACTGACCAATTTAATTGCCACCCTCTGGACCGACCCTATCCTGTTAATATTTTTTTGAAGATGCATCTCTAAAATTGCATACAATACTCCAAGTAAGGTATCACCACAGACTTATACAAAGGCACCATCACCTCGTAATTTCTTTTGCTGGTCATTCCTCTCCCTATGTACCCAAGCATACTTCTGGCGTTTCCTGTTGCCTTTTCTACCTATTTGGCCACCTTAGGATCACCAGATACTATCACCCCTAGGTCTTGCTCTTTTTGACGCGCATAAGTATACAATATCACTCCCTGGGAATTTTGCAGCCCAGATGCATGTTCCTGCATTTTTTTAGCATTAAATCTTAGCTGCTAAATTCTAAACAAATCTTTAAGCTTTGCAAGATCCTTCCTTATATTATCGACACCTCCCAGTTGTCTATCCTGTTGCAGATTTTGGTATCATTGATAAAGAGGCAAACCTTACCCAACAGCCCTTGCAATATTGCTTACGAAAATGTTGAAAAGAACCAGACCAGAGACTGGTCTCTGAAGCACATCACTAGTAATATCCTTCTCCTCAGAGTGAACTCCATTTAACACTAGCCTTTGTCACCTCCCATTCAACCAGTTTTTAACCCAGTCACTCACTTTAGGTCCATCCAAGGACACTTAAGGCCCTGTTTACTAAAGGTTATCTCCCATTTTGTGTCTATGGGAAAGATTCTTAGTAAACAGGGCCCATAGTTTATAAGTTGCTTAAGCAGAACCATGTCAAAGGTTCTGCTGAAGGTACTTAATTCAACTCTCTGGTCACCTAGTTAAAAAAAATTAACCTGATTCTTCTGACAAGACTTACCATCATGTAGCCTCACATCTTGCAGTCCATTGGATTCCAGAAACCTCACTATCCTCTGTGTAGGAGTGTTTTTGTTAACTTACTTACCACGGAGATCAGACTAACTGGCCTGTAGTTGGAGAGAGATCAAATTTACTGTACTCCCTTCCTCCGGGACCACTCCCAACTCTAAAGAAGCATTGAAGAGTACATTTAGGATCTCAGATTAAGACATCAAACTTGGGAGCTCTAGATTGGAATACAAAATCTATCCTCTAACTGAGGTTTGGAAGGAGGTGACAATGCAAGAGAAAAGGAAAAAGAAAATCCTGCTACAACAGGATGTGTCAGTGCTCGAAGAATAAAAAAGTAATCAAAAAATGGTCTAATCAAGACAGCTCTTGCATGTGAGATGAATCAAAATCCTACTTCTCCTCAAGCTAATCATGTGCAAACTCCAGGTCCAGTCTGTGTCCCTTGATTTGTGTGGACTCATTTATCCCTCGGAAAAATCCCTATGTATCCATCAGTGTCAAGAAATCTGCACTGGCTTTATGAGTCTCATCCCCATGGGTGCTACAATCCCCAACTATTAAGAGATGACGTTTCTCCACCAAAATATACTGGAATGAATGAAAACTAGAAAATAATATGCACAGATTCAAACAAGCTGCAAAGCATGGAATCCAAAAATAAACACTGTGCTCACAAAACAAAATTTCACAAGTAAAACGGATCCTTATAGTCAAAGAAACTGGAGAACAGATGGATTTTTGTACAAATATGCATTGACAACCTGGTGACATGTTTCCATGGAGAAGGCGATGACTGCAGAATAGTAACATCATTAAACCAAGATTCATGACACATTATTTAGGAATACAGATAGAATGAGAAGAAGATAGGGTGCTATCTTTTCAACCAAAAACAAAAAATAGAAGAAATAATTGAGAGTTTTGGATGAAAGAAGTAAAGGCAGTAAACACTCATAACAAAATTGGTAGAAAGATACTGAAATATTTCCCATCGTGTTGGGTGGCACAGGCTTGATTAAGAAGGTTTCTGATGTCGCTGGGACCTCAATATTCTTTGCCTTATCCTTCATGAGTACTCTTTTTACCTCATGGTCATTTTCTGGATCAGCTGATCTCTCTCAGGCTTTTTGCTTTGAATATACTTGAAAGACTGTACACCAAGTTTCTTTTCAAAGTCTATCTTGGCCTGGTTTTACATCTAACTCACCAGTGCTTAGGTTCATTTCCAGTTTCCTCATTAGAATCTGCTTTCCATTTTCTGGAAGATGTCCTTTTGGCTTTTTCTCCCTCTTTCACCTCACCATTAAACCACATGGACAGTCATTGCATCTTTTTTGATCTTTTATTAAGCATCGAATATCTTTTATCTGGTCTTCCAAAATGGTATTTTAAATAATGACCATGCCTTATGCAACCTTTTGAGCCTGGCAACTGCCTTTTTTTTTTTTTATTATTTTACTAATTTCAATCATTTTGTTATAATCTCCCTTTTTAAAGTTAAAAGCTACAGCTGAAGTTTTCTTTAGTGTTCTTCCAGTGCTTCTGACAGATCTGATCACATTGTGATCATTATTGTCAAGCAAAGCCTCTTCCATTATCCCTTGCACCGGGTTCTATGTTCCAGTAAGGACTCGATATAAAGTATTATCTCCAGGAACAAGCAGGAATGAGTCTTCACATATGGGTACGTCAGTACCGACGGAGCCTGCGCGGGAACGCTCCCCAGCGTCCAAAAAGAAAGCTTTTGGGAGCATCCCACGTGCATGCGTGCTGCCTTCCCACCCATTTACTTCCCTCTCCAGTTTTCCGTTGTCCATGGAGCCGACAGGACGTATTCCTGTCACCGCAGAAAATTCTTCTTTTTATTCTTAGGGGCATGTTTACTAAAATCCGCAAAAGAGCGCGCCGCAAAATAGCGCACGGCAACGCGGCACTGAAACGCGCAGAAACGCGTTTAAACGCCCCGCACACGTGCGTGTCACCCCCGCACAGGTACGCGGCTCACTAACGGGCCCCGTACAAGTGCGGGCCCGCAAATGTCCGATAGAGGCGTGGAACGGCGAAAGGAGGGCGGAGGAAGGCTCCGGAGGGGCGGAGGGACGGGGTCAATGGGTGGAGAGTGGGAGGGGAGAGGCTCCCCGCACAGTATCGAGCCCGAATTTCCATGTAAAAACTACCGCGAGTGAAACACTCGCGGTAGAAAGCATTTAAAGGGAAGAGAAACCATTTCCGTCAGCAATGTACAGGAAAACCGGGGAAACCAGCAAAACGTGAGCAGTGTGATACATGTGCACAGCACAAAAGTGAAAATAAACATAGAAAATGACCACAACAGAACTATTAAAAATAGTAATTCAGCTGGGGAACAGTTATAGTGATGGGCAAATACAGAAATCACACCCAGCAAAGCTCCAGAAACAAGAAATGAATTTTGGAAGGGTCTACTGAGAGGAGACTCTTCCAAAAAACATTTCCACGTTTTGGAGCTTTCCTGGGAGTGTTTGCTATGGTTGCCCATTAATATCACTGTTGCCCAGCGTGGTGATATTCTGTCCCACATTTCCCGTGGTCAGTTCCGGGGTTTATGTGCACGTTTGTCACCAGACAGGGTGCATATGCCCACAGTAGACTTGCGTAGAGCAGGGTTTGTGACTCCATCCTGCCAGGCTTACTGCCTCCAGGGGCTGCACTGTCTCTGTGGCCAAAGTGTGGTACAGCAGACAGAGTCATTACCTCTAGAACCAGAGGGCAGAGGTTCAAAACCCAGCTGGGGCACCTGCCAGCCCAGTCCCTATATTTTACCCACCACTAAATAAAGATAGCGCAGACACCCCTGTATGCATGGGGAAAACACCCATATTTTACCCAACACCGCACACACACCACAACAATGGGCATTACCTACAGCCAAGTCCCCCAAATGCAGTCCCATACTGCCACAGTGCAATCAGGTCAACTGCTTTTTCTGAGAGACGGTCATGCCAGCATGTTGGCGGACAAGTACATGTGGTGCAGGGGGCAGTGGCTGCTAACCACAGAAGACAGAGGCCTAGCCATGTGCAGGCTGGCACAGTCCACTGCAACAGACAGGTCCTGCCGGATCCACAGTCATGGACAGTCCAGGGAATCCAACCAATCTGTGGCTACACAGTGGTGCAGTGCACACAGACAGTGCATACAAGAACAGAAGGTCACAGGTTCAAAGCCCAGCTGGGGCTACTGCCAATCCTGCCCACATATTTTTCCCACAACTAAACAGTGATAGTAAGGACACACCTTTCATGGCGGGGACATATGCAATGGTAAGACATCTATCTTTTACCCCACTGAGCACAGACACCATGAACAGGGGCAGTACCTAGAGCAGAATCACCCAAATGCAGTCCTGGTGGGCCACACACCAGTCAGGTTCCATGCTGACACTCATACAAATGCCTGTGCTGTATATCTATGCACCACCCCCATGGCATGTAGATGTAGTCCATGCATATTCATGAGGGATAGCAGGAAAACCCGAACAGTGTGATGCACACCTGGACTGGAGTTGGGAATCTGTGCCGTAAAGCAGCAGCCATCAAGGGCAGACACACCCACACCCACAGGCCCCATTGGCCAATGTCACCTGGAAAGGCAGAACATTGGACCGTGCATGCAGCACCCAAAACGAGCACTTGCATAACTTACCAATGTCACCCTACACCTGAGGTATACGGTACACAGCTCGGAGACGTTTGCTAGGAGCACAGGCAGGCAGTTATCCATACGTTACGTACATACTGCTAGTTGGCCCCATCCAAACAATCTGTTAGGTGTTTGCGGGGCATGCTCCAGGCCTGGCCTCTGACGGTGCTTACCACCCTGGGGAGTGACCACCAGCTGTAATGCGTACCATATCCATGCCTTGCCGTGCTCAGGACCGGTTTGGTGGGCAAGGCTACTTACCCCCTCAATCGTAGCACCATGATGGCAGAGGTGTGGAAGTGTGTGTCTGTCTATACAGTGGGTGTTGGCTGCAAGCCCCTTCAACAGCCCGCACTGCCAGCACTGTTGCCAGTATTGGCCAGTCAATGTGCATAATGAGGTGCAAGGTACCATGGGTATAGCCAGGGCAGGATGGCGTGGCCAGGATGCATCTGCACTGGGCATAGGGCCCTGGCAGGGACATTGGCTGGGATATTGTAGTGTCCGGCCACCACCTACACAGACAGGGTGGCCAAAGCATGTCCATCTGGGGGATCACGCTCACCCTGACTGTGCAGTGACCACAGCATGGCTAGGCCCCCCCATAGTGCTGTATAGTAGTTCTCTCATGTGATATATATGGGTTTCTCTTTGGGGCCCAGTCACTGATATATCTGCTTGCTGTGTATGCAGACAGCCCAATTCTGGGTGCATGCATCTCCATTGGGAACATGCACTATGGACTAACCAGCAGACTGTTTGTAGCTGGTAAATGTCTTGCTATAATGGCTTGCAGGGTGCAGTGGCTGTTGGCTTGCTGCAGGGGAATATCTGGTGGTGGAGTGCAGCTTACCATACCCTGGGCTTATGTCTGTCTGCTATTGTGTTATGGCTGTGTATGGAGCTTCCTGGGGGGGGTGGTGGTGTTCCTCAGCAGGACTGGGGTTGATGTTGCCCTGTACTGCCACCTTTGCAGGGAGGTAGAGTGTGGATCCCTTGATGGGGACCATGTTTGCCACGGGGGGGGGGGGGGGTGCCTGATGGCGGCAGACAGGGATATCCATGGTGTTTGTGCATAAACTAGCTATCTTACACATTAACACTGCTTTGGAATGCCCGCTTGGCCTCCATCAGCCATGGCAGGTGTTGTTGACCTGGTCCTGGCCACCTCATTGCACACTCAGGGTGAGCACAGTACCCGCACGATGTAACGGTGTGTGGCTACTCTGTGCCAGTAAAACACCCGGTCAGTGCCCCCTACTAGGCCAAGGTGCTGTGTGGTGCACCCGGTCACTTCCCCCAACAGGGCCGAGGTGCTGTGGGGGTGCATTCCCCATCTTGTGTCCATCTGCGGACAGCTAATTTGCATGTGCAGTGCATCATGGGTACGGGTGGCCTAACCCATCCTGTTGACACCAGCAGACTGTCTGTGAGGTGACGTGTAGGCTATCTGCAGCCAGCCAGGGGCCTGCTTACAGCTATGGAGCTGTAGTGCAATGGTTACATCACTGCCTATGCAGCTAGAGGTCATGGGTTCAAACCCACAGTGGGGCCCTTTGGTAGGGCTGTCCACAGCTTTATTTTTATTTACTGTACATATGTCTATGCCGGCAAGACCACCCTCAGCTTACTATACTCATTAGGTGCCTCTGAGGGTGCTTCATAGGGCGCCCTGTAGGCCACCTTATGGTTGCCATCCCTATAGGGTGCACTATACATTATCCTGTGTCGCAACATACATGCTGCCCTATAGGGGTCATTCAAGGGTGCCTTGGCGAACAGTGCACTGTAACATGTGCCTTATGGGCCGCCGTATGTTAACATGCTGGGAGAGTGCGTTTGCTAGTAGTGATAACAAAATAAAATTATACAGCCTCCTACAGCACTCCACAACATAATACCTCAGCAGGCATTTTTCACTGGGCATTGTGAGGAGTTGAACCCCTGATCCCTGCACCATTGGTCAGTGTTTTAACCATTGTGCTGTGGCTCTGGTCCTGTGCTTGTGCATCAGCGCGCCGCCTTGTGCCTATCAGCGCGCCGCCTTCTGCCGCCCAAGGGGACCAGTGCGCCGCCTTCTGCTGCCCAAAAATAACTGTGCGCCGCCTTATGCCGTTCCAAATTAATTTGCCTCCTAAAACAATGTTCATCATTACAGTTACTGCCTCAGCTGACCTTTGTTGTTGCGCACACTGGGGGATTGAACCCATGGCCCCTGCACCATTGGTCAGTGTCTTCACCGTTGTACCACGGCTCTGTTGTTTTGTATACTCAGCAGCGCGCCACTTTGCCTTTCCACGCGCTAATGTCGACCCCCGCACATTAGCGCGACGCACACACGTCCGGTTGCTTACTACCGTTTTTTTTCTATTTTCTGCCTGAACCGCCCACTCCTTATATGGCACAGGCACACTAGCGCGGCCCCGCACGTTAGGAATGTTTAGTAAACATGCCCCTTAGTTTTTTGTGGTAGCGTCTGCCTTCCCTCGACGCCACCGGTACCGCCGGTGCTTTTCTTTCTTTTTACTAAAGAATTTCTTCTTTTCTTAGAAATTTTTTCCTGTTTAGTGCCTGACGGTTTCTAGGCCACTAGGCCTCTTTCCTTCCATTATGGAAAAGCCAGCCACTATCCTTAAGAAATGCTCAAAATGTGGCGGTACAGATATATTTTCAGACACTCATACTTGGTGTCTAAAATGTTTAGGTCCTGACCATTGCTCTCTGGAGTGTCTCTCCTGCTGGAGCTCAAACAGAAGAAGTCTTCAGGATCGAGCACAACT
The DNA here is from genome assembly GCA_033557465.1 of Ichthyophis bannanicus. Taxonomy (NCBI): domain Eukaryota; kingdom Metazoa; phylum Chordata; class Amphibia; order Gymnophiona; family Ichthyophiidae; genus Ichthyophis; species Ichthyophis bannanicus. Next base: position 1,886,543,023 of record CM066031.1, read on the forward strand.
CGATACCCGGTTCACATCGCACTCGATGTCACCAGCTAGAATATCTCCACAGGATCAGGTAACCAAACAAACGTCTGTAAAGACTAGCCAGTCCTCGAGTGGTAGATCTCCTTCCCAGTATTGAGATGGCTCTGGCCTTGCCCTCGAGGACATATTGGCAATAAAGCCCCGGCGGGAGTCTTCAGGCTCCAAAGCATTAACGGGGCTTCGGGTTGTTTCCGGGGTTCTTACCTCGATGAACATACCTGCGCCATGCTCGGTGGTTGTGGCCGCTTCAAGCGGTACCGACACCCCGGCATCGGCTATGGTGATGGATGAAACACTCTTCACCGATGAACGTAGTCTAGCGCTCTCGGCTACTTCGGTACCGCTAGAGTTGCTGCAGACCATTTCTCGAGTATCGGTATCGGCTTCGGTACCGGTATCGACATCAACATTGGTGTCATTACCGTCCATGCTTGCTTCGACAGACTCGCTTCCTTTGATGCCGAGCCTGGAATCGATCTCTAGCATGGGGGATTCGGTGCCGTCCTCGGGCGGTACCGAAGACATCGCTTTAAAGAAAATCCGATGCTTCATCCTTTCAAGTCTTCCGATCCCGATGACTGGGATGAATCCATCGGTACCAAGGCTGATTTTTCAACAAGTCTAGCCTTTACCCCTCATTTTAGAGGGTCCTCCTTGGGGGAGATTTCTTTTCAAGCTTTTCTGCTTGATATGGCAAAGTTACTTGCCATTTCTATACCTGGTAAAGAATCCCTACCGGGTGATTCAGAGATACTGCAATTCCCCTGGATTCCAAAGGAGGTGATCATGCTTCCTTTGCATCAGATCTTATAGGATCTACTATTAAGAATGTGGGAAACTCCTTTAACGGTATCCCCACATTCTAAGACACTTGACACTATGTACAAGGTGCCACCTTCTCCAGGTTTTCAAAAGACTCAACTTCCTCATGATTCTATTGTTGTAGAATCAGCAATGAGGCGTATTAAGAGTGCAAAGAAGCACTCTTCTTATCCACCAGGTCGTGAGTCTAGGACTTTAGATGCCTTTGGACGTCGATGCTTCCAGGCATCCATGCTTTCAGCAAGAATTATCTCATATATTTTCTATATGGGATTATCTCTTGAAGAGGTCACAAAGAACTTAGGGGCATGTTTACTAAAATCCGCAAAATAGCGCGCCGCAAAATAGCGCACGGCAACGCGGCACTGAAACGCGTAGAAACGCGTTTAAACGCCCCGCACACGTGCGTGTCACCCCCGCACAGGTACGCGGCTCACTAACGGGCCCCGTACAAGTGCGGGCCCGCAAATGTCCGATAGAGGCGTGGAACGGCGAAAGGAGGGCGGAGGAAGGCTCCGGAGGGGCGGAGGGACGGGGTCAATGGGTGGAGAGTGGGAGGGGAGAGGCTCCCCGCACAGTAGCGGGCCCGAATTTGCATGTAAAAACTACCGCGAGTGAAACACTCGCGGTAGAAAGCATTTAAAGGGAAGAGAAACCATTTCCGTCAGCAATGTACAGGAAAACCGGGGAAACCAGCAAAACGTGAGCAGTGTGATACATGTGCACAGCACAAAAGTGAAATTAAAAATAGAAAATGACCACAACAGAACTATTAAAAATAGTAATTCAGCTGGGGAACAGTTATAGTGATGGGCAAATACAGAAATCACACCCAGCAAAGCTCCAGAAAAACGAAATGAAGTTTGGAAGGGTCTACTGAGAGGAGACTCTTCCAAAAAACATTTCCACGTTTTGGAGCTTTCCTGGGAGTGTTTGCTATGGTTGCCCATTAATATCACTGTTGCCCAGCGTGGTGATATTTTGTCCCACATTTCCCGTGGTCATTTCCGGGGTTTATGTGCACGTTTGTCACCAGACAGGGTGCATATGCCCACAGTAGAATTGCGTAGAGCAGGGTTTGTGACTCCATCCTGCCAGGCGTACTGCCTCCAGGGGCTGCACTGTCTCTGTGGCCAAAGTGTGGTACAGCGGACAGAGTTATTACCTCTAGGACCAGAGGGCAGAGGTTCAAAACCCAGCTGGGGCACCTGCCAGCCCAGTCCCTATATTTTACCCACCACTAAATAAAGATAGTGCAGACACCCCTGTATGCATGGGGAAAACACCCATATTTTACCCAACACCGCACACACCCACAACAATGGGCATTACCTACAGCCAAGTCCCCCAAATGCAGTCCCATACTGCCACATTGCAATCAGGTCAACTGCTTTTTCTGAGAGAAGTTCATGCCAGCATGTTGGCGGACAAGTACATGTGGTGCAGGGGGCAGTGGCTGCTAACCACAGAAGACAGAGGCCTAGCCATGTGCAGGCTGGCACAGTCCACTGCAACAGACAGGTCCTGCCGGATCCACAGTCATGGACAGTCCAGGGAATCCAACCAATCTGTGGCTACACAGTGGTGCAGTGCACACAGACACTGCATACAAGAACAGAAGGTCACAGGTTCAAAGCCCAGCTGGGGCTACTGCCAATCCTGCCCACATATTTTTCCCACAACTAAACAGTGATAGTAAGGACACACCTTTCATGGCGGGGACATATGCAATGGTAAGACATCTATCTTTTACCCCACTGAGCACAGACACCATGAACAGGGGCAGTACCTAGAGCAGAATCACCCAAATGCAGTCCTGGTGGGCCACACACCAGTCAGGTTCCATGCTGACACTCATACAAATGCCTGTGCTGTATATCTATGCACCACCCCCATGGCATGTAGATGTAGCCCATGCATATTCATGAGGGATAGAGGGAAAACCCGAACAGTGTGATGCAAACCTGGACTGGAGTTGGGAATCTGTGCCGTAAAGCAGCAGCCATCAAGGGCAGACACACCCACACCCACAGGCCAATGTCTCCTGGAAAGGCAGAACATTGGACCGTGCATGCAGCACCCAAAACGAGCACTTGCATAACTTACCAATGTCACCCTACACCTGAGGTATATGGTACACAGCTCGGAGACGTTTGCTAGGAGCACAGGCAGGCAGTTATCCATACGTTACGTACATACTGATAGTTGACCCCATCCAAACAATCTGTTAGGTGTTTGCGGGGCATGCTCCAGGCCTGGCCTCTGACGGTGCTTACCACCCTGGGGAGTGACCACCAGCTGTAATGCGTACCATATCCATGCCTTGCCGTGCTCAGGACCGGTTTGGTGGGCAAGGCTACTTACCCCCTCAATCGTAGCACCATGATGGCAGAGGTGTGGAAGTGTGTGTCTGTCTATACAGTGGGTGTTGGCTGCAAGCCCCTTCAACAGCCCGCACTGCCAGCACTGTTGCCAGTATTGGCCAGTCAATGTGCATAATGAGGTGCAAGGTACCATGGGTATAGCCAGGGCAGGGTGACGTGGCCAGGATGCATCTGCACAGGGCATAGGGCCCTGGCAGGGACATTGGCTGGGATATTGTAGTGTCCGGCCACCACCTACACAGACAGGGTGGCCAAAGCATGTCCTTCTGGGGGATCACGCTCACCCTGACTGTGCAGTGACCACAGCATGGCTAGGCCCCCCCATAGTGCTGTATAGTAGATCTCTCATGTGATAGATATGGGTTTCTCTTTGGGGCCCAGTCACTGATCTATCTGCTTGCTGTGTATGCAGACAGCCCAGTTCTGGGTGCATGCATCTCCATTGGGAACATGCACTATGGACTAACCAGCAGACTGTTTGTAGCTGGTAAATGTCTTGCTATAATGACTTGCAGGGTGCAGTGGCTGTTGGCTTGCTGCAGGGGAATATCTGGTGGTGGAGTGCAGCTTACCATACCCTGGGCTTATGTCTGTCTGCTATTGTGTTATGGCTGTGTATGGAGCTGCCTGCCTGCCTGCCTGGGGGGGGGCGCGGTGGCGGTGTTCCTCAGCAGGACTGGGGTTGATGTTGCCCTCTACTGCCACCTTTGCAGGGAGGTAGAGTGTGGATCCCTTGATGGAGACCATCTTTGCCACTGGGGGGGGGGGGGGGGGGGGTGCCTGATGGCGGCAGACAGGGATATCCATGGTGTTTGTGCAGAAACTAGCTATCTTACACATTAACACTGCTTTGGAACGCCCGCTTGGCCTCCATCAGCCATGGCAGGTGTTGTTGACCTGGTCCTGGCCACCTCATTGCACACTCAGGGTGAGCACAGTACCCACACGATGTAACGGTGTGTGGCTACTCTGTGCCAGTAAAACACCCGGTCAGTGCCCCCTACTAGGCCAAGGTGCTGTGTGGGTGCACCCGGTCACTTCCCCCAACAGGGCCGAGGTGCTGTGGGGGTGCATTCCCCATCTTGTGTCCATCTGCGGACAGCTAATTTGCATGTGCAGTGCATCATGGGTACGGGTGGCCTAACCCTATCCTGTTGACACCAGCAGACTGTCTGTGCGGTGACGTGTAGGCTATCTGCAGCCAGCCAGGGGCCTGCTTACAGCTATGGAGCTGTAGCGCAATGGTTACATCACTGCCTGTGCAGCCAGAGGTCATGGGTTCAAACCCACAGTGGGGCCCTTTGGTAGGGCTGTCCACAGCTTTATTTTTATTTACTGTACATATGTCTATGCCGGCAAGACCACCCTCAGCTTACTATACCCATTAGGTGCCTCTGAGGGTGCTTCATAGGGCGCCCTGTAGGCCACCTTATGGTTGCCATCCCTATAGGGTGCACTATACATTATCCTGTGTCGCAACATACATGCTGCCCTATAGGGGTCATTCAAGGGTGCCTTGGCGAACAGTGCACTGTAACATGTGCCTTATGGGCCGCCGTATGTTAACATGCTGGGAGAGTGCGTTTGCTAGTAGTGTTAACAAAATATAATTATACAGCCTCCTACAGCACTCCTCAACATAATACATACTGCCTCAGCAGGCATTTTTCACTGGGCATTGTGAGGAGTTGAACCCCTGATCCCTGCACCATTGGTCAGTGTTTTAACCATTGTGCTGTGGCTCTGTTCCTGTGCTTGTGCATCAGCGCGCCGCCTTGTGCCTATCAGCGCGCCGCCTTCTGCCGCCCAAGGGGACCAGTGCCCAGCCTTCTGCTGCCCAAAAATAACTGTGTGCCGCCTTATGCCGCCCAAAAAGCACTGTGCGCCGCCTTCTGCCGCCCAAAAATAACTGTGCGCCGCCTTATGCCGTTCCAAATTAATTTGCCTCCTAAAACAATGTTAATCATTACAGTTACTGCCTCAGCTGACCTTTGTCGTTGCGCACACTGGGGGATTGAACCCATGGCCCCTGCACCATTGGTCAGTGTCTTCACCGTTGTACCACGGCTCTGTTGTTTTGTATACTCAGCAGCGCGCCACTTTGCCTTTCCACGCGCTAATGTCGACCCCCGCACATTAGCGCGACGCACACACGTCCGGTTGCTTACTACCGTTTTTTTTCTATTTTCTGCCTGAACCGCCCACTCCTTATATGGCACAGGCACACTAGCACGGCCCCGCACGTTAGGAATGTTTAGTAAACATGCCCCTTAAAGTTTTTGAACCCTTTTCTTCCAGAGCATAAAAGAGCAGACTATTTCTTATTAGTCAATCATGCTCAAAATATCTCTAGGTTCCTTAATCGTGCTTCCCTGGACTGTTTTGAGTCTATTAGCAGAACGTCTGCTATAGCCATAGGAGCACGACGCATAGCCTGGCTCCAAGCTTCAGACTTGGACAGATAGGTACAGGAAAGGCTGGGAAATACTCATTGTACTGGTGAAAATCTCTTCAACAAGGAGGCTTTATTTCAAGCTAATCAGTTAAGCACTGATGCTGTTGCTTTCAGAGGATTATCAAAACTTTCCTCTATCCCAGCTAATAAAAAATCTCCTAATAAGCTTTATCCCTCTAAGGGGAAAAATGTTTTATCCATTTTCTACCCATTATGCAGATGTTTCCAAAGATGGGCAACATCACACCAGGCTAAGAGAATCAAAACCTCCACAGGCTCAGCAAACCCAGCAATCGCAGGGTTTCTGATATTTTATTCACTTTTTCTGTGTGAGGTTTAGAACCTTTGAGCCTACTTCTTTTCAACAGAAGCATCTAAAATTCATCTCATCCATGCTGAGATATCAGTCCTACATTGACTCAATCCTCGACTCTGGGCATGAATCTCTTGCTACAAGAGAAATCTATCCTTTTAGCTCTAAGAAGTATTAAGGACTATCATACCCCAGAGATAACAGGTTTCTCCTTTTAAAACAAAAGGAGGACTAACAATAGGGTGAGCTATACCCTTCACCTTGACAGTTTCCTGTACGAGGATATCTCATACTTTTAACTGCAAGGGGACCCTATCTCTTCAAAGACCTACCAAATTGTAAATCTTCTCAACTCTGTATTACTTTCTATCCCTCTTAGCCCAGACATTCAGTCTCTAAGAGTACTACTAATCAACTGGAGGGCTTATTCTCTAAGTCATAGGATTTTCTTCAATACCTACTCCAGTAAGTAGTTTCCATACAGAGTTTTCTCCCCCTTTGTGGTTCATCTTCTTTTCAGATTTTTTTTTTTTTAAGGCAGCTTTTCGGACAGAAATTGGGTATCACTACTCCAAATTATGTCTGTCGGTCCTCTCCAATCTATAGGACCTAACTTTTTATGCTGCCTTAATAACAGATAATTCCAAAAGAGATCCAGAACTCATTTGGACTATTTATTGTTGCAGGCATCAGGTCTGTCTACTATTGTTAGCCACCTTTAGTTCTCTTTGGCTCCAACAGAATAGATTAGGTTGCACACTGGCAATTCAACAGCCAGAACTAAGCAACCTACAACATGCTCTCTGCAATTCTACAACAAAGCTCTGCAACTGTGGGCCTTTGCCAGAGAGCCTTAGAGCTACCCCTAATAGGTAGCTGCCAGATAGTTAAGAAGATAGAGAAAAATATGAAAATAGTCAAGCTCTGACGTGTATTATCCTATAAATGTCGGAAGTATAGCCATGAGACACAGAATACCTCTTGAAGCTATCTTTCCATTTTACTCAAATATTTATTGAGCCCATATTAGAGCTTTCAATAAGTAAGGTGCAACACCACATCAAAGTGTCACCAATAAACAATATACCTTTTAAAAGAAAAACACGTGAAAATTGTACTTAAAATTTATAAAAACATGTGTTTTTATAAATTTTAAGTACAATTTTCACGTGTTTTTTTTTTTAAAGGTATATTGTTTATTGGTGACACTTTGATGTGGTGTTGCACCTTACTTATTGAAAGCTCTAATATGGGCTCAATAAATATTTGAGTAAAATGGAAAGATAGCTTCAAGAGGTATTCTGTGTCTCATGGCTATACTTCCGACATTTATAGGATAATACACGTCAGAGCTTGACTATTTTCATATTTTTCTCTATTTTGTTTTTTGGATTGTATAGAGTGGAGAAATTGTTGTTAGGTTGTTATTTTAGATAGTTAAGAAGGGCTTCAGCTGGTAGACTCTGCCAGTCATGCTCCTACATGACTGTTTTTTCCTACTCTTACCATATTCCTTAAAATTTCCTTTTAAGAAAAGGTAACCAGGCTTTAGACCATGTGAAAGCGTAGAAAATTGCACAATTCCCTGGTTTGTTCCACATCTCACTGGAACTTCCTCAACAGGGATGCATTTTTTTCACTGCAGTTGGTCCTTATTCACTACTTTCCTTCTAATTTCCTATACTTCATGGTAGCTTATGTTGAACAGGAGAACGCATGATATTCATATTGCCCTCATAAAGAGGCAAACATGGTATCCCCTTATATTGCGTCTTTTCTCCAGCTACTATTTGAAATTATAGACGGATCCAGACTTGCTGTCTTAAGACTAAGGATCTCCTCTGCACTCATTCACGTACGTCTCGAGACCTGGTTATTCAGGGGCTAGATCTTTTCAAGAAGTCTAGTCCTATCCCTGTAAGTGAAGAACATAATACCAGTTTCCACGAAACTTTCTCTATAGTTCTTCCATATTTAACCAGACAGAGATTCTCCATCAATATTCTCAAGTAGGTCTTAATCCTTCTTGTTATTGCGTCAATCTCTATACAACATCTGACTTTGAAAGATTTGTCTACTGTCCATATTAATGCTGCCCCAGCATACCATAAAACTCAATGGACAACCAATTTCTATGGTAAATTAGGAAATACCTTCTTTTACCGTTACCTTTTAGGTTACGTCACATCTGAAGCTCTACATGTAAGGTCATCTTCATAAGTGACATCACTTACGAAAGACTTTTACTGATCTTCAAGAAATTGGAGGCTCAATGCCTAGTACAAATGTCTTTGTCTTTCATTGGAATAAAAGGGGTCTTAAAGACCTATCCCCTTTTTTCTGCAAAGGGTATTTCTGCCTTTTCATCCAAACCAGTCAGATTATCTCCACTCTTTCCTAGGACCTTATTCTGCTCCAAGGACAAGAAGTTCAATTTTTTGGACTTTACAGAAGCTTTAGCTATTTCTCAAAAGTCCAACCTCATTGAACTCCCCCAGTACTTTCTTCTGGGGTTAGTTCTGGCCAGGAGGGCTTCTCATCTCTTCCTGTATTGCAAAATTTATTTTTTTCCCTCTACTTCACATTGAGGGAATTTCTTTGAGGATAATGTACTGGCTCTCAACCACAGACCCATATTACCCTCAACAAGTATTTTTGCAATATTTTTGAGTGAGATCCACATTAGAAAATTGTGACTCAATATTTTTCTAATATTTATGATTTACACAAGGACTCCCCTCTGGATACCTTGTTTAGTCAAGCTGTTCCACAGCACCTCTTTTTTCTTTTCTAGTTCAACTCCTACCCTCCATCCCTTGGATGCCTGAGGTTTTTGAGGGATAAGCATGGCCCATCTTTAGATTTGCAACATGCTGGGGCCTCCTCCAGGCATCTTAGCTTGGGAGTCCCCATATGTGAAGACTCATTCCTGCTTGTTCCTGGAGATAGCACAGTTACTTACCTTTAACAGGTGATCTCTGGGAACAGCAGGAATAAGTCTTCACAACCCTCCCACCTCCCTTAGGAGTTGTTCTCTCTCTCTCTCTCTCTCTTTTTCTCTCTAATTTGTCTACTTCCCTCCTTCGGTCTCAGCTACAAAGCAAAACTGATGAGAGGGAAGTAAATGGGTGGGAAGGCAGCACGCATGCACGTGGGATGCTCCCAAAAGCTTTCTTTTTGGACGCTGGGGAGTGTTCCTGCGCAGGCTCCGTCGGTACCCATATGTGAATACTTATTCCTGCTGTTCCCAGAGATCACCTGTTACAGGTAAGTAACTGTGCTTTCCCCTCTACTTCATGAAGCAGTCATTTTTGGCATCTAGAAACTTTACATTCCTAGCATGGCCTGATGAGATACTTAGTCTGCATGATGGCCATAGAGCAAACAGAATATTTGGAATCATTAATACTGGAATGGCGACTATAATGTGTGCAATTCTGGCTGTTGCATCTCAAAAAAGATATAGCAAAATAAAAAAGGTTCAGAGAAAGGCGACCAGCATGATAAAGTGGATGGAACAACTTCCCTATGAAGGGAGGCTAAAGAAGGTTAGAGAGGATATAGTCCTAGTGAAATACCTGCTTAATCTGTTGTAAGATACAGAATATCAATACTTTATCCAATCAACTCTAATAAATTCTCAAAAGTGCCAATGGTCTGAACTCTACATTATCTGGAAAAGCTTTTTTTGCTGGGCCAGTTGTCATGAGGGCATAAATCTCACTTGAGACAATCCAGTCCTTTTTAATATATAAGAAAACATTCAAAACTGGTGCATAAATTTCATTAGAAAACTTCTTAGGTATAAAGTTTATATAACCATTCCACTTGAATATCATAAAAATTGCCCTCAAAAATCCAGGTTTTTCAGTAAAGTTCAGAACAAGTAAGACGTATAGTATACTTAGTTCCACCATTGAAGATACATTGAAAATTCACCAAAAATCAGCTGACACAGTACCGCGTTTCAACCCATTACACTCTATAACTAGTTCTGCGTCAGGGCTCCATTTACACCGGTGTAAGTATACTTCCATTTATTCTTCAAAAACCAGCACAATCCACTGTCAGCATCCCTACGAGAACATGGCACTAAGATCACCCACTCAATGCCATGTTCACATTGGAATGCAGACACTGGTAAGGTGAGACCTGAAGTACATTACCAGGCCTTTCTTCTGAGGACATAGAGGGTAAAGTGACTTGCCCAAAGTCACAAGGAGTACCAGTGGAGTCAAGCCCTGGTCTCTTGGTCACCAGGCTGTTGCTCTAACCACTAGGCTACTGGGTTATGGGGATTATTTTAGAAGCCCAGTTTGCGACTTGAACTTACAAACAGGACCACTTACATATGCAAATCACATCCACATGCAAACTAGAGAGGCAAATGAGAGACATTTTTCAGACAGAATGTTACTGATAGACTTTACAGTGGGGATATCCCTTGCCACCTGCCAAGCAAAGGAGCATAGAGGAGACATTAAGTGACTGGATGTTTTAGGTCCTTTTCCATTATATTGATGTAATTCCTGCGGTTTACTGACAAGAATCTCTTGGTCCCCAAATACTCTGTTCTAATGCACATCTCTCTCTCTCTTTCTCTCTCTGCAGCTGACAGCTCCCTGGATATTGCATCAGAGCTGGTGCAGTATGGGTTTATTTGCAGGGTGAGTTGTTTTGCTTCTGGCCATGAAAAGAGCGCAATAAGAATCTCCAGGGATTGCATAGTGCTAGGACTGCCATGAAACTTAGAAAAGATCTTCAGGTCACATCAGCAGTGAGAGAAAGAGAGAATTTAAGAGAAGAGGATTCAAGTGTATGGGAATAGTCACAGTAAATAGCAGAAAAATTAGACATGCCTCCCATATACACTCCGAATTTCAGGCGGATTATATGGATATGTGAAAGCACGCTGAATGTCCCTAAAAACGGAAAGCACAACCAAGTTCGGACACAGCTTCCTAAACCTGGAACGCGCCTGATATAGACATCCCCGGTATAGTATTGAATAGCAGGGACGTCTACGAGACATACAGTGATGGTGCAAACCCAAAACAAGTTTCCCAAACACACACAACATAGGATTGTCATTGTGAGGAGTACCAAGGATAGTGTAGTGCCGACTTCTTGACACACTCCAGAGGTTTTAGTGTCAAAACAAGCAGTTTTCCAATTCCTATTTGTGCCTGGCGCAGGTCTAAGTTTGGATGTGGGCACAGACATCTCCAAGGGTTCTAAGATCAATTGGGGACATTTATGTCCATAGCTCCATCACAGACACACCTCCATCACACCACCTGCCTATTTAGACATCCTCACAGCAGAGATGTCTATAAACCCCGTTTCTGAAATTGCTCCATGGGCATCTACATGATTTGGACGTCCACGTGTACATTTTTTGGGTGCCCAAATCGCATCTAAGCAATTTAAAATGACCCCCTTAGAAGCCTTTGTCATGATTTACATGTGTAAATACCGGCACGTACACATAGAAATGGCAATTGTAGAAAGAGGTGAATTTACATGCCCATGTCCTTAGTATGTGGAAATTGCAAGGGAGTGTGAGCAGGGCTGGTCCAACCACTAGGCAAACTAGGCAGCTGCCTCGGTCGGCAGCTTTTAGGAGGTGGCAAAGAGCAGGGCATTCAAAGCTAAACAATAGAGTCTGACAGCCAAGGGGGAATAAGGATTAAGGTTTGCCTAGGGTGCCAACACCATGAAACAAATCTGGGGCCAGCTCTGTAGACATGTATCCACAAAAATGTCTGTGTTGGGTTTTACACCTACTCTGTGGCACATTTAAGTTTTTAAAAAGTGCTTGTTTCAGCCGGCCCTTTATAGGAGGATTAAGAGGTTTATCCTCCCTTAATCCCCCATTATTTCCCCCTCCATACTGAAGTAGAAAAAGATAACAGCATCTATAGTTACCTAACCATGGAGTGGAGGAGTAGCCTAGTGGTTAGAACACTGGCTTGGTAACCAAGCAACCAGGGTTCAATTCCCACTAGCACTCCTTGTGGCCTTGGGCAAGTCACTTAACCCTCCACTGCCTCAGAAGAAAGGCCTGGCAATCTACTTCTGGTGACACTCCCAAGAAAACCCAGGAGCTTCTGGGTCACCAGGAGTCAGGACTGACTCAAAGGCACACATTGCATTTGCAGTTACCTAACCATCGGTATTTACATATAGGCTTGAAAAGTGGTCCACATATACATACAAGGGCATAGTACCTACATGTGTAAATTGCAAAATACCAGTCAACACGCATAGGTGCTGGCACTGACATGTGGATGTGGCCATGTTTCCTCCATAGTTTTTTTTTTTTTTTTTTACTTATTTTGTTGATTTAAAGATTCAAATATTACATTACACCTCTAAACTATCAATTACAAAGAAGAAATAGGTGTCAACCCCTCCCCTCCTCACCCCTTTGACTACGCCTTACAATATCCTCCAGTGTGTTTTTCCTCACGTGTAGGCTTGTAAAATAGCTCTTCCCACTATATGCAGATATAGAACCACTTGTATTTGTCCGCTTCCTACTTAGTATCTCAGAAACGGCTTCACGGTTTCTGGAATGCCATCCGAATTGTAAACATCATGATTTCAACGTCTCTATTCTGTTCGCCACGTCTTTTCTAAATTATGTCTTTTAACGTATCCATTTTCCCTCTCTATACTAGGATGACTACCAAAGGCTGGCCACTTTCCTGGAAGAGAGCTTCCACAAACACCGCACCTCGGTCCTAGGAGCTCACTGACCTCTGGTAGATCAAGTCCTCCGGCAGAAAGGACATGAAAGGACAGCAGCTGTCTGGCCAAGATGAACCAGGCGGCCGCTAACACTGCTTGGCAGGGTGATTCTCATTTGGCTTCAGCAAAAAAGGAACAGAAGAGGGGAGAGACTCTAGATTCAAGGCATGACGATATCAGTATGGCAGAGTTGAGCTGGACTGAGATACTGCCTTCATCGCTTTTTCCATCGGCACCTGGGATAGGCTGGAACACATGCACAAGTGGGATTGTTCTTCAGTCTCAGTGAAGATGGTGAAAGGTTCCAGTGGCAGGAGATAAGTGTTGTACTGCTCATAGCCGCATGCTACGGACGACCAGGAGCTGCACAGTATCTGTGATACAGGTACATGGAATAAATATGCGGCTGGAAGGAGGTGAAAGGGGGCACTTGACATCACTGTGTACTGGGCACTTACACTGCCCACGCTGCCCCTATTCTGTGGAGGGTGTGCTTGCGCTGCTGCTGCCTGTCCTGTCCCTATTTTGCAGTGGAGCACCATGCCATATGTGTGTGTGTGTTGCTTGCATGTTGAGGGCCATGCTGTCCTTGTGGTGTGATGGAGGGGGAGAGGGAGAAAGGACAAGCAAGGGGGGAAGGAAGCCTGCAATGATGTTGCCCAGAGTATGAGCTTGGCAGGAGGTAGCTTACCCACTCTGCAGTTAAAGTAGAGCCAGCATGGCATAGAGCCTGTGAACACGCCGTCCAACAGGACGTTTGCCACAGAGGGGGTGGGATATGGCCCATGGGTCTGAAGGCTCTGCAGTCCTCTGACTTTCCTTGAGCTGCAGTCTCAGGCCCAAGAGTAGGTAAAGTGGTGGTAGAGATAGAGAGGGCAGGCCGGCAGGAGATAGGGAAGGGGAGATCCTGGACATGGGGAGTAGGGAAGGCAAGAGGAGATGCTGCACCCCTGGGAGGAGGTAGGGTATGTAAGATACTGGACTACAGAAGGAGTGGGAAAATGCTGGACGCAGAGCAGGAGAAAAGGAAGAGAGGAGTTGATGCTGGAGACTGAGAAGGGAACTTAGAGGCTGGGGAAAGAGAGGGGGATCCCAGGACTGAATGGTGAGGGGAAGCAAAATCCGAGTGGACAGAGAAGCAGAACAATAAACAGAAGAAAGCTGAAAGCCAATGTTCCCTCTAATTTTCTGTAGGCTGTGTGCGCATAAAATATCATCTGTGCAGCTTTTGAAGGAAGGTTAAATTTTTGTGCGCCACATAACGACACTCGGAGTTATATACTTTAAAATTTGACTACACATCAGAATACAGTATCTACACCACATTGATTGCACTAGAAAATATTGTAGAACTTGTGAAAACCGCAAATACACAACTTTAAAATTTTAAGACGTCTGTGTTGTTTTCTATCAGAATCAGAACCGTAATTTTTGTGCGCTCTGTTATAAAGTACGTGCGCGCGCACACGCGCACAGCTTAGAGGGAACAGTGCTGAAAGCGAAAGATGGACAGCAGAGATGGATATGGGCGGAGAAAGTGAAGACAGGAGACAAGAAAAGAAATGGCAGTGGACAGGAGACCCCGGGAACACAGTTAAGATCAGAAATCAGAGACTGGGAGCAAGATGATTAGAAAATAAAGTGGCCAGCAGAAAAGGCAGAAAAAAGAATTGCTTTATATCTTTAGAATTTGCACAGCACAGGGGGAAATGCAGCGCTTTTTCTATTTCTCTGCAGAGTGTGGTTTCTCGGGATTTGTTTAATTTTTGTTTGCATACTTCTATTTTTAGTTTGTGGTCATTTAATCGGTACTTGGTGAGAGTTTGTCTGTGTGATCAAGGCCAGGTCCTCCGTTAGCAATCCGGCTTATTCAGTTTTCCTAGTTGAAGCATTGCAATATTCTGAGTGCTGCGCTTTTCCGGATAGGCTCCCTCTTGTGCGAGCTCTGCTCCAGAAAGGGTTCATATGGTGATAGAGATGAAACCAGAATCAGGCGTGTTTAGCATGGGGCGTTCTCTAAGGGAATGTCCTAGTTCTGCTCTGCACCCATTGTTGGGCGAGGGAGACGTCTGTGGATGAGAAATATATGTTTATAATTAGCACCATCATGATCGCGTGTGCAGGATCAGGGGACAGTATTTGTTTTATATTAGAGTCCTAGGCTACGTAATTTAACTATTATCATTTTTGCTGAGTATAACCAGTGCCTACAAAATGTTCTTTTTTATTTTTTTTATAAAGCCTGGGAATGTAAATTGCATTCTTACTTTGCCAGTGTGAGGGACCATCCCTCCCCATTCCCTAACCAGAGCTCTAGGGCAATCCTCCCTTGGGGGGGGGGGGGATGAGCAGGACATCTCACCCCTTGCATCAAACAGTGGATTGTCTCAGCTGCCCTGGAGAAGGGGGCGGGGCAAAGGAACAAAGAACGTTTGCATAGGCCAGCCCTATAGGCGGAGCTTGCACTGCTGCCTGGCCTGTGCTGTGGTGTGTTTGTGTGTGTGTGTGCAATGCTGCCTCTGTTCTATGGCATGCAACGGGTGAGAAAGTTTGTTTTTATTTTTTAAAATAAAAACAGATACAAATATATATGAAATTATGTACATAAATTAAGTTCTATTGGACAATAAAATCAGAAATAAACAGAAAAATGGAAATCTTTTTATTTGACTGCAATTCGGTCTCCCTGGTGTCAGGTTTCTTTGTTGTAATGAATATTGCCACGTCTCATTATGCAGCTTCTCACCTTGCAGAGCTGGTGAGCTCTAATGAGGCTGCTTAACCAAAGTGTTCTGACAGGAAGGGTTTTGTTATTGAAACAGGCCGGCTCCCTTTTAAAGCTAAGTTTGATTTTCACTACTAAGGGAATCTTTAGGAGCCCAGATAGTCATTGCCTTCCTCTGACCACTACTGGGTGCTCTGTTAGGAAACAGGCCTGGGTTTATTAACACCAGCACAGCTTGGCCTCAGACAGCATCCGGTGGCAACACTTCTGCTCTTCAAATTTGGTCTACTATAGAGTCTAAACCCAGGTGTTCCCAACCCAGTCCTCGGGACACACCTAGCCAGTCAGGTTTTCAGGATAACCACAATGAATATGCACAAGAAAGATTTGCATACAATGGAAGTAATGCATGCAAATCTTTCTCATGCATATTCATTGTGGGTATCCTGAAAACCTGACTGGTTAGCTGTGTCCCGAGGACTAGATTGAGAATCCCTTTTCTAACAAGGTGTCAAGTGGGACTCGGTGGTCCTGGAGGTGCTGCACACTGCACAATATGTATTTACTCTGAATATTTCCTCTGTAACATCAAAGTAAAAATGATTCCTTGAAATATCTGCTAATTCTTCTTTAGTGAGGGCTCATTCCCTAATTCAGGGTGTCCAATTCCAGTCCTGGAGGGCCACAATTCAGCCGGGTTTTTAGGATGTCCTCAAGGAATATTCATGAGATACATTTGAATACAATGGGGGCAGTGCATGCACATATATCTCATGAACTTCATTAGGGACATCCTGAAAACCAGGCTGGATTGTGGCCTTCCAGTACAGGAAGTGGACATCTCTGTCCTAATTCACTTAGCAAATCACATGATCCAGGATGGACTGGATTTGGATTTTACATTTAATTGGGCTCAGATTTGGAAAAGTGAGTAAAGTGACTTGCAAGCGGGTAGTTCCTTGCCCTAGAGAGTTTGCAATCAAAGGGGGCTATTTATTAAAGCTTCTCCAGGAACAAGCAGAAAGTCGGTCCTCATATGTAGGTGACATCGGTGCCGACACAGCCCTTGTGGAAGCATCCCCCCAGCTTTTGGGAGGTGCCACTATGCATGCGTGGTACCCTTCCCACCTAAGAGTGCCATCTTGCTCAGTTTCCCTTTTTCCGCAGAGCCCTTCAGACGTCTGTCTGTTTTCCCCCGGAAAAAGTTGTTTTTCTCGAACTGAGTTTTTAACTCTCTCCGCCACCCGAACCCACTGCCCCAGCATCGCGTTGCAGGTCCCTTTATTTTTTCTCTTTCCTTCCTTCCTTCCTTTTGGTGCCTTCGTGTCCTTTTTTCCCCCAACTGGCAGCACCGCGGGTCTTCGACCTCGCTGGTGTACTTTTTATCCCCATGACTACTAGTGGTTTTAAGAAGTGTGATCGGTGTGCCAAGATAATGTCCCTCACTGACACACATGACTGCTGCCTACACCACATAGGGCCACCAAGGCCCTGAAAAGCAGTCAGCAGCAGCATGACAAGTTCTTGCTGGAGTCCCCAGCTCCGAAGGCCCCCTCTGAAGTCACAGAATCCCATGATGCCCCCAAGGACCTCGGACGATGCTGTGGCTCTTCAGAAAGGGGGTTTCCCTCGAGGGAACACAAGAAGAAGAAGTAGCCCTCGAAGACAGCATCTCTGGATGGCTCTGATGGGTCTGCTAAGCCCCAGACCAGGTTCCACAGTCCCTGACGGCTGTCAGAGGGATTGGAGCGGGAGTGGCCTACCACAATCGCCCAAAAGGAGTCAACCGCACATTGGTCTCAGTTGCCAGAGCCTATCCTCACTGAGGACTCCCCTTCAGGGGAACCGTCAGTAGCCCGAGTTTCTCGGTGCCCGCACCATCAGCTGCAGAGCCTTCTGGACCTGAATCCAGGAAGGGGGCCCTGGAGCGCAGTCTGACTGCCTTCATGGACCAGTAGTGGGCGTTGCTGTCTGGTACTACTGGTTCCTCCGCCCAGACCATTGGGCCCTTGACATTGAGGACTTCCCTGGAGGCTGAGCCGAGCCTCTGCCTAGGTTTTGCTCTGGGTCCTGCTCGACGGAACCGAGGTCTTCCCTGGCTAGCGCTCATGGCACCAGCTGCAGGGCTTCTGTGGGACGCAGGCAGGGCTCCGGCCTTGAGCCCATAAGCTGCCCTTCCCTCAAGTCTTCCTCTGACTACTCAGAGTGGGAGACAGAGGATGAGTAATCCCCAGACACCAGACACCATTGCAATGTCCCCTCAGACTCGCCACCCCCAAAGCCCCAGCAGCAGTCCTCGCCCGAGAACATGGCATTTCTCGACTTCGTGTGGGATATGTCAAAAGCCCTCAAACTCCCACAGAATCGGAGGACCACCCTCAGATGGAAGGATTAGAAATCCTCCAGTATGAGGCCCCACCCAGGGAATCATTCACAGTACCCACCCCACCCATCCTGGAACGGCTAATGCTCCATATCTGGGAAACACCAGCATCGGTGTTGGTGGTGAGCAAGCAGCTCTACTCGATGTACCAGGTACGCCAGAGCCCAGGCTTCGGGAAGTCACAGCGTATCTATGCAGACTGGCATACATATGTTTCCCTAGTGTTATTTCCCTAAGACCAATCACAGATAACGTCCTATGGCTGGGATGTATCTGCATGTGGGTACAGGCATCCTTTAAGTCCAGAGAACATAGCTAGCCTCCTTTTTGAAGGAATGGAATGAGGATGCCAAGAAAACCATCTTGAACTTCTCTTTTACTAGAAATTTGTTCCGGTCCCTCAGATCTAGCATGGGACAGAATCCCCCATCTTTCTGTGACCAAGAAGTACCTGGAGTGGAATTCCCCTCCCTTCTTCTCCTCAAATAGGGAGGAGAGCTCCTTTTTGGGCACTTCCTGATGCTGAGAGATGTTGAAAGACACTTTTAGAGAACTATTTGGTGGGATGTTGAATAGACACAATCTGTATCCACACAGGATGATAGCTAGAAGCCAAATGTCAGAGATTATAATGGGCTATCAGTATGCATAAAGCTGCAGCCTTCCTCCTACTGGTAGGTTATCCAGCACTAGCAGGGGAACACTGGCTATATTCTCATGTGACAGTCAAAACTATGTCCTGGGTTTGGAGTAGACTGGGACTTCTGGGCCCTCTACTGTCTAGCATGAGAGCGAGGACCTTGTTTTGATTGGAGCAAGAGGCAGGAGGATACCTACACCTATGAAAGTAACAGGTCCTCCTATGTTCTCCACTGTGATACCTTCTGGTTGTTGAGGAGTCTGGGTTGGAAGTGTACTTGGAGAGGTTTTCAAGAGTGCCACTATGCTGTTTGAAAAAAGTCGCAGCTTTCTGCACCTAATCACCAAAGAGATTCTCTTGTTAGCAAGCTTCTCCTGAACCAAACTGCAAGTCTGAAGCCAGGAGCTATGAGAATCTCTGGCACCAATACTCATGGAGGATGCTTTTGATTCTATATTAAAAATATAACTCTCCCAGACTATGTATTTTCCATGCTCCTTCCTTTTGCTGACTAGGGAATTGAGTTGCTTGACTTCCTTTGGAAGGAGAGATCTGCCTACTCTTGCATGCTGCATATGACGTTCTGCAAGTGAACATCCATGAAAAGCTGGTAGGACATTATGCAGAATGAGAGCATAGCATTCTGAAAAAATTTCCTCCCAAAAAACTCCAATGTCCAAGCCTACGTCTGCAGGGGCATGATCTGAGAGGATGCTCTGATCAAACAGATTTTAGAGAGAAACTCAAAACTTTCCTATTCCAAGAGTACTTCAACACCACCACCACAATTCATGATCTGCGGTCAAGCATGACTTAAGTAACCTACTACAAATGTCACAGACTCAGACGCTACTCTTGCAATTTGCTTAGATTATGTCTCACTGATCCCCTGAATACTCACGTATACTTCCCCGTCTGTACATAGCTATCGTATTTATTGTACATAGTAATTGTGATTATTGAACTGGTTGCATATACCTGAGTGTTCCTTAAAACAGCTGCACCTGCACTATTACTTCTGTTTTGGTTTATGTAAACCGCCTTGGATAGTAGCAAGGCAGTATTATAAATAAATTTAAATACATCAATAAGTGCTTCTTAGAAGGTTTGCCTCTTTTCAGAGTGGATTTGATGACTATGGAGTGCTTTCCAGAGATCCAGCTTCTCGAAACCAGGAGCCTTTTGTACTTGATACATCGAGTCAACCTTCTTGTTCATAGGTTGCACAGGAGGGGGGAGGATATCCCACATCATCATCTGTACATCCTTCAGGTTTCTGTGAATGGGCACTATCATAGCCTCCTTGGGTGGGAGTTGAGGAATTGAAGGATTTCCAGTGCTTCTGCCATAAGTACCTCCTCCATCTCTAATCTAACTGGAATGGACTTAGCCATTTCCCTTACAAACTCAATTAAGGGCAGCCAGAACCATGCCCTGGTGTGACTAAAGAATCTGTTGCCGCCCCTTCTCCGCCCAGCCACATTCAGTAACTCACTCTTTTTGAGATTCCTGGAAGCCCAGTGATGATATCAGCGCCCCTGTCTGAACTTGTGCCCTGTATGACTGCACCACTCGCACATCCCTTGGTACCGTCCTGAGGGCAGCTCCTCTGGAGGTGACTTTTTTCTCTCTTGAGGATCAAAGGATAATTCTGGAGACATTTACTCTGAGAAGTATTCTAAGTCATACTCAGACTCTCAGGAATGCTCCGATTCTGACACAGAATCATATTCAATAGATGTCTGGGTCACTGCTTGAGCTAACCTCTGCTCCTCTTGGGGTGTGGGTCTGCAAACAAAGTATCGGTATACCAATTGTCTACGATGGCTTGGAGAGTGTTCACCCCCTCCCCTCCCCCCTAATGTACTGAAGATTGACATCAGCCAACAGTCACTAGAGTCAAGGCCTTTCAATGCCTCGGACAATGGAGTGGAAAGAGTGGAGGAGTGGCCTAGTGGTTGGGGCAAGGTACTTCAGGCTGGAAGGTCGGGGGTTCAAATCCCACTAGAGGACAGCAACCTTGGGCCAGAAGGACTGGGATTTCTAGTCCCACAGGTGCTCCTTGTGGTCTTGGGCAAGCCACTTAACCCTCCATAGCCCATGTTCCCTGTAAAATAGTTATCTCCAAGTTATAATGCCCTGTTCAATGTAATTTCAGTTTGTTCAATGTAAACCGCACTGATGCAGAATAGTGCAGTATATAAGTGAATATAAATAAAATACAATGAATCTCCTGCAGGCAGTTGGTGAGTCTTGAGAATAGACTTGATGTCTCAATATACCAACATGCAATATTGTTGCCTGAATAATAGTTGTGTTGATGGGCATGCCTCATAGATGAATAGAAATTAAGCGTTCCTGATTGCATTGTATTTCTTTACAGTTCTTGCAAGTTTCTTAATTATAAATGCAACACAATGTCTTCTTTGTCTTTCATTTCCAGCATAGTAGACCATGTGATCATCAGATGCAAAGTGCCCAATACCAGTCCATGTCGGTTAACTGACACCCAACAGATCGAGTTGTACATGTTCCATTTTATTCTTGACCACCTCCGACTTCCCTTGGTTCATGCTTCGTACATTCCATGTCCCAATATGCAAGACATATTTGCAGCTTCTGACTCTCATTTCATATGCAGCTACATCAGCAGATAGATGTCCCAAGGACTTTGATCCAATCACATCATAAATGCTGGCTTTATTCTGAAAGGTCTTCAGCTCATCACAAGTAGCCAGTTGAGTGCCTTCCGACCTGGGATTCTCATCTTCCAGCATTATAATGCATTTGTTTTGTTGTGACTGTCCAACTGGGTTTTCATGGCAAGATGTGGAAGTATTCTAAAAAGAGAAAGGTTTTCAGTCTTCTGCAAAATTCAGTTATTTCACTGATAGATCTTAAGGTGTCTGGGAGTGTATGCCAGATTTGATGGGGCATATAGTGAGAAAGTCTTGCTGCAAGTTGCTTGTGTGCTTTTTGCTTTGTGCATTGGTATGGTGAGTAAGTGTTGAATAAGTTGTCTTCTTGATCTGTTGTTGGGGATTTTCTGGAACAGAGTGTGCAGATGATCAGCTGATTGGTTGTGAAAGGCCTTGAAGATTCAAAGTGTTGCTTTGTATCTAATTCATGCTATTACTGGGAGCCAGTGCAATTGTTTTAGTACTGGTGAGATGTGGTCATGCCTTGATGTGCCTGTGATTATGCAAGCTGCTGTGTTTTTAGCCATTTGGAATGAACGTAATGTGTATTTTGGAATCCCTTAGAAAACTGAGTTGCAGTAATCTAGGTGTGGGGTTATTATTGACCGGCAAACTGTTAGGAAGTAGATAGGTTCCAATAAGGAGCATAGTTTTTGCAGAATCTTCATTTGTGTTAATATGTGGTAATCTCATATTTCAGTTCTTTCAGCACCCTCCAATATAAACCACCCGGTCCAGGTGATTTGCTACTCTTCAGTTTAATGAATGGAGTGGAACGGGTAAACGTAGATCAATATTTTATGCCATCAAAATATAGAAAGACTAGGGGGCATGCAATGAAGCTACAGAGTAACCTATTTAAGACTAAAAAGAGAAAATATGTTTTCACTCAATGTGTAAAACTCTGGAATTTGCTACCAGAGGATGCAGTAAAAGCTGTTAGTGTAGTCGGGTTTAAAAAAGGTTTGGACAAGTTCCTGGAGGAAAGGTCCATAAACCATTATTAAAATGGACCCAGAATATCCACTGCTTGCCCCAGTACAAGCATTGTGGAACCTGTGTCTTTTGGGGAAACTGCTAGGTACTTGTGACCTAGATTGGCTACTGTTGGAAACAGGATACTGGGCTTGATGGACCTTGGTCTGACCCAATATGGCATATCTTATGTTCTTATCAGTTAATCTAATCTTCCAGATCATCCTGCTAGACCAGTCCAGACAAGTAGAATGTACCCAAGCTACTTCTCCGCTGGGCAAGAAAAAGCAACAAGATTGCTTTTGTATTTGCTGCACTGAAGGCTGCGTTCACCCTAGTGCTGTTTGTCAAAGATAGAGAGAGGCAATAACATTGCAGCCTACAGATGTTATTGGGCATTGTAGAACTAAGCTCCACACTAGACAACACCTGCACCCTAGTGGAATGTGCCTGCTCTTATGCAGTTTTGTGGTTTTCTTGATGTGCGTTTGTGGGTTTAGTTGTTGGTCAAGAGTTATTCCTAGTTGTTTGACTTTTGATTTGATTTCCAGTTTGATATCTGAGAACCTTACTGTTGATGGTGTGATGAAGGATGAATCCTTGGTTAAGTGGAGGACCTCTGTCTTTTTGTAGTTTATTGAGACATGATGCTCTGATAGTCACTGTGCTACTGCCTTGAAGCACCTTTTTTATCGCTGTGTAGGCTGGGTTTGTTATAGAGAATGGTGCATATAACATTGTTGTCTGCGTAGATATGGTACATAATGTTGTGACTAAATTATATTGCATAGTGGTTGTAGGTATAGGGGTGACCATGGTCCTGCTCCATCTGGTGCTCGTTTTACACCCACTGGGAAGTTTCTGGGACATATTATCTGGAAAAATAGCTGCAGCAAAATCAAACATCTTAATTGTGAAAAAGATCACCCAACCCAAGCACCTGAGGTGTAAATGTGGGGTAGTTGTAGGGTCCTGTGATATGTGCTGGCAAAACCTCACCATGGGTTCCTGCAAGGTTTTGTCCCATTTTGTATTATTTTGGATTCTGCTTGGAGTTTATTTCTTACGAGTTTTTGTTTCAGGTTGGTTGGTTAAAGGGAAATGGCATCATGGACTAAGATGGGAGCATAATTGCTGTGCTGCATTTGGCCTCAGACAAATAGCAAACAATTAACGTGTCTGACTGAGATCAGCAGTCCTCATACAAGCGATATTACTCGAACTACCATTGCTGAGGTCAGTATGGCAGCAAAAAGAAATAGATTTAAAAACTTTTTCCTACACTGCTCCATCTCAGAAGCACCAAGAACAATCCAAGATGGCACTCACCAAGTCCACGCAGAGGAGTGCAGATGAGAGCAGCAAGTCTAATATATAGTTGATTGAGGGCCAAAGTCCCTGCGACCCACCAGAAGCTGCAGCACCAGTTCAAAGAACTGTGCTGCAATTTAGCGAACTGGCTTTTGATGAGCAGATGGAGACAATTCAACAGCTGGAATAGCAAGTGCAGGGCTTGGTGAAACAGAATGAGAAGTTCTGGGATCATACAGAAGATCTGGAAAAGAGTTCCAGACGCTGCAGCCTTTGATTTAGAGGGGAACCTGAATCTGAATACCCCAACTGTGTTGCAGTGGTGCAGCATATAGCGGCAGCCATCCTGCAGGAGGAAGGCACTGGTGTGGCTCCGCTCACATTAAGATTGAGAGAGCAACGTACTCTAATGCTCCCAAGCAGATAATTGCAAGCTTTCATGATTACCAATAAACAAGAGAATTACCAAAGCAACAAGACAACAGGATCACATAAATAAAATCTTTGCTGACTTATTACCTTTAACACTTAAGAAAAGGAGAGCACTAAGGGATGTTACTAGTAGGCACTACCACTGGCTCTTTCCTTTTGGCATAGCCTTTATCATTGGCAGCAGGACATTTAGGGCACATATCCGAGATGAAGCATTGAGATCTTGGTGGCAGAAAGTGTTGAGGGGCCTTCAGCAGCCCCCAAAGGAAAAACACAAAAGTACGGCAAAGTGGTATGGTGTCCCTAAGGGGGAGGGGGCAGTGATGCTGCAGGAACTCAAGAGAGGGACTAATAGTCAGGTTTTCTTTGGTAGGCCACCTGGCTCCGTGAGGGGGGGGGGAACAAGGCAGAGACTCTTACCTGAGACTTCACTTAGCTGAGACAGTTCTAACAGTTGATTCTGGTTGAAACTATGTTGACGTGGACTGCAGAGATTGCAGAGTGTGACTGAGTGTTGTGAATGAGAAGCTGATTGAGGATGGGGAGGGAGCACAGGCGGAACATCTAAGAAAGCACTCCCACTTGCAAGTCCAAAACGCCAACAGAAAGCGAGGTGGTTAAATGCCGACAACTCACAAAGCTGATGTGCAAATAAAATCTATTGCTTGTATATCACTCATCAAGTTGACCCAATTTCACCAGGACACCTCCATCACCCCTTCCTCCACTTCATCCCCATGCCCTTCTTTCAACCCCTGCCACTCTCCTCCTTTTTCTAAAATCAGAGAAAATGATATATCATCTCTCCTCCTGTTCCTATGTCTAGCCAGCATCTCAGTTCTATTTCTCCCCTATCAACATTTACATCTGCCATATTCTCAGTTTATCACTTTACACTGCTACCTTCAAACATATGATCACCTTCAATGGGCCCCACCTGCCCTATCATTTCATCTCCCTCTTCGTTTTGCATCCCAACTACTCAAACATGCTGTTCACTTCTGCTCTGTTGACTTTATTTAATCTGAAGCCAATCCAATTTAGCTTTTGCCCTCTACATTCTACAGAAAGTCTTTGCCAAAGTCTCCAGTGATCTATTGCTTACTAAATCCAAGGACCTTTGCTCTTCATCCTTCTTGACCTATCTGTTGGCTTTCAACATGGCTGATCATCACCTACTCCTTGATACTCTGTCCTCACTTTGATTTCAGGACTCTATTCTGTCAATTTTCTTTCTTTCTTTCCCATCATACTTTTACTGTATGCTCTAGTGCACAGGTTCCCAATCTTTCTGGTTGTATGGACCCCTTATTAACCTCCATAACATTCAAGGACCCCAGTTCATCCCCCTCATTCCGTCCAAGTCCCCTCCCCTCAGCACCAAACCTGTCCCTACTAGCCCTCCTTATCTCCCCCTTCCCTTTCCCATCTTCACCAGACTTTCTGTCCCCAAACCAGTCCCCACCAGTCTCTTTCTCTGTTTCCCTAGTTACTCCCTACCCGTCTCTCTCTCTTCCCCCAGCCAATTCCTACCAGCTTCTCTTTTTTTCATCCTGTGGATCTCCTATTATGGTCTTATGGATCCCCAAATGTCACAGACCACAGGTTGGGAACCACTATTCTAGAGGATCCTCCACCACTATCTCACTGTCAGTGTACCTCAGGGCTCTGACTTGGGAGCTCTCCTCTTCTCTCTCTATACTAGGCTCCCTTGATGCACTAATCCCCTTCCATGGCTTGCTTTATTTATTTATTTAACAAGTTTTATATACCGCCTTTCTTATATTCAAAGCGATTTACATATAACATAGTAGCATTTAGTGTTAGATATTGAACTTGGATTAAGGGGAGATAATGTACATCAAAGCGGTTTATATATAACATAATGACATTTATTGCTTCGCACTGAGAAGGATATTAGACTTGGATTTAAGGGGAATTGCGGGATGAGAAAGCGAGAAAAAAGGAGGAGGATGCAGCGTTAGGTGGGGGGAGGAGAGAAATGTGGGAATGTGTGATAGTGGGTAATGTGGAGGTGAAGTGGGCCATTATGCTCCAGAGGTAATAGAAGGGGGTAAGAGTAGGGGGGGGGGAGAGAGTGTAGAAGGGGGCGTAGATTGGCCGGCTCTGCTTATACATGGAGTGGACCTTTGATATTTATACATGTAATGGGGCTTTGATGCCAGAGTTATGTAGTAGCTTGAGAGTTATTCCCGAGCTGGTCATACCTTCTTTATGGCAATGACTCACAAATCTACTTCTTTACACAAAATCTTTCATTGGAAATTCAATACCAAATCTCACCCTCCTCCTCCATCATTGCGACCTATATGTCCCACTGCCTTTTGAGCCTTAACACAGTCATGACAGACTTTTAAACCTACCTCTCTCCCCTTTCCTATGAATAGTACTGTCAGTCTCACAGTTTCTTCAGCCTGTAACCTTGGAGTTATCTTTGACTCCTCTTTCTCTCTCTACACATAACATATTGTAAAGTTTGTTTTTGTATCACCACCAAAATCTGCCCCTTCCATTCTAACTCACTACAAAAACCCTTACCTACACTCTCATCGCCTCCCAATTAAACTACGCAACCTGCTCACATCTCCCACTGAACCATCTGTTTCCATTTCAGTCCTTTCAGAATTGAGCTGTCAATGTCACTACACTCCCAGAACTAGTCTTTCATTAGCCACCAATCTGTTCCCTTCATTCTGCAGCTCCTCATTACCTCTCCTCTTTCATCGCTCCCTACATCTATCCTCCAGAGTTCAGTTTATTAGGTAAAGTCGCTCTTGTGTGTTCTTCCTACCTTGCTGTACTATAGGCCTGGAAAAGACATTATCTGTTCTCAGCTTTATTCAAATCCAGCCTGAAAGCTCATCTTTTTAAGTCTGCTTTTAAATCCTAACCACATAATCTCCTGTTTATAGGCATGGAGTGGAGGAGTGGCCTAGTGGTTGGGGCAAGGTACTTCAGGCCAGAAGGTCGGGGGTTCAAATCCCACTACAAGACAGCAACCTTGGGCCGGAAGGACTGGGGTTTCTAGTCCCACAGGTGCTCCTTGTGGTCTTGGGCAAGCCACTTAACCCTCCATAGCCCATGTTCCCTCTAAAATAGTTATCTCCAAGTTATAATGCCCTGTTCAATGTAATTTCAGTTTGTTCAATGTAAACCGCACTGATGCAGAATAGCGCAGTATATAAGAGAATATAAATAAAATGTCATTTTTAATCATTTCCCATAATAGATGCAATTGCCTAATTCTCTTATTCGTCCTGAAGAGACTGTAAGCTCTGCTGGGAAGGGACTGTCTTTGGGTGTATAGTGCTGCACATGTCTAAGAGTACTACAGAAATACATCGTAGCATCTCCCTATCGTACTGCTGCCTTCAGATCTAAGGCATTGTGGCACCTGCATCCACCTCCCTCCCTAGGACCAATCTTGCGCAATGAATTGCACAAATAGGACACGATTTCAGCAGGCGGGGTAACGCCAGCACAGCCATTTAATTTAATCCATAGATTCAAGGTCACTGGTACTGAATATACAGCAAATGTGCCCTCAGGTAAGTAAAACATTAAATACCTCTGTAGACACGGGTAAAAAGGGCGACAGCTGAAAAGCAGTGTGTATTAATGCCCATAGTAAGGCAATAAGATTCTGCATGTTGAGGGTTCAATGGAAGAGGCTGACTTGGATTTAGTGGTGGTTAGAGACATGGAGAATCATGACTGGGATGTGATTCTACCGGTTTATAATTTATTCGGGAAGGACAGAAGAACGGGAGGAGGAGTGGCACTATGTGTAAAAGATATTAAAGCTACAGAACCGCAGGGCTTACGAGATGAGGAGGCGGCACTGTTGGCTAAACTGGAAAGAGGGAAAGGAGCTTCCATCTGCAGTGGTGTGATATACAGACCTCCTTCCAAGGCAGAAGTGGACAGAGATTTAACTGAAGACATTCGCGTTATTGCTTTGAACAGAGAAATGCTGCTAATAAGGTGATTTCAATATATCAGATGTTGATTGGGACATCCTTGCTGCAGTGTCATCCAGAAATAAGAAGATCCTGAATTCTGGACAGGGAGAACGATTCTGGCAACTGGTAGCAGAAGCCACACATGAGGGGACCATAATGGATCTGCTGTTTACAAATGGGGAAAGTGCTTCTGATGTTAGAGTAGGTGATCATCTTGCATCCAGTGATCACCGGATGGTATGGTTCAGTATTAGGGACAAGGGTTAATATCTGTGAATTATCATTAAAATCATCTGTAATACCTGAAGATTGGAAGATGGTGAACGTAATACCAATTTTTAAAAAGGGTTCCGGGGTGATCCGGGAAACTACATACCGGTAAGCCTGATGTCAGTACCGGGAAAAATGGTAGAAACCATCATAAAGAACAAAATTGCTGAACATGTAGATAGTCATAGCTTAATGGGAGACAGCCAACATGGCTTTAGACAAGGAAGACCTTGTCTTTCTCCAGGACCAAGCAGGAAGTCAGTCCTCACATATGGGTGACGTCGGCATCGACGGAGCCCCCATGAGGAGCATTTCCCCAGCTTTCAAAGAAAGCCTTTGGGAATGCAGGCACGCATGCACGGTCCCCTTCCCGCCCAAAGGTGCCATCTTGCTCAGTCTTTTTTTTCCGCGGAGCCCTATGAACACCTGTCCTTGTCACTCGTGAAAAAAGTTGATTTTTCTGCGTTAGGTCGAGTTTTTTCTTCGGTTCGACATCGGTTCCTTTCCCGCCTGGACTCGGTACACCGGTGCCGAGCCCGGATCTCTTTTTTCGGTGCGTCCCTTCGGATTCACCGGGATCCAAGCCTCGGACAAGGTCCCCCCTGGAGGATACCAGGTTCTCAGATTTCGTAAGGGACATGGCCAAAGCACTGGCATTCCCTGCGGACCCTGAGGAGGAGCTCGAGGCTCTGCAATATGACTCTCCTCCCAAGGAGACCTTTACTGTCCCGGTTCCTCCGATGCTGGAGCGGTTGTTCTTTCGCATGTGGGAGGCGCCGGCCTCGATGCCGGTTCTTAGCAAGTGGGTCGATTCCATCTATCGAGTCCGCAAGAGCCCCGGGTTTCAAAAGGCACAGCTACCGCACCACTCCATGGTTGTGGAATCGGCCATGCATCGCCTGAAGAGTCAGAAGATGCACTCCTCGGTGCCTCCCGGCAGGGAAGCCCAGAACCTGGACGCCCTCGGTAGAAAGTGCTTCCAGGGCTCTGTGCTTGCTTGCCGTGTCCAGACCTACCAGCTGTACATGGGCATGTACCTTCGAGACCTGGCAAAGGAGATTGCCGGGATCTCTGCTGGTCTGTCCGAGGAACCTTTGCAGAGGTTCAAGACCTTGTCTTCTGGTATTCGAGAGTGCTCGAAGTTTATATCTCGAGCAGCCTACGATGGTTTTGAGGCTTCGGCCCGGGTAGCAGGGGCCGGCATCAGTGCATGCCACCAGGCCTGGCTACAATCCTCGGACTTCGAGCCATGGGTACAGGACAAGTTGGTTGATGTCCCTTCCCAAGATGAAAACCTCTTTGGCAAGCCCATGGCAGAAAATGCTGCAGAACTTGAGACCGAGACTCTTACCCGGACAAGGCTGTCCAGGAAAACCTCTGCCCCTTCTCAGAAGAAGGGCGGCTCAGGGAAAAAGACCTTTTACCCGAGGAAGACCGCTGCCTACAAAACCTACCCTCACTACCAGGCCTCTGCAGCTCCCCAACAGGGCCAGCAGGCCAAGGGGCAGGGTCATGGGCCCTGTAGGCAGAAGGCCCCCAAGCCTCCTACTCCGGCTCCTGCTCAGCAGGGAGGGGGTTTCTGACTATGCCAGCATAGCCTCTCCTCGGCACAGGAGGTCAGCTGACCCTGTACGCAGACAGGTGGCCAGCCATCACAGGGCATACTTGGGTGTTAAGCATCATCGAAAGGGGCTATCTGCTCCACTTCACCCAGATACACCCCTCCTACTTTCCAGGGGAGCCTCCTCTGCACAGAAACTTACTCCTTCAGGAGTTGGAAGGTCTACTAAGGGACCAGGCGGTGGACCCGGTGCCTCACCACCTGGAAGGGCAAGGCTTCTACTCGAGGTACTTCCTGGTACCAAAAAGAACAGGAGGCCTCAGACCCATCCTCGACCTGAGAAATCTGAACAAGGTACTTCCTGGTACCAAAAAGGACAGGAGGCCTCCGGCCTATCCTAGACTTGCAAAACCTAAACAAGTTTCTGGAGAGGGAAAAGTTCAAGATGCTTACCCTTGGAATCTTACTGCCCTACCTCCAGCAGAGAGATTGGCTATGCCCCTTAGACCTGAAGGATGCTTATACTCATATCCTCATCCATCCAAGTCACAGACAATTCCTCAGATTTGTGGTGGGAGGAAAGCACTTCCAGTACAGAGTGCTTCCTTTCGGCCTCACCTCCTCCCCCAGGGTTTTTTACAAAATGCCTGGCAGTGGTTGCGGCCTACCTCAGGAACCAGGGGATCTTTGTATTCCCTTACCTGGACGACTGGCTTATCAGGGGCCAGTCTCCACAAGAGGCCAGGCAAGCCACCTTCAGAACCATATCCCTGCTTCAGCACCTCGGGTTCGTCATAAACTTCCCCAAGTCCACTTTAGTCTCCTCACAGGACGTGGAGTTCATAGGGGCAAAATTGGATACCATCCATGCAAAGGCCTCTTTGCCTGTGGACAGAGCTCACAGACTGATAAAGTTGGCCGGCCAGTTTCAGGTGAAAACTCTGGTCTCGGCCAGACACTTCCTCTGGCTCTTAGGTCACATGGCTTCCACAGTGCAGGTCACCCCACATGCTCGGCTAAACATGAGGCCTGCTCAGTGGCACCTCAACGTACCCCTTTAGTACCTCATTGTCAGCAAGCGGGTCATCACTTTGAAGATTTGCGGTGGCGGATTTTGGAAGTGATCCCACCGGTGCTTCGGGGGGGAGATCGCCAGGCAAGATTACAACGTGCGGAACAGTATTGGATTTATCGCTTGGGGTCTATGGCACCTGCAGGAATGAATGTGGACATTGATTGGTGGAGCCTGCGCTTGTGACTTTAATGGGAGGAGTCAGAGTTTCGACCTATTGCTGGTGCTTTTGACGTCATTTCTGGTATTACTTAAATTGAACTACGTTGATGGGGGATTCATTCGCCTGAGGAAGAGCTGTAAGAGCTGTGAAGCGGCTTGAAACACTGTCAGTGTTGCGAGAATCCTGCCGGGGATGTCTTTTATGAGCTGGCCCCTTGAAGCATGGACTGTGAATGAAAGTTGCTCTATGGGGAGAATCAGCTAAGTGATTTGTTTCCTTGTTGCTGTTTGAGGTTGGGCATTCAATGACGTTGTGGAGTATTTCGTCAGATTTTAGCCTACACAGAACCAGCCAAGGGATTTGTTTTCTCCTGTTGCTACGAGTGGAATAATAATTGACGGCAACGGGTGTTGTTCTGTCTAATTATGACCAAGGTATCCGGTCTTTTAAATTGATTAAAAAGGAGGGCTCACTTCGAGACATGAAATGTTTCTTGTCATGGTGAGCGATCCGACAAAAAAATATTTTTCTTTTGGGGTGTGGGTGTAGTTCTTTAGTAGGTAGATAGGGGAATCAAATATTTATTGAGTTTATGGGGTTGGTTCCCAGGGGTGTTTATTTACTAATAATCAGTGGCACCTCAAGGCACAGTGGCTGCAGGCCACAGGGAAATTGTCAGACAGAATAAAGGTGTCCAAACTCTTGGTGGACTCCTTACGCTGGTGGAGACATCTCCCAAATCTGGTCAGGGGTCTTCCTTTCCAGGCCTCCCCACACACTCAGGTTCTGATAACCGATGCTTCCCTGCATGGCTGGGGGGCGCACTGCCAAGGGGCCTGCACACAGGGCCTGTGGTCTCCTTGGGAGGCCACTCAGCAGATCAACCTGCTGGAATTGCGGGCCATTCGACTAGCCTTACGGACTTTCTCTCAGATCCTGTCTCACCAGTCTGTCCTGGTTCAGACGGACAACCAGGTGGCTATGTTCTACGTAAACAAGCAGGGAGGCACAGGATCCAGACTTCTGTGCCTGGAAGCACAAGCTCTCTGCTCCTGGGCTGTCAATCAGGGCATGACCATCAGGGCTGTCTACCTCCCCGGCCAGGAAAACTACCTGGCGGACAGGCTAAGCAGACTCCTGCAGCCTCACGAGTGGCAGCTGGATCCTCTGGTGGTTCAACAGATCTTTCTGAAGTGGGGACTTCCGACCATGGATCTTTTTGCCAGTCCGCTGAACAGGCAACTACCCAGGTTCTGTTCCAGGCAACCGCATCCCTCGAGAACAGCGCCAGATGCATTCCTGATCCCCTGGTCAGAGAGCCTGCTGTATGCTTTTCCTCCCACACCTCTGGTGGCCCGGACTCTATTCAAAAATCCAGCAGGACCGAGCCACGGTGATCCTGATAGCCCCCAGGTGACCCAGGCAGCCGTGGTTCCCTCTTCTTCTGCAGTTGGCAGTGGATACTCCACTTCCTCTGGGGTTGCAACCCGACCTTCTGACTCAGGATCAGGGGACCCTCTTGCATCCCAACCTCAAATCCCTCAATTTGATGGCCTGGCTGCTGAAAGGCTAGTCCTTGCTCCCTTGCTCCTATCAAGGGAGGATGAAGAGGTGGTGTTTGCCTCCAGAAAGCACTCCACTAGGAAGGCCTATGCTCTGAAGTAGCGTAGGTTCTCTACTTGGTGTTCTCAACAGCAAGAGGACCCCTTCTCCTGCTCAGTCCAGGTGGTGCTACAATACCTGCTCCACCTTTCCAACCTAGGATTTCAGTCCAACTCTGTCCGGGTTCACCTCAGTGCCCTCTCAACTCACCACTCGCCGGTGGATGGACAATCTCTCTCCAGCCACCCTCTGGTGTCTCGCTTTCTCAGGGGCCTGCTTCTGCTTAAGCCTCCTATTCGTCCACCGGCCACTGAGTGGGATCTCAATGTGGTCTTGCAGCAACTGACTCGCCCACCTTTTGAGCCGATGGCAACCTGCCATTTACGTTTCCTCTCCTGAAAGGTGTTGTTCCTTGTGGCGCTCACCTCGGCTAGGCGGGTGAGCTTCAGGCCCTGGTCTCAGATAGGCCGTATACCAGGTTCTATAGGAACAGGGTAGTCATATGGACTCATCCTAAGTTCCTTCCAAAGATAGTGTCCTCCTTCCACCTTAACCAGGAGGTGGTACTTCCGACGTTCTTTCCCAGGCCGCACGCCAGTAGGGCCGAAACTGTCTTGCATACCCTGGATTGTAGAAGGGTGCTGTCCTTTTACCTAGAACGTACGCAGGGGCATAGAACGGCTTCTCAGCTCTTCATTTCCTTTGGCCCTAATAAATTGGGGTTGCCTGTCACTAAGCGTACGTTGTCCATCTGGGTGGCGGACTGTATCGCCTGGGCGTACAGGGCAGCCAGCCTCTCCCTGGAGGGTCGAGTCACGGTCCACAGGGTCAGGGCGAAGGCCGCGTCAGTAGCTCACTTCCGTTCTGTTCCGTTGGCAGACATCTGCCGGGCTGCTACTTGGTCTTAAAACCAGAATTTTGCGGACCACTACTGCCTCGAGAGGGAGTCCCGTAGGGACAGTGCTTTCGGGCAAGCGGTACTCCGTAATCTATTTGAGGTTTAGGCAACTCCTACCCTCCGGCCCTGGTGTTGGGCTACCGTTCAGGTGTGGTCTCAGAGAAGATTCTCTCACTGTTGCTGAGGCTCTAGAGGGAGCTCTGTTTTTCAGCCTGGGTTCCTGGTAGCCCAGAGCTAGGGAGTCACCCATATGTGAGGACTGACTTCCTGCTTGGTCCTGGAGAAAGAGTAGTTACTCACCTGTAACAGGTGTTCTCCAGGAGCAGCAGGAATCAGTTCTCAGGACCCTCCCTCCTCCCCTTGGAGTTGCAGTTGTATGTAGTTCATTTTCTTTTTGTGCTGTCTTTTAGCTATGTCATTAGACTGAGCAAGATGGCACCTTTGGGCGGGAAGGGGACCGCGCATGCGTGCCTGCATTCCCAAAGGCTTTCTTTGAAAGCTGGGGAAATGCTCCGCATGGGGGGTCCGTCGACGCCAACGTCACCCATATGTGAGGACTGATTCCTGCTGCTCCTGGAGAACACCTATTACAGGTGAGTAACTACTCTTACTAATCTGATATGTTTTTTTGAAGGTGTGAATAAACAGGTAGACAAAGGTGAGTCGGTTGATATAGTGTATTTGGACTTTCAGAAAGTCTTTGATCAGGTCCCTCATCAGAGACATTTGGCAAAACTAAAGAGTCATGGGATAGGAGGCAGTGTACTATTGTGGATCAGGAACTGGTTAAAAGATAGAAAGCAGAGGGTAGGGCTAAATGGCCAATTTTCTCAATGGAGAAAGGTAAATAGTGGAGTACCCCAGGGATCTGTGCTGGGTCCGCTGCTTTTTGACATATTCATAAATGACCTGGAAAAAGGAATAACGAGTGAGGTTATCAAATTTGCAGATGACAAAAAACTATTTAAAGTTGTTAAAACCCAAGAGGATTGTGGAAAATTGCAAGAGGATCTTGATAAATTGGAAGACTGGGCATCAAAATGGCAGATGAAATTTAATGTGGACAAGTACAAAGTTATGCACCTAGGGAAGAACAACCCAAACTACAAGTATGGTTACACGATGCAAGGTTCCACATTAGGAACTACCACCCAGGAAAAAGATTTAGGCGTCATTGTGGATAACATGTTAAAACCCTCGGCCCAGTGTGAAGCGGCAGCCAAGAGAGCAAATAGAATGCTAGGTATCATAAGGAATGGAAAATAAAACAAAGGATATTATAATGCCTCTATATCATTTTAGTACCAGAGAGAGTCTGCAATGCGTAAGGTTGCCATGGCATCCTGAAAGAGTAGTTACTCACCTGTAACAGGTGTTCTCCAGGAGCAACAGGAATCAATCTTCACATATGGGTGACCTCGGCGCTGACGGAGTCCCCACGCGGAGCATTTCCCCAGCTTTCAAAGAAAGCCTTTGGGAATGCAGCGCGCCTGCGTGGTCCCCTTCCCGCCCAAGGGTGCCATCTTGCTCAGTCAGATGACATAGCTAAAAGACAGCAAAAAATCAAAATGAATGATAGGACTGCAACTCCAGGGGAAGAGGGAGGGTCGTGAGGACTACTACTACTATTCATCACTTGTAAAGCGCCACACACGCAGTGCTGCACAGCTGACCTAACAAGAGGTAGCCAACGTACAAGAGACAGTCCCTGCCCGTCAGAGTCAAGCTCATCGAAGCTTACAATCTAGTTAGAACAAACATAAGTTAGAACAGTATAGGGCATTAGTCAGTTCTGCGCAAGGTAGAGCATTAGTCAGTTCCGCGCAAGGTACGGTTTGGTCAGTATGTTTATGTTTATTTTATTTGATATATACCGCCCTACTTTGGCAATCAGAGCGGTTTACAATGTACAAAAATTTAGAAAAAGGCGCAAGGCCAGAGAGGAGGAAAAGGAAGTTAGAATCATTGGTAGATAAGTAGGAGAAAAGAAAGATACAGGACTATACTCAAGGGATGGGATCACACAAAAGGGGAGGGAAGGTCATAGGCCAGGGAAAAGAGGTGGGTCTTTAGGTCACGCTTGAAGGTGGTGTGGTGGGGCTCCAGTCGAAGGGAGGCGGGGAGTGAGTTCCAGAGGGCAGGGCCTGCGAAAAAAAAGGCAGAGAAGCGGGTGGACTGAAGGTGAGCAAGGGAGGGGGAAGGGAGATTAAGGCGGTTGAGGTGAAATGAGCGGGGAGTGTGTCTGGGGGTGTGGAAGGTGATAAGATCTGCCAGATATTGTGGAGTGCTGGTGTGAAGAGCCCTGTGAACAAGAGTGAGCAGCTTAAACTGTGTGCAAAAGGAAACAGGTAGCCAATGAAGATGGACGAGTAGGGGTGCTGCGTGATCTCGTTGGGAGGAGTGGGTGATGAGGAGGGCAGCAGTATTTTGGATCCTTTATAATCTATTAAGTTGAGATTTGGGGAGACTGGTGAAGACAGAGTTGGAGAAGTCAACACGCGACATAACTAGTGACAGTAATAGCGTGGTAAGGGCAGGGGGAGTGAGAAAAGGGCGAATCGCACGAATTTGACGGAGAAAAAAGAAGGAGGTCTTGGTAATATGTGAAACGTGAGCTTGAAAGGAGAGGTCGAAGTCAAAAAGCACACCCAAATAACGGAAAGTGGAAACCAAGTAGTTTGGTCATAAATGATTACGGGGGTTAGGGTTAGATGAGGAAGGAGTCAGGATCTGAATGCAACAGTGAAGAGGTGGGTCTTCAATCTGGATTTGAAGAGGGCCAAGGAAGATGCCAGGCGCACAGACGCAGGTAGGCTGTTCCAGGCATAAGGTGCAGCAAGGTGAAAGGAGCGCAGTCGGGAGTTCACAGTGCGCGTGAAAGGCATTGATAGAAGTAATTTGTTAGCGGAGCGCAGATTTCGAGAGGGGATGTAGGGAGAGATAAGAGGTAGTTAGGGGCCATAGAGTGGATGCACTTATAGGTTAGCAGGAGAAGCTTGAATTGGATGCGGGATTGGACAGGGAACCAGTGAAGCGACCTGAGAAGAGGAGTAACGTGGGCATGGCGAGGTTGGCAGAAGATTAGTCGAGCGGCGTGATTTTGTATAGATTGGAGGGGAAGGAGGTGGCTAGCGGGAAGACCAGCGAGAAGTAGGTTGCAGTAATCAAGGCGAGAGGAGATTAAGGAGTGGATAAGGGTTTTGGTAGTGTGTTCAGAGAGGAAGGGGTGGATTTTGCTGATGTTGTAGAGAAAGAAGCAGCAGGTCTTAGCTACAAGCTGGATGTGAGCAGAAAAGGAGAGGGAGGTGTCAAAGATAACCCCAAGATTGCGGGCCGAGGCAACAGGAAGGATAGCAGATCCATCCACATGGATTGAGAGAGGGGGAAGTGGGGGGGAAGAGTTAGGTGGAAAGACAGGGAGTTCAGTCTTGGCCATGTTCAATTTTAATCGGCGATGAGACATCCAGGCAGTGATGTCCAAAAGACAGGCAGAGATCTTGGACTGGGTTGCCGGGGAAATATCAGGAGTAGAGAGGTAGATTTGGGAGTCATCGGCATAGAGATGGTATTGAAAGCCATGGGAGGAGATGAGCAAGCCAAGGCCTTGGGTATAGAGAGAGAAGAGGAGGGGGCCCAAGACAGATCTCTGGGGTACTCCTACATGGAGTGGGGTAGGGGAGGAGGAGGAGCCACCAGAGCATACACTGAATGAGCGATGGGAGAGGAAGGAGGAGAAGCAGGATAGTACGGAATCCTTGAAGCCAAGCGAGGAGAGGGTGATGAGGAGAAGGTCGTGGTCGACGGTGTCAAAGGCAGCAGAAAGGTCAAGAAGGATGAGGATAGAGTAGAGGCCCTTGGATTTAGCCAGGAACAGGTCGTTTGTGACTTTAGTGAGTGCCGTTTCAGTGGAATGTAGGGGACGGAAGCCGGATTGAAGTGGGTCCAGGAGGGCCTGGGAGTTGAGGAAGTCAAGGCAGCGACGGTGGACTGCTCGTTCTAATAGTTTGGATATGAAGGGAAGGAGAGAGATGGGTCAATAGTTAGAAGGGCATGTGGGATCAAGTGAGAGTTTCTTGAGGAGGGGTGTGACAACAGCGTGTTTGAAGTCAGCGGGGACAGTTGCAGTGGAGAGTGAAAGGTTGAGGATATGATTGATGGAGAGGACAATGATGAGGGAGATGGAACGTAGGAGATGGGTAGGGATAGGGTCTGAAGAACAGGTGGTGGGTTTGGAGGAGGAAAGAAGGAGTGTGGTTTCATCGTCAGAGATCGAAGGGAAGGAAGAGAGGGTGGCGGGGGGAGTATGGATGGGGGAGGAGAAATGGGAAGGAGGGGAGGTAGATGAGGGGGTAGGGATTTGGAGGGTAATTTTGAGGATTTTGTCGTGGAAGTAGTCGGCTAGGGTTTGGGCAGAGAGAGAGGGAGGGCGGGATTGGGGGCGGGGGGACCTTGAGGAGAGAATTGAGGGTGTTAAAGAGAAAGCGAGGATCAGAGGCAAGGGAATTAGTCAGATGAATGTAGTAGTCTTGTTTGGAAAGTGCTAAGGCTGACTGGAAGGAGCCAGGTATGAATCTGAAATGTAGAAGGTTTGCTGGGGAGCGGGATTTGGACCAGGCTCGTTCGGCAGAACGGGCGCAGATGCGTAAGTAACGGATTGTGGGTGAAAGCCAGGGTTGGGAAGTAGATCGTTTAAAAGGACATGGGGTGGAAGCGGCAAGGGCTGAGGATAGTGTAGCATTGTATGAGGATAATGCCTCATCGACAGACTCGGATGATAAAATGGAGGAAAGAGATGGAGAAATGGTGGAGGAGAGAGTCAGGGGATCAATATTATGCAGATTTCTAAATAGGTCGGAGGAGACAGGACAAGGTTGGGATGGCGGGAGCTGTAGAGTAAAAGTTAAGAGGTGATGGTCAGATAAGGGAAGGATTGATTTGCGGAAGTTTGAGGGAGAGGAATTGGAGAAGAGTATTAGGTCAAGGCAGTGGCCGTGTAGGTGTGGGGGGGAAGTGGAGCAAAGTTGGAGGTCAAACGAGGCGGTAAGAGTGAGGAACTTTGAGGCATGGGGGTCAGAGGGGTTGTCGATGTGAATGTTGAAGTCGCCGAGAATAAGAGTGGGGGAGGAGGGATCCATAAAGGCAGATAGCCAGGAGTCAAAGTCGGTGAGGAAGGTTGACTTGGAATAGTCGGGTGGGTGATAAATAACCGCTACTCGGAGGGCAAGTGGTGTGAGGAGGCGAATGGAGTGGACTTCGAAGGAGAGGGGGGAATGTGATTGGGGTGTGTAAACGGGGGCGCTGGGTGAGAATGTCCACAGTCTTGGCAAAGGCAAATATTAATATGACTTGCAAAGGACTGTGGGAAATGTAGTCCATTCATACCAGAATCAGCCGTTCACAAATAAATTAGTTGTGCTTGCTCGAGGGTAAAGCAAAGAAGATATTTTATTTATGGGGTTATTTCTCCCAACACAGATTTGCTTGGTAGCACAGAAAAGGATACTAGCTTTCAGTATTATACTTAGAAAAACAAAATCAGGAAAAACAACAACTGAACTTCTTAAGCCATTAAATCAAACCATAAAGACCTTGATGGGAACAGAAAGGTCTTTTCTGTAGGCTCCTGCTAATATCTTTTTAGCAGTGCTTCAAAAACAAACAAAACCCACAAAGTAATGAAAAACTGTTCTTTTTCAAGGCTAACTTCTGGTATTTTCACACACACCCAGAAGTGTCTCTTCAGAGCTCACAGGCAATTAGGCAAGGCTCAATTGCTAACAATTAACCAGCTGCAAACCTCTTGGCTGGTTTACTTTCTAAACGTGGCTCAAAATCCTGCTCAAAAGCTTTTCTGAGTAGATCAAAGAACAAGTTTAATATTTCTTTGTGATGGTTGTTGTATTTTGTAAAAGAATATTACCACAGAAGTTTAGACAGAGAGCAATCCATGTATTCACACTGCTCATTTACAATATCCCCTTCTTCTTCCACTATCATAGAGTCAATATCATGGATTGGCACAGAGGAATTTCTTAATGGAGCATTCTCAGAACAATACTTGTTTCCCTGCTGTCTTCCAAGTGAATAGCTAGGGCATAGATCAGTGTTCATACCTGAGCTTCCATTGCTGTTAGGGTTCCTCTCTAAATATCCTGGCCAGTATGTAGTCCAGTTTTTATGTCCAGCCTTCCAATCAAGATCCCTGGACACTGGGTCTCTCTTCACATACCTTCTTGCACTGGTCTTAGGGCCCCTTCCAAATGCAGCCGTCTCCCTCACAGGTCCCGTCCGGGGATTCCTGGCTCTGCAACCCCACTCCTCTGGTTTCCTCCAGTCCAATGGAGTATGCTTGCCTCTGGAATGCCTCCCAGCACACGTACTGCTATGGACTCCTTTAGACCTCCCAGATGCTTTTCTCTTCTTTCTTCCAAAGTGTTTCTTGCTCTCTCTGTCCGTGAGCTCTGGCTTCTGCTGCCTCCGCTCCTGCTGATGATGATCATGAAGATGATGCTGATGATTCTGCTGTGTAGAATAAGCTTTACTTTTAACCTGTTTAGAGGGCTGCTCCACCCTAGCACAGCGCAGCTGTGCTGAATCAAGCCCTGCCCTTGGAGATGAGTGCTTGGGGATTACCTCATAGCTCTCCTGATTGAACACACGTTTCCCCACTTCAGCTCTTCTAGTGGCTGTTGGAAACCTGGTGCATTCTGGGACTGGTAGTCTTTTAAGGAAACATTCTGTTTTATTATTTCTACCAGCAAAGACAGGTTGCTTGTTCAGAGCCAATTCACCTCTATTATAGCTCCTTCCTGAACTATGATAAGCTTCCTTATCACATACCCCCCTGCTTAAGTTATTACGGACTGGTGTAACTGGTGAAACTTCTTTCCTACAGTCCGTAATACCTACGAGAGTATTATCTTTTTGAAAATCACCTACTTCTTGGCTAGCTTCAGGGTCATTATTATTTACAGGCCTCTCCTTCCAAGACTTAAGTACATTAATATGGTAGGTCTGTCTACGCCCTCTTGCATTTTCTACCACATAAGATACTGGGCTCACTTGTCTAACAACCTTCCATGGCCCTTTCCACTGTACTTCAAATTTTGGGGCAGTACCTGCTACTTGAACCAAAACCTTTTCACCAATGCTTAATTGGCGGCTTTTGGCCTTCCTATCATACCACCCTTTCTGGCACACTTGACTGTCCTGCAGGTTCTTCTCAGCAACCTGCGAGGTCCTTTTTAAACGTGCTCTCAAGTCACGTAAAAACTGTGGCACCTCCTGACTTCCTGGTTCAGGATCAATCCACTGTTCCCTCAAAATATCCAACAAACCCCGTGGAGCCCTACCATACATCAATTCATATGGTGTTACACCTAGGGACACCTGAATTCTTTCCCTGCAGGCATATAAGGCAAAGGGCAATAACATATCCCATTCTTTTACCTCTCCTGCTAACCCCCTTCTCAACATTTGTTTGAGAGTTTGGTTGAATCTCTCCACCAAACCGTTTGATTGTGGATGGTAGGCTGAGGTTTTCACGTGATGAATGCCAAAAGCATCCCAGACCTGGGCCAAATATTTGGATACAAAATTGGACCCTCGGTCAGTCAACACCTCTCTTGGGAATCCCACTTTGCAAAACAATTTGACTAGCTCTAAAGCTATTGTTTTTGCAGAAACATTCCTCAATGGTATGGCCCAGGGAAACCTTGTTGCCTGATCTACCATAACTAGGATGTATTGGAAACCTCGGGGCGTTTTGACTAATGGGCCTACAATATCCATAGCAATGCGACCAATTGGGTCTGTGATAATTGGCATGGGAATCAAAGGCACCACCGGTGGGTGAGTCGCTGTAACTCGCTGACACGCTGGACATGCAGCACAAAACTGGGCAGTTTCTTTGAAAATACCTGGCCAGTAAAAACACATAAGTATTTGATCCAGCGTTCCTTGCATCCCTTTATGACCTCCCACTGGATGATCATGTGCTAATCTAAGTACTAGTCCTTTGAAAGTTGTGGGTACCACCAATTGTTTACGCTTCGGCGTCACATATCTGCCGAAACATTGCAGGCTTTTCCTCCTGCCTCTTCGATATTCCCGCCTGATTTCGACACCCGTTCTACTGCTGATCAAGCTGCTCTTTGGGATTCTCTCTTAACTAAATCACTAGACGACTTGGCACCTCTTCGTCCAGTCTCTCATATCACTAGGACTCCTTCCTCGCCTTGGTACCACATCCTGCGCTACGCCTCTTGCGCGCTCAGCTGCGTCAGGTCCAGCGTCACTGGTCCCGGCATCCCTCCCCAGAATCACTCTTACGTTTCAAACAACTGTCGTCCGAATATCGCGCGGCCGTGAAATCCGCTAAGCTTGCTTTCTATACTGATGAGATTTCCACAGCAGCTAGCTCCTCCCGGCAACTTTTCACTATCCTCCGGAAGCTATCATCTACTAGCTCCCAGGATCCCCAAGTTATTCTTAATGCCCCTGATCCCCAGGCACTTGCTACCTTTTTCTCCGATAAGGTACTGTCCTTGCGTTCCTCTTTCTCTGAGCCTGCCCCTCCTCCCCCTCTTTCGCCCCCTTCCACTGTTTTGCCCTCCTCTCCTGTTTCCACTTTAGGTGATCAGGTCTTCACCCATACTTGGTCATCCTTTCGCCCTGTTCTTTCAGCAGAGGTCTTGACATTCTTATCCCGGTCGCGGCGGACCACTTGTGTTTTGGATCCTATTCCTTCCCGCTGGCTCTCTGAGCCCTCTTTGCAACTGGTGCCAGTTATCACCACCATCATAAACTCCAGTTTTTCCTCAGGCCATTTTCCAATGTCTTGGAAGTCCGCAGTTCTCCGCCCTCTTCTGAAACAACCTTCCTTAGATCCTTCTGTCCTCTCCCATTGGCGTCCGGTGTCCAACCTTCCATTCATTGCCAAGCTCCTGGAACGCTGTGCATTTGACCAACTGAACTCACATGTCGAAGCCACAAATTCACTTCATCCGCGCCAAGCAGGCTTTCGCAGTGGCCATAGCACTGAGACCGTTCTTCTTGCACTATTGAACGAATTACATATCGCTCACGACCGTGGTGATGTTACCCTCCTGGTGTCTCTTGATCTATCAGCAGCCTTTGACCTCATCGACCATCACACCCTTCTGTCACGGATGTCAGACATGGGCCTCCGAGGCACTGTCTGGCACTGGTTTCGCTCTTTCCTTTCCACCCGTTCCTTTTCCGTTCACGTCAACAGGCAGTCCTCCACTGTTCTTCCCCTCACCTGTGGCGTCCCCCAGGGTTCAGTTCTTTCCCCCTTGTTATTTAACATCTTCCTTGCTCCACTACCACTAATTATACAGCAATATCCCGTATCAGCATACATCTATGCGGACGATATTGTTCTCCTTTTTCATACGTCACCACTATCCCCTGACATCTCCCAACTTAACCTTTGCCTTACTCACATTGCTTCTTGGTTGTCGGAAAATTTTCTCTACCTTAATCCTGCCAAGTCCTCTGCAATGTGGGTGTCCTTGAGTGGTACATGCCCTACCTTGGTTCCCTCCATTGGCTCGGTTGCTATCCCCTTAACGTCCTCCTTCCGGTACTTGGGTGTTCTTTTGGATCCGTCCCTTTCCTTTCAGGAACATATCACGTCACTCTCTCGCCGCTCTTTTGCCGCCCTACGACAAATTCGAGCCGTTCGTTCTGTGCTACCCCCTAGCTCACTGGTTACCCTTGTCCTTGCATTGGTTGTCAGTAGGCTGGACTATTGCAACGTTTTCCTGGCTAACCTCCCCAAGTATCAGCTCCAAAGACTACAACGGATTCAAAATACAGCAGCACGCCTGGTTACTTTCTCTAGTCGGTTCGATCACATTACTCCCATTCTCATCCAATTACATTGGTTGCCTCTTCGCTTTCGCTTTCACTACAAATTTCTGATTCTGATTCATTGCGCCATTCATACCGGAAATCCTCTTTACTTAGCCGACTGCATCTCTCTACATTCCCCTCACCGCCAACTCCGCTTAATCCATGCCAACCGCTTATCACTTCCCTCACCGTCCCAGGCCCACTTAGAACAGACTCGCCATTCTGCCTTTTTCTTTTTTGGACCCCTCCTCTGGAACATGCTACCAACTCCCCTTCGGCTAGAACCCTCCTATCCTCAGTTTAAGTCATTGCTCAAGACCCATATATTTCAGAAAGCATATGACCTTCCCCCCTGAAGCCCCCTCCTGGTTACCCTGTTTTGTCTTTGTCCTTGTAGGTTGTCACTTGTTTGTCCCTTGCTCGTTTGTTTATGTTGCCTGGCTAGGCTATGGCTGTCTATGATTTGGTTGTAGTGTGGTGTTACTATTCTGTCCTTGCCTCCTTCTTTCCTATTTATTATTGGCGTTCCTTTTCTGGTTTGTAGTGTTGAATCCATCCATTTTATTGTACACCGCTTAATGTTTTTACAATAGCAGTTTATCAAATACGAATAAAGATAAAGATAAAGATGGTCCCATTTCTGGGATCCTGACTCTCTCTATATAATATTTCATTATTTAGCCTGAATCTGGGCAACTCCTCCCTGACCTCCTGAGCATACTTAAAAGCTCGGGTGAGAGCTTGATCAGCTCGCTGTTCTTGTGGAAAGTTAGGAAACTTTGCCACTAACTCAGCTGGCACCCAGGGTAAACTTTGACCTGCCAACATGTCAGCCCTACCCTGTGCTCTGCAAAGTCTCTCACGACGCTTTTGTGCTTTCAACTTTCTTACTTTCCCAGATGGTGGAGTTATTAAATCATCATGAGAGGGTAAGTCTCCTAATAACTCTGCCTGCTCCCCCTCCTCCTGCTGGCTCTCTACCTTAGCCCGTGAGCGGGTGGATACAAGGCTCCTCTTATTACCTATTTCCTTCCTTATAGTTTGGCCTTCTGGAAGCTTAACCATCTGTTTAGCTAGGGACTGAGGACTTCCAAACAAAGGCCCGGGAGCTATTACCATCATTCCTTCTCCCTCCTTCTTTCCTAGTCCTTCCACTAGACCTTGCTTAAATCTTGGCCAGTCTCTTCCTAGAACCAAATCAAATGGTAGCCTAGGCACCACTGCTAAAAGAACTTCCTCTTGTTCCCCCAGGCACTTAACCATTAGCCTATAGGTGGGATATGATGTTGCAGCACCATGACCATGAATGCATCTGATGTGAACTTGGCTTTCAGGGGTTCTAGGCACAAATCCTTCTTGAGCCTCTATCTTCTTCCAAAGTCTCTTTGACAACATACTCTGGTCTGCCCCAGAGTCTAACAGAGCATTTGTGGTAATTCCCTGCACATCAACCATCAAAAGAAATCCTTCTTTGGGCTGTTTTAAATCAACACCCATTAAGCTAGTGTGTGTCTGGCATCCCCTTTCTAAATGTCCCCATTTTCCACATTTTCCACATTTCTTTTTACTCCACTGTGTATTCTGGTTTGGCACAGTACAATTATTTTCAGAAACATTTTTAAGCA
This sequence comes from Ichthyophis bannanicus, assembly GCA_033557465.1. Lineage (NCBI taxonomy): Eukaryota > Metazoa > Chordata > Amphibia > Gymnophiona > Ichthyophiidae > Ichthyophis > Ichthyophis bannanicus. The sequence goes on from CM066031.1 coordinate 1,886,587,995, forward strand.
TTTTCTTTTCTGATACAGCACAGCTTGCCTCAGCACCAATCTTCAGAGGGCCACCCCTTCTATGGCAAGCCTGCGTGGCTTCCAAGAATCTCTCTGCTAGCATGGTTGCCTCTCCAAGATTCTGGCAATTTTGCTGTATAAGGAAAGTGTGCAAATCTTTAGGCACAGCAGACATAAATTGTTCAAGCATAATAATGTCTAATAACATTTCCACAGTCTTTCCCTCAGGCTCCAACCATTTTACAGCCAATCCTCTGATTCTCTGACTCAGAGCCCTGGGTGTTTCACCCACTCTTAATGCAGTAGCTCTAAACATTTGCCTATACTCTGAAATAGACAACCCTAGGCGATCTCTAATAGCAGCCTTTACATCTTTATAATTCAAAGCCTGAGCTGCTGCCATTGCTCTATAAGCTGCAAGCGCCTCTCCAGTTAATGAGGCTGCCAGCCTTACTGCCCACTGGGTCTCTGGCCATGCTAATGCTTGTGCCACTCTCTCAAAAGATTCTAGGAAATCATCAACATTATCATCTGGAGTTAGCTTCCCAAAACTAAATACCCCAATTCCCTGATTGAGTCCCACACTGTCCACATGTGGTATACCAGTAGTTACTGCTGGTCTTGCATCCGGTCCACTTTGGTTCTGCAGATTAACTAAGGCTTTCACCAGATCAAGCACTGGTTTCTGCTGGTCCATTAAGGCTTTCATAGCAGTGTCCTGAGCCTGCTGCACTAGCTCCTGTTGCCTGCTAAACTGGGCTGCCATCCATTCAGCTAGTTCCCTTGGATCCATCTTGATCCCTGCAAGAAAACAAAAGAAAAAAAAAACCACAGTGCAACACCTTCCAAACAGGTGTTTTCTCCTAATTTTTTTTTTCAATTACCCCTGTGCCTTACTCCCATCCACCACTAGACATGCCCAGGTACTTATTACCACCAGGGGCGTGGGAGGAAACGCATACAGGAGGCCCGTAGACCAAGAGATCAGAAAAGCATCTGCTGCCATCCTCAGGGGATGCGGCTGTCTGGAGCAGAACCTGGGCAGCTGATGGTTCAGTGGACTGGCAAAGAGATTGATGGATGGAAGTCCCCAGCGGAGGAAGATCTGCTGGAGCACCACTTGATTCAACTGCCATTCGTGAGGCTGGAGAATCCTGCTTAGCTTGTCTGCTAGGAAGTTTCCTTGACCAAGTAGATAAATCACTTTGAGAAACATACCCTGCCTGACCGCCACGGAGCAAAGGGCCAGAGCCTCCTGGCACAGGAGTTTGGACCCTGCGCCCCCTTGTTTGTTCACATAGAACATTGCAACCTGATTGTCTGTCTGAACTAGGACAGACTGGTGAGAGAGGGCATGAGAAAATGTTTGCAGAGCTAAGCGGATTGCTCGCAGCTCCAAAAGATTTATTTGCTGTGTGGCCTCTCAAGGAGACCACAGGCCTTGAGTGCACATGCCCTGGCAATGTGCACCCCAGCCCTTTAAGGAAACATGAGTCGTCAGCACCCTTGTGTGTGCTGGAGCCTGAAAATGTACCCCCCTGAGATGGTTTGGGAGATGTAGCCACCACTGTAAGGAGTCCAAAAGTGGTTTGGACACCTTTACTCTGTCTGAGGTTGCCTGTGGCCTGCGTCCACTGATCGCTGAGGCACCATTGAGCAGCCCGCATGTGCAGATGGGCATTCGGAGCCACATGTACAGTGGATGCCATGTGGCCCAGGAGCCGCTGGTAGGGCCTGGCGGAAACAAGAGAATTGCTTTGGAACTGGTTGGCCAAGTCCATCAGTCTGTGGGCCCTGTCTTCGGGCAAGTAAACTCTTGCCTGAAGGGTGTCTAATCTTGCACCTATAAACTCTAGGTTCTGAGAGGGGAGCAAAGTGGACTTTGCGTAGTTTATGACAAAGCCCAGATGCTGAAGAAGAGAGACAGTGCGAAGAGTGGCTTGTCAGGCCTCCAGGAGAGACTGACCTCTGATGAGCCAGTCGTCCAGGTATGGGAAGACAAAAATTCCCTGATTCCTGAGATAAGCCGCCACCACCGCCAGGCATTTGGTGAAAACCCTGGGGGCAGAGGTTAGGCCAAAGGGAAGTACCCTGTACTGAAAATGGTTTCCTCCCACCACAAATCTGAGATATAGTCTGTGGTCTGGATGAATGAGGATGTGAGTATAAGCATCCTTTAGGTCTAAGGAGCATAACCAGTCTCCCTGCTGGAGGTAGGGCAGCAGTATTCCAAGGGTAAGCATCTTGAACTTTTCCCTCTCCAGAAACTTGTTTAGGTTTTGCAAGTCTAGGATAGGCCGGAGGCCTCCTGTCCTTTTTGGTACCAGGAAGTACCTGGAGTAGAAGCCTTGCCCTTTCAGGTGGTGAGGCACCGGTTCCACCGCCTGTTCCTTTAGAAGACTTGCCAACTCCTGAAGGAGGAGGTTCCTGTGTAGAGGGAGTCTTGGAGGCTCCCCTAGATAGTATTTATTTATTTATTTATTTAACATTTCTTATATACCGTGCTCTTTGTCATCAGTGCGGTTACATTGAAACAATATCAAACTAGGTCAGTTAATTCTGGCCATCGTTTACAAATAACAGGGCATTAGCATGGAGGTAAAAAACTGGGGGAAACTATATACATTTTAGAAATTTACAAGTTGGTACTCTCTGTGGGTTCTATGCGGTCAGATAGGGGAGGATAGTAGGAGGGGGGTAGCTGGTGGAAGTGGAGCATGTAGCCCTTTTGGACTATGCTCATTACCCAAGTATCCCCTGTGATGGCTGGCCACCTGTAGGTGTACAGGGTCAGCCGACCTCCTGTGCTGAGTGGAGCCACCGGCGGAGGAGAGGCTATGCTGTGGAAGTCAAAACCCCGCTCCCTGCTGTGCAGGAGCCAGAGCTGGTGGCTTGGGGGTCTTCTGCCTATGGGGCCCATGCCCCTGACCCTTGGCCTACTGGCCCTGTTGGGGAGCTGGAGAGGCCTGATATTGAAGGTAGGATTTGTAGGCAGCACCCTTCCTTGGGGAAAAAGGGCTTCTTTCCCGAGCCCTTCTTTTTTTGAGAAGGGGCAGAAGTCTTTCTGGACAGCCTTCTCCTGGTGAGAGTCTCAGTCTCAATTTCTGCAGCCTTTTCAGTCATGGGCTTATCGAATAGGTTGTCACCTTGGCATGGGACATCGACCAACTTGTCCTGCACCCATGAATCCAGGTCCAATGACTGTAGCCAGGCCTGACGGCATGCACTGATGCCAGCCGTGGCTACCCGGGCCGAAGCCTCGAAGCCATCATAGGCTGCTCGAGAGATAAACTTCGAGCACTCTCGGATCCCTGTAGACAAGGCTTTGAACCTCTGCAAAGGTTCCTCGGAGAGGCCAGTTGAGAACCCGGCAATCTCCTTTGCCAGGTCCCGTAAGTACATGTCCATGTACAGCTGGCAAGTCTGGACACAGCAAGATAGCATAGAGCCCTGCAAGCACTTTCTACCGAGGGCATCCAGGTTCCGGGCATCCTGGCCGGGAGGCGCCAAGGAGTGCATCATCTGACTCTTCAGGCAGTGCATGGCTGATTCCACAACCATGGAATTGTGCAGTAGCTGCGCCTTTTGGAACCCAGGGCTCTTATGGACTCGATAAATAGAATCGACCCGTTTGCTATGAAACAGCGCTGAGGCCGGTGCCTCCCACATACGGAAGAGCAGCCGTTCCAGCATCAGAGGAACCGGTACAGTAAAGGCTTCCTTCGGAGGAAAATCATACTGGAGGGCATCGAGCTCCTCAGCTCGAGGCTCTTCCCTTGGCATCCGCAGGGAATGCCAAAGCCTTGGCCATGTCCCTCACGAAGTCTGAGAACTGGGTATCCTCCGGGGGGATCTTCTCCGAGGCTCGGACTCCGGGGAGTCCGAAGGGATGCACCAGGTCCGGAAGGTGTTAGGAGACTCCTCATCCTCCGTCTCCCACGCCAACTTCTCCATGGAGGAATCGAGCGGCTTCGGCCATGTGGGTCTCGGTGCCACCCGACAACTTCGGCCCCGCACGGGAGGTCGAGGGTGACCTCAGCCGAGGATCAACTCGAGACTTGATGGATTTGAGGATCGGCTCGGCCTCCGGAGTCGACTTAGACGTCGAGGTCCCGGTGGTCGGGGCAGATGCATCAGTCAGACCGGCGATCAGTACCCGCTGCTGTTTCATGAAGGCAGCCAAGCTGCTATCCAAAGCCGTCAGCCTGAGTCCAATCTCAGGAGACTCGGCAGCCCCTGACTCGGGCCCCATTGGTGACAGGCCCGACATCAGTTCTCCCGGAGGAGAGTCCATGAGGACAACAGAACTTACATGACTCGGGGACTCCGGCTCCATGTGAGGTAGTTTGGACGGCCTCTCCAACTCCGAGAGCCCAGGGCGGCGGTCAGGGCTACGTGACCTGGCCCTTGAGGACCCATGGCCCTCCACTGATGCCGCCCTCATGAACTTCTTCTTCCTTTTGTGCTCCCGGGTGGGAGACCCCTCTCAGAGGAACCACGACGGCGCTCGGGGTCAGACTCCCGAGATGTCGAGGCCTCTGACGAAGTCTGGGCCCAGGCCGGACGTGGACTCTGAAAAAATTCTTTCACGTTGATGCTGACGGCTCCAAAGTGCCTTTGACGACATTTTGCTGCACAGGCCACAGACCCGAGGCATCGGAGGCAGCAGTCATGTGTGTCGGTGAGAGACATAGGTTTCTTGCACTGATCACATTTTTTGAACCCGCTGGCAGCCATCAGGGGGAAAAAAGGGTCCCTGCAAGGTCAAAAGACAGGGCTGCCAGTGAAAATAACAGAAAAAGCGCGAACGCTAGTCACAAAGGACAAAAAATGAAAAAGAAGTTCCGGACTCGATACCGGTGTACCGAGCCCAGACAGGACGGGGAACTGGATAAAGAAACGCGAAAAATCGCAGAATAAAAATCTACTTTTCCCAGGTGACACGAACTACGTCCGTTGGGCTCCGTGGAAAAAAAGACTGAGCAAGATGGCACCCTTGGACGGGAAGGGGACTGCGCAGGCGTGCTGCATTCCCAAAGGCTTTCTTTGAAAGCTGGGGAAATGCTCCGCACAGGGGCTCCGTCGGCACCGTCATCACCACCCATATGTGAGGACTGACTTCCTGCTTTGTCCTGGAGAATAAGGGTAGCCAGGTCATCCCTGTGAAAAAGATGAATTACTGATGGTCAGGGATTAGACAGGGAATCCTCATCTTCTCCACAGTGCTCCCTCATAGGGAATAAGGCTGGACTTCCAGAGGAAAAGACAGGTGAAAAAAAGGTACTTACTCACCTGTAGCAGGTATTCTCTGTGGACAGTAGGAATAAGTCCTCATGTATGGGTGATGTCCTCGACAGAGACCCTTCACGGGAACGCTCCCTAGCTTTTATTGGAAGCTTTTGAGAGGCTCCACCGCACCTCCTTCCTGCCTGCTGCTGCGGCACCACCTTAGATCAGTCTAATAACACAGCTGAAGCAAAAGACAATTCCTCAGGGAGGTGGGAGAGTTGTGAGGACTAATTCCTGCTATTCATAGAGAACACCTGCTAAAGATGAGTAACTACCTTTTATTTGTGGACAAGCAGGAATGAGTCCTGATATATGGGACTCCCAAACCTCAGGCTACCGAAAACCAAGGAGGCCATCAAGGAGCCCAATAGGGCAAAAAGCAACTGCGGCACGGCGAGGTGCCATAACCATGCAATTATGTACAAAAGTGGTGATTCTCTCTTCCCTTTTTTTTTTGGTAGCCTGGACAGAATAGAACGGGGTTAGGAGGAAAGGAGTTGGATTCTAACCACCATACAGATTGACCGAAGTTGTTGTTGTGTCGGGAATTCCCATTTATTTGCTTTTATATACCGCGCTTTTTTTAAATCAGTGCAGTTTACATATAACATGATCAAAACATTTTACATAGAACTGGAGATATAAGAACGAAACAGTTGAACGTTTACATTGAACAAATTTTGTATAGAACAGAATAAAGAACTTTAACTAAAACAGCGGAACAGTAGTAAAAATAAAATCTAACCGATTGTTAATAGTCAATGTGGATGTGGGGAGAGGAGTCAGGTAGGACAAAAAGAGAAGGTCTTGTTTAGGGTGGTTGGTTGTAGACTGATTGGAATAAGTAAGTCTTTAATGCTTTCTTAACGGATGTTAAATCTGGGATGCTTCGGATCATTAGGGTTAGAGCATTCCAGTTGGTTGGTGCATATAATGAGAAAGCACGATTCCTGATAGATTGAGCACAAGACCTTATTGCAGAAGGGATGACAAGAGAGTTGACCATGCATGATCTCCTGGTTCTGGTCTCTGGGGTCCGTTGTATGAGTTCAGCAAGAGGATGCAGACATGCCGTTGAGAGCTTTGAATAGGCAGCAATGAGATGTGAATGTGTGGACTGAAGACTATGCTGCAGTCCTACAGATCTCTTCCATGGAAACCTAGTGCAAGTTAGCCACTGACGCAGCCATAGCTCTAACATTATGAGCTGAGACATCACCATAAAAGTTCAGGCCTGCCTCGGCATAAGCAAAACTACTACTGAGCATTTGTATAGTCCTACAAGTCATATGCAGTGCTGCACAAACATGTAAGAGACAGTCCCTGCTCATCAGAGCTTACAATCTAGCCAAGACAGACAACACAGAAGGTGCAGATAGGGATAAAACAAGGGGGAGTGGTAAAGAAACAAAAAGATCAGGTGAGTCAAGAACCAAAAGCAGCAGAGTTGCAGTCTGCTAGCCAAATTGAAAGACAGCGTTTGGAAACAGCAGCCTCTAGCTTGCTGGGGTCAAAATGGGACCACCACCAGCAGCTCTCCCCTTCCCGGGGATCGAGCCACCGGCAGCAGCAGGGGCCTGCTGACTCCCGACGCCCAATCCGGGCCCAGCAAGGGACAGAAAAACCACGCGCCTTCAGGCGCCAACATCCGGCAGCCCCCACCACCACCAGCAGCTCTCCCCTTCCCGGGGATCGAGCCACCGGCAGCAGCAGGGGCCTGCTGACTCCCGACGCCCAATCCGGGCCCAGCAAGGGACAGAAAAACCACGCGCCTTCAGGCGCCAACATCCGGCAGCCCCCACCACCACCAGCAGCTCTCCCCTTCCCGGGGATCGAGCCACCGGCAGCAGCAGGGGCCTGCTGACTCCCGACGCCCAATCCGGGCCCAGCAAGGGACAGAAAAACCACGCGCCTTCAGGCGCCAACATCCGGCAGCCCCCACCACCACCAGCAGCTCTCCCCTTCCCGGGGATCGAGCCACCGGCAGCAGCAGGGGCCTGCTGACTCCCGACGCCCAATCCGGGCCCAGCAAGGGACAGAAAAAACACGCGCCTTCAGGCGCCAACATCCGGCAGCCCCCACCACCACCAGCAGCTCTCCCCTTCCCGGGGATCGAGCCACCGGCAGCAGCAGGGGCCTGCTGACTCCCGACGCCCAATCTGGGCCCAGCAAGGGACAGAAAAAACACGCGCCTTCAGGCGCGCCCGCGACTGGCGGGCCCGCGCCTGAGGGCCTCGCCAGAGGGCCCTTTGGCGTGGCCCTTAGGCGGAGCACGAGAGGCGGCACACTAGATGCCTCACCAGTGACCTAACTGCCGGACACCTGACACCTGACCAAGATTCCAGCGTCTACCAACATCTGAACTGTGAGAATGTGTTTTTGTTGAATATCTCCATCTATTGTAAGCCACATTAACTACAAAGTAACCTGATAGCATCATAACGTATTAGATACTATCTTAGCAATACAATCTTGCCAGTTGGAAGTCTATTTAAACTGCTAGCGTTGCACTTCTTACAGTGTTCACATTACTGCAATACTGCATTCTCTCTGTAAAATTAGTCAATATCTTGCATGTAAACTGTACCTGCTCTATTGTGCGCTCTCATATAATTACTCCTCCACAGTGTCTCACACACAATCCAAACCCTCAGAATGGCCCTCCAGGTCGCTGTCATTCTTAGCCTCTACCTCCTCACCCACTGGCTTGGAACCTCCCAATCTCTCTACATACCACATGGCAGGATTCCAATCCTGAATAGCCATGGCAAAAGATGGAATAGTCCCCCTTACTTCAACACAGAAAGTAACACCTACCCACGCCACTCCCACCTGATACATGTAGCACTCCAGCTATCCAATACACCCAACCAGGAAAAACCTTGTAGATGCCGACCCCTAAAATGTGCCATCATTAACGCACGTTCCATCCGCAAAAAATGGCCTGTGGTCCTTGACACAATCTCCTTCTATGACCTTGAGATCCTCATGATCACAGAAACATGGCTATCACCAGAAGACAACGTCCTCCTCAATCAACTACTTCCCCCCAATTTTTCCATACACACGAAACATAGGGAAAACAAAAAAGGAGGAGGGGTGCTCATAATCTCCAAATCAGACCTCAACTTCCAGATTGTGGACTCTTCTAGCACAAACAGCCTGGACACTCTCTCTGTTGCTAACCAACAATTCTCCCTTACCCTGTTATATAGAACACCATCTACTTCCCCAGTTGACCTTCCAACCATCATTGACCTTGCAGCTAACACCCGCACTCCCAACAAACCAAATTGGATAATGGGTGATTTCAATCTCCCATCGCTACACCAAAACCACGCAAATGCGTTCCTTGATGCAATGAAAGACCTGGGTCTCAAACAAATCATAAATGAACCCACACATACAAAAGGGAACATTCTGGACTTGGTTTTTATGCCACATCCAGTCAAGGACAAAAGCCACAATCTGCCAACATCAGTCGTGGATGTACCCTGGTCCGACCACAAATTGATCATTATCCAGATTCCCAGCAACAATGACCAGCTGAACAGAAGCCAACCCACGAACATCACCTCTCGAACTTCCACTAGATGCTTCCGCCCCTTCGATAGGGAACTCATCCTTTCGGAGACCCCATCACTCATCAACAAAACAACACCTGACCTTGATGAACTAATCTCTCACTGGAATTCCAGCCTGCTTGCCATCTCACAACACCCAAACCCTAAAAATACAGCAAGAGCGAAAAGAAAATCCGCCCCATGGTTCTCTCCTGACCTACGCGCTTCCCTCATGCAACTACGTAGACTCGAACGCCGATGGCGCCGATCACGCTCACCGGAAGATCAGACCGCATACCTAACCCACCTTTCAATACATCGAGGAACAATCTCTATCAGAATGAGACAATATCACACTGACACCCTAAAGAGGTCATTGAATAAACCTCGTGACCTCTTCAATTTGGTCAAATCCCTCTCAAAGGAACCATCACCCGAGCAACACATCAACATACACCCACAAGAATTCGCTGATTATCTGCAATCCAAGATTGTACAAACTAACAAGGTCACAGCAGTCCAATATCAAGAACCGGCGGACCTCTCTCCACTTAACTTTTTTTCCACACCATCCAATAAATGTATTGAGAACACCATAGCATCACTCAACACCTCCACTGCACAGACCGACCCATGTCCAGCTTTTTGGATCAAGGAACTACGTGATGTGCTCAGTCCTGTCATCGCAAATATAATGAAACTCTCCTTTACAACAGGTTATTTTCCCACTTCACTCAAACAGACTTCCATTAGACCATTACTGAAAAACCCCAAACTGGACCCCCAAAGGGTGGACTCCTATCGACCAATAGCTAGCATCCCCATCTTAGCCAAAATAATTGAGAAGGAAGCACAACGGCAAATTCAAGATCACATAGACTCTGTTGCTCCCTTAGATAACTGCCAACATGGGTTCAGAGAACATCATGGGGTTGAGACACTACTCACTGGTCTAATCAACAATATCATCACAGGAATTGACAACATCCATCAAGGTTTTGTCCTCATTTTCCTAGACATCGCCGCGGCTTTTGACTCCGTGAGTCACGAAATCCTCCTGGGAAGACTAAAAGAAAAGGGTGTCTGCAACAAGGCACTAAAATGGTGCAAGTCTTATCTGGACGATAGATGGCAATATGCGAAGTCTGGATCAGAAGAGTCTAGCCACTTCCATCAAAAACAAGGGGTACCTCAAGGATCCTCATTATCCTCCTTACTCTTCAATATCTACATGCAGCCCATATGCAATATCATAAGATCATTCAACGTAAACTGCATGATATATGCAGATGACATTCTTTTATACATGCCTTTCTCCACAACCCACATGGACCTGACCCCACTCACAGATTGTTTCAATGCAGTTTCAACATGGCTCCAGACACAGAACCTACGTATCCAGCATAAAAAAACAGAGGTCCTTTTCATCTCCAGAGACTCCAACTTTACGCCCCCATCCCACGTCAGTGTCAAGGAAGCTGATTTGCAAACTAAAGATGCAATAAAATATTTGGGAGTTACACTGGACCAACATCTAGACATGAAACGCCACATAAGCAGCGTAGTCAAAGCCATCTACTTCAAAATCCGTTCCCTCAAACACCTACGCTCCCTGCTGGACCCAGACGATTTCCGTACCATATATCAAGCGCTGATCCTGCCGCATTTTGACTTTGCAAATGCCATCCTACAAGGTCTCCCCCAATCCACACTAACCCCCTTACAGTTGGCCATGAATGCCGCAGCTAGGGTCCTCTACGGTGCATCCAGAAACAACCACGTGACTCCTATTCTCAAACAGCTACACTGGCTACCAATTCACGGGAGAATCACCTTCAAATCCCTTGTATTAGCATTTAAGGCAATCAAAGGCACCTCATCCCTCTCACTCACGAATCTAATCCACATGGTCCCCCCCAACAGAGCAAGAAGAACATCAGCTGTAAACTTACTAGCAATACCAAAGGCTTCAACAAAGTCCAACACGAACACCACAAACAGGGCATTCAGTTTTTATGTACCAAAATGCTGGAACACCCTACCCCCTGACATTAGAGCCATTACCAATCTATATCAGTTCAGAAAGGCTCTCAAAACATACCTTTTCTGCCAATATTTCCCAGACAGCAACTGAACTAGATATCCCCTCCAAGAAATGACCCAATCTAGAAATGCCCTCACACTGCAGTGTAGATAGTTTATGTATATAGTTAACCCAGTTATCCAAGTTTGTACTCCTGTTCAATGTAAAACCTGACAGTTTGTCGTTATGGTCGTTTTGTTATGATGTAAACCGCGCTGATTCTAAATAGCGCGGTATATAAGAAACTGTAATAAATAAATAAATAAAAGAAACAAAAAGCTGGATGGACTGTCTTTGGGCTTTTGTCCACTCCAAATAGAAGGCTAAGGCTCGCTTGCCGTTCAACATGTGCAACACAGTTTCCCCTTTGTGGGCATGAAGTTTTGGGAAAAATGCTAAGAACTGATTGATTAAGATGCAAATCCAATATCACCTTCGGCAGGAATTTAGAATGAGAATGGAGGACCACTCTGTGGTGGAATTTGGTATAAGGTGGATGAATCTCTAGGGCCTGAAGTGCTTTCATTCTTCATGCTAAAGTGACCACCACCAGAAACAATATCCTCCAGGTCAAGAACTTCAGAGGACAGGAATTGAGTGGCTCAAAGGGAGCTTTCATGAGTTGCGCAAGAACTACACTGAGGTCCCAAGACACCCCCGGGAAGCTTATAGGGAGGCTTCAAGATGAGCAGACTCCACATGAAGTGAACTAAAGGACTTTCCTTTCACACATCGATACGCTCCAAATGTACCGAGATGGACTCTGTCAGAGTTGGATTTGAGCCCAGATTGAGAGGTAGGAGATACTCAAGCAGTTTTTGTGTGGAACAGATGAAAGGATCTAGGGCCTGGCCCTTAGCCTAGACAGCAAATCTCTTCCATTTGCAAGAGTAAGACTTTCTTGTAGAAGCCCTCCTGGAGGCCACAAAGACTTTGGTCACCTCATCCGGCAGGTTAAGCACTGACAACACTAACCTCTTGACATCCACACCGTGAGGGCCAAGGATCGGATGCTGGGGTGCAACATCGTCCCACCATCCTGCGATATCAGATCTGGTGCATGGCTGAGTCAGAGTGGCTCCCAATTGGAGAGCTACAGCAGGAAGAGAAACCATGTCTATCTGGGCTAGTAGGGAATGCTGAGAATCATCATGCCTCCGTATATTCTGAGTTTCAGGAGGGTCTTCAGATGCTAGTCTGCTGTGTGATCTTACTCTGGAGCAGAACTGATCCACTTAGGGGAGCAGAACTGATCCACTTAGGCATTGTGCAGGGTCACAAACAGATCTATTGAGGGATGTTCCACTCCCGAAAGATGCGAAATGCAACCTCTGTCCGCCAGAGTGTTCTGTTCGCCAGGCAGTTAGGTGCCTCTCAAGTCCATCCTATGTGTGATGGCAAACTTCCACAACCTGACTACTTCCCAACACAGGAGGTACAAGTCCATTCCTCCCTACTTGTTGATGTAGAACACGGTGATCTGTCTGTCTGAATTAGAACAATTTGATTGGACAGTCGAGAGCAGAAAGTCTTAAGAGCATTTGCTATGGCTCCTAATTCCAAGAAATTTATCTGGTAGAGACTTTCTTGGATGGACGAATTGCCCTGGGTGTGAACCCCATTGAGATGAGCTCCCCACCCATCTTGGATGCATCTGTCGTCAGAACCCTTTGGGCTGGAGCAATTTGGAAAGGAAGACCTTTGAACAAATTATGGTGGACTGCCTACCAATGCAATGACTGAACAAGAGCAGCAGTGACCAACAGATGATCCCTGAGGTGACCTGTGGCATAGGTCCTCTGAGTCCATTAAGCCTGCCTCATCTGCTTTGGAAGATCTGTAGAACCCATGAGTGAAGTTATGAGGGGCCACCTTTGTGCAAAAAGAGTGAGCCATCCCCTGACCGGAGGGTTTCCTACTGTGGTTACAGGAAGGATGGCTATGCTCTAAAGAAACCATTCAACACCCTTACCCCAGATTTCAGCTGAGGAGCTGGCAGGGCTTTCTGAGGCTTTTCTTGGTACTGCTTTTGGCGTGTGGCCTGTTTGGGCTTGGAGGTCTGAGGTCCAGGAAAGTACCTATGCCTACAAGAGCAATAGGTCTTTTTATGGCCCCCACCCTGGTACCTCCTCTGATAGGAGACCAGCTCAGACATGCGCCAGACTAACATGCTGCTCTTCAATAAAGCCAGCTTTCTTTTTGATCTGTTCACTGAAGAGATTCTCCCCCCGGCACGGGACATCTGTCAGCTTGTTTTGCACAGATTGTTCTATGTCTGAGAATTGGAGCCAGGCAAGTCTCTAGGCACCAATACTGCATTTTTTATGCATTTTCAAAGGTGTCATAGATGGCCCACACCATGAACTGGCACTGAAGACACTAGTTGTGTGTATCTGTGGCTGATATGGTCTGCACACTGAGAACACCTTTTGAACCCACTGGCCGGTTTCTGGGACATGTCATCTGAAAAAATTGCCGTGGCAAAGTCAAATGACTCAATGTTGAAGGGTAGGGGCACCGGCGAAGGCAGGTGTACTGTGGCAGAGAATAAAATTGATAGAGGAAGAAAAACAAATAGGGAAAAGAACCATAACGGCAGGCGACTAGGCAAAAAACCCAAAGTGCAAAATACCCCCACAGGGCAGAAAGTTAGTTTGCCAAGCGAAGGTTGAATGGAACATGTCCGTGGGGCTCCATGGAAAACAAAAAACTGTTCTAAGATGGCGCTGTGGCAGCAGGCAGGAAGAAGGCACAGAGGCACTGTGGAGCCTCCCAAAACCTTCTAATAAAACTAGGGAGTGTTCTCACACATGGGCTCTGTTGGGGATGTAACCCGTACACGAGGACACATTCCTGCTTGTCCATGGAGAATTGGGACTCTTAACCCCTATATCCACCTGAGGGAGCGACCTCAGAGAGCCCCAAGTCTGCTGTAAGGGAAGTCAGGACCTCAGACCCCCGGCAAGTGGGCGGGGGGGGGGGGGGATAACAGGCATCTCTCAGACTGAAAACAGCCTGTAAGCAATTCAGGGACCCCAAAGCACCTTAGGTCCTGCTGGCTTGCGGCTGCAGCTGCCTCCCTTCATACTCTTCTTCAGCTGGGACCATGCCATTCCAGTCAGCAGGAAATTTCAGGAGATGTGGCAGAATTAACAAAAAATGGATTGGACCCCAGGCCCCCTATTGGGGGGGTGTTCCATCATCACCTAACAAAATGTACCCTGATGATTCATTGCAGTCAGGGCAAAAGAAGCAGGTCATGGAGCACACTTAATGGGAAACGCAAGCAGCAAGTCTCCATATACCAGACATTGTTACACAGCTCAAAACCCAGTTAAAAGAAAAAACACTGAAGAAAAAAGTTAACAAAAAAAAAAAAAACCACAGCCAAAAAAGAACCCCCAATCAGCAAGGGAATCCTCTCACCTGAGAGGCCAGCTGGAGAAACCTGAAGAGTGCCTCCCCAGTTTCCCAAGCAGATCTGGGAAGCTCAGCTGCCTCACTTTTTTTTTTGTTTCTACAGTAGCTGCTTTATTTGGTCAGCACAAAAGATAGTTAAAGTAACAAGACCAAAAAAACACTAGCAAAAAACAGAGAAAAAGCAGAGCATGCAGATATAGAACAGTGAAAGAAGGGCTGGTGCTAGGGTTTCTGGCGTCCCCCTGCAACCTATAAATCGGTGACTCCTCCCTCATTATTATTAATGTTGGCTACACTTTACTTTCCTTTTTCACAAAACTCCTTTGTGAGCTCTTTTCACATGATGCTAGTAGCTATCCTTCAAATCCTATGTTGTAAGAAAATTGCAGTGAAAGGGCAAATGCATAACCAGAATAAAAATAACTACTTAGCAGTAAATACTTAGAATCATATAAACAGCATCCAGTGTAGTCGTGGCCATGATGAACCTCAATTGTAGCAGTTTCCCCAAAAGACACAGGTTCCACGATTCTTGTATTGTGGCAAGCAGTGAACTTCCCCGAGTTCCCTTTAATAATGGTTTATGGACCTTTCCTCCAGGAACTTGTCCAACCCTTTTGTAAACCTAGCTCTACATTAACAGCTTTCACTACATCCTCCAGTAACGAATTCCAGAGTTTGATTACATGTTAAGAGATTAGTCTTAAATAGCTTACACTGTAGCTTCATTGCATGCCCCTAGTCTTTCTATATTTAGATGGTATAAACAATCGTTCTACGTTTACCTGTTCCACTCCATTCATTAATTTATAGACCTCTATCATATCTCCCCTCAGCCGTCTCTTTTCCAGGTTGAAGAGCCCTAACCTTTTTAGCCTCTCTTCATAGGGGTATCCTTCCATCATCCCCTTTACCATTTTGGTGGCTCTTCTCTGTACCTTTTCTAATAATGCTATATCCTTTTTAGGATATGGCGACCAGAATTGCACATAACCATTCAAGGTGTGGTCGCACCATGGAACGATACAGAGGCATTATAATATTCTTTGCTTTATTCTCCATCCCTTTCCTTATGATTCCAAGCATTCTATTTGCTTTCTTGGCTGCCACTGCACACTGGGTGGAGGGTTTCAATGTGTTATTTAACTGGTTTTAATATACCGTTTTCCTACCAGGCAAAACAGTTCACATGGAACAAAAAGAAACAGCTTACAAGGAACAATTGAAAACGTGAAGCCATACAGGCAACTTTAAATTAGAAACAGCACATAACAAAGGGAGGGGGTACAATACAGGGATGGTATAACTTTAGAACCAATGTTACAGAAAGCTTATCCACAATGACGCCTAAATCTTTTTCCTAGGTGGTGGTTCCTAATGTGGAACCTTGCATCATGTAACCATAGTTTGGGTTGTTCTTTCCTAGGTGCATAACTTTGCACTTGTCCACATTAAATTTCATCTGCCATTTAGATGCCAAGTCTTACAATTTATCAAGGTCCTCTTGCAATTTTTCACAATCCTCATGGGTTTTAACAACTTTGAATAATTTTGTGTCATCTGCAGATCTGATTACCTCACTCGTTATTCCCATTTCCAAGCCATTTACGAATATGTTAAAAGCAGCGGACCCAGCAATTTAGATAAAAATTAAACTGAACCCCCAAGAAGCCAGACTCCACATGTAGTGCAACACCAGATAAATAAGAGATGCAGTTCCCCATACTAGGTAAAATATAAAGATAACGTAAAGTCCAATCACTAAATTAAAAATAAAATTATTTTTTCTACTTTTGTCTGACCATTTTATTCTCTGCCCATGCTGGTCTCGATCTGTTTTCCTCTGTCTTCTCAGCTATCTTTCTATGGTCTATAGTCCATCTGCCATTTATCATCTCCTTTTGTTTTCTTCACTTCCTTCCATCTTGGATATTGATTATTTTCCTTTCAGCTTTCTTCCATTTATTTCTCTCTCTCTGTCTACCCAGATTTCACTACTCCTTACTATCCAGTTCTTTTTTTAGCCATCTACCTACCACTTTTCAACCTTCACCCCAGTCTTCCCATTCCCCAGCTCTTCTTCCCTGGTCCATTGTTCCCCAGTCTTTTGCTCACTCTCTCTCCACCTCTATGTCTATCATCTCTCACTGCCCATCTAGTGTCTCTCTTTTTCCCTCCATCCAGTAGGCTGAGGCAGAGGCAAACTGTCTGGGCCTGCCTGGTTCACAACAGGCAGCGCAGCCTCCCTGCTTCTGCTACTGCTCCGTGGAGTCAATCGACACTCAGCAGTGGCGTTTCTATTCCCCCCCCCCCCCAACACACACAATATCTGCTCTCTCTTCCTTTTCACTCCCCCAGTTTGTCTCTTTTCCCCACCTGACCCAGCATATACCAGCATCAGTTCCCTTCCAGTTCCCCCAGCATAAACTCATTTCCCATCCAGCCTCAGCATCAGCTCCCTTCCACTCCCAGTACCTCCCTCAGTATCAGCCTATTTCCAGTCCCAGTAACCCTCCCCAGTGTCAGCCCCCTTTCCAGTCTTCCCCTCCCAGTATAGCACAGTTACTTACCTGTAACAGGTGATCTCTGGGAACAGCAGGAATAAGTCTTCACATATGGGTACGTCGGTACCGACGGAGTCTGCGCGGGAACGCTTCCCAGCGTCCAATCAAAGAGCTTTTGGAAGCATCCCACCACGCCTGCGTGCTGCCTTCCCGCCTTTCCCAACTGCCTCTCCTCAGTTAAGTTTTAAAGCTGAGACAAAGAGAGAGAGAGGAAAGGAAAGACAGATAGAGATACAACTCCTGGGGAGGTGGGTGGGTTGTGAAGACTTATTCCTGCTGTTCCCAGAGATCACCTGTTACAGGTAAGTAACTGTGCTATCTCCAGGAACAAGCAGGAATGAGTCTTCACATATGGGGACTCCCAAGCTAAGATGCCTGGAGTCCCAGCATGTTATAGGTTGGAACATGCTATCCCGCACAACACCAGGCATCCTGAGGATGGAGGGTAGGAGTTGAAGAAAGAAAAGTGCTGTGGAACAGCTAACCTAGCATAGGACTGCAGAGAATGAGTCCATGTGTGGATGATAATTATCATCAATGATATTGAAGAAATATTGCAATATGGACCTCCCCTAACAGGATTACACAGCAGTAAGGAGGTTCATGGGATCTACTGGGGAACCCAGTAGAGGAACCTCAAGGATGACCTCACTGTGAAGTGGAGGTAATAAACCTGTAGGAAAAAAGAGTGAAGGTCAGATTCCTGAAAGGTAAGAGGGGACCCCGGTGAGAACTGGGGTAGTACCAAAAACGGTGGGCCTTCAGCGGAAGGCTTTATGATAAAAGCCGAACTCTTTTGGCGACAGAGTGGCTCACCCTTGGGAGCAAAAAGAGAAGGCCAACCGGATTGTACAAACAGGCACAGTCCTTGTGGGAGGAAAAGGTATGGAAACCCCTTGTATCCCAAAAGAAAGGACAAATGCCTGAGGCGTTAGAGCCTGTGATTAGCTGAAGATCTGCAATGTCTCTCCTAACTGGGGTCAGCTAGGAGAGATACTGGAACATGGAGAGCTTCAGAGGTACCTAAACCTTAAGGTTATGGTGGAAGTTGTTAACTACCACAAAAGTGGTTGTGAGTGTGGAACCCCAAACATGCTGGATAGCATAGGTATGGGTAAAGCCCATCTGTCAGAATCATATAGCTATATGAGCCTGGACAGTCAGGTAGATACATGCAGGATACCTATCTACCGATAGTAAATATCTCGACAGATACATATATATAGATATATATACATATATATATCATATAGATAGATAGATAGATATATGAGAATATATCTATAGTGAGATATGAAGGGCATAAAACACACACAAAGATAGACCTAGACATCTGTAAGATGTATGCTACAGATATGAATATATAGGCCTCTATATGGGTGTCTGCAATGAAGCAGACAGAGATATGCCTACAGAACGGTATTCACATAGGAAAATGTGGAGAGGAAAGATTCATCTAATAACAAGAAGGTGGAACCTACTCGAGAAAATATATAGAGAATCTGTTCCCACTGGTTATGAGCTACAGGGATGCTAGGTAGTGAAATAACCAGGACAGTTACGTGAAAAGCAGAGGATGATATCAGTCTGCAGCCAGCAAGTCCCAAGTACTCTAGAACTCTAGCATGGTAAGTGAACAGAAGACACATAAAAATGAGATACCATGCTGACCTGCTTAAGGGCAAAAAAGGTATCATGCGTTCTTACCATGAGGACGAGCTGCAAGGAGAAGGCCTATGTCCTTTATTTGAAAAAGGAGAACCTTTCTAGTCATGGGAGACATGACTGAAAAAGCCTTTTCCAACCATCTAGGATAGCTATTGGAGAAAAAAAAACCATGCTCTCTAGCAAGGGCCCATAGTGGAGAGCTTCTCTGTAGAATTGCAGAGAGCATGATGCAGGAGAAATGAGGAGATAGAACTCGCTGCTGGAGAGCCAGTACCTATGTCAACTATGCTGCCAAACCCAGGGGAATGGAGATGGCAGAAAAAGAAGACAATCCAAGTCTGTAGTGAAAAGATTTCCAAGACAGATAACAGCACTGACTTGGAATCACTACTAAAACTAGACAAAGTTAGTGGAGGACAAATCTGGTTGCTGGTGGACAAGAACCAGTGGTCCAAACATTAAGGCTCCTGCATAGGCAGCTGCTTGCTAGACAGCAGAAAGAATCTTACTGTTTAAAAACAGAAAGAACAGACAGAACAGGAGTAGAAAACTCTGGACATGTCTGATGAACTGCCTCAAAGCAAGATTGAAAAAGAGGAGACAACTCAGAGAGGAAAACTCCGCACTGGAAAAGTAACAAAACTAGAGAGGCTGAAGAAAAAGCCCTCCATTGAAGCAATACCGCTCTTACAGCTTGGTAAGAAGGTAAAGAGAATGGAGCTGAAGAAGACTTACAAAGTAGTGAGTCCATAGAAAGGAAAAAAGACATGCTGGCAAAGGAACTATCGTTTGATAGTGGTTAGACCTCTTCCCCTAGCAGGAAGAAGAGGCGAACCCTGTGCCCTATAGGCATGAACATCCTGACAGCTCATAGAACATAGAAAAAATGGATGTCTTTTGGGAAGAGATCCATGTCTAGGGTTTAGAATGAGAGCAGTGGATTGCCTCTATTGAGAAGAAGCAACTGCAGATTCTAACCCCCAGAGTCACAAGCATCTGATGAAGATTGATCAGAAACCCTGCAGTTGCTGGGTTTGCTGAGCCTGGTGAGAGGTTGAATTCTGCAGACCAGGACGATGCTTCCCCTGTTTGGGAACATCTGCATGATGGGCAGATGATGCATAAAACCTTCTTCTCCTATGAGAAGAAGGTTTGGCAGGACATTTCCTACCTACTGGGACAGAAGAAGGTGCAGAACAGCCCTTAGGAACAGGTAAGTCAGTGGACAACTGAGTAACCTGACATAAAGACTCCTTGTTGAAAAGATTGTCTCCAGTACAAGGAGTATGTCCCAGTCTTTGCTGTGCCCATTTGTCTAAGTCTGAAGCCTGGAGCTAGGCTCTACGTCATGCCCCTATAGATATAGCAGAAATCCTGCTAGCAGACTCAAAAGAGTCTAGGAAAGCACGAGTAAGAAAGCAAGAGATACTCTGGAGATGCTTAAGCAGTGAAGAATAGCCTGCACTCTTGGACTCTGGAAGAGAAGGAGTCAAAAGATGTAATTGCTTTGTGACCTCCTCAAGAGATAGGCTCATATAAAAAATATATGAGAGAATTCTTGCAGAAAGCATAGATGTCTGGAAGGTTTGACGTCCAAAGGCATCTAGTGTCTTAGACTCACGACCTGGCGGATAAGAAGAGTGCTTTTTCTTACTCTTTACCCGCCTCATTGCTGATTCCATTACTATGGAATGATGAGGAAGTTGAGTCTTTTGAAACCCTGGAGAGGGGGGCACCTGATATAAGAGATCAGTTGCTCTGGAAGGTGGGGGTACCCTTAAAGGTGTTTCCCACATTCCTAGAAGGAGATCCTGCAAGGAATGATGCAAAGGAAGCATTATGTTCTCCTGTGCTTTGGTAAAAACAGAGCCTTGTGCAGGATCATGTCCTGGGATAGGAATGGCAAGAGATCTTGCTATATCCAGGAGGAAACTCTGAAAAGAGGGATCCCCAACAGGAATCTCCCTTGGACAGGTTAGATCTGAAGAACTAGCCTGAGCACCGACAGAGCTATCCAAATATATAGGAATAGAAGATCCTGCACGGTGCAGTGTGGAATGCTTAAGGGATGGTCGCCGGTAATGGCTGTCAGGAGCAGTGACCATCATTACCACATTGTCCATGCCAGGTATCGACTCCAAGCTTGGTATAGAAGGGAGCGATCCTGTTGAAAAAAGCATGGCAGGAGTTGGCCACGATGCTACTGTGGATACCGGTACCGATGCCAATACCGGTACCGATGTCGGAGTCGAGCCCGACAGAGACATCGGAGCAGTCATCGGTGACAGTTCAATCGGTACCAAGGTAACTGAAAACCTCCGGCCGCTATCCTCGGTACCGAGCCACCGGTATCGATCGGTGTCAGTACCAAAGCTTATTGGTACCCAGTCTTCCAGACTAGAGATCGATTTCAAACTTGGCATCGAGGGCAGAGAGCCTGATAAGCGAAGCATGGAAGGCACCGACCGTAAGGGTAATGAGGACATCGGTACCGACTTTGGTACCGTGTCTGATACTGGTGGATGAAGGTCAACCAGTGGCAACTCAATCGGCCTCGGGGGAACCGAGAGTTGCGGATCCGAATCATCGGAACTGAGCCTTCGGTACCGCCGAGAGCCGGTACCAAGGCGAGTCGGTACCCAGTCCTCCAGACTGGAGATCGATTCCAGACTCGGCATCGAAGGAAGCGAGGCTATCGATGCACGTCTGGAGGGTACCGACGTCGGTGGTAGTATCGGTGCTGGTACCGATAATGGAAAGTCAGTGTGGAGAGTATCCACCGGTCCCGAAGGCACTGAGGATGCCAGATGACCATCCCTGGTGAGGAGTGTTTCATCCAACACCAGTGCCGATGCCGGGGTATCGGTACCGCTCGAAGCGGATGCCACCACGGGACACGGCTCAGGTATGTTCTGTGAGGGGTGAACCCCAGGAACAACCTGAAACCTCTGAAAGGCTCTGGAGACCAAAGACTCCCGCCGGGGTTTTGAAGCCAGTGGGCCCTCGAGGGCAAGGCTGGAGCCGTCTACATGCTGTGCATGAGACCTTCCACTCGAGGGCTGGCTAGTTTTAACAGACTGTTTGTGGGTTACCTGATCCTGTGTAGAAGAAGAAGGGGACGGTGCCCCGAATTTGGCGGGAAACCGTGTATTGAGGGAACCTCGATGTTGAAGACCTCTTCTCACCAAACTATTGTCAGGACCCAAGCAGGTTAGACATCGACTTCGAGGGTCTAAAAATAAAGTTGTACTGCCACAGTTTGAACATTTCTTGGAGAAAGTGGCTGGCGGTTCCTTGAAGGAAAAAGAAGAGGCCTAAAAGGCCTAAGAAACCGTGGGACACTATGAAGAAAAAATATCCCTTGAAAAAGGAAGATTTTACAAGAAAAGAAAAGAAAACACCGGCGGTACCGGTGGTGTCGGGAAAGACAGCCGCGACCACAAGAAAACTAAAGAAATAAAACAAGAATTTTCTGCGGTGACAGGAGGACGTCCTGCCGGCTCCACGGAAAATGAAAAACTGAGGAGAGGCAGTTGGGAAAGGTGGGAAGGCAGCACGCAGGCGTGGTGGGATGCTTCCAAAAGCTCTTTGATTGGACGCTGGGAAGTGTTCCCACGCAGACTCCGTCGGTACCGACGTACCCATATGTGAAGACTCATTCCTGCTTGTTCCTGGAGATCTTCCAATATCAACCCCCGTGCATTCCCAGCACAGACACTGGTATCCATTTCCTTCTAGCCCCCCCTCCTCCCCCACTGTCCAGCCCCTTCTAGTCCAAATTCCAGCCCAGTGCTCCCCCCCCCCACCGTGTCAGCTCCCTTCCAGTCATCCTCTCCTCTGTCCATCCCCCTTCCAGTGCCATCCTCAGGTGTCAGCTCCCTTCCAACCCCCTGTCCCCATTACCCAGCCACCTTCCAGTCCCATACCCAGGTGTCAGCTCCCTTCTAACCCCCATCTTCCCCATGTCAGTTCCCTTCCAGCCCTCTCCTCCCCCCCCATTAGCTCCCTTCCAGCTCCCAGCTTCCGCCCATGTCAGCTCCCTTCCAGCTCCCTCCTCCTTTCAGCTTCCTTCCAGCACCCCCATGTCAGCTCCCTTCCAGCACCCACCTTCCCCCGATCAGCTCTGTTCCAGCCCCCTCCTTCCCCTCTTTTCAGCTCCCTTCGTTCCTTCCGGTATCTGCTGCCATTGGTGCCCCCCTTACTGATTCGCCACTTGAGCCACAGGAAGACTTCTCTGCTCCTGCGGCTCTATCATCTTATAAACTGCTGGACAACAGCGCTTCTGAAGATGGTAATAAGCATTTCCTATTTTTTTTATGAGAAACAGGAAATGCCGCGGTCCAGCATGCACTGGTTCCCGATTACCTCCCACATTAGATTCAAAACGGCTCTTTAAATATTCAAGATCCAGCACAACTTATCCCTGGACATACTCAAGAGCTTAATCAACACTGACACAAGCACTAGATCCAGAAGACGTAACAGAATAAACACTATCCTACCTCCTAGCACCTATACCAAAACTACCAAGTAAACATCTGCAAGGGCCCTGTCCCTTGCAACACCTGCCCCTCTGGAACTCCCTCCCAGATGAATTGAGAGCTACCACTGATGTCAAAGTTTTCAGGAAGAAGCTGAAAACCTTCCTCTTCAGAGATCACCATGGGGCCATCACCTAATGCATAGCATCCCCCCCCCCACCCCACTGACTGCACAATGAGTCCACCTCCCCTACAACACTCACCCCCCCATCTCATGACAAACTCTTGAACATACTGCATATATTCCTCTTTGTAAATAAGATACTACTAAGCACCTGTGTAATGAGCTTGAATTGCCAGGTAATATGCTGTTTTGCCATTCAAACCGCTTTGATTATAGGAGAAGGCGGTATAGAAAACCTGCTAAATAAATAAATAAGGAGACAACGGGCACACGCGAGCTCTGAGCAAACATTGAGCCAAAGGTCTCTATCACACAGACCATAAGAAAGTGATCTGGGCCAGGAAAGACACATCTATCTGCACTGCTATACCAGTCCATACACCTTTCTGGAGGCAGATAATACTGGCTTCTCTCAGTGCTACACCAGAGTATATACTAGTGATTACATCACTGAAAACTGTCCTAGTCTGCCGCCACCTGCTGGCTGGGGAGTATAACCCACTCATCTGGACTGGTCTAGCAGGATAAGAAACTGTTTCTCTCAAATGA
This sequence comes from Ichthyophis bannanicus, assembly GCA_033557465.1. NCBI lineage: Eukaryota > Metazoa > Chordata > Amphibia > Gymnophiona > Ichthyophiidae > Ichthyophis > Ichthyophis bannanicus. The sequence goes on from CM066031.1 coordinate 1,886,611,796, forward strand.
AATAGAGAGGCTGGAAGAGGTTCAGAGGAAGGCGACCAAAATGATTTGGAGCCTATGACAGAAGACTTATGAGAAGAGACTTGAAGACCTAAATATGTACACTCTGGAGGAGAGGAGGGACAGGGGAGATATGGTTCAGACCTTTAAATACTTAAGAGTATTAATGGATAAACAAACCTCTTCCAAAGACGTGGAAGCTGTAAAACTAGAGGGCATAACATGAAGCTGCAAGGGGGTAAACTGAAAGGCAATGTCAGGAAATACTTTTTCACTGAAAGGGTGGTGGATGCTTGGAATGCCCTTCCGAAGGAAGTGGTGGAGGCAAATACAGTGACAGAATTCAAAATGGCATGGGACAGACACTGTGGATCCCTCTATATCAACAGGATAAAATCAAAATAAGTATAACTATCTCTTATATTGGAACAAACAGGGGTGACCTACATGGAGCAGTGGGTACACCCCTAAACAAAGGCATGGGGAAGGGTGACCTGCATGGAGCAGAAAGTGCACCTACTCTTGCCGCCTTGCTAGGCAGACTAGTTGGACCATACTGGTCTTTATCTGCCATCATATACTATGTTACTATGTTATAACTAGTACTGTAAATCTTGGTCCTTCCCAAGAAATCAGCACCCCTACCCTACTAAGTGCAAGGAGCTCTTTACTCTCAGGGAACAAGTCCGTTCTCTAGAGGCTAGTGTAGAAGACATTAGAAAGACAGAGAAGTACATGGACGAGACCTACAAGGATATAGTCCTGAAGTCCCACCTCCAGTCTGGCAGCATCCCTGTTGCCATGGAGGAGAGAGGTAACATGACAGAAGAGCATCACCCTGGTGTGGCAGGATGTGATCCTGTAACTAGGACCTGTCCTCCAGGTGATGTAAAAGCCTCTCGCACTGAGGACGTTTCTCCAGAGCCATGTGCCCATGAGGGAAGGGATAGGTCAGCTGTTATAGTTGGTGATTCAATCATTAGGCATGTAGATAGCTGGGTGGCTGGTGGACGTGAGGATCGCCTGGTAACATGCCTGCCTGGTGCGAAGGTAGCGGACCTCATGCACCGCCTAGATAAGATCTTAGATAGTGCTGGGGAGGAGTCTGCTGTCTTGGTACATGTCGGTACCAATGACATAGGAAAATGTGGTAGGGAGGTTCTGGAGGCTAAATTTAAGCTTTTAGGTAGGAAGTTGAAATCCAGAACTTCCAGGGTAGCGTTCTCCAAAATGCTTCCCGTTCCACATGCAGGACCCAAAAGGCAGGCAGAGCTCTGGAGTCTCAATGCATGCATGAGACGATGGTGCAAAGATGAGGGGTTTGGATTTGTTAGGAACTGGGGAACATTCTGGGGAAAGGAGGGGCTCTTCCAAAGGGATGGGCTTCACCTTAACCAGGATGGGACCAGACTGCTGGCATTAACCTTTAAAAATGAGATAGAGAAGCTTTTAAAATAGAAAACAGAGGAAAGCCAACAGTCGCCCAAGAGCGCATGGTTCAGAGGAAGGTATCCTTGAAGGATACTACCAAAAGCAGCGAGGTTCCAAAAAAGAGTAAAGTAGCCCAAAAGTCCTTGAGTATGGTGCAGACAGAGCGTAAAGATTCCAAATTACCTATGCCTACCAATAGCCAGATTAATATTAATAAAATACAGTCTCTAAAATGCTTGTATGCAAATGCTAGAAGTCTAAACAATAAGATGGGAGAGTTAGAATATATAGCACCAAATGAGAGGTTAGATATGATTGCAATCTCAGAGACATGGTGGAAGGAGGATAACCAGTGGGACACTGTGATACCTGGATACAAACTATATCGTAATGATAGAACTGATCAAATTGGTGGAGAGGTTGAGCTCTATGTTAGAGAGGGCATTGAGTCAGAAAGGATTAAAGTTTTGCAGGAAACAAAATTTGCTGTAAAATCTCTATGGATTGAAATTCCATGTATGAAGGGGAAGGTGATGGCAGTGGGGGTGTACTATTGACGGCCTGGCCAGAATGAACAAATGGATGATGAAATGCTCAAAGAAATCAAGGAAGCTAACAAAAGTCACAGCAGAGTAATAATAATGGGTGATTTCAATTACCTCGTTATCGACTGGGTCAGTGTCACGGCAGGACATGCTAGGGAGATAAAGTTTCTAGATGAAATAAATGACTGGTTCATGAACCGACCAGAGGGGAAGCCATACTGGACCTAGTCCTTAGTGGAACACCAGATCTGGTGCAAGAAAAAAGGGTGTTGGGACCACTTGACAATAGTGATCATAGCATGATCGTGTTTGATTTAATTAGTGGAGGAGGGATAGTAAAGAAATCCACTGTACTACCTTTTAACTTTTGAAAGGGAGACTATGATAAAATGAGGAATATAGTTAAGAAAAAACTAAAAGGAGCGATTGCAAAGGTTAAAGACTTACATCAAGCTTGGGTGGTGTTTAAAAATACTATCCTGAAAGCCCAGACCAGCTGTATTCCACGCATTAATAAAAGTGGAAAAAAGTCCAAAAAACTGACAGCATGGTTTAAAGGGGAGGTCAGAGAGGCTGTTGCTGCCAAAAAGCATCTCTCAGGAAATGGAAAAAAGAGCCAAACAACAAAAATTGGAAACAGCACAAGCACTAGCAAGTTAAATGCAAAGCATTGATAAGGCAGGCAAAGCGAGAATTTGAGAAGTAACTTGCTACAGAAGCAAAAACATGAAATAAAGACTTTTTCAAGTACATTTGTAGCAAAAGGCCTGTGAGAGAGTCAATTGGACCATTAGATGATAGAGGGGTAAAAGGGGCAGTAAGAGGAGACAAGGCTATAGCGGAGAGACTGAATGAATTCTTTGCTTCGGTCTTTACTGAGGAAGATGTAGGGATGTTACGCAAGATTGAAGTGGTATTTAAAGGTGATACTGCAGAGGAATTGAGAGAAATATCGCTACACCGGGAAGATGTATTACAACTATTTGATAAACTGAATAGTAGCAAATCACCTGGACCGGATGGTATACATCCAAGAGTGTTGAAAGAACTGAAATATGAGATTTCAGACCTGCTATTAGTAATCTGTGAACTTTCATTAAAATCATCTGTAATACCTGAAGATTGGAGGAACGCCAATTTTTAAAAAGGGTTCCAGGGGTGATCCGGGAAATTACGGAACGGTGAGCCTGACGTCAGTACCGGGGAAAATGGTAGAAACCATCATAAAGAACAAAATTACACAGCATGTAGATAGTCATGGCCTAATGGGAGACAACCAACATGGCTTTAGACAAGGAAGATCTTGTCTTACTAATCTGATATGTTTTTTTGAAGGTGTGAATAAACAGGTAGACAGAGGTGAGTCGGTTGATATAGTGTATCTGGACTTTCAGAAAGCCTTTGACAAGGTCCCTCATCAGTCTTTTGGCAAAACTAAAAAAATCATGGGATAGGAGGCAGTGTACTAATGTGGATCAGGAACTAGTTAAAAGATAGAAAGCAGAGGGTAGGGCTAAATGGCCAATTTTCTCAATGGAGAAAGGTAAATAGTGGTGTACCCCAGGGATCTGTGCTGGGTCCGCTTTTTGACATATTCATAAATGACCTGGAAAAGGGAATAACTAGTGAGGTTATCAAATTTGCAGACGACACAAAACTGTTTAAAGTTGTTAAAACCCAAGAGGACTGTGGAAAACTGCAGGAGGATCTGGATAAATTGGAAGACTGGGCATCCAAATGACAGATGAAATTTAATGTGGACAAGTGCAAAGTTATGCACCTAGGAAAGAACAACCCACACTATGGTTACACAATGCAAGGTTCCACATTGGGAACCACCACCCAGGTAAAAGATTTAGGAGTCATCGTGGATAACATGTTAAAACCCTCCGCCCAGTGTGCAGCAGCGGCCAAAAAAGCAAATAGAATGCTAGGTATCATAAGGAAAGGAATGCAAAATAAAAGAAAGGATATTATAATGCCTCTGTATCGTTCCATGGTACGACCGCACCTTGAATACTGTGTGCAATTCTGGTCACCGTATCTTAAAAAGGATATAGCGTTATTAGAAAAGGTACAGAGAAGAGCCACCAAAATGGTAAAGGGGATGGAAAGCTACTCCTATGAAGGGAGGCTACAAAGGTTAGGGCTCTTCAACCTGGAAAAGAGACGGCTGAGGGGAGATATGATAGAGATCTATAAATTAATGAATGGAGTGGAACAGGTAAACGTAGATCAATTGTTTACATCATCAGAATATAGAAAGACTAAGGGACATGCAATGAAGCTACAGGGTAAACTATTTAAGACTAATAAGAGAAAATATTTTTTCACTCAACATGTAATCAAACTCTGGAATTTGTTACCGGAGGATGTAGTAAAAGCTGTTAGCGTAGCTGGGTTTAAAAAAGGTTTGGACAAGTTCCTGAAGGAAAGGTCCATAAACCATTATTAAAAAGGAACCTGTGTCTCTTGGGGATACTGCTAGGTTCATATGACCTAGATTGGCCACTGTTGGAAACAGGATACTGGGCTTGATGGACATTGGTCTCACCTAGTATGGCATATCTTATGTTCTATTGTTATGTTTTCTTCATTCAGTTTTAATACATTAAACTTACACTTTGGAGGAAGGAGTCAAAGAGCAGATTCTTTTTTGATTAGATTACATTGGCTTCCTGTAAAGCGTAGTTACTCACCTGTAACAGGTGTTCTCCAGGGACAGCAGGAATCAGTCCTCACATATGGGTGACAACGGCAACGATGGAGCCCACGCGGAAGCATCTCCCCAGCTTTCAAAGAAAGCCTTTGGGAGATGCACCATGCCATCTTGCCTCAGACAAATTACATTTATTTATTTTTCTTATATACCGCGCTATTAAGATCAGTGCGGTTTACATTATAACTGAACAATGCAACAATGTATTACATAACACGATGTGCTTGACACCTGTTCCAGATGAGTAACTATTCTTTCTCTTGGAACAAGCAGTCCTCACATATGGGACTCCCCAGCTATAGGCTACCAAACCTGTAGAAAAATGCCACGGTGACCTGCAAAGGTGAGCCGTGATCAGCAGCAGTTGAATCCCAAGAGAGACTCTCACAAGACCCAAGTATCCAGTAAGAACCAGAACTCCGGTAGCCTGAACACAGAAGGGTCAGAGGGCAGGAGATGCCTACACCCTGAAAAGATTATGGAGTATGGTCTGGCTGAAGGCGCTGTCCCGTTGGAACTCTGGAACGAAGACCAGGTGGCAACCCGGCAACTTTCCATCATGTGGACGGAACACAGATTGGCCAAAGTAGTAGTCATGGCCCTGACGTGGTATGCCGTGACTCTCTGGTCCAGTGGGATCCTCGCTTGCTCATAGGCAAGGGTAATGCGGTCCACCACTCATATAGACGGAGCTCACTTAGTCACTGGGAGCCCCAGACATAGGATACGAAAAGCTGTTGGGCTTTGCAGTGGCCTTAAGTCCGTTGCAGGTAGGACAGGGCTCTCTTGCAATCCAGAGTATGGAGGACAGTCTCCACCCTACCAATGTGAGGCCTGGGAAAGAAGGTGGGGAGTCTCCTGACTGAGGTGGAATAGGGACACCACCTTCAGCAGAAACTTGGGGTGTGTGCGGAGCACCACCCTGTTCTTGTAGAACCTTGTGTAAGGAGGCTCTGCCATCAGAGCCTGGAGTTCGCTGCTAGCTGATGTGAGTGCTACCAGGAAGGCGACCTTGCAGAAGAGGTACTGCAGGTGGTAGGTGGCCAGAGGCTGAAATGGAGGCTTGGTGAGCTGTGAGAGCACCACATTAAGGTCCTACTCCACTGCAGGAGGGTGGACGGGGGGTTTGGACAACATGAGGCCCCATAGAAACAGAGACACAAGGGGCTGAACTGAGAGGGATTTCTCCTCGATGGAGTGGTGATGTGCTGCGATGGCACCCAGGTGTACTCTGAGTTGGACTTCAGTCCTACCTGCAATAGGTGGAAGAGATATTGGCGTACCACATGCACTGAGCAGAACGGGTTTGTCCGCTTTTCTGTGCACATAGAGAAATGGCGCTACTTGAAAGCATATGCCCTTCTCATGGAGGCCTTACGAGAGGTCAGGAGAATCTCTTTCATGTCTCGTGGGAGACTGAAGGGGGCTAAAGCTACCCTTTCAGAAGCTAAGCTGTGAGTGAGAGGAACCTCAGGTTGGGGTGTATAACAGAGTCCTGCTCCTGCAAGAGTAGTCCTGGGGGGCTCAGCCCAGGAGAATCAGCAGTATCGTCAATAGAGAGAGGAGCAGTGGGAACCAGGGCTTGTCTGGGCCACCGAGGGGCTATCAGCACTAGTGACGCTCTTTCATGCTGAGCCTTGAATAGGGTCTTGGCTATCAGCAGCGTTGGAGAGAAGGCCTACAGGAGGCCTTTCATCCATGGGATGAGGAATGCATCTGCCGCTACCTGAGACAGGTGCGGTCGGCGGGAGCAGAAATGAGGCAACTATGCATTGTCCAGGCTTGTGAACAGGTCCATCACTGGGATGCACCAGAGACGGAACAGCCACGAGGCTACTGCTGAGTCCAGGCGCCACTTGTGCGGCTGGAGTATTCTGCTCAGTTTGTCCACTAAGACATTGTCCTAGCCTGGGAGGTAGACCACCCTTAGGAGCATCCCTCTGCATGCAGAATAAGAGCAGAGGGCTACTGTCTCCTGGTACAGGGGATACGACCCTGTCCCCCCTTGTTTGTTCACATAGAACATTGTGACCTGATTGTCGGTCTGGATCAGCACTGCATGGTACTGAGGTTGGTGGTGGAATGCTCTGAGGACAGGAAATATCCCCCTTATTTCCAGCAGGTTGATCTGCATTTTGGATTCCCTTTGGGACCAGCAGCCTTGAGGCTGGAAGCTCTCACAATGCGCTCCTCAGCCCATTAGAGAGGAGTCCTTGGTGAGGACATTCTGGGGGGTGGGTGCCTGGAAGGGCATCTCGGCCTGAAGGTGACATGGTTTCTGCCACCATCCGAGGGAGCCCACTATCGGGTCACCTGCACCCTGTCCTTGAGCCTGCCTGTGGCTTGGGTCCACTGACAGCAGACACACCGGGCTGCTCATGTGCAGGCGGGCATTTGGTGTCATGTGGACCGTGGAGGCCATGTGTCCCAGCAGGCGGAGGAGAAGCCAGGCAGGTAAAGCATAGTTACTCAACTGTAACAGGTGTTCTCCAGCGACAGCAGGAATCGGTCCTCAGATATGGGCGACGTCGACACTGACAGAGCCCCTGCAGAAGCATCTCTCCAGCTTTCAAAGAAAGCCTTTGGGAGATGCCACCACGCATGCGTGGTCCCCTTTCCACCCAAGGGTGCCATCTTAGTCAGATGACATAGCTAGAGCTGACAAAAGAAGATGGCAAAAATTGTACAGCAACTCCAAGGGGAGGAGGGAGGGTTGTGAGGACTGATTCCTGCTTTCCCTGGAGAATATCTGTGACTCCAGGTGAGTAACTATGCTTTCTCCAGGAACAAGCAGAGTCCTCACATATGGGACTCCCTAGCTATAGGCTACTGAGAACCTGTATAAAAAGCACAGCCCAGCCATGAGCAGCCGCAAACTAATCTGAGGACACCAGTGGACAGGGAGGACCATGGCTCGAGTAGCCTGAACAAAGGGATAGGAGGGTAGGAGTTGCCTAAACCTTGAAAGATTATGAAAAAAGGCCTGGCCGAAGACACTGTTCCATCAGGACTCTCTCGCCACGTAGTAGTGAGCTACAAAGGTGTGAACTGAGGACCAGGCGGCAGCCTGGCAGATGTCTGCCATAGGGACAGCAAGCAAAAATAGAGAAAGGTACATGAAATTATAAGCTAGCGTGTATGTGATAATGTCGGAAGAGCAGCCATGAGGTTTCAACCGCCTCTTGAAGCTAAACTTCCATTTTACTCAAATTTTTAATGAGCTCACAACAGAGCTGGATAAATACAAGTGAAGCACCACAAAAAAGTGCTCACTACATTAAACCAACTAATTATATAGTATTTTAGAGTGTTGTAAGTGTACTGTGAGAAGTCCAATTCAGAAAAACCAAGAGAAAACGGGACTATAACTTATCTGAAACGTCCCATGAAAATTCTCTCCACATCCACTTCAGTTCTTCAAACCTTTGTCGGACATCTCCCAGAATAATTTCTCAGAACAATTTGCAGTTGTAAACAGGTACACAGCACTGCGTTTCGGGCAAACACAAAATTATAGCCCTGTCTCAATGCTCGATTCAATGCAACGAGAAAACAGTCTCTCAGCTGATCACGAACGCCAGCGCATGCTCAATAGCAGTCTGAAACGCACTGCAGGATTCATGAATGAAATAATGATGTGCCACCAATCAGAATTCAGCAATGAATGTATTGAAGACAAAAGGTGACTCAGTTCTGTGCTACACATACTATGGGCGCAGACATTTCAATTGTTAAAGCACCATCTCGATGGACACCTTCGGAGACACCAGATTCTCTCATTCAAGCTTACCAACAGCTAGTGCTTCATGATCTGGTGGATTTAGAACGTTCTAAATTGCGTACTCGTTATCATAATCTGTCTGTGAATCAATGGACTGCAGCTAAGGAACTTCGAGACAATCATGCTTTGGTAATACGCCGAGCTGATAAAGGTGGCGCAACTGTAGTACAATCTTATTCTCAATACAGGACCCATATTTTGGATCAGTTAAATAATACGGCTTATTATGTTCAGTTATCTGCTAATCCTTTTTGGATTTACAATCTGAGATTCATTCTGTCATGAAGCAGGCATTATCCAACAATTGGATCACAAAACGAGAATTTGGATTTTTGGTCTTGAAACATCCGAAAGTTCCATTTATCTACACTGTTCCTAAAATTCATAAATCTCTTACAGCACCTCCAGGCAGACCTATTGTGTCTTGCCGTGGTTCTTCGTTGGAGCCCTTGTCCAAATTTTGTGATATGTTTTTACAACTATGTGCTCAACTCGTTCTTTTTGAAAGACACCACTCATTTTCTTACTAAACTTCAACAAATAGAGGGCAACATCACTTCATGGTGGCTTGTTTCTTTGGACGTTACAGCAATGTATACTAACATCAACCAGGATCAAACCTTATCAGTAATTTCCAAATTGAATTTATCTTTGCCCGATCGGATCCCTCATTCATTTTTTATGAAGCTGCTTACTCTGGTACTTACTAAAAATTATTTTCAGTTTGAGCAACAAATTTACCATCAAGTTCAAGGTATTGACATGGGTGCCACAGTGGCTCCATCAGTGGCTACCCTTTATATGGCTGAATTTGAATCTTTTCATATTTACCCTTCACCATGATTTAAGGATGTGGCATTATGGGTGCGCTTTTTGGATGATATTTTCTTTTTGTGGAAAGGAACTGAAGCTGATTTGTACAGTGGCTGAATTTACTTCGGCCGAATTTATCTTTCACCATGCAGCATCATTTTTCTCAACTTGAATTTTTGGATGTCAAAGTTTTGAAAGGTCAAGATTCTTTTTCCACTACCCTATATAGGAAATCTGTCCAGAGAAATACTCTGTTATCCTATACTAGTTTCCATCCGGGATCTTTGAAGAGGGGTCTACTGTATGGACAATTCCTTTGGCTACGGGGTATTTGTTCTAAAGACTCACCTCTTTAGAACTCACTTCAACCTGACCTAGTCAGAGTATGTAATACACGTGTATAGGGATACATGAAAAGCCTCCACTAGTACAATCCAATGTAGATACGTAAAGTCTCCTCTTATACAATCAATGTAAAAATTGTAATTGCTTGTTGTGCCTTTCACCCCCGCCTGAAATCAATGTATTTTCAAATTCCGGCCTGTACAGCCGCCCCATTATGTATAGAATACCACTGCTGATCGCTGGAAGCAGCGGGATACAAGTGTACACTAAATAAATAAATAAATAAATTTTGAAGATTTCCTTAGGCATGCACATGAACTGTCTGCTCGCCTTATCCAGCGTGGTTACCCTAAACGGGTTATTAAACAAGCATTTATAAGGGCTAAATATACCCACCGTGAATGGTTATTTTTTCCGCAATCTCCGGATCTTACGGATGCTTCAGATGTTTTTGTGGGAGTGCTGCCCTATATGTTTCATACGGATCAGATTAAGAAGATTTTGACCAGGCATTGGCACATTTTACAATTGCATCGTTTCTGCAGAAAGTTGCAGATAGCGCATTCTCGAGGCCCAAATCTTCGTGATATTGTGGGGGCCACTTCTTCCCCTTTGGATAGGGTAGTTGATAGACCTTTTGAGGTTGGCCATTTTGCTTGTGCCTCTTGTTCTCATTGCCCGCAAACGATTTAGGACAAAGAATGGAGGGTTCCTAACTCAGCTTTTGTTCACACAGCCCGGTGGCATATGACTTGTTCCACATCCTTTGCTGTGTATGTGTTGATCTGTCCGTGCCAGCTTTGGTACATTGGCCGGACGATTCGTTCAATAAAGATTCATTTGAATGAACATGCCTCCAGGGTTAGAAATTCTGTGATATCAGCCCCGTTAGTTCAACATTGCCTGGATTTGCAACATGCCTTTGAGGATTTTCGGCGGTGGATTTTGGACTTTGTTCCTGAACACCCTAGGGGGGGAGATCGTGAGCAACAGCTTCAAGTATTGGAACAGCATTGGATTTTTCGTTGGTCCACTGTAGAACCATTTGGTCTTAATAAAGAATTGGACTGGGCTAGCATTCTTTAACCCTGTTTTTGAGAAACCCTTTTGGCAATTTTTACAGTTTTGTATGGGTTTTTTTGTTATTAATCCCTTTTGCCTTCAATACATTCATTGCTGAACGCTGATTGGTGGCACATCGTTATTTCATTCATGAATCCTGCGGTGCGGTTCAGACTGCTATTGAGCATGTGCTGGCGTTCGTGATCAGCTGGGAGACTGTTTTCACGTTGCAGTTGAATCGAGCATTGAGACAGGGCTATAATTTGGTGTTTGCCCGAAACGCAGTGCTGTGTACCTGTTAACAACTGCAAATTGTTCTGAGAAATTATTCTGGGAGATGTCCGACAAAGGTTTGAAGAACTGAAGTGGATGTGGAGAGAATTTTCATGGGACGTTTCAGATAAGTTATAGTCCCGTTTTCTCTTGGTTTTTCTGAATTGGACTTCTCACAGTACACTTACAACACTCTAAAATACTATATAATTAGTTGGTTTAATGTAGTGAGCACTTTTTTGTGGTGCTTCACTTGTATTTATCCAGCTCTGTTGTGAGCTCATTAAAAATTTGAGTAAAATGGAAGTTTAGCTTCAAGAGGCGGTTGAAACCTCATGGCTGCTCTTCCGACATTATCACATACACGCTAGCTTATAATTTCATGTACCTTACTCTATTTTTGCTTGGGGTTCAAAGTGTAGAGTGACAGTTTGTTTTTTTGGATTTTTGCCATAGGGACAGAGCATAGGCTTGCAACTGAGGTCGCCTTAGACCTGACGTTGTGCGCACTGATCCAGCACTCCAACGATAGCCTAGCCTGATAGTAGACGAAGGCGATGCAGTGGATAGGGTCTGCTTGGTCACAGCCTCCCCCAGTCGACTGGAATCATATGAAATGAAAAGCTGTGGGGCTTTCCAGTGGCCCTGAGTATGGTGCAGGTAGAAGTACAGGCCCTTTTGAAGTCCAGACTATGGAGAATGGCCACTGCCTTGTCAACCTGGGGCCGTGGAAAGAAGGTAGGGAGCACCACCTCCTTGTTGAGGTGGAAGGCGGATACCACCTTCTGAAGGAATTTTGGGTGGGTGCAAAGCATGACCCTGTTTTGTAGAAACTAGTGTAAGGTGGCTCGGCCACCAAGGCCTGAAGCTCGCTGACTCTGCAAGCAGAGGTGAGCGCCACCAATAAGACAACATACTGAGATAGATAATGCAAATGGCAGTTAGCCAAGGGTTCCAAAGGTGGCTTGGTAAGCTGCGTCAGAACCACATTGAGATTCCATTTTGCCGGAGGCAGCCAGATGGGAGGCTTAGAGCAGCAAACCCCGCATGAATTGGGTGATGAGAGGCTGCACTGAAAGAGGTTTGCGGAAAGCATGCTCAGGTGTACCCTGACTGAGGTGGACTTGAGTCCGGCCTGCAAGAGATGAAGCAAGAACAGCAGCACTGTGTGTACCTAGTAGGAGAACAAGTCAACCCATTGCTCCACACACCATACTGAATCTGCACCACTTAAAGGTTGTGATAAAGAAGCTTATCATAGCTCAGGAAGGAGCTATAGTAAAGGTGAAGTGACTCTGAACAAGCAACCTGTCAGTTCTGGTAGAAATAAGAAACATAATTTTTCTATAAAAGACTACCAGTCCCAGAATGCACCAGGTTTCCAACAGCCATTAGAGGAGCTGAAGTGGGGAAACGTGTGTTCAATCAGGAGGGCTATGAGGTAATCCCCAAGCACTCATCTCAAAGGGCAGGGCCTGATTCAGCACAGCTGCGCTGTGCTAGGGTGGAGCACTCATCTAAGCAGAATAAAGGTAGAGTTTATTCTACAGAGAATTATCCTCAGAATCATCCTCAGTTTCATCTGGGAGATCCTCATCTTGGACAGCTTCATCATCGGGAGGATCATCATAAGCAGAAGCCAGAGCGGACGGACAGAGAGGGCAAGAAACCCTTTGGAAGAAAGAAGAGAAAAGCATTTGGGAGGTCTAAAGGAGTCCAGAGCAGTACGTATACTGGGAGACATTCAAAAGGCAAGCTTACACCATTGGACTGGGGAAAGCCAGAGGAATGGTGCTGCAGAGCTAGGAATCTCCAGACAGTACCTGTGAGGGAGACGGCTGCACTTGGAAGGGACCCTAGGACCCGTGCCAGAAGGTATGTGAAGAGAGATCCAGTGTCCAGGGATCTGGATTGGAAGGCTGGACATAAGAACTGGACTACATACTGGACAGGCTATTTAGAGAGGAACTCTAACAGCAATGGAAGCTCAGGTATGAACACTGATCTATGCCCTAGCTATACCCTTGAAAGACAGCAGGGAAACAAGTATTCACCTGAGAGTGCTCCATTGAGAAATTCCTCTGTGCCAATCCATGATTTTGAACCCATGATTGTTGAAGAAGGGGGAGAAGTCTTAGATACAGGCTGTGAATACATGGATTGCTCTCTGTCTAAACTCCTTTGGTAATTTACTGTTACAAAGTACAACAACCATCACAAAGAAATACAAACTTGTTCTTTAATCTACTCAGAAAAGCTCCTGAGTAGGATTTTGAGCCACGCAGTAGAAAGCAAGCCAGCTAAGGGGTTTCAGCTGGGTAACTGCTAGCAATTGAGCCTTACCTAATTGCTTGTGAGCTCTGAGGAAATCACTTCTGAGTCTATGTGTGAAGATATAAGAAGTTAACCTGAAAAGAAGAGTTTTTCCCTACTTTGTGGGTTTTGTTTGTTGATTAAAGCACTGCTAAGAAAATATTAGCTAGAGCCTACAGAAAAGACCAGTTTGTTACCAACCAGGTCTTTATTCTTTTGCTTTGATTGCCTGACAAGTTCAACTGTTGTTTTCCTGATTTTGTTTTTCTAACACTGAAAGCAAGTATCCTGTTTTATGTGCTACCAAGCATATCTGTGTTGGGAGAAATAACCCCATAAATAAATATCTTATTGGCTTTACACTCAAGCACAACTAATTATTGTGAGCGGCTGTGTCTGGTGTGAATGGACTGCATTTCCCCCAATCCCTTGCAAATCATATTGATATATGCCTTTGCCAAGACTGTGAACATTCTCACCCAGGCACCCGTCTGACAAGGTGTAGGCTCATTTCGTGGAGTTCTTACGGGAGACCGGGAGGTTGAAGGGTGCTAGGGTGACCCGTTCAGCAGCTATGCTGTTAGTGACAGGCACCTCAGGTTGGGGTGGAGAAGTGAGTCTCCTCCTGGGTCAGTAGTCCTGGGGCACTCCCCAGAGGAACCGGGAGCTCCGTCAAGAGGCGGAGCAATAGGGAAAACCAAGGCTGTCTGGGCCACCAGGATCATGGAAGCCTTGTCCCAAAGGACCTTGAAGAGGGTCCAGGCAATTAGTGGAATAGAAGGCATACAGAAGGCCTTCTGACCACGAGACGAGGAAGTCATTTGCTGCTATCCGGGACAGGTGCGGTTGGAGACAGCAGAAGCAGGGCAGCTGAGCATTGGCTGGACTGGCAAAGAGGTCCAAACTTGGGGTTCCCCATAGTCGGAATAGCCACTGCGCCACCCTGGAGTCTAGGTGCCACTCGCGCGGTTGGAGGACCCAGCTCAATCTGTCTGCTAGGGCATTGGTCCTGGTCCGGAAGGCAAACTGCCCTGAGGAGCATTCCCTGGCTGATCGCATACAAGCAGAGGACTACTGCCTCCTGGCAGAGGTAGTAAGACTCTGTGCCCCCTTGTTTGTTCAAGTAGAACATTGTGACCTGGCTGTCCATTTGGACCAGCACCGACTGTTGCTGCAGGCAGTGTTGAAAGGCATTGATCGCCACAAAAATGGCTCTGAGCTCCAGGTTGATCTGCTGCTGGCTTTCCTCGAGAGACCAGTTGCCCTATGTGTGCAATTCCTCGCAGTAGGCACCCCAGCCCAGTAGGGAGGTGTCTGTAGTGAGGACCCTCTGGGAGTTTGGGTGTCGAAAGGGCATGCCCTTCTGCAGGTTCTGTGCATCCTGCCCCAATCGAGTGACTATGCTAGTTGGCGGGACACCAAGATCCTCTTCCGGAGCCTGCCTGTGGCCCAAGTTCACTGTGAGCGGAGGCACCACTGTGCTGCCCGCATGTGGAGGCAGGTGTTGAGGACCACATGGACTGTGGAAGCCATGTGGCCTAGGAGGCAGAGCATGGACCACACTGACACAGCGTGATGGCGCTGCACCTCGGTCGCCAGGGCCTTGAGGCTATCCTCCCTGTCCAGGGAGAGGAAGGCCCTGGCTTGGAGGATGTCCAGACAAACCTCTATGAACTCCAGATCCTGGGTTGAAGTGAGGTGGGATTTGGGGTGGTTTATCACAAATCCCAGATGTAGGACCTTGATGGTGCGGGCCGTGGTCTGTTGCACCTCTGAAGCCGTGTCTCCTTTTACTAGCCAGTCGTCCGGGTAGGTGAAGACAAAGGCCCCTTGGAGACAAAGGTAGGCGGCCACCATTGCCAGGCATTTGGTGAAGATTCTTGGTGTGGAGGCTAGGCCAAAGGGTGGTACCCTGTACTGGTAGTGGCCGCCCCTGACTATGAACCTTAGGTACCGCTTATGGTTGAGGTGAAAAAGGATGTGGGTATAAGCATCCTTTAGGTCCAAGGAGCATAGCCAATCTCCCTGCTAGAGGTAGGGCAGCAAAATTCCAAGGGAGAGCATTTGAACTTCTCCCGCACCAGGAATTTGTTCAAGTTTCGCAAGTCCAGGATGGGTTTTAGGCCTCCTGTTCTTTTTGAGACCAGAAAGTACCTGGAGTAGAACCCCTTTCCTCTTAAGTGGTGTGGTACGGGCTCCCCAGCCCTGTCCTTGAGAAGGCCTGCAAGTTTCTGCAGTAGAAGGGCCTGGTGCAGGGGAGTCCGAGGTGCTCTCCTGGAAGAAAGGGGGAGAGGCATCTGATCCAGGTGAAGGAGGTAACCTTTACTGACCAACTGAAGAGCCTAGGAATTGGTGGTGATGGCAGTCCACCGGTGGGCAAAATGAACCAGGCGTCCCTCCCCCCGTTGGTAGCTGGTCCCCTATGGGTAGACAGGTTATGCTCCTGGAGTCAAAACCCTGACCCAGTCTAAGCTGGAGCTGGTGTCTGGCGCTTGGGGTCCTTAGGCTTGTGGGGGCTCTGGCCTGTTCCCTTGCCCTGATGATCCTGCTGTGGAGTCTGGGGGGGCTTGGTAAGGGAGATGGCCTCGGTACGTTTCCCTTTCTCGCGGCTCTGTTAAGCCCGCTGGGGCTGATGGGAAAAAGGAAATGCCTGTTTCCCCATCAGCCCTGGCAGGATTAACAGAGCCGCGAGAAACTCTCTTTGCGGCTCTGAAGCCGGCGCCGAGGGGACTGAGTCAGGGAGGGCTCTGCCAGACCGGGGGGGGGGGGGCGCGAAACACTTGATTCAGCCGCTGCCATGGCGGCAGTGGCAGCAGCCAGTGTTTTTATTTAAAATTTTCCCTGGGGTGAGGGGGGTTAGGACTGGTAATGGGCTATGGGGGGGGGGGTTAGGACTGGAAGTGGGCTATGGGGGGGCTAGGACTGGAAATGGGCTGATGGGTGGTGGGTTAGGACTGGTAATGGGCTATGGGGTGCAAAGACTAAAAATGGGGTGATGGGGGGTTAGGACTGGAAGTGGGCTGATGTGGGGGTTAGGACTGGTAATGGGCTATGGGGGGGCTAGGACTGGAAATGGGCTGATGGGCGGTGGGTTAGGACTGGAAGTGGGCTGATGGGGGGTTAGGACTGGTAATGGGCTGTGGGGGGTGCAAAGACTAAAAATGGGCTGATGGGGGTTAGGACTGGTAATGGGCTATGGGGGGGGCTAGGACTGGAAATGGGCTGATGGGCGGTGAGTTAGGACTGGAAGTGGGCTGATGGGGGGTTAGGACTGGTAAAGGGCTAGGGGGGAGCTAGGACTCGTAATGGGCTGGGGGGTTGCTAGGACTGGAAATGGGCTGAGTGGAAGGGGAGGGCTTGAACTGCAAATAGCTGATGGGGATGGGGGCTTGGAATGGAAATGGGTTGTGAGGGGAGCTAGGACTGGAAATGGGCTGAGTGGGGGGAGCTAGGACTGGAAATGGGCTGATAGAGGGGCTAGAATAGGACTGGAAATGGGCTGATGGAGGGGCTAGGATAGGACTGGAAATGGGCTGATGGAGGGGCTAGGATAGGACTGGAAATGGGCTGTTGAGATTGGAAATGGGCTGTGGTGGGGTTTGGATTGAAACGGACTCGTGGAGGGGCTAGAACTGGAAGTAGGCTCATGGGGGGCTTGGATTGGAAATGGGCTGAGTGGAGGGGAACTAGGATTTGACATCGGCTGATGGTAGGGCTAGGAAAGGACCAGAAATGGGCTGATGGGGGGCTGGGTTTGGAAATGAGCTGATGGAGGGACTCGGATAGGACTCAAAATGGATGGGGGAGCTAGGACTGGAAATCGGCTGATGGGGGCTAGGACTGGAAATGGGCTGATGAGGGGACTAGAAGGGAGCGGATGCTGGGTGGGGCTGGAACTAGAAGGAAGCTGATGTTGCAGGAGGATTAGAATGGGATGGGGCTGGGAAAGTGAAATGGAGAGGGGAAAAATATTTTGTGTGGAAGAAAAATCTACAATTGGCTGGGTACTGGGAGAGTATTATTATTTATTTATTTATTTTATTAACATTTCTTATATACCGCACTATTTGACATCAGCACGGTTTACAAAGAACAAAAACATCCGACAAATTGCATGTCTGGTCATTACAATTAACAGGATATGGAACTTGGTTAAGTGGGGATTGAGGATGGAGGGGTAAAACTTGAGTGGATGAAATAGGAATTAGGAAAGAGCAAAAGGAGAAAGATTAGTATGTTAAAGCAGATGTAGAGAAAGAATGGAAAAAAAACTAGGAGAGAAGAAAGGTCAAATGGACAGCAGACGATGGAGAGTTAGCAGAAGAAATGAAGAAACCAGAAGAAAGTGGCTGGAGCAGTTGCAACTAGAAAAAAATACACATAAGGTAGAAAAAATATCTCTTTATTTTGAATTTATTAACTGAAATATGGCAGCTCTGGGAAATGTGCATCATTAACGTCTGTGCTTTGTTTAGTACAAGAGGAAATTAATTTATAGTTTTATTTCTACAGTGTTGTACATTCCAAGTTTGGCTTTTGGGGTTCCCAGTTAGCATAGTTACTCACCTGTAACAGGTGTTCTCCAGGAGAAGCAGGAATCAATCCTCACATATGGGTGACGTCTGCACTGACGGAGCCCTCGTGTGGAGCATTTCCCCAGCTTTCAAAGAAAGATTTTGAGAATGCAGCACGCATGCGCAGCCCCCTTCCCACCCAAGGGTGCCATCTTGCTCAGTCTTTTTAGCTATGATGACATAGATAAAAGACAGCAAAAATGAAAATGAAGTATATGACTGCAACTCCAGGGGAGGAGGGAGGGTCGTGAGGACTGATTCCTGCTTCTCCTGGAGAACACCTGTTAAAGGTGAGTAACTACGCTTTCTCCAAGACCAAGCAGGAAGTCAGTCCTCACATATGGGACTCCCCAGCTCTAGGCTACGGTGAACCCAGAGCTGAAAAAATGGCTCCCTCTCAAGAGCCTCAGCATCCTTGATAAGAATTTTCTCTGAGAACACACCCCGTATGGTAGCCCAACACAAGGGCCGGAGGGTAGGAGTTGCCTAAACCTCAAAAGAGATTACAGAGTACTGCCTGGCCGAAAACACTGTCCCATCAGGACTCTCTCTCCAGGCAGTAATGGGCTGCAAAAGTCTGGCTTGAAGACCAAGTTGCGGCCTGGCAGATGTCTGCCAACGGAACAGAGCGGAGATGAGCTACTGACGCGGCTTTTGCCCTGAAACAGTGGACCGTGACCTGACCCTGCAAGGGGAGGTCGGCTGCCTTGTACGCCCAGGCGATGCAATCTGCTACCCAAGTGGACAACGTACGCTTGGAGACAGGTAACACCATCTTATTAGGGTCAAACGAGACGAAGAGCTGAGTAGCCCTTCGATGCTCCCGCGTACACCCTTTTATAGTAAAAGGGTATGCAAGACTGTTTCAGCCCGGCTGGCATGTGGCCTGGGAAAAAAAGGTCGGAAGAACCACCTCCTGATTGAGGTGGAAAGAGGAGACCACTTTTGGGAGGAACTTGGGATGGGTCCGTAGGACCACCCTGTTCCTACAGAACCACGTGTATGGTCTATCAGAAACCAGAGCTTGCAGTTCACTCACACGTCTGGCCGAGGTAAGAGCCACCAGGAAGAGTGCTTTCCAAGAAAGGAAGCACAAATGGTGAGTAGCCATCGTCTCAAATGGTGGGCGAGTAAATTGCTGCAAGACCACGTTCAAATCCCACTCAGTCGCCGGTGGACAAACCGGAGGCTTGAGTAGAAGCAGACCTCTGAGAAATCTGGACACCAAGGGGTGAACCGACAGACTGTCCGTCCACCGGTGAGTGGTGCACTGACAAAGCACTGAGGTGGACCCGAACAGAGTTAGACTTAAGTCCTAGGTCTGAAAGGTGAAGTAGATACTGCAGTACTACTGGCACAAGGCAAGGAAAGGATCTTCACTGCGCTGAGCACACCATATCGTAAACCTACGCCACTTGAGGGCATAGGACTTTCTGGTGGACTGCCTCCTACAGGCCAAGACCACCTCCTCAACCTCCTTAGGCAGACGTAAGGGAGCTAGCACTATCCTTTCAGCCGCCTGGCCATCAGATTGAGGGAGCTGAGATTGGGGTGCAGAAGAGTACCCTGCTGTTGAGACAGGAGATTGTGTTGCAGCCCCAGAGGGAACGGAGCTTCTACCTCCAACTGCAGGAGACGTGGAAACCACGGCTGCCTCGGCCATCTGGGGGCTACCAGAATCACCGAGACCTTGTCCCGGAGGATCTTGAACAGCGTTTGGGCCACCAGGGGCGTGGGAGGAAACGCATACAGGAGGCCCATAGACCAAGGAATTAGAAAAGCATCTGCTGCCATCCTCAGGGGATGCGGCTGTCTGGAGCAAAACCTGGGCAGCTGACGGTTCAGTGTACTGGCAAGGAGATCGATGGATGGAAGTCCCCATCGGAGGAAGATCTGCTGGACCACCAGTGGATTCAACTGCCATTCATGGGGCTGGAGAATCCTGCTTAGCTTGTCTGCTAGGAAGTTCTCCTGACCAGGTAGATAAACTGCTTTGAGAAACATGCCTTGTTTGACCACAAAGGAGCAAAGGTCTAGTGCCTCCTGACATAGGAGCCTGGACCCTGTGCCTCCTTGTTTGTTCACGTAGAACATTGCTACCTGATTGTCCGCCTGAACTAGGACAGACTGTTGAGAGAGAGCATGGCAGAAGGTTTGCAGAGCTAAGCGGATTGCTCGCAGCTCTAAAAGGTTGATCTGCTGTGTGGCCTCCCAAGGGGACCACAGGCCTTGAATGCACGTGCCCTGGCAATGTGCACCCCAGCCCTTTAAGGATGCATCTGTCGTCAGTACCCTGGTGTGTGTTCGAGCCTGAAAAGGTGCACCTTTGAGAAGATTTGGCAGATGTAGCCACCACTGTAAGGAGTTCAGAAGTCGTCTGGACACCTTTACTCTGTCTCGAAGGTCGCCGGTGGCTTGTGTCCACTGATCTCTGAGGCACCATTGAGCAGCCCGCATGTGCAGACGGGCATCCGGGGTCACATGTACAGTGGATGCCATGTGGCCCAGAAGCCGCAGGTAGTGCCTGGTGGAAACATGAGAATTGCTTTGGAACTGGTTGGCCAACTCCATCAGTCTGCGGGCTCTGTCCTCGGGCAAGTAAGCTCTTGTCTGAAGGGTGTCTAGTCTCGCCCCTATAAACTCTAGCTTCTGAGAGGGGAGCAAAGTGGACTTTGCGCAGTTTATGACAAAGCCCAGATGCTGAAGAAGAGAGACAGTGTGAAGAGTGACCTGTTGGGCCTCCTGGAGTGAATGGCCCCTGATTAGCCAGTCATCCAGGTACGGGAAGACAAAAATCCCCTGATTTCTGAGAAACGTCGCCACCACCGCCAGGCATTTTGTGAAAACCCTGGGGGCAGAGGTCAGGCCAAAGGGAAGCACCCTGTATTGAAAGTGGCTCCCTCCCACCACAAATCTGAGATATTGTCTGTGGTCTGGATGGATGAGGATGTGAGTATAAGCATCCTTTAGGTCTAAGGAGCATAGCCAGTCTCCCTGCTGGAGGTAGGGCAGCAGTATCCCAAGGGTAAGCATCTTGAACCTTTCCCTCTCCAGAAACTTATTCAGGTTTTGCAAGTCTAGGATAGGTCTGAGGCTTCCTGTTCTCTTTGGTATTAGGAAGTACCTGGAGTAGAAGCCTTGCCCTTCCAGGTGGTGTGGCACCGGTTCCACCGCCTGTTCCTTTAAAAGACTTGCAACTCCTGAAGGAGGAGGTTCCTTTGTAGAGGGAGTCTTGTAGGCTCCCCTGGATAGTAGGAGGGGGTAGCTGGTGGAAATGGAGCATATAGCCCTTCTGGACTATGCTCAGTACCCAGGTATCCCCTGTGATGGCGGTCACCTGTTGGCGTACAGGGTCAGCCGACCCCCAGTGCCGAGTGGAACCACCGGCAGAGGAGAGGCTATGCTGTGGGAGTCAAAACCCTGCTCCCTGCTGTGTAGGAGCCAGAGCTGGCGGCTTGGGGGTTTTCTGCCTACGGGGCCCATGTCCCTGCCCCTTGGCCTGCTGGCCCTGTTGGGGAGCTGGAGAGGCCTGATACTGAGAGTAGGTTTTGTAGGCAGCGCCCTTCCTCGAGAAAGAGTAGTTACTCACCTGTAACAGGTGTTCTCCAGGAGCAGCAGGAATCAGTCCTCACATATGGGTGACGGCGCCGACGCCGACGGAGCCCTCGCGGAGCAATTTCCCCAGCTTTCAAAGAAAGCCTTTGGGAATTGCAGCGCGCATGCGCGGTCCCCTTCCCGCCCAAGGGTGCCATCTTGCTCAGTCTGATGACATAGCTAAAAGACAGCAAAAAAATTAGCAAAAACGAAATGATAGGACTGCAACTCCAAGGGGAGGAGGGAGGGTTGTGAGGACTGATTCCTGCTGTTCCTGGAGAACACCTGTTACAGGTGAGTAACTACTCTTTCTCCAGGACCAAGCAGGAAGTCAGTCCTCACATATGGGACTCCCTAGCTTAAGGCTACCGGAGACCTCAAGCGGAAAAATGAGCTCCCTCTAGCTCAGTAGCACAGAAGGAAGGAATCTTCTCTGAAAACGCCCCCGAACGGTAGCCCAACACCAGGGCCGGAGGGTAGGAGTTGCCTAAACCTCAAAGAGATTATGGAGGACTGCCTGACCGAAAGCACTGTCCCTGCGGGACTCCCTCTCCAGGCAGTAATGGGCCGCAAAAGTCTGGCTTGAAGACCAAGTAGCGGCCCGGCAGATGTCTGCCAACGGAACAGAGCAGAGATGAGCCACTGACGCAGCCTTCGCCCTGACACGATGAGCCGTGACTCGACCCTCCAACGAGAGGCCGGCTGCCCCATAAGCCCCGGCGATACAGTCAGCGACCCAGATGGACAAAGTACGCTTGGAGACAGGTAGCCCCAACTTATTGGGGTCAAAAGAAATGAAGAGCTGAACAGCCCTCCTATGCTCCCGCGTACGGTCAAGGTAGAAGGACAAGGCCCTCCTACAGTCCAGGGTATGCAGGACCATTTCAGCCCGGCTGGTGTGCAGCCTGGGAAAGAAGGTCGGAAGAACCACCTCCTGGTTGAGATGAGAAACCACTTTTGGAAGAAACTTAGGGTGAGTCCGTAAGACTACCCTATTCCTGTAGAACCTAGTGTAAGGAGGATCAGACACTAGGGCCTGCAGTTCACTAACGCGCCTAGCAGAGGTAAGGGCTACCAAGAACAAGGTTTTCCAGGAAAGAAAACGAAGAGGGCAGGTAGCCATAGGTTCAAAGGGCGGACAGGTAATCCGCTGCAAGACCACATTCAGATCCCATTCAGGGGCTGGTGGGCGCAAAGGAGGCTTAAGGAGAAGAAGGCCTCGGAGAAAACGAGCCACCAAAGGGTGGTTGGAAAGAGGCCTGCCATCCACCGGTGCGTGATGCGCAGAGAGAGCACTGAGGTGGACCCTGACAGAGTTGGACTTAAGGCCCAGATTGGAGAGGTAAAGCAAATATTGCAAGACCACTGCCACCAAGCAGGAGAAGGGATTCTCAGACTGCTGAGCACACCACACGGAGAACCGACGCCACTTAAGAGCGTAGGACTTCCGGGTGGAGGGCCGCCTGGAGGCCAAGACGACCTCTTCCACCTCCCGAGGCAGCAGGAGGGGAGCAAGGACTACCCTTTCAGCAGCCAGGCCATCAGATGAAGGGACCGGAGGTTGGGGTGTAGGAGAGTCCCCTGATCCTGTGACAGGAGATCGGGTTGAAACCCCAGAGGAAGAGGAGTCTCCACCGCCAGCTGCATTAGAAGCGGGAACCAGGGTTGTCTCGGCCACCGGGGAGCCACTAGGATCATCGAGGCTTTGTCTCTGAGAACTTTGAAGAGCGTCCGAGACACCAGTTGCATGGGAGGAAAGGCATACAAGAGGCCTGTGGACCATGGAATCAGAAAAGCATCCGCCGCTACTCTGAGAGGATGCGGTTGTCGAGAGCAGAATCTGGGAAGCTGCCGGTTCAGGGGACTGGCAAAGAGATCCATGGTGGAGAGGCCCCACTTGAGAAAGATCTGGTGAACGACCAATGGATCCAATCTCCACTCGTGAGGTTGGAGGATCCTGCTGAGCTTGTCTGCCAGGCAATTTTCTTGACCTGGGAGATAGACAGCTTTGAGGAGGATGCCGTGAAGGACGGCCCAAGAGCACAGTTTTTGTGCCTCCTGACAGAGAAGGAAGGAGCCTGTGCCTCCTTGTTTGTTCACGTAGAACATCGCAACTTGATTGTCCGTCTGGACCAGCACAGACTGGTGAGAAGTGAGGTGGGAGAAGGCTCTCAGAGCTAGGCGGATGGCTCTGAGCTCCAGGAAGTTTATCTGCTGAGCAGACTCCCAAGGAGTCCAGAGGACTTGAGTACATGTCCCTTGGCAATGTGCTCCCCAACCCAGGAGAGAAGCATCGGTTGTCAGCACCTGAGAAGGCGGAGGAGATTGAAAATCCACTCCCAGCACCAGGTTTGGCAGATGAAGCCACCACCGCAGAGAAGAGACCAGCAGGTCGGATACCTGTACTGAGTCCGCCAGGCTCCCCGTGGCCTGATGCCATTGAGTGCGAAGGCACCACTGAGCAGGTCGCATGTTCAGGTGGGCATTGGGGGTCACATGGACCGTGGAAGCCATATGGCCGAGAAGTCTCAGAAATTGCCTGGCAGAGACCAGGGAATTGCTGTGAAAGTGGCTGGCGAGATCCATGAGCCTGTGTGCCCTGTCTAGAGGCAGGAAGGCCCGCGCCTGAAGTGTGTTCAACCTTGCGCCTATGAATTTGAGATTTTGAGAGGGGAGCAAAGTGGACTTTGCGAAGTTTATGACAAATCCCAAGTGCTGGAGCAGAGTCACAGTGCGATGAGTGGCCTCTTGGGAAGACTGGGCTCTGATGAGCCAGTCGTCCAGGTATGGAAATACAAAAAGGCCTTGAAGTCTTAGATAGGCCGCCACCACTGCTAGGCATTTGGTGAACACCCTGGGGGTGGAGGATAGGCTAAAGGGCAGTACTCTGTACTGGTAATGATTTCCTCCCACAACAAACCTGAGATATTGTCTGTGGTCTGGATGAATAAGGATGTGAGTATAGGCATCCTTTAGATCTAAGGAGCATAGCCAGTCTCCCTGCTGGAGGTAGAGCAGCAGGATTCCAAGGGTAAGCATCTTGAACTTTTCCCTTGCCAGGAACTTGTTGAGGTTTCGCAAGTCCAGGATGGGTCTGAGGCCTCCTGTTCTTTTTGGTATCAGAAAGTACCTGGAATAAAAGCCGTGACCTCTCAGGTGGTGGGGCACCGGTTCCACAGCCTGTTCCTGAAGAAGACTTGCTAACTCCTTTTAGGAGTAAGTCCCTGTGCAGGGGGAGTCTTGGAGGCTCCCCTGGAAAGTAGGAGGGAGGTACCTGGTGAAAGTGTAGAAGATAGCCTTTCTGAACTATATGAAGCACCCAGGTATCTGATGTGATGGCTGACCACCTGTGGGCAGTGGACCAGCCGGCCTCCTGTGCCGAGAGAAACCAGCGGAGGGGAAGAGGCTATGCTGACGGAGTCAAAAACCCCCACCCTGCTGAGCAGGGGCCAGTGTTGTGGGCTTGGGGGCCTGCTGCCTACGGGACCCATTACCCCGTCCCTTGGCCTGCTGACCCTGTTGGGGAGCTGCTGAGGCCTGATAATGAGGGTAGTGTTTATAGGCAGCCGCCTTTCTCGGGTCAAAGGGCTTTTTCCCCGAGCCCTTCTTCTTCTGAGAAGGGGCAGAGGTTTTTCTGGACAGCTGAGTCCTGGTCAGAGTCTCGGTCTCGATCTGTTAAGCCTTTTCAGCCATGGGCTTGCCAAAGAGGTTTTCACCTCTGCAGGGGACATCGACCAACTTGTCCTGTACCCGTGGCTCGAGGTCGGATGACCGAAGCCAAGCCTGTCGGCGGGCACCGATGCCGGCTCCGGCTACTCGAGCCGATGCTTCGAAGCCATCGTAGGCTGCTCGAGAGATAAACTTCGAGCACTCTCGAATACCAGAGGACAAGGCCTGGAACCTCTGCAAAGGTTCCTCGGAGAGACCAGCAGAGAACCCGGCAATTTCTTTTGCCAGGTCTCGGAGATACATGCCCATATAGAGCTGGTAGGTCTGGACTCGACAAGCAAGCATAGAGCCCTGGAAGCACTTCCTACCGAGGGCATCCAGGTTCCGGGCCTCCCGGCCGGGAGGCACCGAGGAGTGCATCTTCTGACTCCTGAGTCGATGCATGGCCGATGCCACCACCATGAAATGGTGCGGTAGTTGTGCCTTTTGGAACCCGGGGCTCTTGCGAACTCGATAAATGGAATCGACCCGCTTGCTTAACACCGGCGCCGACGCCGGGCTCTCCCACATGCGGAAGAGAAGTCGCTCCAGCATCGGAGGGACCGGTACAGTAAAGGCCTCCTTCGGGGGAGAGTCATACTGGAGGGCATCGAGCTCTTCGGCTCCTCCTCGGGATTCGTGGGGAATGCCAAGGCCTTGGCCATATCCCGCACGAAGTCCGAGAACCGGGTGTCCTCCGGGGGGGGGACCGTCTCCGAGGTTCGGACTCGGGCGAGTCCGATGGGACGCACCGAGTCCGAAAAGTACCGGGTGACTCTTCGTCCTCCGTCTCCCAGACTGATTCCTCGGAGGAGGAATCGAGCAGCTCCGGTCAGGCGGGCACTGATGCCCTCCGCCCCGACGCCGAGGGTGTCGGCGTCGACGACCTCGGTCCCGAACGGGAGGCCGAGGGAGACCGTGACCGAGGATCGACTCGAGCTCGCATGGACTCGAGGATCGGCTCGGTCTCTGGGGTTGACTTGGACGTCGACGTCCCGGTGGTCGGGGCAGATGCACCGGCGAGGCCAGCGATCAATGCCTGCTGCTGGTCCATGAAGGCAGCTAAACTGCTCTCCAAGGCCGTCAACCTGAGTCCGAGCTCAGGAGACCCAGCAGCCCCCGACTCGGGCCCCGATGGTGTCGGGCCCGACGTCGGCTCCTTCGGAGGAGAGTCCACGAGGACTACAGTACTCACGTGTCCAGGAGACTCCATCTCAAGACGAGGATGTTTCGAAGGCCTCTCTGACTCCGAGGACCCGGGACGGCTATCGGGGCTATGCGACCTGGCCCTCGAGGAACCAGGAGCGTCCACCGATGCCGCCCTCGTGGGTTTCTTCTTCCTATGATGTTCCCGGGCAGGAGACCCCCGCTCAGAGGAACTCCGACGATGCTCAGGACCGGAGTCCCGGGACGTCGAAGCCTCTGACGAGGTCCGGGCCCGGCCGGACGCGGAGTCAGAGAAGATTCGTTCTTTTTGATGCTGTCGACTCCTCAACGCTTTTGAGGACATCTTGCCACACAGACCACAGATCATCGGGTCTTGATCGGGTCCGAGGCAGCGGAGGCAGCAGTCGTGTGTGTCGGTAAGAGACATAAGTTTCTTACACCAATCACACTTTTTAAACCCGCTGGCAGCCATCGGGGGAAAAAGGGCCCCTGCGAGGTCAAAAGACAGGGCTGCCAGTGAAAAAGAAAAATGGCGCGAATGCTAGTCACGAAGGACAAAAACCGAAAAATAAAGAACGGACCCGATACCGGCGTAGCGGGTCCGGGCGGGAAAAGGATCCGGCGTCGAACCGAGAAAAGAATAGTAAATAAAATCAACTTTTTCTGCGGCGATCACAAACAGCGTCTGTAGGGCTCCGCGGAAAAAAGAAGACTGAGCAAGATGGCACCCTTGGGCGGGAAGGGGACTGCGCATGCGTGCTGCAATTCCCAAAGGCTTTCTTTGAAAGCTGGGGAAATTGCTCCGCGAGGGCTCCGTCGGCGCCGACGTCACCCATATGTGAGGACTGACTTCCTGCTTGGTCCTGGAGAAAAAGGGCTTCTTTCCCGAACCCTTCTTTTTGTGAGAAGGGGCAGAAGTCTTTCTGGACAGTCTTGTCCTGGTGAGAGTCTCGGTCTCAATTTCTGCAGCCTTTTCAGTCTTGGGCTTGCCGAACAGGTTGTCACCTCGACACGGGACATCGACCAACTTGTCCTGTACCCATGACTCTAGGTCCGACGACTGTAGCCAGGCCTGACGGCGTGCACCGATGCCGGCCGCGGCTACCCGGGCCGAATCTTCGAAGCTGTCATATGCTGCTCAAGATATAAACATCGAGCACTCCCAGATCCCTGAAGACAAGGCTTTGAATCTCTGCAAGGGTTCCTCGGAAAGGCCAGCCAAGAACCTGGCAATCTCCTTTGCCAGGTCCCGTAAGTACATGTCCATGTACAGCTGGTAAGTCTGGACACGGCAAGACAGCATAGAGCCCTGGAAGCACTTTCTACCGAGGGCATCCAGGTTCTGGGCCTTCCGGTGCCCAAGGAGTGCATCTTTTAACTTTTCAGCCTGTGCATGGTCGATTCCACAACCATGGAGTTGTGCGGTAGCTGTGCCTTTTGGAACCCAGGCTCTTACGGACTCGATAAATGGAATCGACCCGCTTGCTCAGAACCGGTGCCAAGGCCAGTGCTTCCCACATACAGAAGAGCAGCCATTCCAGCATCGGAGGAACCGGAACAGTAAAGAAAATCATACTGGAGGGCATCGAGCTCTTCGGCTCGAGGCTCCTCTTCGGCATCTGCCAGGAATGCCAAAGCCTTGGCCATGTCCCTGACGAAATCCGAGAACTGGGTATCCTCTGGGGGGACCTTCTCCAAGGCTCGGACTCTAGGGAGTCCGACAGGACGCACCGGGTCCGGAAGGTGTCAGCAGACTCCTCATCCTCCGTGTCCCATGCCGACTCCTCTGAGGAGGAATTAAGCGGCTCCGGCCGTGTGGGCCTTGATGCCACCCACCCCAACACCGAGAGCACCGGCGTCGACGACCTCGGCCCCACACGGGAGGTCAAGGGAGACCTTAGCCGAGTATCGACTCGAGACTTAATGGACTTGAGGATCGGCTCGGCCTCTGGGGTCGACTTAGACGTCGAGGACCCGGTGGTCGGGGCAGATGCACCAGTCAGACCAGCAATCAGTGCCCGCTGCTGCTCCATGAAGGCAGCCAGGATGCTCTCTAGGGCCGTCAACCTGAGTCCAAGCTCAGGAGACTCCGCAGCCCTCGACTCGGAGCCCGAAAGGAGGGGCTCTTCCGAAGGGATGGGCTTCACCTTAACCGGGATGGAACCAGGCTGCTGGCATTAACCTTTAAAAAGGAGATAGAGCAGCTTTTAAACTAGATAATAGGGGAAAGCCGACAGTCGCCCAAGAGCAGATGGTTCGGAAGAATGTATCCTTGAAGGATACTACCAAAAGCAAAGAGGTTCCAAAAAAGAGTAAAGTAGACCAAATGCCCTCGAGTATGGAGCAGACAGAGCTTAAAGATCCCAAATTACCCATGTCTACCAATAGCCAAATTAATATGAATAAAAGACAGTCTCTAAAATGCTTGTATGCAAATGCTAGAAGTCTAAAAAATAAGATGGGAGAGTTAGAATATATAGCACTAATTAAGAGGCATGTTTACTAAAAGTTAGTGTATGCAAATATTTATGCAAATGAGGCCCCGCACCGAGTCTCCGCACAGAGCCCCGCACCCCCCCTTGGGCCGCCCCTGCCGTCGGCATCACCCATATGTGAGGGCTGACTTCCTGCTTGTTCCCGGAGAAGTTCTATTATCACCTTGTACGAACCTAGTCGCTTATTTTGATCAGGGATAGAAATCAGGTTGGCTCTATCATCGGCAAAGTTTTTCCACTTACAGGATACAACAAACAAAACAATTATTGGCTTAGGCTCTATAATGTGGAATGCTCTGCCCTGGAACTGCGTAATCTGAATTCATACTTACAAGTTCATCAAGCCTTAAAAATTTGGATGTTTCAGATTAGCTCAGGTAAATTACTGAATGATTCATTTTATTTGAATTCTATCTATGAGCTGGGGCACATTCGACATCCCTTCGAATACACAACTCTCCAAGATCATCACTGCCCTCAACACCAGCACTGCGCCCACAGACCCCTGCCCAGTATCCTGGATCAAAGCAACGAAAGAAAACCTGACACAAGTCATACGGAAAATAGTAGACAACTCACTCTCCAAAGGAACAATGCCAAACTCCCTGAAGCTAGCCACAATACGTCCAATCCCCAAGAAAACCACATTGGCTAAAACCGACCCCGCCGCCTACAGACCCTTATCAAGCTTACCATTCCTATCCAAGATCATCGAAAAAACAGTCCAACAACAATAACACCACCACATCGACATCCACAATCCCCTGGACCCCAACCAACATGGCTTCAGACCCAACCATGGGGTTGAAACCATACTGATTCAGCTATTCGACAGCCTGCTAAGGACGATCGACAACACCAAAATGGGCGTCCTTATGATATTCCTTGACATCTCCTCAGCATTCGACACTGTGTGCCACACATTACTAACCAAACTACAGGAGGCGGGCCTACACAGCACCACCTTGAACTGGTTTACATCTTACCTCACCAACAGACAGCTACAAGTCAAGTGCGGAACAAAGACCTCTCAACCATTCAGAGCCACTCAGGGAGTCCCACAAGGCTCAGCTCTCTCAGCCCTGCTCTTTAACATCTACGTACAACCCATCTGCGCCATCATCAAGAAACACAAGATTCAATATACCATATACGCAGATGACATAATGATATACACACCAATCAAACTGGACAACCCGAACTACTCCAACATAGCAAACTGCTTCCAACAAATGGCAAACTGGCTACAGGAAAACAACCTAGCAATAAATTACAACAAAACGGAAGCGCTATTCATCACAAGAAACCAGAAATTCTCACCATCGGCCACCATCAACCTGAATGACACCATCATACCAGTAAGACAGAAAATAAAATACCTGGGTGTAATGCTCGACAAGGACCTTAACCTCCAGTCCCACATTGCAAAAACAACAAAGAGCGCTTACATCAAAATGAGGACAGTCAGCAGGCTCAAACCCATCCTCGCCCACGAACACTTCCGAACAGTATGTCAGGCCATAATCACTCCCACTCTAGACTACTGCAATCACATCTACCAAGGACTACCAAAAAAGACAACAAAACCACTACAGCTAGCATAAAACGCAGCCGCACGACTCATAACGAACTGCACAAATTACAACCACATCACTCCCATACTATACCACCTACACTGGCTCCCAATCAGCTCACAAATCCAATTCAAAGTCCTACTACACACATTTAAAATAATACACAACCTTTCAGCCGACAGCTTACAACCACTCATAAAAACAGATGACAACAAGAGACCAAGAAGAAAAGCAACCCTAGACACCATCAGAACTCCAAAGGAATTTGCTAGAACAAAGCAAGCCACCTCAAGGAGGGCCTCTCCCTGGCAGCACCCGCTATATGGAACTCCATGACAGACCAACTAAGGTCAACCAAGAACCTCAAAGACTTCAGAAAACTTCTTAAGACTGCCCTATTCACAGAACATTTCAAGGACCTCACATTAATGGATCCTATTCACTACATTCATAACAATTCAGGATCTTGATCCCAGCGCAACTTACAAACAGCCTCATTATTGTATATATGTATATGGTTCATTATGTAAATAGCTCACCGAAAAATCTAACTCACTGCACCACACACTACTCTACTCAATTCTCCCACTGCATGCTATAGACACATTATTATGTTTGTTTGATTGTTTGAAGTGCCAAAACCGCCTTGATTTAAATGATAAGGCGGTATACTAAATCCGTCTAAATAAATGAAATAAATATTTTTACTTTGAACTATATTGACAATGTAATGGTATATTTAAGCCATTTATTTAGGTATTTTCTCTCTAGGCAGTTATGTTTTCATGTTTTGATTTTGTGTGTTTTAGAATCCGCTTTGAGCTGCAAGATTAAAGCAGAACATAAATGCACATAATAAATAAAATTAAATTAAATCAAGCACTTCTAAGTCTAGACTTGCCCAGAACACTGGGATAGGACTCAGCGCCACATTATTAAACATAAGAAATGAGATACTGGGTCATACTAAAATCCATCAAGTCTAGTATCCTCTTTCCAACAGTGCCAATCCAGGTCACAAGAACCTAGCAGGTTCCCAAAAGGCACATAGGTTCCACAATGCTTGTCCTGGGGCAAGCCGTACATTTCCCAGTTTCCCGAGTCCTTGAAATCTCAATCATTTAGCATGCAAAAGAGAATGAAACCTGCTTGCCAACCGATAGGCAGCATAGTCCAGAGAGAATGACCTTTTAGACAGTCATTTAAAGGGACAGCTAAAAAGAGTATGTTTTACTTTTTATTACAGCTTCAGCTCCTTATTTGGCAGCAGAGTAACTGCAATCAACTTCCTTGGATGCTCTCATCTTCAGTCTGCAGCACCATGGGTCTTTTCTCTGGAGAGAGTGTTCTCTATCTTTGCTTCAGAAGCATCCTATCCTGGGATGCAGTCTGCTTTGAATATTAGGTTTCTCCTTGCTTACAGATTTCTGGCTACCGCTGTATCTCTCTTCAGAAATTCTTAGGTTTGGTGCCACTAGCACAAACCAAGCATGCCCACCATCTTTTGAAATGTAACAGCTGTCTGACAAATGCTCTAGATGGTCATTAACATTATAAATTTAGCACAGTATGGAGGAAGGATATACGCAAACGCCATAATACCTTGAGAGCTGAAGCTAGGTCTAACACTTGAAATGACAAGAGGAAGTATCAAGCCAAAGTAAAGTAAAAAATCTTTTTGTTTTCAGCTGGGTCTGGTTCTAAGTAAGGTGAAAGTTTACTTACCGTTAATTTCCTTTTCTGTAGTCCTGCTAGAACACCGACAGAAAGAGCTAGACAGGAACACACCATGGAATTAAGGACATTTTATTGAGAAACTGCAGATGAGCCCAACACATTTTTCGGCCAATGCCCTTCTTCAGGGGACAACCACCTCCAAAAATAATAAAAACAAACAACTAATACACATATCCCAATAAGGTAGAAACCGATAAAAACAGGAACCAAAAAATGACATGGTACAAATAAGTCGTAATACATACAGTACATACACACAAACACACACATATATATATATGGATCATATGTATGACAATAGAAAATGCCTAAAAAAATAGAAAATATATATATAACGAAATATACTCACTAAAGATCAATTGATAATTATGATTTGAATGTCATTCATTACATTATCACAGAACCAAGACACAAACACGATACAATAATGCTCTCAAAAACATATATATATAAATTGGGTGGGGGCCCAAAGGCCTCAAAAGTCACTCAGAACTTGATGCAAGGTAAGAAGAATAATTGGAAATACAGACATCTGAAACAGTAAGTGGGGAAGGGAAAAAAGAGGTTAGGGAGAACTATTATGCTGAACTAAGCTGCCTTAAAACCAATATGATATCAAAACTAAACTTGTCATAAAACCAATGTTATTAAAAAAGCATAAAAAAATGTTATATACAATAAAATGGTGGCAATACATGAGCAAAAAGTGTTAAGTTTCTATGTTTCTATAAAAGAAAAAAAAGACCACTCGTAGTGGTTGATATGGAAGGCCATGTGGTCTTTCTGTATCATGTTTCTATATTTCAAAGTTTAAGTGGTGATATCCATATGTAGACTCCAGGTAATATTCAAAGAAAATGATTTAATTGTACCACTTAGTGGAACTGTCATAGGAGACCATATTTGTGTGAAAGGAAAAAGTAGTGACTTATCCTATAAAAATAGATCAGTCTTGTTGGGTTTGCTGCACCATCTAGGAAGGCAGCTAGTAGAAAGAGTTATCAATGTGTAAGTATACACGCATCTAACAGTATACAAATCAATGTGCGAGGGTCATGCTGAGTACACTAAGGTGCATAATAAATGTCAGCCAATGACGATTATCAGAGACAGCAGGGGACTGCAGGATCAGTGGGAAAAGGACAATTTGCAGGACAAATAACCATCGCCAGTCTAGAACTAAATAAAAAGACTTAGCCGGGGGAAGACACAAAAAAAAAAAAAAAGAGAGCAAAAGCCTTCAGAAAAAACAGCGCTCGAAACAGTACAACAGGGAAAGTGTCATTCTATCTCCCTTTGGTGGGGATACGCTACCTCAAAGCTGGCGTCATCGTGAAAATGAACATTCCAAAAGCTAGATGCATTTTTAGTATGTTGATAAGAGTTGCTATAGAGTCTGCCCACCAATTTAGAGGAAAACGCTGAGGGGATTGAAGAGAATGACGAGAGGATGACATAAAAGAAGGCATGTACCTGTAGCGATTATCCAGCATTAGGACAATCAAGGAGAAAAGGACAGTGCGGTACACAATTTAAAATGAGGACAATGACATCATGTCTGATGTCACCAGGAACCTGAATCAAGGGTCAAGGGGTAAATTAAAACTTAATGACCCCTCAAAAACCTTATGGAAAAATAATAAATAAAAATTGTATGGCGGTCATACCAACAATGGAGGAAACAAGTTGCATGGAGGCATATCAGCTAACGGGGGGGGGGGGGGGGGGGGGAATGTATAAATCTAGGCATTTAGCACCAGTGTAGTCCAAGAGCAGAATCTGCATAATGTAGTGCAATTTAATAATGTTTCTCCGGGAACAAGCAGAAAGTCAGTCCTCACATATGTGAGATGTTGGCACAGACGGAGCCCACGTGGAAGCATCTCCCCAGCTTTCAAAGAAAGCCTTTGGGAGATGCCACCACGCATGCGTGATCCACTTCCAGCCTAAAAGTGCCATCTTACTCAGTCTCCTTTTTCCCCACAGAGCACATCAGACGTTGGTCTGCCCTCTCCTTGAAAAGGTTGATTATTTTGCTATCTGAGTTTCATACTCTGCCTCCGGTTGTACAAGTACTCTTTCCCGCCACACGAGCCTGCTGCTTCAGTATTGGGTCCGTACTCATTTTTCACTTTTTGGTGCCTTTGCATCTTTTCTTCCAACTGGCAGCACCACGGGTCTTCATCCTTGCCGGGGTAATTTTTTCACCCATGGCTACCAGTGGTTTTAAGAAGTGTGATTGGTGTACAAAGATTATGTCTCTCACTGATACACACGACTAATGTCTACACTGCCTTAGGCCAGACCACAATCAAGCAGCCTGTGGTCTTTGTAAAAATATGTCCACCCTTAAGAGCCATCAGCAGTAGCATGACAAGTTTTTCCTAGAGTCTCCGGCACTTCCAAAGGTCAAGGCTTCATCTGAATCCTCGGACTCCCATGGCGCCCCTATGGAACCCAGTCGATGCCATTGGTCTTCAGAAAGGGGGTCTCCCTTGAGGGAACACAACATGAAAAGAAAAAACCCTCAAAGGCAAAATCCTTGGACGGTTCTGACAGGCTGGGTAAATCCTGAATCAGGTCCCAGAGTCCACGTCGCTCATCTGAGGGCTCTGAGCAAGAGCAGCCTACCAAGGTCGCCCAGAAGGAATCGCCCGGAGATCAGCCCTGGACACCCATCCTCGTTGAAGATTCCCCTTCAGAGGAACCAGCGCCAGGCCAGAGTTCCTCGGTGGCTGCACCAAGAGTTGCAGAGCCAACTGGACTGGAGTCCAGAATGGCGGCCCTGGAGCGCAGCCTGTCTGCCTTCATGGATCAGCAGTGGGTGCTGATATCCGGCAAGGCCAGTTCCTCCACCCAGACCACTGGGCCCTCGACGTTGAGAACGTCCCCAGAGGCCAAGCCAATCCTCAGCCGAGGTCTTGATCCAGGTCCCGTTCGATGGGACTGAGATCTTCCCCAGCTAGCATTCGATGGGATCGGGCTCGGGCATGGAGCCCCCGGGTTGCCCTCCTCTCGAGTCTTCAACCGATTACTCGGAATGGGAGATCAAGGATGAGGAGCTCCCTGATACCTGTCGCCACCGTGACGTTCCCTTGGACCCATCCCCCTCCGAGTCTTGATGCTGGTCACCACTCAAGGACATGGCGTTCCTTGTCTTTGTGCGGGATATGTCGAAGGCTCTAGCATTCCCAATGGAATCGGAGGACGACCCTCATATGGAGGAGCTAGAAATCCTCCAATACGAGACTACACTGAGGGAATCATTGACTGTGCCCATTTCACCCATCCTGGAACGGCTCATGTTACACATATGGGAAACATCAGCATCTGTGCCCGCTGTGAGCAAGCGGCTCGACTCGATGTATCAGGTCCTCCGGACCCCTGGCTTCCAGAAAGCACAGCTGCAGCATAACTAACTCCATGGTGCTCCCCAGTAGGGAGGCCTGCACCTTGGACACCCTTGGCAGAAAGTGCTACCAGGATTCTATGCTCATCAGCCGGATCCAGGTCTACCAGCTGTAGATGGGCATGTACCTGAGACCCCTGGCGAAGGA
Source organism: Ichthyophis bannanicus (assembly GCA_033557465.1). Taxonomy (NCBI): domain Eukaryota; kingdom Metazoa; phylum Chordata; class Amphibia; order Gymnophiona; family Ichthyophiidae; genus Ichthyophis; species Ichthyophis bannanicus. The sequence goes on from CM066031.1 coordinate 1,886,647,481, forward strand.
GCTCACCAGGTTCTCGGCTAGTCTCTCCGAGGAACCCCTACTGCAGTTCAGGAACCTGTCCAAAGCTGTCCAAGAGGGCTCCAAGTTCATAATTTGAGCAGCCTTCGACGGCTTTGAGTCAGCGACTAAAGTAGCTGCGGCAGGTATCGGTGCCCAATGCCAAGCCTGGCTACAGCCTTCTGACCTTGAGCAATGGGTTCAAGACAAATTGGTCGACGTCCCATGCCAAGGGGAGAACCTCTTTGACAAACCCAAGACGGAAAAGGCTGCCGAGTTGGAGGCCGAACTCGTGATGAGGACCAGGCTCTCCAAGAAGACTGCTACCCTTCCCCAACGGAAGGGCTTGGGGGGGAAATCCCTTTTACCCGAGGAAAGGGGTTGCTTACAAGAACTACCCACATTTCCAAGCCTCCACAGCACCCCAGCAGGGTCAGCAAGCTAAGGGACAGGGGCATGGACCTCATAAGCAGAAGGCTCTAAAACCCAAGGCATCAGGTCCAGCCCAGCCCAGGGGGAGCTTTTGACTCCTTGGGCATAGCCTCTCTATCCCAAGGAGGTCAGCAGCCCACAGGGGGATGTCTAGTTCATTATCTCCACAGGTGGCTAGCCATCACCACTAATTCCTGGGCACTCCAGATGGTCAAGGAGGGCTACCTTCTCCACCTGGCACAGACACCTCCCCCCTTCTTCCCAGAAGTGCCCTCCCCAGATCTCTCCTTCATCGGGATCTTCTACTACAGGAACTCTCAGGCCTTTTCAAGGACAAGGAGGTGGAACCAGTACCCCAACATCTCAGGGGCAAAGGTATTTTCTTGCGCCAAAAAGAACAGGGGGCCTAACACCCATCCTGGACCGCGAAACCTGAACAAGTTCCTGGTGAGGGAGAAGTTCAAGATACTCTCCCTTGGAACACTACTGCTTTACCTCCAACAGGGAGATAGGCTATGCTCCTTGGATCTGAAGGATGCTTATACCCACATCCTCATTCACCCCAGCCACAGGCGATACCTTCACTTCATGGTGGGGGGAAGCCACTACCAGTACAGGGTACTACCCTTCGGCCTAGCATCCACCCCAAGGGTCTTTACCAAATGCCTAGCAGTAGTGGACGCCTACCTCCACCTCCAGAGGTATTCGTCTTTCCCTACCTGGATGACTGGCTCATAAAAGGAAGCACAGACAACAAGGTGCAGCAGAATATGGCTCGCACCATCCACATCCTACATCATCTGGGGTTCGCAATAAACCACCCCAAGTACCATCTCTTCCCGATACAGGGTCTGGAGTTCATGGGGCAAAGCTGGATATGGTCCAGGCAAAGGTCTTCCTTCCCCTGGATTGGGCCGACCAACTCAGAGCATTGGCTGTAGACGTATAACACCATCCCTCAGTGTCTGCCCGGCTTCTACTGTGCCTACTCAACCACATGGCCTCCACAGTCCATGTCACCCCAGACACCCATCTGAATGAGGGTTGCCCAGTGGTACCTTCAAGACCAGGGGACACAGGCCATGGGTCAGCTCCAAGACAGAGTCTTAGTGACCCACTAGCTAGCAGACTCCCTGATGTAGTGGCAAAACCCGCAACACCTCCGGGCAGGGATGCCCTTTAAGGGCCCTCACGATGGATGCCTCCCTGCTGGGATGGGGAGCCCACTGCGAGGAACTTCACACCCAGGGCAGCTGGTCATAAGCCAAAGGCAGCCAGCAGATCAACCTCCTGGAGCACCGGGCAATATATCTAGCTCTACAAGCTTTTCATCAACATCTGAGACCCAGCTGATGCCTATCCAAACAGGCAACCAAGTGGCAATGTTCTACGTGAACAAGCAAGGGGGCACGGGGTCTCGCACCCTTTGCCACGAGGTAATGACACTCTGCTCTTACACACTCTGTCAAAGAATGCTCCTAAGGGCGGTGCATCTGCCAGGCCAAGACAATACCCTGGAAGACAAACTGAGCAGGTCCTCCAACCACATGAGCGACAGCTGGATCCCAGAGTGGCCACCTGACTCTTCTGACTCTGGGGGATCCCTCGGGTGGACCTTTTTGCCAGCCTGGATAACTACCAGTTGCCCCGCTTCTGCCCTCGTCAGCCCCACCCGGGCCGGGTAGTGGCAGATGCATTCCTCATCTTGTGGTCGGAAGGCCTCATGTATGCCTTCCCAACCACACCGTTGATTGTCAAGACTCTCTTCAAGATTCTGTGCGACAAAGCGTCACTGATCTTGGTGGCTCCCCCATGGCCCAGACAGCCGTGGTTCCCACTGATCCTTCAGTTATCAGTGAAGGCACTGACCCCCCCCCCCCCCCCACCCGGGAAGTACCCCAGGGCTCTTGTCTCAGGAAGAGGGCTCTCTCCTGCACCCCAATCTGGGATCCCTATCACAGACAACATGGCTGCTGAAAGGGTAATCTTAGCCTCCTTCAACCTCTCAGGGGAGGTGACAGAGATCCTATTGGCCTCCTGTAAGGCTTCCACCAGGAGAGCTTTCGACTTTAAATGGCACAGGTTCTCGGTGTGGTGTGCAGAGCAAATGGTGAACCCGTTCTCCTGCCTGATGCAGCTAGTGCTGCAGTATCTTCTCCATCTCTTGAATCCGGGCTCAAATTGAACTCAGTCAGAGTGCACCTCAATGACCTGGCAACACACCACTACCCTGTTGAGGGCAAGCCCTCCTTGGCTCAGCCTCTGGTGACTCACTTTCTGAGGGGCCTCCTACTGTCTAAACCCCCTGTCCGCCCTCCGGCGATGGAATGGGACTTCAATGTGGTGCTGTCACAGCTCACCCACCAGCCCTTCGAGCCCCTGGCTACCTGCCATCTCAGGTATCTCTCATGGATAGTCATGTTCTTGTTGGTGCTCACCTTCACTTGCAGGGTCAGCGAGCTCCAAGCTCTAGTGGCAGAGGAGCCGTATACCGGGTTCTAAAAGAATAGGGTCGTGCTACACACGCATCCCAAATTCCTGCTGAAGGTGGTGTCCTCCGTCCACCTCAACCAAGAGGTGGTGCTACCCACCTTTTTCCCCCTGAGGCCTCACTCCAGCAGGGAGGAGACTGTTCTTCACACCTTGAACTGTAAGAGGGCCCTGTCCTTCTACATTCAATGTACCCAGGGCCACCGAAAAGCTTCTCAGCTTTTTGTTTTCTATGACCCCAGTCAGCTGGGGGAAGAAATAACCAAGCGAACACTGTCCACCTGAGTAGTGGACTGCATCACCCTTGCCTATGAACAGGCTGGTCTCATGCTGGATGGCTGTGTCACAGCACACAATGTCAGGGCCATAGCAGCCTCTGTGGCAAACCTGCACTCCATCTCAATGTCGGACATCTGCCGGGCCGCCACTTGGTCTTCAGTCCATATCTTCACAGCTCATTACTAACTGGAGAGGGAGTCCCAACAGGACAGTGCCTTCGACCAGGCTGTGCTCCACAATCTTTTCAGGGTCTAGGTAATTCCTACCCTCCGACCTTTGTGTGTCCAGGCTACCAGAGTGTTGGTTTCCATTGGAAACACGGGTCCTACTGCAGTCTATACCTATGGACTCAATTGCTGCTGCTCACAGCTTGGGGGCGATTGTGTTTTATCTACGGCATTTTGGTAGCCTATAGCTAAAGAATCCCAATATGTGAGGACTGACTTCCTGCTTGTTCCCAGAAAAAGCGTAGTTTCTCACCTGCAACATATGTTCTCCGGGGACAGCAGGAATCAATCCTCACAACCCTCCCTCCTCCCCTTGGAGTTGCTATATATATATACATAATATATATATATATGTGTGTGTGTGTATATATATGTATTTTACCGACTACACCCATGAAAACAACATTGACATCCTATGCATTACTGAAACATGGCTCAAGAGTACAGACCAGGTAATACTGAATCAAATAACACCACCAGCATTCACAGCTTACAACTGCCCCAGAAACCACAAACGAGGAGGCGGAGTATTAATCCTTGCCAGAACAGAATTAAGGCTCAAGACTTCATCCACCAAAAGTTCCGAACACTGTGAATTCATCAACACAGGAAACAAATACCTATCCATTTGGCTTAATATACCGACCCCCCAATGCCCCATCAGAGGACACAGCCAACATCCTGGGCATGATATATGCAGCTAACTCACCACACAAGTCTCTTATTGTACTAGGAGACCTAAACCTCACATCTGCCTCAACAACAACTGAACTCGCATTTCACAAAGCAATGGAATCCATTCAACTCAAGCAAATCTTAGAGGGTCCAATCCATCGCTCTGGCTCCACACCAGACCGCATATTCATTTCAACCAGCACCCTAGATAAAGATCTCATAACACCACCTAAAACTATGCCAATATCATGGTCAGATCACCATGCCATATCATTTGAACTCCACCTCAATACCGATCAGGCAGCCCGGAAAAAGGAACAGCCAACAAGACACTTCAAAGCCTTTAAAAAAGAGCAATTCATCAAAGATACCATGCAGTCCCTACCCCAAGATTTTACCGACCTGGACGAAGCCATCAACTCATGGAATACCACCATAGCTGCTGCATCTCAAATAACACCTCATATGAACTCGCACCACTACAAAAACAGATCCAGATCTACACCATGGTACTCTAACATGATAGGACAATACAAAAGAAAACTAAGGCAACTGGAGCATCGCTGGAGACGCAACAAATCAGAAACTACACTGAAACAATACCAGGAGATGCAAAAAGATTACAATAACCTAATAAACAAGCATAAACAAGGAGTGGAGGAGTGGCCTAGTGGTTGGGGCAAGGTACTTCAGGCCGGAAGGTCGGGGGTTCAAATCCCACTAGAGGACAGCAACCTTGGGCCGGAAGGACTGGGGTTTCTAGTCCCACTGGTGCTCCTTGTGGTCTTGGGCAAGCCACTTAACCCTCCATAGCCCATGTTCCCTGTAAAATAGTTATCTCCAAGTTATAATGCCCTGTTCAATGTAATTTCAGTTTGTTCAATGTAAACCGCACTGATGCAGAATAGCGCGGTATATAAGAGAATGTAAATAAATAAATAAATAAAAATAAACAACAATGCCACACAAACCTTGCACTAAAAGCCTGTAATAAACCTAAATAACTCTTCAACATCATGCGTAAACTAACAAATGACCCAAAGATGTGGAACTTGTGTCTCTTGGGGAAACTGCTAGGTACATATGACCTAGATTGGCCACTGTTGGAAACAGAATACTGGGCTTGATGGACCTTGGTCTGACCCAGTATGGCATATCTTATGTTCTTATGTTATGTTCTTAAAAGATGAAAGATGAAAATAAAATAAACCCGCAAACCTTTGCTGACTACCTAACAGCCAAGAACAGCACCAACGCACACCAGAAGAACATCCCCCTTATGGACATACCATCAACAGATGACACTGCAAAGACCAATCAATGGAAGAACTTCAGCATTCCATCAAAAAAAACAAATAGAACAAACCACCTCTCCACTGGACCCCTGCCCAGTAACTTGGATTAAATCCACCAAAGAAGAACTCAGCACATTCATCCAAAAGATAATAAGCACCTCTCTTACCCAGGGCTACATGCCAAAGGCCCTCAAACAATCAACCATCCGCCCCCATCCCTAAATCTACATCATCCAACATTACCGACCCATCAACCTACCACCCAATATCCAGCCTCCCATTTCTTGCAAAAGTAACCAAAAAAATGTACAGAGACAGCTCCAAGATCACATTGACAAATTCACCCCACTACATCCCCACCAGCACGGATTCTGTCCACAACATGGAGTTGAGACACTACTCATACATCTATTCAATAACATAATCAAAGGAGTAGACAAAATAAAGCAGGGATTCCTACTAATATTTATCAATATATCAGCGGCATGCGATAGAGTTTCTCATCACATCCTACTGAAGCGACTAACGGAGATCGGACTACAAGATACCACAATAAAATGGTTCCAATCATACCTTGAAGATAGACATCAGAGAGTAAAATCTGGTAACCTCATCTCAGAACCCTTCAAGACCACACAAGGAGTTCCCCAAGGCTCAGCATTATCAGCTCTCCTCTTCAACATCTATATTCAACCTATATGCAAAATATTTAACAAACACAAGATACAATATACCATATATGCTGACGACATCATGGCATATACCCCTATTCAACTGGACTCCCCAGACTATACCAAATATCAACATGCATTCAATAAATAACAACCTGGCTAACTAAAAACCTAAAAATCAACATAAAAAAACTGAAGCAATTATCACCAGAGACTCCTCATTCATTCTCCTACTGCTATCAACATATCCGATACATCAATTACAATAAAAGTCAGATACCTTGGAGTGATCCTAGACAAACAACTCACCCTCCAATTGCATATCAACAAGATATCCAGAACAGCTTTCTTCAAACTCGCAACACTCAGAAGGCTAAAACCCCTCCTCAATCAAGAACATTTCCGTACAGTATGCCAGGCCATCATTACAACGCTGCTGGACTACTGTAATATACTATTCCAAGGTCTACCTAAACAAACCACCCGACCCCTACAAATAGTCCAGAATACTGCTGCTCACATTATCACTAGCGCTTCAATACAAGACCACATAACTCCAATACTACAAGACCTACATTGGCTACCAATTTCCTCACGAGCAAAATATAAATCAGCGCTCACCATCTTCAAAATTAAAAACAACATTTCAGCAGGAATACTACAGGAACTCATTTGAAACCAAAACAAGCAAAAGACCAGACAGAAACAGCACCAAAAACAATATACCAACACCTAGTCTATTCACAAGAACAAACAAATCCACATCCATGCCAGCCTTTCCTCCTGCAGCTCCTGCCATCTGGAATGCCCTCCCAGATAATCTAAAAGCAACAGCAGATATAAAGGATTTCTGAAAACTACTAAAAACTGCCCTATTCATTGAACAATTCAATAAAGACCACCAATCCACCCTAACCACACTACAAAACGAGATACACAAGAAATGACATCCACAACAGCAAAACACCCTACCACTCTAAGAAAATTGTACATAGCCCAATGTATATAGCCCATTGTAAATAGCTCAACCTGTATATATTGTACCCCAAATCAAGACCTACCTATCCACACACTCATGAACACTAAACTCACAGCCACTGCATGACTAACACGGAGTGAGTGGAGTGGCCTAGTGGTTGGGGCAAGGTACCTCAGGCCGGAAGTTTGGGGTTTCAAATCCCACTAGAGGACAGCAACCTTGGGCCGGAAGGACTGGGGTTTCTAGTCCCACAGGTGCTCCTTGTGGTCTTGGGCAAGCCACTTAACCCTCCATAGCCCATGTTCCCTGTAAGTATTAGCGTATGTGTCTCATATCCCCTCGTGTTAAATGTATCCCCCAATTGTGTTGTGACCACTTTGATTGAAGGATAAGGTGGTATACAAAACTGTCTAAATAAATAACACAGTTTAGGAAAGCCCTCAAATTCCACCTTTTCAATAAGTACCTCATAGAGCCCAACGGCACCCCATTGAGACCAGAGATGCAATCCGCTAAGCAAATATATGGTATCCCAACAACATGCCAAAAAAGATACTCTAACCCTTAGTGGTGCATATGTTTCTATGAAATTCATGTTCATATGACTCTATGTAGCAAGATTTGTAAATAGTTTACCCGTTATCCAAGTTATTTGCCCTGTTATCTGTAAACTCATACGCGTTACTTGTACTGAGCATTTTTGTTCCATGTAAACCGCGCTGATGCTGAATAGTGAGGTATATAAGAGACTATAAATAAATAAATGACGACACCCCCGCACTACCTTACTTGACTGGTTTGCAGTGAAATCCGCTTTGATTCAAGGATAAAGCAGGATATAAATACTTTTGAATAAATAAATAAAAATAAATTTTGGTTTTGCCATCTTCTTTTGTCTACTAGCTATGTCATCTGACTAAGATGGCACTCTTGGGTGGGAAGGGGACCATGCATGCATGGTGGCATCTCCCAAAGGCGTTCTTTGAAAGCTGGGGAGATGCTTCCGTGAGGGCTCTGCCGGTGCCGACGTCACCCGTATGTGAGGACTGATTCATGCAGTCCCTGGAGAATATCTGTTACAGATGAGTAATTACGCCAGGTCAAATCTTGATAAAGTGAGTATGGAGAATAAAAGGCAACAGACTATGTTAGAAACAGTAAAAAATTAAATATTAAAAAAAAACCCCACTTAGCAGTAAAAAGAAATTACTAGCCAAACATATAAACAACATAGGAAGCAAAATCCATAAAACTCGTATGAGCCACTAAGACTCAGGGGTCACACAGAAAGCGTAGTTACTCACCTGTAACAGGTGTTCTCCAGGAGCAGCAGGAATCAGTCCTCACATATGGGTGACGTCGGCGCCGACGGAGCCCTCGCGGAGCAATTTTCCCCAGCTTTCAAAGAAAACCTTTGGGAATTGCAGCGCGCATGCGCGGTCTCCTTCCCGCCCAAGGGTGCCATCTTAGCCAGTCTGATGACATAGCTAAAAGACAGCATAAAAATTTGCAAAAAAACTTAAGCAGATGATTGCAACTCCAAGGGGAGGAGGGAGGGTTGTGAGGACTGATTCCTGCTGCTCCTGGAGAACACCTGTTACAGGTGAGTAACTACGCTTTCTCCAGGACCAAGCAGGAAGTCAGTCCTCACATATGGGACTCCCAAGCTTAAGGCTACCGGAGACCCTAAGCACAAAAATGAGCTCCCTCTAGCTCAGCGGTACAGAAGGAAGGAATCTTCACTGAATTATTACCCACCGGTAGCCCCCATCCGGGATGGAGGGTAGGAGTTGCTCAAACCTCGAAGAGATTTCGGAGAGAGAACTGCCTGTCCGAAAGCACTGTCCCTGCGGGACTCCCTCTCGAGGCAGTAATGGACCGCAAAAGTCTGGCTCGAAGACCAAGTAGCGGCCCGGCAGATGTCTGCCAACGGAACAGAGCGGAGATAAGCCACTGACGTAGCCTTCGCCCGAACACAGTGAGCCGTGACTCGACTTTCTAACGAGAGTCCGGCTGCCCCATAAGCCCAAGCGATACAGTCAGCAACCCAGATGGACAGAGTACGCTTGGAGACCGGGAGCCCCAATTTATTGGGTCAAAAGACACAAAAAGCTGAGCAGCTTTACGGTGCTCCCGCGTACGGTCAAGGTAGAAGTTCAATGCCCTTCTACAGTCCAGGGTATGCAGGACCATTTCAGCTCGGCTGGAGTGTGGCCTGGGAAAGAAGGTCGGAAGTACCACCTCCTGATTGATGTGAAAAGGGGAGACCACTTTTGGAAGAAATTTTGGGTGAGTCCGTAGGACTACCCTATTTTTGTAGAACCGAGTGTAAGGGGGATCAGACACAAGGGCCTGCAATTCACTTACGCGTCTAGCGGAAGTGAGGGCTATCAGGAATAATGTTTTCCAAGAAAGAAAACGGGAGAGAACAGGTAGCCATAGGTTCAAAAGGCGGACAGGTGATCCGCTGTAAAACCACATTCAGATCCCAGTCAGGTGCTGGCGGGCGCAGAGGTGGTTTAAGTAGAAGGAGACCTCGGAGAAACCTTGCTACGAGAGGGTCGCTGGAAAGAGGTCTGCCGTCCACCGGCACATGATGTGCTGAAAGAGCACTGAGGTGAACTTTGACGGAGTTGGACTTAACTCCCAGATTAGAGAAGTAGAGCAAGTACTGCAAGATCACCGACACCGAGCAGGAGAAGGGATCCTGAGACTGCTGGGCACACCAAGCGGAAAAGCGACGCCATTTAAGGGCGTAGCATTTGCGGGTAGAAGGTCGCCGGGAAGCTAGGACGACCTCTTCCACCTCTGCCGGCAGTAGAAGGGGAGCAAGGACTACCCTTTCAGCAGTCAGGCCATCAGATGTAGAGATCTGAGGTTGGGGTGTAGCAGGGACCCCTGATCCTGTGTTAGGAGATCCGGTTGAAACCCCAGAGGGAACGGATCCCCTACCGCTAATTGCAGCAGGAGTGGAAACCACGGCTGCCTGGGCCAGCGAGGAGCGATCAGGATCATGGAAGCTTTGTCTCGGAGAACCTTGAAAAGAGTTCGAGAGACTAACGGTATGGGAGGAAAGGCATACAGAAGGCTTTTCGACCATGACAGTAGAAAAGCATCCGCCGCTACTCGAAGTGGATGCGGCTGACGAGAGCAGAAGCGAGGAAGTTGCCGGTTGAGAGGACTGGCAAAGAGATCCATCGTGGGGAGGCCCCACTTCAGAAAAAGTTTCTGAACTACGAAGGGATCCAGGCGCCACTCGTGTGGCTGGAGGATCCTGCTGAGTTTGTCCGCCAGGCAATTTTCTTGGCCTGGGAGATAAACTGCCTTGAGAAGAATGCCGTGGCTGACGGCCCAAGAGCAGAGCTTCTGTGCTTCTCGACAGAGAAGGAAGGAGCCCGTGCCTCCCTGTTTGTTCACGTAGAACATGGCAACTTGATTGTCCGTCTGGACAAGGACGGACTGGTGAGAAGTCAGGTGGGAGAAAGCCTTGAGAGCCAGACGGATCGCTCTGAGCTCCAGGAAGTTGATCTGCTGAGCAGACTCCCACGTGGTCCAGAGACCTTGAGTACATGCCCCTTGGCAATGCGCTCCCCATCCTAGGAGAGAAGCATCGGTCGTCAGCACTTGAGCCGGCTGAGGGGACTGAAAAGGCATCCCGAGCAGCAGGTTCGGCCGATGAAGCCACCACTGTAGAGAAGAGGCCAGCGGGCCGGAGACGCGTACTAAGTCGGCTAGTCCGCCCGTGGCTTGTTGCCACTGCTTGCGAAGGCACCATTGAGCAGGCCGCATATTCAGGCGGGCATTGGGGGTCACGTGGACGGTGGAAGCCATATGGCCGAGTAGTCTCAGGAAGCGCCTGGCTGAGACCAGGGACTGGCTGCGAAAACGGCCGGCTAGGTCCACGAGCCGTTGAGCCCTGTCGAGAGGCAGGAAAGCTCGTGCCTGAAGAGTGTGCAGTCTTGCGCCGATGAACTCGAGATCTTGCGAGGGGAGCAAAGTGGACTTTGCGAAGTTTATGACAAAGCCCAAGTACTGCAGAAGAGTCACAGTGCGGTGTGTGGCATTTGTGACTTCCGGAGAGGACGATGCTCTGATGAGCCAGTCGTCTAGGTACGGAAAGACATAGAGGCCGTGAAGCCGGAGATAAGCCGCCACCACCGCGAGACATTTTGTGAAGACTCGCGGTGCGGAGGATAGGCCAAAGAGCAGTACTCTGTACTGGTAATGATTTCCTGCCACCACAAACCTTAGGTATTGGCGGTGGCTTGGGTGGATGAGGATGTGCGTGTAGGCATCCTTTAGATCCAAGGAGCATAGCCAATCTCCCTGCTGGAGGTAGGGCAGAAGGATTCCAAGGGTAAGCATCTTGAACTTCTCCCTGACGAGGAACTTGTTGAGGTTGCGCAAGTCCAGGATGGGTCGGAGACCTCCCGTTCTTTTTGGTATTAGGAAATACCTGGAATAGAAGCCTTGACCCCTCAGGTGGTGGGGCACCGGTTCCACAGCCTGTTCCTGGAGAAGACTTGCTAACTCCTGAAGGAGTAAGTCCCTGTGCAGAGGGAGTCGTGGAGGTTCTCCCGGGAAATAGTTAGGAGGGACCTGGTGGAAGTGGAGAAGATAGCCTTCTCTTACGACCTGAAGCACCCAGGCATCTGAAGTGATGTTGAACCACCTGTGGGCAAAGTGAACCAGCCGGCCTCCTGTGCTGGGAGGAACCAGCTGAGGGGGAGAGGCTATGCTGATGAAGTCAAAAACCCCCACCCTGCTGAGCAGGGGCCGGTGGTGCAGGCTTGGGGGCTTGCTGCCTACGGGACCCGTTACCCCGTCCCTTGGCCTGCTGACCCTGTTGGGGAGCTGTGTAGGTCTGATATTGAGGGTAGTGTTTATAGGCAGCCGTCTTTCTCGGGTAAAAGGACTTCTTTCCCGAGCCCTTCTTCTTCTGGGAAGGGGCGGAGGTCTTCCTAGAAAGCCTAGTTCTGGTGAGAGTCTCCGTCTCGATCTGTGCAGCCTTTTCAGCCATGGGCTTGCCAAAGAGGTTCTCACCTCGGCAGGGGACATCGACCAACTTGTCCTGCACCCAGGGTTCAAGGTCAGACGATTGAAGCCAAGCCTGTCGGCGGGCACCGATGCCGGCTGCGGCCACTCGTGCCGATGCTTCAAAGCCATCATAGGCTGCTCGAGACATGAATTTGGAGCATTCCCGAATACCAGTTGTCAAGGCTAGGAACCTCCGCAAAGGTTCCTCGGACAGCCCAGCGGAGAATCCGGCTATCTCTTTAGCCAGGTCTCTGAGATACATGCCCATGTAGAGCTGGTAGGTCTGGACCCGACAAGCAAGCATAGAGCCCTGGAAACACTTCTTACCGAGGCCATCCAGGTTGCGGGCCTCCCTGCCAGGAGGCACCGAGGAGTGCATCTTCTGGCTCTTAAGCCTATGCATGGCCGATTCCACCACCATGGAATGGTGCGGTAGCTGTGCTTTTTGGAAGCCAGGACTCTTGCGGACTCGATAGATGGAATCGACCCGCTTGCTTAACACCGGCGACGATGCCGGACTCTCCCACATGCGGAAGAGTAGTCGTTCCAGCATGGGAGGAACCGGTACAGTAAAGTGCTCCCTGGCGGGAGAGTCGTACTGAAGGGCATCGAGTTCTTCGGCTCGAGGCTCCTCCTCGGGATCCGCAGGGAAGGCCAAAGCCTTGGCCATATCCCTGACGAAGTCCGAGAACCGGGCATCCTCCGGAGGGGACTGTTTCCGAGGTTCGGACTCAGGTGAGTCCGAGGGGACACACCGAGTCCGGAACGAATCAGGTGACTCTTCCTCTTCAGACTCCCAGGCCGACTCCGAGGAGGAATCGGTGGGGTCGGTTCGGGCGGGCGGAGGCGTCGGCCGCCCCGACGCCGAGGGAGTCGGCGTCGACGACCTCGGTCCCGAACGGAAGGCCGAGGGTGACCTCGACCGAGGATCGACTCGAGCCCTCATGGACTCGAGGATCGGCTCGGTCTCCGGGGTCGACTTAGACGTCGACGTCCCGGCGGTCGGGGCAGAGGCGCCAGCGAGGCTAGCGATCAGTGCCCGCTGCTGGTCCATGAAGGCAGATAGTCTGCTCTCCAAGGCCGTCAACCTGAGTCCGACCTCAGGTGACCCAGCAGCCCCCGACTCGGGCCCCGACGGCGTCGGGCCCGACGTCGGACCCCTCGGAGGCGAGTCCAGGAGGACTACAGGACTTACCCGAGCAGGCAACTCCGACTCCAGACGAGGTCGCTTCGGGAGATGTTCCTTCTCCAAAGACCCGGGACGGCTATCGGGGCTATGCGACCTGGCCCTCGCGGAACCAGGAGCGTCCACCGACGCCGCCCTCGCGGGTTTCACCTTCCGATGATGGTCCCCGGAGGGAGAACCCCTGTCGGAGGAACTCCGGTGACGGTCAGAGCTGGAACCTCTTGACGCCGAGGCCTCCGACGAGGTCCGGGTACGGGCGGGATCAGCGAAGATTCGTTCCCGCTGATGCCGCCGACTCCTTAACGCTTTGGAGGACATTTTGCTGCAGGCCCCACAGATCAGTTCCTCGTGATCCGGGCCAAGGCAGCGGAGGCAATTATCATGTGTGTCAGTGAGTGACATATTTCTGTCACACTGAACACACCGCTTGAAACCACTGGCAGCCATCGGGGGAAAAAGGGCCCCTGCAAGGTCAAAGGACCGGGCTGCCAGCGAAAAACCGAAAACGAAACTGACAGAAAATCAGAAAAACCGAAAAATAACAGAAGGACTCGCAACGGCGTCGCGAGTCCGGGCAGGAAAAAGACCGACGTCGAACCGAAGAAAAAATAGAAATACATCACGAAAATCAACTTTTTCAGCGGGGACACGACGGGTACGTCTGTAGGGCTCCGCGGAAAAAAGAAGACTGGCTAAGATGGCACCCTTGGGCGGGAAGGAGACCGCGCATGCACGCTGCAATTCCCAAAGGCTTTCTTTGAAAGCTGGGGAAAATTGCTCCGCGAGGGCTCCGTCGGCGCCGACGTCACCCATATGTGAGGACTGACTTCCTGCTTGGTCCTGGAGAAATAAACACACCTATAAATACCCTAAAAAACTAATCAAATTTTATATCAATGTATTTATATAAAGGAATACATATATCTAAAAGAACGACGACATCAAAAATGAATAAAATGTGTGTATAAAAACCACATCTAGAAACGTGGGACAAACCAAAAGTGAAACCAAAAATATATCAAAAACAAACCACAGGGGTAAAATTGAAAATTCATAGCATCCACATGCGTGGTGTTGCTAATCATGCCGTGAAACTAAAGCCCCGGGCAGTAAAACTAAATGGCCCGCAAGGACTATATATTATAAAATCTCATAAAATACATACGGGTCATAGGAGGAAGCCACCTATGTGTCACTGCAGACTAATAAAAATAGATATTTATGGATGTATGTGCAAGGGTATAATCTCCTGCAATTACAAAGTGACATGGCATCCACATGTATCATAAGGCAGCAGCACAATAGTAAAAATAGAAAACAGCTATGTAAGCTGTAAAATAATACAAATGTAATATATTAGGAAAATTAATGATAAACAACAAATAAGAAAAAAGTAAACTTAAAAACGCCAACCAGTAGTATCAAACAATTACAAATAATTTAAAAAAACATAAATCTCGGAAACTGAAGATTACCAATAAATAACTTCATTAAAAAAGTCCAAATCCAAAAGGGACACATGCAATAAAACAAGGGAAGTACTGAATCATAAAAAATAAGATCAAAGGACAGGAGTAGTAATTAATGGGGAAGAATAGTAGTCAATCATATAAAAACAGTACTAAATCATTAAAAAAATTGCAAAATCAGAATCTTGATTGTTTGCGGGAGTGGAGTGTGTCCATCTCAAAAATAAATCTCTGTTCCAAAGACAGTAAAGTCTTTTCCCCACACCAGTGAGGATGTATCGGCTTTAAAACCAGGAACTTAAGATCCGAAGGACTATGCGAGGATTCAAAGGTTTCTGAGGAAGAGAGCACTTGATGCAGCTATGGTGTTTGATAATGCGCATCTTCCCGACATATAGGAGATCACAGGGACATTTAATCACATAAAGCAGTTACTTACCTGTAACAGGTGATCTCTGGGAACAGCAGGAATAAGTCTTCACATATGGGTACATCGGTACCGACGGAGCCTGCACGGGAATGCTCCCCAGCATCCAATCAGAAAGCTTTTGGGAGCATCCCTCGCGCCTGCGCACTGCCTTCCCGCCTTTTCCACTGCCTCTCCTCAGTTGGGTTTCATAGCCGAGACAAAAGGAGAGAAAGAGGAAAGGAAGAGAGATAGATACAACTCCTAGGGGAGGTGGGTGGATTGTGAAGACTTATTCCTGCTGTTCCCAGAGATCACCTGTTACAGGTAAGTAACTGTGCTATCTCCAGGAACAAGCAGGAATGAGTCTTCACATATGGGGACTCCCTAGCTTTGGAGTGCCAGGGGGAGATCCCATAAAATGTGTGTCCCTGGATCAGGACTGCAATACCCACACATGGATCTCCGGCATCCCATGAGGGATGGTGGGTAGGAGTTGAAAGGAGAGGAGCTGTAAACAAACAGCAAAGCTAAGGACTACAGGAGAGGAGTCCTTGGTATGTATGATAAGTACCATTAAAATTATTTAATGAACAATCACAAAATGGAACTTACCTACTGGATTGTAGGAAGTAGAGAGCGTGATGGAGTCTACTGGAGATTCAGTAGAGGATCCTCAAGGTGACCTCACACAGTGAGGGTGAAGGTCCAA
The DNA here is from genome assembly GCA_033557465.1 of Ichthyophis bannanicus. Classification (NCBI taxonomy): domain Eukaryota; kingdom Metazoa; phylum Chordata; class Amphibia; order Gymnophiona; family Ichthyophiidae; genus Ichthyophis; species Ichthyophis bannanicus. The sequence continues at coordinate 1,886,663,336 of CM066031.1, forward strand.
ATCTGGAATTGGCAGGTGACCCAGGTGTCAACTGGGGTAGTATAAGAACGGCAGGTCTTCAGTGGAAAGCTTTATGGAAAAAAGCTGAAAACTCTTTTAGCTACAGAGTCACTGACATTGAGGAGTAAAAGAGGAAGACTGACCGATTGGACAAGTAGCCAAGTTCTGGAGGGAAGAAGGGGTATTGAAAAAGCCCGTATTCCCAGGGAGGACAGATGTGTGAAGGGCTGAAACCTCAGCACTACTGCAGATCTACACTGTCTTTCCTAGCTGGTGAGAGATAGGAAAGATATTGAAGCATGATGCTTCAGAGATAGCGAGACCTAGAGTAAAATGGAAGCTGCTAGTACCACAGTAGTGGTTTTGTGCATAACAGCCCCTACATAGCGAGGGACAGTACGAAGATATGCAAACCCACTGTCTGGAACCTCTATATTATATATAGGGGCAGAACCCATGCACACACTGCTTACAGACATATGTATGTATAGAAATAGACAGGGATATATACATACATGAATATGTAAACTTGAAAATACATATTTGCAACTAAGTCCCATAAGAACATTCACATGGAAGATGTGAAGGAGAAAGATTCATCTAATAACAAGGAAGTGGAACCTACTTGAAAAGATATATAGAGAATCTATTCCTCGTGGGCTAAGAGGGTGCGGGAATGCTATCCAGTGAATAACCAGGATGGCTGCTGAAAAAACTGAGGTTAATATCAGTCTGTAGAGAGCAAGTCGTGAGTTCTGTAGAACTCTGACATGGTAAATGGACAAAAAACGCATAGTAGAGGGAGATACCAGGATCACCCACTGGAGGGACACAGGGGTATCATGCGTTACTAGTAGAATATGTGTTGTCCATGAGGAGTAGGATAGCATGAGGCCAAGCTGTAAGGAAAAAAGAGCATATTCCTGCAGGATTGGGAAAGTCCTTGGACATTCACAGAGAAAAAGCTTATATCCTGTATTATAACAGGAGACAAGAGGGTGTGGAGAACCCTCACAGTCATGGAAAATGACTGATAAGCCTTTTCTACTATATGGAATAGCCATCAGAGACAAAGTTCAATGCTCTCTAGCAAGGGCCCATAGTAGAAAGCTTCTCTGAAGATTGCAGAGAGCATTATGCAGGAGAATTAGGAGATAAAACTGACTGAAGGTCAGCTGTGTTGCCAAATCCAAGGAAATGGAGATGGCTAGAAAGAAGATAATGTAAGAAGCCTGAAGTGAGTAGGATTATCCAAGATAGATGAGGACTATCTTGGAATCACTACTAAGGCTAGACAGACTGGAAACTTGTGGAAAAGTACCAGTAGATCAATCACTGGAACTCCTGCATGAACAGCAACTGAAAAAGACAGCAGAGGGAATCTTCCTGTGAAACACAGAGAGAACAGACAAAGGGAGAGGAGTAGTCCTGTCCCTGTCTGATAAGCTGTCTAGAGAATTTATTGGAAGAAAAACTCTACACTGGAATGACAGTATGGTACCACTCAATCAGGAGAAAACCTGGATGAGAGGATAGAAAAAACAGGAACTGAAGGGTGACTTACCATATGGTGAGTCAGCTGAAGAAAAAAATGTTCATTTTGGGACAGAAACTATCATGGGATAGTAGTTAACTTCTCTTCTGGGTAGGAAGAAGAGGAGAAATCTGTAACCCATAGACAAGAATATCCTGACAGCTCAGTACATCCTGAGAAAGGAAGCCATGTGTAGAGCTTTAAAGAAAAAAAACTGTGAACAAACTTCTGCTAAGAAGAGGTTAACTGTAGGTTATAACCTTCAGGAACCTATGGTTGCTGGGTATGCTCAGACTGGCTAGAATTTGGATTCTTCAGACCAGGACGAGGTGTCCCCTGCTTGGGTACATCTGGATGATGGGCAGGAGAAGAGTGAAACCTTCTTTTCTTAGGGAAAGAAGGTTTGGTAGGACATTTCCTACCTCCTGGGGAAGAAGGCGGCTTAGGATGGTTCCCAGAACCAGGGAAGTCAGTGGAGCACTGAGCAACCTGACGTAAAGCCTCCTTATTGAAGAGATTTTCTCCAGTACAAGGAAAATTACCCAGTGTGTGTTGTGCCCATCTGCTCAAGTCTGAAGCCTGGAGCCAGGCTCTACGACGTGCTCCTATGGCAATAGCAGAGGATCTGCTAACAGACTCAAAAGAGTCTAGAGAAGCACGAGAAAGAAACCAAGAGAGATTCTGGCTATGACTAAGAAGCAAGGAATAGTCTGCAGCCTTAGGCTCTGATCAAAGAATGATGTAAAGGAAGCATTATATTTTCCTTTTCTGCAGGAGAGCCTCGAGTAGGATCACAGCCAGGGATAGGAATAGCAAGAAATATTGCCATGTCAAGGAGAAATTTCTGAAAAGAGGGATCTCCAATGGGAACTATCCCTGGGCAGGCTAAGGTTGAAGGAGCAGCCTGAGCACCAGAGCATGTACTGGTCTGGTGCAGGAAAAGAACCCCACTAGATGGATAGTGGTACTGGTAGTCACGATTTGAGGCAGTCAGTACTGCATCGTCCATGCCAGGTATCGATTCCAAACTAGGCATAGAGAGGATCGATGGTGCCGATGTAACTGCAGGAACCGACATCGATACCGGTACCGGCAGCTGAGTCTGAATCGGAGACGGTAACGCCCTCGAAGCAGTCATCGGAGGCTGCTCAAGCGGTACCGAGGCAACTCGGAACGCTTGGTGAAAATCCTCGGTACTGCGTATCCAGAAACGATAAGGGTCGGTTCCGAGACGCGTCGGTACCCAGTCATCTAGACTAGATATCGATTCCAGACTCGGCATCGAAGGGAGCGAGTCCATCGATGCATGTCTAGAGGGTACCGACATTGGTGGTGGTATCGGCGACGTTATCGATACAGGAAAGTCGGTCCGGGTCGTATCGATCGGTCCCGAAGGTACCGAGAACACCCGATGACGATCCCTGGTGAAGAGTGGATCACTCAACACCGGTGCCGATGCTGGGGTATCGGTACCGCTCGAAGAGGATGCCACCACTGAGCATGGCTCACGTATGTTCTGTGAGGGGTGAGCCCCAGGAACAACCTGAAACCCCTGAAATGCTTTGGAGCCCGGAGACTCCCGCCGGGGTTTTAATGCCAATGGGGTCTTGAGGGCAAGGCCGGAGCCGTCATCATGCTTGGCATGAGACCTACCACTCAAGGATTGGCTAGTCTTAACAGACTGTTTGTGGGTTACCTGATCCTGTAGAGAAGAAAAACCCGGTGCCCTCACTCCGGGAGGGAAAACGGTATCGAGGAAAACTCGAAAGAGGAAAGTTCCTCTCACAGTTTTGCAGCCTGATTGTTCAGGGGAAAAAGGGTCAGGACCCAAACAGGTTAGACACCAGGCATTGGAGTCTAAAAAGAAAACTGTGCTTCCACAGTGAAGGCACTTCTTAGGAGAAGAAGGCTCCATGATGGAGAGGCCTTGTAGGCCCAAAAATGTTAAGGCAGAAACTGAGGGAAAAATTTCCCTGAGTTTAAGAAAAGGAAAAGAAAAACCCACCAGCGGTACCGGTGGCGGCGGGAAAAACAGCCGCGACCACAAGAAATAAAGAATTTGAAGAAAAAAGTTTCTGCGGTGACAGGAGGACGTCCTGCCGGCTCTGCGGAAAAACGAAAACTGAGGAGAGGCAGTGGAAAAGGCGGGAAGGCAGTGCGCAGGCGCGAGGGATGCTCCCAAAAGCTTTCTGATTGGATGCTGGGGAGCATTCCCGTGCAGGCTCCGTCGGTACCGACGTACCCATATGTGAAGACTCATTCCTGCTTGTTCCTGGAGATATAACATTATCAGAATTGCAGCTTGTGAAGCTGGTTAATGGAAATCGTGACCCAGTTTTTGGGTGTATTTATACCTCCTTGGTGGTGATGGTATGCTTGCAGACTGAGCAGGAGCCATACCTAAAATGTCCCATGGTCCAAGGTTTACCTTAGGGGTGTGACATAGTGGGTCCTTCCAGCCCCGTAGAAGAGGCTAAAAAGCCAGGAACAGGAGTAGGGCTGAGTTGTAAACAAAAGCACATGGCTCCTGGTTACCTTAGAAACCAAGCACAGAGGCAAGAGAAATGCCCCTGCTACCATTCAGGGAATGAGTCATGCAGGACACCTGCTAGGGGGTGGAGTTGAGCACTGCCCTAGAATTCACCCTGGTAAAGAGAGTTCAGTTGAGCTTATGGAGTTAGAAGAGTTAGAAGGAGGAGAAGTGGATGAGGCATGTGTGCTGGATAAGGAAGCTAATGAGAGCTACGGTGAAGACAGCAGTGCCAGGAAAAAGCCAGAGTCTCTGTGGAAGGGTGAGACAGAGTCTTTCTTCAGGAAAAGAAAAGAAACCCCAAGGGAAGGATATAATAAGGGCAGAGTGGATTACCTGCAGTATCCAGGGGAACACAGAAGTGAAAGGAAGCCAGGAAGGCAAGTGAAATCTTCTGTGCAAGGCTTAGGTTGGGAACCTACAGCCAGTCCAAAGCCACAAAGAAAACCTCCACCAGCTAGGCTAAAAGGTAAGCCAAAAGGCTGGTATAAAAATAGTTACAGTGACTGTATTTACCCAGAGGGTTGGAGCTGGGAAGAGAATACCTGTGCTGATAACGTTTGTAAAAGCCAGTATTTAACTCAGGAAAATCAGGTGAAACCTGAAGCAGTTAGAAAGGGCGTGGCATCAGGAGTGCCGTTACAAACATTTCCTTCTAGCCAGGAAGAGTTAATGGACTTTGAACCTGAGTGTGTGAATATTGATGAAGATATCATGGACTGTACGATATCGCTTGCTAATGAAATAGCGTAGTTACTCACCTGTAACAGGTGTTCTCCAGGAGCAGCAGGAATCAGTCCTCACTTATGGGTGACGTCGGCGCCGACGGAGCCCTCGCGGAGCAATTTTCCCCAGCTTTCAAAGAAAGCCTTTGGGAATTGCAGCGCGCATGCGCGGTAGTCTTCCCGCCCGAAGGTGCCATCTTAGCCAGTCAGATGACATAGCTAAAAAAGACAGCATAAAAATTTGCAAAAAGAACATAAGCAGACGATTGCAACTCCAAGGGGAGGAGGGAGGGTAGTGAGGACTGATTCCTGCTGCTCCTGGAGAACACCTGTTACAGGTGAGTAACTACGCTTTCTCCAGGACCAAGCAGGAAGTCAGTCCTCACTTATGGGACTCCCAAGCTCAAGGCTACCGGAGACCCTAAGCACAAAAATGAGCTCCCTCTAGCTCAGCAGCACAGAAGGAAAGAATCTTCGCTGAATTATCACCCACCGGTAGCCCACATCCGGGATGGAGGGTAGGAGTTGCTCAGACCTCAAAGAGATTACGGAGGACTGCCTGTCCGAAAGCACTGTCCCTACGGGACTCCCTCTCGAGACAGTAATGGACCGCAAAAGTCTGGCTCGAAGACCAAGTAGCGGCCCGGCAGATGTCTGCCAGCGGAACAGAGCGGAGGTAAGCCACTGACGTGGCCTTTGCCCGAACGCAATGAGCCGTGACTCGACTTTCTAAGGCGAGTCCGGCTGCCCCATAAGCCCAAGAGATACAGTCCGCAACCCAGATGGACAGAGTACGCTTGGAGACCGGGAGCCCCAATTTATTGGGGTCAAAGGACACAAAAAGCTGCGCAGCTTTACGGTGCTCCCGCGTACGGTCAAGGTAGAAGTTCAACGCCCTTCTACAGTCCAGGGTATGGAGGACCGTCTCAGCTCGGCTGGAGTGTGGTCTGGGAAAGAAGGTTGGAAGTACCACCTCCTGATTCAAGTGAAAAGGGGAGACCACTTTAGGCAGAAACTTTGGGTGAGTCCGTAGGACTACCCTATTCTTGTAGAACCGAGTGTAGGGGGGATCAGACACGAGGGCCTGTAATTCACTTACGCGCCTAGCGGAAGTGAGGGCTATCAAGAACAGCGTTTTCCAAGACAGAAAACGGAGAGAGAAGGTAGCCATAGGTTCAAAAGGCGGACAGGTGATCCGCTGTAAAACCACATTCAGGTCCCAGTCAGGCGCTGGCGGGCGCAGAGGTGGTTTAAGTAGTAGGAGACCTCGGAGAAACCTCGCTACGAGAGGGTCGTTGGAGAGAGGTCTGCCGTCCACCGGCACATGATGTGCGGAAAGAGCACTGAGGTGAACCTTGACGGAGTTGGACTTAAGTCCCAGATTAGAGAGGTGTAGCAAGTACTGTAAGATCACTGACACCGGGCAGGAGAAGGGATCCTGAGACTGTTGGGTACACCAGACTGCAAAGCGACGCCATTTAAGGGCGTAGCATTTGCGGGTAGAAGGCCGTCGCGAAGCCAAGACGACCTCCTCCACCGCTGCCGGCAAGAGGAGAGGAGCAAGGACTACCCTCTCAGCAGCCAGGCCATGAGGTTGAGAGACCTGAGGTTGGGGTGCAGTAGGGACCCCTGATCCTGGGTGAGGAGATCCGGTTGCACCCCCAGAGGGATTGGATCCTCCACCGCCAGTTGCAGCAAGAGCGGAAACCACGGCTGCCTGGGCCAGCGAGGGGCCACCAGGATCATGAAAGCTTTGTCTCGGAGAACCTTGAAAAGGGTCCGAGAGACTAACGGGATGGGAGGGAAAGCGTACAGAAGGCTCCCCGACCATGAGATCAGAAAGGCGTCCGCCGCCACCCGAAGGGGGTGAGGCTGACGAGAGCAGAAGCGAGGAAGCTGCCGGTTGCGAGGACTGGCAAAGAGATCCACTGTGGGGAGGCCCCACCTGAGGAAGAGCTTCTGAACAATCAAGGGGTCCAGACGCCACTCGTGCGGCTGGAGGACCCTGCTGAGTTTGTCCGCCAGGCAATTTTCTTGGCCCGGGAGATAAACTGCCTTGAGGAGAATGCCGTGACTGACGGCCCAAGAGCAGAGCTTCTGTGCCTCCCGGCAGAGGAGGAAGGAGCCCGTGCCCCCTGCTTGTTCACGTAGAACATGGCAACTTGATTGTCCGTCTGGACAAGGACGGACTGTTGGGAGGTCAGGTGGGAGAAGGCCTTGAGAGCTAGGCGGATCGCCCTGAGCTCCAGGAAGTTGATCTGCTGAGCAGACTCCCACTTGGTCCAGAGGCCTTGAGTACGTGCCTCTTGGCAATGGGCTCCCCAGCCCAGGAGGGATGCATCGGTGGTCAGCACCCGGGTTGGCTGAGGTGACTGGAAAGGCATTCCCAATACCAGGTTCGGCTGCCGGAGCCACCACCGGATAGACGAGACCAGCGGCTCGGAGACGCGCACCAGGTCTGCTAGGCCGCCCGTGGCCTGTCGCCACTGCTGGCGGAGACACCACTGAGCAGGCCGCATATTCAGGCGGGCATTGGGGGTCACATGGACGGTGGAAGCCATATGGCCGAGCAGTCTCAGGAAGCGCCTGGCTGAGACCAGGGGCTGGCTGCGAAAGCGGTCGGCTAGGTCCATGAGCCGCTGAGCCCTGTCGAGCGGTAGGTACGCTCGCGCCTGAGGGGTGTGCAGCCTTGCGCCGATGAACTCGAGATCCTGTGAGGGGAGCAAAGTGGACTTTGCGAAGTTGATGACAAAGCCCAAGTGCTGCAGCAGAGTCACCGTGCGGCACGTGGCGGTGGTGACCTCCTGAGCGGACGCTGCTCTGATGAGCCAGTCGTCGAGGTACGGAAAAACATAGAGGCCGTGAAGCCGGAGATGGGCCGCCACGACCGCGAGACATTTTGTGAAGACTCGCGGTGCGGAGGACAGGCCGAAGGGCAGTACTCTGTACTGGTAATGATTTCCTGCCACCACAAACCTTAGGTATTGGCGGTGGCTTGGGTGGATGAGGATGTGCGTGTAAGCATCCTTTAGATCCAAGGAGCATAGCCAATCTCCCTGCTGGAGGTAGGGCAGAAGGATTCCAAGGGTAAGCATTTTGAACTTCTCCCGCACAAGGAACTTGTTGAGGTTGCGCAAGTCCAGGATGGGTCGGAGGCCTCCTGTTCTCTTTGGTATCAGAAAATACCTTGAATAGAAGCCCTGACCTCTCAGGTGGTGTGGCACCGGTTCCACCGCCTGATCCTGCAGAAGACCTGCTAACTCCTGAAGGAGCAACTCCCTGTGCAGAGGGGGGCGCGGAGGCTCTCCCGGAAAATAGGAGGGAGGGACCTGATGGAAGTGGAGAAGGTAGCCCTCTCGCACGACCTGAAGCACCCAGGCATCTGCGGTGATGCTGGACCACCTGTCGGCGAAGTGAACCAGCCGGCCTCCGGTGCTGGGGGGAACCAGCGGGGGGGAGAGGCTATGCTGAGCGAGTCAAAAACCCCCACCCTGCTGAGCAGGGGCTGGTGGCGCAGGCTTGGGGGCTTGCTGCCTACGGGACCCGTTACCCCGTCCCTTGGCCTGCTGGCCCTGTTGGGGAGCTGCAGGGGCCTGATAATGGGGGTATTGTTTGTAGGCAGCCGCCTTCCTCGGGTAAAAGGTCTTTTTCCCCGAGCCCTTCTTTTTCTGGGAAGGGGCGGAGGTCTTCCTAGAAAGCCTGGTCCTGGTGAGAGTCTCAGTCTCAATTTGTGCAGCCTTTTCCGCCATGGGCTTGCCAAAGAGGTTTTCGCCTCGGCAGGGGACATCGACCAACTTGTCCTGTACCCAGGGCTCAAGGTCGGATGACTGAAGCCAAGCCTGTCGGCGGGCACCGATGCCGGCTGCGGCTACTCGAGCCGAGGCTTCAAAGCCATCATAGGCTGCCCGGGACATGAACTTTGAGCATTCCCGAATACCTGTGGACAAGGCTAGGAACCTCCGCAAGGGTTCCTCGGACAAACCAGCGGAGAAGCCGGCTAGCTCTTTAGCCAGATCCCTGAGATACATGCCCATGTAGAGCTGGTAAGTCTGGACACGACAGGCGAGCATAGAGCCCTGGAAGCACTTCTTGCCAAGGCCATCCAGGTTACGGGCCTCCCTTCCAGGAGGCACCGAGGAGTGCATCTTCTGGCTCTTAAGACGATGCATGGCCGATTCCACTACCATGGAATGGTGTGGCAACTGCGCCTTTTGAAAGCCAGGGCTCTTGCGGACTCGATAGATAGAATCGACCCGCTTGCTCAGGACCGGCGAGGAGGCCGGACTCTCCCACATGCGGAAGAGCAGTCGTTCCAGCATAGGAGGAACCGGCACAGTAAAGTGCTCCCTCGCGGGAGAGTCATACTGGAGGGCGTCGAGCTCTTCGGCTCGAGGCTCCTCCTCGGGGTCCGCAGGGAAGGCCAAAGCCTTGGCCATATCCCTAACGAAATCCGAGAACCGGGCATCCTCCGGGGGGGACTGCTTCCGAGGCTCGGACTCCGGAGAGTCCGATGGGACACACCGAGTCCGGAAAGAATCAGGTGACTCTTCTTCCTCCGACTCCCAGACCGACTCCGACGAGGACTCGGTGGGGTCGGCTCGGGCAGGGTGCGGCGCCAGCCGCCCCGACGCCGAGGGAGTCGGCGTCGGCGACCTCGGTCCCGAACGGGAGGCCGAGGGCGACCTCGACCGAGGATCGACTCGAGTTCTCGTCGACTCGAGGATCGGCTCGGTCTCCGGGGTCGACTTGGACGTCGACGTCCCGGCGGTCGGGGCAGCGACGCCAGCGAAGCCAGCGAGCAGTGCCCGCTGCTGGTCCATGAAGGCAGACAATCTGCTCTCCAAGGCCGTCAACCTGAGTCCGAGCTCAGGCGACCCAGCAGCCCCCGACTCGGGCCCCGACGGCGTCGGGCCCGACGTCGGCTGACTCGGAGGCGAGTCCAGAAGGACAACAGGACTTACCCGGGCAGGCATCTCCGACTCCAGGCGAGGTCGCTTCGGGAGGTGATCCTTCTCCAAGGACCCGGGGCGGCTGTCGGGGCTATGCGACCTGGCCCTCGCGGAGCCAGGAGCGTCCACCGACGCCGCCCTCGCGGGTTTTTCCTTCCGTCGATGGTCCCCGGAGGGAGAACCCCGGTCGGAGGAGCTCCGTCGACGGTCCGAACTGGAGCCTTTCGACAGTGAGGCCTCCGACGAGGTCCGGGTACGGCTGGGGTCAGCGAAGATTCTTTCGCGCTGATGCCGCCGACTTCTCAACGCCTTCGAGGACAGTTTGCTGCAGGGCCCACAGATCAGTTCCTCGTGATCTGGGCCCAGGCAGCGGAGGCAAAGGTCGTGTGAGTCGGTGAGTGACATATTTCGGTCACACCGACCACACCGCTTAAAGCCACTGGCAGCCATCGGGGGAAAAAGGGCCCCTGCGAGGTCAAAGGACCGGGCTGCCAGGGAAAAAAAAACGAAAAAAACTGACTAAGTCAGAAAAACCGAAAAACCGTTAGAGGACTCGAGACCGGCGTCGCGAGTCCGGGCGGGAAAACGACCGGCGTCGAACCGAAAGAAAAAAGGATAAATACAGAGGAAAATCAACTTTTTCGCGGGGACAAGACGGGGACGTCTGTAGGGCTCCGCGGAAAAAAGAAGACTGGCTAAGATGGCACCTTCGGGCGGGAAGACTACCGCGCATGCGCGCTGCAATTCCCAAAGGCTTTCTTTGAAAGCTGGGGAAAATTGCTCCGCGAGGGCTCCGTCGGCGCCGACGTCACCCATAAGTGAGGACTGACTTCCTGCTTGGTCCTGGAGAAAATCTCATTACGCTGAAGGCATGTTTTGAAAGAGAAAGTACAGCACTACTAGCATTGAGAAGCAGAGAGCTGTGAAGAAACAGCATTGTTATGTTGGAATGCTAGATATCAACCTGTTTATTGCTGAAGTAAGCCTTTTCTGTTAAAGAACCTTTGATTTGTCCTTATGCCAGTAAATACCTGGTTTGTGTTACTTTGTTCATGGTGAAATCCACCCCGGGAGGGGAAATAAAATCCTTTGGTTGCTTAAACCACTTTTCCACAACTGCTCCTCATTGATTCGGTGAAGGGACTACATTTCCCAAAAAGTCCAGCTTCAGGATTTGTAAAGTAGCTGCTTCAGTGGGGAAGACCCACTCACTTAACCTCTACCCATTTATATGCGGGGGTTTAAGGAGAACTGGTGACAGGGGATAGGTAAAGCCGAGGGAACCAGAATGTTAGACAGATTTGGGTTTCTTTTGTAGGCGATAGTTAAATCCTGGGATATAAATGTAGGAATTGTCTGGATAATATGTCATCCTTGTCTAATGATTTTTGCGATCTGTTTCGAGTGCATAGAGAAGAGCAAAGGACAAATCATTCTGTCCTTGGGAATCTTATCTTTTCTCTTGAGTAATGAGTCTCGATCCGCATCCTTGGCCCTGTCATATGCCTTCTTAAGTGAACTTTGTCGGATAACCCTTATCAGTAAACTTTGCGTGAAGCTGATGAGCACTTTTTTCAAAGGCACAATAATCTGAGCAGATGCATTTGGGTATGTTTATCCTTGGAGTAACAATTTCAGAACAGATTTATTTATTTACATATTTATTTTATATAACTAGGCTTATATACTGCTTTTCTACCAGTCAAAGCAGTGTATATTCAGGTACTGTATATATATTTTTCCATTGTCCCCAAAGGGCTTACAATCTATGCTTTTGTACCTGAGGCAATAGAGGGTTAAGTGGCTTGCCCAGGGCCACAAGGTGCACCTGTGGGACTAGAAACCCCAGTTCTTCCAGCCCACGGTTGCTGTCCTCTAGTGGGATTTGAACCCCTGGCTCTCCAGCCTGAGGTAACTTGCCCCAACCACTAGGCCAGACCACTTGTCCCTCAGATATCAATACAAGGACAAAGCCCGGGGGGGGGGGGGGGGAGAGGAGATGGCAGCAAGGGACCCAGAGAGTGTCATACCAGGAATGAGGGGTTGCATTTTGAATTTGTCTGATGTTTCATTATCAGCAGCCCAATTGGAAATGTTGAATAAAGGACTTTCCTTCGTTCCCTCTATCCAATATGACCCCTTCAGCACTCGAGTGGATCTTTTAAAATTCATTAAAAAGCTGAACATTAAAGATTTCTTTAGCAATCATGGTGATCTGGTTACTGACCAATCTACTGTACATAATAAATCCATGTGGATTCTGCCTAATAGTACTAATCAGACTATATTGATGTATTCGAAAAAGCAATCATATTTCTAACCTTGAAAGCAAACATCACCATATTTACCATAGCACTTCTCATGAGCAGAGATTTGCTCTCAATTCTCTTCGCAGTGATTACAGGATTGTTATTAAACCGCTGACGGGGGGGTGCTATAGGGGTAATGAACCATAAGGATTATATATCAGAGATTAAAAGGCAATTTAGGGATGACCATTTTTACCTATGCCTGGATAAAGATCCCATGACCATACTTAAGAGTAAAGACTCCATGATTCAACTGGTCTGTGAGGCAGGTTATCTTACCAAAAAAGAATGTGATTTTCTGACTTCTTCCCATCCAGTGATACCTACTTATTTATGTTTTACCCCAAATCCACAAAACTTTGGAAAATCTACCACGAAGCCCTATTAGTTCGGCTACTGGCTCCTTATTCAAGCCAATTTCTCAGTTTTTAGATGTTTTATTATGACCCTTTGTTGCTTTGGCATCTTCGTTTACCAGGGACTGTGCATGTTATTCAAATTTTACAAACTTTTGAAGGGTAACACAATGGACTGTTTCTTGTTTGTTACATTGGACATTAATTCATTGTATACTAACATTCCACAAGAGGCAGCAATCCAGATTGTTGAACAAGTTCTATACAAACGTACTGAACACAAACACATTTCCACCTTTTTTTCTGACACAACTTGCCTGCTTGGTCTGATCAGAAAATTTCTTTTGGTTTGATTTTTTTTATAAACACATCAGAAGGGTGGCAATGGGCTCGTCGATGGTACCAGAAAGTGCAAATTTCTATGCATCAGAATTTGAGTCTAATTTTTTGAACAATCATGCATTTAAGACCCATGTGAAACTATGGCAATGGTACATTGACAACATCCTCATCTGGGAAGGTGACCAGCATACCTTGGATCAGTTCTTACAATGGATTAACACTCTGGATCCCAATTTACATTTTCAAGCATAGTTTGACACAAAGGAAATTGCAGTTTTAGACATCAAGATTATCAAAGCTACCATGGATTTCAGACTGATCTTTATCGCAAGCCCACAAATCGTAATTATTTTCTGGACTACCAAAGCTTTCACAACAGCAACCTTAAGAATAACTTGCCCAACAGTCAGTACCTTCGGGCCAAATGCATCTACTCAAATTATTGTCCCACTGAAAAAAGTGCTCATGAGCTCTGTGCAAGGTTTACTGATAATGGCTATCCAGTAAAGTTCACTAAGAAGGCATGTGACAGGGCTAAGGATGCGGATCGAGACTCATTACTCAAGAGAAAAGATAAGATTCCCAAGGACAGAATGTTTTGTCCTTTTCTGTTCTCTATACACTTGAAACATATAGCGAACCTCAATAGACAAGAATGGCATATTATCCAGACAATTCCTATGTTTATGTCCCAGGACTTAAATATCTTCTACAAAAGAAATCCAAATCTGTCTAACATTCTGGCTCCCTTGATTTTACCTGTCCCCTCAGCGGGTTTAACAATCCTTTTTGATCCCATAGTCCCTTATTACTATGGGACATTTTAGGTATGGCTCCTGCTCAGTCTACATGTATACCACCACCACTACCACCACCAAGGTGTTCATGCACTCAAAAACTGGGTCACGATTTTCATTAACTAGCTTCACAAACTGCAATTCTGAGAATGTTATTTATGTGATTAAATGTCCCTATGATCTATATGTCAGGAAAACCTGCCACAGATGTGCACATCATTGAACACTGTAGCTGCATCAAGTGCTCTCTTCCTCAGAAACCTTTGGTGAGCCATTGGATTGAAGCTTCACACAGTCCTTCGGATCTTAAGTAACTGGTTTTAAAGCAGGTATATCCCCACTGGCATGGAGAGGATGTGGAAAAGATGTTACTATGCTTGGAACAGAGATTCATTTTTGAGATGAACATTCTCCAGTCCCGCAGATTCAACCAAGATTCTGATTTTGCAGGGGTTTTTTTTATTATCGAGTACTGTTCTTCTCCATTATCTAGTACTCCTTTCCTTTAATCTTGTTTTTTTATGATTCAGTACTTCCCCCGTTTTATTGCATGTACCCCTTTTGGATTTGGGCTTTTTTAAAGAAATTTATTGGTAAAACGTAGTTACTCACCTGTAGCAGGTGTTCTCCAGGGACAGCAAGAATTGTAATAGTTATTTTACTGTTCCTTGTAAGAATGTTCTGTTCTCTGTAAACCGTTTTGATATGAAAAGCGGTATATAAAAAATGCTAAATAAATAAAATTAATAAATCAGTCCTCACATATAGGTGACGTCGGCACCGACAGAGCCCTCGTGCAGAGCAAATCCTCAGCTTTCTAAAAAAACCTTTGGGAATTGCATCACGCATGCGTGGTCTCCTTCCCGCCCAAGGGTGCTATTTTACTCAGTCAAATGACATAGCTATAAGACAGCAAAAAGAACAAAACATAATAATAAGACTGCAACTCCAAGGGGAGGAGGGAGGGTTGTGAGGACTGATTCCTGCTGGCCCTGGAGAATGAGTAGTTACTCACCTGTAACAGGTGTTCTCCAGGAGCAGCAGGAAGCAGTCCTCACATATGGGTGACGTCGGCGCCGACGGAGCCCTGGTGCGGAGCATTTCCCCAGCTTTCAAGGAAAGCCTTTGGGAATGCAGCATGCATGCGCGGTCCCCTTCCCGCCCAAGGGTACCATCTTGCTCAGTTTGATGACATAGCTAAAAGACAGCAAAAAATCAAAAGGAAGTATATGACTGCAACTCCAGGGGAGGAGGGAGGGTCGTGAGGACTGATTCCTGCTGCTCCTGGAGAATACCTGTAACAGGTAAGTAACTACTCTTTCTCCAGGACCAAGCAGGAAGTCAGTCCTCACATATGGGACTCCCCAGCTCTAGGCTACCGGGAACCCAAAGCTGAAAAAATGGCTCCCTCTGAAGAGCCTCAGGATTCATGATAAGAATATCTTCTGAGAACGCCCTCATACGGTAGCCCAACATAAGGGCCAGAGGGTAGGAGTTATCTAAACCTCAAAGAGATTACGGAGTACCGCCTGTCCGAAAGCACTGTCCCTTCGGGACTCTCTCTCCAGGCAGTAATGGGCTGCAAACGTCTGGCTTGAAGACCAAGTTGCGGCCCGGCAGATGTCTGCCAACGGAACAGAGCGGAGATGAACTACTGACGCGGCTTTCGCCCTGACACGGTGGGCCTTGACTTGACCCTGCAAGGGGAGGTCGGCTGCCTTGTACGCCCAGGCGATACAATCTGCTACCCAAGTGGATAACCCCATCTTATTAGGGTCAAAAGAGACGAAGAGCTGAGTAGCCCTTCGATGCCCCCACGTGCGTTTTATGTAAAAAGACAAGGCCCTCTTACAGTCCAGGGTATGCAAGACTGTTTCAGCCTGGCTAGTATGCGGCCTGGGAAAGAAGGTTGGAAGAACCACCTCCTGGTTGAGGTGGAAAGAGGAGACCACTTTTGGAAGAAACTTGGGATGGGTCCTTAGGACCAACCTGTTCCTATAGAACCGTGTGTATGGTCTATCACAGCGATGGCGAACCTATGGCACGCGTGCCAGCTGTGGCACGCGAAGGCCTTGCAGCTGGCACGCGTGAAGGTCCGCAGAAAAAGAAAAAGCGGGCTCTGGCTGCTGCCGCGGACGCGGACGCATGCAGTGTCCCGCGGGGCCCCCTCCGCCCGCTAAGCCCCTCTGCAAGGGCTTTCAGATTCGCGAGGGAGACAGCGTCTCCCTCGCGTCTCTGTTAAGCCCGCAGGGGCTAATGGGAAATTTCCCATCAGCCCCTTTAGACGCGAGGGACTGATGGGAAATTTCCCATTAGCCCCTGCGGGCTTAACAGAGACGCGAGGGAGACGCTCTCCCTCGCGAATCTGAAAGCCCTTGCAGAGGGGCTTAGCGGGCGGAGGGGGCCCCACGGGACATTGCATTCTGCCGCTGCCGCGGCAGAAGCCAGAGCCAGCTGCTTTTTTTTTTTTTTTTTTTAAATTTGCCATGGGGGGTGGGTTAGGACTGCTAATGGGCTAGGGGGGGGGGGGTTAGGACTGCTAATGGGCTAGGGGGGGTTAGGACTGCTAATGGGCTGGGGGGGGGGTTAGGACTGCTAATGGGCAAGGGGGGGTTAGGACTGCTAATGGGCTAGGGGGGTTAGGACTGCTAATGGGCTGGGGGGGTAGGACTGCTAATGGGCTGTGGGCTGATGGGGCTGTCTGGAAATGGGGTGATGGGGGGTTAGGACTGGTAATGGCTATGGGGGGGGGGTAGGACTGCTAATGGGCTAGAGAGGGGGGGGTTAGGACTGCTAATGGGCTAGGGGGGGTTAGGACTGCTGATGGGGAGGGGTTAGGACTTGAGGTGGGCTGTTGGGTGGGGTTAGGACTGGAAATGGGCTGATGGGGGGTTAACACTGGAGGTGGTCTGATGGGGTTAGGACTGGTAATGGGCTATGGGGGGGGTTTTTGACTGATAATGGGCTGTTGGGGGCTGGGACAAGAAATGGGCTGATGGGGAGGGGTTAGGACTTGAGGTGGGCTGATGGGGTTAGGACTGGTAATGGACTGTGGGCTGATGGGGGGGTTAGGACTGGCAATGGGCTATGGGGGGCTGACTGGAAGTGGGCTGATGGGGGGTTAGGACTGGAAGTGGGCTGATGGGGGGTTAGGACTGGTAATGGGTTATAGGGGGGGGCTTAAACTGAAAATGGGGTGATGGGGGGTTAGGACTGGAAGTGGGTTGATGAGGGGGGGATAGGACTGGTATTGGGTTGGGGGGTTGCTAGGACTGGAAATGGGTTGGGGGGCTGCTAGGACTGGAAATGGGCTGATGCAGGGACTAGAAGGGAATGGATGCTGGGTGAGGCTGGAACTAGAAGGGAGCTGGTGTTGGGGAAGGATTAGAATGGGATGGGGCTGGGAGAGTAAAATGGAGAGGGGAAAAATATTTTGTGTGGGAGGGATAAAAAATCTACAATTGGCCGGGTATTGGGAGAGTAAGTGGGGATTGAGGATGGAGGGGTAAATTTTGAGTAGATGAAATAGGAATGAGGAAAGAGCAAAAGGAGAAAGATTAGTATGTTAAAGCAGATGTAGAGAGAGAATGGAAAAAAAACCCAAGAAGACAGAAGAAAGGACAAATGGACAGCAGATGGAGAGTTAGCAGAAGACACGAAGAAACCAGAAGAAAGTGGCTGGAACAATTGCAACTGAAAAAAAATGCACAAAAGGTAGAAAAATATCTCTTTATTTTGAATTTATTAATTGGAATATGTCAGCTCTGGGAAATGTGCATCATTAATTTTTGCGCTTTGTTTAGTACAAGAGGAAATTAATATATAGTTTTATTTCTACAGTGTTGTTGTATATTCCAAGTTTGGCTTTTGGGGTTCCCAGTTTAATTATTGTCTTCCTGTTTCTAAATTGTGATTCCTTGTTTGGTAATGGTCTGTTCTGCATGTGTAACTGAGCTGAGGTATTCTGTTTATATAATTCCTATTTGACATTGCCACTTGTTCTTTCCCCAGTAGGTCATGTATTGTTGTTCTCTGAGATGTATTGGTTTAATATTTGCAGTGTTGCCTTTTGATAGGTAGAGTATGGTGCTTTGTGAGTCCTGGTAGTGCTGTTAGGATACGGCGGGTTTGCTATGGGTTCTAAATGGGCAGCGTTTGTAGTAGTTCCTAATGTGCCTGGCGGTTGGTACTGGATTATAGTAATGTAGAAACCTTTTAGTCTTTCTTTATCCATATACTCATTAAGAGGCATGTTTACTAAAAGTTAGTGTATGGTAACATTATGCAAATATTTATGCAAATGAAGCACCTTATGCAAATGGAGCTTTAATTGACGTGCTGGCACTTTGAGGAAATTCTTTGGTTTTGTGCGGCAGTTTGGGCACTCGGGCTCAAAAAGGTTAGCCATCACTGGTCTATCAGAAACCAGAGCTTGTAGTTCATTCACACGTCTGGCCGAGGTAAGAGCCACCAGGAAGAGCATTTTCCAAGAGAGGAAGCACAAATGGCAAGTAGCCATCAGCTCAAACGGTGGGCGAGTAAGTTGCTGCAAGACCACATTCAAATCCCACTCAGCTGCCGGTGGACGAACCGGAGGCTTGAGCAGAAGCAGGCCTCTGAGAAATCTGGACACCACAGGGTGAGTCGACAGACTGTCCTTCCACCGGTGAGTGGTGCGCTGATAGGGCACTAAGGTGGACCCGAAAAGAGAGACTTAAGGCCTAGGTCTGAAAGGTGAAGTAGATACTGCAGTACTACTGGCACAAGGCAAGAGAAAGGATCTTCATTGCGCTGAGCACACCACACCGTAAACCTACGCCACTTGAGGGCATAAGATTTTCTGGTGGGCTGCCTCCTAGAGGCCAAGACCACCTCCTCAACCTCCTTAGGTAGACATAAGGGAGCTAGCACTATCCTTTCAGCAGCCAGGCCATCATTTTGAGGGACCTGAGATTGGGGTGCAGAAGGGAACCCTGATCTTGAGAGAGGAGGTCGTGTTGCATCCCCAGGGGGAATGGAGTTTCCACCGCCAACTGCAGCAGAAGTGGAAACCACGGCTGCCTTGGCCATCTGGGAGCTACCAGGATCACCGAGGCCTTGTCCCGGAGAAACTTGAACAGAGTTCGGGCCACCAGGGGCATGGGAGGAAACGCATACAGGAGGCCCCGTAGACCAAGAGATCAGAAAAGCATCTGCTGCTATCCGCAGGGGATGTGGCTGTCTGGAGCAGAACCCGGGCAGCTGACGATTCTGTGGACTTGCAAAGAGATCGATGGATGGACATCCCCAGCGGAGGAATATCTGCTGGACCACCAATGGATTCAACTGCCATTCGTGAGGCTGGAGAATCCTGCTTAGCTTGTCTGCTAGGAAATTCTCCTGACCAGGTAGATAAATTGCTTTGAGAAACATGCCTTGATTGACTGCAAAGGAACACAGGGCCAGTGCCTCCCAACATAGGAGCCTGGACCCTGTGCCCCCTTGTTTGTTCATGTAGAATATTGCCACTTGATTGTCCGTCTGAACTAGGACAGACTGGTGAGATAGGGCATGATGAGAAAATGTTTGTAGAGCTAAGTGGATTGCTCGCAGCTCCAAAAGATTGATTTGCTGTGTGGCCTCCCGAGGAGACCACCAGCCCTGAGTGCACATGCCCTGGCAATGTGCACCACAGCCCATTAAGGAAGCATCGGTCGTCAGAACTCTTGTGTGTTGGAGCCTGAAAAGGTACCCCCCTGAGAAGGTTTGGGAGATGTAGCCACCACTGTAAGGAGTCCAAAAGTGGTTTGGACACCTCTACTCTGTCTCGGAGGTCGCCTGTAGCCTGCGTCCACCGAGCACTGAGGCATCATTGAGCAGGCCGCATGTGCAGGCGGGTGTTGGGAGTCACATGCACCATGGATGCCATGTGGCCCAGGAGCCACAGGTAGTGCCTGGCAGACACATGAGAACTGCTGTGGAACTGGTTGGCCAAGTCCATCAGTCCGTGAGCCCTGTCCTCGGGGAAGTAGGCTCTTGCCTGAAGGGTGTCTAGTCTTGCTCCTATAAACTCTAGGTTCTGAGAAGGGAGCAAAGTGGACTGTGTGTAGTTTATGACAAAGCCCAGATGCTGAAGAAGAGAGACAGTGCGAAGAGTGACTTGTCGGGCCTCCTGGGGAGACTGGCCCCTGATGAGGCAGTTGTCCAGATATGGGAAGACGAAAATTCCCTGATTCCTGAGATAAGCCGCCACCACTGCCAGGCATTTGGTGAAAACCCTGGGGGCAGAGGTTAGGCCAAAGGGAAGTACCCTGTACTGAAAATGATTTCCTCCCACCACAAATCTGAGATATTGCCTGTGGTCTGGATGAATGAGGATGTGAATATAAGCATCCTTTAGGTCTAAGGAGCATAGCCAGTCTCCCTGCTGGAGGTAAGGCAGCAGTATCCCAAGGGTAAGCATCTTGAACTTTTCCCTCTCCAGAAACTTATTTAGGTTTTGCAAGTCTAAAAATAGGCCGGAGGCCCCCTGTCCTTTTTGGTACCAGGAAGTACCTGGAGTAGAAGCCTTGCCCTTCCAGGTGGTGAGGCACCGGTTCCACCGCCTGTTCCTTTAGAAGACTTGCCAACTCCGGAAGGAGGCGGTCCCTGTGAAGAGGGAGTCTGGGAGGCTCCCCTGGAAAATAGGAGGGGGGGGTAGCTGGTGGAAGTGGAGCATGTAGCCCTGCTGGACTATGCTCAATACTCAGGTATCCCCTGTGATGGCTGGCCACCTGTAGGCGTACAGGGTCAGCCGACCCCCTGTGCTGAGTGGAACCACCGGCGGAGGAGAGGCTATGCTGTAGGAGTCAAAACCCCGCTCCCTGCTGTGCAGGAGCCGGAGCTGGCGGCTTGGGGGTCTTATGCCTATGGGGCCCATGCCCCTACTCCTTGGCCTGCTGACCCTGTTGGGGAGCTGGAGAGGCCTGATTTTGAGGGTAGGATTTGTAGGCAGCACCCTTCCTCAGAAAAAAGGGCTTCTTTCCCGAGCCCTTCTTTTTTTGAGAAGGTCAGAAGTCTTCCTGGACAGCCTGGTCCTGGTGAGCGTCTCAGTCTCGATTTCTGCAGCCCTTTCAGTCATGGGCTTACTAAAAAGGTTTTCACCTCGGCAGGGGACATCGACCAACTTGTCCTGCACCCATGATTCCAAGTCTGATGACTGTAGCCAGGCCTGACGGTGTATCCCGATGCCGGCCACGGCTACCCGGGCCGAAGCCTCGAAGCCATCATAGGCTGCTCGAGAGATAAACTTCGAGCACTCTCGGATCCCTGTTGATAAAGCCTTGAGTCTCTGAAAAGGTTCCTCGGAGAGGCCAGCTGAGAACCCAGCAATCTCCTTTGCCAGGTCTTGTAGGTACATGCCCATCTACAGCTGGTAGGTCTGGACACGGCAAGATAGCATAGAGCCCTGGAAGCACTTTCTACCGAGGACATCCAGGTTCCGGGCCTCCCGGCCGGGGGCACCAAAGAGTGCATCTTCTGACTCTTCAGGCGGTGCATGGCCGATTCCACAACCATGGAGTTGTGCGGTAGCTGCGCCTTTTCGAACCCAGGGCTCTTACGGACTCGATAAATGGAACTGACCCATTTGCTAAGAACCGGCGCCGAAGCCAGTGCCTCCCACATACGGAGGAGCTGCCATTCCAGCATCGGAGGAACCGGTACAGTAAAGGCTTCCTTCGGAGGAAAGTCATACTGGAGGGCATCGAGCTCCTCGGCATCCGCAGGGAAAGCCAAAGCTTTGGCCATGTCCCTCATGAAGTCTGAGAACCGGGTATCCTCCGGGGGGGACGATCTTCTCCAAGGCTTGGACTCCGGTGAGTCTGAAGGGACACACCGGGTCCAGAAGTTGTCAGGAGACTCCTCGTCCTCCGTCTCCCATGCCAACTCCTCCGAGGAAGAATCGAGTGGCTCCGGCCGTGTGGGCCTCGGTGCCACCCGCCCCGATGCCGAGGGTATCGACGTCGATGACCTCGGCCCCGCACGGGAAGTTGAGGGGGCCCTTGACCGAGGATCAACTCGAGACTTCATTGACTCAAGGATCGGCTCGGTCTCCGGGGTCGACTTCGACGTCGAGGTCCCGGTGGTCGGGGCAGATGCACCAGTCAGACCGGCGATCAGCACCCGCTGCTATTCCATGAAGGCAGCCAAGCTGCTGTCCAAGGCCGTCAGCCTGAGTCCAAGCTCAGGAGACTCAGCAGCCCCCGACTCGGGCCGCGACGGCGTCGGGCCCTACGTCGGTTCTCCTGGAGGAGAGTCCACGAGGACAACTGCACTTACGTGACTCGGGGACTCTGGCTCCACGCGAGGTAACTTGGACGGCCTCTCCGACTCCGAGAGCCCGGGGCGGCGGTCAGGGCTACACGAACTGGCCCTCGAGGACCCAGGCGCCTCCACCGACGCCGCGAGCTTCTTCTTCCTTTTGTGCTCCCGGGCGGGAGAGTCCCTCTCAGAGGGGGTCATACTTCCGAGATGTCGAGGCCTCTGATGAAGTCCAGGCCCGGCCGGATGCGGACTCTGAGAAAATTCTCTCACGTTGATGCTGACAGCTCTGAAGTGCCTTCGACGACATTTTGCCGCATGTGCCACAGACCGGCGGGTCATGGTCCGGCCCGAGGCAGCGGAGGCAGCAGTCATGTGTGTCGGTGAGAGACATAGGTTTCTTGCACCTAACACACTTTTTGAACCTGCTGGCAGCCATCGGGGGAAAAAGGGCCCCTGCAAGGTCAAAAGACAGGTCTACCAGTGAAAACACAAAAAAGGCGCGAACGCTAGTCACGAAGGACAAAAAACAAAAATCAAAATTCCGGACTCGATACCGGTGTACCGAGTTCAGGCGGGAAGGGGAACTGGAGTCGACCAGATCAGAAAAAGCCAAAATAGCCGAAAAAAATCTACTTTTTCCGGGTGACACGAACTCACATCCATTGGGCTCCGCGGAAAAAGAAAGACTGAGCAAGATGGCACCCTTGCGCGAGAAGGGGACCGCGCATGAGCGCTGCATTCCCAAAGGCTTTCCTTGAAAGCTGGGGAAATGCTCCGCATGAGGGCTCCATCGGCGCCAACGCCACCCATATGTGAGGACTGACTTCATGCTTGGTCGTGGAGAACACCTGCTACAGGTGAGTAACTACGTTTTCTCCAGGAAAAAGCAGTAAGTCAGTCCTCACATATGGGACTCCCCAGCTGTAGGCTACCGAGAACCCACAGCTGAAAAATAGGCTCCCTCTACGAGAGCCACAAGCAGCCATAATAGGAATCTGAGAGAGTAACACTCTGGTAGCCTGACACCAAAGGGTTGGAGTGTAGGAGTTGCTTAGAAAAGGGTACGGCGTACAGCCTGGCTGAAAGCACTGTCCTGTTGTGACTCCCTATCCAAGCAGTAATGGGTTGCGAAAGTCTGACCCGAAGACCAGGTGGCGGCCCGGCAGATGTCTGCCAGCAGAACAGAGCAGAAGTGAGCCACTGATGCTGCCATAGCCCTGACCCGGTGGGCGATAACAAGACCCTGCAACGGAAGCTTGGCCGCCCTGTATGCCCAGGCAATACAGTCTGCTACCCAGGTGGACAGCGTACGCTTGGAGACGGCCATCCCCAGCTTACTGGGGTCATAGGATATGAAGAGCTGAGAAGCCCTTCGATAGCCTTGCGTACGCTGAATGTAGAAGGTCAGCACCCTCTTACAGTCCAGGGTATGCAGAACTGACTCTGTCCGACTGGCATGTGGCCTGGGAAAGAAGGTAGGTAGTACTACCTCCTGGTTGAGGTGGAACGAAGAGACCACTTTCGGCAGGAACTTGGTGTGTGTGCGGAGCACCACCCGGTTCCTATAGAACCTTGTATAAGGCCTGTCGGACACTAGGGCCTGAAGCTCACTCACTCGTCGAGCCGACGTGAGTGCCACCAAGAAAACTATCTTCCAAGAAAGGTAACGTAAATGGCAGGTTGCCATCGGCTTGAATGGTGGACGAGTAAGCTGTCTTAAGACCACATTCAAATCCCAATTCGGTCACCGGAGGGCGAACGTGGGCTTCAGCAGAAGTAGGCCTCTCAAGAACCTGGACACCAAAGGATGTGCAGAAAGAGGCTTTCCTGGGAAGTGGTTGCAGCCAAAGCACTAAGGTGAACTCTGACGGAGTTGGACTTAAGGCCCAAATCGGAAAGATGAAGAAGATATTGAAGCACTACTGCAAACTGGCAGGAGAAAGCATAGTTACTCACCTGTAACAGGTGATCTCCGGGAACAGCAGGAATTTAGTCTTCACATATGGATATCATCAGTACCAATGGAGTCTGTGCAGGAACGCTCCCCAGCGTCCAATAGGAACGCTTTTGGGAGCATCCCTCAACACATGCGCGCTGCCTTCCCACCTTTCCAACTGTCCCTCTTCAGTTAAGTTTGTAGCTGAGGGAAAGGATAGAGGGAAAGAGGAAAGAGACAGAGAGATAGAGAGACAACTCCTAGGGGAGGTGGGTGGGTTGTGAAGACTAAATTCCTGCTGTTCCCGGAGATTACCTGTTACAGGTGAGTAACTACGCTATCTCCAGGAACAAGCAGGAATGTAGTCTTCACATATGGGGACTCCCTAGCTGAAGATGCCAGGGAGATAGCCCTAGGAAGCTGCCACCTATAGTAAGGTGGGCCATGCTTCCTCCCATGGATCTCTGGCATCCCACCAGGGTTGGTGGGTAGGAGCTGAAAGAGATTTTGAAGAACAGCTTGGCCAAAGGCGGCATCCCGACGAGAGGCTTTATCTAAGCAGTAGTGGGCTGTAAAGGTGTGTGCCGAAGCCCAGGTAGCTGCTCGACAAATGTCATCAATAGACACAGAGTGAAGGTTAGCCATAGAGGCTGCCATGGCTCTCACATTGTGAACTGTGACATGGCCTTGAAGAGGAAGACCCTTACTCTCATAAGCAAAGGATATCTATTGTGCAATCCATTTAGATAGAGTTCTCTTGGAGACTGGAAGTCCCAAATGACTAGAATCAAAAGCAATAAAAAGTTGAGAAGACTTTCTATCTTGCTGTGCTCTTTGTAGGTAAAAAGCTAAGGCTCTTTTACAATCCAAAGTATGAAGGTTCCTTTCTGCATTAGAGGCATGAGGCCTCGGAAAGAATAAAAGAAGATAAGTTGATTGATTTAAATGAAAAGGCGAAACCACCTTTGGCATAAAGTGTGGATGAGTTCTGAGAACAACCTTATCTTGGTGAAACCTAGTATAAGGAGGATCAGCCACTAAAGCTTGCAATTCACTAATGCGACGTGCGGAGGTGATTGCAATCAGGAAGATGACCTTCCAGGACAAAAGCTTTAGGGTTGTAGTGGCTAAAGGTTCAAAAGACGGTTTCATGAGCTGCCCGAGAACTAGGTTTAAATCCCATGCCACCAGTGGTGGCCTGATGGGAGGCTTTGTTAATAGAAGACCTCTCATAAATCTTGATTTGAGTGGATGAGAGGAAATTGGTTGTCCATTTAGAGGCTTATAAGAAGCTGCCATTGCACTAAGATGGACTCTTACTGAATTGGTCTTTAGACCAGAATTTGATAAATGAAGTAGATACTCTAGTATCGATTCCAAAGCTATCATAAGGGGGTTTAACCCTTTCTGTGAACACCATATAGTAAAATGTTTCCACTTGAAGGCGTAAGAGCGTCTTGTGGAAGGTTTTCTAGAAGCTTGAAGGATATCCCTTACCTGTTGGGAAAGGTTGAGGTCCTGAAGTTCTAAGCTTTCAGCAACCAGGCCCTGAGATGCAGGGACTGGGGATTTGGGTGCCATAGCATCCCGTTCTCTTGGGAGAGGAGATCTGGAGCATAGCCTAACTCCAGAGGTGCCGCTTGAGAGAGATGTAGAAACAGGGGATACCACGTTTGGCGTAGCCACTGTGGCATTATCAGGATCATACGACCTCTGTCTCTCTGAAGCTTGTTTTAGGGATGAGGGGAATGGGTGGGAAGGCAAAGAGGAAGTCGTGACCCCAGTGAAAAAGGAAGGCATCCCTTGCCTGGCAATTTTGAGCAGGAATCCTTGAACAGAACCAGGGAAGTTTGGCATTCAGTGGACCTGCAAATAGGTATATGTCTGGGGTTCCCCAGAACTGAAATATCTTGGCCACCTGGTCTAGGTGGAGAGACCATTCGTGAGGCAGCAGTACTTGGCTGAGTTTGTCTGCCCAAAGGTTTTGAATGCCTGGAAGATATACCACGAGAAGGTGAATTTGATGCTCTCTGGCGAGGGCCCATAGTCGTAAAGCTTCGTTGCATAACGACAGAGAGCCTGTTTCCCCACTTGTTCACGTAGAACATAGCTACTTGATTGTCCGTTTGGACTAGGACTGTCTTGTAGCTGAGCTGGGCATGGAATACTCAAAGAGCTAGATAGATTGCTCTTGAGTTCCAGGAGGTTTATGTGAAGACAAGCCTCTTGTGGAGTCCAGGTACCTTGGGTAGAGAGATTATGCAGGTGTGCTCCCCATCCCACCTGTGATGCATCTGTTTTTAGGGTGGCCTAGAATAGGGGTTGCTGGAAAGGAGAACCCACTAGAAGATTTTCCAGTGATTGCCACCATTGTAGAGACAAGATTAGTCGTTGTGAGTTTGATATCTTGTCCGACAGATGTCCTGTGGCCTGTGTCCACTGTGTGGATAGGGTCCACTGGGCTGCTCTCAGATGAAGGCGAGGGTAGGGAACCACATGAACCGTGGATGCCATATGTCCCAATAGTTCTAGTAGTTCTTGAGCAGTTAGGTAGGACTTCACCGCTGCTTGAGAAGCTAGCTGCATTATACGAAGACAGCGAGGTTGTGGGAGAAAAGCCCTTGACTGTCTGGTATCTAGACGAGCTCCTATGAACTCTAGGGACTGAGATGGAGCAAGCTGGGATTTTGGGAGGTTTATAACCAAACCCAAGTATTGAAAGATTTGCATTGTGAGAGACAGTGCAGAGCTGGCTTCTGGAACCGTGGGGGTTCGAATGAGCCAGTCGTCCAAGTAAGGGAAGATGAATATCCCCAGGGTTCGCAGATATGCAGCTACTACTGCCATGCATTTCGTGAACATGCTTGGTGCCGAAGCCAGACCAAAGGGAAGAACCCTGTATTGGAAATGTTTTCCCTTGAAAAGAAATTGTAAGAATTTCCTGTGATTTGGATGGATCAGAATGTGAGTATATGCATCCTTTAGATCTAGAGAACAAAGCCAATCCTGACTTTGAAGGTATGGCAGAAGAGTTCCCACAGAAATCATTTTGAACTTTTCTCGGAACAGATATTTGTTCAATTCTCTGAGGTCTAGAATGGGTCTGTGTCCTCCTGTTTTCTTTGGAATAAGAAAATAGGGGGAGTAGAACCCTGCACCCTGTTGAAGAATGGGCACCTCCTCTATTGCTCCTTGAGCAAGGAGTGTTGAGACCTCTTGATCCAGTAGATTGCCTGTAGAGGTTTGGGAATTGAACTGTCTTATGATTGTAGGAGGGGGCATACTGTGAAAATGAAGCTTGTACCCCTCTCCCACAATGGACAGTTTTCTGCTGTTATTTGGTGCCATCTGTTGGCAAAATGACAACCTGCCTGGAATGTTTAGGGGTTCTGGATCTTTCAGAGGCAGGAAGGCTAAGTTCTCTATGAAGGAGTCAAAGCCCTTAAGGGGGCCGGGCCTGTGGAGCTGGTTGAGCTCTAAGGCCTTTTGGCTTCTTTTGTCTGGATTGTTGTTGTTGACCCTTCTGGGCAACTTGACCCTGAGCTTGCCCTTGCTGGGTATAGGACGGATAAAACTTCCTCTTTTTTGCTGAAAAAGGGTTTTTATAGGGTTTCTTTTTGGCTGGAGTGGCTGTAGATTTCGACAATCTATCTAAAGTGATATTGTCAGCATCTATCTCATTAGCCTTCTCCTGCCAATTCTTGCCAAAGGGGTTTTCTCCTGTGCAAGGGATGTTTCCCAATTTATCCTGTACCCAAATCTCCAAGTCTGATGCCTGAAGCCAGGCAATCCGACGTGCACCAATGGCAATAGCAGAGGTTCTGCTGATGCATTCAAAGCAGTCAAAGGCTGCACAGTTTACAAACTTGGAGACATCTTGAGCATACTTGACAAGAGTAAGAAAGTCCTGTCGTTTGTCCTCAGGGAGAAGGGGGCTCATAAGCTCCAAATCTCCTGTGACCTCTTTGAGGAACATTCCCATATATAAAATATATGAGCTGATCCTAGCTGAAAGCATGGAAGCCTGAAAAGTTTTGATGCCCAAAAGCGTCAAGAGTCCTGCATTCACAACCTGGAGAATTGGATGCATGTCTCTTTGCACTTTTCATCCTACGCATGGCTGACTCCACTACCATTGAATGGTGTGGCAGCTGAGCCTTTTGAAAACCAGGACATGGTGGAACTCGATACACGGGAGGGAGGGAGGAGTGGCTCAGTGGTTGGGACAGGTTACCTCAGGCTGGAAGGCCGGGGGTTCAATTCCCACATGGGAACAAGCAACCTCAGGCCAGAGGGACTGGGGTCTCTAGTCCCATGGCCACTCCTTGTGGCCTTGGGCAAGCCACTTAACCCTCCACTGCCTCAGGTACACTTAGATTGTGAGCCCTTCGGAGACAAGTGAATAAAAAGTACCTGTTAGTACACATGTAAACCACACTGATTCTAAAGAGCGCAGTATAAACAATAAATAAATAAAATAAATAAATATGGTATCGAGTCTCCTAGAATGAGGAGATGTGGTCAAAGGTGTCTCCCACATTCTGAGCATCAAATCATGAAGAATTTCATGAATGGGCAGAGTGGCTGCCTCCTTTGGAGCCTTAGGGTATTGGAGAATTTCCAATTCCTTTGCTCTAGGTTCTTTTTCAGGAGCTACCGTGATTGAAAGGCCTTGGGCCACATCACGAATAAAATCCTGAAAAGACATGTCTTCCGGAGGAGACATTCTGCGTTGGGGAGAAGAGGAGTCTTCCAGGAGAAACCCTCTGGTCCCGGCAGAATTATTAGAGTCATCGGAATCGGAGGATTCGAAATATCTCTGATCCCGATGTTCATGCAAAGCATGGTCTCGGCATCGATCGAAGTCGATACCGAATTGGTCTGGTACCGATCTGTCGATGCCAGAAAAAGTCGGCATGGGAGGGATTCCCACCGGGCCTGGTACCGTCGGTGCTGGTATTGGCATCTGTACCGGTGCTGGTACCGGCATCGGTACCGGTGCCTGTTGAACCACCAGTGTCAACGGTACCGCAGCTGTAAGGAGAGCTTCAAGACTGCATTCAATAGCGAGGAATTTCTGGTCTATCGACGCTGCTGATGCCTGGGTATCGGTACCGGTAAAAGCAGCTGGAACCCCTGAGCATGGCACCAGTAGTTCTGCCGAAGTCGAAGCCTCGAACATTCTGGAACCCCGTTGATGCTTTGGAGGCTGAAGCCTCCTGCCGGGGCTGTTTTGCCGGTGTAGTTTCCTCAAGGGCAATGCCAATGGCCTCTTGATGCTTTGAAGGAGAGCTACCCTTTGAGGACCGGCTCTTATGTTTAGTTACCTGAGATCCATGGGAGGAAGACGTCGATGCAATGGACCTGGTATATGAAGAAAAGAGGGTACTGAGCTTTTCTGTCTTCCTCTTTTAGTCATCCCCATACAGGAGGAACACTCAGATGGAGAATGGTCAGGGCTTAAACATTTTAGACACTAGTCATGGGTGTCGGTGACAGAGATGGTACAGCCAAATTTAGTACATTTTTTTTTTTAAACCACTAGCTGGTTTTTCCATCTTTTGGGAAAAATGGGGCCTAATGCTCAAAATGGTGCCTAGCACCAAAAGAAAATGTTTCTGAAGAGAAACAGTTAAAAAAAAAAAAAATATATATATATATATTTTTTTTTAGAAAAGAAGAAAGAAAGAACCGGCGGTACCGGTAGGTGTCGTGCGGAGGCAGGCGCGACCACAAGAAAACAAGTTTAAAGAAGAAATTTTCTGCGGTGACAGGGTATGTGTCCTGTCGGCTCCGCGGAAAACGAAGAACTGAAGAGGGACAGTTGGAAAGGCGGGAAGGCAGCGTGCATGTGCTGAGGGATGCTCCCAAAAGCGTTCCTATTGGACGCTGGGGAGCGTTCCCGCGTAGGCTCCGTCGGTACCCATATGTGAAGACTACATTCCTGCTTGTTCCTGGAGATAGGATTTTCTTTCTGCTTTTCACACCACAGTTCAAACCTATGTCACTTGAAAGCATAGGTTTGTCTAGTTGAGTGCCTCCTTGAGGCTAGCAACACTTCTTCCACATTTTTGGGAAGGAGGAAAGGTGTGAGATCTACCCTTTCAACAGCCATGCCATCAGGTTGGGGTGCAGGAGAGTGCTCCCCTCCTGAGACAGGAGGTTGAGAGAGGATCCCAGAGGTATTGGGGCCTCCACCACTAGTTGAAGTAGAAGCGGAAACCAGGGTTGCCTCGGCCATCTGGGGGCTACTAGGATGACCGAGGCCTTGTCCTGAAGGTCTTGAACAGAGTCTTGGCCACCAGAGGCGTGGGAGGAAACGCATACAGGAGGCCCACAGACCATGAGATGAGAAAAGCATCGGCAGCCACCCTGTTCGGATGTGGTTGCCTGGAGCAGAACTGGGACAACTGGTGATTGAATGGGCTCGCAAAGAGATCTATTGTCGGTTGTCCCCAGGTCTGAAATACCCATTGGGCCATATTCATATCCAGCTGCCATTCGTGGGGCTGGAGAATCCTGCTTAGCTTGTCGGCTAAGTAATTTTCCTGACTTGGCAGATAAACTGCTTTGAGCTGCATGCCGTGCCGGACTGCAAAGGAGCACAGGTCCAGAGTTTCCTGACACATAATGCGGGACCCCGTGCCTCCCTGTTTGTTCACATAGAACATTGCCACTTGGTTATCTGTTTGTATTAAGACAGGTTGATGAGCCAAAGTTTGAGAAAAGGCTCGTAGAGCTAGGCGAATGGCACGAAGTTCCATGAAACTGATCTGCTGTGTGCTCTCCTGTGGAGACCACAAGCCTTGAGTGCAAAGTCCCTGGCAATGGGCTCCCCAGCCCAGTAAGGATGCATCTGTAGTCAGGATTCTCGTGTGTAGAGGAGCATGAAAACCCATTCCCGCCTCCAAGTTGTTCAGTTGAAGCCACCAGGCCAAGGACTGTACCAGTCTTTTGGACACATTGACTCTGTCTTGGAGTCTGCTTGTGGCCTGTGTCCACTGGTCCCTGAGGCACCATTGAGCTGCTCACATGTGGAGGCGGGCATTGGGTGTCACATGTACCGTAGAGGCCATGTGCCCGAGGAGTCGCAGGAAGTGTCTCGCTAATATTTGTGATCTGCGACTCACTTGATGTGCCAGGGCCAAGAGTCTTTGTGCCCTGTCTGATGGCAGGTAAGCCCTTGCCTGAATGGTATCTAGTCTTGCCCCAATGAACTCTAGCCTTTGAGTGGGGACTAGAGTAGATTTGGGGTAATTGATTACAAATTGTTTCTATGTTTCTATGTAAATTCTAGATGTTGAAGCACCTGAATGGTGCGAGATGTGGACTGTTAGAGCCACATCAGCTCTAGAGGTCCGATGAGCCAGTCGTCTAGATAGGGGACGACAAATACTCCTTGAATTCCAAGGAAGGCGCCCACCACTGCCAGGCACTTTCTGAATATTCTGGGAGCAGAGGCCAGGCCAAAGGGAAGCACCCTGTACTGATAGTGGTTTCCTCCCACCACAAAGCAGAGATATTTTCTGTGGTCTGGATGAATTAGGATGTGTGTATATGCATACTTTAGGTCTAAGGAGCATAGCCAGTCTCCCTGGCGGAGGTAAGGCAGCAATATTCCAAGGGAGAGCATCTCTTGAACTTTTTCTTCACTAGGAATTTTTTTTAAGTTGTGCAGGTCGAGGATGGGTCTTAGGCCTCCTGTCCTTTTTGGTATCAGGAAGTACCTGGAGTAAAAGCCCTTGCCCTGCAGGTGGTGGGGCACTGGTTCTACCACTCGATCCTCGAGAAGACCTGCCAACCACTGTTCCCTCTAAGCTGTGCACGTGTGCGCGTGCACACACCTCGCCAAGTGAGCGCACATACTTTACAACATAGCGCACAAAAATTACGGTTCTGATTCTGATAGAAAACAACACAGACGTTCTTAAAATTGAAAAGTTGTTGTGTATTTATGGTTTTCACAAGTTCTACAATATTTTCTAGTGTAAGCAATGTGGTGTACATACTGTATTCTGACATGTAGTCAAATTTTAAAGTATATAACTCTGAGTGTCGTTATGTGGCGCACAAAAATTTAACCTTCCTTCAAAAGCTGCACAGCTGATATTTTATGCGCACACAGCCTACAGAAAATTAGAGGGAACACTGCTGCCAACTCCTTCAAAAGAAGGTCCCTGTGAAGAGGAGGCCTGAGAGGTTCCCCTGGAAAGTAAGGGGAAGGTAACTGGGTGAAATTTAGCAGATAGCCCTGTTGGATTATCTGAAGAACCCAAGTGTCTGTGGTGATGGCCGGACACCTGTGGGCATACAGGACAACCCTTCCCCCTGTGCATTGCCTTACTCCTTTGGTGAGAGGGGCTATGCCTTCAGAGTCAAAAGCCACTCCCAGTCTGAGTTGGAGCCTGTGCCTGGGGTTTGGGGGCTTTCTGATTACACGGGCCATGCCCCTGTCCCTTGGCCTGCTGCCCCTGTTGGGGAGCTAGGGAGGCCTGAAATGGGGGGTAAGCAGTACCCTTGCGGTAAGCAGTACCCTTGCGGTAAGCAGTACCCTTCCTTGGGAAAAATGGCTTCTTAACCGAGCCCTTCTTTTTGGAAGGGGCAGAAGTCTTCTTTGAGAGCCTTGTCCGGGTCAGGTACTCGGACTCGATCTCAGCAGCCTTCTCAGTCATCGGTTTGCCGAAGAGGTTTTCACCACAGCAGGGGACATCGACCAACTTTTTCTGTACCCATTGCTCCAGGTCCGATGACTATAGCCATGCCTGGCAGCGTGCACTGATGCCCACCGTGGCTACCCGGGCCGACGCCTCAAAGCAGTCATAGGCTGTTCGAACCATGAACTTCGAACACTCACGGACTCCAGTGGACAGGGTCTTAAAGCGCTGCAAAGGTCCCTCAGAGAGACCAGCCGAGAACCATCAATCTCCTTTGCCAGGTCCCACAGGTACATGCCCATGTACAGCTGGTATGCCTGGATCTGGCATATCAGCACAGAACCCTGATAGCACTTTCTGCCCAGGGCATCCAAGTTGCGGGCCTCCCTGCCAGGAGGCACCAAGGAGTGCGTCTTCTGGCTCTTGAGCCTGCACATGGCCAATTCCACAACCATGGAGTTGTGTGGCAGTTGTGCTTTCTGGAATCCAGGATTCTTGCAGACTCAATATATCGAGTCGATCCGCCTGCTGAGTACTGGCATCGACGCCGGTGTCTCCCACATGTGGGAGCCATTCCAGGATCAGCGGCACCAGTACAGTAAAGGCTTCCCGAGGGGGAAAGTCATACTGGAAGATCTCGAGCTCTTCGGCTCCTCCTCGGTCTCCACAGGGAATGCCAAAGCCTTTGACATGTCCTTTATGAAGTCCAAGAACCAAGTGTCCTCCGGGGGGGGGGGGGGAACCTTCTCCGAGGTTTGGACACCGGGGAATCAGATGGGATGTCCCTGGTTCGGCAGATGTCCGGGGACTCTTCCTCTTCCGTCTCCCAGCCCGATGCCTCTGAAGAGGAATTGAGTAGCTCCGGCCTTGGGGGCTTCGGCTTTGACCTCCCCAATGCCGATGGCACCGGCGTCGACGACCTCAGTCCCGAACGGGATCAACTTGGACATCGGTGGCCTGGTGGCCAGGGTGGAAGGACCAGTGAGACCGGCTATCAGCGCCCGCTGCTGCTCCATGAAGGCAGACATGCTGCGCTCCAAGGCCACCATTCTGAAACCAAGCTCAGAAGGCTCCGCAGCCCCTGGGTCGGGTCCCGATGCCGTCAGGTCTGACACCGGCTCTCCCGGAGGAGAGTCCTCAACAAGGACAGTGGTTAACTGCCTCAGCTGCTCCGGGTCCCT
Organism: Ichthyophis bannanicus; assembly: GCA_033557465.1. Taxonomy (NCBI): domain Eukaryota; kingdom Metazoa; phylum Chordata; class Amphibia; order Gymnophiona; family Ichthyophiidae; genus Ichthyophis; species Ichthyophis bannanicus. Next base: position 1,886,696,932 of record CM066031.1, read on the forward strand.
TCAAGGACGTTTTGCTCAACGCTCCAACTCCAAGGATCCAAGCCAGTGATCAGGGCTCTGCGACCAGTCCCGCGAGGAACTAGGCTGTTCGGAACCGTCCAATGACGCCGCCTTCAAGGATTTCTGCCTCCTCTGATGTTCCTGTGAGGGAGACCCCCTTTCTGAGGAGACCCGACGCTGCTCAGGCTCAGACAGCTCCCGAGATGACGAGGCCTCAGACAAGTTCCGAGCCCAGGAGGGTGCGGACAGGAAAAATCCTATCATGCTGCTCTAGCGGCTTCTCAGGGCCTTTGAAGACATTTTCCTACATGGGCCACAGACCTTCGGGTCGTGGTCGGGCCCAAGGCATCAGAGACAGCAGTCATCTGCAACAGTGAGAGACATTAACTTTGTACACCAATCACATTTTTTAAACCCGCTGGCAGCCATCGGGGGAAAAAGGGCCTCTGCAAGGTCAAAGGACCAGGCTGCCAGTGAAAAGAAAAAGAACAGGGACACTAGTCACGAAGGACAAAAACCGTAAATTTTCAGCCGAACGCGGAAGGGGAACCGATGTCGAACTGGCAAAAGCGAAAAGTTAATTTTTAACTTTAAAACACGTTTTTCTCGGGAACTATAGGACAATGTCTGTTGGGCTCCATGGAAAAAAGGAAACTGAGTAAGATAGCACCCTTGGGCGGGAAGGGGTCCACAAATGCGTAATGCAATTCCCAAAGGCTTTCTTAGAAAGCTGGGGATTTGCGCCGCAGGAGGGCTCCGTCGGCGCCGAAGTCACCCATATGTGAGGACTGACTTCTTGCTTGTTCCTGGAGAATGTTCGATTTCTGAGTTTTGTGCTGATTTTAATTATTTTTGTTTGTGATACCAGTGGTTGGCATTTTTAAGTTTCCCTTTTTAATGTTTTCATTATATTTGTTATATTTTTATCCTTAATTTTCAATAATATATTATTACATTTGTGTTATTTTACTTATCTTTTTAGCAACCCACATGGCTGTTTTCTATTTTTATTATTGTGCTGCTGCCTTACGATACATGTGGATGCCATGTTACTTTGTAATTGTAGATTATACCCTTGCGCAGACAGCCATATACAAATCTATTTTTATTAGTCTGCAATGACACATAGGTGGCTTCCTCCTATGACTCCTAGGTATTTTATGAGATTTTATAATATTTAGCCCTTGTGGGCCATTTAGTTTTACTGCCTGGGGCTTTAGTGTCACGGCGTGATTAGCAACACCACACACATGGATGCTATGGATTTTCCTATGGTTTGTTTTTTATTTTATCTTTGGTTTCACTTTTGGTTTGTCCCACGTTTTTAGATATCATTTTTATTCCTTTTTGGTCTCGTTGTTCTTTTAGATACATGTATTCCATATATATATATATATATATATATATATATATATATATATATCGACATAAAATTTGATTCATTGTTTTTATTTTTATGCGACCCCTGAGGCTCAGTGGCCCTTAAGAGTTTTATGGATTTTACTTCCTATGTTGTTTATATGCTCATTTGGCTAGTAGTTTGTTTTTGCTGTTCGGTGCATTTTTTTATATTTAATTTTTACTATTTCTAACAGTCTATTGCCTTTTATTCTCCATACTCACTTTATCAAGATTTGACTTACATTATTAAATTGTATTATATTATGCAGATTCTGCTCTTAGACTACATTGGGGCTAAATGCCTAGATTCATGCATCCCCCATCAGCTGCTGCGCCTCCATGTATTTTGTTTCCTATGTTGTTGGTATCACCGCCAATTTTTATAATTTTTCCATAAGGATTTTGAGGAGTCAAGTTTTAATTTAGCCCTTGACCCTTTCTGGACTGTGCAGCAAGGCCAACGAGAAACTGATCTATTTTTATAGGATAAGTCACTACTCTTTCCTTTCGCACAGATAAAGTCTCCTATTGCAGTTCTGCTATGTGGTACTATCAATCATTTTTATCAACTATTACCTGTGTCCACATATAGATATCATCACTTAAACCTAATACCTTTTGCTCATGTATTGCTACCATTATATATAATTTTTTTAAAGTGTCTTTGGGTTTTATGGCGAGTTTAGTTTTGAGATCATATCGGTTTTAAGACAGCTTAGTTTGTTCAGCATAATAGGTCTCCCTAAATTCTATCTTCCATTCCTTGCTTACTGTTTCAGATTCAAGTGGTGAGTGACTTGAGGCCTTTGGGCCCCCACCCAATTTTGATATATTTTTTGTAGCATTACTGTATCATATTTATGTCTTGGCTCTGGGACAATGTAATGAATGATATTCAAATCATAATTATCAACTATCTTTAGTCAGTATATTTTTCTTTATATATATATATTTTTTTTACCCCGTTTCCTATATTTTTAGGCATTTTCCATTGCTGTGATATGTACAATCCTCAAAAAATATATATATGTATGTGTATTGTGTATTTGTTGTTTAATTGTTTTTATTATTTTTGGAGGTGGTTGTCCCCCTAAAGGCAGCCATTGGCCAAAACATGTGTTGGGCTGACCTGCAGTTTCTCGATAAAGTGTCCTTAATTTTACAGTGGCTTCCTGTCCTGCTCTTTCTGTGCCTAGTGACGCTGGGGGGTGTTTCCCTTGGTCCTGCTAGACCAGTCGAGATAAGTAGGTTATGCGCCCCTGGCAGCAGATGATGGAGACAGAGAAGACTAGAACTTCAGTGACATCATCACTGGCACTTAAGCTGGTGCAGCTAGGGCACCCTCCAGTTTAATTGCTAACCAAGCCGATGGAAAAGGTCCACGAACAAGACCCAAGCCTTTTTCACTTAATATGCTCAAATGAACACAATGCACAACGGCGCACAACAAACGCAACAACTTCTTCAAATATGTACAGAACACACACGCCGGGTGGGTCAAGGACTGGTCTTGCAGGACAACAGAAAAGGAAATGTCACCTTCCAGAGCATCCTGCTAAACCAGTTCAGTACCAAAGCTACTCCTCCAGGGGTGGGAAGATACTGCTGCCGCAAGCAACCAAGAATCAAAGCAGGTCTCTGTTCGAGCCTGAAGATCCAGGTGATAATGACTCGCAAAAGTTGACCAGAACAATCCTATCACTGCTCGACAGATATCAAGACAACTCACTTGAGCTGTGGTAGAATAGGCTGTAAGAACCTCAGGAACAACTTTCCCCTACAACAGATATGCCGAAGTGATCATCTCTTTGATTCAGTGCACGAGCATGGCTTTAGAGGTAGCCTGACCGCTGCAAGGCCTGGCAAAGAGGACAAACAAGCAGTCCAACAGCCAAAACAAATTTGTGATCTTCAAACAACAAAGAAGCACCCAGCAAGCATCGATGAACCGAAGGAACCTATCCTTGTCACACACTGCTCCAACAAGAGGGATGGCAGAAAAACGACTTGGTTAACATGAACAAATGACACTACCTTAGGCAAAAAGGCAGGCAACAAGTGCAAGGAGACTCCTGAGGAAGAAAATGTCAAAAAAGGGGTCCCTGCAAGGGCCCTCACTTGGTTTGCAGTTTGTCGTGCTGTGAGGGCTTGTATGCATCAGTGATGCTGAGAGCTAAGCTATCGGTAGCTTAACTACTGGCAGGGTTTCCCAAGGTGGACAGGTCTCAGCTGAGATGCCAGACCAAGACAAACCACCCATCTGGGCAGCAACAGAATGGGACGGTGTTGGCGGCAGAGGGTCACATTTCTGTGATGTCAGCAACACTAGAATTAAACTGCATGGAAGAAAGACCTGGCAATCTACTTCCATATCGTGCCGCAAAAACCCAATGGATGGTCACAACAAAACAAATTGCACTGTAGTGCTGGAAGATGAGACCCCCAGGTTGGAAGGCACTCAATTGGCTACTTGGGAGGAGCTGAAGACTTTTCACAGTAAAGTCAGCATTAATGATGTGGTTGGATCAAAGCCTTCGAGACGTCTGATTGCTGATGTAGGTGCGCATGAAATGAGTCAGAAGCTGCAAAGGTCTTACATATTAGGACATCGAAGCAGCATGAACCAAGGGAAGTTGGAGGTGGTCAAGAATGAAATGGAATGTATACAACTCAAGCTGTTGGGTGTCAGCGAACTGAAATGGACTGGTATCGGGCACTTTGCATCTGAAGATCACATGGTCTTTTATGCTGGAAATGAAAGCAAAAAAGAAATGGTGTGGCGTTTATAATTAAGAGGAAACTTGCAAGAAATGTAATGAAATACAGTCAAACCACGGTTTTCATTTGCCCCGGTTTTCATACGCTTCGGTTTTCAACGTCTTTTCTGACTGAGATTTTGTCCCGGTTTTCATGCATTGCTTCGGTTTTCAACGTCTTTTGACTGAGATTTTGTCCCGGTAGCAGGGAAGAAAAGCTGTCAACGTAAGCAGGAGATGTTGCATGAATGTGGGAGGCAGTTCTTTCTCTTGCAGGGTACGTCTGAAGCTATATCATTAAGATTTTCTGCCATTCTGAAGCATTGAGCAGATAATGTAAAGGTATTTTAATGGACTGAATTCAATGTGATTCCGAAGAGAGCTGGGCACAGCAGCTTGTCAGGGGTGGCTAAGGCCAGATGTTAACATACTGTACTGTACAGTACTGTACTTAGCTTGCTTTCAGTGATGTTAAATGTTCATTTATCCATTTCATTAGTCATTTATATTTATTTCTCATTGTTTTCTGTATGTAAAAATATAGTTATTCTCTATAAAATGTATTTTTGTGAATATTTTTGGGTGTCTGGAACGGATTAATTGGATTTACATTATTTCTTATGGGAAATATTGCTTCAGTTTTCATACGTTTCGGTTTTAGTCAGACTTTTTCGAACGGATTAATCATGAAAACCGAGGTTTGACTTTACAGTGCTATCAGTGAACGCTTAATTTATATTCGTCTACGAGGAATGCCCATCAATACAGCTATAATTCAAGCATATGTTCCAACAACAGCTGCAGAAGAGGACAAAGTTGATGAGTTCGACGAACATGTACAAGCTAAAATTGACAGAACTTGCAAACAGGATATCTGGATAGTCATGGGTGACTGGAACGCAAAAGTTGGCAACAAATTAGAAGGCAAAGTGGCTGGAAAATATGAACTTGGCAAGAGAAATGAAGCTGGAGAAAGACTGATAGAATTCTGCAAGACCAACGATCAATTCATCTCAAACACCTTCTTCCAGCAATACAAATGGCGACTTGTGATAAGGAAGCTTATCATAGCTCAGGAAGGAGCTATAGTAAAGGTGAAGTGACTCTGAACAAGCAACCTGTCAGTTCTGGTAGAAATAAAAAAACAGAATTTTCCCATAAAAGACTACCAGTCCCAGAATGCACCAGGTTTCCAACAGCCATTAGAGGAGCTGAAGTGGGGAAACGTGTGTTCAATCAGGAGGGCTATGAGGTAATCCCCAAGCACTCATCTCAAAGGGCAGGGCCTGATTCAGCACAGCTGTGCTGTGCTAGGGTGGAGCACTCATCTAAGCAGAATAAAGGTAGAGTTTATTCTACAGAGAATCATCCTCAGTTTCATCTGGGAGATCCTCAGAATCAGCTTGGACATCCTCATCTTGGACAGCTTCATCATCTGGAGGATCATCAGAAGCAGAAGCCAGTGCGGACGGACAGAGAGGGCAAGAAACCCTTTGGAAGAAAGAAGAGAAAAGCATTTGGGAGGTCTAAAGGAGTCCAGAGCAGTACGTATACTGGAAGACATTCCAAAGGCAAGCTTACACCATTGGACTGGGGAAAGCCAGAGGAATGGTGCTGCAGAGCTAGGAATCTCCAGACGGTACCTGTGAGGGAGACGGCTGCACGTGGAAGGGACCCTAAGACCCGTGCCAGAAGGTATGTGAAGAGAGATCCAGTGTCCAGGGATCTGGATTGGAAGGCTGGACATAAGAACTGGACTACATACTGGCCAGGCTATTTAGAGAGGAACTCTAACAGCAATGGAAGCTCAGGTATGAACACTGATCTATGCCCTAGCTATACCCTTGAAAGACAGCAGGGAAACAAGTATTCTCCTGAGAGTGCTCCATTGAGAAATTCCTCTGTGCCAATCCATGATATTGAACCCATGATTGTTGAAGAAGGGGTTATAGATACAGGCTGTGAATACATGGATTGCTCTCTGTCTAAACTCCTTTGGTAATTTACTGTTACAAAGTACAACAACCATCACAAAGAAATACAAACTTGTTCTTTAATCTACTCAGAAAAGCTCCTGAGTAGGATTTTGAGCCACGCAGCAGAAAGCAAGCCAGCTAAGGGGTTTCAGCTGGATAACTGCTAGCAATTGAGCCTTACCTAATTGCTTGTGAGCTCTGAGGAAATCACTTCTGAGTCTATCTGTGAAGATATAAGAAGTTAACCTGAAAAGAACAGTTTTTCCCTTCTTTGTGGGTTTTGTTTGTTGGTTAAAGCACTGCTAAGAAAATATTAGCTAGAGCCTACAGAAAAGACCAGTTTGTTACCAACCAGGTCTTTGTTCTTTTGATTTGATTGCCTGACAAGTTCAACTGTTATTTTCCTGATTTTGTTTTTCTGAGTTTAACACTGAAAGCAAGTATCCTGTTTTATGTGCTACCAAGCATATCTGTGTTGGGAGAAATAACCCCATAAATAAATATCTTATTGGCTTTACACTCAAGCACAACTAATTATTGTGAGCGGCTGTGTCTGGTGTGAATGGACTGCATTTCCCACAATCCCTTGCAAATCATATTGATATATGCCTTTGCCAAGACTGTGAACATTCTCACCCAGGCATCCGTCTGACAGACTGTACACATGGACTTCACCCAATAGATTGTACAAAAATCAAATTGACTACATCTGTGGAAGTCAACGATGGAAAAAACTAAGTTATTCACCTTTAACAGGTGTTCTACAGGTACAGCAGGAATTAGTCCTCACATATGGGTGACATCAGCGCCAACGGAGCCCTCACAGAAGCATCTCCCCAGTTTTCAAAGAAAGTCTTTGGGAGATGCCACCACAAATGCGTGGTCCCCTTCCTGCCAAAGGGTGCCATAGCTAGAGCCCAAGCAAGAAGATGGCCAAAAATGAACAGCAACTCCAAGGGGAGAAGGGAGGGCTGTGAAGACCGATTCCTATTGACCCTGGAGAGCATCTGTTACAGGTGAGTAACTACACTTTCTCCAGGAAAAAGCAGGAAGTCAGTCCTCACATATGGGACTCCCTAGCTCCAGGCTACCGAGGACTGGTAGAAAAACAACAGTCCAGCCATGAGCAGCCACAAGCAAATCTGAAGGAAGATTCTGAGGACCCCAGTGTCCAGGGAGAACCATGGCTCTGGTAGCCTGAACAAGAAGAATCAGAGGAGTAGGAATTGCCTAAACCCCAAAAAGGTTATGGAGTACAGCCTGGTCGAAGGCACTGTCCCGTCAGGACTCCCTCTCCAAGCAGTAGTGGGCTACAAAGATGTGGACAGAGGACCAGTTGGCAGCCCGGCAGATGTCGGCCATCGGCACCGACTGGAGGTTCACGACTGAGGCTGCAACTGTGCGCTGTGACACGAGGCTCCAGGGGAACTCCAGCACAGCTATGAGCGAAGGCAATACAATCCGCCACCCAGACGGATATGATCTGTTTAGTGACCGCCTACCCTATGTGGCTGGGGTCACAGGAGACAAAAGGTTGTGAGGCTTTGCAATGGCCCTGGGTCTGTTCTAAGTAAAAGGGCTTGTTTGCAGTCCAAGTTATGAAGGATGGCCAATGCAGTGTCGACGTTAAGCCGTGGGAAGAAAGTAGGGAGAACGACCTCCTGATTGAGGAACTCAGAGACTACCTTCGGTAGGAACTTGGGATGAGGGCGGAGCAGCACCCTGTTCCTATAAAACCTAGAGACCCTGCGAGCCGAGGTGAGCGCCACAAGGAAGTTGACCTTCCAGGACAGGTGGCATATGAAGCAGATAGCCAAGAGCTCAAATAGCGGCTTGGTGAGCTGTGTCAGGACCACAATGAGATCCCATTCTGCCGGCAGCGGTTGCAAGGGAGATCTGGAGAGCAAGAGGCTCTTAATAAACCTGGTGATGAAAGGGGCTTGCCCTCAATGGGATGATGATTAGTGGAAAGTACGCTGAGATGCACCCTGACAGAGTTGGACAAGTCCAGGCTGCGATAGGTAGTGGAGGTACTGAAGGACTGAGAGCACTGGGCAAGAGAACGGATCAAGCCAGTATTCCTTGTACCACACGGTGAACTGCTACCACTTGAAGGCATAAGCCTTTCTCGTGGAATCCTTGCAAGAGGCCAGGATGATTTCTTCCACCTCCCTGGGAAAGTGTAGTGAGGCTAGGACGACCCGCTCAGTTGCCATGCTGTAAGGGACAGAGTTTCCAGCTTGGGATGGAGATCAAGCCCTCCTCCTATGTCAGGAGTCCTGGGCTCCAGCGAAAGATGGAACAGCAGAGGGAACCACAGTTGCCTGGGCCACCATGGGGCTATCAGGATGATTGATGCCTTGTTGTGCTGGACCTTGAAGAGGGTGCAAGCAATCAGTGGCATGGGGGAAATGCATAAAGGAGGTCCCCTGTCCATGAGAGGAAGAAGGCGTTGGCTGCCACTTGGGAGGGGTAGGGATGAGGGCTGCAGACCTAGGGCAGCTGAGCACTGACAGGGCTGGCAAAGAGATCCATGCTGGGGGTTCCCATTGTCTGAAGAGTCTGAGCACTACCTTGGGGTCCAGATGCCTCTCGTGCGGCTGAAGGACCCTGCTCAGCCTGTCCGCCAGGGTGTTGCTCTGGCCCGGGAGGTAGACAGCCCTGAGGAGCATCCCTTGGCTGGCCACGAAGGAGCAGAGGGGCTTCCTGACAAAGTGGGTAGGAGCCCGTGCTGCCCTGCTTGTTCAAGTAGAACACTGTTACCTGGTTGTCTGGACGAGCACCGACTGGTGCCGTAGGCAGTGTTTGAAGACCCTCAGGGTGAGGAACAGGGCTCTGAACTTGAGCATATTGATCTGCTGCTGGCTCTCCTCCAAGGACTAAGCCCCTTGGGTGCGTAGCTCCTTGCAGTGGGCACCCCATCCTGTCTGGGAAGCATCCGTCTTGAGGATCCTGTGGGGGTTCGGGAGTTGGAAGGGCATGCCTGCCCACAGGTGCCGGACATCCTGCCAGCAGGTGAGGGACTCTCCGGGCTGTTGAAGAAAATGATCCTGTCCCAAAACCTGCCCGCGGCCTGGGTCCACTGGGACCGGAGGCACCATCGAGCCGCCTGCATGTGGAGGTGTGCATTGGGGACTACATGGACTGTGGAAGCCATGTGGCCCAGGAGGCAGAGGAGCGCTCGAGCTAACACAGCATGGTGCCTCTGTACCTTGGCTACGAGGACCATGAGGTGGTCTACCCTGTCGAGGGGAAGGAAAGCCTTGGCCTGCACTGAGTCCAGGTGGGACCCAATGAACTCCAGAGCCCGCGTTGGAATGAGGTTGGACTTTGGATGATTTATCACGAAGCCCAGGTACTGTAAAACTTGAATGGTGTGACTGGTGGCCTGTCCGGCTTCTGAAGCTGTGTCCCCCCTTGACAAGCCAGTTGTCGAGGTAGGGGAAGACGAAGGCCCCGTGGAGGCGGAGATAGGCTGCCACCACTGCCAGGCACTTGGTGAAGACTCCTGGGGCGGAGGCGAGGCCGAAAGGGAGTACCCTGTACTGGTAGTGGTCGCCTCCTACTACGAATCTGAGGTACTGCCTGTGACTTGGGTGTATCAGGATGTGGGTATAAGCATCATTCAGATCCAAGGAGCATAGCCAATTTCTTGCTGGAGGTAGGGCAACAGTGTTCCAAGGGAGAGCACCTTGAACTTCACCCGCAGCAGAAACTTGTTGAGACTTCTCAGATCCAAGATGGGCCTCAGGCCCCCGGTTCTCTTGGGGACCAGGAAATACCTGGAGTAAAATCCTCTGCCCTTCACATGGTGTGGAATGGGCTCCACAGTTCTGTCCTTGAGAAGGACCATGAGCTCTTGCCTCAGCAAGGTCTGGTGCAGGGGAGACCGAGTGGGCTCCCTGGGAAAGAAGGGTGGAAGGACTTGGCCGAGGAGGAGGCTGTAGCCCTCCTCGACTAATGATGGAGGCACACTGGTGGGTGAAGTGAACCATGCGCCCCCCTGTCGGGAGCTGGTCCTCCAGCAGAAGAGAGGCTATGCCGATGGCATCAAAATCCCGACCCTGGCTGTGCCGGGACTGGTGACTGGGGTTTGGGGCCCTTGGGTTTACATGGGGCCTGACCTGTTCCCTTGCCGTGAAGACCCTGCTGAAGGGTCTGAGCTGCAGGGTATGGGGGATAGTCCCGGTAGGGGTGGCCCTTCCGTGGAAAAGGGGGTTTCTTGCCCTGTGGTTTCTTCCAAGGCAAGGTGGAGGTTTTCTTTGTGAGCTGGGTAAGAGTGACATACTCTGTCTTGATTTCAGCCGCTTTGTCCTTCATAGGTTTACCGGAAAGCTGCTCACAGAGGCAGAGGATGTCAAGAAGCTTCTCTTGTTCCCACTGCTTGAGATCTGATGATCGGAGCTAGGCCTGGTATCGAGCACCTATGCCTGCAGGGGCCACCCTCACAATGGACTCGAAGCTGTCGTAGGCTGCTCGAGACAAGTACTTTGGAGATGTGGGGGAGTTGCGCCTTACAGAAGCCTGGGCTACGATGGACCCAGTACATTACATCCAGCTGATGGGTATCACCGCAGGGGTTTCCCACATCCTGAGGAGGAGCCGGGTAAGGATGGAGGGGACGGGGACTGTCAAGGTCTCCTTCGGTGGTACCACATACTGGAGGATGTCAAGTTCCTTCATATGAGGGTCCTCCTCCAACTCCGTCGTGAGGGAGCGCGCCTGAGCCATGTCCCTGATGAACTTGAGGAAGGTGTCATCCTCGGGTGGGGATCGGTGCTTGGCAGCTGGCAAAGACAGTCCGAGAGGGATGTCTCGATGTCTGACTCCCAGTCGGAGTACTCCAAGGAGAACTTGAAGCCCGCCGGCTGCAGCAGCGCTGACAGCTCCAATCTTGAGGACTTCAAGGCCGGGGCATGGCTAGAACCAGAGGCACTCACCTGCAAAGACCTCGCTATGGAGGAATGGGAGCGAGAGCAAGACCTTCACCGAGAATCTGACTGAGGCGTCTGGCTCTCGGTGATCGCTTTGGTGGCCCAGGGAGTCCTCGAGGTCGACGTCCCTATGGGGCCAGGCGGCACCCGCTGGGAGGCAATGAACACAGAAACGCAGTGCTCCAGAGCCAACATACGGGCTTCTCACTCGGGGATAGCAGCCATTGACACCGACGTCAGACTGACCGGGTCAGGCGTCAAGAAGGAGAGGGGGTCCTCGATGGGGCGGCTCTCGGGAGACAGGTCAGTCGTCAGAGGCAATAACATCTGTTCTGGGCACCTTTTGGGGACGCTCCCGCTCCGACTCCTGTGCTTGTCCACATCTCCTGAAGAAGCCCTCGAGATCATCATCTCCTATGCTCTCGCTCCAGAGTACCTTGTTCAGAGTGCTTGTGGGTCTGCGGGAACCTTGCATGGCTCGGAGGAGCTGTGCACGGCCTTTGAGTGTGAGGCTACCAGTAATACCGTGGTGGAGTCTGTCTTGTGGAAGATGTCATCCTGCATGGCCGACGGCTCTGCATGGCCTTTGCGGACATTTTCTTGCATAAGGGGCATTCCTCCAGGTCATGGTCAGCGCCCAGACACTGGAGGAAACAATCATGCGTGTCGGTTATGGACATATTTTTTGAACACTGATCACATTTATTAAAACTGGTGGCCATTGGGGTGAAAAGGACCCCTGCGAGGTCGAAGACCCTCACCACGGCCAGCTGTTGAAAAGAGCACAAAAGCAATGAAAAACAAAAATAGGACAAAAAGCAAAAATTTCAAGGCCCAGTGATGCAGCAGTGGGTCCCAAGATGGGAAAGAGCCGGCGCAAGCCAGAAAAGTACAAGAATGTATGCGTTAAAGAAAACTTCTTTCTGGGGACAAGATCTGTAGGGCTCTGTGGAAAAAGGAGACTGATCAAGACGGCACACTTGGGCGGGAAGGGGACCATGCATACGTGGTGGCATCTCCCAAAGGCTTTCTTTTTAAACTGGGGAGATGATTCTGCGATGGCTCTGTTGGTGCCGACATCACCCATATGTGAGGACTGACTTCCTGCTTGTTCCTCGAGAAGCTCTATGACATCAACAAAGACAAAACCTGGAGCTGAACGTGGTACAGATCACCAACTACTAGTACACAAACTCAAGCTAAAGTTGAAAAAGAGCAAGCTACTCATGAATGTAGCAAAATATGACCTTCTGAATATACAATCGGAATTTAAAGACTGCCTGCAAAATCGATTTGCTGCTTTAGATACAAATGACAGAGCTCCAGAAGAGTTATGGGATAACATCAAGAAGGTTGTGATGGAAGAAAGTGAAGAGTCTCTACAAAAGGTAAAATAGCAAAAACGATCAAAATGGATGACTGAAGAAACTCTGAAAATTGCCCAGAAACGCAGAGAAGCTAAAACCAGAAGAGAAAGAGAGGCAATCGCAGAACTCAGAAATTTCCAACGTGCAGCAAGACAAGACAAGGAGAAGTACTACAATGAGGCATTTAAGGAAATAGAAGCAGAAACTATTAGAGGAAGAACAAAATTGGCTTTCCTAAAGCTACGAGAGTAAAGAAAAAAATTCTACTAGCCTTGAACTGGAATGTTACAAGATGCTCAAGAATCCATTTTGAATGATGCTGAGAAGATGAAAGGAAAAGGTGCAAAGAATATACAGTCATTATACCATAAAGCACAGTTACTTACCTGTAACAGGCTATCTCTGGGAACAGCAGGAATAAGTCTTCACATATGGGTACGTCGGTACCAACGGAGTCTGCGCGGGAACGCTTCCCAGCATCCAATCAGAAAGCTTTTGGAAGCATCCCACCACGCCTGCGTGCTGCCTTCCCGCCTTTCCCAACTGCCTCTCCTCAGTTAAGTTTTAAAGCTGAGACAAAGAGAGAGGAAAGGAAAGATAGATAGAGAGATACAACTCCTGGGGAGGTGGGTGGGTTGTGAAGACTTATTCCTGCTGTTCCCAGAGATCACCTGTTACAGGTAAGTAACTGTGCTATCTCCAGGAACAAGCAGGAATGAGTCTTCACATATGAGGACTCCCAAGCTAAGATGCCTGGAGTCCCAGCATGTTATAGATTGGAACATGCTACACCTCATATCGCCAGGCATCCTCAGGATGGAGGGTAGGAGTTGAAACAGAAAGGTGCTGTAAAGACAGCTAACCTAGCATAGGACTGCAGGCAAGGAGTCCTTGTGTGGATGATAATTATCATCAAATATATTGAAATGAAAAATTGCAATATGGACCTCCTCTAACAGGATTGCAGGAAAGTATGGAAGTTCATGGGATCTACTGGGGAATCCAGTAGAGGAACCTCAAAGAGGACCTCACTGAAAAGTGGAGGTAATAAACCTGTAGGACAAAACAGTGGAGGTCAGAATCCTGAAAGGTGAGAGGTAACACCAGGGATTAACTGGGGTAGTACAAAAACGGTAGGCTTTCAGCAGAAGGCTTTATGGAAAAAACCCAAACTCTTTTGGCTGCATAGTGGCTCACTCTTAGGAGCAAAAAGAGGAAAGGCTGACCGATTTGGACAAACCGGCCTAGTCCTTGAGGGAAGAAGGGGTATGGAAAAACCTTGTATCCCAAAAAGAAAGGACAGGTGTGTGAGGCGTTAGAGCCTCAGATTAACTGAAGATCGGCCATGTCTTTCCTAAGTGGTGGTAGCTAGGAAAGATACTGGAACATGGAGAGCTTCAGGGGTACCTAACCCTTAAGGTTATGGTAGAAAAGTTGTTAACTACCACGGGAGTGGTTGCGTGTGTAGCACCCTAAACATGCTGGAACAGCATGGGTATGGGTAGAGCCCAACTGTCAGAATCATATAGAGACATATATATCTATATGAGCATAGACAGTCTGATAGATAAGTATGTAAATACATAGCTACCTATAATAAATATCTCGACAGATACACATATATATACATATATACATATAGATATATAGACAGACATATAAGAATATATATCTATAGTGAGATATAGAAGGGCATAACATATACACACACAAATGACAGACATATATATCTATAGAGATGTATACAGATATATATATATAGATATATATAGATATGAATATATAGGCCTATATATAGATGTCTGCAATTAAGCAGACAGAGATATGCCTATAGAAAGTATATTCACATAGGAGATGTGAAGAGGAAAGATTCATCTAATAACAAGAAGGTGGAACCTACTTGAGAAGATATATAGAGAATCTATTCCCCCTGGTTATGAAGGAAGGAGTCAGGGGAAAAATCTCCCTGACAAGGAACAGACTAGATTGCTGCAAGAATGCTAGCCAGTGAAATAACCAGGATGGTTAGGTGAAAAGCAGAGGATAATATCAGTCTGCAGGCAGCAAGTCCTGAGTCCTCCAGAACTCTAGCATGGTAAATGGACAGAAGACGCATAGGAATGAGATACCATGTTGACCTACTTGAGGGGCAAAAAGGGTATCATGCGTTCTTTAGCTAAATATGCGCTGTCCATAACGGATTAGGATACCATGAGGACGAGCTGCAAGGAAAAAAAGAGCATATCCCGGTGGGAATCCTGAGGACCAAACTAGGGAATTGAACAACTCTTTAAGCTTTCACGTAAGAGAAGGCCCATGTCCTTTGTTTTAAAAAGGAGATAGTAGGGTAGGAAGAACCCTTCCAGTCATGAGGGGCATGACTGAGGGAGCCTTTTCCAACCATCTAGGAAAGCTGTTTGAGAAAATCCTAATGCTCTCTAGCAAGGGCCCATGGTGGAAAGCTTCTCTGCAGAATTGCAGAGAGCATAATGCAGGAGAATTAGGAGATAGAACTGGCTGCTGGAAAAGCCAGTACCTACGTCAACTATGCTGCCAAACCCAAGGGAATTGGAGATGGCAAGAATAGAAGACAATCCGAGAAGCCTGTAGTGATAAGATTTCCCAAGAAAGATGAATCCACTGTCTTGGAGTCACTACTAAGGTCAGAAAGAATGTAGTGGAGGACAACTCTGGATGCTTGTGGAGAAGAACCAGTGGTCCAATCACTAGGGCTCCTGCATGAGCAGTTGCTAGTAAGACAGCAGAAAGAATCTTTCTGTTTAAAAACAGAAAGAACAGACAGAACAGGAGTAAGAAAACTCTGGACCTGTCTGATAAGCTGCCCCAAAGCAAAAATGAAGAAGGGAGTTAACTCAGAGAGGAAAACTCCACACTGGAATAGTGACAAAACTAGAGGGGCTGAAGAAGCAGCCCTCCAGTGTAATAGTACCACTCTTACAGAGGAAATGCTTGGTAAGAGGGTAGAGAAGATGGAGCTGAATAGAGACTTACAAAGTGGTAAGTCTGTAGAAAGGAAAAATTCATGCTGGTACAGAAACCTCTTAAACCTCTTTCCCTAGCAGGAAGAAGAGGAGAAACCTGTGACCTATAGGCATGAATATCCTAAGAGCTCGTATAACAGAGAAAAATGGATGTCTTGTGAAAAGAGATCCATGCCTAGAGTTTAGAATGAAAGCAGTGGAAGGCTTCTACTGAGAAGAAGCCAACTGCAGATTCTAAACCCCAAGAGGCACAAAAATATGATGATGATTAATCAGAAACCCTGCGGTTGCTGGGTTTGCTGAGCCTGGTGAGAGTTTGGATTCTTAAGACCAGGGCGATGTTTCCCCTGTTTGGGAACATCTGTATGATGGGCAGAAGATGAATAAAACCTTCTCCCCCTAGGGGAAGAAAGTTTGGTAGGACATTTCCTATCTACTGGGAAAGAAAAAGGCGTAGAACAGCCCTTAGAAACAGGTACATCAGTGGACCACTGAGTAACCTGACGTAAAGACTCCTTATGGAAGAGATTTTCTCCAGTGCAAGGAGTATTACCCAGTCTTTGTTGTGCCCATTTGTCTGTCTGAAGCTTGGAACCAGGCTCTACGTCGTGCCCCTATAGCTATAGCAGAAGTCCTGCTAACAGACTCAAAAGAGTCTAGGGAAGCACGAGTAAGAAACCAAGAGATATTTTGAATATGACTAAGCAGTGAGGAATAGTCTGTACTCTTGGGCTCTGAAAGAAAAGGAGTCAAAAGATGTAATTTCTTTGTGACCTCCTCAAGAGACAGACTCATATAAAAAATATATGAGAGAATTCTTGCAGAAAGTATGGATGTCTGGAAGGTTTGACGTCCAAAGGCATCTAGTGTCTTAGACTCACGACCTGGCGGATAAGAAGAGTGCTTTTTCTTACTCTTCACCCGCCTCATTGCTGATTCCACTACTATGGAATGATGAGGAAGTTGAGTCTTTTGAAACCCTGGAGAGGGGGGCACCTGATATAGGAGATCAGTTGCTCTGGAAGGTGAGGGTACCCTTAAAGGTGCTTCCCACAGTCCTAGAAGGAGATCCTGCAAGGAATGATGCAAAGGAAGCATTATGTTCCCCTTTGCTTCGGTAGAAACAGAACCTTGTGTAGGATCATGTCCAGGGATAGGAATGGCAACTGATCTTGCCATATCCAGGAGGAAACTCTGAAAAGAAGGATCTCCAAAGGGAACCTCCCTTGGACAGGTTATATCTAAAGAACTAGCCTGGGCACCGAAGGATCTATCTAAGTATGTAGGAATATAAGATCCTGCACGGTGCAGTATGGGATCCTTAAGGGATGGTCGCTGGTACTGGAGGTCAGGACCAGCGACAGTCAGTACCACATGGTCCATGCCAGGTATTGACTCCAAACTTGGTATAGAAGGGAGCGATCCTGTTGAAAGAAGCATGGAAGGAGCTGGCCACGATGCTACTGTGGACACCGGTACCAATACCGGTACCGCTGTCGGAACTGAACCGGACACCGACATCGAAGCAGCAATCGGTGACAGCCCAATCGGTACCGAGGTAACCGAAAGCCTTCGGCAGTCATCCTCGGTACCGAGCGTCCGGTACCGATAGGGGTCTGTACCAAGATGTGTCGGTACCCAGTCTTCCAGACTACAGATTGATTCCAGACTCGGCATCAAAGGAAGCGAGTCTATCGATGCACGTCTGGAGGGTGCCGACGTCGGTGGTAGTATCGGTGCCGGTACCGATACTGGAAAGTCAGTCTGGAACGTGTCCACCGGTCCTGTAGGCACCGAGGACGCCAGACGACGATCCCTGGTGAGGAGTGTTTCATCCAACACCAGTGCCGATGCCGGGGTATCGGTACCGCTCGAAGAGGATGCCACCACCGGGCATGGCTCAGGTATGTTCTGTGAGGGGTGAACATCAGGAACAACCTGAAACCCCACATAGGCTTTGGAGGCCAAAGACTCCCGCCGGGGTTTTGAAGCCAATGGGCCCTCGAGGGCAAGGCCGGAGCCGTCTACATGCAGTGCATGAGACCTACCACTCGAGGGTTGGCTAGTCTTAACAGACTGTTTGTGGGTTACCTGATCCTGTGTAGAAGAAGAAATGGTCGGTGCCCTGAGGTTAGAAGGGAACCGTATGTCGAGAGAAACTCGATGCTGAAAACCTCTTCTCAGAATACCATTGCCCAAGGGCTCCGGAGGAAAAAGGTCAGGACCCAAACAGGTTAGACACCAATTCTGGGAGTCTAAAAATAAAGTTGTACCGCCACAGTTTGAACATTTCTTGGAGAAAGTGGCTGGCGGTTCCATGAAGAACATGGAGAGGCCTAGAAGGCCTGAAAAACCGTAAGACACTAAGGAGAAAAAATATTCCTTAAAAGGAAGATTTTACAGAAAAGAAAAAAGAAACACCGGCGGTACCGGTGGCGTCGGGGAAGACAGCCGCGACCACAAGAAAACTAAAGAATTAAAAGAAGAATTTTCTGCGGTGACAGGAGGACGTCCTGCCGGCTCAGTGGAAAAACGAAAACTGAGGAGAGGCAGTTGGGAAAGGCGGGAAGGCAGCACGCAGGCGTGGTGGGATGCTTCCAAAAGCTTTCTGATTGGACACTGGGAAGCGTTCCCGCGCAGACTCCGTCGGTACCAACGTACCCATATGTGAAGACTCATTCCTGCTTGTTCCTGGAGATAAATCAAGTGGACTAACAGCTGTTTCAACCTGTAGCTTATGATAGGAATCATTAGTCATGAAAGAAGAAGTCGAAGCAGCATTGAAAGCCTTATCAAAGAACAAAACATCTGGCACTGATGGCATTCCAACTGAAGTATAACAGCAATCAGATGCAGCTGTTACCATACTTACAAGGCTCTGCCAGGAAATTTGGAAGACAACATCATGGCCAACTGACTGGAAAAGATCTGTATTTCTACCAATACTAAAGAAAGGTGATCCAACCGACTATGGAAATTATCGCACACTCTGATCCCACATGCCAGCAAGAGTCCACTCAAGATTATTCAGCAGAGACTACAACCATACCTGGAACGAGAACTGCCTGAAGTGCAAGCAGGGTTCAGAAAAGGGCGAGGAACGAGAGACATCATCGCAGATGTGAGATAGATCCTTGAAAAGACTAAAAAATACCAAAAGGATATCTATGTGCGTTTTTGACTGTGTAAATCATGAGAAACTGAGCCACGTTAAGAAGCATGGGTATATCAGAACACCTGATAGTTCTTTTGCACAACCTTTACATTGATCAAGAAGCAACAGTTTGAACACAACAATGAGAAACAGAATGGTTTAAAATAAGCAAAGGTGTACGACAAGGCTGCAGACTTCCCCCCTACATCTTTAATTTATATGCAGAAAAAAATCATCAGAGAAACAGAACTGTATGAAGACAACCGAGGTATGCAGATTGGTGGAAGACTCATCAACAACCTTCACTATGCTGATGATACCACTTTACTGGCTGAAAGTGAAGACTATCTGAAACATTTGTTTCTCAAGAACAAGGAACATAGCCTTAAAATGGGCCTGCATCTTAATGTAAAGACGACAAAAATCCTGACAACTGGCAAAATCAATAAGTTCATCGTTGATGGAGAAGAAATCGAAACAGTGGACAACTTTAACCTACCTTGGATCAACTATCAATAGAAACAACAAGCAGTCAAGAAATCAGACGACACATTATCACGGCGCTAGTTCCCATGCTCCCAGATCCAGCAAGTTTCGGCTGAGAGAAACTCAAGCCCATTGTTAACACTGTTGCATTCTCAGAAGTTTTACCTGTTCTTGGTAAGGGGACAAAAAGGCTGCATCGCATTAACAGCTTTAACACATGGCTCCAGACCTGGTGCAAACAAGGAGGATTCAGATTTATTGGCGACTGGGGCAACAGATGGACCAACAAGAGACTATACTGTGCTGATGGACTACATCTCTCTGTTGCAGGGAAAAGAATCCTAAGTGAAAAATGCAGGCAGTATATGGATATGCATTTAAACTAGGAAAAGGGGGTGACGGATGTGGAAGGTAAGCATCTGCATACAACCCCCTGCAAAAGCAGAACAACATCAGAAACAGCCACACTTTTAAACCACACATCAAAAACAAGTGGGAAGAAGTGGGCAGAACAAAAACAATGCAAAATACACACAAGCTAGGTAAATGCTGGAAAGCAATGAGCACAAATGCTCGAAGCTTAGCCAACAAAATTCCAGACCTGGAAGACCTAATGGTGGAAACGGATTTGGACATTGTGGCCATTACAGAAATGAATCACATGATTGGGATATAGCCATAGCTGGCTATAATCCATTCAGAAGAGACAGAAAAAATGGAAAAGGAGGAGCAGCCGCCTTGTATGTCAAAAGCAATATTAAAGCTATTGAAATGCAGGGGACATGGGGAAAAGAAGCGCTCTGGATTGCGTTGGAAAGAGGAGATGGCACTGTCATCCATATTGCTGTAGTCTACAGACCTCCGACTCAAACTGAAGAGAGAGATAACGAATTGATTATTGATATTGCCAAGATAGCAACAAAGGGGGAAGCGATCATATTGGGTGACTTTAATCTACCTGATGTGGACTGCATTACTCCTTCTGCACATCTGGAAAGAAGCAAAAAAATTCTAATCGCCTGGCATTTATAAAAGCGATCAATTCGGAGGGCTCAAAGAAAACATAAGAAACAGACTGATAATTAATCAAACATTTACATGGATGTTTAAGGAAAAATAGCCCGCCCAATTGCAAGATCCCAGGACGGAGCAGTAAAAACTCTCTGCGCCGTTTCTGGGTATCTCTTGCCAGATCCGGATACATGCGAACAGCTAAACCCCGGAACAGGAGCTTCCTTTTCTGAAAAAAAAGTTTTAACATCCACTCTTTATCTGATAATAATGCAAACTTTATTAATAAAGTATAAGGCTCCTGAGACTCAAGACCAGAATTTTCCAATCCTCTATTGATTCCTCCTAGAGCTCATAATTTGATAAATGAAGTAGATACTCTAGTATTGATTCCAAAGCTATAAGGGGGTTTAACCCTTTCTGTGAACACCATATAGTAAAACGTTTCCACTTGAAGGCGTAAGAGCGTCTTGTGGAAGGTTTTCTAGAAGCTTGAAGGATATCCTTTACCTGTTGGGAAAGGTTGAGGTCCTGAAGGTCTAAGCTTTCAGCAACCAGGCCCGGAGATGCAGGGACTGGGGATTCGGGTGCCATAGCATCCCGTTCTCTTGGGAGAGGAGATCTGGAGAATAGCCTAACTCCAGAGGTGCCGCTTGAGAGAGATGTAGAAACAGGGGATACCACATTTGGCGTGGCCACCGTGGCGCTATGAGGATCATACGACCTCTGTCTCTCTGAAGCTTGAAGAGTGTTTTGGAGATGAGGGGAATGAGTGGGAAGGCATAGAGGAAGTTGTGACCCCAGTGAAAAAGGAAGGCATCCCTTGCCTGGCAATTCTGAGCCGGAATCCTGGAACAGAACTGGGGAGGTTTGGCATTCAGTGGATCTGCAAATAGGTCTATGTCTGGGGTAAAGCTTCGTTGCATAACGACAGAGAGCCTGACCCGCGCTGCTTGTTCACATAGAACATGGCTACTTGATTGTCCATCTGGACTAGGACTGTCTTGTAGCTGAGCTGGGCATGGAATACTCGAAGAGCTAAATAGATTGCTCTTAATTCCAGGAGGTTTATGTGTAGACCAGCCTCCTATGGAGTCCAGGTTCCCTGGGTAGAGAGATGATTCAGGTGTGCTCCCCAACCCACCTGTCATGCATCTGTTAGGGTGGCCTGAAAAAGGGGTTGATGGAAAGGAGACCACACTGTCAGATTTTACAGTGATTGCCACCACTGGAGGGACAAAATTAGTCGTTGAGAGTTTACTATTTTGTCTGATGTCCTGTGGCCTGTGTCCACTGTGTGGATAGGGTCCACTGAGCTGCTCGCATGTGGAGGCGAGCATATGGGACTACATGAAATGTGGATGCCATATGTCCCAGCAACTGTAGTAGCTCCCGAGCAGTTAGGGAGGATTTCCCTGCTGCTTGAGAAGCTAGTTGCTTTATGCGAAGACACCGGGCCTGTGGAAGGAAAGCCTTTGCCTGTCTGGTATCTAGACAGGCCCCTATGAATTCCAGGCATTGGGAAGGAACAAGTTGGGATTTTGGGAAGTTTATTACCAACCTCAAGTATTGGAGGATTCGCATTGTGCGAGACAGTGCAGTGCTGGCCTCTGCAACTGTAGGGGCTCGAATGAGCCAGTCATCTAAGTAAGTGAAGACGAATATCCCCAGGGTTTGCAGAAATGCAGCTACTACTGCCATGCATGTCGTGAATACTCTTGGTGCTGAAGTCAGACCAAAGGGAAGAACCCTGTACTGGAAATGTTTTCCCTTGAAAAGGAATCGTAAGACTTTCCTGTGATCTGGATGGATCAGAATGTGAGTGTATGCATCCTTTAAGTCTGGAGAGCAAAGCCAATCCTGGCTTTGAAGGTATGGCAGAAGAGTTCCTAGAGAAATCATTTTGAACTTCTCTCGGAACAGGTATTTGTTCAATTCTCTGAGGTCTAGAATGGGTCTGTGTCCTCCTGTTTTCTTTGGAATAAGAAAATAGGGGGAGTAGAACCCTGCACCCCGTTGAAGAATGGTTATCTCTTCTATTGCCCCTTGGGCAAGAAGTGTTGAGACCTCGTGATCTAGCAGATTGTCTGCGGAGGTTTGAGAATTGAATTGCCTTAGAATTGTAGGAGGGGGCATGCTGCGAACATGGAGCTTGTACCCCTCTCCTACAATGGAGAGAGTCCAATCTTCTGCTGTTATCTGATGCCATCTGTTGGCAAAGTGGCATAACCTGACTGGGATATTGGGGGGTTGGGGACCCCTCAGAGGCAGGAAGGCTAAGCTCTCTAGGAAGGAGTCAAAGCCCTTGAGGGGGCTGAACCTGCAGATCTGGTTGGGCTCTCAGGGCTTTTGGCTTCTTTTGCTGTCTACTTTGTCCCTTTTGGGCAACCTGACCCCGAGTTTGACTCTGCTGGGTATAGGAAGGATATAATTTCCTCTTTTTGCTGAAAGCACAGTTACTTACCTGTAACAGGTTATCTCTGGGAACAGCAGGAATAAGTCTTCACATATGGGTATCGTCGGTACTGACGGAGCCTGCGCGGGAACGCTCTCCAGCATCCAAAAGGAAAGCTTTTGGGAGCATCCCACAGCGCCAGCGCGCTGCCTTCCCGCCTTTCCCAACTGCCTCTCTCCAGTTCGAGTTTTAAAGCTGAGACAAAGAGAGAGAGAGAGGAAAGGAAAGATAGATAGAGAGATACAACTCCTAGGGGAGGTGGGTGGGTTGTGAAGACTTATTCCTGCTGTTCCCAGAGATCACCAGTTACAGGTAAGTGTGCTATCTCCAGGAACAAGCAGGAATGAGTCTTCACATATGGGGACTCCCCAGCTAGAGATGCCTGGGAGATCACCCAGATTGTGAGTCCCTGGGAAGGGCTCCAACTCCACCCATGAATCTCAGGCATCCAGTCAGGGATGGAGGGTAGGAGTTGATTAGGTATGGAACAGGTGTTTGAGAACAGCCTGACCAAACAAGGCATCCCGGCAGGAGTCCTTGTCCAAGCAGTAATGGGCTGTGAAGGTATGAACCGATGCCCAGGTGGCCGCTCGACAGATTTGGTCGATGGACACAGAGTTTAGATGAGCCATAGAGGTTGCCATGGCCCTCACATTGTGAGCTGTGACATGGCCCTCCAGAGAAAGGTATTTACTTTGGTAGGCAAAGGAAATACACTGAGCAATCCAATTGGACAGAGTTCTCTTAGAGACTGGAAGTCCTAAATGAGAAGAATCAAAAGCAACAAAAAGTTGAGAGGACTTTCTATGTTGCTGTGTCCTGTGTATGTAGAAAGCAAGTGCTCTTTTACAATCCAGGGTATGAAGATTCCTCTCTGCCCTTGATGCATGAGGTCCTGGAAAAAAGACAGGTAAAAAGACCTCCTGGTTCAGATGAAAAGGTGAGACCACTTTAGGCATAAAGTGTGGATTAGTTCTGAGGACTACCTTGTCATGATGGAACCTTGTATAAGGAGGATTAGCCACTAAAGCTTGCAGCTCACTGATACGGCGAGCTGAGGTGACTGCAATGAGAAAAATTACCTTCCAAGAAAGGAATTTTAAGGAGGTAGTGGCTAAAGGTTCAAAGGGTGGCTTCATAAGCTGGCCAAGAACCAGATTCAAGTCCCAGGCCACTGGAGGTGGTCTAATGGGAGGTTTAGTCAAAAGAAGGCCTCTCATGAATCTTGCTATAAGAGGATGAGAGGAAATGGGTTGTCCATTGAGAGGCTTAAGGGATGCTGCAATAGCACTCAAATGGACTCTGATTGAATTTGTTTTAAGGCCTGCATGGGATAAATGCAGCAAATAGTCTAGTAAAGAATGCAAAGGTATTGCAAGAGGGTTGAGACCCTTCTCTGCACACCAAATGGAAAACCTTTTCCATTTAAAAGCATATGAATGTCTGGTGGAAGGCTTTCTGGAAGCATGAAGGATATCCTTCACTTGCTGAGAAAGTTGTAAATCTTGAAGGTCTAGGCCTTCAGCAACCAGGCCCTGAGATGAAGAGACTGAGGATTTGGATGACACAAAGTTCCCTCCTCCTGGGAGAGGAGATCTGGAGCAGACCTCAGGTCTAGGGAGGGAGCTTGAGAGAGACGCAGAAGTGGTGCTATGAGGATCATAGTCCCTTTGTCTCTCTGAAGCTTGAACAGAGTCTTGGGGATTAGGGGAATAGGTGGAAAGGCATAAAGGAAGTCTTGCCCCCAATGAAGGAGGAAGGCATCCCTGGCCTGAACTCCCTGACATGGAATCCTGGAACAGAACCGGGGAAGTTTGGCATTCCACGGACTTGCAAACAGGTCTATGTCTGGGGTATCCCAAATCTGGAATATTCTGGCTATCTGGTCCCCATGGAGGGACCATTCGTGCGGAAGCAGAACTCGACTGAGTCTGTCTGCCCAAGAGTTTTGAACTCCTGGAAGATATACTGCCATGAGATGGATTTGATGCTCTCTGGCGAAGGCCCACAATCTCAGAGCTTCGTTGCAAAGCGACAGAGAGCCAGTTCCCCCCTGCTTGTTCACATAGAACATAGCTACCTGGTTGTCCGTGTGGATGAGGACCGTCTTGTAGCTGAGCAGGGTGTGGAAGACTCTGAGAGCCAGAAAGATTGCTCTGAGCTCTAAGAGGTTGATATGAAGATATGTCTCCTATGGAGACCAGATGCCCTGGGTCGAGAGATTTTGTAGATGAGCCTCCCAACCCTTTGGAGAGGCATCTGTTGTAAGGGTTGCTTGGGGTAACACCTGTTGAAAGGGGGACCCCAGCAACAGATTCTGAGTGGACTTCCACCAGTGGAGGGACGAAAATAGGCAACTAGAGGTTGCTATTTTGTCTGAAAGGCAACCTGATGCCTGGGTCCATTGGGTGGATAGGGTCCACTGAGCTGCTCTCATGTGAAGGCGAGCATAGGGAACCACATGCACCGTGGATGCCATGTGGCCTAAAAGTTGCAACATCTCTCGAGCAGTTAAATGGGATTTTAACTGAATCTGGGAGGCTAACTGCACCAAGCGTAGGCAACGGGCCTGGGGAAGATAGGCCCTTGCAGTTGTGGTATCCAGTAAGGCCCCTATGAACTCTAGAGACTGAGTAGGGGTAAGATGGGATTTTGGAATGTTGATTACCAGTCCCAGATACTGAAGAACACGCCTTGTGCAGGCTAGAGACGTCTGGGCCTCTGACTGGGATGGAGCTCGGATGAGCCAGTCGTCCAGATATGGGAATACGAATATTCCTAGAATGCGTAGGAATGCAGCTACTACTGCCATGCATTTTGTGAACACTCTTGGAGCAGAGGCCAGACCGAAAGGAAGCACTTTGTATTGGTAGTGCTTTCCTTGGTACAGGAAGCGAAGGAATCTTCTGTGTGTTGGATGGATGAGAACATGGGTGTACGCATCCTTGAGATCTAGAGAACAAAGCCAGTCCTGACTCTGGAGGTATGGAAGGAGAGTTCCGAGAGAAGTCATCTTGAATTTCTTCTTGCATAGAAACTTGTTCAATTCTCTGAGATCTAATATGGGTCTGTAGCCCCCTGTTTTCTTTGGGATGAGAAAATAGGGGGAGTAGAACCCTGAACCCTGTTGAAGAAGGGGTACTTCTTCTATTGCCCCTTGGGCAAGAAGGGTAGCAATCTCCTGACCTAGAAGGTTGAGGAGAGATGTTGGAGAATTGAACTGTTTCACCATGGTGTGAGGAGGAAGGTTTAAGAAATGAAGTTTGTACCCTTCCCTTATGATGGAGAGGGTCCACTGCTCTGCTGTGATTTGTTCCCATCTGGGAGCAAAGTGAGCTAACCTTCCTGTGATGGTGAGTGGCTCTGGATGTTCTAGAGCCAGAAAGGCTAAGTTCTCTAGTGGAAAATCAAAGGCCCTGAGGAGGCTGACGCTGTTGGGCCGTAGCAGTCCTCGCAGCCTGGGTTTTGGCCTGTTTTAGTTGTTGCTGCCTCTTTGTAGCAAAACGACCTTGAGAAGAGGCCTGACCATAAGAAGAAAATTTCCCTTTCTTTGGGAAAGATCCCTTTTTGAATAACCTCTTTTTGAAAGGAGCAGTAGTAGACTTTGAAAGTCTAAAGCAGAATTTTCAGCATCCATCTGGTTGGCCTTTGCTTGCCAATCTTTGCCAAACAGGTTTTCGCCTGTACAGGGTAGGTTACCTAGACCATCCTGTACCCAGGATTCCAAATCAGAGGCTTGCAACCAAGCAACTCTGCGTGCACCTATGGCAATAGCCGAGGCTCTACTGACCCCCTCAAAAGAGTCAAAGGTTGCACGGTTGGAAAGCTTGGATACATCCTGTGCATGTTTAAGCCAGGTGATATATTTTTCTCTCTTATCTTCTGACATAAAAGGAGATAAGGTTTGCAGATGATCTGTAACTTCTTTGAGAAACATCCCCATATAGAGACTATAGGAGTTGATTCTGGCTACAAGCATACTGGCCTGGAAGATTTTCCTGCCAAAGGCATCTAGAGTTCTGCATTCTCTTCCTGGAGGAGCAGAGGAGTGCCTTTTTCTACTCTTGATCTTTTTCATAGCAGACTCTACCACAATGGAGTGGTGAGGAAGCTGAGTCTTATGAAACCCAGGACAAGGAGGAACACGATACATGGTGTACAACCTTCTGGAATGAGGGGAGGTGGAAAGAGGAGTCTCCCATATGCCCAACATGTGATCATAAAGAATCTCATGTATTGGTAAGGTGGCTGCCTCTTTAGGAGCCTTAGGATATTGTAGGATATCTAATTTTTTGGCTCTAGGTTCAGTTTCAGAGGTCACTGAGATGGACAGGCCTTTTGCCACCTCCCTAATGAAGTCCTGAAAAGACAAGTCTTCAGGAGGAAACATTCTCCTTTTTGGAGAAGAGGGTTCCTGAGGAAGGATCCCCGATGCTTCGATTGAGGCCTCTGAAGAATCAGAGTCTTCAGAGGAATCGAAGTATCGACTGTCTGGATGCTCTCGTAGAGCCCGATATGTGTACCGGGAGGTATCGACATCGGGAGTAATCGGTACCGGGTCGGTACTGATGGGCATCACTGGATAGCGTACCGCTGCCGTCGATGCTGATGTCGATGCAAGCGGTACTGGTATTGGGACCGATATCGGGTCCGGTACCGGAATCGGTACAGGTACCGACAACGAAGTTTGTTGCGGTACCGTAGGCGTCGCAGCTTGTATGAATGCCGTGATGGCACGCTGCATGGTCAGAATATTCTGATCCATTGACGCCACCAATGTCAGGATGTCGGTACCGGTGGAGACCGCCGGTACCCCAGAACATTTTAACAGGTGATCGGTCGAGGCCGAGCCATCGATGTCAACCTGTGACCCCACAGGTAGTGCTTTGGAAGCCGGAGCCTCCCGCCGGGGTAATTTTGCCGGTGTGGATTCCTCAAGAGTAAGCCCGGGGGCATCTCGATACTTAGAGGGAGATGAACTCTTTGAGGACCGGCCAGATTTAAGTTTGGTTACCTGAGATCCATGGGATGAAGAAGCAGCCCTGGAAGACGTCGATGCCACAGAAGCTGCATCGGAGGGAAACAGGGTACTGAGCTTGGCTGCCCGATTCTGTAACCCTCTCAGACATCATGGAACAGGACTCACAGTCCGCAATGGAGTGGTCAGGACCTAAACATTTTAGACACCAGTCATGGGTGTCGGTGACAGAAATAGTGCTACTGCACTTCGTGCACTTTTTAAACCCAGAGGCGGGTTTTTCCATGAGGAACATTATATCTGTAGGCCTAAGGCCCCAGAAGAAAAAATGCACTGAAGAGAGTAGAAGTCTTTTTTTTTTTTTAAAGAAAGAAAAAAGACCGGTGGTACCGGTCCGGAATCGAGAAGGCAGACACGCGACTAAAGAAAAATAAGAAATTCTTCAGCGGTGACAGGAAACACGACCTGCTGGCTCCACGGAAAAGAAGAACTGGAGAGAGGCAGTTGGGAAAGGCGGGAAGGCAGCGCGCAGGCGCTGTGGGATGCTCCCAAAAGCTTTCCTTTTGGACGCTGGGGAGTGTTCCCGCGCAGGCTCCGTCGGTACCGACGATACCCATATGTGAAGACTCATTCCTGCTTGTTCCTGGAGATAGAGGGTTTTTTTATAAGGCTTCTTTATGGCTGGAGTGGCTGTAGATTTTGACAATCTATCTAAAGTGGTATTGCCAGCATCTAACTTGTTAGCCTTTTCCTTCCAGTTCTTGCCAAAGAGATTCTCTCCCGTGCAAGGAATGTTGCCTAACCCAAGTCTCCAAGTCTGATGCCTGAAGCCAGGCAATCCCTCGTGCCCCAATGGCAATAGCAGAGATTCTGCTGATGCATTCAAAGCAGTCAAAGGCTGCACGATTCACAAACTTGGAGACATCTTGAGCATGCTTAACTAGAGCAAGAAAGTCTTGTCTCTTGTCATCTGGGAGAAGTGGGCTCATAAGCTCCAAGTCTCCTGTAACTTCTTTGAGGCACATTCCCATATATAGTATATATGAATTGATCCTAGCTGAAAGCATGGAAGCCTGAAAGGTTCGGCGCCCAAAAGCGTCCAGAGTCCTGCATTCACGACCTGGGGGATTGGATGCATGCCTCCTTGCACTTTCATCCTACGCATGGCTGACTCCACCACCACTGAATGGTGTGGCAGCTGAGTCTTTTGAAATCCAGGACATGCCGGGACTCGATACATAGTATCAAGCCTCCTAGAATGAGGAGATGTAGTCAGAGGTGTCTCCCACATTCTGAGCATCAAATTATGCAGAATTTCTTGGATGGGCAGAGTGGCTGCCTCCTTTGGAGCTTTAGGATATTGGAGAATTTTCAAATCCTTTGCTCTGGGTTCCTGTTCAGGAGCTACCGTGATTGAAAGGCCCTTGGCCACATCACGAATAAAATCCTGAAAAGACATGTCCTCTGGAGGTGACATTCTGCGTTGGGGAGAAGAGGGATCTTCCGGGAGAAACCCTCTGGTACGAGCAGAATTCTAAAGAGCACAGTATAAAAAATAAATAAATAAAATAAATAGATAAATATGGTATCGAGTCTCCTAGAATGAGGAGATGTGGTCAAAGGTGTCTCCCACATTTTGAGCTCAAATCATGAAGAGTTTCATGAATGGGCAGAAGTGGCTGCCTCCTTGGGAGCCTTAGGGTATTGGAGAATTTCCAATTCCTTTGCTCTAGGTTCTTTTTCAGGAGCTACCGTGATTGAAAGGCCCTTGGCCACATCACGAATAAAATCCTGAAAAGACATGTCCTCTGGAGGTGACATTCTGCGTTGGGGAGAAGAGGGATCTTCGGGGAGAAGAGGGATCTTCCGGGAGAAACCCTCTGGTACCAGCAGAATTGTCAGAGTCTTCGGAATCAGAGGATTGAAGTATTCCTGACCACGATGCTCATGCAAAGCACGGTCCCAGTATCGATCGAAGTCGGCACCGAGTTGATCCGGTACCGATCTGTCGATTCCAGCCAAAGATGGCGTGGGAAGAATTCCCACCGGGGCCGGTACCGGTGTCTGTACCGGTGTAGGTACCAGTGCCCTTTGAACCATAGGTGTCAACGGAACCGCAGCTGTGAGAAGAGCTGCAATGCTGCGTTCGATAGCGAGGAATCTCTGGTCTATCGACACTGCCGATGCCTGGGTGTCGGTACCGGTGAAAACGGCCGGGAGACCTGAGCATGGTACCAGTAGTTCTTGCGAGGTTGAGGCCTCAAGAACATCCTGGAGCCCCCTTGATGCTTTGGAAGCCAAAGCCTCCTACCGGGGCTGTTTTGCTGGTGTGGTTCCCTCAAGGGCAATGCCAATAGCCTCTCAATGCTTATCAGGAGAGCTACCCTTTGAGGACCGGCTGTTTTGTTTAGTTACCTGAGATCCATGGGAGGAAGAGGAGGATCTTGAAGATGTCAATATAATGGATCTGGCATCCAAAGAAAAGAGTACCGAGCTTTGCAGCCCGGTTCCGTCTTCCTCTCTTAGTCATCCCCATACAGGAGAGACATTCAGATGGAGAATGTTCAGGCCATAAACATTTAAGACACCAATGATGGGTGTCAATGAAGGAAATGGCACTGCCACACTTAGTACATTTTTTAAAACCACTAGTTGGTTTTTCCATGTTTCAGGAATATCAGGCCTAATGCCCAAAATGGCGCCTAGCACTGAAAAAGAAAAGTTTCTGAAGAGAAACAGTTCAAAGTATAAAATTTTTGAGAAAAGAAAAGAACAGGCGGTACCGATAGGTGTAGTGCGGAGGCAAACGCGACCACAAGAAAACAATTTTAAAGATGGAATTTTCTGCGGTGACAGAGTATGGGTCCTGTCGGCTCCGTGGAAAACGAAGAACTTTAGAGGGACAGTAGGAAAGGCGGGAAGGCAGTGCGCATGTGCTGAGGGATGCTCCCAAAAGTGTTCCTATTGGATGCTGGGGAGCGTTCCCGTGCAGGCTCCGTCGGTACCGACGATACCCATATGTGAAGACTACATTCCTGCTTGTTCCTGGAGATAAGGGACAACAGATAAATATGTAAGAAAAGTAAATAAAAAGAAGAGGAGAAGGAAACCTATTTGGTTTTCCAAAGAAGTGGCTGCTCAAATAAAGGCAAAAAACACAGCTTTCGCAAAATTCAAAAGCTCACAAACAGAAGAACAAAGAAATGAATACAGGATCAAGCTCAAAGAGTCTAAAAGAGAAATAAGGATAGCAAAATCAAAGGCAGAGGAAAAGATGGCTAAATATGTTAAGGGTGGCGACAAAACTTTCTTCAGGTATATTCGGGAAAGGAAGAAGATCATAGTTGGAAGTGCAGGACTCAGAAGTGCTGGGAAAGGACTCATGGAAAGTGACATTGAAAAAATCGAAATTGCTGAACAAATACTTCTGCTCTGTTTTTGCTAAAGAAAATCCTGGAGATGGACCAGGTGTGACTCCCAAATATAAAAATGGGAATGAAGTAGATACCACACCATTCACAGAAGATGAAGTGTTAGAACAACTTGCTAAACTGAAAGTGGACAAAGTCATGGGACCGGATGGGATACATCCCAGGAACCTGAAAGAGCTCAGAGAAGTTCTTGCAGGGCTGTTAAAGGATGTCTTCAACAGATCCTTGAAAACAGGAGAGGTTCCTCAGGACTGGAGAATGGCTGATGTCGTACACCTCTACACAAAAGTGGTGACAGGGAAGAAGTGTCAAACTACAGGCCCGTGAGCCTTACCTTGGAGGCGGGAAAAGTAATGGAGGCGCTCCTGAAAGAGCGAATAGTGGAGGAGTAGCCTAGTGGTTGGGGCACAGTACTTCAGGCCGGAAGGTCGGGGGTTCAAATCCCACTAGAGGACAGCAACCTTGGGCCGGAAGGACTGGGGTTTCTAGTCCCACAGATGCTCCTTGTGGTCTTGGGCAAGCCACTTAACCCTCCATTGCCCATGTTCCCTGTAAGTATTAGTGTATGTGTCTCATATCCCCGCGTGTTAAATGTATCCCCCAATTGTGTTGTGACCGCTTTGATTGAAGGATAAGGCGGTATACAAAACTGTCTAAATAAATAAATAAATAAACATGTTGCAAGATCTGAGGCAACATGGTTTTACTGAAGGACGGTCTTGCCAAACAAATCTGATTGAGTTCTTTGACCAAGGAACTAGATCAGGGACATGCAAAGCGTAGTTACTCACCTGTAACAGGTGTTCTCCAGGAGCAGCAGGAATCAGTCCTCACATATGGGTGACGTCGGCGCCGACGGAGCCCTCGCGGAGCAATTTTCCCCAGCTTTCAAAGAAAGCCTTTGGGAATTGCAGCGCGCATGCGCGGTCCCATTCCCGCCCAAAGGTGCCATCTTGGCCAGTCTGATGACATAGCGAAAAGACAGCAAAAAATTTGCAAAAACTAAATCATATCACTGCAACTCCACGGGGAGGAGGGAGGGTTGTGAGGACTGATTCCTGCTGCTCCTGGAGAACACCTGTTACAGGTGAGTAACTACGCTTTCTCCAGGACCAAGCAGGAAGTCAGTCCTCACATATGGGACTCCCAAGCTTAAGGCTACCGGAGACCCTAAGCACAAAAATGAGCTCCCTCTAGCTCAGCAGCACAGAAGGAAGGAATCTTCTCTGACTAATCTCCAACCGGTAGCCCAACATCCGGGATGGAGGGTAGGAGTTGCTTAAACCTCGAAGAGATTACGGAGGACTGCCTGTCCGAAAGCACTGTCCCTGCGGGACTCCCTCTCGAGGCAGTAATGGGTTGCAAAAGTCTGGCTCGAAGACCAAGTAGCGGCCCGGCAGATGTCTGCCAATGGAACAGAGCGGAGGTAAGCCACTGACGCAGCCTTCGCCCTAACCCGATGAGCGGTGACTCGACTTTCCAACGAGAGGCCTGCCGCCCCATAAGTCCAAGCGATACAGTCAGCTACCCAGATGGACAGAGTACGCTTGGAGACAGGGAGCCCCAATTTATTAGGGTCGTAAGACAGGAAGAGCTGAACAGTCTTACGGTGCTCCCGCGTACGATCAAGGTAGAAGTTCAGCGCCCTTCTACAGTCCAGGGTATGCAAGACCATCTCAGCTCGGCTGGAGTGTGGCCTGGGAAAGAAGGTCGGAAGCACCACCTCCTGATTGATGTGAAAAGGGGAGACCACTTTTGGAAGAAACTTAGGGTGAGTCCGCAGGACTACCCTATTCTTGTAGAACCTAGTGTAAGGGGGATCAGACACTAGGGCCTGCAGTTCACTAACGCGTCTAGCGGAAGTGAGGGCTACCAGGAATAAGGTTTTCCAAGAAAGAAAACGGAGAGGACAGGTAGCCATGGGTTCAAAAGGCGGACAGGTGATCCGCTGCAAAACCACGTTCAGGTCCCAGTCAGGGGCTGGGGGGCGCAAAGGTGGTTTAAGGAGAAGGAGACCTCGGGAGAACCGTGCCACGAGAGGGTGGCCGGAAAGAGGCCTGCCTTCCACCGGCACATGATGTGCAGAAATAGCACTGAGGTGAACTTTGACCGAGTTGGACTTTAGTCCAAGATTGGAGAGGGAAAGCAAGTACTGCAAGACCACTGACACCGAGCAGGAGAAGGGATCTTGAGACTGTTGAGTACACCAGGTGGAGAAGCGACGCTATTTAAGGGTGTAGGATTTCCGGGTAGAGGGCCGCCTGGAAGCTAGCACGACCTCTTCCACCTCTGGAGGCAGCAGGAGGGGAGCAAGGACTACCCTTTCAGCAGCCAGGCCATCAGATGAAGAGATCTGAGGTTGGGGTTTAGGAGAGACCCCTGATCCTGGGTCAGGAGATCGGGTTGAAACCCCAGAGGCAACGGAGTGTCTACCGCCAGTTGCATCAGTAGCGGGAACCACGGTTGCCGGGGCCACCGGGGAGCTATCAGGATCACCGAAGCCTTGTCTTGGAGAACCTTGAAAAGTGTTCGAGACACCAGCGGCATGGGAAGAAAGGCATACAGAAGGCCCGTGGACCATGAGAGCAGAAAGGCATCCGCCGCTACTCGGAGGGGATGCGGTTCCCGAGAGCAGAACCGAGGAAGTTGCCTGTTCAGAGGACTGGCAAAGAGATCCAGAGTGGGGAGGCCCCACTGGAGAAAGACCCTTTGAACCACCAACGGGTCCAATCTCCACTCGTGTGGTTGGAGGATTCTGCTCAGTTTGTCTGCCAGGTAATTTTCTTGACCTGGGAGATAGACAGCCTTGAGGAGGATTCCTCGGCTGACGGCCCAAGCGCTAAGGTGGGAGAAGGCCCGTAGAGCCAGGCGGATCGCTCTGAGCTCCAGGAAGTTGATCTGCTGGGCAGATTCCCACGGGGTCCAGAGACCCTGAGTACATGTCCCTTGGCAATGTGCTCCCCAACCCAGGAGAGAAGCGTCGGTCGTCAGTACCTGAACAGGCGGAGGAGACTGAAAGGGCATTCCGAGCACTAGGTTGGGCAGATGAAGCCACCACCGTAGAGAAGAGACCAGCGGGCTGGAGATTCGTACTGAGTCCGCTAGTCTCCCCGAGGCCTGACGCCATTGTGAGCGAAGGCACCATTGAGCAGGCCGCATATTCAGGCGGGCATTGGGGGTCACATGGACCGTGGAAGCCATATGGCCGAGCAGTTTCAGAAAGTGCCTGGCCGAGACCCGGGAATGGCTGCGGAAGCGGCTGGCTAGAGCCATGAGCCATTGTGCCCTGTCGAGCGGCAGAAAGGCTCGCGCTTGAAGCGTGTTTAACCTGGCGCCGATGAACTCGAGATCCTGAGAGGGGAGCAAAGTGGACTTTTCGAAGTTCATGACAAAGCCCAGGTACTGGAGCAGAGTCACAGTACGTTGCGTGGCGTGAGTGGCCTCCGTGGAGGACGGTGCTCTGATGAGCCAGTCGTCTAGGTAAGGGAAGACAAAGAGGCCTTGAAGCCGGAGATAAGCCGCCACCACTGCGAGACATTTTGTGAAGACTCGTGGTGCGGAGGATAGGCCAAAGGGCAGTACTCTGTACTGGTAATGATTGCCTGCGACCACAAACCTTAGGTATTGTCGGTGGTTGGGTGGATGAGGATGTGAGTGTAGGCATCCTTTAGATCCAAGGAGCATAGCCAATCTCCCTGCCGGAGGTAGGGCAGCAGGATTCCAAGGGTAAGCATCTTGAACTTTTCCTTTCCAGGAACTTGAGGTTCCGCAAGTCCAGGATGGGTCTGAGGCCTCCAGTACGCTTTGGTATCAGGAAGTACCTGGAATAAAAGCCTTGACCTCTCAGGTGGTGGGGCACCGGTTCCACCGCCTGTTCCTGAAGAAGACTTGCCAACTCTTGAAGGAGTAAGTCCCGGTAAAGAGGGGGTCGCAGAGGCTCCCCTGGAAAGTAGGGGGGGTACCTGGTGGAAGTGTAGAAGATAGCCCTCTCGGACTATGTGGAGCACCCAGGTATCTGACGTGATGTTGGACCACCTGTGGGCAAAGTGGACCAGACGGCCTCCCGTGCTGAGAGACACCAGTGGAGGGGGAGAGGCTATGCTGAAAGAGTCAAAAACCCCCACCCTGCGGAGCAGGGGCCGGTGGCGCAGGCTTGGGGGCTTGCTGCCTACGGGACCCGTTACCCCGTCCCTTGGGCTGCTGACCCTGTGGGGGAGCTGCGGAGGCCTGATAATGAGGGTAGTGTTTATAGGCAGCCGCCTTCCTCTGGTAAAAGGGCTTTTTCCCCGAGCCCCTCTTCTTCTGGGAAGGGGCAGAGGTTTTCCTGGAGAGCAGAGTCCTGGTGAGAGTCTCCGTCTCGAGTTGGGCAGCCTTCTCGTCCATAGGTTTGCCAAAGAGGTTTTCACCTCTGCAGGGGACATCGACCAACTTGTCCTGCACCCAGGGCTCGAGGTCGGATGACTGAAGCCAAGCCTGTCGGCGGGCCCCGATGCCGGCTGCGGCTACCCGAGCCGATGCCTCAAAGCCATCATAGGCTGCTCGAGAGATAAACTTTGAGCACTCCCGAATACCGGTGGACAAGGCCAGGAACCTCCGCAAAGGTTCCTCGGAGAGACCAGCAGAGAATCCGGCTATTTCTTTAGCCAGGTCCCTGAGATACATGCCCATGTAGAGCTGGTAAGTCTGGACCCGACAAGCAAGCATAGAGCCCTGGAAACACTTCTTACGATGCCATCCAGGCTGCGGGCTTCCCTGCCGGGAGGCACCGAGGAGTGCATCTTCTGGCTCTTGAGCCTATGCATCGCTGATTCCACCACCATGGAATGGTGCGGCAGCTGTGCTTTTTGGAAGCCAGGGCTCTTGCGGACTCGATATATGGCATCGACCCGCTTACTTAATACCGGCGACGCCACCGGGCTCTCCCACATGCGGAAGAGAAGTCGTTCCAGCATCGGAGGAACCGGTACAGTAAAATGCTCCTTTGCAGGAGAGTCATACTGGAGGGCATCGAGCTCTTCAGCTCGAGGCTCCTCCTCGGGATCCGCAGGGAAGGCCAAGGCCTTGGCCATATCCCTCACGAAGTCCGAGAACCGAGCATCCTCCGGGGGGGACTGTCTCCGAGGTTCGGACTCGGGGGAGTCCGAAGGGATACACCGAGTCTGAAAAGAATCAGGTGACTCTTCCACCTCGGATTCCCAGGCGGACTCCTCGGAGGAGGAGTCGAGCGGCTCTGGCCGGGCGGGCACAGACGCCGTCCGCCCCGACGCCGAGGGAGTCGGCGTCGACGACCTCGGCCCCGAACGGGAGGCCGAAGGGGACCTCGACCGAGGATCGACTCGAGCCCGCATGGACTCGAGGATCGGCTCGGTCTCCGGGGTCGACTTAGACATCGACGTCCCGGCTGTCAGGGCAGAAGCGCCAGCGAGGCCAGCGATCAATGCCCGCTGCTGGTCCATGAAGGCAGCCAGGCTGCTCTCCAAGGCCGTCAACCTGAGTCCGAACTCAGGAGACCCAGCAGCCCCCGACTCGGGCCCCGACGGCGTCGGGCCCGACGTCGGACCCCTCGGAGGCGAGTCCACGAGGACAACTGGACTTACGTGAGCAGACGAGTCCATCTCCAGACGAGGCTGTTTGGACGGCCGCTCCAGCTCCAAAGACCCGGGACGGCCATCGGGGCTATGCGACCTGGCCCTCGCGGAGCCAGGAGCGTCCACCGACGCCGTCCTCGCGGGTTTCTTCCTCCGATGATGCTCCCGGGTAGGAGACCCCCTCTCAGAGGACCTCCGACGGTGTTCAGAGCCAGATTCCCTGGACACCGAAGCTTCTGACGAGGTCCGGGTACGGCTGGGGTCAGAGAAAGCGTAGTTACTCACCTGTAACAGGTGTTCTCCAGGAGCAGCAGGAATCAGTCCTCACATATGGGTGACGTCGGCGCCGACGGAGCCCTCGCGGAGCAATTTTCCCCAGCTTTCAAAGAAAGCCTTTGGGAATTGCAGCGCGCATGCGCGGTCTCCTTCCCGCCCAAGGGTGCCATCTTAGCCAGTCTGATGACATAGCTAAAAGACAGCATAAAAATTTGCAAAAAAACTTAAGCAGATGATTGCAACTCCAAGGGGAGGAGGGAGGGTTGTGAGGACTGATTCCTGCTGCTCCTGGAGAACACCTGTTACAGGTGAGTAACTACGCTTTCTCCAGGACCAAGCAGGAAGTCAGTCCTCACATATGGGACTCCCAAGCTTAAGGCTACCGGAGACCCTAAGCACAAAAATGAGCTCCCTCTAGCTCAGCGGCACAGAAGGAAGGAATCTTCACTGAATTATTACCCACCGGTAGCCCCCATCCGGGATGGAGGGTAGGAGTTGCTCAAACCTCGAAGAGATTTCGGAGAACTGCCTGTCCGAAAGCACTGTCCCTGCGGGACTCCCTCTCGACGCAGTAATGGACCGCAAAAGTCTGGCTCGAAGACCAAGTAGCGGCCCGGCAGATGTCTGCCAACGGAACAGAGCGGAGGTAAGCCACTGACGTAGCCTTCGCCCGAACACAATGAGCCGTGACTCGACTTTCTAACGAGAGTCCGGCTGCCCCATAAGCCCAAGCGATACAGTCAGCAACCCAGATGGATAGAGTACGCTTGGAGACCGGGAGCCCCAATTTATTGGGGTCAAAAGACACAAAAAGCTGAGCAGCTTTACGGTGCTCCCGCGTACGGTCAAGGTAGAAGTTCAATGCCCTTCTACAGTCTAGGGTATGCAGGACCATTTCAGCTCGGCTGGAGTGTGGCCTGGGAAAGAAGGTCGGAAGTACCACCTCCTGATTGATGTGAAAAGGGGAGACCACTTTTGGAAGAAATTTTGGGTGAGTCCGTAGGACTACCCTATTTTTGTAAAACCGAGTGTAAGGGGCATCAGGCACGAGGGCCTGCAATTCACTTACGCGTCTAGTGGAAGTGAGGGCTATCAGGAATAAAGTCTTCCAAGAAAGAAAACGGAGAGAACAGGTAGCCATAGGTTCAAAAGGCGGACAGGTGATCCGCTGTAAAACCACATTCAGATCCCAGTCAGGTGCTGACGGGCGCAGAGGTGGTTTAAGCAGAAGGAGACCTCGGAGAAACCTCGCTACGAGAGGGTCGCTGGAAAGAGGTCTGCCGTCCACCGGCACATGATGTGCTGAAAGAGCACTGAGGTGAACTTTGACGGAGTTGGACTTAAGTCCCAGATTAAAGAGGTAGAGCAAGTACTGCAAGATCACCGACACCGAGCAGGAGAAGGGATCCTGAGACTGCTGGGCACACCAAGCGGAAAAGCGACGCCATTTAAGGGCGTAGCATTTGCGGGTAGAAGGTCGCCGAGAAGCTAGGACGACCTCTTCCACCTCTGCCGGCAGTAGAAGGGGAGCAAAGACTACCCTTTCAGCAGCCAGGCCATCAGATGTAGAGATCTGAGGTTGGGGTGTAGCAGGGACCCCTGATCCTGTGTTAGGAGATCCGGTTGAAACCCCAGAGGGAACGGATCCTCTACCGCTAATTGCAGCAGGAGTGGAAACCACGGCTGTCTGGGCCAGCGAGGAGCTATCAGGATCATGGAAGCTTTGTCTCGGAGAACCTTGAAAAGAGTTCGAGAGACTAGCGGGATGGGAGGAAAGGCATACAGAAGGCTCTTCGACCATGAGAGCAGAAAAGCATCCGCCGCTACTCGAAGGGGATGAGGCTGACGAGAGCAGAAGCGAGGAAGTTGCCGGTTGAGAGGACTGGCAAAGAGATCCATCGTGGGGAGGCCCCACTTCAGAAAAAGTTTCTGAACTACCAAGGGATCCAGGCGCCACTCGTGCGGCTGGAGGATCCTGCTGAGTTTGTCGGCCAGGCAATTTTCTTGGCCTGGGAGATAAACTGCCTTGAGAAGAATGCCGTGGCTGACGGCCCAAGAGCAGAGCTTCTGTGCTTCTCGACAGAGAAGGAAGGAGCCCGTGCCTCCCTGTTTGTTCACGTAGAACATGGCAACCTGATTGTCTGTCTGGACAAGGACGGACTGGTGAGAAGTCAGGTGGGAGAAAGCCTTGAGAGCCAGACGGATTGCTCTGAGCTCCAGGAAGTTGATCTGCTGAGCAGACTCCCACGTGGTCCAGAGACCTTGAGTACATGCCCCTTGGTAATGCGCTCCCCATCCTAGGAGAGAAGCATCGGTCGTCAGCACTTGAGCCGGCTGAGGTGACTGAAAAGGCATTCCGAGCACCAGGTTCGGCCGATGAAGCCACCACTGTAGAGAAGAGGCCAGCGGCCCGGAGACGTGCACTAAGTCGGCTAGGCCGCCCGTGGCTTGTTGCCACTGCTTGCGAAGGCACCATTGAGCAGGCCGCATATTCAGGCGGGCATTGGGGGTCACGTGGACGGTGGAAGCCATATGGCCGAGTAGTCTCAGGAAGCGCCTGGCTGAGACCAGGGACTGGCTGCGAAAACGGCCGGCTAGGTCCATGAGCCGTTGAGCCCTGTCGAGAGGCAGGAAAGCTCGTGCCTGAGGAGTGTGCAGTCTTGCGCCGATGAACTCGAGATCCTGTGAGGGGAGCAAAGTGGACTTTGCGAAGTTTATGACAAAGCCCAAGTACTGCAGAAGAGTCACAGTGCGGTGTGTGGCATTGGTGACTTCCGGAGAGGACGATGCTCTGATGAGCCAGTCGTCGAGGTACGGAAAGACATAGAGGCCGTGAAGCCGGAGATAAGCCGCCACCACCGCGAGACATTTTGTGAAGACTCGCGGTGCGGAGGATAGGCCAAAGGGCAGTACTCTGTACTGGTAATGATTTCCTGCCACCACAAACCTTAGGTATTGGCGGTGGCTTGGGTGGATGAGGATGTGCGTGTAGGCATCCTTTAGATCCAAGGAGCATAGCCAATCTCCCTGCTGGAGGTAGGGCAGAAGGATTCCCAGGGTAAGCATCTTGAACTTCTCCCTCACGAGGAACTTGTTGAGGTTGCGCAAGTCCAGGATGGGTCTGAGGCCTCCTGTTCTTTTTGGTATTAGGAAATACCTGGAATAAAAGCCTTGACCTCTCAGGTGGTGGGGCACCGGTTCCACAGCCTGTTCCTGAAGAAGACTTGCTAATTCCTGAAGGAGTAAGTCCCTGTGCAGAGGGAGTCGTGGAGGTTCTCCCGGGAAATAGGAGGGAGGGACCTGGTGGAAGTGGAGAAGATAGCCTTCTCTTACGACTTGAAGCACCCAGGCATCTGAAGTGATGTTGGACCACCTGTGGGCGAAGTGAACCAGCCGGCCTCCGGTGCTGGGAGGAACCAGCTGAGGGGGAGAGGCTATGCTGATGAAGTCAAAAACCCCACCCTGCTGAGCAGGGGCCGGTGGTGCAGGCTTGGGGGCTTGCTGCCTACGGGACCCGTTACCCCGTCCCTTGGCCTGCTGACCCTGTTGGGGAGCTGCGGAGTCCTGATATTGAGGGTAGTGTTTATAGGCAGCCGCCTTTCTCGGGTAAAAGGACTTCTTTCCCGAGCCCTTCTTTTTCTGGGAAGGGGCGGAGGTCTTCCTAGAAAGCCTAGTTCTGGTGAGAGTCTCCGTCTCGATTTGTGCAGCCTTTTCAGCCATGGGCTTGCCAAAGAGGTTCTCACCTCGGCAGGGGACATCGACCAACTTGTCCTGCACCCAGGGTTCAAGGTCAGACGACTGAAGCCAAGCCTGTCGGCGGGCACCGATGCCGGCTGCGGCCACTCGAGCCGATGCTTCAAAGCCATCATAGGCTGCTCGGGACATGAATTTGGAGCATTCCCGAATACCAGTTGTCAAGGCCAGGAACCTCCGCAAAGGTTCCTCGGACAGCCCAGCGGAGAATCCGGCTATCTCTTTAGCCAGGTCTCGGAGATACATGCCCATGTAGAGCTGGTAGGTCTGGACCCGACAAGCAAGCATAGAGCCCTGGAAACACTTCTTACCAAGGCCATCCAGGTTACGGGCCTCCCTGCCAGGAGGCACCGAGGAGTGCATCTTCTGGCTCTTAAGCCTATGCATGGCCGATTCCACTACCATGGAATGGTGCGGTAGCTGTGCTTTTTGGAAGCCGGGACTCTTGCGGACTCGATAGATGGAATCGACCCGCTTGCTTAATAACGGCGACGATGCCGGACTCTCCCACATGCGGAAGAGTAGTCGTTCCAGCATGGGAGGAACCGGTACAGTAAAGTGTTCCCTGGCGGGAGAGTCATACTGAAGGGCGTCGAGCTCTTCGGCTCGAGGCTCCTCCTCGGGATCCGCAGGGAAGGCCAAAGCCTTGGCCATATCCTTGACGAAGTCCGAGAACCGGGCATCCTCCGGAGGGGACTGCTTCCGAGGTTCGGACTCAGGTGAGTCCGAGGGGACACACCGAGTTCGAAACGAATCAGGTGACTCTTCCTCTTCAGACTCCCAGGCCGACTCCGAGGAGGAATCGGTGGGGTCGGCTCGGGCAGGCAGAGGCGTCGGCTGCCCCGACACCGAGGTAGTCGGCGTCGACGACCTCGGTCCCGAACGGGAGGCCGAGGGTGACCTCGACCAAGGATCGACTCGAGCTCGCTTGGACTCGAGGATCGGCTCGGTCTCCGGGGTCGACTTAGACGTCGACGTCCCGGCGGTCGGGGCAGAGGCGCCAGCGAGGCTAGCGATCAGTGCCCGCTGCTGGTCCATGAAGGCAGATAGTCTGCTCTCCAAGGCCGTCAACCTGAGTCCGACCTCAGGTGACCCAGCAGGCCCCGACGGCGTCGGGCCCGACGTCGGACTACAGGACTTACCCGAGCAGGCAACTCCGACTCCAGACGAGGTCGCTTCGGGAGGTGCTCCTTCTCCAAAGACCCGGGACGGCTATCGGGGCTATGCGACCTGGCCCTCGCGGAGCCAGGAGCGTCCACCGACGCCGCCCTCGCAGGTTTTACCTTCCGTCGATGGTCCCCGGAGGGAGAACCCCTGTCGGAGGAACTCCGGCGATGGTCAGAGCTGGAACCTCTGGACGCCGAGGCCTCCGACGAGGTCCGGGTACGGCCGGGATCAGCGAAGATTCGTTCCCGCTGATGCCGCCGACTCCTTAACGCTTTGGAGGACATTTTGCTGCAGGCCCCACAGATCAGTTCTTCGTGATCCGGGCCGAGGCAGCGGAGGCAATTATCATGTGTGTCAGTGAGTGACATATTTCTGTCACACTGAACACACCGCTTGAAACCACTGGCAGCCATCGGGGGAAAAAGGGCCCCTGCAAGGTCAAAGGACCGGGCTGCCAGCGAAAAACCGAAAAACGAAACTGACCAAAATTCAGAAAAACCGAAAAATAACAGAAGGACTCGCAACGGTGTCGCGAGTCAGGGCAGGAAAAAGACCGGCGTCGAACCGAAGAAAGAAATAGAAATAAATAACTAAAATCAACTTTTTCAGCGGGGACACGACGGGTACGTCTGTAGGGCTCCGCGGAAAAAAGAAGACTGGCTAAGATGGCACCCTTGAGCGGGAAGGAGACCGCGCATGCGCGCTGCAATTCCCAAAGGCTTTCTTTGAAAGCTGGGGAAAATTGCTCCGCGAGGGCTCCGTCGGCGCCGACGTCACCCATATGTGAGGACTGACTTCCTGCTTGGTCCTGGAGAAGATTCTCTCCCGCTGATGCTGCCGACTCCGCAAAGATTTCGCGGACATCTTGCCACAGGCTCCACAGATCATTTCTTCATGATCTGGGCCCAGGCAACGGAGGCAGCAATCATGTGTGTCAGTAAGAGACATAAGTTTCTTACACTTAACACACTTTTTAAAGCCACTGGCGGCCATCGGGGGAAAAAGGGCCCCTGCGAGGTCAAACGTTCGTGCCGCCAGGGAAAAGTGAAAAAAGCGCGAATTTGTCACGAAGGACAGAAAAACCGAAAAGAAGGGGAGGCCTCGCAACCGGCGTCGCAAGGCCGGACGGAAAAGGGACCGGCGTCGAACGGAAGAAAATACTAAAATAAAGAAAGAAAATCAACTTTTCAGCGGTGACTTGTAGACAGCGTCTGTAGGGCTCCGCGGAAAAAAGAAGACTGGCCAAGATGGCACCTTTGGGCGGGAAGGGGACCGCGCATGCGCGCTGCAATTCCCAAAGGCTTTCTTTGAAAGCTGGGGAAAATTGCTCCGCGAGGGCTCCGTCGGCGCCGACGTCACCCATATGTGAGGACTGACTTCCTGCTTGGTCCTGGAGAATGGATGTTATCTACCTGGATTTCAGCAAAGCCTTTGATACTGTTCCTCATAGGAGGTTTGTCAATAAACTCAGTAGCTTGGGGATGGGTCCCAAGATGGTAAATTGGATTAGAAATTGGTTGACTGACAGACGACAGAAGGTGATGGTACATGGAGCTCACTCGGATGAAAGGAAGGTGATTAGGGGGGTGCCCCAGGGTTCGGTCCTGGGCCCGGCACTGTTCGATGTATTTGTGAGTGATATTGCTGAAGGACTGAATGGAAAAGTCTGTCTTTTTGCAGATGAGACAAAAATTTGCAACAGAGTGAACTCCCCCGAAGGAGTGGTTAACATGAGGAAAGATCTACAAAAGCTGGAAGAATGGTCTAATGCTTGGTAACTACGATTTAATGCGAAAAAGTGCAGTGTCATGCACTTGGGTAGCAGAAATTCAAGGGAAACGTACGTGATAGGGGGCGAGAGGTTGGTATGCACAGTTCAGGAGAAAGACCTTGGTGTGATTATCTCTGATGATCTCTAGGTGG
Source organism: Ichthyophis bannanicus (assembly GCA_033557465.1). Lineage (NCBI taxonomy): Eukaryota > Metazoa > Chordata > Amphibia > Gymnophiona > Ichthyophiidae > Ichthyophis > Ichthyophis bannanicus. The sequence goes on from CM066031.1 coordinate 1,886,740,590, forward strand.
CAAAACAGTGCGACAAGGTAGTGGCAAAAGCCAGGAGGATGCTGGGCTGCATACAAAGAGGAATTACCAGCAGAAAGGAAGAGGTACTTATGCCACTGCACAAGTCACTGGTGAGGCCTCACCTGGAATCCTGTGTTCAGTTTTGGAGACCATATCTTGCAAAAGATGTAAAAAGACTAGAAACTGTTCAGAGGAAGGCGACCAAAATGGTTTGGAGCCTGCGTCAGAAGCCTTATGAGAAGAGACTTGAAGACCTAAATATTTACACTTTGGAGAAGAGGAGGGACAGGGGAGATATGATTCAGACCTTTAAATACTTAAAGGGAAATGATGAACAAACACATCTCTTGCAAAGACGGGGAAGCTGTAAAACTAGAGGGCATAACATGAAGCTGCAAGGTGGTAAATTGAAAGGCAATGTCAGGAAATATTTTTTCACTGTAAGGGTGGTGGATGCTTGGAATGCCCTCCCGATGGAAGTGGTGGGGGCAAACACGGTGATGGAATTCAAAACGGCATGGGACAAACACAGTGGATCCCTTTACAGCAACAGGATAAAAACAAAATAAACGGTACCATCTAACTTCTGAACCATCTAACGTCTCAACAAATAGGGGTGTCCTACATGGAGTGGTGGGTTCACCCCTAAACAAAGACATGAGGAGGGGTGGCCTGCACAGAGCGACAGGTGCACCTATTCTTGCCATCTTGCTGGGCAGACTAGATGGACCATGCTGGTCTTTATCTGCCGTCATTTACAGTGGTGTGCAAAAGTCTGGAGTCACTTGTGAGTTTTGCATTTTTCGTACTTTCTAACTTTTTTTTTTTTAAATTTTGCGTTAGCCCATCATATTCATCTTTCCACCACGTTGAAAGGGATACATTTGGCTATTAGAGTTGACTTTTTTGCATTCCTTGCTTCCAAGTTAAATACTTTACAGACACTTGGAGATAGCTACTGCTATTTTTGTGGATCCTGCGTCAAAACTGGATCGAGATTATCCAATATGAACACGTTATTTCTGACCAATCACTAACCAATCACAATGCAGATATCTAGCCTACAGTGCAGCTATAAAAATGTGTGGAATTTTTGAATTTCATATGCTTTCTGAAGATGACTCGGATCCTGACGTTGGAGGAGCGTGTTCATGTGTCCTTTATGAGCGAGGCAGGATTTTCAAGCTGTCAGATAGCCAGAAAAGTTGGTTGCAGTCAGAGCGCTGTTGTTAAGATTGTACAGAAGAAAGAAACGGGTTCAGTGGTGGACAAGCCTCGTTCAGGTCGTCCACGTGCATCAACATCACGCCAGGACCGTGCACTACAACGCATTTCACTGACTAATCTCAAGTTGACCTCTCCTCAGCTACTTCGAGAGTGGTCAGACAAGAGTGAGGTCAGTGTCAGCTCATCAACAGTTCGTCGCCGGTGCCTGCAGTTTGGTCTCCGGGGCTGCAAAGCACGGAAGCAGCCACTGATGACTGACATACAAAGGCACAACCAGATTGTGTGGGCGAGAAAGCACTCAACCTGGTCGACTGAAATGTGGGAAAAGGTGCTATTCAGCAATGAAAGCACCTTCTGCCTGTTTGGTAACAAGGCCCACACCTATGTGAGATTTCCTGGAGAGGAATTCAAGCCTGAGTGTCTCAACCTGTGATAAGGAAGCTTATCATAGCTCAGGAAGGAGCTATAGAAAAGGTGAAGTGACTCTGAACAAGCAACCTGTCAGTTCTGGTAGAAATAAGAAAACAGAATTTTCCCATAAAAGACTACCAGTCCCAGAATGCACCAGGTTTCCAACAGCCATTAGAGGAGCTGAAGTGGGGAAACGTGTGTTCAATCAGGAGGGCTATGAGGTAATCCCTAAGCACTCATCTCAAAGGGCAGGGCCTGATTCAGCACAGCTGCGCTGTGCTAAGGTGGAGCACTCATCAAAGCAGAATAAAGGTAGAGTTTATTCTACAGAGAATTATCCTCATCCTCAGAATCATCCTCAGTTTCTTGGAGATTCTCATCTTGGACAGTTTCATCATCTGGAGGATCATCAGAAGCAGAAGCCAGAGCGGACGGACAGAAAGGGCAAGAAACCCTTTGGAAGAAAGAAGAGAAAAGCATTTGGAAGGTCTAGAAGAGTCCAGAGCAGTACGTATACTGGGAGACATTCAAAAGGCCAGCATACACCACTGGACTGGGTAAAACCAGAGGAGTGGTGCTGCAGGGCTAGGAATCTCCAGATGGTACCTGTGAGGGAGACGGCTGCACGTGGAAGGGACCCTAAGACCCGTGCCAGAAGGTATGTGAAGAGAGATCCAGTGTCCAGGGATCTGGATTGGAAGGCTGGACATAAGAACTGGACTACATACTGGCCAGGCTATTTAGAGAGGAACTCTAACAGCAATGGAAGCTCAGGTATGAACACTGATCTATGCCCTAGCTATAACCTTGAAAGACAGCAGGGAAACAAGTATTCTCCTGAAAGTGCTCCATTGAGAAATTCCTCTGTGCCAATCCCTGATATTGAACCCATGATTGTTGAAGAAGGGGAAGGAGAAGTCTTAGATATAGGCTGTGAATATATGGATTGCTCTCTGTCTAAACTCCTTTGGTAATTTTCTGTTACAAGATACAACAACCATCAGAAAGAAATACAAACTTGTTCTTTGATCTACTCAGAAAAGCTACTGAGTAGGATTTTGAGCCATGCAGTAGAAAGCAAGCCAGCTAAGGGGTTTCAGCTGGGTAACTGCTAGCAATTGAGCCTTACCTAATTACTTGTGAGCTCTGAGGAAATCACTTCTGAGTCTATGTGTGAAGATATAAGAAGTTAACCTGAAAAGAACAGTTTTTCCTTTCCTTGTGGGTTTTGCTTGTTGTTTGAAACACTGCTAAGAAAATATTAGCTAAAGCCTACAGAAAAGACCAGTTTGTTACCAACCAGGTCTTTATTCTTTTGCTTTGATTGCCTGACAAGTTCAACTGTTTTCCTGATTTTGTTTTTCCAAGTTTAACACTGAAAGCAAGTATCCTGTTTTATGTGCTACCAAGCATATCTGTGTTGGGAGAAATAACCCCATAAATAAATATCTTATTGGCTTTACACTCAAGCACAACTAATTATTGTCAGCAGCTGTGTCTGGTGTGAATGGACTGCATTTCCCACAATCCCTTGCAAATCATATTGATATATGCACTTGCCAAGACTGTGAACATTCTCACCCAGGCAGCCGTCTGACAAACCTCACAGTGAAGCATCCTTTGAAGATCATGGTCTGGGGCTGCATGGCTGCCAGTGGCGTTGGACATCTTCACATCATCGATGGAATGGTCAATGGGGCCAAGTACATCACCATACTGCAAAAATGCATGGTGCCATCAGCACACCAGCTGTTTCCTGGCCAGTTCCTGTTCCAAAATGACAATGCACTCTGCCATCTCTCCAGACAGGTGATCAGCTGGAAGCAGCGGAACAACATCAAGTCAATGGACTGGCCTGCCCAGTCTCCAGATCTGAATCCAATCGAGAACCTGTGGCACAAGGCAGCTTGGAACCGCGATGTCACCAACGATCACCTTGTCAGACTGGTTCATTCAATGCTGACAAGGTGCAGTCAGGTGATCAAGAACAAAGGGTGGCCCATCAAATACTGAGCCATCACTGACACATAAAAACAGCCGTTTTCAAGGCCACATACATTAATTTGAAGGAAACCTGGCGTGTCCCCATAATATTTTAAAGCATACTTACAATAATATATCGTTGGCCAACGATGTACATTACGCGATTTTCACAGAAAATCTATCAACAGGACAACTATGAGGAACAAACTCAGAAAATAAGGGCCAAACCAATACTAAAAGTTGGCCCTAATAGCCAAAGCTATCACTTATCATGAGATACACAGAAAAAGCCACTGGGAGGAAAAAGAAATTAAGATATAAGGTCACGAAGTTGAAAAAATGTCAAATTTACAAGTGATTCCAGATTTTTGCACACCACTGTACTATGTTACTATGTTACATTGCTCTTGGCAGAATGGCTACGAAGGACCTAGAGAAGATTCTCAAGAGCAGAGATGTCTCTCTCCATACAATTTGACTCATTGAAGTCCTGGTATTTTCAATAACATATGGATGTGTAAGTTGGACAGTGAAAAAGATAGACAGGAAGAAAATTGATGCCTTTGAATTATAGTTCTGTCAATGAATGCTGTGTATACCATGGACTTCCCAAAGAACTAACCGGTTAGTACTAGAGGAGATCAAACCTAAGCTTTCTTTAGAAGCTCAGATGACAAGACTTTGACTTTCATACTTTGGACACATCATGCGAAGAGAGATCATTAGAGAAAGGCATCATGCTCGGCAAGGTAGAAGGTCAACGCAAAAGAGGAAGGTCAGCGATGAGATGGATCAATACAATAACAGCAGCTATGGGTGCCACTCTGTCAACAATGAGCCATCTGACTGAAGTCCAAACAGAGTTTAAGACAACTAGCTAGAGGGTTGCCATGAGTTGACAATGACCCGATGGCACTTAATATCCAAGTTCTAGCACCTGTTTCATTGTAAATACAGAGCAGATTAGCCTGCACTGTATAAGCTAATGTTGTATGTAAACCGCACTGATGTTATACAGCGCGGTATAAAAGAGACATTAAATAAATAAATAAATAAAGAGAAGGTCTGTAGCGCAGACACCCAACAGGCCAAAGCCACCACAACCAAAAATATAGCCTTCAAGGAGAGATCCTTTAAGGTAGCTCTTTTTAAAGGTTCAAACGGTGCTGCAAAGGGCCCTAAGCACTAGAGGGAGATCCGAAAGCAGCACTACCGGCCTGAGCGTTGGGGGCATAACAAGTGAACCTCGTGAAGGTAATGTGCAACATCCACATGTGAATTAGGATGACGACTGGCTGTCGGTCCCTGAAAAAAGATCATGCCACCATGTGAACCTTGAGAGAGGTTAAAGGCAAGACCCTTCTCAAAACAGCCTTGTAAGAAGGCCAACTCATCCGGCACTTGCGCAAGGGAAAAAGTTGCTGCCTGTGACACCAGATCTCAAAGATGCACCACACCCGCACATAAGCGAGGGAAGTTGAACTACGCTGGCTCCCAGAAGTGTAGAAATAATTGCCTCCATGTAACCCTTACGGGCTAGACGCTGCCTCTGAAAGGCCAAGTCATAAGAGGGAAGGGAGCTGGATCTTCCAGCAGGACAGGTTCCTGACGCAACAGCCCCCTATAACTCCCCAGGGGCAGAGAATGCGCTGCTGAGAGTCTGATCATATCTGCGTACCATGGTTGATGTGGCCAATCTGGAGCCACCAGAATTATCATCCCTAGATTTATTTATTTATTATTTATTTATTACAAGCTCTTATATACCGCACTATTTGGGATCAGCGCGGTTTACAGTACAACAAAAGACCAGAACAACAAGCTGTTTGGTTTTACATTGAACAGGAAAAAGAACTTGGATAATACATGGGGAAAATTTGAACTGAAACAATTTACAAAGTATTTACATGTATATACAACAGTATTATTCTTAGATCAGGTTGGGTGTACAATGGGGGTTGGAGGTCAGGAAGGTGATTGGATGTTCTGGTAGTAGTGGGGGAATAAATGGGATTTGATTGCCTTTCTGAATGAGGTTAAATCAGGGATAGCCCGAATTTCGGGTGGTAAGGTGTTCCAGCACTTAGGGGCATAGAAACTGAACGCCCTGTTAGATGTTGCTAGAGAGCATTTAGTTGCTGCCTTAGGGATTATTAGCGAGTTTGTAGATATAGTTCTCCTGGATCTGTTAGGTGGAACGGTTTGAATGAGGTTCATTAGAGAAGAGGAGGTGATGCCTTTGATAGCCTTGAAAGTGAGTAATAATGTTTTGAACAACAGTCTCCCATGTATGGGGAGCCAGTGGAGCTGTTTTAGAATAGGTGTTACATGGTCCCTTCTTGATGCTCCATAGAGGACTCTGGCAGCAGTGTTCATGGCAAGTTGCAAAGGGTTTAAAGTGGAGTGTGGGAGGCCTTGAAAAACGGCATTAACGTAGTCAAGGTGCGGTAGGGTTAGCGCTTGGAATATAGTCCGGAAGTCTTCAGGATCAAGCAAGGAGCGAAGGTGGCGGAGTGTCCGGATTTTGAGATAAATCGCTCTGACTACGTTGGATATATGTAATTTCATATCCAGATGCTGGTCCAAGGTGACCCCTAGGTAACGGATTGAAGGCTTTGTTTGGAGATCAGCTTCTTTCACCTTTATCTGGGAAGGGGGGGATGAACAATGGGTTTCTAGTGATGAAGAGAACCTCCGTTTTCCTGTGTTGAATGCGGAGGTTTTGGGATTGAAGCCATTCAGACACTGCATCAAAGCAATTGTGAAGAACACAAGCGATCATAGCCTATGGTGGAAATACATAGAAGAGAGGCTGCTGGAGCCTGGCTGAATCAGCGCATCTATCTCCCAAGAATTGCACAATCTCCGAAGGCTGAAACACAGTGCCACTTTGTAATTGGCATCCGCTGAACTATGTGACAAAACGCCCACGGCGCTAGTTACCATGGTCCCGGATCCAGCAAGTTCGGGCTGAGGAAGTCTGCCTCCACATTCTCCGCTCTGGCAATATGCTGCGCTGACAAAGCCTTAAGATGATGCTCGGCCCAGGGGAATAGAAGGGCCATCTCTTGGGCTTCCCCTGCACTCTTGGTGGCCCCCTGATAACTGACATATGCCACCACTATGGCGTTGCTGGACAGCACCCTCACTGCCTGATTCAGGATCAAATGGCGAAAGGACAGCAATGCCAGGTGAACGGCCCTCACCTTGAGGCGATTTATAGGCCAACATGCCCCCTTGGATGACCAGTGTCCTTGTGCTGAGTGTCCCAAACAGTGAGCTTCACAGGCCGACAAGCTAGCATTCGTTACCATGGTCCAGGCTGGGGGCTCCAGCGGCATTCCCCAGAGGATACTGCTGAGGCAAAGCCACCAACGAAGACTGACCCTCACCACCGATGGCAGGGACAGACGCATGAAGTAATTCTGAGAAGTGGGAGACCAACGATCCAGGTGGGCATGCTGCAAGGGCCGCATGTGTACCTATATCCAAGGCACTAGGTCTAGAGTCACCGCCATGGAACTCTGCAATTGCAGGTAAAACCAGACACTAGGTGCATGCTAAGCCTGAAACTACAGGATCTGTGAATGAAACTTGATCCATCTGTCTTGAGTGAGAAAGACTTGTTCCTCTCGCGTGTCAAACCTTGCCCCCAGGAATTCCAGGCTCCTGGTTGGGCGCACTTATCCTAAATCTTAAGGAACTGCACCACTCGCCGAGCCTCCAGCTGAGATTTATCCTGAACGCGCCAATCGTCCAAATAAGGGATGTACGTACACATCACCATCAATTGGACCACGACCTTCAGAAAGGTATGAAAAGCGGTGGAGAAACCAAAAGGCAATGCACAAAATCGAAACTGCTGCCCTAAGATGACGAAACAAAGGTAACACTGCTGATTCTCTCGAATGGGAATACGAAAGTAGGCCTCGGCAAGGTCCAGAGATGCCACAAATTTTCCTGTGCATACTGCCTGAATGACAGACTTCAAGGTCTCCATGTGAAAGTGAGCAACTCACAGACAGATGTTAAATCCCTTCAAATTGAGAATAGGACGAAAGAAGCCGTCCTTCTTTGGAACGATGAAATAGATGGAGTTCCTTTCCCTCTGTGCAGGTGGAACTGGTATGATGGCATTGAGAAAGAGCCATTGCAACGTGCCCCTAATGGTTGCCCTTTTGTCTGCGGAACCAAAGTGAGACAAAGGCGGCCTCTCAAATCAGTTCTGCACATTCCAATGCATAGCTGTGCCTAATGATGTCGAGAACTCAAGTTGTCAATATTTTCTGGGCCCATTCCTGATAAAACAACCACAATCTTCCGCCCAGCTGTGGCACATCAGAATGGAATCCTTGCCCATCAACAGGCTTGGCGAGCGGAAGAGGATTTGGTGGAGGAACAAGGACCATTGCGAGACCGGTGCACCCCACAAAATGGCTGAGATTTGGATCCCGAACCAGGGCAGGAACTGGATGGCTTTCCTGGCTGGTATTTACTGGAATCCTTAAGGTGTCCACTGACCAGTTATGCAGTCAGAGCCACCGATGCACCATCATCACGGCCGCTCCCCTCCCTAGCGGCCAACCTGAGCAGGTCATAGAAGGCATACGCCAAAAAGGCAGAGATGGACTCCAGGCAGGACACCGCAGGATCCTCTGGCAACAAACTACAGTAATCTGAGGAGTATTCTTGCTGCCAGGCCACCGCAAGTTGAATCTTGTAGGGCGAAGGGGGAAGCTAAGAACCCCGTTTTGAACAAACCCTCCAACTTTCTATCCAGCTGATCCCAAAGAGCTGCCACCCTCCATGGGAATGGTGGTACGCTTTGTAACCACAGTCACCAAAGTGTCCACCTTGGGAAACTTAACCATCTACCAAGATTGGCATGATATCAGGTGTAGATCTTTCCCACATGACGTCCGCTGTGCAGTGTAGCGTCCGAGGCTTCCCATTCTGCAGACAGGAGCTGCTGCAACTGCAGTGGATATTGAAAGGCTCTCACGCCGGTTTGCGCATGCCTACTAGGATCAGATCTGTTGTGACTTAGAAGCCTCATCTTCCTCCGGCTCCACCAGGCAAAGAGTGGAAACAATCTGGGAGATGAGAGCAGGAAGCTCAGCCTTCCTGAAGGGGCAGATATTCAACGTGTCCCATTCATCTTCTGGGGGAGACAACTCGCCTTCTTCCCAAACTGTATCCCTGTCAGAGGAAGAATCCTCCTCTGAATCCATTCGCTGATCCAGGTCTTCATCCACTAAAGCACGTGCCCCAGCAAGCCAAGAAGCACCTTTGGGAGGCTTGGAGCCACCACCTTCCAAGTGCTCCCAGGACTGTGAATGCTTCTTGGATGAAATCACCCCAGAAAGAGTAGTTACTCACCTGTAACAGGTGTTCTCCAGGAGCAGCAGGAATCAGTCCTCACATATGGGTGTCATCGGCACCGATGAAGCCCCAGCAGAGCACTTCCCCAGCTTTCTATGAAAGCCTTTGGGAATGCAGGCACGCATGCGCGGTTCCCTTCCTGCCTAAAGGTGCCATCTTACCTCAGTGAAATGACATAGCTAAGAACAGCACACAAAAATGAAAAAATAAACTATGTACAACTGCAACTCCAAGGGGAGGAGGAGGGTTGCGAGGACTGATTCCTGCTGCTCCTGGAGAACACCTGTTACAGGTGAGTAACTACTCTTTCTCCAGGACCAAGCAGGAAGTCAATCCTCACATATGGGTGACTCCCTAGCTCTGGGCTACCGAGGAACCCAGGCTGAACAAGAGAACTCCCTCTAATCTCAGCAGCAAAGAAAGGCTTTTCAAGGACACAACCTCCACTGGTAGCCCAACAGAGGGCAGGAGTTGCCTAAACCTCAAAGAGATTCCGGAGTACTGCCTGGCCAAAAGCACTGTCCCTATGGGACTCCCTCTCCAGGCAGTAATGGGCTGCAAAACTCTGGCTTGAAGACCAAGTTGCAGCCCTGCAGATGTCTACCAAGGGCACAGAGCGGAGATGAGCCACTGAGGCAGCCAACGCCCTGATACGATGGGCCGTGACCCTACCCTGCAAAGGAAGGTCAGCCGCTTTGTAAGCCCAGGTGATACAGTCAGCCACCTAGATGGACAAGGTACGCTTGGACACAGCCAACCACTGTTCCCTCTAAGCTGTGCGCGTGTGCGCGCGCACACACCTCGCCGAGCGAGTGCACATACTTTACAACAGAGCGCACAAAACTTTTGGTTCTGATTCTGATAGAAAACAACACAGATGTCTTAAAATTTAAAAGTTGTTGTGTATTTACGGTTTTCACAAGTTCTACAATATTTTCTAGTGCAATCAATGTGGTGTACATACTGTATTCTGACGTGTAGTCAAATTTTAAAGTATATAACTCCGAGTGTCATTATGTGGCGCACAAAAATTTAACCTTCCTTCAAAAGCTGCACAGCTGATATTTTATGCGCACACAGCCTACAGAAAATTAGAGGGAACATTGCAGCCAACCCCAACTTATTGGGGTCAAAGGATACGAAGAGCTGAGTAGCCCTTCTATGTCCCTGCGTACGGTCAAGGTAGAAGGATAAGGCCCTCCTACAGTCCAGGGTATGCAGGACTGCTTCAGCCTGGCTAGCATGAGGCCTAGGGAAGAATGTTGGAAGAACCACCTCCTGGTTGAGGTGGAAAGAGGAGACAACCTTAGGGAGGAACTTTGGATGAGTCCTGAGGACTACCCTGTTCCTGTAAATTCTGGTGTAAGGCCTGTCACAGACCAGGGCTTGAAGCTCACTTACTCGCCTAGCCGAGATAAGGGCTATCAGGAAGAGTGTCTTCCAGGAGAGGAAGCGTAGTGGACAAGTAGCCATCGGCTCAAAAGGTGGGCGAGTCAGTTGCTGCAAGACCACATTCAGCTCCCACTCAGGGGCAGGACGGATGGGAGGCTTGAGCAAAAGCAAGCTCCTGAGAAAGTGGGACACCAAGGGGTGACCAGATAGAGAGTGCCCCTCTACCAATGAGTGGTGAGCTGCTAGAGCTGAGAGGTGGACCCGAACAGAATTGGACTTAAGACCCCGATTGGATAAGTGAAGTAAGTACTGAAGCACTACTGGCACAGTACAGGAGAAAGGATCCTCTGTACGTAGGTGACACCACACAGAAAACCTCCTCCACTTGAGAGCATAGGTTTTCCTAGTGGACTGTTTCCTAGAGGCTAGGACAACTTCCTCAACTTCCCGAGGTAGGCCCCAGGGAGCCAAAACTACCCTTGCAGCCTCCAGGCCATCAAATTGAGAGACCGGAGATTGGGGTGCAGAAGGGAACCCTGGTCCTGTGTGAGAAGGTTGGGTTGCAACCCCAGAGGCAGTGGAGGATCCACCGCCAGTTGAAGCAGAAGAGGAAACCAAGGCTGTCTCGGCCACCTGGGAGCTACCAGCAGGACCGAGGCCTTGTCCTGGAGAATCTTGAATAGGGTTCGGGCCACCAAGGGCGTGGGAGGAAACGCATAGAGGAGGCCCTGAGACCAAGATATCAGAAAAGCATCTGCTGCTATCTGCAGAGGATGTGGTTACCTGGAGCAGAACTTTGGCAGCTGCTTGTTCATGGGGCTGGCAAAGAGATCTATCAAAGGGAGACCCCATTTCAGGAAGATCTTCTGAACTACTGAAGGATGCAGCTGCCAGGTAGTTGTCCTGGCCTGGAAGGTACACAGCCCTGAGGAGCATGTTGTGCTTGAGGGCAAAAGAACAAAGGTCCTGAGCTTCCCTACAAAGGATCCTGGACCCAGTTTGTTCACATAAAACATGGCAACTTGGTTGTCCGTCTGAATCAGGACAGACTGTTGAGCCAGGGTAGGAGTGAAAGCTTTGAGTGCTAATCAAATAGCTCTGAGTTCGAGGAGATTGATCTGCTGTGCAGCTTCCCAGGGAGACCAGAGGCCCTGGGTGCACTTGCCCAGACAATGAGCTTCCCAGCCTTGCAGGGAGGCATCTGTTGTCACCACTACTGTGTACCCCGGAATATGAAAAGGCACCCCTTTCAGTAGGTTGGGTGGGTGCAGCCACCAGTTGAGAGAGTGCAGAAATGGTCTGGACACTCTTATCCTGTCTCTGAGGCTGCCTGTGACCACTGAGTCCGAAGGCACCACTGTGCAGGCCTCATATGGAGCCTGGCATTGGGGGTCACATGTACTGTCGAAGCCATATGGCCAAGCAGCCTCAGGCAGAGTCTGGCGGAGACCAGGGAGCTGCCGAGAAACTGACTTGCTAAGGCTATCAACCTGTGGGCTCTGGCAAGAATGCCTTTGCCAGGAGAGAGTCCAACCTTGCCCCTATGAACTCCAAGTTCTGGGAAGGGAGCAAAGTGGACTTTGCGAAGTTTATGACAAACCCCAGGCGTTGTAGAAGAGCAATGGTCCTGAGGGTGGCTTGACTGGCCTCCTGACCTGTCTGACCCCTGATGAGCCAGTCGTCCAGATAGGGGAAGACAAAGATGCCCTGATTCCTCAGGTAGGCCGCCACCACTGCTAGGCACTTTGTGAAGACTCTGGGGGCGGAGGTGAGGCCAAAAGGCAGCGCACTATACTGATAATGGTTTCCTCCCACGATGAACCTCAGGTACTTCCTGTGGTCTGGATGAATGAGGATGTGAGTGTACGCATCCTTTAGATCTAAGGAGCATAGCCAATCTCCCTGCTGGAGGTAGGGCAGAAGGGGTCCAAGAGTAAGCATCTTGAACTTTTCTTTTACTAGGAACTTGTTGAGGTTCCTGAGGTCCAGAATGGGACGAAGGCCACCGGTCCTTTTGGGCACCAGGAAATACCTGGAGTAGAATCCGTGACCTTGCAAGTGGGGAGGCACAGGCTCCACCGCCCTGTCCACCAACAAACCCTGAAGCTCCTGACGGAGAAGGTCTGTGTGCAGAGGAGGCCTTGGAGGCTCCCCTGGAAAGTAGGGGGGTGGCAGTTGGTGGAAATGGAGGGCATATCCTTTGTGGATTATCTCCAGCACCCAACTGTCCCTGGTGATAAGGGGCCACTGGTGGGCAAAGAGGGCTAGGCGACCTCCTGTGCAGGGTTGGGAGAGCAGTGGAGAAGAGGCTATGCTCAAGGAGTCAAAACCCCCACCCTGCTGAGTGGTAGCAGGGGCCTGAGGCTTGGGGGTCCTCTGCCTACGGGGCCCATTACCCTTGCCCTTGGCTTGCTGACCCTGGGGGGCAGCTTGGGCAGCCTGATACTGCGGGTACTGTTTGTAGGCAGTGCCCTTCCTCGGGTAAAAAGGCTTTTTACCCGAGCCCTTCTTTTTATGAGGTACTTCCTCGACAGCCTTGTCTGGGTGAGGTGCTCAGTCTCGAGCTGAGCGGCCTTCTCGGTCATGGGCTTGCCAAAAAGGTTTTCACCTCGGCAAGGGAGATCGACCAACTTGTCCTGAACCCATGGCTCGAGGTCCGATGACTGCAGCCATGCCTGGCGTCGAGCCGCGATGCCGGCTGCCGCAATTAGGGCCGAAGCCTCGAAGCCATCATAGGCGGTGCAGGACATGAACTTCAAGCAGTCCCGAATCCCCGAGGACAAGGACTTAAATCTCTGCAAGGGTTCCCCGGAGAGACCAGCAGAGAATCCAGCCAACTCCTTGGCCAGATCCCGCAAGTACATGCCCATGTACAGCTGGTAAGACTGGACACGGCAAGCAAGCATTGAGCCCTGAAAACACTTTCTACCGACGCCATCTAGGTTTCGGGCCTCCCTGCCAGGAGGCACTGCGGAGTGCATCTTCTGACTCTTCAGACGATGCATGGCCGATTCCACAACCATGGAATGGTGTGGTAGCTGTGCCTTCTGAAAACCAGGGCTCTTACGGAGCCGATAGATTGAATCGACTCGCTTGCTAAGAACCGGCGCCGAGGCCGGTGCCTCCCACATACGGAAGAGGAGCCATTCCAGCATCGGAGGAACCGGGACAGTAAAGGCCTCCTTCGGAGGAGAGTCATACTGTAGTGCCTCGAGCTCTTCAGCTCTTCCTCGGGATCCGCCGGAATAGCCAAGGCAGTGGCCATATCCCGGACGAACTCCGAGAACCGGGTGTCCTCCGGGGGGGGGGGGGGGACCTACTCCGGGGATCAGACTGCGGTGAGTCCGAAGGGACACACCGAGTCTTAAAGGTGTCAGGAGACTCCTCATCCTCCATCTCCCAAGCCAACTCGTCCGAGGAAGAGTCGGGGTCCGACCCCGTGGGGCCCTGGAGCACCCGCCCCGAGGCCAGAAGCACCGGCGTCGACACCCTCGATCCCGAACAGGAGGTCGAGGGGGACCGCGACCGAGGTCGACTCCGAGCCACGATGGACTCGAGTATCGGCTCGGTCTCCGGGGTCGACTTCGACGTCGATGTCCCGGTGGTCGGGGCAGATGCGCCAGACAGGCTGGCCATCAGTGCCCGCTGCTGCTCCATGAAGGCAGACATTCTGCTCTCCAAGGCTGCCATCCTGAGATTCAGCTCGGGAGATGCAGCAGCCACCGACTCGGGCCCCGGCGGCGCCGGGCCCGACGTCGGCTCCCTGGAAGGAGAGTCCACAAGGACTACGGGGCTTATGTGTCCAGCAGACTCCGGCTCCACATGAGGAACTTTGGCAGGCTTCTCCGGTTCCACAGGCCCGGGGCGACGGTCGGGGGTCTTAGACCTGGCCCTCGAGGAGCCAGGGACCTCTTCCGATGATGCCCTCGCGAGCAGTTTCTTCCTCTTGCGTTCCCAGTCGGGGGACTCCCTGTCAGAGGAGCTTCGACGGCGCTCAGGATCGGAATCCCGAGATGTCAAGGCCTCAGACGAGGTCCGGGCCCGGCCGGAGGCTGAGTCCGAGAAAAGCCTTTCCTTTTGTTGCTGGCGACTTCGAAGTGCCTTGGAAGACATTTTTCCACAGGCCCCGTACGACTTAGGATTGTGGTCGGGGCCCAGGCACTGAAGGCAGCAGTCGTGTGTGTCGGTGAGAGAAATTAGTTTCTTACACCGATCACACTTCTTAAAACCACTGGAAGCCATCGGGGAAAAGAGAGTCCCCGCGAGGTCAAAAGACCGGCCTTCCAGGGGAAAAGAGAAAAAAGGGCACGAACGCCAGCCACGAAGGGGAAAAACCGAAAAAGAGGAATCAGGCTCAATACCGGTGTACCGAACCCGGCGCGAGGGGAACCGGCGTCGAACCGGAAGAAAAAGAGCAAAAAATCGCTGAAAAATCTAATTTTAACCGGGAAAACTGGACACACGTCCGGTGGGCTTCACGGAAAAAAAGAGACTGAGGTAAGATGGCACCTTTAGGCGGGAAGGGAACCGCGCATGCGTGCCTGCATTCCCAAAGGCTTTCATAGAAAGCTGGGGAAATGCTCCGCTGGGGCTTCATCGGCGCCGATGACACCCATATGTGAGGACTGACTTCCTGCTTGGTCCTGGAGAAAAGCCCACTCCAGTGGAGCCACCTGCAGGTGCTGGCCCCTGAACCCAAGTCCCTGCTGACTAGGCTGGCCAATCCTGTTGGAGAATCCCCGGCTGGTGGGGCAGATGTCCTCTAAGCACCTTCAGCCTGCATTGCTGCCATCCTCGGAGGTACCTCTAGAACCAGGAGTGGAGAACCTACCTCAAGATCTTCGAGGGCTGGAGCAGGAGCAGACCCTGCTACTGATCGCTGCTGCCTGAACAGTTCGAGACCTCGGGGACATCTTGCTCGGGTAGGAGGAGAAAGCCATACACAAGCTATTCATAAGAGGCTATCGCCACTTCCTACAGCCAAGGCACCATTGTGAGGCCAGCAGCATTGACAAAATCAGGAGTTCTAAAATGGCCACTGCATATGAGCTGGGAAGAACCCGCTAACAGGAAAGGCATCAAGAAGCAGCTGAACAAGGCCCCGTCAGGTGCTCATGGCCCATCGAAACAGCCACACAGCATCCCCCCCCCCCCACCCCATGGAAGGGTCCTGGACAAAATAGGCATCACAGCCATGCTATATCATTGGACAAATACCTGCTTCCCGTGATTGCAAGGCCTCTCAAAACACCCGACTAGCGGCCCATGGCTTCCCGGCTTCACCCACAGAGGCAAGAGACTCACTACAGAAGCCCTCTCTGGCCCAGTAGTGCGGCTGTGGAGAGGGAGGGGGGGTTCTGCTGCTGAAGAAACTGCTGTTGACTTTGTTTTTTCTTTTTGTTTTTTTTGGTCAGCTCTAAGACCTTAAGCTCTTCCTTAAAGTAGAACAGAGGTGCCTCCCCCCCCCCCTTCACCTTGCTCTCTACTACACTGGTCCTGCTGACCAACAGCAAACCCCCCTAAGATGGGCAGGAAACTCCAAAGGGCTATTCCAAAATATGCCCTGGAGAAGTCTGCCAGCTGGGCTCTACTGGAAGGCACCCCTACGGATGGCTGTCAGGAGCCCATGAGCTTGCCTGCACCAGAACATGTCCACCATCTGCTGGAGACAAAGAAAAATTGGAAAGTGCCCCTAACTGCGCCAGGTTAAGTATCAATGATGATGTCACTGAAGTTCTAGTCTTTTCTCTGTCTCCATCATCTGCTGGCATGGGGGCATAACCCATTTATCTCGACTAGTCTAGCAGGACACTGAAATTTTACTTTTTCTATAGGTTCAGGAGGGCTTCATGAAGATCCCAATTTATCCCCAATAATCCCATAAAGCAACAGGGCTAACTTTCTTCCACACCTACTCTTGCTTGGTGCCAGATGAGAAAAAAATAAGGACTGCAGCAAAGAACACATCTCCAAGAAAGGCCAGTGATGAACTAACAAAATTTGGGATTATGTTAAAGTGACTCCATGGTCCCTTTTTTCTTTCACCATGTCTCACCATCCTTGAGCTCCAACTGGGTAACATTTCTTCTGCCACAGAAAGAATATTTTGCTGGCGTTCTCAAATCCTGCAAACTCAGAGTCTGAATGGTTCATGCTCATCCTCTTGGTCTACTGTATCACTTCCTCAGAACTCAACCCTCTGTTTTAAATGCAGTGCAGTTTTGAGAATGTCCAAGGAACATGGGGGGGGGGCGGGGGCGGGGAAGCATAGTTACCCACCTGTAACAGGTGTTCTCCAGAGACAGCAGGAATCAGTCCTCACATATGGGTGACATTGGCACTGATGGAGCCCGCGCAGAGCATTTCCCCAATTTTCAAAGAAAGCCTTTAGGAATGCTGCCACGCATGAGTGGTCCCCTTTCCAACCAAGGGTGCCATTTTGCTCAGTCAGATGACATAGCTTAGGCAAAAGCCAAAAAAGGTAAAGGAGGAAACTCCAAGGGGAGGAAGGAGGGTGGGGAGGACTGATTCCTGCTGTCCCTGGAGAAAACCTGCTACAGGTGAGTAACTATGCTATCTCCAGGAACAAGCAGGAAGTCAGTTCTCACATATGGGACTCCCTAGCTCCAGGCTGCCGAGGCCCGAACCACAACAGCAGCAGCTGCAACCCAAAGGAGGTTGTGAGTTGCAGAGGGTGAGTCCCTACCAAGAGACTCTGCAGACCCAAGCGTCCAGCATCACCATAACTCCGGTAGCCTGAACACTGAAGGGTTGGAGGGCAGGAGTTGCCTGTACACCAAGAATGCTTCTGATCACTTCTTGGCCAAAGGCACTGTCCCTATGGGACTCACTCTCAAGGCAGTAGTGGGCTGCGAACGTATGGACTTAAGACCACATGGCAGCCTTACAGATTTCTTGCACTGGCACTGCGCATAGGTTGGCCATCAATGTGGCCATAGCCCTCACGCGATGAGCAGTGATCAGGCGCTCCAGAGAAAGGCCAGCTCACTCATAAGGGAGGGCAATGTAGTCCGCCACCCAGGTGGATAACGTTAGTTTAATCACAGGTAGCCCTAGTCTGCTGGTGTCATAGGAGATAAAAAGCTGAGGAGCTTTTCGATGGGCCTTTGTCCCCTGCAAATAAAAGGACAGGGCGCTCTTGCAATCCAGGGTATGCAATATGACCTCCTTCCTGCCGACATGTGGCCGTGGGAAGAAGAGGAGGAATTTGGGGTGTGTGTTCATATAGAACCTGGTATAGCGTGGGTCCATCACCAGGGCCTGCAGCTCGCTTACTCTGCAAGCGGACATCAACGCAACCAAGAAGTCCACCTTCCAGGAGAGGTGTCGCAAGTAGCAGGAGGCCAAAGGCTCAAAGGTCAGCCTGATGAGCTGGGAGAGCACCACAATGAGGTCTCATTCCACTGCCAGAGGGCAGAGAGGGGGCATGGAGAGCAGGAACCTGTGAGGAAACTGGAGACCAAAGGCTGGCCTGAGAGGGGCTTCCCCTCTATAAGGTGATGGTTAGTTGCTATGGCGCTGAAATGCACTCTCACCGTTAGATTTCAAGCCTGAGTGTAAGAGGTGCAGCAAGTATTTCAGCACGAGCTTTACCTGACAGGAGAACAGGTTTTCATTCCTTTCTGCACACCAGACAGAGAACCTCCTTCACTTGAAGGTGTAAGCTCTTCTGGTGGATGGCTTCCAGAAGTCCAGGAGGATTTCCTCAACCTCACCTGGGAGACTGAAAGGGGCCAGTGCTACCCTTTCAGCAGTCATGCTGTCAGTGTTAGGGACCCCAGGTTGGGGTGTAGCAGGGAGCCTCCTCCTGGGAAAGGAGGTCCCAGCCCAGTGGTACTGGGGTTGCCAATGACAGGGAGAGCAGCAGGGGGAACCAGGGCTGCCTGGGCCATCTGGGCACAATCAGGATTACTGAGGCATGCTAGCTCTGGATTTTGAAAAGGCACTTGGCTATCAGAGGTGTCGGTGGGAATGCATAAAACAGGTCCTGTGACCAGGAGATCAGGTGTGGCTGAGGAGAGCAGAATTTTGGCAGCTGTGAGTTGTCTGGGGAGGCGAACAGATCCAGCCAGGGGCTTCCCCAGAGGTGGATAAGCCTCTAGGTCACTTTTAGGTCCAGGCCCCACCAATGAGGCTGAAGATTTCGGCTGAGGTTGTCCGCCAGGCAGTTGTCCTGACCTGCCCCCCAGAAGGATATGGTTGTGCAATGCAAAGGAGTGGAGGGCCAACTGCCTCCTGACAGAAGTAGTAGGAGCACGTACCCCCATTTGTTCACACAGAACATTGCACCTGTCTGTCTGCATGAGGACCGGAAGGGATGATGTAGGGACTGCCACCAGGTGAGGGAGCCCTCCAGCTGGCAGGTGACCTTCACTCTGTCCCTCAGCCTGCCTGTTGCCTACGTCCATTGGGAACAGAGGCACCTCTGGGCTGCCCACATATGAAGGCGAGCCAGAGACGTAATGTGAACTGTCGAGGCCAGGTGGCCTAGCAGGCAGAGAAGTAGGTGAACAGGCAACGAACTGGAGCTCTGCACATCCCTTGCCAGCTGAATCAGGCAGTGGGCTCTCACCACGGAGAGGAAGGCCCTGACCCGCAGTGTCCCCAGCTGGGCCCCTATGAATTCCAAGTCTTGGGCTGGGGAGAGGCTGGACTTGGGGTAGCTGATCATGAACCCCAATTGCTGCAGGGTGTGGATAGTGAGCCTTGTGGCCTGCCTGGCCTCAAGAGGTGTGCTACCTCTGATAGCCAGTCATCCAGGTAAGGGATGACATGGGCCCTTAGGAGGTGCATATTGGCAGCTATGACTACCAGGCATTTTGTAAAGACCCTTGGAGAGGAGGTGAGGCCAAACGGCAGCACCCTGTACTGGTAGTGCTGCCCCCACCACAAATCTCAGGTAATGCCTGTGGGAGGGGTGGATCAGGATGTGAGTGTAAGCATCCTTGAGATCCAAGGAGCAGAGCCAGTCTCCCTGGCGGAGGTAGGGCAGCAGTGTTCCAAAAGACAGCATCTTGAGCTTTTCCCTCACCAGGAACTTGTTCAAGTTGCGCAGGTCCAGGATGGGCTGGAGACCACCTGTTCTTTTTTGGACAAGGAAATACCTTGAATAGAACCCCTTTCCCCAGAGGTGATAGGGTACCGGTTCCACTGCCCTGTCCCTGAGCAAACCTGCAAGTTCTGTGGCGAGCAAGGCCTGGTGGAGGAGAGGCTGTGGTGGCTCTCCTAGGAAGAAATCTGGAGGGTTCTGCTGCAGATGAAGGAAATACCCCTAGTGCACCACCCGCAGAACCCACTGGTCTGTGGTAATGCTGGCCCATCTGTGGGTGAAAGAGGCCAGTTGACCCTCTGTGGGCTGAAGTGGGCTCCCAGGGGAGGGAAGGCCCAGCCCAGGGAGTCGAAAGCTTCCCCCCAATTGGGTGGGAGCTGATGTCTGGGGCTTGGAAGCCTTGAGCTTCCTTGGGAGCCCTGACCTTTTGGCTGGGAGGATGCCCCGAGTAAAGCTGATAGTGGCCAGCCTGGAAGTCACACTTTTTCCTCGTGAAAAGGGCTTTTTCCCCAAGGATTTTTCCCTTGGGAGAGCAGAGGTCTTCTTGGACAGCCTCTGCCAAGTCACTACCTCGGCCTCAATCTCCACAGCCTTAGCAGACATCGGTTTCCCAAATAGGTTCTCACCATTGCAGGAGACATCCAGGAGCTTTTCCTGTACCCACTGCTCCAGGTCCGGGGTCTGCAACCATGCCTGGCACCGGGCACAGATGCCAGTGGCTGCAACGTGGCCGCAGATTCAAACTCATCGTAAGGCAGCCCGGTAGAGGAATATGTAACAGTTCTAGATGCCTGCCACTAGGGACTGGAACCCTTTGCAAAGGTTCCCCAGCAAGGCCCGCCGAAAACCCCAAGAGTTCCTGTATCAGGCACTTAAGGTACATTACAATGTACAATTTATATGCCTGTATTCGGCACCCGAGCATGGCACCCTGGTAGCACTTGCACCCCATGACGTTGAGGGCCTGGGCTTCCCTGCCAGGAGGAACTCAACCATCATTGAGTTGTGGGGGAATTGTGGCTTATGGAACCTGGGGCTCTTTCGGACAAAATATATGTCGTCCAGGTGTCGACTGACCACTGGCACCGAGGCCAGGGGACTCCCACATCCGGAGAAGCAACCTCTCGAGAATGGGTGGAACCAGCACCGTGAAAATCTCCTGGGGGGGGGGGGGGACTCATTTTGCAGGATCTCAAGCTCCTCGGTGTGAGGGTCCTCCTCCGACTCCATCAGGATCGAAAGAGCCCAGGCCATGTCACGAACAAAGTCATGAAAGGCCACGTCCTCAGGCAGGGAGTGGTGCCAAGGCTCCAGGGGAGACGGCTCAGAGAGAACATCCTGGTGTCGGGAGGTCTCTAGAGAGGCCTCGGTCCCCCAGTCAGAGCCCGACGGCGTTGAGGAGTCAGGCCCTGGGGCGGCTCCAAGGAACTGGGCCCCACCCAGAGGGCTGGGATCGGACTCCCGGAAACTCGCCGGAGAGGACCGGAACCCCGGTCCCCCAGTCAGAGCCCGACAGCGTTGAGGAGTCAGGCCCAGGGGCGGCTCCAAGGAACTGGGCCACACCCAGAGGGCTGGGATCGGACTCCCGGAAACTCGCCGGAGAGGACCGGAACCCCGAGGAGCATGATCGCGACCTCAATCGACACCGAGGACTTACCTGAGGCCGGTGGTGCTCGGTGTCCAGTTCGACAACCGCAGGCTCCCCCTGAGGCCAGGGGACCTGGTGTCAGGATCGATGATGCTGGGTGGCCCATCAACGCCCACTGCAAGGCCAAGATATAAGAGAGGATCTGCTCCATGGCTGCCATGCAGGACTCAAGGCCTGATTGCTGTGCAGCACTCAGCGTGGACACCGAAGGCCTCAGGTCATACGCCAGCACTCCAGAGAGTGCGTCCTTGAGGAGGACTATAGGTTTTCGGGCCTTGGCACAGTCTCCGCTGGCCAAGAGCTCTTGTCTCTAGAATCTTTGAGGGTGCTGCTCGGAGTCGCCAGAGTCCCATGGAGGGACCTTGCCAGGGTTGATCAGAGGCACCTTCTTCGGGACCACCTTCTTTTTGGAAGGGTCCAGGGCCGCACTGGAGGAGCCACCACCACAGGACTCCGAGGATGCCCGGACCTCTCACGAAGGGCCGGCTTCGAGGCTCGGAGATGGGGAAACCTTAAGAAAAGCTTCCCCTGCAACTCAGACCACCTCCTATTGGTTTTAGAGGTCATGGCCTGGCACCGGTTGCAGGTGGAACTGTCATGGTCCAGGCCTAGGCAGCAGATGCAGCAGTCATGAGTACTGGTGACTGAGATAGTCTGACTGCAGCGGTCGCATTTCTTGAACCCACCGGGAGTCATGGTGGGAACACAATCAGCCGGGGTCAAGGACCACGAGCGAAAAAAAGGCACGAAGGCCGGTCGAGGTGGAACCTCGAGGAAACATAAGAAAAAAGGGAGCCAAGACCGGCACCGGTGATGCTGCCTTGATGTGGGAAGGGAACCGGTACGCAAACTGGACAAAAGGAAAGAATTAAATAACTTTTACTGGGAGAGTAGAGGACCGCGTCTGTTGGGCTCCCCGGAAAAAAGGAGAATGCGCAAGATGGCACCCTTGTGCAGGAAGGGGACCATGAATGCGTGGTAGCATTTCCAAAGGCTCTCTTTGAAAGCTGGGAAAATGCTCCGCGCGAGCTCCATCGGTGCCGACGTCACACATATGTGAGGACTGGCTTCCTGTTTGTTCCTGGAGAAATGCAACTACTACTACTACTGACCATTTGTATAGTGCTACAAGATGTAAGCAGCGCTGCACAGATGGTCCCTGCTCATCAGAGCTTACAATCTAAAAAAGAAATCTCATCCCTATCGTCATATGACACATCAAACCCACCAGGAGTATTATCAAATTGTAAACCCTTCAGGCATGTGCCATTCCTATTGTACATCATTGTAAATTTTGTATATAGTTAATTGAACATATGTGTTCTTCTATATGTAAATAGTTGCATTATTGAATCCCTACGCTACCCTTGCAATGTACAAAGTTTCTTATTGTTATATGTAACTGCCACTCTTGCAGAATTAAATGTTAAAATGTAAACCACTGCTGATCACTGGAAGGAGCGGTATAAAAATGAGTTCAAATAAATAAATAAAATAAAAATAAATAAAACAGGCAACACAGTAGCTGTAGACATGGGATACATCTAGGGGGAAAAGTAAGGAAACACAAAGGAGATCAGGTGAGTCAAGGTCCGAAAGCAGCAATGAAGAGGTGAATTTTCAGCCTGGATTTGAAAAGGGTCAGAGAAGACGCCTCACGTACTGACTCAAGTAATTTGTTCAAGGCATAAGGAGCAGCAAGATGAAAGGAGTGAAGTCTGGAGTTAGCAATAGAAGAGAAGGGCACAGATAGAAGTGATTTGCCAGAAGAGCGTAGTTTCCGAGGAGGGGGTGTAGGTAAAGATAAGAGGAAAGGTAGCGAGGAGCTGCAGAGTGAATGCACTTATAGGTCAGCAGAAGTTTGAACTGGACGCGGAAATGGATAGAGAGCCAATGAAGAGACTTGAGAAGAGTGGTAATATGAGCATGACGAGGCTGGCGGAAGATTAGCCACGCAGCAGAGTGTTGAACAGATTGAAGGGAAGAGAGATGATTCAAAAGGAGACCAGCAAGGAGTAGGTTACAATAGTCTACACGGGAGGTGACTAAGGAGTGGATAAATGTCTTAGTAGTGGTGTTCAGAAAGAAATGAGAAAGAAACAGCAGGTTTTAGCTATTAGTTGGATGTGTGTGGAGAAAGAGAGAGAGGAGTCAAGGTTGTGAGATGAGGAGATAGGGAGGAGAGCATAATTACTTACCTGTAACAGGTGTTCTCCAGGGACAGCAGGAATTAGTCTTCACATATGGGTGATGTCGGCACCAAAGGAGCCCTGGCGGAAGCATCTCCACAGCTTTCAAAGAAAGCCTTTGGGAGATGCCACCACACATGTGGTCCCCTACCCACCCAAGGGGATATAGCTAGAGCCGACAAAGAAGATGGTAAAAATTACAGCAACTCCATGGTGAGGAGGAAGGGTGATTGCTGCTGTCTCTGGAGAACACCTGTTACAGGTGAGTAACTATGCTTTCTCCAGGAACAAGCAGAAAGTCAGTCCTCACATATGGGATTCCCTAGCTACAGGCTACCGGGAACCTGTAGAAAATGCAGCCCAGCCGCAAGCGGGTCTGAGAGACTCTGACCCTAGAGTCCAGGGAGACCCATAACTCCGGTAGCCTGAACACAGAAGGATTGGAGAATAGGAGTTGCCTAGACCCTGAAGAGATTTATGGAGTACGACCTGGCTGAAAGAGCTGTCCTGTCGGGACTCCCTCCCCAGGCAGTAGTGAGCTGCAAAGGTGTGGACTGAGGACCAAGTGGTGGCCCGGCATCTGCCATAGGGACAGAGCACAAGCTTATAACAAAGGTTTCCATAACCCTGACGTTATGTGCAGTGACCCGGCGCTCTAACTAGAGCCCAGTCTGATCATGGGCGAAGGCGATGCAGTCTGCCACCCAGGTGGACAGGGCCCACTTGGTAACAGCCTCCCCCAGGCAACTGGGGGTCATATGAAACGAAAAGCTGTGAGGCTGTGTGGTGGCCCTGGGTATGTTGCAGGTAGAAGGACAGGGTCCTCTTACAATCCAGAGTATGAAGAACGGCCGCCACCTTGTCGGTGTGGGGCCGTTGAAAGAAAATGGGGAGTACCACCTCCTGATTGAGGTGGAACACGGATACCACCTTTGAAAGGAATTCAGGATGGGTGCGAAGCACGACCCTGTTCTTGTGGAACCTGGTGTAGGGTGGCTCAGCCATCAAGGCCTGAAGCTGACTGACTCTGAGGGCTACCAGGAAGACAACCTTTCATGAGAGGTAACGTATAGGACAGATAGCCAGAGGCTCAAATGGCGGCTTGGTGAGTTGCATCAAGACCACGTTGAGGTCCCATTCCGCCGGGGGCGGGTGGATGGCAGGCTTAGAGAGCAGAAGGCCCAGCATGAACCAAGTAATGAGGGGCTAAGCAGAAAGAGGTTTACCCTCCATAGAATGACGATGTGCAGAGAGCGTACTCAGGTGCACCCTGACGGAGCTGGACTTGAGTCCAGTTTGTGAGAGGTGAAACAAGTAAACAAGTACTGCAGAACCATGTGCACCTGGCAAGAGAATGGGTCAACTCGCTGCTCCGTGCATCACACAGAGAATCTGCGCCACTTGAAGGCAAAGGCCCATCTCGTGTTCTTACGAGAAGCCAGGACGACTTCCTCCACCTCCCTTGGGAAGTTGAAGGGTTCTAAGGCTTCCCGTTCAGCAGCCATGCTGTTAACGTCAAGAACTCCAGGGAGCATTCCTCAGAGGGACTGGGAGCTCTGTCGAGAGGCGGAGCAGCAAAGGGAACCAAGGCTGCCTGGGCCATCGCGGGGCCACCAGGATCATGGAAGCCTTGTCCAGCAGGACCATGAAGAGGATCTGGACGATTAGTGGCATAGGAGGGAAGGCGTACAGGAGGCCCTCAGACTACAAGATGAGGAAGACGTCCGACACTACCTGGGACAGGTGCAGCTGGCAACAGCAGAAGTGGGGCAGCTGAGCAATGGCCGTGCTGGCAAAAAGATTTGTGTTGCCCCAGAGTCAGAAGAGCCGCTATGCCACCCTGGGGTCTAGTCGCCATTCGTGCGGCTAGAGGACCCTGGTCAGTCTGTCTGCTAGGGCACTGTCCTGGCCTTGAAGGTATACCACCCCGAGGATCATTCCCTAACTGATTGCATAAGAGCAGAGGGCTACTGCCTCCTGGCAGAGGTGGTAAGACCCTGTGCCCCTTTGTTTGTTCAGGTAGAACATCGCGATCTGGTTGTCTGTTTGGACCAGCGCCGACTGGTGCTGCAGGCGGTGGTGAAAGGTCCTGATTGCCAGGAAAATGGTCCCGAGCTCCACCAGGTTGATCTGCTGCTGGATCTCTGCCATAGACCAGTTGCCCTGCGTATAGAGTTCCTCACGAGGGCATCCCAGCTCAGTAAGGAGGCGTCTGTGGTAAGGACCCTCTGGGGATTTGGGGACTCGAAGGGCATGCCCTTCTGCAGGTGCTGTGTGGACTGCCATCAGTCGAGTGACTCTGCTAGCTTGCAGGACACTAAGACTTTGTCCTAGAGCCTGCCTGTGGCCTGTATCCACTGGGCATGAAGGCACCACTGGGACGCCCGCATGTGAAGCGTTGGGAACCACATGGACTGTGGACACCAAGTAGCCCAGCAGGCGGAGCATGGACCGCATCGACACTGCATGGCGGTGTGGCACCTCAGTGGCTAGAACCACAAGGCAGCCTGCCCTGTCTGAGAAAGGCCTTGGCCTGAAGAGTGTCCAGTCAAGCCCCTATGAACTCCAAGCCCTGTACTGGAGTGAGGTGGGATATGGGGTGGTTTATCACAAACCCCAGATACTGTAGGACACTAATGTTGCGAGCTGTGGCCTGTTGCACCTCGGTGGCTGTGTCTCCTTTACAAGCCAGTCGTCCAGATATGGGAAGATGAAGGCCCCTTGGAGACAGAGGTAGGCGGCCACCACTGCTAGGCATTTGATGAAGACTCTTGGTGCGGAGGCTAGACCGAAGGGTAGTACTCTGTACTGGTAGTGGTTGCCCCCCAACCATGAATCTTAGGTACTGCCTGTGGCTGGGAAAGCACCACGTTGAGGTCCCACTCCACCGCCGGTGGGTGGACAGGGTGCTTGGACAGCAAGAGACTCCACAGAAAGTGGGCCACAAGAGGTTGAATGGAGAGGGACTTGCCCTTGATAAGGTGGTGGTGCACTGCGAGTACACACAGTTGGACTTCAGTCCTGTCTGGGACAGGCATCGCAAATATTGGAGCACAAGCATCACAGAGCAGGAGAATGGGTTGATCCATCGCTCTGCACACCACACCAAGAATATGCACCATTTGAAGGTATAAGCATGTCTTGTGGAGGTCTTACGGGAGGCCAGGAGGACCTCCTCCACCTCCCCTGAAATGTTGAAGGGAGCCAAGGCTACCCTTTCAGCAACCAGGCCATTAGCATCAGAGATCCCAAATTGGGGTGTAGGAGGGCACCCTCCTCCTGCAACAGCAGCCCCGGGGCACTCTCTTGGGGAACCGGGGGTGCTGTGGATAAGCAAAGGAGCAGTTGGAGCCATGGTTGTCTGGGCCACAGAGGAGCTACTAGTATCAAAGATGCCTCGTCGTGTTGAACCTTGAACGGGGTCTTGGCAAACAGCGGCGTGGGTGGGAAGGCGTAGAGAAAGTCCTCCATCCACAGGATGAGGAAAGCATCTGCTGCCACTTGGGATGGGTGTGGCTGCCTGGAGCAAAATAGAGAATATATCTACTAATTTGAACTATTGAGGTCTCAGACTTATTATAGCTCTGCCATAAGGACTAAACGTCCGTTATCGTGGCAGCGAGCCCTTTTGCATCAACGACCTCGTGAGTGTGAGCAGATAACAAGCACAGCCCTACAGACCCAAATAAATTATTTAAAAGTCCAAAACTCGTGTTCTTATCTGTGCTAAAAAACAGCCCACTCTCATGGATTTGAGTGTTGATCCCGACGCCTCCCTTTGGTACCAGTATAGCGTTTCACAACGCCAACTTTCATCAGGGGATCTGTCCACTACTCCGATCCAATTCTACCGTTCCTAATAAACCACACATAAAAAGAACAATCAACCCTCTGTTAAAAACATCCTAAAATGAAAACTTACAAACCACCCTAAAACCTATGTTCCAATTACTAAAAAGAACTAAACCCACCTTTTGTGAGACGGGAGTTAAATGTGAGGTTGGCAGCTGTGTGGAGTTTTGCCTGAAACACATTTAATGAGTAGGAATAGCCGAAGGTGATATGGAGGTAGCTGATTGGCTGTATGAGTAGGAGTGGCTCCTATATGATAGGAGACGCGTTTGTTAGTCCGCATGCGCGGCGTTTCGTGTTACCATTTCATTGACTCGGAGATTCTCTTGGTGAAACGTGGGCAGCTATGGAGTTTTAAAAGGTGGGTTTAGTTCTTTTTAGTAATTGGAACATAGGTTTTAGGGTGGTTTGTAAGTTTTCATTTTAGGATGTTTTTAACAGAGGGTTGATTGTTCTTTTTATGTGTGGTTTATTAGGAACGGTAGAATTGGATCGGAGTAGTGGACAGATCCCCTGATGAAAGTTGGCGTTGTGAAACGCTATACTGGTACCAAAGGGAGGCGTCGGGATCAACACTCAAATCCATGAGAGTGGGCTGTTTTTTAGCACAGATAAGAACACGAGTTTTGGACTTTTAAATAATTTATTTGGGTCTGTAGGGCTGTGCTTGTTATCTGCTCACACTCACGAGGTCGTTGATGCAAAAGGGCTCGCTGCCACGATAACGGACGTTTAGTCCTTATGGCAGAGCTATAATAAGTCTGAGACCTCAATAGTTCAAATTAGTAGATATATTCTTTGTTACAATAATTTTTTGAAGATAAATTAAGCATCCAGTTATACGTGAACGCATTTTTTTGTGTAAATTGTGATTTAGACGTTCAGTAATTTGACCAAAAAGGAAGTGTGGAGCAAAATAGAGGCAGCTGGGTGTTGGCTGGACTGGTAAAGAGGTCCATCCGTGGAGTACCCTAGAGCTGGAAGAGCCAACAGGTCACTTTGAGGTCTAGCCGCCACTTATGCAACTGGAGGACCCTGCTCAGTCTGTCTGTTAGGGCGCTGTCCTGGCCTGGCAGATACACCGCCTATAGGAGTATCCCATGGTGGTTCGCATATGAGCGGAGAGCTACTGCCTCTTGGCAGAGGGTGTACCATCTCATGTACCCCTGCTTGTTGATGTAGAACATTGCCACTTGGTTGTCCACCTGGACCAGCACTGAATGGTGATAGAAGACTCGGAGGACAATGAATGTGGCTCAAAGCTCCAAAAGGTTGATCTGCTGCAGATTGTCAGTCTGCGATCAACTGCCCTAAGTGCAGAGGCTGTCACAGTAGGCTCCCAGGCCTAAGAGGTAGGCATTCGTGGTTGGGATCCTTTGGGGGGCGGGGGGCCTGAAACGGCATGCCAGCCAGGAGGTGCTAGGGGGCTTGCCCCCAGACGAGAGAGTCGGACAGTTGGCGGGTCACCACCACCACCCTGTCCCGCAAACAGCCTGGGGCCCGAGTCCACTTGGAGCGGAGGCCCCATTGAGCTGCCCTCGTGTGAAGACGGGTGTCCAGGGTAACATGAACTGTGGATGCCATGTGACCCAGCAGGTGGAGCAGAAGGCGAGCAGACACCCAGTGTTAGCACTGAACGGCAGCAGCTAGCACCCTGAGGCATTCGGCCCTGTCCTGAGGGAAGAAGGCCTTGGCCTGGATGATGTCCAGTCTTGCCCCTTTGAACTCCAGGCACTGTGTCGGGAGGAGATAAGACTTTGGGTAGTTTATAACGAACCCCAAGTGTTGTAGGATGAAGATAGTGTACACTGTTGTACAATGCACCCCTGTGGCCGTGCGGCCCCTTATGAGCCAGTCATCCAGGTAAGGAAAGACGAAGACTCCCTGGAAACAAAGTTAGGCTGCAACCACCGTTAGGCACTTGGTGAATACACTGAGTGCAGAGGCCAGCCCAAAGGGTAGCACACTGTACTAGTAGTGACTGCCTCCCAGCATGAACCTGAGGTATTTCCTGTAGTTGGGATGGATGAGGATGTGTGTGTACACATCCTTTAGGTACAATGAGCATAGCTAGTTTCCCGGCTGGAAGTATGGTAGCAGTATTCCAAGGGAGAGCATTTTGAACTTCTCCCTCACCAGAAACCTGTTTAGGTCCTGCAGGTTCAGAATGGGCCGGAAGCCCCCTGTCCTCTTGGATACGAGGAAGTACCGGGAGTAGAACCCCTTGCCTTCAGGGTATGCAGGCACCAGTTCCACGCCTTGTCTTTGAGAAGGTCTGTGAGCTCTTGAACAATAAGATCTGGTGGGCTCGCCCAGAAAGAACTGAGGGGGTGCCTGTATCAGGTGGAGAAGGTAACACTCTTTCACCACCTGCAGGGCCCAGGAGACGGGGTGATGAATGGCCACCAGTGAGTATACAGAACCAGACACCTCCCTGTGGGCTGCTGGGCTGGGCCTGGCCTCCTCGGGGAGGAGAGGCTATGCCCAAGGAGTCAAAACCTCCCACCAGGCTGGGCCAGAGCTGGTGCCTGGGGTTTGGAAGCCTTAGACTTACGAGGGCCATGCCCTTGTCCCTTGGCCTGCTGCCCCTATTGGGAAGCTGGAAAGGCCTGGTATTGAGGGTAGTTTCCATAAGCCTTCCTCTTCTTCGGGTAGAAGGGCTTTTTACCCAAGGAGTTCCGTTGGGAAGAGTCAGCAGTCTTCTTGGAGAGCCTGGTCCTCGTCAGGAACTCGGACTTCAACTCTGCAGCCTTATCAATCATGTGTTTGCCAAAGAGATTCTCTCCCTGGCAGGGGACATTGACCAGTTTATCCTGAACCCATTGCTCCAGGTCGGGGGACTGTAGCCAAGCCTGGCATCGGACACTGATGCCCGCCACAACTACACTAGCCACCAACTCAAAGTCATCATTGGCAGCCCAAGTCATGAATTTGGAGCATTCTCTGACATCCGAGGCCCGAGTCCAGAACCACTGGAGAAGTTCCTCAGAGAGACCAGCTGAGAACCCGACGAGTTCCTTTGTCAAGTCTCTCAGGTACATGCCCATCTATAGCTGGTATGCCTGGATCCGGCCAATGAACATCGAACCCTGGTAGCACTTTCTGCCCAGGGCATCCAAGGCGCAGGTCTCCCTACTTGGGAGCACCGAGGAGTGTGTCTTCTGGCTCTTAAAGCAATGCATGGCCAAGTCCAGCACCATAGAGTTGTGTGGCAGCTGTGCTTTCTAGAAGCCAGGGTTCCGGCAGACCCGGTACATAAAATCCAACTGTCTGCTCACTATAGGCACAGATGCAAGGTTCTCCCACATGAGGAAGAGCAGCCATTCCAGGACTGGGGGAACAGGCACTGTGAGTGCCTCCTTCGGAGGGGCCTAGTACTGGAGAATCTTGAGTTCCTCAGTCCGAGGGTCCTCTTCCGAGTTGATCTTGAAGGCCAGTGCCTTGGCCATGTCCCGCACATGTGTGTTCCCCAGAAAATATTTATTTTTTTTATTTTTTATTCTTTCTCCGGTCACATACCAGTTCCCTTTCCCATGCCCGAGTACACCTCACAGGACGTGGCATGGGCAGAACAAGAGCATCAAGAGCAGAGGAGAGTGCAGTGTTACAGAAAGCTACTGCCTCAACAGACTCAGATGACGTAGTGGAGGAAAGAGGTTATGAGACAGTGGAGGACAGCGCCAAAGGGTCAACAGCATGACGATTTCTAAAGAGGTTAGAGGAGACAGGGTGAGGTTGAGGCAGGGAGTGATGAAGAGTGAAGCTTAGCAGGTGATGGTCCGATAAAGCACAGTTACTTACCTGTAACAGGTGATCTCTGGGAACAGCAGGAATAAGTCTTCACATATGGGTATCGTCGGTACCGACGGAGCCTGCGCGGGAACGCTCCCCAGCGTCCAGTAAGAAAGCTTTTGGGAGCATCCCACAGTGCCTGCGCGGTGCCTTCCCGCCTTTCCCAACCGCCTCTCTCCAGTTCGAGTTTTAAAGCTGAGACAAAGAGAGAGAGAGAGGAAAGGAAAGATAGATAGAGAGATACAACTCCTAGGGGAGGTGGGTGGGTTGTGAAGACTTATTCCTGCTGTTCCCAGAGATCACCTGTTACAGGTAAGTAACTGTGCTATCTCCAGGAACAAGCAGGAATGAGTATTCACATATGGGGACTCCCTAGCTGCAGATGCCAGGGGAAGACCCCAGGTTGTGTGTCCTTGAAAAGGACTCTACCTCCCCCCATGGATCTCTGGCATCCAACCAGGGTAGGTGGGTAGGAGTTGATTAGGAATGGAACAGGTGTTTGAGAACAGCCTGACCAAACGAGGCATCCTGGCGGGAGTCCTTGTCCAAACAGTAATGGGCTGTGAAGGTATGAACCGAGGCCCAGGTGGCCGCTCGACAGATTTTGTCGATGGACACAGAGTTTAGATGAGCCATTGAGGCTGCCAGGGCTCTCAAATTGTGAGCTGTGACATGGCCCTCCAGAGAAATGTTCCTACTCTGGTAGGCAAAAGAAATACACTGAGCAATCCAGTTGGACAGTGTTCTCTTAGAGACTTGAAGTCCTAAATGAGAAGGATCAAAAGCAACAAAGAGTTGAGAAGACTTTCTATGTTGCTGTGTTCTTTGTAAGTAAAAGGCGAGAGTTCTCTTACAATCCAAGGTATGAAGATTCCTCTCTGCACTTGATGCATGAGATCCTGGAAAAAAGACAGGTAAATAGACCTCTTGGTTCAGATGAAAAGGCGAGACCACTTTGGGCATAAAAGTGTGGATTGGTCCTGAGGACTACCTTATCATGATGGAACCTTGTATAAGGTGGATTAGCCACCAAAGCTTGCAATTCACTGATGCGGCGTGCTGAGTAGACTGCAATGAGAAAAATAACTTTCCAAGAAAAAAATTTCAAGGAGGTGGTGGCTAAAGGTTCAAAGGGTGGCTTCATAAGCTGGCCAAGAACCAGGTTTAAGTCCCATGCCACTGGAGGTGGTCTAATGGGAGGTTTAGTTAGAAGAAGGCCTCTAATGAATCTTGCTATAAGAGGGTGAGAGGAAATAGGCTGTCCATTGATAGGCTTGAGGGATGCTGCAATAGCACTCAAATGGACTCTTACTGAATTTGTTTTCAGACCTGCATGTGATAGATGCAGGAGATACTCTAGTAAAGAATTCAAAGGTATTGCAAGAGGGTTAAGACCCTTCCCTGAACACCAAATGGTAAATCTTTTCCATTTGAAAGCATAGGAACGTCTAGTAGAAGGCTTTCTAGAGGCATGAATAACGTCTCTGACTTGCTGAGAGAGATGAAAATCTTGAAGGTTTAGGCCCTCAGCAACCAAGCCCCGACATGGAGAGACTGGGGGTTTGGGTGCCACAACGTTCCTTCTTCCTGGGATAGAAGGTCTGGTGCAGAGCCCAAGTCCAGGGAAGGAGCTTGAGAGAGATGCAGAAGTAGAGGGTACCACACTTGGCGTGGCCAATGTGGTGCTATGAGGATCATGGTCCCTCGATCTCTCTGAAGCTTGAAAAGAGCTTTGGGAATTAGGGGAATGGGTGGAAAGGCATAAAGGAAGCCTTGACCCCAGTGAAGGAGGAAGGCATCCTTGGCCTGAACTCCCTGACACGGAATTCTGGAACAGAACCGGGGAAGTTTGGCATTCCACGGACTTGCAAAGAGGTCTATGTCCGGGGTTCCCCAAATTCGAAAAATCCTGGCTACCTGGTCCATGTGGAGGGACCACTCGTGTGGAAGCAGAACTCGACTGAGTCTGTCTGCCCAAGAGTTTTGAACGCCTGGAAGATATACTGCCAGAAGATGAATGTGATGCTCTCTGGCGAAGGCCCACAGTCGCAAAGCTTCGTTGCAAAGCGACAGAGAGCCAGTCCCGCCCTGCTTGTTTACATAGAACATTGCTACTTGGTTGTCCGTATGGATGAGGACTGTCCTGCAGCTGAGCAGGGAACGGAACACTCTGAGAGCTAAGAATATTGCTCTGAGTTCCAAGAGATTGATATGAAGCGAAGTCTCCTGTGGAGACCAGATGCCCTGGGGTAGAGAGATCCTGCAGATGAGCTCCCCAACCCATTGGAGAAGCATCTGTTGTAAGAGTTGCTTGGGGTAGTGACTGCTGAAAAGGGGACCCCAGCAACAGATTTGGAGAGGACCTCCACCACTGGAGAGACCAAAAAAGGCGACTGGAGTTTGCTATTTTGTCTGACAGGCAACCTGATGCCTGAGTCCATTGGGTGGACAAAGTCCATTGAGCTGCCCTCATGTGAAGGCGAGCATATGGAACCACATGCACGGTGGATGCCATGTGGCCTAATAGCTGTAGCATCTCTCAAGCAGTTAAATGGGACTTTAACTGTAACTGGGAGGCTAACTGCACCAAGCGAAGGCAACGGGCCTGAGGAAGATAGGCCCTTGCAGTTGTGGTATCCAGCAAGGCCCCTATAAACTCCAGAGACTGAGTAAGGGTGAAATTTGATTTTGGGATGTTTATTACCAGTCCCAAATACTGAAGGACACGCATTGTGCAGGTTAGACAAGTCTGGGCCTCTGACTGGGATGGAGCTCGAATGAGCCAGTCGTCCAGATATGGGAATACAAATATTCCTAGAGTGCGTAGAAATGCAGCTACTACTGCCATGCATTTCGTGAACACCCTTGGTATAGAGGCCAGACGGAAAGGAAGCACCCTGTATTGGTAGTGCTTTCCTTGAAAAAGGAACCGAAGGAACCTTCTGTGTGTTGGATGGATGAGGACATGGGTGTACGCATCCTTGAGATCTAGAGAACAAAGCCAGTCCTGACTCTGAAGGTATGGAAGCAGAGCACCGAGAGAAATCATCTTGAACTTCTCTTTGAATAGAAACGTGTTCAATTCTCTGAGATCTAGTATGGGTCTGTAGCCCCCTGTTTTCTTTGGAATAAGAAAATAAGGGGAGTAGAACCCTGAGCCCTGTTGAAGAAGAGGTACGTCTTCTATTGCCCCTTGGGCAAACAGGGTAGCAATCTCCTGACCCAGAAGGTTGAGGACAGATGTTGGAGAATTGAATTGTTTCACCATGGTGTGAGGAGGAAGGCTTAAGAAATGAAGCTTGTACCCTTCCCTTATGATGGAGAGGGTCCATTGCTCTGCTGTGATTTGCTCCCATCTGGGAGCAAAGTAAGCCAACCTTCCTGGAATGGTGAGGGGCTCTGGTTCTTCCAGAGCTAGAAAGGCTACATAAGAACATAAGATATGCCATATTGGGTCACACCAAGGTCCATCAAGCCCAGTATTCTGTTTCCAACAGTGGCCAATCTAGGTCATATGTACCTAGCAGTTTCCCCAAGGGACACAGGTTCCACAATGCTTGTATTGGTTCAAGCATTGATATCCTGGGTCCCTTCTTAATAATGGTTTATGGACCTTTCCTCCAGGAACTTGTCCAAACCTTTTTTAAACCAAGCTACACTAACAGCCTTTACTACATCCTCCGGTAACAAATACCAGAGTTTGATTACACGTGGAGCGAAAAAATATTTTCTTGTATTAGTCTTAAATAGTTTACCCTGGAGCTTTATTGCATGTCCCCTAGTCTTTCTAAATTCTGATAAGGTAAACAATCGATCTACGTTTACCCGTTCCAGTCCGTTCATTAATTTATAGACTTCTATCATATCTCCCCTCAGCCGTCTCTTTTCCAGGTTAAAGAGCCCTAACCTTTTTAGCCTTTCTTCATAGGAGTATCCTTCCCTCCCCTTTACCATTTTGGTGGCTCTTCTCTGAACCTTTCCTAAAATCGCTATATCCTTTTTAAGATTCGGCGACCAGAATTGCACACAATATTCAAGGTGCGGTCTCACCATGGAACGATATAGAGGCATTATAATATCTTTTGTTTTATTTTCCATTCCTTTCCTTATCATACCTAGCATTCTATTTGCTCTCTTGGACGCTGCTGCACACTGAGCCGAGGGTTTTAACATGGTATCCACAATGACACCTAAATCTTTTTCCTGGGTGGTAGTTCCTAATGTGGAACCTTGCATTGTGTAACCATAGTTTGGGTTGTTCTTCCCTAGGTGCATAACCTTGCACTTGTCCACATTAAATTTCATCTGCCATTTTGATGCCCAGTCTTCCAATTTATCAAGATCCTCTTGCAATTTTCCACAATCCTCTTGGGTTTTAACAACTTTAAATAGTTTTGTGTCATCTGTTCTCTAGTTGCAAGTCAAAGGCCCTGAGGAGGCAGAGGCTGCTGGGCCGTGGAAGGCCTAGCAGCCTTTGACTTGGCCTGTTTAGGTGGTTGCTGACGTTTTGCAGCAAAATGATCTACGGAAGATGCCTGCTGACCATAAGCAGGATAATATCTTCCCTTTTTAGAAAAAGATGTCTTTTTGAACAATCTTTTCTTAACAGGAGCAGAGGTAGACTTTGAAAGTCGATCCAAAGCAGAGTTCTCAGCATCCATCTGAATGGCCTTTGCTTGCCAATCCTTGCTAAAAAGGTTTTCACCTGTACAAGGAAGATTTCCCAAATTATCTTGGACCCAGAGTTCCAAATCAGAGGCTTGTAACCAAGCAATTCTGCGTGCACCTATGGCAATAGCCGAGGCTCTGCTTACACACTCAAAAGAGTCAAAGGCTGCACGGTTGGAAAATTTGGAAACATCCTGGGCATGCTTGAGCCAAGTTAGAAATTCCTGCCTTTTATCTTCTGAAATAAAAGGAGCTAAAGTCTGCAGATGATCTGTGACTTCTTTTAGAAACATCCCCATATAGAGACTATAGGAGTTGATTCTGGCAGCAAGCATATTAGCTTGGAAAACCCTACGGCCAAAAGCATCTAGGGTCCTGCATTCACGTCCTGGAGGATTATATGAGTGTCTTTTTCCACTCTATCCTTCTCATGGCAGACTCTACCACAATAGAGTGGTGAGGAAGCTGAGTCTTATGAAAGCCAGGACAAGGAGGGACACGATACATGGTGTCTAACCTGCGAGAATGAGGAGAGGTAGTAAGAGGTGTCTCCCACATGCTCAACATGAGATCATACAAAATCTCATGAACAGGTAAAGTAGCTGCCTCTTTAGGAGGCTTAGGATATTGCAAAATATCTAATTGCTTGGCTCTAG
The DNA here is from genome assembly GCA_033557465.1 of Ichthyophis bannanicus. Classification (NCBI taxonomy): domain Eukaryota; kingdom Metazoa; phylum Chordata; class Amphibia; order Gymnophiona; family Ichthyophiidae; genus Ichthyophis; species Ichthyophis bannanicus. Next base: position 1,886,776,860 of record CM066031.1, read on the forward strand.
GCTCTGACTCAGGGGCCACTGTAATGGACAGGCCCCTAGCCACTTCCCTAATGAAGTCTTGAAAAGACAAGTCTTCTGGAGGAGCCATTCTTCGTTTTGGAGAAGACGACTCCTGAGGAAGAAGTACCGATGCCTCGACAGAAGCCTCCGACTCGTCAGAGTCTTCGGAGGAATCGAAGTATCGCCTGTCTGGATGCTCTTGTAAAGCCCGATATGCGTACCGAGTGGGATCGACATCGGGAGTTAAGTGGTACTGGTTCGGTACCGATGGGCATCATAGGACAGGGTACCGTTGCAGTCGACACCGAAGCCGATGTCAATGTAATCGGTACCATCCAAAAAAACAACCTAACACTAATCTCTACCCTATAAATCACAAAACAAAAGTAGAAAGAAAAAAGTCTAAATGCTAACGTTTGTGTGTGTGATAATGTGCAATGAAATGTCGGAAGCGTAGCCTTGAGATACTATGCACCTCTTGAAGCTATCATTTCCATTTTGCTCAATTTTTCGAGCTCCCAAAGGAGCTGAACAATAAACTAGGTAAAACACCACCATTAAAGTGTCACCATTAAAATTGAAATAAATATTTATAAAAAGTTAAACTTGTGTAAAAACAAGAAAAAACCTCCAGCAAGATGCTGCTACAAAACAGTCAGGTGCCAAACGGAAGTCACTTATCTGAATCCCCCGTTGTTTGAAGTTGCTTTCGCAGTAAAGTTTAGGATCTTGCTGTGATAGTAGAACGCTACTTCAAGCCTTCTTTTTATTAGAAAAGGACTGATGATCCAATGCAAAAAGTATAGCGCGGACACAGCACTGCGTTTCGGGCGGTCAATTTTCCATCGCCCTGCTTCAACGCTCAAGCTACTGCATCAGACAAAGTCCATGTGTGAATGATGAAAAAACGCCAGCGCATGCTCTCTGACATTGGCGTTTTTTCATCATTCACACATGGACTTTCTCTGATGCAGTAGCTTGAGCGTTGAAGCAGGGCGATGGAAAATTGACCGCCCGAAACGCAGTGCTGTGTCCGCGCTATACTTTTTGCATTGGATCATCAGTCCTTTTCTAATAAAAAGAAGGCTTGAAGTAGCGTTCTACTATCACAGCAAGATCCTAAACTTTACTGCGAAAGCAACTTCAAACAACGGGGGATTCAGATAAGTGACTTCCGTTTGGCACCTGACTGTTTTGTAGCAGCATCTTGCTGGAGGTTTTTTCTTGTTTTTACACAAGTTTAACTTTTTATAAATATTTATTTCAATTTTAATGGTGACACTTTAATGGTGGTGTTTTACCTAGTTTATTGTTCAGCTCCTTTGGGAGCTCAAAAAATTGAAAAATTGAGCAAAATGGAAATGATAGCTTCAAGAGGTGCATAGTATCTCAAGGCTACGCTTCCGACATTTCATTGCACATTATCACACACACAAACGTTAGCGTTTAGACTTTTTTCTTTCTACTTTTGTTTTGTGATGTAATCGGTACCGGCACCGGGAACGATGCCTGTGCCGGTACTGGCAACGGGGATTGTTGCGGTACCGGAGGCGTCGCAGCCTGCATGAATGCCGTCAGGATGCCACCGGTACCCCAGAACACGGCAACAGGTGATTGGTCGAGGCCGAGCCATCGATGTCAACCTGTGACCCCATAGACAATGCTTTGGAAGCCGGAACTTCCCGCCGGGGTAACTTTGCCGGTGCGGAGTCCTCGAGGACAAGCCCGGAGGCATCTCGATGCTTAGAGGGAGATTTGCCCTTCGAGGACCGGCTAGATTTATGCTTGGTTACCTGAGATCCATGGGAGGAAGAAGAAGCCCTGGAAGACGTCGATGCCACCGAAGCTGCATCAGAGGGAAACAGGGTACTGAGCTTGGCTGCTCGGTTCTGCCGACCTCTTTTAGACATCATGGTACAGGACACACAATCCGTGATGGAATGGTCAGGACCCAAACATTTTAGACATCAATCATGGGTGTCGGTGACAGAAATAGTACCGCCACATTTTGTGCACTTTCTATACTCGGAGGCGGGCTTCTCCATGAGGAGAAGATTTTTAGGCCTAAGGCCCAAAAACTAAAATGCACAGTGAAGAAAGGATAAGTTGGGTTTTTTTGGGTTTTTTTTTAAAGAAATAAAAGAAAAGACCGGCGGTACCGGTCTGACGTCGAAGAAGGCAGACGCGACACAAAAGAATAAAGAAAAAATAAAGAACTTTTTCTGCGGTGACAGGAACACGACCTGCTGGCTCCGCGGAAAAGAAGAACTGGAGAGAGGCGGTTGGGAAAGGCGGGAAGGCAGCGCGCAGGCGCTGTGGGATGCTCCCAAAAGCTTTCTTACTGGATGCTGGGGAGCGTTCCCGCGCAGGCTCCGTCGGTACCGACGATACCCATATGTGAAGACTCATTCCTGCTTGTTCCTGGAGATCAGAAGAACTGAGGTACAGAGGTTTGAGGGTAAACAATTAGAAAAGAACACAAAGTCAAAGCAGTGGCTGTGCTGGTGAGTGGGGGCAGTAGAGCAAAGCTGCAGGTCAAATGAGGAGATAAGGAAAAGTATAAAGGTCAGAGGGGTTATCAGCATGAATGTTAAAGTCTCCGAGAATAAGGGAGGGGGAAGATGAATCCAGAAAGTCAGTGACAATGCAGATCAGCAGAATGAACACTAGTACAGTTAGGGGGATGCCAGAGGGGAAACAAGCAGACCCATCATATCCCGTCTCCTCTACTCATGCATGTGGTATGAAGCTGAAGTAAATCCCTTCCTCGCTATTCTACTGTCAAGCCCACAGCCTGACATGCTAATACTTTTTAAAGGCATTTCTTTATTATGTGGGACAACATAGACCTCATAGAGGTCAGCAAGGTGCAATTTCTGTATCCTGCAGCACCTTGACCCAGTATGGCATATCTTATGTTCTTATGTTCGGCCCTTTTAAAACAAGGGTGTCACATAATTACTCATATCTCAGTGAAGTACATGATGGCCTTATAGCCCTTTAAGATCTAGTGGTCCAGCCAATTCTATGTTAGCCTGAACACCCAAAAATAACTTAAAATAATCAAGCTGCCATATAACTACTATTAGTGTACGTCTAAGATTTTTTCCAGTTTCTAGATGCACCACTTCCCCCTGCAGTACTGAATGAGAGCTGCTATTGGTTTAACAGCACAGAAGGCACCAGGTCTGGAGATATTACAGATGCTCTGTGGGGGTCAGATTAAATAGAAAATTAAACATAAAAGAGGACCTGTTTCTGTGGGTAAGGGAGCACATTTTAAAGGCCCCCTTGGCTGCTGTCTTATTCACATGGAGATTCCTGTCCATGGCTGCTGGTCTGCATGAGATGATTTAGAGATCGGATCACTGCATGGCGTTAGCTTCTCAAGACACCTCTAAAGCCCTTGCATCTCCGGAGCGCTGAGGAGAGACAGTGCCAGAGTATAAATAAAGACTCATCAGGTTGCTCCTGATCCTCCTCTCTCACAAGCTCCACTGCATATCACAGACAACACAATGGGAGCCAGGCTACAATGGAACATATAGAAGTAATTTACTCACATTTCTACAGTGCCAAAGAAAACAAAATAAGGAACAAATAAGGAGAGCAGGGAGGAAGCAGAGATGGGTAAAAAAAAAAAGTCTGCAGAGTTCATGCGGAGAGGTCACTGTTGTCAAACCTCTCCTGGTCATACACCTCCGCCACCACCTTCCTGCCAGCAAACCAGCGGCCATTCAAGGCCTGAATAGCCTTGTGGGTCTCAGAAACCATGGAGAACTCCACAAAGATTTTGACAATGATCTCAGCGTCATCCTCTTCACCCTGCTTCTCCTGGTAGATGATTACTCTGTTCACTGCCCCAAACTTTCCACACTCTTCTGTCACTTCACCCTCCAAATCATCATCAATGTCTTTCGGATCCACCATGTTCCGCAGGACCATCACCGTTGACTGGAGGAGAAAAATTAAAAAAAAAAAAGAAAAAAAAAAAAGACTGGGATGAATATGATGAAATGATAAGTGGGCACTACCTGAAGGCTGACCTGTCATAGCAAGGACAAACAGATCAATGCCATTCAATACAGTATCAAAGAAACTTTGAACATTTCCAACCAACAAAACAAGCTGACAAATGCATGCTTCTAGTGCAGTGTTTCTGGAGCCAGTCCTAGCGCACCCCCTTAGCAGTCAGGTTGTCAGGATAATCATAACGAATAGGCATGATAGAGATTTGCATACAATAGAGGCAGGGCATGCAAAACTCTCATATACATATTCACTGTGGTTATCCTGAAAAGCAGACTAGAGGTATGTCCTGGGTTGAGAACCTCTGTTCTAGCATAACACAAAGGGGGTGAATTTCTTAGTCTTTTTGTGCATTACGCACTAGTGCCCAGCAGGACAACAACAGTTAATACAATGGATGGATTTGGCTGAAATTTGGCAGATATGCTGGAATTTCAGTAAGACTGTTAACTACCACCAAATCTGTCCACAAAGCGTGGCCAAACAACATGCACAGGTGGACAGACAACAGCAAGAGGCACACACACATCAAAGAATACAAGAAATGCTTTTTAGCTATCACAAGATAAACAGAGATGCGAAGGAAGATTATTAGACTATGAAAGTCTAGTCAGGGTCTAAACTCTAAAGGTGCCCAACCAAGAGGTTTCAAAGGACTACAATTAAAAACAGGAAAGCGTCCCAGAAAATGGATGCAAGTTTTATATGTCCTGCTTCTTTCTCTACCAAGCTTATTTTAAATTAGGATGCTCTCCTAAAATTACGTCCAAATCTAGATACACCCTCCTTTTGAACCAACCAATCTGTTTTATACAAAAGGAGCAGTCAAAGCTATTTTATAAGAAATGTATCCCTTGAAATAGAATTTTTCCTCTTTTCTATGCAGCCAATCGAGAGCCATCAAAATGACATGACCCCGATGCACCTTGATCCACTGCACCAATCAGCGCCCATGGGGGAAATGCATAGAGGCCGGGGCCATCTCTGCATCAATGCGTCAAGGCCTTCTGACATCTGTTTCCAACGCCTGCTGTAGAACAGACTTGCCTTCGTGGGCTTGAAGGTTGCTATGAGATTCATGATTGGTGGGCCCCAACGGCGCACCAGCTGTGCAAACACTTACTTTCATGTTCAATATCCATACACCCAGATCTACTCAAAACCTGCTGAGGTAGTTGGCTGCCACATTTTCCTTACCGTGTGGTATAGTGGAAAAACCAAATTCTTTATTACACAAAGGGTTGACTTTGTTTAATAAAGAATTTGTTTTTTCCATTATACCACGCCTTTGGACTGGTTTCTATATTCGGCACAGTATTTGCTTTCGTAGTGTTGTATCCACATTTTCCTTACCGGCCAAATGAGCCGCTGACCGGGCTTGCAGATTGTCCTCTGCCCATGCCTACAACAGCGCTATCTTGCCTTCCAGCTGAACGCTGCCTGTGCCCTCCCTAGTGTTTTCTGTAGGCCACTGTGATTGCACTGTCAGAGTACTCTCACCGCCTTCCCCTGCAGGAGGCTGTGAAAGCTCTGCAGACCCAAAAACACAGTTCGCATCTTCAACTTGTTGATGGGCCATGAAGACTCCTCTGGGAACCAGCTGCCTTCACCATCTGGGCCTCACAATGTGCTCTCTACCCTGACAGGCTGGCATCAATCGTGAGACAAATCCAACTGGGCACCTCCAGGGGCATGCCTGCCACCAACCTTTTGGGCCTCCTTAACAGACTTCGGACAGGGCAAGACACACTCCAACGGGTGATGTTACGCCAACCACCTCAGGAACAGGGCCCTCATGCAATGGTCTCATGTGGGCTCATGCCCACAGCCCCAACTCTATGGTCACCACCACTGACCCCAACACCTGAAGATAATGCCATGCCATCAGGACCACCATCCTGAGAAATCCCCGATCTGCCACTGCAACCTGCACATCCAATCTATCGGCAAGGACACCTTGCCCTGCCATGTCTGGAACCAGACACCAAGATACACTAGCTCCTGCATCGGTTGAAGTTGGCTCTTGGCCACATTGACAACCCAACCCAGACTTTCCAAAAATTCAACGACCCGAGCAGTAGCCTTTTTGCTCTCGTGTTTGGACTTTGCTCGGATTAACCAATCATCGAGGAAAGGATGCACTAGGATGTCCCCCTGCCAAAGGGCGGCCACGATCATTACCATGATCTTGATAAGGGTTCAAGGAGCAGTCGCTAGCCCGAATGGCAATGCCATGAAATTAAAGTGTCCCATGGGCACCGTGAATCGCAAGAATCACTGGTGGTCTGTCTGAATGGGAACATGCAGGTAGGCTTCCGTAAGGTCTACCAAGATTAGGAACTCACCCTCCCTGACCACCACAATAACCAAGCAAAGTGTCTCCATATGGAAGCAAGATACCTTGAGGCAACAATTCACATGTTTGAGATCCAAGATGGATCGGAAGGCTGTCCCTTTTTGGGGACCATGAAATATATGGAATATTGACCAGACCTGTATTGGCTACACGAAACCTCTGCCACAGCCCATAGCTCTTGAAGACATCTTAAGGTCTCCATCACTGCCACGACCTTGTGGAGTGCTTTGAAAGGTGACCGCACAGAAGCATCTGAGAGGAGGCCAGGTAAACTCGAGTGCATATCCTTCTCTGATGATCTCCAGCACCCACTGGTCGGAGGTAATGCAGATACAGGTGGAATAGAAATCCTGCAGGCGTTCTCCTACAGGAACCAACCCTAACCTGGGCCCTCCTCATCTCATTTGGTTTCTTACTGGCCGGAGAGGTGGGGGATTAAAAACCTCATCCTGCTTCTCAAAAGCCTGCTCCTGAGGGGATACCCCCCACACTGGAAAGATGTAAAGCACACCACCTGGAACCCGGCGGAAGTCTCGAGATTGATCGCGCCCTGGTGTCACTGACCACACCAGCTTCTGTTTATTCTCAGGGAGCCTACCTCTTCTCAACTCCCCCAAATTCTTTATAAACTTCTCCAAGGCTTGAAGGGAAGTCTGCTAAAGCAAGTCTTTGAGGACACATCGGCCAACCAATTATGGAGCCATAAGTACCTATGAGTGGAGACCACCGCGACACCATGCATGACAGGCCCCTGATCAGATCATAAAAGGCATCTGCCAAATACGCTGTGCCGGACTCCAACTGAGCCATTTTCGGTGGAGGAGATGAGCCTTTTGGCCCCTTCAAGAGACCTTGGACCCACCTCAAACATGCCTGGGCCACAAAGACACCACAAACGGGAAGCCTGCAAGAACATGGCATTGATATTAAGCGCCTGCTTCAGGAGGGTGTCTAACTTCCTATCCTGAACATTCTTGAGCACTATACTGCCTTCCATCAGGATAGTGGTCTTCTTAATCACTACTACTGAGCATTTATATAGCGCTACCAGTCGTACGCAGCGCTGTACAGAAACATGTAAGAGACAGTCCCTCCTCAGAGCTTACAATCTCTGCCGAGACTGCCACATCCACCTCAGGGGACTGGAACAGCTCCTTCATGTGGACCAAAAGTGGGTATAGGCGAGTCATGGTCCTCATACCCCTCAGGTCGGCCTCCGGAATGTCCCATTTGTCAAGAATCATCTGTTTAATCACCTGATGGAGAGGGAACATAGTGTGTGTCTTCCACACCACCTGTAACAAGGGGTCCTCCAGTGGTTCCTCCTCTGCAGGCATTCCTGCGGACATATTCAAGGTCCATAAAGAGTGTGAAATCAGTGTTGTCAATCCCTCTCGCCAAAGACCCGCACAATCTGTGATTCCTCTTCCTGAGGAATTTCGCCTCCCTCGAGCTCGGGCGGCTCCATCCCCTAGGATTGCTCCAGCTTCCTGGTCCTCCAGCTTGTTAGACAGGACTGACCCAGTCTCATCCCACAAATAGCACAGTTACTTACCTGTAACCGGTGATCTCTGGGAACAGCAGGAATAAGTCTTCACATATGAGTATCGTCGGTACCGACGGAGCCTGTGCGGGAACGCTCCCCAGCATTCAGTAAGAAAGCTTTTGGGAGCATCCCACAGCGCCTGTGCGCTGCCTTCCCACCTTTCCCAACCGCCTCTCTCCAGTTCGAGTTTTAAAGCTGAGACAAAGAGAGAGAGAGGAAAGGAAAGAGATAGAGAGATACAACTCCTAGGGGAGGTGGGTGGGTTGTGAAGACTTATTCCTGCTGTTCCCAGAGATCACCTGTTACAGGTAAGTAACTGTGCTATCTCCAGGAACAAGCAGGAATGAGTCTCCACATATGGGGACTCCCTAGCTGCAGATGCCAGGGAGAAACCCCAGGTTGTGTGTCCTTGAAAAGGACTCTACCTCCCCTCATGGATCTCTGGCATCCGACCAGGGTAGGTGGGTAGGAGTTGATTAGGAATGGAACAGGTGTTTGAGAACAGCCTGACCAAACGAGGCATCCTGGCAGGAGTCCTTGTCCAAACAGTAATGTGCTGTAAAGGTATGAACCGAGGCCCAGGTGGCCGCTCAACAGATTTGGTTGATGGACACAGAGTTTAGATGAGCCATTGAGGCTGCCATGGCTCTCACATTGTGAGCTGTGACATGGCCCTCCAGAGACTTACTGCTGAAAAGGGGACCCCAGCAACAGATTTGGAGAGGACTTCCACCACTGGAGAGACCAAAAAAGGGGGCTGGAGTTTGCTATTTTGTCCGACAGGCAACCTGATGCCTGAGTCCATTGGGTGGACAAAGTCCATTGAGCTGCCCTCATGTGAAGGCGAGCATATGGAACCACATGCACGGTGGATGCCATGTGGCCTAATAGTTGTAACATCTCTCTAGAAGTTAAATGGGACTTTAACTGTATCTGGGAGGCTAACTGCATCAAGCGTAGGCAACGGGCCAGAGGAAGATAGGCCCTTGCAGTTGTGGTATCCAGCAAGGCCCCTATAGAGCCAGAAGAACCACAGCAATAAACACCTTGGCAATTCCCAAAACACTGACCCAGTGCACTCAGGCTACAGCAAGCAGGGCCTTTAGTATAAGTGCTCCCAGACTCTGGAATGCCCTGCCTCCCAACATACGAGCAATCCCAGAACTAACCAATTTCAGAAGGGCATTGAAACACCACCTTTTCTGCGAATGTTACCCAAATGAAGATGCACCATCCCGACCTTCCCACAAATAAGCTCCATGTCCAATGTAATTTTCTCTCAAATGATGTATAATATGTAAATACTACTATGTTTAAATATGTGTAAATAGTTAATTTTGACTACCCAAGTTGAGTTACCTGTTATCTGTATTTTTACGGTTAACCCACCGTAAAACATAAATGTTCCATGTAAACCGCACTGATGTTGAAGAGCGCGGTATATAAGAGAAATAAATAAATAAAAATAAATAAATAAATATAAACTTCAGAGACTGAGTAGGGGTGAGATTGGATTTTGGGATGTTTATTACCAGTCCCAAATACTGAAGGACACGCATTGTGCAGGTTAGACAAGTCTGGGCCTCTGACTGGGATGGAGCTCGAATGAGCCAGTCATCCAGATATGGGAATATGAATATTCCTAGAGTGCGTACAAATGCAGCTACTACTGCCATGCATTTCGTGAACACCCTTGGTGCAGAGGCCAGACCGAAAGGAAGCACCCTGTATTGGTAGTGCTTTCCTTGAAAAAGGAACCGAAGGAACCTTCTGTGTGTTGGATGGATGAGGACATGGGTGTACGCATCCTTGAGATCTAGAGAACAAAGCCAGTCCTGACTCTGAAGGTATGGAAGCAGAGCACCGAGAGAAATCATCTTGAATTTCTCTTTGAATAGAAACTTGTTCAATTCTCTGAGATCTAATAGGGGGCTGTAGCCCCCTGTTTTCTTTGGAATAAGAAAATAAGGGGAGTAGAAGCCTGAGCACTGTTGAAGAAGAGGTACTTCTTCTATTGTCCCTTGGGCAAGAAGGTTAGCAATCTCCTGACCCAGAAGGTTGAGGAGAGATGTTGGAGAATTGAACAGTTTCACCATGGTGTGAGGAGGAAGGCTTAAGAAATGAAGCTTGTACCCTTCTCTTATGATGGAGAGGGTCCATTGCTCTGCTGTGATTTTCTCCCATCTGGGAGCAAAGTAAGCCAACCTTCCTGGAATGGTGAGGGGCTCTGGTTCTTCCAGAGCTAGAAAGGCTAAGTTCTCTAGTTGCAAGTCAAAGGCCCTGAGGAGGATGAGGCTGCTGGGCCGTGGGAGGCCTGGCAGCCTTTGACTTGGCCTGTTTAGGTGGTTGCTGACACTTTGCAGCAAAACGACCTGCAGAAGATGCCTGCTGACCATAAGCAGGATAATATCTTCCCTTTTTAGAAAAAGATGTCTTTTTGAACAATCTTTTCTTAACAGGAGCAGAGGTAGACTTTGAAAGTCGATCCAAAGCAGAGTTCTCAGCATCCATCTGAGTGGCCTTTGCCTGTACACCTGTACAAGGAAGATTTCCCAATTCATCTTGGACCCAGAGTTCCAAATCAGAGGCTTGTAACCAAGCAATTCTGCGTGCACCTATGGCAATAGCTGAGGCTCTGCTTACACACTCAAAAGAGTCAAAGGCTGCATGGTTGGAAAATTTGGAAACATCCTGGGCATGTTTGAGCCAAGTGAGAAATTCCTGCCTTTTATCTTCTGAAATAAAAGGAACTAAAGTCTGCAGATGATCTCTGACTTCTTTTAGAAACATCCCCATATAGAGACTATAGGAGTTGATTCTGGCAGCAAGCATATTAGCTTGGAAAACCCTTCGGCCAAAAGCATCTAGGGTCCTGCATTCACGTCCTGGAGGATTAGATGAGTGTCTCTTTGCACTCTTTATTTTCCTCATGGCAGACTCTACCACAATAGAGTGGTGAGGAAGCTGAGTCTTATGAAAGCCAGGACAAGGAGGGACACGGTACATGGTGTCTAACCTACGAGAATGAGGAGAGGTGGTAAGAGGAGTCTCCCACATGCTCAACATGAGATCATAGAGAATCTCATGAATAGGTAAGGTAGCTGCCTCTTTAGGAGCCTTAGGATATTGCAAAATATCTAATTGCTTGGCTCTAGGCTCTGACTCAGGGGCCACTGTAATGGACAGGCCCCTAGCCACTTCCCTAATGAAGTCTTGAAAAGACAAGTCTTCTGGAGGAGACATTCTTCGTTTTGGAGAAGAGTCCTGAGGAAGAAGTACCGATGCCTCGACAGAAGCCTCCGACTCGTCAGAGTCTTCGGAGGAATCGAAGTATCGCCTGTCTGGATGCTCTTGTAAAGCCCGATATGCGTACCGAGTGGGATCGACATCGGGAGTAAGCGGTACCAGTTCGGTACCGATGGGCATCATAGGACAGGGTACCGTTGCAGTCGACACCAAAGCCGGTGTCGATGCAATCGGTACCGGCACCGGGAACAATGCCGGTGCCGGTACCGGCAACGGAGATTGTAGCGGTACCGGAGGCGTCGCAGCCTGCATAAACACCGTTAGGGTGCGCTGCATGGACAGAATATTCTGATCCATCGACGCCACCAGAGTCTGGATGTCGGTACCAGTGGAGGCCACCGGTACCCCAGAACACGGCAACAGGTGATCGGTCGAGGCCGAGCCATCGATGTCAACCTGTGACCCCATAGACAATGCTTTGGAAGCCGGAACTTCCCGCTGGGGTAATTTTGCCGGTGCGGGATCCTCGAGGACAAGCCCGGAGGCATCTCGATGCTTAGAGGGAGATTTGCCCTTCGAGGACCGGCTAGATTTATGTTTGGTTACCTGAGATCCATGGGAGGAAGAAGCAGCCCTGGAAGACGTTGGTGCCACCGAGGCTGCATCAGTGGGAAACAGGGTACTGAGCTTGGCTGCTCGGTTCTGCCAACCTCTTTTAGACATCATGGTACAGGACACACAATCCGTGATGGAATGGTCAGGACCCAAACATTTTAGACACCAATCATGGGTGTCGGTGACAGAAATAGTACCGCCACATTTTCTGCACTTTTTGAACCCGGAAGCGGGCTTCTCCATGAGGAGAAAAATATTCAGGCCCAAGGCCCAAACTGAAAATGCACAGTTGAAGTAAAGAATAGGTTTGTTTTTTTAAAGAAAGAAAAGAAAAGACCGGCGGTACTGGTCTGACGTCGAAGAAGGCAGACGCGATACAGAAAAATAAAGAAAAAAATAAAGAACTTCTTCTGCGGTGACAGGAACACGACCTGCTGGCTCCGTGGAAAAGAAGAACTGGAGAGAGGCGGTTGGGAAAGGCGGGAAGGCAGCGCGCAGGCACTGTGGGATGCTCCCAAAAGCTTTCTTACTGGACGCTGGGGAGCGTTCCCACGCAGGCTCCGTCGGTACCGACGATACCCATATGTGAAGACTCATTCCTGCTTGTTCCTGGAGATACAAATCTCTCTTACTGGCCCCCCTTCTGAGGTCTTTAGGAAACATCATCCCCCCTTCTGCCTCATACAGAAGGCCATATGCATTAAAAGGACAAATGCTGGGGGGGAAAAACCCCAGGAAACCCTCTATCACCGCCTCCTGCAATGTGGAGGGATGAGAAGTTCTGGATTCCTTCTCCTTTGCCATGGGTAAGGTACGAATGCTGCTCCCGCTGAGGAAAGCTGCTCCTCTGATGCAAAAAATGGCCCCTCAGATCCTCCCGAATTTCCCACCTTCTGTGTCCTGTCTGTCCTTACTTTGGTAAGACCATCCTCCATAGATCACACTTACGCCTCGCATCCGCAGAAGAAGCCCTCCACGGACACTGCACCCCTCCAGGAACCACAAGCCAGGCAAGAGGTCTTTGGAGGCATCCTGCCCTTTGCACTTTGAAGCAGAAGGCGCGGTGAAAGATGCTTGCTGGCTTACCCCTGTATAGTCGTAGCTGAACAAGCCAAGCTCTCAGTTTGTCTTTATCTGTTTTTTTTTTCTTCAACTTCCTATTGCTTGCTTGCACAAATATTCCCCAGAAAATGTAACAAATCGTGATTGCAAAACAGCCCCCTCCCTCCACATCCGGAATGCCCCCAACACATGCAGGAGAGAAGAATTGCTGTCCGCCATTTCACACGCAGTCCTGAGGCCTAGCTCCCTGCCACACAGTCGACCCAAGCACCTGTCCCCACTGAGGAAATCACCCAACGGCGCCAAAGAAACCCAAAGCAAAGAAAAGAACAGAACAAAACACCCAACAGAGCTGAAGTTCCTGTGCTCAGCGGGAGTACCGTCAATGAAACCCCGATCGGCCACTCAGCCTGCACTTACCAGCGGCGACAGGAAACCTCGGAGAGTGCAGAAATGACTGGCTGCCCCACCTGAAGTGGCTCCTCACCTACTGATGGGTTTGGGAGCCACAGGGGTGAAAAAGGATAAGGCCTCTCCTTCCTGAGAAGGGTCTGCTGCCCGTGACCTGGTCTAACTGAGCTGCTTTAGGTCTATTTTTGTTTTGTTTTTGGTAACTTTAATTCTAACAGCCCAGCAGTCCCTCTGGTAACCAAAGAAGCAGAACCAATTCCCAAAGAGACTGTGCCTCTGCAACCCACTAGGAAGACAGATAAATAAAAAAAATAGACTCCCAATTAATATAAGAACATAAGATATGTCATACTGGGTCAGACCAAGGTCCATCAAGCCCAGTATCCTGTTTCCAACAGTGGCCAATCTAGGTCATACGTACCTAGCAGTTTCCCCAAGAGACACAGGTTCGCAATGCTTGTACTGGGTCAAGCACTGATATCCTGGGTCCCTTCTTAATAATGGTTTATGGACCTTTCCTCCAGGAACTTGTCCAAACCTTTCTTAAACCCAGTTACACTAACAGCCTTTACTACATCCTCCGGTAACGAATTCCATAGTTTGATTACACGTTGAGTGAAAAAATATTTTCTTTTATTAGTCTTAAATAGTTTACCCTGTAGCTTCATTGCATGTCCCCTAGTCTTTCTATATTCTGATAACGTAAACAATCGATCTACGTTTACCCGTTCCACTCCGTTCATTAATTTATGTTTAAATTTGTTTATTGAACACAGCCCATACAACAGCAACAAAGCAGAACACAATATCAAAATATCACTCCAACCTCACCTCCATGTTCACATTATAACCATAGGATACTTCCCCTCCCCCCCTCCCACCCACCACCCCTCCCGAAGGAGAAGAGCAGCGTTACAACAGAAGAATAGGAAGGAATACATTGTCATCCGTAGTGTCAGAGGTACACATACACAAAATACCATAAAATAGACAACAGTGCCCCCGTGAGAACCCACACCACCTCTGCAAGACACTACCCCACAGGCATCCCCCCCTGAACTCAACACCCCGGGCCCTCAAACATCAACACACACACCAAACCCCCATCCCAGCCCCCCACACCCCCCCGATACTACAAGCTCCCCTCAGCAACAACTATAGCACACATCCCACTCCTTCCACTACCAGTCACAACCCTAAAGGACCAAACACCCACCCCACCCCCCCACCCTAGCCCCCCCTAAACAGGCCCCCCCTCCCAACCTCACCCAAGCACATTAAGAATTCGGCTCCGCTCTCTCAAAGACAATGTGTGTAAATAAGGACCCCATTCCCCCACAAATTTATCTGTGGCTACTTCCCGATGTCTAGCCCCTTGTTGCTCAAGCAAGAGCAACAGATATACCTCCCGCTTCCACTGACCAATGGACGGGCCACTGGGCAGTAGCCAATTCAGCAAAATCACCCGCCGCGCTACTAACAGAACCTTACCCAACCACATTCGCGCCCCACCCCTCAGCCCTTCCACCCCCCGAGTCATACCGAGCACCAAAAGCTTGGGGTCCCGTTTTATTGGGCATCCTAAAACCCCGGTAAGATAGCCCACCAGTCCCTTCCAAAATCTAACCACCACTGAGCACTGCCACCACATGTGTCCCAGATCCGCCCGAGCCATCCCACACCGGGGGCAACTCGCTGTGGCACTGCTGCCCGCCCGAAACGCTCGACAAGGAGCAAAGTGACAGCGACGCAAAATACGATATTGTAAATCTCGAAAATCTGCAGTCTGAATCCTCCTGGGGATATCAGCTAGCAATTGCACCATATCAACCCCTCGAAGCTCCACTCCCAGATCATGGGCCCAAGCCTCGGCCAAATCTCTCTCGGCAGGAAACCCTTGAAGACAAAGATATTCCCGATGCAACAGAGCCACCCGCGCCCGGTGCGCACTTCCCGCATACAACTCCTCCTCAAATTTAGAACAAATAGCGGTATGCAGGTATTCCCCATCCAAACTCCGAAGATAACTACGCAATTGCAGATAAGCAAACCAATCCCGACGTGCCAAACCATAGCCACTTTGAAGTTCGGCAAATGGTAAAGGCTGTCCCCGGGCATCCACTACCTGCTCTAACGCCACAATGCCTTTATCTTCCCACCCTCGAAAAGCCCCCCCCCATGCAACCCCGGACCAAAGTTCCCATTCCCGTAGAGGGACAAAAAAGGTGTAATCCCCGGATTCCAGGAATACTCTCTACACAACAGACGCCAAACCCGTCGCATAACCTTAAATATGGGGTGCCCCCCAACCAACTGAGGGAGATCCACAGCCGCCGCGTGCAAGATGAACCGTAGGGCCAAGGGCTTCGCCACTTCCTGTTCATACTTCAAAGGTGTATAATCGGCCGTGGTACCCAATCAATCCCGCAAATTCCTCAGCAGGCAGGCTATATTATAACTCCGCAGATCCGGGGCTCCCAGACCACCACCCCCCCAAGGTCGCTGTAGCGTCCGAATACTTAACCGAGGTCTCTTTCCCCGCCAAAAAAAGGAGGTTAAACATTTTTCCACCCTCGCGATCTCCCCCTTCGTCAACGAGATCGGCAGACTTTGCAACATGTATAACCATTTGGGGAAAAGAGTCATCTTATATAAAGCCACCCGGCCTCCCAAGGAAAGCGGCAAGTCCTGCCAACCAGTCAAGCGCTCTTTGGTCTGGGACAACAAGGCAGCGAAATTGACCATCTGCAGTTGACCCACATCGGCGGTCAAGTAAACCCCCAGGTAATGAAGATGCGTCCCGGCCCACTTCAGCGGGAAAGCATCCCAGTCCCCCTGTAGCGTCTGCTGCAGGTCGAGGGCCTCCGATTTATCCAAATTTAATTTCAATCCCGAAAATTCCCCAAAATCCGCGACCAATCTCAGCAAAACCGGTAAGGTCCGCCGAGGGACCCCCAGATAAACTAGAAGGTCGTCCGCAAAAGCAGAAATCCAAAACTCTTCCCTTCCCACCCTAGCGCCCACCAGTCCACGATGGGTACGTATACGCTCCAAGAGGGGTTCCAGGGTCAAGACAAACAGAAGCGGGGACAAGGGGCAACCTTGTCGCGTCCCCCTCCGAATCGGAAAATCCCCGGAGACAGAATCATTTATCAAAAGCT
The DNA here is from genome assembly GCA_033557465.1 of Ichthyophis bannanicus. Lineage (NCBI taxonomy): Eukaryota > Metazoa > Chordata > Amphibia > Gymnophiona > Ichthyophiidae > Ichthyophis > Ichthyophis bannanicus. Next base: position 1,886,793,286 of record CM066031.1, read on the forward strand.
GCCCGCGGGGGTCCGAGTACAAAAGCTTAACCACTTCCAAGAAAACCCCCCCTATTCCCATGAGTACCAACACATGATACATATATTGCCAGTCCACACGATCAAACGCTTTCTCAGCGTCAAAGCTGATTAGCAATGCTTGCTCCCCTGCTGCAGCAGTCATGTATAACGACGAGACGATCTTACGTAAATTTTTTACAACGTGCCTACCCCTCACAAACCCCACCTGATCCTCCTTAACCAGTTGGGGAAGATATTCCGCCAGCCGAATAGCCATAATTTTCGCCAAAGGTTTAATATCTACGTTCAAAAGTGAGATCGGCTGGTACGACTCGGGCAACAACCCATCTCGGCCGGGTTTAGGAATTAGGGTAATCACTGCCCTATTCTGCTCATACGGAAAGGCCTGACGTTCTATCAAAGCAGAGTAGTAAAGCCGCAAAGGCCCCGCCACCTTATCGACCATTAACTTATAAAATTCCCCCCGGTACCCATCCGGGCCCGGTGCCCGACAAGTATGCAGGAGTTTGATGGCCCCCCGGATCTCCGCTTCAGTAATTGGTGCATTGAGAGTCTCACTTTCCTCCAAGGATAAGCTAGGCAAGTCCACGGTCTGAAGAAAGGCCTCCGCCTTCGTCAAGTCCCCGGGACCGGCTCCATAAAGAGCCTGGTAATACTCACGGAACCGTTCCTCAATATAGGCCTGCCCAGTCTTTATCTCACCCCGGGCATCCCGCAAAGCCCCGATACACGCCTTCCCCCGGCTGGTCTTCACCAACCTAGCAAGCAAACCCCCCGCCCTACTCCCATATTTATAAAGCTTTTAGCGATAATACAACAACGATTGCGTTGACCGTTCCTGCAATAGAGCATTTACCTCCTGTTGCAATCTACTGTATTCCAGTTTCTTCCCTCGCGTCGGCTGCTGGGCTAGCATTCTCCGCGCCTGACACAGCTGTTGTTCCAATAAAAGCAAGCGCGTGGCATAGGCCTTCTTCATCCGAGCCCCAAATTCCATGATGCTCCCTCTCAAAACCGCCTTTGCGGTCTCCCAGAAAAGAATGGGGTTACTACTATGTGCCTTATTAAACTCAGCAAAGTCATCCCACTGTGAATGCAGGAAGGCCTCAAAATGACCACTCTGGGTATAGCCAAGCGGGTAGCGCCACAGATACCCAGCACTTCTAACCCCCCCACCTAACATCCAACCGAACATAAGCGTGGTCCGACACCACCACAGGGCCAATCTCCACTCTAAATACCTTATGAAATAAGGCTTGAGAGCCCAAAAAATAATCAAGTCGGGACCCCGTATCATGTGCTCTAGAGATGTGGGTGTAGTCCCTATCTAGGGGATGTAACACTCTCCAATAGTCAAGAAGATTAAAGCCTTCACAAACTCCCCTTAGCCATTGAGATTTCCTATCTTTAGTCAACCCACGGATTCCTGATCTATCAATCGTTTCATCCAACACGCAATTGAAGTCCCCCCCATTATAAATGGAGTGGAGCCGAGATCACTTAAACATTTATGCAATCTAGCATAAAAGCGGGCGTCATAGCTATTTGGGGCATAGACATTCACCAATCCCAATTTAACCCCTTTAAGGGTCCCCACTACAATGACAAACCGCCCCCCCCCCCCGGGTCACAAATACTATGCCCCACCTCCAAACCCAGCCCTTTCTTGATCAGTATCGCTACTCCCGCCTTTTTCCCTCCCGAGGAAGCCCCATAAACCTCCCCAACCCACCCCCTGGCAAGCTTGGCATGCTCCAGGGCACTCTGATGGGTTTCTTGCAAAAAGGCCACATCGGTCTTTTGGTCTCGAAGGACACGGAGGATCTTATAACGTTTCACTGGAGACCCTATACCACACACATTCCAAGTAAGCAGCCGGAACCCCTCACCCATGGTCCTCCACACATACGCGAATCATACACCAATGCAATAGACCATTCAAAACAGAAGAGAGCCCCCCCAGCCTAGAGCTCCCCCCCTCTCCCCTGCTAGTTACACACATATCTCATAGATCGCTTACCACGCCAACTCCAAAGCCGATCCCCAACTACTTGGAACAAAAAGAACGCCTGTATTCGCCCCCACTTCCCCTGCCCTCCCCCAAAATTCCCCCTAGAGAATCCCAAACCCGTCCTGCTTTCCCAGCTCCCACCCCCCCTCCCCCGTCCCCTCCCCCTCCCCCTCCCACCAAACCCCCCTCACCTCCAAAATCCACCAGACATTCTCCATGTGGAGTATTCATCAAATCACTCTGATGCATTGGTCTCCCCCCCATACAAGTAGAACCGTGCAGCCCCCCTTCATGTCAGCAAAAGACAAACAGAACAACCAGAGCATACTAACAGAACATCAGCAGTAAAACAAGAACACAGTCCAATCCAGGGGTATCTCAGCGATCACCACCGGGTGCCTGCTGACTCGGCGGCGCCTCTCCCGCCTCTGGCAGTATCTCAGTCAGAAATTTGCTGGCCAAGGCGGGGGTGTCAAACATCCGCTGGCGGTTCCGGTAGTCCACCCGCAATCGGGCCGGGTAGAGTAAGGCAAAACGCACTCCCCTCTTAGCCAACTCAGCGCACAGGCCAGCAAACTCTTTACGCCTTCTGCTCACAGCTGCCGAGTAATCCTGAAACACCAAAGGTTTGGCAGGGCCGGACCCCTGTGCCCGAGCACGTCGTGCCGCCCGAAGCACATCTTCCTTCTGCGCATAATTTAGGAAGCGCGCGATGACCACTCGAGGCCTGTCTCCAGAGCTTCTCTGTCCCCCCAGTCGATGCGCTCTCTCAATTTTAACGGAGCCCAGGGCACTAGTCAGTTCCAGGTTCGTCGCCAACCAGGTTTCCAAGTAGCCACGCAGCTCTCCATCTGCAATGGCCTCAGGTATCCCCACAAATCGCAGGTTCTTCCGACGACCTCGATTCTCAAGATCATCGAGCTTTTCCTCGTGGCGCTTGAGCAACTCTTCCAGGCGTTGCACGCGCTGGGCCTGTGCCGATGGCAACTCCTCCACGTCCGCAATCCGTTGTTCCACTTCCCCCATGCGCGTTCCAAAGTCTCCAATCGAGTGGTTCACCTGGGCTAATTGCTCCGCTAAGCCATGAAAGCGGCTGTCCAAAGCCTTCACCACAGCATGGGTAACCTCCTCCACAAGGTCCAGATCGCGGTCAGCTTTCGGGCTGGATGCTGGTTTGGCCGCCATCTTGTCCTCCACCACCCGCACGCGGTCTTTCCGCGGTGTCTTCGCTGCCATGTACGGGCTCTGGCGGTCACTGCTGCCAGGGGACACCAGCGTCTGCCCACTGCTCCTAGAACTGCTCAAAAAGAGGGTTACCGGAGGGCAACGGTAGCGGTAAGCAGCTTCTTTGGGGGGGAGCCCTCAGAGCCGTGCAGAAACCGTCCTGCCCTGCTCACTACATCACGTGATCTCCTTGATTCCGTTCATTAATTTATAGACTTCTATCATATCTCCCCTCTGCCGTCTCTTTTCCAGGTTAAAGAGCCCTAACCTTTTTAGCCTTTCTTCATAGGAGTATCCTTCCATCCCCTTTACCATTTTGGTGGCTCTTCTCTGAACCTTTTCTAATAATGCTATATCCTTTTTAAGATACGGCGACCAGAATTGCACACAATATTCAAGGTGCGGTCTCACCATGGAACGGTATAGAGGCATTATAATATCTTTTGTTTTATTTTCCATTCCTTTCCTTATGATACCTAGCATTCTATTTGCTCTCTTGGCTGCCACTGCACACTGGGCTGAGGGTTTTAATGTGTTATCCACAATGACGCCTAAATCTTTTTCCTGGGTGGTTGTTCCTAATGTGGAACCTTGCATTGTTTAACCATAGTTTGGGTTGTTCTTCCCTAGGTGCATAACTTTGCACTTGTTCACATTAAATTTCATCTGCCATTTTGATGCCCAGTCTTCCAATTTATCAAGATCCTCTTGCAATTTTCCACAATCCTCTTGAGTTTTAACAACTTTAAATAGTTTTGTCTCATCTGCAAATTTGATCACCTCACTCGTTATTCCACTTTCCAGGTCATTTATGAATATGTCAAAAAGCAGCGGACAAAGCACAGATCCCTGGGGTACACCACTATTCACCTTTCTCCATTGGGAAAATTGGCCATTTAGCCCAACCCTCTGCTTTCTATCTTTTAACCAGTTCCTGATCCACAGTAGTACACTGCCTCCTATCCCATGACTCTTTAGTTATGCCAAAAGTCGCTGATGAGGGACCTTGTCAAAGGCTTTCTGAAAGTCCAGATACACTATATCAACTAACTCACCTTTGTCCACCTGTTTATTCACACTTTCAAAAAAACATAACAGATTAGTAAGACAAGATCTTCCTTGTCTAAAGCCATGTTGGTTGTCTCCCATTAGACCATGACTATCTACATGCTGAGTAATTTTATTCTTTATGATGGTTTCTACCATTTTTCCCGGTACTGACGTGAGGCTCACCGGTCTGTAGTTTCCCGGATCACCCCTGGAACCATTTTAAAAAATTGGTGTTACATTGGCGCTCCTCCAATCTTCAGGTATTAGAGATGATTTTAATGATAGTTCACAGATTACTAACAGCAGGTCTGCAATCTCATATTTCAGTTCTTTCAACACCCTTGGATGTATACCATATGGCCCAGGTGATTTGCTACTCTTCAGTTTATCTAATAGTTGTAATACATCTTCCTGATGTATCGATATTTCCTTCAATTCTTCTGCACCTTTAAATACCACTTCAGTCATGGGTAACATCCCTACAGTTTCCTCAGTAAAGACCGAAGCAAAGAATTCATTCAGTCTCTCCGCTATTGCCTTGTTGCCTCTTAGTGCCCCTTTAACTCCTCTATCATCTAATGGACCAACTGAGTCTCTCACAGGTTTTTTGCTACGAATGTACTTGAAAAAAATCTTTATTTCGCGTTTTTGCTTCCACAGCAAGCTTCTTCTCAAATTCTCCCTTTGCCTGCTTTATCAATGCCTTGCATTTGACCTGCCAGTGCTTGTGCTATTTCCAGGTTTCGTCATTTGGCTCTTTTTTCCATTTCCTGAAAGATGCTTTTTTGGCAACAACAGCCTCTCTGACCTCACCTTTAAACCATGCTGGCAGTTTTTTGGACTTCCTTCCACTTTTCTTAAAGCGTGGAATACAACTGGTCTGGGCTTCCAAGATAGTATTTTTCAACAACACCCAAGCTTGATGTAAGTCTTTAACCTTTGCAACTGCTCCTTTTAGTTTTTTCTTAACTATTTTCCTCATTTTATCATAGTCTCCCTTTCGAAAGTTAAAAGGTAGTACTGTGGATTTCCTTACTATCCCTCCTCCACTAATTAAATCAAAGGCGATCATGCTATGATCACTATTACCAAGTGGCCCCAACACCCTTATCTCTTGCACTAGATCTGGTGTTCCACTAAGGACTAGGTCTAATATGGCTTCCCCTCTGGTCGGTTCATGAACCAGCTGCTCCAAGAAGCAGTCATTTATGTCATGTAGGAACTTTATCTCCCTAGCATGTCCTGCCATGACACTGACCCAGTCGATACCGGGGTAATTGAAATCACCCATTATTACTACTCTGCTATGACTTTTGTTAGCTTCCTTGATTTCTTTGAGCATTTCATCATCCATTTGTTCAGTCTGGCCAGGCGGTCGATAGTACACCCCCCACTGCCATCGCCTTCCCCTTTTTACATGGAATTTCAATCCATAGAGATTCTACAGCAAATTTAGTTTCCTGCAAAACTTTAATCCTTTCTGACTCAATGCCCTCTCTAACAGAGCGCAACCCCTCCACCAATTTGATCAGCTCTATCATTACGATATTGTTTGTACCCAGGTATCACAGCGTCCCACTGGTTGTCCTCCTTTCACCATGTCTCTGATATTCCAATCATATCTAACCTCTCATTTAGTGCTATATATTCTAACTCTCCCATCTTATTTTTTAGACTTCTAGCATTTGCATACAAGCATTTTAGAGACTGTATTTTATTCATATTAATTTGGCTATTGGTAGACATGGGTAATTTGGGATCTTTAAGCTCTGTCTGCTCCATACTCGAGGGCATTTGGGCTACTTTACTCTTTTTTGGAACCTCTCTGCTTTTGGTAGTATCCTTCAAGGCTACATTCTTCCGAACCATCCGCTCTTGGGCGACTGTCGGCTTTCCCCTATTATCTAGTTTAAAAGCTGCTCTATCTCCTTTTTAAAGGTTAATGCCAGCAGCCTGGTTCCATCCCGGTTAAGGTGAAGCCCATCCCTTCGCAAGAGCCCCTCCTTTCCCCAGAATGTTCCCCAGTTCCTAACAAATCCAAACCCCTCATCTCTGCACCATTGTCTCATCCACGCATTGAGACTCCGGAGCTCTGCCTGCCTTTTGGGTCCTGCACGTGGAACGGGAAGCATTTCAGAGAACGCTACCCTGGACGTTCTGGATTTCAACTTCCTACCTAAAAGCCTAAATTTAGCCTCCATTACCTCCCTACCACATTTTCCTATGTCATTGGTACCGACATGTACCAAGACAGCAGACTCCTCCCCAGCACTATCTAAGACCTTATCTAGGTGGAGTGTGAGGTCTGCTACCTTCTCACCAGGCAGGCATGTTACCAGGCGATCCTCACGTCCTCCAGCCACCCAGCTATCTACATGCCTAATGATCGAATCACCCACTATAACGGCTGTCCTAACCTTTCCCTCATGGGCACATGGCCCTGGAGAAACCTCCTCGGTGTGAGAGGGTTTTACATCACCTGGAGGACAGGTCCTAGTTACAGGATCACTTCCTGCCACACCAGGGTGATGCTCTCCTGTCATGTGACCTCTCTCCTCCATGGCAACAGGGATGCTGCCAGACTGGAGGTAGGTCTTCAGGACTATATCCCTGTAGGTCTCGTCTATGTACCTCTCTGTCTTTCTTATGTTTTCCAAGTCTGCTACTCTAGCCTCTAGAGAACGGACTCGTTCCCTGAGAGCAAAGAGCTCCTTGCACCTAGTGCACGCGTAAGACCTCTCACCAACTGGGAGAAAATCATACATGTGACACTCAATGCAAAAGACTGGAAAGCCCCCATCTCGCTGCTGGACTGCTGTCTGCATCTTAGTTTTAAGTTTTTGTTTAGATCTTTAAGTTCTTTACTTACTAAGGGTTGCTATGGATATTTATACCAATAAAACTGTACCTAATACGTTTAATATACCTTGTTCACCTGAAGCTTAATTAATCTCAGGTCCTTAGTGTATGACTGATTTGGGTAACGAGCTTCACCTGAGAGCACCTCCTGTCTTTTAAGATGTGTAAGTACCTATAAAGTTACGATTATCCCAGGGGTGGGTGGGTGTGGGGAGGGAGGGAGGGAAATAACACTTATTAAAAAAGGGCTGCTACACAGTACCCTGTCCTGTGCTGCTGAGGTAAGCTATATTCTTATTTGATTTAAATTATAGCTCTTTGCTGCTGCTAGGCTCTAACTTATTATGACATTTAAACTGTCCCTTCATTGAGTTCACCTATGGAGTCACGTCTCTCCAGCTGCTTGGAGATTGAGATACTGGGGGCTGAGAGGTGGGGCCAGCTACCCATGTATCCTGTCATAAGATTTGACATACTCAGTCTCCAAGCTGCTGAGAGGCATGACTACCCACAGGTAGGGCCTGGACTGGAGGGACGATAAGGAATGTTTTGATATCATTATTTTTTATTGCAATCTGTTATTGCTTGTAAATTGCTCTGAGTCATTTGAGTGGGTGGGTAGAAAGCAAATAAATATCCTGAAAAACAGATAATCTCCTGGCTCTTGAGGACCAAAGCTGCATATCCTTGCTAAAGAATCAACCTGAACTCTAGCTTCATTTACACTCCTCCACAGCTGAGGACCCTCTGTGCTTCTCCCAGGCTTTACCCCTCACAGCTAAGGATCCTATGTATTTAACCCAGGCTTTATCTCTTACCCACCCCACAGCTAAGGATCCTGTGTTCTTTCCCAGGCTTTACTTATTACTTTGTAAGCCCCTGTAACAGTGCCGTAAGAAAGCAGATAAAAAAGGCTATTTCTAAAACACAGTGGGGGATGGTAAAATGGGAATCTGAATCACAATAGGAATGTAAAGTGAAGCAGCAGGACTGACCCACCCTGCTGAGTTCCAGTTTACAAATCTGCAATGCTGCATGAAGGCTCTAAAGAAAAAGCAGCCAGTGATGGGAATATGAACATCCGAAATGTGCGGACATGAGCGGCCATACACAGTCAGCCAGCATCAGCAGTAAATTTGAGAGACTGAGATCATACTCAGCATACCCTGGTTTAGATGTGAGGTACATTGCTATCATGGTATGTGTGAAACTAATGGATGTGGACACCAGGGACAGCCCCAGAATTTGACGACGGTATTAGCACCCTAGACAAATCTGAAGCCTTACGCCTCTTATGGCTGTCAGAATCAATAGTTTAACTTTGAATGCCCTGCTCTTTGACCCCACCCCCTCCCAAATAAAAGCTGCCATTCTAGGTGACTGCCTAGTTTGTCTGATGGTTGGGCTGGCCCTGGTGGACACACTGCCCAAAGAGTGACCCCCTTCAGCAGCCCTGTATGTTTCTCAGAGATATGCTCCGCAGGGACAATGAACTGAGGCGGCGTCTGGCTGAAATGATGTGGGCTGCTGCTAGCCCTCAAGGAACACCCCTCCTCCTCTGCATGTGCTATTGATGCCTAGCAGCTTCTGCCATCAGTTACAGTCTCCACTCACATATGGCATCCAGCAACAGCCCAATTTATGTTTTTATTTATCAAGGTTTATATACCACTTTTCGCCAGGTCAAAGCGGTTTACATGGAACAATAGAACATCAGTCAGTTTACACAGAACAAATTAACTATATACAGTGTGTGAATAACATCTGTTATATACATTTGCTTGAATCATCTTCAGTTAGTAGCCCAACTGTCACAAGCTGAGTCCCAAGCTGGGTGAGGGGCAAATAAGGTCCTTAGAGAGCCCAAAAGTAAAAGGGCTGTTGAAGAGATGCATCTGTACTAAATAGTGGAAGCTAGTAAGAAAGTGAGAAACACTGATGCCAGTACTGGAAGATGCCTGTGGCTGGTAATCATGCTCTGCCCTCTACCCCGACCCCCAAGGTCCTCACCTCTTGTTTGCGCATCAGTTTCTGCATGACCATGTGACGTGCACTGCTGCCTGATATGCTCATGTGCTCCTGCTCACTGAGCATCTCTGGTCGCTCCGACTCTTGCAACGTTTCCTCCTCCTCCTCCTTCTTCTTCACTGCCTCCAGCAGAGCCAGTGCAGGGGGACTGGATAGGATGGGGTTCACCACGCCCACCTGGGGAATATTAACTGGGATGGCAGGTCGAGCAGGCGTCACACCTACAAAACGTAAAGATGGTTTATTCTCCTCTGCACTGCCTCGCCTCCAGCCTAACTTCCTGCTTTCCTGCTTGAATTAGGGATCCATCAGGTAAGACACCCCCCCCCCCCACCTCTTACTCCTTCCCATCCCTTTCTCCTCATCTGGCCTTTATACTCAGCTTTTCTGTGTATTCCTCCTCCTGCACCTGCATCCGTGAGGCGCCATACATGGCCTCTTCTCCTTACTCCATGACTAATGCTTTACAGTGTTTTCCTCCTTTTTCACTCAAGAGTCTCTCTTTAATCAGAAGAGGGGGCCTGTAAAATCAATACTTGCCTCTCTCCTGCCCCAACCTATCCTGAGTTACATCAGTAGCACTGCCAGCTCAGAGCTAGGAATAGATCCCAGGACTCCTGGCTTTACAAGACAGATCTAAACAATGAAGTAACATCCATCAGCTTCATCTGCTTCTGGGAGAGGCTGAGGGGGATACTGAGGAAAGAGGACTGGACAAATAGTGTCAGTCTATCACTCATTCTCAGCTCTGTGTATTATTCGCCTACGCTGTTACATCAAAATCTGGAATAATATACAGTCTTAACAGATTTATTTATTTAGCTGTGCTTATATACCGCTTTTCACCGGGTCAAAGCGGTTTACAGATATATGCTAACAGGCAGTATTTATTCCCTTGTCCCCGAAGGGCTCATAATCTAAGCATACCTGAGGCAATGGAGGGTTAAGTAACTTGCCCAAGGCCACAAGGAGTGGCCATGGGACTAGAGACCCCAGTCCCTCCGGCCTGAGATTACTTGTCCCTACGTGGGAATTGAACCCCTGGCCCTCCAGCCTGAGGTAACCTGTCCCAACCACTGATAGATGAGTATTTATTTCAGTGGGCTTGAAGGTACTAAGGAGAGGCCAGCCCCTAAGACTTGCTCTGAAAGGAAAGTGAGGGCATGGTGCAGATCGCTTGCAGAGGAGGGAGATAAGGAAATGGTGTCATGTGGCCAGGAGGAGGAAAGGCTCACCTGTGATGACTCCAGGTGCCTGCGCTGCCATTACAGCCTGCGGTAAGGTTCCCAAGGGCTGCGCCAATGTCAGTGCAGGGGACACCAGCCCAGGATTCGTTAAGGAGCCAAGCACAGCAGCCCCGGCCACCGCTTCCTAAAACAGGAAAGCAATACATTAATGCCACGGCTCTGCTTTCAAGAGCATCCATTTTCTTCTTAGTTCATATTATTTACATAGTGCCCCTGGACAACACAACAAGGGTCATGATCTAGAGTTGTCAGAGTTACTTTGGGAGTTATTTGGACATAGCCTGGAATTTCAAAATTATAACACCCCCCATGCCAATTGGATAAATTTTGTCTCGTCAACACTTATGTGGTTATGAAGAGGCCATTCTCCGGGCGTTCCAATGAGTTGGCGGCTTTCATTTCGCTCGAGGGTTCTCAAGCCAGTCCTCAGGACACACATAGCCAGTCAGGTTTTCAGGGTAACCACAATGGATATGATGAGAAAGATCTGCAGATAGTAAGTCCACTGTATGCAATTCTCTTACACCAGTCTCTTGTGGTTGCCTGAAAACCTGACTGGCTTAGTGTGTCATGAGGACTGGCTTGAGAATCCCTGATTTAGCTGGATAAGTTAACCCAGAGTTATCCAGATAGCATTATCCAGTTAACTTCAATTCAGCAGTCAAATGTATCTTGTTCAGATAACCTGCCATGAGCAAGAACTGGACTCGAGTCCGGAGTTTGAATTGCACACAGTGGAGACACCTAGTGGCCAGGATCTGCAAGTGAAAAGGTCTGACCCTGAATGAGGACAGTCACTGGCTGGGCTATGCTGGGAGGAAAACAAAAATAAAGAGAAAAATCTTGGGTAAGTGCTAATGTGAGTTCTTAGTGCTGTAGTCCCACAGAGGTTTATCTTGGCTCAAGTGGAAGAATGGTCGGGTCAAAAAAATTAAGTGGCAATGGTCAGCTGGCCCTTAGCTTCCTTCCTTGCACTGTTAAAGTATTCTGGAAAGTTCTCCACAAACACAATGCACATCATGTGATCCATGTGTGTGACCCACATGCCATCAGAGAGAATGGATGTAACAAGTAAGTAATTTCACGTTATCTGCAGCGCTGGCAACAGAGTGACCTTCTGACCACTGTCATGCTAATTAGGAAACCTGTACACTAGCAACTGGACATGCAACAGGCAGATAGGTGACAGCTGCCGAGTCTGGCCAAATACGAGTTAGTAGCATGAAGTGGAAGGCCCTGGTTTCTAACTGCCAAACGGGGCTGGCCCATCCACTAAGTGGCCGGCAGCAGCGGCACACATAACTGGCTGGCAGCAGCGGCACACATAACTGGCTGCGCACCGACCGCACCCCCCCCCCCCCCAGCTGTTGCTGATTCTGTTTGGGGGGAGGCAGGCAGCATTTCCAAAGCAGCTGCTTTTTGAAATACTGCCACTGCCCACCTCCTCCTACTGGCAGAAACCCTTGGGGCCAGCCCAGCTGCCAAACTGAACAAAATCACAAAACAAGGAGGTTTTGTAGGTTTTCACATCCTCAACAGGACAAATACAGCCAAGTCTTGGCTTTTCATATTCTCACAGTGTTGCAGATCAAGCAGGGCTCAGAGGATCAACTAGAAGGCAAAGCGCTCGCCTGTATAAATGCTACTTAAACACCTTGTAACACATACAATCAGCACCCAGCAAGTAAAAAACTTTGGAGATCACATTGCAGCATGAAATGTCAGCAGGGTGAGAGGCACTCAGCGTAACAGCACAAATGCTGATACATTTTTGCAATTATGCCATGACTTGGAAATATAAATAAAGTAGCGGCAATAATCTCCACATTCCAGCTACTGTTTGCAATTCAGTTTAAGGATGCCCTAGAGGATGTTTTCAGTTCCTGTGCTAGTGCTGGAGGACTGTTAAGTGTTCAGACCTGGCCCAACACCCTCCATTCCCTTTATTCCGCTTGCATACCTGTGCTGTGATTTTAGCGGTTGCTGCAGCGGCTGCTACTGCAGCAGCTGGGGGCAAGCCTCCTGGCGTGGTTGGGGTGAGCAGAGGCATGGGAGGAGTGACAGCTTTACCGACCCGCAGATACTGGCCACCCAGGTCAAAGAGATTCATGGAGGACACGGCATCCTGTGAAGACTGCGACTTGTCATACTCTGCAACAGCAAACACACACATGCTGACCTTCAAAATAAAATCCAGAGGAAAAAGACAAGATAATTCCTGAAGAAGGCTCTGAACCAGGTAAGAACAAAGTTCCCAAGCACCAACAGAAAGTAATGGAAAAGGAGAAGCAGAAGACAGGACAGAAGCCAAACAACCAGAGCCTGAAGTGAATTATTATAGCAGGAGAAGCAAAAGGAGGAGGAAAGCGACAGGTGGACAGAAACAAGCCTACTTTAAATTCTTTAAATATAAATACTTTAAATATAAAGTTGAGAAGATCTAAACATATCTTTCATGACAAAGGAGATAAGATGGACTGGTGGTGGCTGTAAATTGCTCACCCTCACCGGCTTTAGAAAACAGCAATATTTCTCTTAACTCCGAGTGTAAAGCGCATCTGAGCAGTTTACAACTAAATTATAATTAAAATGTAAAGAAAGGAAAAGATAACCTGGCCCTGTACTGCATTCCATACAACAGAGGTACTCACCTGTAATAGGGGTTTCTCAGTGCTCCTTCTAGAATCTAGAAGCTTTTAAGGAGGGTTCTATCACACATGCGTGCACCTTCTGCCTACTGCTGTCACCACATTTGCCTCACTCTGCTGCCTTGTTATAAAAGGGAACAGGGTGTTGCAACCAGCAGACATCAGGAAACAATAGCATAAGAACAAATAACGAAGTGGTAACAAAGACAATCCTTTTTTTTTTATTGTAACATGCAAAAGCGAGGCAAAACAGCAGAAAAGAAATGGGGCTGGGGTTATGGAGTTGGATTCTGAAGTAGTGACTGGCCGCATCTGCTGTTGCGGCGGAAATCCTCATCTAAACAGTAATGTAAAGTGACTGCATGGATCGAAGTCCAGGCTGCAGATCTCTTCCGTCGAGAGTGAGCACAAGTGAGCCACTGACACAGCCAGGCTTGGACACTGAGCCATAACATGACCATCAAGGACATAAGTGAGAGAGATGCAATTTGCAAGCCAAACAGCACATTTGTTGGCAGCAGGGTCAAACAAAACAAAAAGCTGGACATACTTTCTATGGACTTTGGTCCATTCCATATAGAAAATCAAGCTCCGTGCGCAGCACATTCTCCCCCTTGTGAGCATGGGGGTCTTGGGAAAAAAAGTTGGCAGGATGATTAACTGATTAAGGTAGAAGTCAGATATCTTCTTCAGAAGGGATTTAGTATGTGGCTGCAATACCACCCTACTGCTGAAAAATTTCATAAAAGGGTGAACAGCTACTAGAGCAGCGGTTCTCAACCTGTGGGTCGCCCAGGATTTAGCGGGGGTCGCCTCACCCCGCTGTTAAAAAAAAACACAAAAACACGCACAAGTTGCTGCCACTGCCGAGTCCGCTTCTCGGCAGCAGCAAACTCACCACCTCCCTTCTAATGCAGCCGCGGCTCCCTGCCTCTTAGGGAACCGCGGCTGTGCCTGCGAAACCATTGCGGAGCCGTCCAGTCTCTCAACGGGCTCCGTGCAGCATTGTCCCGCCTCCAAAGGAAGTTGTTAACCACTTCCTTTGGAGGCGGGACAATGCTGCACGGAGCCCGTCGAGAGACAGGAAGGCTCCACAACGGTTTTACAGGCACAGCTGCGGTTCCCTAAGAGGCAGGGAATCGCGGCTACAGAAGAAGAACAGGGCAGTAGCAGGCAGACAGGGAGAGGGGAGGAGGGGGCAGGGAACCTGCAATGGAGCTGACATGAGGGAGGGAGGGAGGGGGCTGACATGGAGGGAGGGAGGAGGGGGGCTGACATTGATGGATGAATGGAGGGAGGGGGGCTGACATGGATGGAGGGAGGGGGTTGACATGGACAAAGGGAAGAGACAGGGGGAAATACTGGACAGACGGGGGATAAATGCTGGAGAGTGGAGAGACAGTGTGGGTTAGGATTATAATGGGCAGATGGGGGGAGCTAGGACTGGTAATGGGTTGATTAAGGAAGGCTAGGACTGGGAATGGACTGATCAAGGGGGGGGTTGGGACTGGTAATGTGCTGATAGGCGGGTAGGACTGGTAATGGACTGATGGGGGGCTAGCATTGGAAATGAGCTGATCGGGGAGGTTAGGACTGGAAATGGGCTGATTAGAGGAGGCTAGGATTGGTAATGGGCTGATGGGGGGGGGTTAGGACTGGTAATGGGCTGATTAGGGGAGCCTAGCACTGGTAATGGGGTTGAGGAGGGACTAGCACTGGAAATGAGCTGATTAGGGGAGGCTAGAACTGGTATTGGGCTGATGGGGTGGGGTAGGACTGGTAATGGACTGATGGGAGGCTAGCATTGGAAATGAGCTGATCGGGGGGGGGCTATGACTGGAAATGGGCTGATTAGTGGAGGCTAGGACTGGTAATGACTGATGGGGGGGTAGGACTGGTATTGGGCTGATTAGGGGAGGCTAGCACCAGAAGCAAGCTGATTGGGGGGGGGGGCTTCGACTGGGAATGGGCTGTGTGGGGAGGGGAGGATAGAGCTGCTGGCCCTGGAAGAAAACTGGGGGCTAAGGCTACAAATGGGCTGATACGATGGGATGGGAGAATGGAATTGGAAGGGAATGGATCTGAGGGGGGCTGCCATGGTATTTGTACTAGAAGGGACTGGTCAGTGGGGAAGGAGGGGGAATGGAAGGGAATGGACACCAGTGGCAGTCATGGGAATGCAAGTTGACATTGGAAGGTACTGAGAGTGAGGACTGGAAAGGGGTTGATATACTGGGGAGGGCTACTGGGACTGGAAATAGGCTGATGGAAAGAAGTGAAGAAAACGAAAGAAGAGATAAGAAATGGCAGATGGACCATAGACCACAGAAAGAGAGCTAAGAGAAGACAGGAAAGCAGAAACCTCAGATCGGGACCAGCATGATCAGAGAATAAACTGGTCAGACAACAAAGGTAGAAAAAATAATTTTATTTCATAATAGTGAGTTGACTACAAAATCATCATAATTTTGAAATTAAATGTTGTTACTTGTTATTGTGATTAATTATTGTGGTTTAAATAAGTACATTTTTATAAATAAAAACATATTGCAAAGGCCTATAATATATTAATAATTCAACAAATGATTACAGCAACAATGCGTTAACGGTAAAGGAAGAGAGACACATTTGATTTTATCATTGGGGGTCACCACAAGTTGACCAATGGTAAACGGGGCCACGGTACAAAAAAGGTTGAGAACCACTGTATTAGAGCCTGGAGTTTGCTAAATGCATGCTGAAGTAACCGCCACCAAAGAGATGATCTTCTAGGTCAAATCATCAAGGTATAGTGTTTAGTTATGGTTATGGTTTAGGCACTTGATATATCGCCCTTTAATTGCGCATCAGAGCAGTTTACACGTATGTATATTATTTATTTATTTATTTATTTTATTTACAGTCTCTTATATACCGCACTATTCAGCATCAGCGCGGTTCACATGGAACAAATGCTCATTACAGTTAACATGTATGAGTTTATATACTAACAGGTACTTTTTATTCCCTTGTCCCCGAAGGGCTCACAATCCAAGTTTACCTGAGGCAATGGAGGGTTAAGTGGCTTGCCCAAAGCCACAAGGAGTGGCCATGGAACTAGAGACATGAGTCTCTCTAGCCTGAAATTACTTGTCCCCATGTGGGAATTGGTTTCACAGGAGCTTTCATCAGCTGATTTAAGCCACACTGAGATACCAAAACACCGTAGGAAGAAGCAGCAAACACCACATAAATCAAACTATCCATAGCTGTAAAGAGATGGACTTACCTTCTATATGACAGTGATACGTGCCAACTGCAAGGAGGTGAACCCTTACAAAGTTTTTCAAACCACATTGAGAAAAATGTTGAAGGTATTCAAACAGTTTTTGTGTGGGCACAAGAAAGGGTCTAAGGCCCTTCCTTCACATCAGATGGCAAACTTCTTCCACTTGAAAGCACATGACCTCTGGGTAGAATCTCTTTTGGAAGTCAAGAGGACGGGGATAACACCAACCAGCAAGTTGAAGTAGGACAAAGACAACCTTTCAACATGCAAGCTGGGAGGGCCAGGGACTTTATGGTGCATCTGGCTCCTTCTCTGGCCCTATTCAAGTCCATGCTGAAGATCCACCTCTTTGAGGCTGCTTCTGAATCCTGATGCTCCTCATTCTCTTGTCCACCAGTTATGCGTATCTTGCCATACTCTAGTCCCCAGTTTTCTGATGTTTTTTCATCTTGATTAGATTGTAAGCTCTGATGAGCAGGGACTGTGTCTTACATCTATATGTACAGTGCTGCGTACACCTTGTAGCACTATACAAATGATGATTAGTAGTAGTAGTAGTAATAGTATGGTGGGATGCAGCACTGTCCCCTGATCTGGCATACTAAAGGTTGGTGAATCACTCAAGCAAACCGGATTCCACATAGAAAGTTTGAGAAGGAGAGGGAACCGCAGCTGCCGAGGCCAATAAGGAGCAATGAAAATCAACATACCTCAGTCATCTGAGTTTCAGAAGAGTTTTTGCAATCTACTGTTACTACTATTGACCATTTGTATAGCACTACAAGACGTACACAGCACTACACAGACACATGTAAAAGACGGTCTCTTCTCATCAGAGCTTACAATCTAGTCAAGACAGACAACACAGTAGCTGCAGACATGGGATACATTTATTTTATTTATTTATTTAACATTCTTATATACCGCACTTTTATCATCAGCGCGGTTTACAGTAAACATAAAATACTCACCGATAGCAACAGGCTGTCGTGAGTTTACATATAACAGGAAATCTAATTGGATACAACATAGGGGAGAACTTTGTACATATAAGTTATATAACTATATACAATTCTATTCTTCTTGTTGTACAGTGAGTGATAGCTCGTTACATTGGATTGTAATGTGGTGTTGGCTATGTTGGAGTGGGGTATTGAGAGAAGTATGCAAGGAATAGGTGGTGTTTTATGGCTTTTTTAAATTGTTTTAGGTCTTTGATATCTCTTATGGTGGGTGGAAGATCATTCCAACATTTGGGAGCGAAGTAAACGAATGCTCTTGCAGTTGTTGAGTGTGAACATTTTGTAAAGTCCGACGGGATGATTAGAGTATTAGCTGCGACTGATCTTCTAGATCTGGTGTGGGGAGTGTGAGTGATGAGAGTGGAGATTGCTAGGGGAGCTAAGGGAAATGGTAAGGAAACACAAAGGAGACCAAGTGAGACAAGATCCGAAGGCGGTAACGAAGAAGCGACTTTTCAGCTTGGATTTGAAAAGGGCCAGAGAAGGCACTTGATGTATAGACTCAGGTAGTTTGTTCCAGGCATAAGCAGCAGCAAGGTGAAAGGAGTAAAGTCTAGAGTTATCAATAGAAGAGAAGGGCACAAGTAGAAGCGATTTGCCAGAATAGCAGAGTTCCTGAGGATGGGAATATGAGGATACACATACAGAACACTCTCCACCCGATAGAGGAAGAAGATAGAGGCTAGCTTTGTGTGTGTCCCAGCTCTGAAGCAGAACTGAAGTACCTGAGCAATTTGAGGAGTGGTGAAAAGATCTAGCAAGAGGGTGGTCCCATTCCTGAAAGATGGACAGCACCAGTCCTAACCCAGGGTCTATTCATGAAGTTTAACGACTCGGCTCAGTCTATCTGCCAAGATGTTACATTGCCAGGCAGGTATGTGGCTCTGAGCTCCATCCCTTGGGAGATGGTGAAGTTCCACATTCTCTCAACTAACGAAAGCGATCTAAACCAGTTTCTTCTCGCTTGCCAACATAGAACATAAACATAAATAATCACAATTTTGTTGGCTAACCGATCTCTGAAAGCCTTCAGAAAATTTGAGACAGCTCTCAGTTTCAAAAATTGATCCGATGGAAACTTTCTTGGATTGGCCATGTTCCCCGAGTGTGGAACTCATCTACATGATGGATGGAAAAGGACAAGTTCAGGACGTCACTCCCAGCAAAAACATAATAAGATTGGAAACAGCCACACTATTAACCCACACATCAATGGTAAGTGGGAAGAGGTGTGTAGAACAAAATCCATGCAAAATACAGGCAAGCCAGTCAACAAATGCTGGAAAGCAATGAACGCAAATGCTTGGAACCTAGCCAACAAAGTTCCTGACATGGAAGCCCTAATGGGGGAAATGGACTTGGATGGGATATAGCCATAGCTAGCTATAATTTATTTAGAAGAGATAGAGAAGGCAAAAAAGGAGGAGGAGCAGCTCTATAAGTCAAAAGCAATAATAAAGCTGCTGAAATGCAGGGGTTGTGGAGAAAAAGCATAGCTACTCACCTGTAACAGGTGTTCTTCGGAGACAGCAGGAATCAGTTCTCACATAGGGGTGAAGTCAGCACAGACAGAGCCAATGTGGTAGCATCATCCTAGCTTTCAAAAAAGCCTTTGGGATATGCACCACGCATGCGTGGTCCCCTTCCTGCCCAATGGTGCCATCTTGCCTCAGTCAAATGACATAGCTAAGATGGCAAAATAAATTACGGTAAAGAAGCAACTCCAAGGAGAGGAGGGAAGGTTGTGAGGACCGATTCCTGCTGGCCCCGGAGAACACCTGTTACAGGTGAGTAACTATGCTTTCTGTGGGAACAAACAGGAAGTCAGTCCTCACATATGGGACTCCCCAGCTACAGGCTACCGAGAACCTGTACAAAATGCTACTGTGACCAGAAAAGGTGAGCCGTGAGCTGCAGCAGTTGAGTCCCAACTGAGAGACTCTCACAAGATCCAAGTGTCCGGCAGAAAACCAGCACTCCGATAGCCTGAACACAGAATGGTCGGAGGGCATGAGTTGCCTACACCCCAAGGAGATTACGGAGCACAGCCTGGCTGATGGCGCTGTCTCATCGGGACTCCCTGTCCAGGCACTAGTGAGCTGCGAAGGTATGGACCGAAGACCAGGTGGCAACCTGGCAGATTTCTGTTACAGGTACAGAACGTAGGTTTGCTACAGTGGTAGACATGGCTCTGACGTTGTGTGCTATGACCCAGTGATCTAATGAGATCCCAGCCTGCTCATAGACGAGGGAAATGCAGCCCGCCACCCAAGTGGACAGAGTTTGCTTAGTTACTGGAAGCCCCAGTTGACTGAGATCATAGGAGACAAAGAGCTGAGGCGTTTTGCGGTGGCCCTGAGTCCACTGCAGATAGAAGGACAGGGTCCTTTTACAATCCAGAGTATGGAGAAAGGCCTCCACCTTGCCGACATGAGGCCTTGGGAAGAAGGCGGAGAGCACCACCTCCTGAATGAAGTGGAAGGGAGACACCGCCTTTGGCAGAAACTTGGAGTGTGTGCAAAGCACCACCTTGTTCTTGTAGAACCTCATGTAATACAGCTCTGCCATCAGAGCCTGTAGTTCGCTGACCCTGTGAGCGGATATGAGTGCCACGAGAAAGACAACCTTCCAGGAGAGGTACCGCAAGTGGTAGGTAGCCAGAGGTTCAAAACGGCAGCTTAGTGTGCTGTGAGAGCATCACATTGAGATCCCACTCCGCCGTTAGTGGGGAAACATGGGGTTTGGACAGCATAAGGCCCTGCAGGAAATGAAAGATAAGGGGCTGAGCCAAGAGAGGCTTGCCCTCGACAACAAGGTGGTGTGCTGCAATAGCACTCAGGTGCACTCTGAGTTGGACTTCAGTCCCACCTATGACAGGTGGAGTAAGTACAGGAGCACCAGTTGCACCGAGCAGGAGAAAGGGTTCGCCTGTCTCAGCGCACCACACTGAAAATTGATGCCATTTGAAGGAGTATGCCCTTCTCATGGAGGCCTTGCAGGAGATCGGAAGGACCTCCTCCACGTCATGTGGGAAGTTAAAGCGAGCTAGCGCTACCCTTTCAGCAACCATGCCGTGAGTGACAAGGACCCCAGGCTGGGGTGCAGGAGAGAGCTCTCCTCCTGTGAGAGTAGTCCTCGGGGGCAGCCCAGGGGAATCGGGGGCACCGCAGACAGAAAGAGAAGCAGCGGTAATCAGGGTTGCTTGGCCCACCAGGGGGCTACAAGAATCAGTGATGCCCTGTCGCACTGGACCTTGAAGATGGTCTTGGCAACCAGCGGTGTCGGTGGGAAGGCATAAAGGAGCCCTTACGTCCATGGGATGAAGAGCGTATCCGCTGCTACATGGGACAGGTGCGGGTGGTGGGAGCAGAAGCAGGTTAGCCGTGTGTTGTCTGGGCTGGCGAACAGGTCCACTAGGGGGAAACCCCAGAGCTGGAAATGCCAGGAGGTCTCTCTGGAGTCTAAGCACCACTTGTGCAACTGGAGGACTCTGCTCAGCATGTCTGCCAGGGTGTTGTCCAGGCCCGAGAGGTAGACTGCTCGCAGGAGCATCCTGTTGCATGTCGCATATGAGGAGAAGGCTACCGCCTCCTGGCAGATGGATTACAATACCGTGCCTCCTTGTTTGTTGACAAAGAACATTGCGACTTGGTTGTCCGTCTGGACCAGCACAGACTAGTGCTGCAACCGGTGGCGAAATGCTTGGAGGGCCAGAAGGTTGATCTGTAACTGGCACTCCGTCTGGGACCATGTGCCTTGGTCCTCACAATGAGCTCCCATCCTCGCAGGGAGGTGTCTGTAGTGAGGACCCTCTGGGGGGTGGGGGCCTGGAAGGGCATCCCAGCCTGAAGGTGGCGGGGAATCTGCCACCAGTTGATGGAGTCTGCCAGTTGGCGGGTCATTTTTACTCTGTCTCGAAGCCTGCCCATAGCTTGTGTCCACTGGGAGCAGAGGCACCACTGAGCCGCCCTCATATGCAGGTGGGCATACGGGGTTACATGAACCCTGGAGGCCATGTGGCCCAGCAGACAGAGGAGAAGGTGAGCGGGCACCGACAGTCAGTGTTGCACTTCTGCAGCTAGCGTCCTGAGATGTTCTGTCCTCTCCAGAGGGAGGAAGGCCTTGGCCTGGAGGGTGTGCAAATGAGACACTATGAACTCCAGGCACTGTGCCGGAAAGAAGTGGGACTTGGGGTAGTTTTTGATGAACCCCAGATGCTGTAGGATGTGGATGGTGTACTCAGTGGTATGATGCACCTCTGCAGCTGTGCCTCCCCTTATACCCCGTATGAGGAGAGGCTAAAAAGGTTAGGGTTATACAACCTGGAAAAGAGATGCCTGAGGGGAGATATGATAGAGATCTATAAATTAATAAATGGAGTGAAACGGGTAAACACAGATCAATTGTTTATGCCATCAAAATATAGAAAGACTAGGGGACATGCAATAAAGCTACAGTGTAACCCGTTTAAGACTAATAAGAGAAAATATTTTTTCACTCAACGCGTAATCAAACTCTGGAATTTGTAAATGGAGGATGTATTTGAATTTGAACAGTGGGTTTTTTTTAACAGTGTTTTTATACCGCCTCTTCTAGTGATCAGGGACGGTTTACATGGAACAAAAACTTGAAGATACATGCAACATTCTTAATAATAACATAACATAATGGGAACTAGGTATCTAGTTGAAACACAAACTATATACATACCAGTAAACATATATTGCAGAGGCATAGTGATAGCCGGTTCTCTTATCTATTTACAAAGATACATCTTGAAAAAAGGAAGGATTAAGAAATTTGGGTGGTAGAGAGGAGGATTGATGAATTGGAAGTGTTGTTGTTGGAGGGTGTATTAAAGTATTCGGCGAATAGAAGTGTCTTTAATGTAGTACAAGCTGTTAGTGTAGCCGGGTTTAAGAAAGGTTTGGACAAGTTCCTGGAGGAAAGGTCTATAAATCATTATTAAAGGGGACCCAGGAAATCCACTGCTTGCCCCAGTACAAGCATTGTGGAACCTGTGTGTCGTTTGGGAAAACTGCTAGGTACTTGTGACCTAGATTGGCCACTGTTGGAAACAGAATACTAGGCTTGATGGATCTTGGTCTGACCCAGTATGGCATATCTTATGTGCCAGTCGTTCAGGTAGGGAAAGACGAAGGCCCCTTGGAGACGAAGGTGGGCTGCAACCACCACTAGGCACTTTGTGAAGACCCTTGGCGATGCCAGCCCAAAGTGAAGAACCCTGTACTGGTAGTGACCTCCTCCCACCATGAACCGGAGGTATTGTCAGTGGTTGGGATGGATCAGGATGTGTGTGTAAACATCCTTCAGGTCTAAGGAGCATAGCCAGTCTCCCTGCTGGAGGTAAGGCAGCAGTGTTCCAAGGGAGAGTATTTTGAACTTCTCCCTCATCAGAAATCTGTTCAAGTCTCGTAGGTCCAGGATGGGGCTGAGGCGCCATGTTCGCTTGGGAACAAATATCTGGAGTAGAGGTCTTTGCCACAGAGATGTTTGGGCACGGGCTCCACCGCCTTGCCCATGAGGAGGTCTGCGAGCTCAGTGAGGAGCAGAGTCTCGTGAAGGAGAGGCCTTACAGGTTCTCCTGGGAAGAACGAGGGTGGCGTCTGTTGTAGGTAGAGGAGGTATCCCTCCCTGACTATTTTCAGCACCGAAGAGTCGGTGTGATGGAGGACCACCTGTGGGCAAACAGGGGCAGATTCTTCCCCCCCCCCCCCCCCGTGGGCTGCTGAGAGCCTCCTGGGGGAGAGGAGGCCATACCCAAGGAGTCAAAAACTCCCTCCAGGATGGGCCGGGGCCGGGGCCTGGGTCTTATGCTTGGGGGGACTGTGTCCTTGCCCCTTGGACTGTTGCCCCTGCTGTGAAGGCCTGGTACTGTGAGGCATTACCAAACACCCTCTTCTTCCTAGGGAAGAAAGGCTTCTTCCCCAGCGCATTTTTATGGGGCATACAGAGGTCTTCTTCAAGAGTCTGGTCCTGGTCAGAAACAGTCTCATCAGTCTTGTCTGACACGGGTTTTCCGAAGAGATTCTCTTCAGTGCAAGGGACATCGATGAATTTGTCCTGGACCCACTGCTTGAGGTCAGGCAACTGCAGCCACATTTAGTGTCTGAATCCTCAGCCAGAGTGGCATGGGGACTAAAGTCATTGTATGCTTCTCAAGACAGGAACTTTGAGTATTCCTCGACTGCCGAGGCCAATGACTTCAACCACTGAAGAGGCTCCCTATTGAGGCCTGCAGAGAAACCAGTGAGCTCCCTCGCCAGTTCCTTTAGGTACATGACAATGTATAGCTGGTAGGACTGGACTTGGCAAACCAGTATCGAGCTCTGGTAGCATTTTCGGCTGTGGGCATTCAAGGTCTGGGCCTCCCTACCCGGGGGCACTGATGAATGAATCTTTTGGCTCTTGAGTCACAGCATGGCTGACTCAACAACCACAGAACTGTGAGGGAACAGGGGTTTCTGTAATCCCGGGCTTCGGCAGGCTCTGTACATGGTGTTGAGCCATCTGCTCACAACAGGCACCGACGCCGGTGTTTCCCCACATACGGAGGCAGCGCTCAAGGATCGGAGGAATGGACACCATGAGGGCCACCTTCAGGGGGGCCTCATACTGGAGGATCTCAAGTTCCTCCATGGCAGGGGGTCTTCCTCCACCTCCATCTCGAATGCAAGTGCCTTTGCATATCCTGCATAAAGTCAAAGCAGGCAACGTCCTCGGGCGGGGAACGGTGCCGGGACATCAGTGGAGATGGGTCCAAGGATACATCTCTGTGTCAATGGGTGTCTGGGGACGACTCATGCTCTGTCTCCCAGTCTGGCTCGAAGTCAGAGAAAGAATCCAAGGCTCCATGGCTCCCGTGGTCGGGTTTCGAGCCCAAAGGCCTGCAACCCCCAGGAGACCTATGGCCAAAGCCACATGCACTTGCCAGGGAGGACCGGTGTCCTCAGCAATGGGACCGGGATCTCGTTTAATGCCGATGGGTCTTCCGAGCTGGGTGGCACTTGAGGATCGGCTCGACAACCGGGAAAGCCCTCGAGGTCGAAGGTCCAGTTCCGGGGTAGATGAATCAGAGGAACCGGATATCAGCGCCTGCTACTGTGCCAGGAGGGCAGTGATACTTTGCTCCAAGGCTGCCATTCTAGTTTCCATGCCAGATGGCTCCACAGCCTTCGACACCCTTCGACACAGGCACGAATGGCTTTGGACCTGTTCCGTCGAAGGGGAGTCCTCAACCAGGATGGCCTCCGGGGTCCAAGGCTGGTCGCTTGATGCTGACGACTCCTTCCGGAGCAGCTTGTGAGGCTGCACCCGCTCAGACACCTTGGACTCACGCCGAGGACTGTGGGGCCTGGTGTGGGATTTACACACTTTTCCAGACCCGTCCTCTGAGGTAGTCTTCGAGGGCTTCAAGCTCTTCTTGCATTTCATCTCCAGGGAGTTCATCTTGGAGAAGCCACGGCTGTGGGACTCTGAGGCAGCCTGGGCATCATGGGGCACCGAGGTATCAGAGGCGGCCCTGGAGCGTGGCATTGCCAGGAACTCAGGCGCAGATTCTGATCTATGGAAGAACTTTTCCTGCTGCAGCTGGCGGCTCTTGATGGCTTTTGTGGACATGGACTTGCAAATGTCACAGCTCAAGATATTTTAAGGGCAACCAACCTTTTTGTTAAAATGGTAAATAAAGATAAAAGGAAAAGGAGACCGCTATGGTTTTCGAAAGAAGTAGCTGAAAAAGTGAAGAAAAAGAGGGAGGCCTTCATGAAATACAAGAGATCACAGAGAGAGGAAGACAGGCATTTGTATTTGGAAAAACTTAGAGAAGCTAGCAAAGTAGTCAAGAAGGCAAAGATTCAAAAGGAGGAGGAAACAGCCAATGCAATAAAATGGGGGGATAAGACATTTTTCAGATATATTAGTGAGAAGAGGAAGGGCAAAAGCGGTATTGTCAGACTCAAGGGTGCAGGGGAGGAATATGTAGAAGCTGATAAGGATAAAGCGGAATTGCTTAAATATTTTTGTTCTGTGTTCACAGATGAAGAACCAGGAGCAGGACCTCAGAAAACACCCACAAATAGGAACAGAAGCGAGGGACATCTTGAACAATTTTCAGAAGACTGTGTTCGTGAGAAACTAGCTCAACTTAAAGTAGACAAAGCGATGGGACCGGATGGGATACACCCTAGAATACTGAGGGAACTTGGGGACGTTCTAGCAACTCCACTGACTGACCTTTTCAATGCCTCGTTGGAGTCGGGAGTGGTGCCAAAGGACTGGAGAGAGGCTCATGTGGTGCCTTTACACAAAAACGGAAGTAAGGATGTGGTTGAAAACTACAGGCCGGTTAGTTTAACTTCGGTGGTGAGTAAATTATTGGAAACGCTGCTGAAAGAGAAAATAGTGAGGTTTCTGGAGTCCAGCAGATTACAGGATCTGAGGCACCATGGATTCACCAGAGGCAGGTCTTGTCAGACAAATCTGATTGATTTCTTTGACTGGGTGACCAGGGAGTTGGACCGAGGGAGAGCCCTAGATGTGGTGTATTTAGATTTCAGTAAAGCCTTTGACACTGTTCCTCACAGGCAACTTATAAACAAACTGAGCACCCTAGGGATGGACCCTAAAGTTACTGCTTGGGTTAGAAATTGGTTGGGTGGGAGGCGACAAAGAGTACAAGTAAATGGAGCTCACTCTGAGGAGAAGGATGTTACCAATGGTGTGCCCCAGGGATCTGTCCTTGGTCCGATTCTTTTTAACATCTTTGTTAGTGATATAGCGGAAGGGCTGTCGGGTAAGGTTTGCCTCTTTGCGGATGATACCAAAATCTGCAATAGAGTAGACACCCAGGAAGGTGTAGATAACATGACAAGGGATCTAGCTAAGCTTGAAGAATGGTCTAGAATTTGGCAGCTGGGATTTAATGTTAAAAAATGTAAGGTCATGCATTTGGGCTGCAGCAATCCAAGGGAGCAATATAGTATAGGGGGTGAAGTACTTTTGTCCACTAAAGAAGAGTGGGACCTAGGCATGGTTGTGTCTGATGATCTTAAAGTAGCTAAACAGGTAGAAAAGGCGACGGCAAAAGCTAAAAGGATGCTTGGGTGCATACAGAGAGGAATGGCTAGCAGAAAAAAGGAGGTGATAATGCCTCTCTAAGTCTTTGGTGCGACCTCATTTGGAGTATAGTGTGCAATTCTGGAGACCGCACCTTCAAAAGGATGTGAACAGAATGGAGTCGGTGCAGAGGGTGGCTACTAAAATGATTAGTGGTCTTCATTATAAAGCATATGAGGACAGACTGAAGGATCTTAATATGTACACCTTAGAGGAAAGGCGGGATAGAGATGATATGATTGAGATGTTTAAATACCTCCGTGGCATAAATGTTCAGGGAGAGAGCCTCTTTCAACTGAAAGCAAGTTCTGCTACGAGGGGACATGGGATGAGGGTGAAGAGAGATAGATTCAGGAGTGATATGCGGAAATATTTCTTTACGGAAAGAGTAGTGGATCCGTGGAATAGTCTCCCAGTGGAGGTGGTAGAGATGAGGACAGTAAATGAATTCAAAAAAGCATGGGACAAACACAGAGGATCTCTAAAGGGAAAAAGGGGACTGTTGTAGTTGTTGATATGGAAGGACAGACTAGATAGGCCATGGGGTCTTTTTCTGTCATCATGTTTCTATGTTTCTAAGTTGTCATGGTCCAGCCCAAGGCAATGGAGTCATGTGGGTCAATAAGGAACATCATCTTACTGCATCGATCACATTTCTTGAAGCCGCTCCTTGAATCTGGCAGACAAGTCCGAGGCCTACTGGCCAAAAAAAGGCACGAAGCGCTGAATGAGGGGACACCTCAAGAAAAAACAAGAAAATGAACACAAGATGCGACACAGAAGCAAGCTGGCTCAGGGGTGGGAAGAGAAACCGGTATGTGTAATGGAAAGGAACATTTTTAAGACAAAAAAGAGACACTTTATATCTGGGGAAAAGGGATAGGCATCCGGTGGGTTCCATGGAAAAAAGGAGATGGAGGTAAGATGGCACCCTTGGGCATGAAGGGGACCACGCATGTGTGGTGCATCTCCCAAACGCTTTCTTTTAAAGCTAGAGGGCATAACATGAAGCTGCAAGGTGGTAAATTGAAAGGCAATGTCAGGAAATATTTCTTCACTGAAAGGGTGGTGGATGCTTGGAATGCCCTCCCGATGGAAGTGGTGGGGGCAAACACGGTGATGAAATTCAAAACGGCATGGGACAAACACAGTGGATCCCTTTACAGCAACAGGATAAAAGCAAAATAAACGGTACCATCTAACTTCTGAACTATCTAGCATCTCAACAAATAAGGGTGTCCTACATGGAGTGGTGGGTTCACCCCTAAACAAAAACAAAAACATGGGGAGGGGTGGCCTGCACAGAGCGACAGGTGCACCTACTGTTGCCATCTTTCTGGGCAGACTAGATGGACCATGCTGGTCTTTATCTGCCGTCACTTACTATGTTACTATGGAGAGATGCTTCTGCACGGGCTCCGTCGGTGCCAATGTCACCTATATGTGAGGACTGACTTCCTGCTTGTTCTGAGAGAAGAAGCAGCACTGTGGATTGTGTTGGAAAGAGGAGATGACACTATCATCCATATTGGTGTAGTCTTTTTTTTGTGCCATCAAGTCAGTGTTGACTCATAGCGACCCAGCTACCTCTGGGTTTTCTTGGCAATGTATCACCAGAAGTAGATTGCCAGCCTTTCTTCCGAGGCAATGGAGGGTAAAGTGACTTGCCCAAGATCACAAGGAGTGCCAGAGGGAATTGAACCCTTGATCTTCTGGGTACTAGGCAGTTGCTCTAACCATTAGGCTACTCCTCCACTCCATTGGTGTAGTCTACAGGCCTCCAAGTCAAACCGAAAAAATGGATAGACTTAATTATTGATATTGCAAAGGTAGCCATGAAGGGGGAAGTGATCAAATTGGGTGACTTTATTCTATCTGATGTGAATTGGATTACTTCTAATGCAAATCTGAAAAGAAGTAAAAACATTGTAAATGCCTTCCAAGAAGCACTGCTTAGACAAATGGTGATGGAAGAGACCAGGGAAAGTTTGATGCTGAGAAAGAATGGAGATAGTGTGTCGAATGTCCAGGTGGGTGCCCATATGAGCAGCAGCGATCTTCACACAGTGTGGTTTGAGATAAAAGCCAAGGCAGGGTCCAATCACAGCAAGCTCAAAGTCCTAGACTTCAAAAACGCTGACTTCAGTAAAATGGCCAAGTACCTGAAGGAGGTGGCAGGGTGGGAGGTGGTAAGGGAAATGGAATTGCAGTGGGCTAAACTAAAGCAGGCAATAAAAGGGGCAACAGATACAAATGTAAGTAAAGTAAATAAAAACAAGAGGAAAAGGAAACCTATATGGTTCTCCAAAGTGGCTGCACAAATAAAGGCAAAAGACCCCAGCTTTCACAAAATTCAGAAGTACGCAAACAGAGGAACACTGAAAAGGATACAGGATATAAAAGCCAAGGCAGGGTCCAATCACAGCAAAAACAAATCATATGACTGCAACTCCAAGGGGAGGAGGGAGGGTTGTGAGGACTGATTCCTGCTGCTCCTGGAGAACACCTGTTACAGGTGAGTAACTACTCTTTCTCCAGGACCAAGCAGGAAGTCAGTCCTCACATATGAGACTCCCCAGCTTAAGGCTACCGGAGACCTCAAGCGGAAAAAATGAGCTACCTCTAGCTCGTCAGCACGTAAGGAAGGAATCTTCTCTGAGAACGCCCCCGACCGGTAGCCCAACACCAGGGCCGGAGGGTAGGAGTTGCCTAAACCCCAAAGAGATTATGGAGTACTGCCTGTCCGAAAGCACTGTCCCTGCGGGACTCCCTCTCAAGGCAGTAATGGGCCGCAAAAGTCTGGCTTGAAGACCAAGTAGCGGCCCGGCAGATGTCTGCCAACGGAACAGAGCGGAGATGAGCCACTGACGAAGCCTTCGCCCTGACACGATGAGCCGTGACTCGACCCTCCAACGAGAGGCCGGCTGCCCCATAAGCCCAGGCGATACAATCAGCGACCAACATGGACAAAGTACGCTTGGAGACAGGTAGCCCCAACTTATTGGGGTCAAAAGAAACGAAGAGCTGAACAGCCCTTCGATGCTCCCGCGTACGGTCAAGGTAGAAGGACAACGCCCTTCCTACAGTCCAGGGTATGCAAAACCATCTCAGCCCGGTTGGCATGTGGCCTGGGAAAGAAGGTCGGAAGAACCACCTCCTGATTGAGGTGAAAAGGTGAGACAATCTTAGGAAGAAACTTAGGGTGAGTCCGTAAGACTACCCTATTCCTGTAGAACCTAGTGTAAGGAGGATCAGACACTAGTGCCTGAAGTTCACTCACTCGCCTAGCCGAGGTAAGAGCTACCAGAAACAAGGTTTTCCAGGAGAGAAAACGGAGAGGGCAGGTAGCCATAGGTTCAAATGGCGGACAAGTAAGCCGCTGTAAGATCACATTCAGATCCCACTCAGGGGCTGGTGGACGTAAAGGAGGCTTGAGCAGGAGGCGGCCTCTGAAAAAACGAGCCACCAAAGGGTGGTTAGAAAGAGGCCTCCCGTCCACTGGTGAGTGGTGCACTGAGAGAGCACTAAGGTGAACTCTGACAGAGTTAGACTTAAGGCCCAGATTGGAGAGGTAAAGCAAATATTGCAACACTACCGCTACCAAGCACGAGAAGGGATTCTCGCTGTGCTGAGCACACCATGCGGAGAATCTACGCCACTTAATTAATTAATTTATTTATTATTTATTTATCTATTTCTTCTATACCGCCCCTTCCAGAGATCAGGGGCGGTTTACATGGAACAATTGTATACATTCGTATAACATTACATAGAACAAGAACTTTTTAACTTTTAACTACTTAAGAGCGTAGGATTTCCTGGTGGATTGTCGCTTAGAGGACAAGACCACATCTTCCACCTCTCGAGGCAGTAGTAGGGGAGCCAGGACTACCCTTTCAGCAGCCAGGCCATCAGGTGAAGGGACTGGAGGTTGGGGTGCAAGACAGTCCCCTGATCCTGAGACAGGAGATCGTGTTGAAACCCCAGAGGAAGAGGGGTGTCCACCGCTAGCTGCAGCAGAAGCGGGAACCACGGTTGCCTCGGCCACCTGGGGGCTATCAGGATCAATGAAGCCCCGTCCCTGAGGACTTTGAACAGCGTCCTGGACACTAGTGGCGTGGGAGGAAATGCATACAGTAGGCCTGTGGACCACGAGATCAGAAACGCATCCGCTGCTACTCTGAGAGGATGCGGTTGTCTGGAACAGAATCTCGGGAGTTGCCGGTTCAGAGGGCTGGCAAAGAGATCCATGGTGGGGAGGCCCCACCTGAGAAAGATCTGCTGAACCACCAAGGGATTCAATCTCCATTCGTGTGGTTGCAGGATCCTGCTCAGCTTGTCCGCCAGGTAATTTTCTTGACCGGGGAGGTAGACAGCCTTGAGGAGGATTCCGTGATTGACGGCCCAAGAGCATAGCCGTTGTGCCTCCTGAGAGAGAAGGAAGGCGCCTGTGCCTCCTTGTTTGTTCACGTAGAACATGGCAACTTGATTGTCCATCTGGACCAGTACAGACTGGTGAGAGGCGAGGTGGGAGAAGGCTCTCAGAGCTAGGCGTTTATCGCCCGTAGCTCCAGGAAGTTTATCTGTTGAGCAGCCTCCCAAGGGGTCCAGAGACCCTGAGTACATGTCCCTTGGCAATGTGCTCCCCAACCGAGAAGAGAAGCATCTGTTGTCAGCACTTGAGAATGCGGAGGGGATTGAAAAACCACTCCGAGTACCAGATTTGGAAGATGAAGCCACCATTGCAGAGAGGAGACTAGCAGGTCCGATATCTTTACTGAGTCCGCTAGGCTCCCCGTGGCCTGATGCCACTGAGTGCGAAGGCTCCACTGAGCAGTCCGCATGTGTAGGCGGGCATTGGGGAAGACATGAACCGTGGAAGCCATATGGCCGAGCAGTCTCAGGAATTGCCTGGCAGAGACCAGGGAATTGCTGCGAAACTGCCTGGCCAGATCCATCAGCCTGTGGGCTCTGTCCATTGGCAGAAAAGCCCTCGCTTGAAGAGTGTCTAGTCTGGCCCCTATGAATTCTAAGTTCTGGAATGGGAGCAAAGTGGACTTTGCGAAGTTTATGACAAACCCCAAGTGCTGAAGTAGAGCCACAGTGCGAAGGGTGGCTTGATTGGTCTCCTGGGAAGATTGGCCCCTTATGAGCCAGTCGTCCAGGTACGGAAACACAAAAAGACCTTGAAGCCTCAGGTAGGCCGCCACGACTGCCAGGCACTTGGTGAACACCCTGGGAGCAGAGAACAGGCCAAAGGGAAGTACTCTGTACTGATAGTGGTTTCCCCCCACAACAAATCTGAGATATTGTCTGTGGTCTGGATGAATAAGGATGTGAGTATACGCATCCTTTAGATCTAAGGAGCATAGCTAGTCTCCCTGCTGGAGGTAGGGCAGCAGGATTCCAAGGGTAAGCATCTTGAACTTTTCCCTCTCCAGGAACTTGTTGAGGTTGCGCAAGTCTAGGATGGGTCTGAGGCCTCCTGTTCTTTTTGGTACCAGAAAGTACCTGGAATAAAAGCCGTGACCTCTCAGGTGGTGGGGCACCGGTTCCACAGCCTGATCCTTTAGCAGACTTGCTAACTCCTGAAGGAGTAGGTCCCTGTGCAGACGGAGTCTTGGAGGCTCCCCTGGAAAATAGGAGGGAGGTACCTGGTGAAAATGGAGAAGATAGCCCTTCTGGACTATATGAAGAACCCAGGTATCTGATGTGACGGCTGACCACCTGTGGGCAAAGTGGGCCAGCCGGCCTCCTGTGCTGAGAGAAGCCAGCTGAGGAGAAGAGGCTATGCTTTCTGAGTCAAAAACCCCCACCCTGGTGAGTAGGGGCCGGTGTAGGTGGCTTGGGGGCCTTCTGCCTACGGGGCCCTTGACCCTGGCCTGCTGACCCTGTTGGGGAGCTGCAGAGGCCTGATAATGAGGGTATTCTTTATAGGCAGATGACTTCCTCAGGTAAAAGGTCTTTTTTCCCGAGCTCTTCTTTTTCTGAGAAGGGGCAGAGGTTTTTCTGGACAGCCTAGTCCTGGTGAGAGTCTCTGTCTCGAGCTCAGCAGCCTTTTCAGCCATGGGTTTGCCGAAAAGGTTTTCACCCCGGCAGGGGACATCGACGAACTTGTCCTGTACCCATGGCTCGAGGTCGGATGACTGTAGCCAAGCCTGATGGCGGGCACCGATGCCGGCCCCGGCTACTCGGGCCGAAGCCTCGAAGCCATCGTAGGCTGCTCGAGAGATAAACTTCGAGCACTCCCGAATACCAGTGGACAAGGCCTGGAACCTCTGCAAAGGTTCCTCGGAGAGACCAGCAGAGAACCCGGCAATCTCCTTTGCCAGGTCTCGGAGGTACATGCCCATGTAGAGCTGATATGTCTGGACACGGCAAGCAAGTATAGAGCCCTGGAAGCACTTCTTACCGAGGGCATCCAGGTTCCGGGCCTCCCGGCCGGGAGGCACCGAGGAGTGCATCTTCTGACTTTTCAGTCGATGCATGGCCGATTCCACAACCATGGAGTGGTGCGGTATTTGCGCCTTTTGGAACCCGGGGCTCTTGCGGACTCGATAGATTGAATCGACCCGCTTGCTTAACACTGGAGTCGAGGCCGGGGTCTCCCACATGCGGAAGAGCAGCCATTCCAGCATCTGAGGAACCGGAACAGTAAAGGCCTCCTTCGGGGGAGAATCATACTGGAGGGCCTCGAGCTCCTCGGCTTGAGGCTCCTCCTCGGGATCCACGGGGAAGGCCAAGGCCTTGGCCATATCCCACACGAAGTCCGAGAACCGGGTATCCTCCGGTGGGGTTCGTCTCCGAGGTTTGGACTCGGGCGAATCCGATGGGACACATCGAGTCCGATGAGTGTCGGGTGACTCTTCGTCCTCCGTCTCCCAGCCCGACTCCTCGGAGGAGGAATCGAGCAGCTCCGGTCGGGCGGGCACCGATGCCCTCCGCGCCGACGCCGAGGGTACCGGCCTCGACGACCTTGGCCCCGAACGGGAAGTCGAGGGAGACCGCGGCCGAGGATCGACTCGAGCCCACATGGACTCAAGGATCGGCTCGGCCTCCGGGGTCGACTTGGACGTCGAGGTCCCGGTGGTCGGGGCAGATGTGAGACCGGTGACCAATGCCCGCTGCTGTTCCATGAAGGCAGCGAAGCTGCTCTCCAATGCCGTCAACCTGAGTCCGAGCTCAGGAGACCCAGCAGCCCTCGACTCAGGCCCCGACGGCGTCGGCTCCCTCGGAGAGTCCACGAGGACAACAGCACTTACGTGTCCAGAAGACTCCATCTCGACACGAGGATGTTTGGCAGACCTCTCCGACTCCGAAGACCCGGGACGGCTATCGGGGCTATGCGACCTGGCCCTCGAGGAACCAGGAGCATCCACCGACGCCGCCCTCGCGGGTTTCTTCTTCCTGCGATGTTCCCGCGAAGGAGACCCCCGCTCAGAGGAGCCCCGACGCTGCTCGGGGCCAGAGTCCCAAGACGTCGAGGCCTCTGACGAGGTCCGTGCCCGGCCGGACACGGAGTCAGAAAAAATCCTATCCTTTTGGTGCTGCCGACTCCTCAACGCCTTCGAGGACATTTTGCCACACGGACCACGGGTCATGATCGGGTCCGAGGCAGCGGAGGCAGCAGTCATGTGTGTCAGTAAGAGACATAAGTTTCTTACACTGATCACATTTCTTAAACCCCCTGGTAGCCATCGGGGGAAAAAGGGCCCCTGCTAGGTCAAAAGACCGGGCTGCCAGGAAAAAAAGAAAAAAGGCGCGAACGCCAGTCACAAAGGACAAAAACCGAAAAAGAGAAAAAAAGGACTCGATACCGGCGTATCGGTCCGAGCAGGAAAAGGATCCGGCATCGAACCGGAGAAAAAGAGAAAAAACAGGGAAAATCAACTTTTTCCTCTGGGAAAAACGAACTACGTCCGTCGGGCTCCGCGGAAAAAAGAAGACTGAGCAAGATGGCACCCTTGGGCGGGAAGGGGACCGCGCATGCGCGCTGCAATTCCCAAAGGCTTTCTTTGAAAGCTGGGGAAATGCTCCGTACGAGGGCTCCGTCGGGCCCGACGTCACCCATATGTGAGGACTGACTTCCTGCTTGGTCCTGGAGAATTTGGGGTGTGTGCAAAATACCACTCTGTTCTTGTAGAACCTGGTTTAAGGTGCCTCCGCCACAAGGGCCTGGAGCTCGTTATCTCTGCGAGCAGAGGTGAGTGCCACCAGGAAAACCACCTTCCAAGAGAGGTAGTGAAGGTGGCAGGTAGCTAGAGGCTCGAATGAGGGGCGAGTGAGCTGTCCCAACACAATGTTGTGGTCCCAGTCGATTACCAGAAGGTGAACCAGGGGCTTCGATAAGAGCAAGCCCCGAAGAAAACAGGTCACCAACAGCTGGACCAAGAGTGGCTTACCATCCACCGGATGGTAATGCACAGCCAGGGCACTCAGACGGAGTTAGGCTTGAGCCCGGAACAGAGAGGTGGAGAAGATATGGTAACACCAGAGCCACCAGGCAGGAAAAAGTATCAGCCCCATGTTTGGCGCACCAAGCAGAGAACCTGCGCCATTTGAGGGAGTAAGCCTTCCTAGTAGAGGCCTTGCGAGAGGCTAGCAGAACATCCTCCACCTCAACCAGAAAGTTGAAAGGGGCCAGAGTCACCCTCTCAGCAGCCATGCTGTCAGCGATGGGGACCCCAGGTTGGGGTGCAGGAGAGAGCATCCCCCTCCTGAGATAGGATCCTGGGGCGGTCCCCAAGGGGATGAAGGCCTCCACCATCAACTGTAGAAGCAGCGGGAACCACGGCTGCCTGAGCTACCGAGGAGCTATCACTCCCTCCAGCCCTCCGCCTTGAACCCTCTTAAAACTTTCAAGGCTAATCTAAAACCCACCTTTTTTGCTCAGCTTTTGACCTTCCCCCCTCCTCTCCACCCCACCGCAGATACTCAAAAAGCCTATTTTCTCCTCTGCTCTCTGCCCTCCGTCTGTCCTCTCCTAGCTTTACTCTGTCCTTTCCTATACAAAACATATTGGCGTTCCTTTTCGTTTCTAGCAGCCTTGCCTTTTTTCCTTTTGTAAACCGCTCAGACGCTGTAGTAATGGGCTGTATATTAAGTAAATAATAAACAATAAACCTGTTGTGGAGGGTCCTGAACAAGATCTTGGCGATCAGCAGGGTCGGAGGAAAGGCGAACGTGAAGCTTTCCGACCATGAAGCCAGGAACACGTCCGCTGCCACCCTGGAGGGGTGGGCCTGCTAGGGAGCAGAAGCGAGGCAACTAAAAGATGTCGGGACTGATGAACAGGTCCATCACGGGCTCCCCCCAGAGCCGGAAAAGCCAAATGGCTACCCTGGGGTCCAGCTGCCACTTGTGCGGCTGGAGAACTCTACCGAGTCTGTCAGCCAGCAGGTTGTCGTGGCCTGGCAGGTATATTGCCTGCAGGAGGATACCCTGTTGGGTTGCGTACGAGCAGAGGACCAGTGCTTCCTGACAAAGGGTACCAGACCCCATGCCCCCCTTTTTGTTCACGTAGAACATCGTCACTTGGTTGTAAGTCTGGACCAGCACTGACTGGTGATACAGGTAGTGACAGAAGACCCTCAGTGCTAGGTAAATGGCTCGGAGCTCCAGGAGGATGATCTGCTGGGTGCTCTCTTCTGGCGACCAGTTGCCCTGAGTGCAGAGATCTCCGCAGTGGGATCCCCAGCCAAGCAGGGAGGCGTCCATTGTAAGAACCCTCGAGTGGCTTGGGGCCTAAAAGGGCATGCCCGCCTCGAGGTGCTGGGGCGACTGCCACCAGATCAGGGAGTCCGCCAATTGTAGGGTCACTGAAACTCTGTTTCAGAGGCGGCCTGTGGCCTAAGACCACTGGTCTCGGAGACACCACTGCACCACCCTTATGTGGAGGCAAGCATCTGGGGTGACGTAGACCGTGGAAGCCATGTGCCAGAGGAGGCGCAGGAGAAGCCGGGCAGGCACCAAGGGATGGTACTGCATGTCCCGAGCTAGAGATCTGAGACGATCGGCTCAGTCCCTGGGCAAGATAGCCTTCAACTGGAGAGTGTCGATCTTTGCCCCAATGAACTCCAGGCACTGTGGCAGGAGGAGGTGAGACTTGGGGGTAGGATGGAACAACTTTAATACATGGCTCCAGACCTGGTGCAAACGAGAACGATTCAGATTTACTGGCGACTGGGGAAACACATGGACCAACAAGGTGAAATTAGTCTTACCTGCTAATTGTTGTTCCTGTAGTAGACCCAGTCTGGTCCCGGACCTCTGAGTTGTCAACCTTAATCAGCAGCTTGGAGACTGAGGAACCACCTTCTTTTCATGATGTCACTGCTATATAACTCCGGCATCCGCCCATCTCCATCAGTACCCTACTGACAAAGCAGACTCACCAGAGCAACAAATAAGTTAAGACCTCACTTACAAACCGCAAGGTCCAAACCCCACCAGTACTGAGACATGAAAAAAAATAATTAATCCACTAACTGTGAACACTGGGGGTGCCCAGACTAAGCTCTCCCCTGTCGGACCACCCCCTAAATAGATGACCTCGAAAGGTTCCTTCTTACCTGTCATCAGCGCAAAAACAGAAGCCCGTGCTGCAAGCCCTACGGCAACACCGGGTGGGATGCGGGACCAGACTGGGTCTACTACAGGAACAACAATTAGCAGGTAAGACTAATTTCACCTTCCTGTTCGTAGCCCCAGTCTGGTCCCGGACCTCTGAGTAAGTACCAGAGCAATAGATCTAACGGGAGGGCCCGGCCGCAACCGCTTGCAGCACCGCCGCCCCGAAATTGGCCTCCTGCGCGGACTGGACGTCCAATCGATAATGTCTAACAAAGGGGGACAAAGAAGACCACGTGGCCGCCCTACAAATATCCGCAGGCGGCACAGCTTAGAGCTCCGCCCAGGACGTAGCTTGGGCCCTGGTGGAATGGGCCCTCAGCCCCTCCGGTACCAATCTCCCCTTCAGCAGGTAGGCCGACGAAATCGCCTCCCGGATCCACTGGGCGATGGAGGCCTTAGAAGCCGCCTCCCCTCGACGAGAACCCGAAAACAGGATAAACAATCTCTCCGAGCGGCGGAACCCCGCCGTACGCCGGAGATACCTCTTCAAGGCCCGACGGACATCCAGCGTTCTAGAAGCGGGACTCGAAGGGTCCGCCCGGAACACCGGTAAGGAGATCTCCTGATTCAAATGAAACGCCGACACGACCTTGGGTAAGAAGGCCGGCACAGGACGCAAGACCACCCTGGTCTCGAAGAAAGACAAGTACGGCTCCTTGCAGGACAGCGCCTGCAACTCCGAGACTCGCCTGGCCGAACAGATGGCCACCAGGAACACGACCTTCAACGTGAGATCCTTCAGGGAAGCCGTGCTCAAGGGCTCGAAAGGCTCTCGCTCCAGTGCAGACAGCACAAGGGGGAGGTGCCACTGCGGAACCGGAAGTCTGCGGGGCAGCCGAATTAACGCAACTGCGCGTAGAAACCGCTTGACATCCCGGTGCGCTCCCAGAGAGACACCGGCCAGTCGCCCGCGGTAGCACGCCAGGGCCGCGACCTGGACCCGAAGCGAAGACGCCGCCAGACCCTTATCGAATCCGCACTGCAGAAAATCCAAGATCTGGGAGAGAGACGCCTTGAGCGCCACCAAGTGTCGCTCGCTGCACCACGCCTCAAAAATTCTCCAGACCCGGATATACGCCAAGGATGTGGACCTCTTACGAGCTTTCAACAAGGTAGAGACCACCGCCGGGGAGTAGCCCCGAGTTCTCAGCCGAGCCCTTTCAATAGCCAAGCCGTAAGCGAGAACCGATCCACATGAGGCATGGACAGAGGCCCCTGCGTCAACAGGTCTGGTCGAGCCGGGAGCCGCCACGGCCTCTCGACCAGGAGCCTGAGCAGGTCTGCATACCAAGGCCGGCGCGGCCAGTCCGGAGCTATCAGGATCACCATCCCCCCGAAGCTCTCCACCCGCTGGAGTACCCGACCAATGAGTACCCACGGCGGGAAGACGTACAACAGCTGACCCTCCGGCCAGGGCTGAATCAGCGCGTTGAGACCCTCGGACATTCGCTCCCTGCGCCTGCTGAAGAAGCGGCCGGCTTTCGCGGAGCTGAAGGTGGCCATCAGATCCATCACCGGAGTGCCCCAACACCGCGTGAGCATCGCGAACACCTCCGGATGGAGGACCCACTCTCCCGGATCCACCCGCACGCGACTGAGGAAGTCTGCTTCCACGTTGTCCACTCCCGCCACGTGCGCCGCCGACACCGCCAGGAGGTGCCGCTCGGCCCATGCAAAGAGGGCCTCGGCCTCTGCCTCGAGGGTCGCACTGCTGGTCCCGCCTTGTCGGTTGAGATAAGCCACGGCCGTGGCGTTGTCGGAGAATACTCTTACCGCCGACCCTTCGAGGGTCGGCTGGAAGCACGCTAACGCCAGGGACACTGCACGCAATTCCAGGCGGTTGATCGACCAGGTGCGCTCCAGAGGACTCCACAGACCCTGTGCGAACTGGCCGCGACAGTGGCCCCCCCAACCTTGGAGGCTGGCATCTGTCGTCAACGCAACCCACTCGGGCACTGCAAATGGCCTTCCCTTCTTCAAGGAGCGGGGATCCAACCACCAGCGCAGGCCCGCCCGCGTCTCGTCCGGGCAAGCGAGCCGCTGAGACAGGGGATCCCGCTGGTGCGACCAGCGCCTAAGCAGCGCCCTCTGCAAGGGCCGCATGTGAGCCCTCGCCCACGGCACCAGCTCGAGAGACGCCGCCATGGTGCCCAGCAGTTGAAGATACTGCCATGCCGTGGACTCCCGTCTCTTCAAGAACTGCCGAACCAGCATCCGCAACTTCTGCGCCCTCTGTCGAGGAAGGAACACCTGTCCGGTTCCCGTGTCGAAGCGCGCTCCTAGGTATTCCATGTTTTGGGAGGGGACCAACTGGCTCTTCGCCCTGTTGACCACACAACCGAGGCTCTCCAGGAACTCGACTACCCGGGACGTGGCCCGCAAGCTCTCCTCCCTGGACTTTGCCCGGATTAACCAGTCGTCCAGGTACGGGTGCACCAGAACGCCTTCCTTGCGCAGGGCCGCCGCTACCACTACCATCACCTTCGTGAAGGTGCGCGGAGCCGTTGCCAGCCCGAACGGCAGCGCTCGGAATTGGAAATGGCCGAAAGGAACCGCAAATCGGAGAAATCGGTGATGCTCCTGCCGGATGGGAATGTGTAGGTAGGCCTCGGACAGATCCAGAGCGGTGAGAAACTCCCCCGGCCGGACCGCTGCAATCACGGACCGGAGAGTTTCCATGCGGAAGTGGGTCACCCGGAGACACCGGTTTACCCCTTTGAGGTCTAGGATGGGCCGAAGCCCCCCGCC
This sequence comes from Ichthyophis bannanicus, assembly GCA_033557465.1. NCBI lineage: Eukaryota > Metazoa > Chordata > Amphibia > Gymnophiona > Ichthyophiidae > Ichthyophis > Ichthyophis bannanicus. The sequence continues at coordinate 1,886,833,182 of CM066031.1, forward strand.
CTTTTTGGTGACCACGAAATAGATGGAGTATCGACCGCAACCGTGTTGAGCGGGCGGAACCGGCTCGATCGCCCGGAGGTCCAGCAATCTGTGAACGGTCTCCCGCACCGCAGCGCACTTGCTGGGCGCCTTGCAGGGGGACCGCACAAAGGCATCGCGCACCGGTCGCTGCAGCTCCAGCGCGTATCCTTCCCGGATGACCACCAGCACACACTGATCCGAAGTCATGTGGGCCCAGGCACCGTAGAACTCCCGTAGCCTGCCGCCTACGGGGACCAGCGGCTCCTGGGCCCGCCGCATCTCATTGCGCCTTTCGTGGGGCCGAGGTGGCGGAAGAGGAGGAGGAGGCCCCCCCTCCGAATCCTTTGCCGGCTCCTCGGAAGCCCCGAAACCCCTGGTTGCGGGCGGGAAACCTGCCCCGCTGTCCGCCAGAGGACCGGGGAAAGCGAGAGCGATGAAAGTCCCGCTGCGGGGGCCTGCTGGACGAAGCTCCGCGGCCTTGCTTGGGCTTGTCCTCCGGCAGCTTACCACCCTTAGACTCGCCCAGGTCCTTGACCAACTTCTCCAGGTCCTCCCCAAACAGGAGGCGTCCCTTGAACGGGAGTTTACTCAGCCGGGCCTTCGACGCCAAGTCAGCCGCCCAGGCACGGAGCCACAGGTACCGCCGGGCAGCCACCGCCGACGCCATACTGCTGGAGAGACCCTGCATGAGGTCGTAGTGCAAATCAGACAAATAGGCCGCCCCCGATTCTAGGCGGGCCGCCTCCACCGATGTGCCCTCCACCGGCGTCGGACGCACCTGCTGTGCCCAGCGAAGACAGGCCCTGGCAACCCAGGCCCCACAAATAGCGGCCTGGAGGGATAGAGCATTAGTGTCAAACACCTGACGCAAGAGAGCGTCCAGCCTCCTGTCCTGAGCATCCTTGAGGGCCGCGCCGCCTTCCACTGGGATGGTGGTCTTCTTTATCACCGCCGACACCGCAGCATCCACCTTGGGGGGCGCGAACACCTCCCTATCCCGATCCACCAGAGGATATAGCCGTCCCAGAACTCGCGAACCCTTCAGGGCCGCCCCCGGAACCTTCCATTCCTCCTGAATCAGCTCTTGGAAGACCCGATGGACCGGGAAGGCTCGCTGAGACTTACGGAAGACTTGCAGCAGGGGATCCTCCAGAGACTCTTCCTCCGGAGGGCCCTGCGCCTGTATATTTAAGGCGCTCAGCGTCTCGGTGATCAGGGCCGGTAGTTCTTCCCTCCGGAAGACTCGGACCACCCTGGCCTGTTCTTCCTTGTCATCGAGTTCTCCTTCCTCCAAGTCTTCCTCCGGAGGCCCCGCCTCGCCCTCCTCCTCCGACAGAGGCCCCTCCGAGGCTAGGGAGGGCTCCATCGACTCCGCATCCAACCGTAGCCTCTTGTGGTCGGGTTGGACCTCTGTGGGAGGAGCCGGAGCGCTCCGCTTAGTGCAGGGCCCCTCAGAGGACTTTGAAGGTGGTCGAGGTGGACCCCCCACCGCGTGCCGCAATAGGGCCACGAACTCGGGGGAAAAAATGGACTCAAGTCCGCCCGCCCAGGGTACCGGCGGGACTGGTTCCGTCGCGGGAGACGAGGGTCCCGCTACTTGTTCCGCCCAGGAGGGACCTGGGGAAGAAACATCCGGAGGCCCAACCTCCGACCCCGGCAGCTCCCCCACGCCCACCCCAGGAGGATCCAGGGTTGCTGCCTCCCTAGCGCAATTCTTGCATACCCCGGAGTCCGGCTGAGAGGATCTCTTGATCCCACAGATCATACAGAGGGTCTTAGGAGACATGCCAAGAGTGAGCAGGCCCGCCCTAGGCCGACCACTGCTCAGCGTTGCCCTCGAAATTCCCGAGAGAACCGGCACCGTTAGGAGAGAGGAACCCGCTGCCCCAACCAGCGTGGTGGGAAACGACGTCCCCGAAAAACCCCTTCACTGCCGGCAGACCCGGGGGGGGAACTGGCGCCAGCGACTATGGGATCATGCAGGGGTTTTTTTTTTTTTGTTTTTTTTTTTTAATATGGCAAACACCCCTAACTTAAAAAGGAAACTGCCCCGTAGTCTCTCCGGGGAAACCGGCCTCGCCCCTCGGAGGACCGGACCGCCCGCAAAGGACTAGGAAAAAAACGCGGGAGCCAGAAAGCACTCCCGCGCGAGCGCCACGAGGCCGGGCCTGGAAGGCGCGAGGTGCAGCCGTGCCGCGGGGAGGATGAGAAGCGGCCGCTGAGATCGTGTTCCCCCCGCTAGGCTTACCTTGACTGCCCGTGCAGCGCAGCAGAAGCGGAAAGTGGCACCGCAGAACTATCTGCGACGACTCAGGTCGGCGAAAGCTTCCCCCCTTCCGTCCAGCCAGAGGCGCTCACAGGCAGATCCTCTGTTTGGCGCGTGGCTGGACGCAACTCCTGCTTGCTGTCAGTTCAGCTCCCCTGCCCAAGTCGGGGAGAGCCGACCCCTCCGGCTCCGCCGAGCCCCGGAGGCTGACAGAGGGAGAGAAGAGCCTCAGGCACCGGCAGGCACAGGCCCTATATCTTAAAGGTACAGAGTCCTATTTTCTTTTTCTTTTTTTTTTTTGTTTTAAACACTAACTAGAAAAACCTAAGCAAACTAAATTCAGACTAATCAGACTAAATCCTACACTCAAACTAAGGCTTAGTTGTTCCTCCAGTGAGCCCGGACCCCCGGGCTCAACCTAGTCAGCTGCTTGGAGACTGAGGTAACTGATGGAGATGGGCGGATGCCGGAGTTATATAGCAGTGACATCATGAAAAGAAGGTGGTTCCTCAGTCTCCAAGCTGCTGATTAAGGTTAACAACTCAGAGGTCCGGGACCAGACGGGGGCTACGAACAGGAAGAGACTATATTGTGCTGATGGACTACACCTCTCTGTCGCAGGGAAAAGAATCCTACGTGAAAAATTCAGGCAGTATGTCGATTTGCATTTAAACTAGAAGAAGGGGTGATGAATGGGGAAGGCCAAGTTCTGGACGTCACCCCCTGCAAAAGCAGAACATCAGAAATAACCACACTTTTAAACCACACATCAAAAGCAACTGGGAAGAAGTGGGTAGAACAAAATCAATGCAAAATACACACAAGCCAGTTAAATGCTGGAAAGCAATTAGCACAAATGCTCGAAGCTTGTGATGCAGCAGACCAGCAGGGTAGAAAAAGAAATGTTTTAAAGGTAGAAAAAAAGGCGCACAAACTGCAATATTCACAGGAGCCTGGTAGAGGGAGCAGGAGAGAGCTCTGGATGACTAAGGAGCCACACCCTGGAGGGTGTAGCCTGGAACCAGCCAGCCTCCAATCAAGAAGAACAGGAACTCCTCTTAAAGGAAGTCAGGAGGACAGAGAGAGGAAGGAGTATGGGAGAAGCAGCTGGGGCAGCCAGAATCCAAGGTGCCAAAAGAACCAAGAAGGCAGAGAATACAGGAGGAGCAGTTGGAGTGGTGAGAGCTTTGAAGGACCTGACTGGAAAGGCAGCAGAAACCTGGTTACGCTTCCAGAAGCTGCAGAGACCGGAGAATCCACAGGTGCTACAAACATTGCTCAATTCAACAAAAGAGGTACAGAGAAATTACATTGTGATTGCTGTGGGCATAACCCAGATCACAGGGTGAATGCAAGGCAGAATCTACATAGCAGTAGGCCTCAAGCCTCAGCTCCATGGAATAGGCCGGAGTTACAAAGTAACAGACAGCCCACAGTAGACAGCCTTTGGATAAAGCAAGAGTCAGAAGCTCCTGGTAAAAGCTCCTCTGTTCAGAAAAGAAGGTTTGGAAAGTTTTTAGAGAATGGGAAACTTTTAAATAAGCCTACTTATCAAGAGGTATGTGAAAACTCCCAGAGAGTCAGTCACACTATATGCATGCTCCTGGCCGACGGCCCCTGCTAGACTCCCAGCATTGGAAACTCATTCAGCAGTTGACTGAGAAACCTAGCTGTACCTCACCGATAGCTGTTAACCCTAACACAGACAGTTCAGCTGAGGAAGCAATGCAAGTGGAAGAAGGAGAAGTCTTCCCCATTGAAGAAATGGATTGTAGCTTTTGCACCAGAGGCAGCTTTAGAATGCTTGAGTGACCAGTAAGCATTGAAAGCCGGGGCAAATTTGAATACTTATTTTTGTTATAACTTTGCTGTGAAATGAACAGTTTTTCTGTTGAACCAGAGTTGAGTTTCTAACCTGAAGTAAAGGACATTTCTGTTTATGTTTGAACCTGATCCGTTGGAACCTTTTGTGCATATCAGGGAAATAAAGCCTTTAAATTCCCTCCACTCGTTGACCTATTTGTTCTTGGGGTACCTTTGGTATTGTAAGGACGCTACCGGGGCTCGCCAACCTCGGGCCCTAATAAGAAAGACTTACCAAGCCCCACCTTTATTGTATTCATGCCCAACCTGCCCTACCTACTACTAACCACTAGGGCGGCGTTGTGACAAGCTTAACCAACAAAGTTCCAGACCTGGAAGCCTTAATGATGGGAAAGGACTTGTACATTGTGGCCATTACAGAAATATGGTTTAATGAATCACATGATTGGGATATAGCCATACCTGGCTATAATCTATTCAGAAGAGACAGAGAAAATGGAAAAGGGGGAGGAGTAGCCTTGTATGTCAAAAGCAATATTAAAGCTACTGAAATGCAGGGTGCATGGGGAAAAGAAGCAGCGCTCTGGATCGTGTTGGAAAGAGGAGATGGCACTGTCATCCATACTGCTGTAGTCTATAGACCTCAGATTCAAATTGAAGAGATAGATAACAAATTGATTACAGATATTGCCAAGATAGCCACAAAGGGGGGCGCAATCATATTGGGTGCCTTTAATCTACCCGATGTGGAGTGGATTACTCCTTCTGCAAATCTGCAAAGAAAAAAAATTGTGGACGCTATCCAAGATGCGTTACTTAGACAAATGGTGATGGAATCAACCAGGGAAAGCTCAACGCTGGATTTGGTGCTCACCAACGGAGATAACATGTCAAATGTCTGGGTGAGTGCCCCTGTGAGCAACAGAGATCATCACACGGTGTGGTTTGAGATAAAAGCCAAGGTGCAGTCCAATCATAGCGAGCTCAAAGTCCTAAACTTCAAAAACACTGACTTCAATAAAATGGCCGAATACCTAAAGAAGGAGCTGATAGGGTGGAAGGGGATAAGGGAAGTGGAATTGCAATGGGCTAAAGTAAACTAAAAGGGGCAATAAAAGGGGCAACAGATAAATATGTAAGAAAAGTAAATAAAAACAAGAGGAGAAGGAAACCTACTTGGTTTTCCAAAGAGGTGGCTGCTCAAAATAAGGGCAAAAAACACAGCTTTCGCAAAATTCAAAAGCTTGCAAACAGAGGAACACAGAAATGAATACAGGATCAAACTCAAGGAGACAAAAAGAGAAATAAGGATAGCAAAATCAAAGGCAGAGGAAAAGATGGCTAAAGATATTAAGTGCGGCGACAAAACTTTCTTCAGGTATATTCGAAAAAGGAAGAAGATCAGAGGTGGAATTGCAGGACTCAGAAGTGCTGGGAACGGACTCGTGGAAAATGACATTGATAAAGCGAAATTACTAAACAAAAAATTATGCTCTGTTTTTACTAAAGAAAATCCTGGAGAAGGACCACCTGTGACTCCCAAATACAAAAATGGAAATGAAGTAGATACCACACCATTCACAGAAGAAGAGGTGTTAGAACAGCTTGCAAAACTGAAAGTGGACAAAGCCATGGGACCGGATGGGATACATCCCAGGATACTGAAAGAGCTCAGAGAGGCTACTGCAGGGCCGTTAAAGGATGTTTTCAACAGACCCTTGGAAACAGGAGAGGTTTCTGAGGACTGGAGAATGGCCGATGTCGTACCTCTACACAAAAGTGGTGACAGGGCAGAAATGTCAAACTACAGGCCTGTGAGCCTTACCTCGGTGGCGGGAAAAGTAATGGAAGAGCTCCTGAAACAGCGAATAGGGCACTTTCTCAAAACCAGCGAGTTACAAGATCCGAGGCAACATAGTTTTACCGAGGGACGATCTTGCCAAACAAATCTGATTGAGTTCTTTGACTGGGTGACCAGAGAACTAGATCAAGGACATGCAATGGATAACATCTACCTGGATTTCAGCAAAGCCTTTGATACGGTCTCTCATAGGAGGCTTATCAATAAACTCAGCAGTTTGGGGATAGGTCCCAAGGTGGTAAACTGTATCAGAAATTGGTTGACTGACAGACGACAGAAGGTGATGGTAAATGGAGCTCACTTGGATGAAAGGAAGGTGATTAGCGGGGTGCCTCAGGGTTCGGTCCTGGGCCCAGCACCGTTCAATGTATTTGTGAGTGATATTGCTGAAAGACTGAATGGAAAGGTCTGTCTTTTTGCAGATGACACGAAAATTTGCAACAGAATGGACTCCCCCGAGGGAGTGCTTAACATGAGGAAAGATCTACAAAAGCTGGAAGAATGGTCTGATGCATGGCAATTAAGATTTAATGCGAAGAACTGCACTATCATGCACTTGGGTAGCAGAAATCCAAGGGAAATGTACGCAATAGGGGGCGAGAGGTTGGTGTGCACAGAGCAGGAGAAAGACCTCGTGTGATTATTTCTGTAGATCTCAAGGCGGCAAAACTGTGTGACAAGGCAGTGGCAAAAGCCAGGAGGATGTTGGGCTGCATTCGAAGAGGAATTACCAGCAAAAAGGAAGGGATACTAATGCCACTGTATAAGTCTCTGGTGAGGCCTCCCTTGGAATACTGTGTTCAGTTTTGGAGATCGTATCTTGCAAAGGATATAAAAAGAATGGAAACTCTTCAGAGGAAGGCGACCAAAATGATTTGGAGCCTGCGTCAGAAGCCTTATGAGAAGAGACTTAAAGACCTAAATATGTACACTTTGGAGGAGAGAAGGGATAGGGGAGATATGATTCAGACCTTTAAATACTTAAAGAGAAATAATGAACAAACAAACCTCTTCCAGAGACGGGGAAGCTGTAAAACTAGAGGGCATGACATGAAGCTGCAAGGTGGTAAAATGAAAGGCAATGTTAGGAAATACTTTTTCACTGAAAGGGTGGTGGATGCTTGGAATGCCCTCCCGATGGAGGTGGTGGGGGCAAACACAGTGACGGAATTCAAAGTGGCCTGGGATAGACACAGTGGATCACTTTACAGCAACAGGATAAAATCAAAATAAAACTGAACCACCTAATTTCTCAACAAATAAGGGTGTCCTACATGGAGCGATGGGGAGAGGAGCGCTGGATTCACCCCTAAACAAAGATATAGGGAGGGGTGAATCTGCTCCTGGTGGGTGCACCCCTAAACAAAGACATGGGAAAGGATGCACCTACTCCTGCCATCTTGCTGGGCAGACTAGATGGACCATGCTGGTCTTTATCTGCCGTCATTTATCGTGTTACTATGTTACTATGACAAAGCCCAAGTGTTGCAGAACCTAGATGGTGCGTGTGATGGCCTCCCTTTATGAGCCAGTCGTCCAGGTAGAGAAAAACTAAGACCCCCTGCAGCCAGAAGAAGGCAGCCACAACTGCCAGACATTTTGTGAAGACTCTTGGGGCAGAGGCTAGGCTGAAGGGGAGCACCCTGTATTGAAAGTTAATGCCCCCCATTACGAACTGCAGGTACTGCCTGTGGTTGGGGTGGATGAGGATGTGGGTATAAGCATCCTTGAGGTCTAAGGAGCATAGTCAGTCTCTCTGCTGGAGGTATGGCAAGAGCAGTTACTCACCTGTAACAGGTGTTCTCCAGGAGCAGGAGGAATCAGTCCTCACATATGGGTGTCATCGGCGCCGATGAAGCCCCAGCGGAGCATTTCCCCAGCTTTCCATGAAAGCCTTTGGGAATGCTGGCACGCATGTGCGGTTCCCTTCCCGCCTAAAGGTGCCATCTTACCTCAGTCAAATGACATAGCTAAGAACAGCACACAAAAATGTAAAAGAAACTATGTACAACTGCAACCCCAAGGGGAGGAGGGAGGGTTGTGAGGACTGATTCCTGCTGCTCCTGGAGAACACCTGTTACAGGTGAGTAACTACTCATTCTTCAGGACCAAGCAGGAAGTCAGTCCTCACATATGGGTGACTCCCTAGTTCTGGGCTACCAGGAACCCAGGCTGAACAAGAGAACTCCCTCTACTCACAGCAAAGAAAGGCTTTTCAAGGACACAACCTCCACCGGTTGCCCAACAGAGGGCAGGAGTTGCCTAAACCTCAAAGAGATTCCGGAGTACTGCTTGGCCAAAAGCACTGTCCCTACGGGACTCCCTCTCCAGACAGTAATGGGCCGCAAACATCTGGCTTGAAGACCAAGTTTCAGCCCTGCAGATGTCTACCAAGGGCACAGAGCGGAGATGAGCCACTGAGGCAGCCATTGCCCTGACATGATGGGCCGTGACCCTACCCTGCAAAGGAAGGTCAGCCGCTTTGTAAGCCCAGGTGATACAGTCAGCCACCCAGATGGACAAGGTACGCTTGGACACAGCCAACCCCAACTTATTGGGGTCAAAGGAGACAAAGAGCTGAGTAGCCCTTCTATGTCCCTGCGTACGGTCAAGGTAGAAGGATAAGGCCCTCCTACAGTCCAGGGTATGCAGCACTGCTTCAGCCTGGCTAGCATGATGCCTAGGGAAAAATGTTGGAAGAACCACCTCCTGGTTGAGGTAGAAAGAGGAGACAACCTTGGGGAGAAACTTTGGATGAGTCCTAAGGACTACCCTGTTCCTATAAATCCTGATGTAAGGTCTATCACAGACCAGGGCCTGAAGCTCACTCACTCGCCTAGCCGAGGTGAGGGCTATCAGGAAGAGAGTCTTCCAGGAAAGGAAGCGTAGAGGGCAAGTAGCCATCGGCTCAAAGGGTGGGCGAGTCAGTTGCTGCAAGACCACATTCAGCTCCCACTCAGGAGCAGGAGGACGGATGGGAGGCTTGAGCAAAAGCAAGCCCCTGAGAAAGCGGGACACCAAGGGGTGACCAGACAGAGAATGTCCCTCCACCAGTGAGTGGTGAGCTGCTAGAGCTGAGAGGTGGACCCGAACAGAATTGGACTTAAGTCCCTGATTTGATAAGTGCAGTAAGTACTGAAGCACTACTGGCACAGTACAGGAGAAAGGATCCTCTGTACGTAGCTGACACCACACAGAAAACCTCTTCCATTTGAGAGCATAGGTTTTCCTAGTGGACTGTTTACTAGAGGCTAGGACAACCTCCTCAACTTCCTGAGGTAGGCCCCAGGGAGCCAAAACTACCCTTGCAGCCTCCAGGCCATCAAATTGAGAGCTTTGAGATTGGGGTGCAGAAGGGAACCCTGCTCCTGTGAGAGAAGGTCGGGTTGTAACCCCAGAGGTAGTGGGGAATCCACTGCCAGCTGAAGCAGAAGTGGAAACCAAGGCTGCCTCGGCCACCTGGGTGCTACCAGCAGGACCGAGGCCTTGTCCTGAAGAGTCTTGAAAAGAGTTCAGGCCACCAAGGGCGTGGGAGGAAACGCATACAGGAGGCCCTGAGACCAGGACATCAGAAAAGCATCTGGTGCTATCCTCAAAGGATGCGGCAGCCTGGAGCAGAACATGGGCAGTTGCTTGTTCAGCGGACTGGCAAAGAGATCTATCCAAGGGAGACCCCACTTCAGCAAGATCTTCTGAACGACCAAGGGATGCAGCTGCCACTCGTGGGGCTGCAGAATTCTGCTCAACCGGTCGGCCAGGTAGTTCTCCTGGCCTGGAAGGTACACCGCCTTGAGAAGCATGTTGTGCTTTAGGGCAAAGGAACAAAGGTCTTGAGTCTCCCGACAAAGGAGCTTTGAACCAATCCCGCCCTGTTTGATCACATAAAACATGGCTACCTGATTGTCTGTTTGAATCAAGACTGAACGGTGAGCTAGGGCCGGAGAAAAAGCCTTGAGAGCTAAGCGGATAGCTCATAGTTCTAGGAGATTGATCTGTTGGGCTGCCTCCCAGGGAGACCAGAGGCCTTGAGTGCACTTGTCCAGACAATGAGCACCCCAGCCCTGCAGAGAGGCGTCGGTGGTGAGGACCACCGAGTATTCTGGCATTTGGAAGGGCATCCCCTTCAGCAGATTGGGTGGATGTAGCCACCAGCTGAGGGAGGCCAAAAAGGGTCTGGACACCCTTATCCTGTCTCGTAGGCAGCCTGTGGCCTGAGACCACTGAGTCTGAAGGCACCACTGTGCAGGCCTGATATGGAGCCAGGCATTGGGAGTCACATGCACTGTCGAAGCCATGTGGCCCAGAAGTCTGAGACAGAGTCTGGCGGAGACCAGGGACCTGTTTAGAAACTGTTTGGCCACGTCCATCAGTCTTTGAGCCCTGTCTTCTGGCAAGAATGCCTTTGCCAGTTGAGAATCCAACCTTGCCCCTATGAACTCCAAGTTCTGGGAGGGGAGCAAAGTGGACTTTGCGAAGTTTATGACAAAGCCCATGTTTTGAAGCAGAGCAATGGTTCTGAGGGTGGCTTGTCTGGCCTCCAGGGACGTCTGACCCCTGATGAGCCAGTCGTCCAGATAGGGAAAGACAAAAGATGACTTGATTTCTCAGGTAGGCCGCAACCACTGCCAGGCACTTGGTAAAGACCCTGGGAGCGGAGGTTAGGCCAAAAGGTAGCACCCTGTACTGATAATGGTTTCCTCCCACAATGAACCTGAGGTACTTTGTGGTCTGGATGAATGAGGATGTGAGTGTACGCATCCTTTAGATCTAAGGAGCATAGCCAATCTCCCTGCTGGAGGTAGGGCAGAAGTGTTCCAAGAGTAAGCATCTTGAACTTTTCTTTCTCTAGGAACTTGCTGAGGTTCCTGAGGTCCAGAATGGGTAGAAGGCCACCGGTCCTTTTGGGTACCAGGAAATACCTGGAGTAGAATCTGTGACTTTGCAAGTGGGGAGGCACAGGCTCCACCGCCCTGTCCACCAACAGACCTTGGAGCTCTCGAAGGAGAAGGTCTGTGTGCAGGGGAGGCCTTAAGGGCTCCCCTGGGAAGTAAGGAGAAGGCAGTTGATGAAAATGCAGGGCATAGTCCTTTTGGACTATGTCCAGCACCCAACTGTCGGTGGTAATGAGAGGCCACTGGTGGGCAAAAAGTACAAGGTGACCACCTGTGCAGGGCTGGGAAAGCAGGGACGGAGTGGCTACGCTCAAGGAGTCAAAAACCCCTACCCTGTTGAGTGGAAGCAGGGGCAGAAGGCTTGGGGGTCCTCTGCCTATGGGGCCCATTACCCTGGCCCTTGGCTTGCTGACCCTGGGGGGCAGCTTGGGCAGCCGGATACTGAGGGTACTGTTTGTAGGCAGTGCCCTTCCTCGGGTAAAAGGACTTTTTACTCGAGCCCTTCTTTTTATGTGAAGGGGCAGAGGTCTTCCTCGACAGCCTTGTCCGGGTAAGGTGCTCGGTCTCGAGCTGAGCGGCCTTCTCGGTCACAGGTTTGCCAAAAAGGTTCTCACCTCGGCAGGGGACATCGACCAACTTGTCCTGAACCCATGGCTCGAGGTCCGATGACTGCAGCCACACCTGGCGTCGAGCCGCGATGCCGGCAGCCGCAACTCGGGCCGAAGCCTTGAATCCATCGTAGGCGGTGCGGGAAATGAACTTTGAGCATTCCCGAATCCCCGAGGACAAGGTCTTAAATCTCTACAAGGGTTCCCCGGAGAGACCAGCAGAGAATCCGGCCAATTCCTGCAAGTACATGCCCATGTACAGCTGGTAAGACTGGACACGGCAAGCAAGCATAGACCCCTGGAAGCACTTTCTACCGACGCCATCGAGGTTGCGGGCCTCCCTGCCGGGGGGCACCGTGATGTGCATCTTCTGGCTCTTCAGACAATGCATGGACGATTCCACAACCATGGAATGGTGTGGTAGCTGTGCTTTCTGGAAACCAGGGCTTTTGCGGAGTCGATAGATGGAATCGACTCGCTTGCTCAGAACCGGCGCCGAGGCCGGTGCCTCCCACATCCGGAAGAGGAGCCGTTCCAGTATCGGAGGAACCGGGACAGTAAAGGCCTCCTTTGGAGGAGAGTCGTACTGTAGAGCACTGAGCTCCTCGGCTCGAGGCTCTTCCTCGGGATGGGCAGGGATAGCCAAGGTAGCGGCCATATCCTGGACGAATTCCGAAAACCTAGTGTCCTCCGGAGGGGATCTACTCCGGGGATCAGACTGCGGTGAGTCCGACGGGACGCACCGAGTCTTAAAAGTATCAGGAGACTCCTCATCCTCCGTCTCCCAGGCGGACTCATCCAAGGAGGAGTCAGGGTCCGACCCCTCGGGGCCCCGAGGCACCCGCCCCGACGCTGGGGGCACCGGCGTCGACACCCTCGGTCCCGAACGGGAGGTTGTGGGAGACCTCGACCGAGGACGACTTCGAGCCACGAGGGTCTCGAGTATCGGCTAGGTCTCCGGGGTTGACTTCGAAGTCGACATCCCGGTGGTCGGGGCAGATGCACCAGACAGGCTGGCCATCAGTGCCCGCTGCTGCTCCATGAAGGAAGACAGTCTGCACTCCAAGGCTGTCATCCTGAGACTCAGCTCGGGAGACGCAGCAGCCACCGACTCGGGCCCCGGCGGCGCTGGGCCCGACGTCGACTCTCTGGGAGGAGAGTCCACGAGGACTACGGGGCTTACGTGTCCAGCAGACTCCGGCACCACGCGAGGAACTTTGGTAGGCTTCTCTTAGTCCACGGCCCGGGAGAGCGGTCGGGGGTCTTAGACCTGGCCCTCGCGGGACCAGGGACATCCTCCGACGCCGCCCTCGCGAGCCGCTTCTTCCTCTTGCATTCCCGGTCGGGGACCCCCTGTCCGAGGAGCTTCGACGGCGCTCGGGATCGGAATCCCGAGATGTCGAGGCCTCAGACGAGGTCCGGGCCCGGCTGGAGGCAGAATCCGAGAAAAACCTTTCCTTCTGATGCTGTCGACTCTTGAGTGCCTTGGAAAACATCTTCCCACATGGCACACACGACTTGGGGTCGTGGTCAGGGCCGAGGCACCGAAGGCAGCAGTCGTGTGTGTCGGTGAGAGACATACGTTTCTTACACCGATCACACTTTTTGAAACCACTAGAAGCCATCGGGGAAAAAAGAGCCCCTGCGAGGTCAAAAGACCGGCCTTCCAGGGAAAAAATGAAAAAAGGGCGCGAACGTCAGCCACAAAGGGCAAAAACCGAAAAAGAAATAAGCGGGCTCGATACCGGTGTACCGAACCCGGCGGGAGGGGAACCGGCATCGAACCGGAGAAAAATAGCGAAAAATCGCCGAAGGCTTCCCTACCAGGAGGCACCGCGGAGTGCATCTTCTGACTCTTCAGACGATGCATGGCTGATTCCACAACCATGGAATGGTGTGGTAGCTGTGCTTTCTGGAAGCCAGGACTCTTCCGGAGCCGACAGATGGAATCGACTCGCTTGCTCAAAGCCGGCGCCTCCCACATCCGGAGGAACCGGGACAGTAAAGGCCTCCTTCGGAGGAGAGTCATACTTCAGAGCATCGAGCTCCTCGGCTCGAGGCTCTTCCTCGGGGTCAGCCGGGATAGCCAGGGCAGCGGCCATATCCCGGATAAACTCCGAGAACCTAGTATACTCCAGAGGGGATCTACTCCGGGGCTCAGACTCAGGTGAGTCCGAAGGGACACACCGAGTCTTGAAGGTGTCAGGAGACTCCTCGTCCTCGGTCTCCCAAGCAGACTCGTCCGATGTCGAGTCAAGGTCCGACCCCGCGGGGCCTCTGGGCACCCGCCCCGACGCCTCGGTCCCGAACGGGAGGTCGAGGGAGACCTCGACCGAGGACGACCTCGAGCCGCAAAGGACTCAAGTATCGGCTCGGTCTCCCGGGTCGACTTCGAAGTCGATGTCCCGGTGGTCGGGGCAGATGCGCCAGACAGGCTGGCCATCAGCGCCCGCTGCTGATCCATGAAGGCAGACATTCTGCTCTCCAAGGCTGTCAACCTGAGACTCAGCTCGGGTGACGCAGCAGCCCCCGACTTGGGCCCCGGCGGCGCCGGGCCTGACGTCGGTACTCGGTGAGGCGAGTCCACGAGGACAACAGGACTTACGTGTCCAGCAGACTCCAGCTCCATGCGAGGAACTTTAGTTGGCTTCTCCTGGTCCACGGGCCCGGGACGACGGTCGGGGGTCTGAGACCTGGCCCTCGAGGGCTCAGGGACCTCCTCCGACACCGTCCTCACGAGCCGCTTCTTCCTCTTACATTCCCGGTCGGGGGACCCCCTGTCCGAGGAGCTCCCACGCCTCTTGGGATCGGAATCCCGAGGTGTCGAGGCCTCAAACGAGGTCCGGGCCCGGGCAGAGGCCGAGTCCGAGAAAAGCCTTTCACTTTGTTGCTGACGACTTCGGAGGGCCTTGGAAGACATTTTTCCACATGGCCCGCACGTTTTAGAATCGTGGTCCGGGCCAAGGCACCGAAGGCAGCAGTCGTGTGTGTCGGTGAGAGACATAATCTTCTTACACCGATCACACTTTTTGAAACCACTGGAAGCCATTGGGGAGAAAAGGGTCCCCGCGAGGTCAAAGGACCGGCCTTCCAGGGAAAAAGAAAATATTTTGGCGCGAGCGCCGAGCCACTAAGGGCAAAAAACGAAAAGGGTAAGAAAGGGATTCGATACCGGTGTACCGAACCCGGCAGGAGGGGAACCGACGTCGAATCCGAAGGAAAAAAGCGAAATAACGCCAAGAAAAAACTTCTCTTATCCGGGAAAAAAAGGACACACGTCCGATGGGCTTCACGGAAAAAAAGAGACTGAGGTAAGATGGCACCTTTAGGCGGGAAGGGAACCGCACATGCCTGCCAGCATTCCCAAAGGCTTTCATGGAAAGCTGGGGAAATGCTCTGCTGGGGCTTCATCGGCGTCGATGACACCCATAAGTGAGGACTGACTTCCTGCTTGGTCCTGGAGAAAATCACACACGTCCGATGGGCTTCTCGGAAAAAAAGAGACTGAGGTAAGATGGCACCTTTAGGCGGGAAGGGAACCGCGCATGCGTGCCAGCATTCCCAAAGGCTTTCATGGAAAACTGGGGAAATGCTCCGCTGGAGCTTCATCGGCGCAGATGACACCCATATGTGAGGACTGACTTCCTGCTTGGTCCTGGAGAAACAATGTTCCAAGGGACAGCATCTTGAACTTCTCCCTCACCAGGAATTTGTTGAGATTGCGCAGGTTGAGGATGGGCCTTAGGCCCCGTCCTCTTTAGCACAAGAAAGTATCTGGAGCAAACAACTTGCCCTTGAGGTGGTGGGAGACCGGTTCCACAGTTTTGTCCTCGAGAAGACCTGCCAACTCCTTCAGGTCCCGGTGGATGGGAGAGCTGAGCGGCTCCCCCGGGAAATAAGGGGGAGGTGTCTGAGTCAGGTGGGAGGTGGTAACCCTCCCTGACTACTCTTAGTGCCCAAAATTGGTGATGGTGGTCACCCACCTCTAGGCATAGAGGGCCAGACGTCCCCCTGTAGGCTGCTGATGTCCTTGGGGTAGAGAGGCTATGCTCACGGAATCAAAAATTCGCCCCGGGCTGGGCTGGAGCTGGTGACTGGGGTTTGGAACCTTCTGCTTACGCGTGCCATGCCCATATCCCTTGGTCTGTTGACCCTGTTGGAGAGCTGGGGAGACCTGATAAGGTAGGTAGTTTCTGTAAGAAGCTCCCTTTCTTGGGTAGAAGGGCTTTTTACCCAAGCTCTTCCATTGGAGAGGGGCAGCGGTCTCTTTAGAGAGCCTGGTCCTCGTCATGAACTCTGTCTCCAGCTCGGCAGCCTTGTCAGTCATGGGCTTGCCAAAGAGATTCTGTCCTAAGCAGTGGACATCAACCAATTTGTCCTGAATCCACTGCTCGAAGTCAGACAACTGTAGCCAAGCTTGGCGGCGTGCACCGATGCCAGCCGTCACTACTCAAGCCGCCAACTCAAACCAGTCATAAGCCCCCTGAGACATGAACTTGGAGCATTCACGGACTGCTTTGGCCAGGTTCTTAAACCTCTGCAAAGGTTCCTCGGAGAGACCAGCCGAGAATCCGGCGAGTTCCTTTGCCAGGTCTCTCAGGAACATGCCCATGTACAGCTGGTAGGCCTGGATGCAGCCGATAAGCATTAAGCCCTGGTAGCACTTTCTGCCAAGGGCGTCCAGGGTGCGGGCCTCCTACCGGAAGGCACCAAGGAGTACATCTCCTGGCTCTTCAGCAGTCACATGACCGACTCCACCACCATGGAGTTATGCGGCAGCTGTGACTTTTGGAAGCTTGGGCTCCGGCAGATTCGATACAAAGAGTCAAGCCGCTTGCTCACCACTGGCTTCGAGGCCAGTGTCTCCCACATTCGGAGCATCAGCCCTTCCAGGATGGGAGGGGATCGGCACCGTGAGTGATTCCTGCGGAGGACCTCGCATTGGGCGATTTCCAATTCATCTGCCCACGGGTCCTCTTCCGACTCGGTCGGGAACGCCAGGGCCTTAGACGTCATTGACACAGTCAAGGAAATCCATTATCCTCGGGCAGGGACTGCAGTCGCGGCTCCGAGACTGGAAAGTCAAATGGGATGTCATGGTGGTGACTGGTCTCAGGAGACTACTCATCCTCTGTCTCCCACTCAGAATAGTCTGTCGAGGATTCATAGGAGGGCTGCTCCGCGGGCCTGGGGGCCCCCAAAGCCCTGCGGTCGGTGCCAGACAAACTTGCCGGGGATGACCGTAGTCCTGTTGAGCGGGACTCGGATCGTGACCTCTGCCGAGGATCAACTCAAAGACTAAGGACATCGAGGACTGGTTGGCCTCCAGGGATGTCTTGGATGTCGAGAGCCCGGTGGTTGGAGCAGATGAACTGGTTGCTCCAGACAACAGCGCCCGCTGCTGGTCCATGAAGGCAGACAAACTGTGCCCCAGGGCCGCCATTCTGGACTCCAGACCAGAAGGCTCTGCGGCCTTCGGCGCAGACACCGAGGGACTCGGGCCTAATGCTGCCTCCCCCGAAGGGGAATCCTCAACGAGGATAGTGTCTGGGGACCAAGGCCGGTCCGCAGTCAGATTCTTCCGGGGGACCTTCGCTGGCTGTTCCTTCTCAGACGCTTCAGACAAACGTCTTGGACTGCAGGACCGGGTCTGGGGAGCACCTGACTGTCGGAACAGTCCAAGGACGCCGCCTTCAAAGGTTTCTTTTTTTACAGGGTTCCCTCGAGGGAGACCCCTTTTCTGAGAACCCACAATGAGGCTCAGGTTCGGAGGGCTCCGCTCAGAGGCACTGGGGACTCGGAGAATAACTTATCATGCTGCTACTGGTGGCTCGAGGGCCTTACTGGACATCCTCTTGCAGAGACCGCAGGTTGCCGGATCATGATCTAGCCTGAGGCAGCGGAGACAGCAGTCGTGTGTGTCAGTCAGAGATATAATTTTGGAGCACCGATCACACTTCTTAAAACCACTGGTAGCCATGGGGGAAAAAAGTACCCCTTTGAAGCCAAAGACTCTGGGCTGCCAGCGAAAGAAAAGAGGTGCGAAGATGCCAGGAAAGAGAAGAATGAAAACTACAAAAAAAATAGACCAAACTCGATGACGAGGCAATGAGGTCGGTAGGCGTGAAGAGTACCAGTGCGATACCGGAGGAGAGTATGAAACTTGGAGAGAAATGTTAACTTTTTCCGGGGACAAGCCAGACGGACATATGAAGGGCTCCGCAGAAAAAAAGGAGACTGAGCAAGATGGCACCCTTGGGCGGGAAGGGGACTATGCATGGGTGGTGGCATCTCCCAAAGGCTTTCTTTTAAAGCTCGGGGGATGCTTCCATGGGGGCTCCGTCAGTGCCAACGTCACGCATATGAGGGGACTGACTTCCTGCTTGTTCCCGGAGAAAAAATATTTTCTCTTATTAGTCTTCAATGGGTTACACTGTAGCTTCACTGCATGTCCCCTAGTCTTTCTATATTTTGATGGCATAAATAATCTACGTTTACCCGTTCCACTCCATTAATTCATAGACTTATCATTACTCCCATCAGCCATCTCTTTTCCAGGTTTAAGAGCCCTAACCTTTTTAGCCTCTCCTCATAGGGGTATCCTCCCATCCCCTTTACCATTTTGGTAGTTCTTCTCTGTACTTTTCTAATTCCGCTATATCCTTTTTAGGATAAGGTGACAGGAATTGCAGAGAATATTCAAGGTGCAGTCGTACCATGGAACAATACAGAGGCATTATAATATCCTTGGTTTTATTAGATTCCTTTCCTTATGATTCCTAAGCATTCTATTTACTTTCATGGCCGCCGCTGCATACTGGGCAGAGGGTTTCAACGTATTATCCACGATGACGCCTAAATCGTTTTCCTGGGTGGTGGTTCCTAATGTGGAACCTTGCATCATGAGGAGTGGAGGAGTAGGCTAGTGGTTGGGGCAAGGTACTTCAGGCCAGAAGGTCGGGGGTTCAAATCCCACTAGAGGACAGCAACCTTGGGCCGGAAGGACTGGGGTTTCTAGTCCCACAGGTGCTCCTTGTGGTCTTGGGCAAGACACTTAACCCTCCATAGCCCATGTTCCCTGTAAAATAGTTATCTCCAAGTTATAATACCCTGTTCAATGTAATTTCAGTTTGTTCAATGTAAACCGCACTGATGCAGAATAGCGCGGTATATAAGAGAATTAAATTAAAAAAAAAAAAAATGTAACCATAATTTGGGTTGTTCTTTCCTATGTGCATAACTGTGCACTTGCCCACATTAAATTTCATCTGCCATTTGAACATCCAGTCTTCCAATTTATCAAGGTCCTCTTGCAATTTTTCACAATCCTTTAGGGTTTTTTTTTTAACAACTTTGAATAATTTTCTGTCATATGCAAATTTGATTACCTCACTCATTATTCCTATTTCGAGGTCATTTACGAATATGTTAAAAAGCAGCAGACCCAGCAAAGACCCCTGGGGCACTCCAATATTCACCTTTCTCCTCTGGGAAAATTGGCCGTTTATCCATACCCTCTGTTTTCTTTATTTTAACCAGTCCCTGATCCACAGTAGTACACTGCCTCCTATCCCATGACTTTTTAATTTTACCAAGAGTCTCTGATGAAGGACCTTGTCAAAAGCTTTCTGAAAATCCATATATACTATAATCAGACTCACCTTTGTCTACCTATTTATTCACACCTTCAAAAAAACAATAGATTAGTAAGACAAGACCTTCCTTGGCTAAAGCCATGTTGGCTGACTCACATTAAGCCTATCGACATATTCAGTAATTTTGTTCTTTATAATGCTTTTTACCATTTTTCCTGGTATTGACAGGCTCACTGGTCTGTAGTTTCCCAGATCACCCCTGGAACCCTTAAAAATTAGCGTTACACTGGCCATCCTCCAATCTTCAGGTATTATAGATAATTTTAATGATAGTTCACAGGTTACTAATCATAGATTTGCAATCTCATATTTCAGATCTTTCAACACCTTGGATGTATACCATCTGGTCCAGGTGATTTTGCTACTCTTCAGTTTTTCAAATATATCCTCCCGTTTTATCGATATTTCTTTCAATTCTTCTGCAGTATCACCTTTAAATACCATTTCAGTCATGGGTAACATCCCTACACCTTCCTCAGTAAAGACTGAAGCAAAGAATTCATTCAGTCTCTCCGCTATGGTCTTGTCCCCTCTTAATGCCCATTTTAAGGAGGGAGGAGTGGCCTATTGGTTGGGGCAAGTTACCTCAGGCCAGAAGGTCGGGGGTTCAAATCCTGCTAGAGGACAGCAACTTTGGGCCGGAAGGACTGGGGTTTCTAGTCCCACAAGTGCTCCTTGTGGTCTTGGGCAAGTCACTTAACCCTCCATTGCCCATGTTCCCTGTAAAATAGTTATCTCTAAGTTATAATAACCTGTTCAATGTAATTTCAGTTTGTTCAATGTAAACCACCTTGATATCATTAAAGGCGGTATATAAGAAATGTTAAATAAATAAATTTTACCCCTCTATCATCTAATGGTCCAACCGACTCTCTCACAGTTTTTTTGCTACGAATGTACTTAAAAGTTTTTATTATGTGTTTTTGTTTCCCCAACAAGTTTTTTTCAAATTCTTTCTTTGCCTGCCTTATCAATGCCTTGCATCTAACTTGCCAGTGCTTATGATGTTTCCAGTTTTCCTCATTTGGCTCCGTTTTCCATTTCCTGAAAGATGCATTTTTTGGCAACAGCCGCCTCTCTAATCTCACCTTTAAACATGCTGGTAGTTTTTTGGACTTCCTTCCACTTTTCTTAAAGCATGGAATCCAGCTGGTCTGGGCTTCCAAGATAGTATTTTTAAACACCACCCATGATTGATGTTAATAGTTAACCTTTGCAACTGCTCCTTTTAGTTTTTTCTTAACTATTTTCGTCATTTAATCAAAGTCTCCCTTTTGAAAGTTAAAAGTAGTACTGTGCTGTCCTTCCTCCATTATTAAAATCAAACGCAATCATGCTATAATCACTATTGCCAAGTAGCTCCAACACCCTTATCTCTTGCACCTGATCTTGTGTTCCACTAAGGACCTGGTCCAAAATGGCTTCACCTCTTGTAGGTTCATGTGCCAGCTGCTCCAAGAAGCAGTCATTTATTTAATCTAGGAACGTTATCTCCCTAACATGTCCTGCCGTGATACTGACCCAATCAATACCGGGGTAATTGAAATCACCCATTATTATTACTGTACTGTAACTTGTTAGCTTCCCTGATTTCTTTGAGCATTTTATCATCCATTTGTTCATTGTGGTCAGGCGGTCGATAGTACACCCTGCCATTGCCTTCCCCTTTTTACTTGGAATTTCAATCCACAGTGATTCTACAGTGTATTTTGTTTCCTGCAAAACTTTAATCCTGTGTGACTCAATGCCCTCTCTAACAGAGAGATCAAATTGGTGGAGGGGTTGTGCTCTATCATTGCGATGTAGTTTGCATCCAAGTATCACAGTGTCCCACTGGTTGTCCTCCGTCCACCTTCCACGGGAAGGGTCAGTGGCCTTTGTTTGGGCAGCTTGGCCCTGGTCATGACTCCAGCTCAGCGGCCTTGTCCATCATGGGCTTGCCAAACAGGTTCTCTCCCCAGCAAGGGACATCGACCAACTTGTCCTGCACCTATTGCTCCAAGTTGGAAAACTGTAGCCAGACCTGGCAATGGGCACTAATGCCCACAGCGGCTACTCTAAATGCCGACTCAAAGCAGTCATAGGATGCTCGAGTCATAAATCTGGAACACTCCAACTGTGGAGGTTAGGGGATCTGGAACCGCTGGAGAGGCTCCTCGGAGAGACCAGTTGGAGAACCCGGCTAGTTCCCTCGGCATATCCTGCAAGTACATGCCCATGTACTGCTGGATAGGCCTGGATTCAGCTGATGAGCATTGAGCCCTGGAAGCACTTCCCGCCCAGGGCATCTATGGCATGGGCCTCCCTGCCCGGGGTACTGAGGAGTGCGTCTTCTGGCTCTTCAGCCAATGCATGGCTGACTTCACCACCATGGAGTTGTGAGGCAGTTGAGCTTGTTGGAAGCCAGGGCTCCAGCAGACTCAGTACATCAAGTTCAGCTGCCTGCTGACAATGGCACTGAGGCTGAGGACTCCCACATATGGAAGAACATCCCCCAGGATTGGGGGAATGAGCACCGTGAGTGCCTCCTTAGGGAGAGGCCTTGTACTGGAGGATCTCGGTGCTCCTCCTCAGACTCAGCAGTGAAGGCAAGGTCTTCGGGTGGGGCCGTCACCGGGCCTCGGGAGGAGAAGGGTCCAAATGAACATCCTGGTGAAGACAAGTGTTAGGGGAATCGTCATCCTCTGTCTCGTGCCCCAGCCCCAACAGCTCAGGGTCCCTTATGCCCCCTGTCTCCAAGCGGGACTGGGACCAGTGCCGAGGGGTATTTTGAGGCTGGTGGTGCTCAAGGATTACCTCCACCTTTGGGGAAGCCCTCACTGGGGAGGGAACGGTGGTCAGGAGTGACAACCCGGAGGAACCGGGCATCAGAGCCCACTGTTGGGCCATGAAGGCAGACAAGCTGTGTTCCAAGGCCGCCATCTTGGCCTCAAAGCCAGAAGGCTCCGCAGTCACTGGCATGGGCACACAGGACCTCGGACCTGGTGCTGGTACCATCAAGGGGGGGTCCTCAATGAGGATGGCCTCAGAGGACAGATCCCCGGACGCTGATGGTGTCTTTTCCCACTGGGGAAGCTTTGAGGGCTGCTCCCAGCCATCGCCCTCACATTGAGAGCTCTGAGGCTAGTGGCCATGGAGTCATAAAAAACAAAGAGCTAAGAAGCTCGGCGGTGTTCCTGGTTGCACCTGAGAAAAAAAGGTGAGCGCCTGCTTACAGTCCAATGTGTGGAGAACTGCCTCCAACCTGCTGGTGTGAGGCTTGTGATAAGGAAGCTTATCATAGCTCAGGAAGGAGCTATAGAAAAGGTGAAGTGACTCTGAACAAGCAACCTGTCAGTTCTGGTAGAAATAAGAAAACAGAATTTTCCCATAAAAGACTACCAGTCCCAGAATGCACCAGGTTTCCAACAGCCATTAGAGGAGCTGAAGTGGGGAAACGTGTGTTCAATCAGGAGGGCTATGAGGTAATCCTTAAGCACTCATCTCAAAGGGCAGGGCCTGATTCAGCACAGCTGCGCTGTGTTAGGGAGAAGCACTCATCTAAGCAGAATAAAGGTAGAGTTTATTCTACAGAGAATTATCCTTATCCTGAGGATCATCATCATCTTCATGATCAGCTTGGATATCCTCAGTTTCATCTGAAGGATCATCAGAAGCAGAAGCCAAACCGGACGGACAGAGGGGGAAAGAAACCCTTTGGAAGAAAGAGGAGAAAAGCCTTTGAGAGGTCTAGAAGAGTCCAGAGCAGTACGTATACTGGGAGGCATTCCAAGGGCCAGCCTACACCATTGGACTGGGGAAAGCCAGAGGAATGGTGCTGCAGAGCTAGGAATTTCCAGACGGTACCTGTGAGGGAGACAGCTGCACGTGGAAGGGACCCTAAGACCCGTGCCAGAAGGTATGTGAAGAGAGATCCAGTGTCCAGGGATCTGGATTGGAAGGCTGGACATAAGAACTGGACTACATATTGGCCAGGCTATATAGAGAGGAACTCTAACAGCAATGGAAGCTCAGGTATGAACACTGATCTATGCCCTAGCTATAACCTTGAAAGACAGCAGGGAAACAAGTATTCTCCTGAAAGTGCTCCATTGGGAGATTCATCTGTGCCAATCCATGATTTTGAACCCATGCTTGTTGAAGAAGAGGGGGTGATAGCAGATGAAGAATCTGTTTACATGGACTGCTCTCTGTCTAAACTCCTTTGGTGATTTTCTGTTATAAAGTACAGCAACCATCACAAAGAAATACAAACTTGTTCTTTAATCTACTCAGAAAAGCTCCTGTGTAGGATTTCTAGCCACGCAGTAGAAAGCAAACCAGCTAAGGGGTTTCAGCTGGATAACTGCTAGCAATTGAGCCTTACCTAATTGCTTGTGAGCTCTGTGAGAATCACTTCTGAATCTATGTGGGAAGATATAAGAAGTTTACCTGAAAAGAACAGTTTTTTTCCTTTCTTTGTGGCTTTTGGTTTGTTGTTTGATATATGCTAAGAAAACATTAGCTAATGCCTACAGAAAAGACCAGTTTGTTGCCAACCAGGTCTTATTTCTTTTGCTTTGATTGCCTGACAAGTTTAAATGTTGTTTCCTGATTTTGTTTTTTTCAAGTTTAACACTGAAAGCAATTAACCTGATTTATGTGCTACCAAGCATATCTGTGTTGGGAGAAATAACCCCATAAATAAATATCTTATTGGCTTTACCCAAAAGCACAACTAATTATTGTGAACAGCTGTGTCTGGTGTGAATGAACTGCATTGCCCACAATCCCTTGCAAATCATATAGATATATGCACTTGCCAAGACTGTGAAGATTCTCACCCAGGCAGCCGTCTGACAGGCTGCAGGAAGGTAGTGGGGAGCACAACTGCTGGTTGAGGTGGAATGGAGACACCACCTTGGGTAGAAACTTGGGGTGCGTGGAAAGCATGACCTTGTTCTTGTAGAACCTAGTGTATGGTGGCACTGCCACCAATGCCTGAAGCTCCATATGGATTGACACTGCGGGCAGAGGTGAGTGCCATGAGAAACACCATCTTCCAGAAGAGATATTTCAGCTGGTAGGTGCCGAGAAGCTCAAAGGGTGGCATGGTGAGCATGACATTAAGGTCCCACTCCAACGCTGGCAGGCGGCTTCGACAGGAGTAGCTCCCTCGGGAAGCGAGACATGAGGGGTTCAGAAGAGAGGTGTTTGCCATCAATGAGATGGTGGTGAGCCACAAAAGTGCTAAGGTGCACTCTTATGGAGTTGGACTTTAGCCCTGCCATAGCCAGGTGAAGTAGGTACTGCGGCAACAGCTAGGCTGAGCAGAAAAGGTTGACCTGACGCTCCGCGCACCAGACCGTGAACCTCCGCTACTTGAAGACGTACGCCCGGCAGGTGGAGGTTTTGTGGGAAACGAGGAGGACCTCCTCCACTTCAATAGAGAGATTGAAAAGGGACAAGGCTACCCTTTCAGCAGCCAGGCCGTGAGTGTCAGAGACCCCAGGCTGGGTGCAGGAAAGGGCCCTCTTCCTGCATCAGTATGGTTGGACTGCACTCCAAGGGAACTGGGGGCGATATGGCCAGGCAGAGGAACAAGAAAAACCACGGCTACCTGGCCCAACATGGGGCCACCAGGATCACTGTCACACTGAACCTTGAACAAGGTCTTGATGATCAGTGGTATGCATGGGAAGGCGTAAAGGAGGCCCTCTGCCCACAAGATCAAAAATGCATCCGCCGCTACCCAGGAGGAGTGCAGCTGCCGGGAACAGAAGCGGGGCAATTGTGCATTGGCCGGACTGGCAAATAGGTCTGGCCTCGGGAGCCCCAGCGCTGGAAGAGCTGGCTAGTCACCCTGGGATCCAGCCTCCACTCGTGCAGCTGGAGGACCCAGCTGAGAAGGTCCACCAAGGTGTTGTCCTGGCCCGGGAGGTAAACTGCCCGCAGGAAAATCCCGTCGCTGCTGGCATACAAGCAGAGGCTCACAGGTTCCTGGCAGAGCATGGCCAAACACAATCCCCCCCTGCTTGTTTATGCAGAACATTGCCACCTGGTTGTCAGTCTGAACCAGCATCACTTGGTGCTGCAGGCAGTGGCAAAATGCTCAGAAGGCTAAGGCTACGGCTCAGAGCTCCAGGAGGTTGATTTGCTGGAGACTCTCTGTTGGTGCACTCCACCCCAGCTTGGAGACATCCGTAGTGAGGGCCCTTTAGGGTGCGGGGGGCTGGAAGGGAATCCCAGCCAGGAGACACTGGGGGTTTTGCCACTAGTCGAGAGAGAGAGCCAGGGGATGGGTGATGAGCACTCAATTCCACAAGCGTCCTGTGGCCTGGGAACACTGCAACAGAGTGGACTCCCCCAAGGGAGTGCTGAACATGAGGAGGGATCTGCAAAAGCTGGAGGAATGGTCTGATGCTTGGCAATTGAGATTTAATGCGAAGAAGTGCAGTGTCATGCACTTGGGTAGCAGAAATCCAAAGGAAATGTACACAATAGGGGGCGAGAGGTTGGTGTGCACGGAGCAGGAGAAAGACGTCTGTGTAATTATTTCTGTAGATCTCAAGTTGGCAAAACAGTGCGACAAGGCGGTGGCAAAAGCCAGGAGGATGTTGGGCTGCATTCGAAGAGGAATTATCAGCAGAAAGGAAGGGGTACTAGTGCCACTGTATAAGTCTCTGATGAGGCCTCACTTGGAATACTGTTCAGTTTTGGAGACCGTATCTTGCAATGGATGTAAAAAGAATGGAAGCTGTTCAGAGGAAGGCAACAAATGATTTGGAGCCTGCATCAGAAGCCTTATGAGGAGAGACCTGAAGACCTAAATATGTACACTTTGGAGGAGAGGAGGGATAGGGGAGATATGATTCAGACCTTTAAATACTTAAAGAGAAATAATGAACAAACAAACCTCTTCCAGAGACGGGGAAGCTGTAAAACTAGAGGGCATGACATGAAGCTGCAAGGTGGTAAATTGAAAGGCAATGTCAGGAAATACTTTTACTGAAAGGGTGGTGGATGCTTGGAATGCCCTCCCAATGGAGGTGGTGGGGCAAACACAGTGACGGAATTCAAAGTGGCCTGGGACAGATGCAGTGGATCACTTTACAGCAACAAGATTAAATCTAAATAAACTGAACCATCTAATTTCTCAACAAATAGGGGTGTCCTACATGGAGCAATGGTGGGAGGAGCGGTGGGTTCACCTCTAAACAAACAAAGAAACAAAGATATGGGGAGGGGTGCACCTGCTCCTGGTGGGTGCACCAATAAGCAAAGACATGGGAAGGGGTGCACCTTCTCCTGCCATATTGCTGGGCAGACTAGATGGACCATGCTGGTCTTTATCTGCCGTCATTTATGATGTTACTATGAGAGCCCACTGGGCTGTCCGCATCCACAGGCAAGCATCCAGAGTGACATGCACTGTAGATGCCATATGGCCCAGCAGGTGGAGCACGAGGCAGGCCAATGCCAAACAACAGCGCTGTGTGCTTGCCACAAGCGCTTGGAGGCCTAGGGCCCTGTCCCAAGGGAGAAAGGCCCTAGTATGGATGGTGTCCAACCAAGCCCTTGTGAACTCCAGGTCCTGGGTTGGCTAGAGATGGGACTTTGGGTAGTTTATGAAGAAGCCGAGATCCTCCAGCAGGAAGATGGTGCGTACTGTCACCTGACGGGCCTCAAAGGCCGTGCTACCCTTTACGAGACAGTCGTCCAGATAGGGGAAGACGAATACCCCCTAGAGTCCGAGATGTGCTGCGACCATCACCAGGCACTTGGTGAATATCCTTGTGGCAGAGGACAGGCCAAAGGGTAGCCACCCTGTACTGATAATGTTCTCCTCCAACTACGAAGCGGAGGTACTGCCTGTGTAGGGGTGGATGAGGATGTATGTGTAATATGCATCCTTTAGGTCCAAGGAGCATAACCAGTCTCCCTGCTGGAGTTATGGCAGCAATGTTCCAAGAGAGCATTTTGAACTTTTCCTTCACCAGGAATCTGTTGAGGTCCCACAGGTCGAGGATAGGGCAGAATCCCCTGGTCCTTTTTGGTACCACGCAGTAGCGGGAATAGAACCCCATGCCCCTGAGGTGAGCTGCGATGGGTTCCACCGCCTGGCCCTCCAGAAGCCCTGTGAGTTCCTGCCGGAGCAGATCTCGGTGTAGGGGAGTCCTGGGGGGGGGGGGGGTGCTCTCCCAGGAAGAATGGTGGGGGGTGTCCGATGGAGAAAGTAACCCTCTCTCACCACCCAAAGGGCCCATGTGTCTGTGTTAATGGAGGGCCACCTGTAGGCAAAGAGCACCAGATGCTCCCCTGTGTGCTGCAGGCCGTGCCTCCTGGGCATAGAGAGGCTATGCCCAAGGAGTCAAAAATCCCCTCCAGGTAACGCCAGGGGCACAGGCCAGGGTACAGTGGTCTTAGGCTTATGTGGGCCATGCCATTGTCCCTTTGGCCAGCTGGGGAGGCCTGGTATTGAGGGTAGGAGTTGATTAGGTATGGAACAGGTGTTGGAGAACAGCCTGACCAAACAAGGCATCCAGGCGGGAGTCCTTGTCCAAGCAGTAATGGGCTGTGAAGATATGAACCGAGGCCCAAGCGGCTGCTCGACAGATGTCGTCGATAGACACAGAGTGCAGATGAGCCATTGAGGCTGCCATGGCTCTCACATTGTGAGCTGTGACATGGCCCTCCAGAGAAAGGTTCTTAATCTAATAGGCGAAGGAAATACACTGAGCAATCCAGTTAGATAGTGTTCTCTTAGAGACTGGAAGTCCCAAATGAGAAAGGATCAAAAGCAACAAAGAGTTGAGAGGACTTTCTATGTTGCTGTGTTCTTTGTAAGTAAAAGGCTAAAGCTCTTTTACAGTCCAAGGTATGAAGATTCCTCTCTGCATTTGATGCATGAGGCCTTGGAAAAAACACAGGTAGGTAGACCGCTTGATTTAGATAAAAAGGCGAGACCACCTTTGGCATAAAGTGTGGATGAGTCCTAAGGACTACCTTGTCATGATGGAACCTTGTATAACGTGAATCAGCTACTAGCGCTTGCAACTCACTAATGCAGCGTGCTGATGTGATTGCAATGAGAAAGATAACCTTCCAAGAAAGGAATTTCAAGGAGGTAGTAGCTAAAGGTTCAAAGGGTGGCTTCATGAGCTGCCCAAGAACCAGGTTTAAGTCCCATGCCACCGGTGGTGGCCTAATGGGAGGCTTAGTTAGAAGGCGGCCTCTCATAAATCTTGCTATAAGAGGATGAGAGGAAATAGTTGTCCATTTGGAGGCTTAAAGGAAGCTGCAATAGCACTCAAATGGACTCTTACTGAGTTAGTCTTCAGACTGCATTGGATAAATGAAGGAGATACTCCAGCAATGATTCCAGAGGTAACGTAAGGGGGTTAAGACCCTTCTGCGAACACCATATGGTAAACCTTTTCCACTTAAAAGCATAACAGCGTCTTGTGGAAGGTTTCCTGGAAGCAAAAAGAATATCTTTTACTTGCTGAGGAAGATTAAGATCTTGGAGATCTAGGTCTTCAGCAACCAAGCCCTGAGATGCAGAGACTGGGGAGTGGGATGCCATAACATTCCGTCCTCCTGAGATAGGATATCTGGAGCAGACCACCAAATGGTAATGGTAAAGGGGATGGAAGGATACTCCTATGAAGAAAGGCTAAAAAGGTTAGGGCTTTTTAACCTGGAAAAGAGACGGCTTAGGGGAGATATGATAGAAGTCTATATATTAATGAACCGAGTGGAACGGGTAAACGTAGATCGATTGTTTACCTTATCAGAATATAGAAAGACTAGGGGACATGCAATGAAGCTACAGGGTAAACTATTTAAGACTAATAAAAGAAAATATTTTTTCACTCAACGTGTAATCAAACTCTGGAATTTGTTACCGGAGGATGTAGTAAAGGCTGTTAGTGTAGCTGGGTTTTAAAAAAGGTTTGGACAAGTTCCTGGAGGAAAGGTCCATAAACCATTATTAAGAAGGGACCCAGGATATCAATGCTTGAACCAATACAATCATTGTGGAACCTGTGTCCCTTGGGGAAACTGCTAGGTACATATGACCTAGATTGGCCACTGTTGGAAACAGAATACTGGGCTTGATGGACCTTGGTCTGACCCAGTATGCCATATCTTATGTTCTTATGTTATGTTCTTATAACTCCAGGGAGGGAGCTTGAGAGAGATGTAGAAGCAGAGGGTACCACACTTGCCTTGGCCAATGTGGAGCTATGAGAATCATATGGCCTCTGTCTCTCTGAAGCTTGAACAGGGTTTTGGGAATTAGGGGAATGGGTGGAAAGGCATACAGGAAGTCTTGACCCCAATGAAGGAGGAAAGCATCCCTGGCCTGAGCCTTCTGAGCCAGAATTCTGGAACAGAACCGGGGAAGTTTGGCATTCCACGGACTTGCAAAGAGGTCTATGTCCGTGGTTCCTCAAATTTGAAAAATCTTGGTTACCTGGTCTGCATGCAGAGACCATTCGTGCGGAAGCAGAACTCGACTGAGTCTGTCTGCCCAAGAGTTTTGTATGCCTGGAAGATACACTGCCAGGAGATGAATCTGATGCTCTCTGGCGAGGGCCCATAGTCGCAAAGCTTCCTTGCAAAGTGACAGAGAGCCTGTTCCCCCCTCCTTGTTCACATAGAACATAGCTACTTGATTGTCCGTATGAATGAGGACTGTCTTGTAGCTGAGCAGGGTGTGGAACACTTGCAGAGCAAGGAAGATTGCTCTGAGCTCCAAGAGATTGATATGACTCCTGTGGAGACCAGGTGCCTTGGGTGGAGAGGTCTTGGAGATGAGCTCCCCAACCCATCGGAGAAGCATCTGTTGTGAGAGTTGCTTAGGGTAAGGGTTGTTGGAAAGGGGACCCCAGCAACAGGTTTTGAGTGGACTTCCACCACTGGACGGACAAAATAAGGCGACTTGTGTTTGCTATTTTGTCTGACAGGCCTCCTGATGACTGGGTCCATTGGGTGGATAAAGTCCACTGAGCCGCCCTCATATGGAGGCGAGCATAGGGAACCACATGCACAGTAGATGCCATGTGGCCTAGTAGTTGTAACATTTCTTGAGCAGTTAGATGAGACTTTAGCACTGCTTGAGAAGCTAACTGCACCATGCGAAGGTTAACGGGCCTCGAGGAGATAGGCCCTTGCCTTTTTGGTATCCAGCAAGCTCCTATGAGCTCTAAAGACTGAGTGGGAGTTAGACTGGATTTTGGGATGTTTATACCAGCCCTAAATACTGAAGGATACGCATTGTGCAGGATAGAGAAGTCCTGGCCTCTGACTCTGTTGGTGCTCGAATGAGCCAGTCGTCTAAGTAAGGGAAGACGAATATCCCTAGAGTGCGGAGAAATGCTGCTACTACAGCCATGCATTTCGTGAACATCCTTGGTGCTGAGGCCAAGCCAAAAGGAAGCACCCTGTATTGGTAGTGCTTTTGCTGAAAAAGGAAACGAAGGAACCTTCTGTGGGTCGGATGGATGAGGACATGAGTGTACGCATCCTTGAGATCTAGAGAACAAAGCCAATCCTGACTCTGAAGGTATGGCAGCAGAGATCCGAGAGAAATCATCTTGAATTTCTCCTTGACAAGGAATTTGTTCAATTCTGTGAGGTCTAAGATAGGTCTGTAACCCCCTGTTTTCTTTGGGATAAGAAAATAAGGGGAATAGAACCCTGTACCCTGCTGATGAATGGGTACTTCTTCTATTGCCCCTTGGGCAAGAAGGATAGCGAGCTCCTGACCTAACTGGTGGTTGAGAGAGGTCGGAGAATTGAACTGCTTTATTATTGTGTGAGGGGGCATGCTTGAAAAATGAAGCTTGTACCCCTCCTTTATGATGGAGTATGTCCAATGCTCTGCTGTTATTTGCCCCCATCTGGGGGCAAAATGACATAACCTTCCTGAGCCAGGAAGGCTAAGTTCTCTAGTTGAGAGTCAAAGGCCCTGTGGAGGCTGAGCCTGCTGGGCCGGTTGAGGCCTAGCAGTCTTTGCTTTCTTCTGTTTGGGTGGTTGCTGAGCTTTCCTGGCAAGCTGACCTGCAGAACGTCCCTGCTGAACATAAGCAGGATAAAATCTTTTCTTTTTAGAAAAGAATGGTTTCTTGAACAATTTCTTTCTAGCAGGATCAGTAGTGGACTTGAATAATCTATCCAAGTTGGAATTTTCAGCATCCATTTCATTGACCTTTTCCTGCCAATCTTTACCAAACAGGTTCTCACCAGTACAAGGGATATTTCCCAATTTGTCTTGTACCCAGAGCTCTAATTCAGATGCCTGGAGCCAAGCAATTCTACGTGCACCTATGGCAATAGCCGAGGTTCTGCTTATGCACTCAAAGCAGTCAAAGGCTGCACGGTTGGCAAATTTAGAAACATCTTGGGCATGTTTGACCAAAGTGAGAAAATCCTGTCTTCTATCCTCAGGAAGGATAGGACTTAAAGCCTCTAAATCATCTGTGACCTTCTTCAGGAACATTCCCATGTAGAGACTATAGGAACTGATCCTGGCAGAAAGCATGGAAGCTTGGAAGACCCGACGTCCAAAAGCATCCAGGGTTCTGCACTCACGTCCTGGAAAATTAGAGGCATGTCTCTTTGCACTCTTGATCCTTCTCATAGCTGATTCCACTACAATAGAGTGGTGAGGAAGCAGAGTCTTATGGAAACCAGGACAAGGAGGGACTCGATACATAGTATCCAGGTCTGCGAGAATGAGGAGAGGTGGTAAGAGGTGTCTCCCACATGCTTAACATGAGATCATATAAAATCTCATAAATGGGCAAGGTAGCTGCCTCCTTAGGAGTTTTGGGATATTGTAGAATTTCCAACTCCTTGGCCCTTGGCTCTGTTTCAGGGGCCACAGTAATGGACAGACCCCGAGCCACCTCCCTGATAAAATCCTGGAAGGAAATATCCTCTGGAGGAGACATCCTGCGTTTAGGGGAGGAGGGCTCCTCTGGGAGAAGCATCGCTGCATCGACAGAACTGTCAGAATCCTCAGATTCTTCTGAGGACTCGAAGTACCGTCTGTCTGGATGCTCTTGAAGAGCCCGATACCCGTACCGACCGAAGTCGGTACCGGGAGTAACCGGTACCGGGGTATCGGTACCAGAGGTCATCGGATGACTGGGTACCGGCAAAGCAGACACCGATGCCAATGTCAATGCTATCAGTACCGGTACCGATACCGATGCCGGGGCCGGTACCGGTGGAATTGTCTGTCACGGTTCCAAGGGCATCAATGCCGCAAGGAAAGTCGCCAGACTGCGCTCAATAGCCAGGACTCTCTGGTCTATCGATGCTGCCAATGCCTGGATGTCAGTACCAGAGGACACCGCCGGTACCCCAGAGCATGGCACCAGTAGTTCTGCCGAGGTCGAGGCCTCGAGAACATCCTGGAACCCCGATAATGCTTTGGAAGCCGAAGCCTCCCGCCGGGGTAATTTTGCCGGTGCAGAATCCTCAAGGGCAACGCCAGAGGCATCTCGATGCTTAGAAGGAGATCTACCCTTTGAGGACCGGCTGGACTTATGTTTAGTTACCTGAGATCCACGGGAGGAAGAAGCAGCCCTGGAAGACATCGATGCCACCGAAGCTGCATCAGAGGGAAACAGGGTACTGAGCTTAGCAGCTCGGTTCTGCCGACCTCTTTTAGACATCATGGCGCAGGACATACAATCCGTGATGGAGTGGTCAGGACCTAAACATTTTAGACACCATTCATGGGTGTCGGTGACGGAAATGGTACCGCCACACTTGGTGCACTTTTTGAAACATGAGGCAGGTTTCTCCATGGTAAGGAAAAGGTTTTGGGCCTAAGAAAAAGAACCTGAACCTGAAGAAAAAGAAAAAAGAGAATATTTACATATATATTTTTTTTTTAAAGACAGAAATAAGAAGAAAAAACCCGGCGGAACCGGTTAAGCATTGAGGAAGGCAGACGCGACCACAAAAAAGAAAGAAATAAAGAATTCTTTTGTGGTGACAGGAACACGACCTGCTGGCTCTGCGGAAAAAGAAGAACTGGAGAGAGGCAGTTGGGAAAGGTGGGAAGGCAGCACGCAGGCGCTGTGGGATGCTCCCAAAAGCTTTCTAATTGGATGCTGGGGAGCGTTCCCGCACAGGCTCCGTCGGTACCGACGATACCCATATGTGATGACTACATTCCTGCTTGTTCCTGGAGATCACGGCATCGTGGTCCAACACGAGGCATTGAAGGTAGCAGTCATGCAGGTCCATGCATGACATAATATGAGCGCAGTCGTCGCACAGCTTGAAGCCATTGGCCAAGGCAATAACGGGGAAGACTGCCCCCGCAAGGTCAAATTCACCGGACTCAGTCAGACAAAAGGCACGGAGCCACATCAAAAGAAAAAGTAAGAAGAAAGGAAAAAAGAAGCAGAGGACACAAAGCAGAGGCAAGTGGGCTGGGGGGCTACCAGAGAAACAAAAAAAGATGACAAAAAATCACCAACTTTTTCCGGGGGAACAGACATGTCCAATGGGCTCCGCGGAAAAAAGGAGACTGAGGCAAGAAGGCATCCTTGGGCGGGAAGGAGTCCACACATGCATGTATATCTCCCAAGGGCTTTCTTTGAAAGCTGGGGAGAGGTTACTGGGCAGGCTCCGTCAGTGCCAATGTCACCTATACATGAGGACTGACTTCCTGATGGTTTCCCGAGAATAGCAGCTTTACACATGTAGACTAGCATGCATATCTAAAAACTGTTCTTGAAAGGAAGTCTGTGATATACTACCGATACCAACTGTACCGTCACGGGGATAAGCCCGGGAAACTATTGGCCAGGTGCCTTCGCGGACCAAGGGGCTCTAAATTGGTGCCCGCTTTGCGCGATGATCAGGGGACGCTCCATCGGGAGAGCCCGGCAATAGTGCGAGTCTTTCGATCCTTTTTCCAGAGACTCTATACAGCGGAGCCTCCCTGTCTCATGCAGATGACAGACTATGTGGGAGAATTGGATCTACCCCGTTTGTCCGCAGAGCAACGGGCTCAGTTGGATCGGCCGATTACGGCCACAGAGCTGCAAGGCGCCATTTCTACAGCCAGTTGTTATAAATCCCCGGGGTCCGATGGGCTCGGGGCTGAATTTTATAAAATTCTTAATGAACTAATTTCCCCAACCCTGGCTGCGGTGCATAATCGGAGGGCACAGCAGGGGTATTTTCGATGGGGGGCTAATCATGCCCATATTGTTCTTATTCCCAAGCCGGCTAAAGACCCTCTCTCTGCAGCTTCATATTGTCCTATCTCCCTGCTTAACTTTGATCTTAAACTAATGGCAAAAGTTTTAGCGGATCGCCTGGCGGAGTTTTTGGGGCGGTTGGTCCATGGATCCCAAGTGGGGTTCGTTAAGGGACGATATGCTGTCCGCAACCTGCGTAAAATCATCGCATCCCTAGAATGGGTCCGGCATAGGCGTTTGTCCTCCTTACTTATCAGTTTTGACGCAGAAAAAGCCTTCGATAGGGTAGACTGGCAATATTTGATGCATCTTCTCCCGCACTACGGCATAGGGCCTTTATTTTGTAGCATGGTCACAAGTCTATATGCCGACCCGACTGCAGCGATTCTCTGTAATGGGGTGTTGTCTGAGGTGTTTCCGTTACAGAGGGGGACTCGTCAGGGCTGTCCCCTCTCCCCTCTTCTTTTTGTCCTGTCTTTGGACCCCCTTCTGCGTAAAGTGGCGGGATCGCGAGCGATAAGGGGGGTCAGTATAGGCGAGCACGAGTTTAAGATATCGGCCTTTGCCGACGACTTGCTGGTACATTTGTTTTCGCCTAGAGAATCCTTGCCCAACCTTTTACGGGAGTTCCGAACCTTTGGGCAGTTTGCGGGGCTTAGTATTAATAAGGATAAATCTGTGGCCTTGGATGTTTCGGGTCATCTCCGGAGTGACTGGCCAGGTGCGTTCCCACTTAAGTGGGCCGACGCTCACTTTCTATACCTGGGGATCGTCCTGCCCTGTCAGCCAACTCAAGTGTATGAGTGTAATTTAAAGCGGATGCTGACCAAGGTGAGAACTCAGCTGCAGTCCTGGCGGCCCCTCCCCCTGTCTCTAGCAGGGAGAATAGCGGCGATTAAGTTGGTGATTTTACCGCGGCTATTATATTGGCTGCAGACTCTCCATGTTTGGCTCCTCCGGCGTGATTACGGCGTTTTGAAGCGGAATTTCGAGGCTTTCTCGGGGGGGGGGGGGCGAGAGCCCGTATCCCTTATAGTCAGTTGGTGGGGAAGGGGAGGGATGGGGGGCTTCCGGATCTAGGCGCTTATGCGCTGGCCTGTCAAGCGCGACACCTGGGGGATTGGCTTGGCAATACAGATCTCTATACGCCTAAGGGGCTGGAAGAGGCCAATGTGGCACCCCATTCTTTACTGGCTCTCTTGCACTTGGAAATCAGTAGGTGGCCTACTCATTTGGCTGATAGTGTGTTATTGGCTCCGGTATGCCGGACTTGGCGGCAGCTGAATGTCTATTGGGGCCGTAGTTGGAAGGTATCGAACTGGTTGCCTATTCGGGGGAATGCCGATTTTACCCCAGGTACTGAAGCTGCTTGGTTCCGTATCTGGGGGGAGAAGGGTCTCCGGAATCTAGGCCATGTGGTTGACTTAGCGGGGAAACCTAAACCCATTCCGGTATTATCGCGGGAGTACGAATTGGGGTCCTGCCACTCTTTTGCGTATATGCAGATGGCCCATTATGTGGCATCCCTTTCAAGGGATGAGCTGCACAGCGACCGATCGGCCCAGATTATCGAGTTTTTTGGTCTGGGTGGGGAGGAGCAGCCGTCCATTCGTGTCTTCCACTCCAGGCTGGCGCAGTTTCGGCCGCGGCCGGATTATTGGAATGTGGAACAGGCTTGGGGGGCCGAAATGGGGCAGGAGATTCCCCATGATACAATCTTGGTAGCCCTTCGGAGAGTGGGGAACCTGGTGGACGGTGTTCGCTGGCGGGAAATACAAATTAAATGTTTAACTAGGGTTCACTTTTCCCCACGACGGGCCCTGCGGTGCCGCCTGACCTCGGATGGCAGTTGTCCGCGGTGTGCGGAGCCAATGGCGACTTTGTTGCACATGTGGTGGAGCTGCCGATGGATCCGTTCATACTGGAAGAGAATTTCTCTTTTTATGGCTTCTCTCCTGGGCCAGCCCGTCTATTGGGATGCTGCCTTGGTCACCTTGGACCTCCTCAGCCTTAACTCTCCGAAGGGGAAATGGGGTCATTGGTTAGTTCGGAAGGTTTGAGGAGGAGTGGGAGGAGTGGTCTAGTGGTTAGGACAAGGTACTTCAGGCCGGAGGGCCGGGGGTTCAAGTCCCACCTGGGGACAGCAATCTCAGGCCGGAGGGACTGGGATTTCTAGTCCTATAGGCACTCCTTGTGGTCTTGGACAAGCCACTTAACCCTTCATTGCCCATGTTCCCTGTAAGTATTGATGTATGTGTGTCATATCCCCTCGTGTTAAATGTATCCCCCAATTGACCGCTTTGACCCGGTGAAAAGCGGAATATAAATACAGCTAAATAAATAAAATAAATAAAATAAGGTTTGTCTGGGGGGTAAGGGGCCACTTTTACGTCGGTGGAGGGAAAGACACCCTCCCTCTTTCTGGGAGTGGCGAAATTCCTTCCATCAACTTATGCTCCTGGAGTGTGGGGCCGCCTGGGGCCATGTCAAGCGCTGGTCCGCCTTCTTGCTACTTTGGGACCCCTATATTCATAACCTGAGTCCCCGGGCCCGTAATGCAGTTTTGCAACTTGGTTGTTAATTTGTAGCATGACATGTTTGTGGCAAAGAGTAGGGGTTAAGCAGAGCCTTTATGAGCGGTCCTGAGTGGAATTAATTTGGGGTTGTTAGGAGGAGGTGGGGGGAAGGGGGAGGTTGGGTGTAGGGGGAGGGAGTGAGGGTAAATATGAAAACCTTTGTGACCATCATTATGCTCTGTTCCTGGGGATAAGAATCCACCCCAGGGAGAGGTTGTTAACAGCTGTGTATATTCTGTTGTTTTTGGTGGTTTCTAAATAAAAGATTGAAAAAAAAAAAAACTGACCTTGAAAGGGGCTATTCTATACATGGGGTGGGGAGTGGGAGCGATTTGGGGTGGCCTACAACAAACATGGTTCCTCCATTTTACAAAGAGAATCCATGTCTCTAGGGGGAAAAAAATCAATTGACATTAATAGCTATCCTAGAAGGTACTTTTTCATGCCCCAGGACAGCTGTAAATGCCAGTGTGCCCTCCCCCTACTCACTTGCTGACCTCTAACACTGCAGAAGAGATCAGATCCCCTTCCTGCTTCCCCCTCCCCCCACCAAGCCCATACCCCAACCTTACTGGGAAGTCCCTTGTGTGTAGCGGGAGCAGCAGTGATTCCCGGCAGTAATTTAACAGTACTAGCACTAAGGGTCAGTACTGCAAGATTACTGTTAGGTGTTTCGAGCACCATTTAAAACTCAAGACTGTAAAAGAAGGAGTGACTGGATATCTCTTCTGCTGCCACTAGACACCAGTGACCCCCAAGACAGACCTGGGATGGGGGTGCAAATATCTGCTGAAGAGGGGATCAGCTAGCAGATCTGATGCTTCAGATGGTGATGGGGAGGGGGTACTATGGTCAGGGAGGTGATCAGGGGGAAGGGAACTGGTTCTGCTGGCTTGGGCTATTTATCTATAGCGAGAACATCAATTTTGAAAAGCAGCTCCTACTCACATGTGGGGGTTATCTGCATGGTTTCCCCCCCTTCTTCAGCTTTTTAAAATTGCCACTCCTGCTGGACACTGAGAGACATACATATGCAATCCTACACTTATTTTACAAGAGTCTTTACATTTGCAGAGACTTTTAAAATATTATGGGAATGCCTCATATCCTGCTCATGAAAATCCCTTTTTCAGTGCGTTATGTAAAATCTGCCTTTAAACATTTCTGAATCACAATAAGAACCTTTAGAGGCCTCAGAATAAGACTCACTGGTGCATGAAGCAGGAAACTACTTCAATGACAGGATTCCAGAATATTAAGAATGGGTCTCAGTCTCCCCCTTAGCTTATACTCCTACTAGCTAAATACACAGAAACCCAATGACAAGGGCAGGGGTAGATTAATTTGTTTTGTACTGTATAACCTTGCCAACGGAAAACTGAATTAGAAACAATTCCAGCTTTCTGATCTTTCACCCTATATGTATTAGCATCCCAGCTCAGAAGAGTCAGTCCCTTATGATCCCCCTAACCTTGTGTCCCAACTCTGGACGCTTCATCCTGTATTTCACTTTCCCTCCCCCTTACCATATCACTCATCTCTCTCACCCTGCATATCAGTGTCCCAGCTTTGTAATGTAACTGACTTCTGATCCTTCACCCTACATCCCATTTTCCCCACAGAATCTTACTTTTGATCCTTTAGCCTGTGCCCAGCCCAGCCTTCTAGAGTCACCTGTAATGAACCTTCACCTCATGTTCCACCTTCCCAGGGTCACTCAACTCTGATCCTTCATGGCTACTCACAAATAAATTGTCACCCTCTATGTTCCAATTCTCAAAGTCACTCACCTATGAATCCATATCCTTTGTGCTTCCCCGTTGTAGGGTCCCTTGCCAGCGTACATGATTTGATCCTCCCAAAGGCCTCAAACACACTCTTGATATCATCATCAGATAGGTCCTGATGAACAGATGCAACATAGATCCTGTTGAAAGCTCGGGCCTCCTCTGCTAGCTGGTCTATAATGGGTTGTGCCTGCCCAATGTTGCTAGGTCTGCCAACCTGCATAACAGCAACACACAGTTAAGACATGGTCCTTAAAATTCCAATTTTATTATCTCTAGGAATATAGAAGAGGAAGAGTAGTGAGTGCAATGCACTACATCGGCAGGTTTCTGCTTTTAAGTTTGATTAACATTTTCTAAACCACCTTTCCAGCCTTCCAAAAGATCACTAAGACAGTGTATGAGCAAGACATATTTATGTTATGTTATCATATTCCACTGAGACCAACGCTTTCGGAATGGTGGGCTAGAAAAAAATGTTACATTAAAATTCCAACTACAAGTTTGGTGCTGATATTGCACTCCACAAAATATATTCATGCTATAAAGTCATCTTAGAATATAATATATTCCAATATTCTTCTTAAAGCCTACAATTTGACTATCAAAGCCTACAATTTGACTATCAAAGGGTGCTACAGGACAGGAATTGGGTGCATTAGCAGAGCTGTGGTGGTGGTGGTGGGGGTCTCAGTACTGAAAAACTAAGAGGTGCTCAGGGCAGGAGTGAGGTGCAGAGCAGAACTTCCATATGTACTGAGGGGAAGGGTGACTTTGTACTGGAACAGTAGGGGATACTTGCAGTGCAGGAGAGAAGCTTTTCTGATTGAGACAGAAAAAGATCAGGCAAAAATGCAGGCAAGGAAGTAAACAGTAGCATAGTTCAGTCTGAAAATGAATTTAAAGCCAAGGAGCACAGGGAGTGCCTAAAGGAGGAGAGGTTTGCTTATTCAACAAATACTAACCAAAGCCATTGTCTCTCAGTGGCAGACTTGCACATGGCTCCCAATCATTATACCACTATTATAATGACCAGGAACATTTTTTAGAAAACCTGGGTGCCAGTCAAATTATTTTTAGAAGCCATGGCAAAAATTAATTTTATCTAAAAAAAATTTTTTTTTGCTTTCTTGTTTATTTTTTAGGATTTATCTATTTTTATTAGGGAGAGAGGGAGGTTTGCTTTCTTGCTTAGTTGTGTTTTCTCCAACCTGTATTTTCCTTTGTGTATACTTGTGGATTTGGTCTTGCATTTGTCATTCCATTATTTATATTTTTCTCTATCCTGTTTATAGCCTCTCTTTGGCGTTAGCTGCCATTATTCTAGGATCTGGGTCCAAAAGCTACAGCAACGTCTCCTCTTCAGGCCCCTGATGTGGTTCTTCTGACCCATGCCCAACTGTAATAGCAGTCTCCTCTTCTGGCCCCAACGTAGCAATGCCTGCTCTTCCAGCCCTGACAATATTAGTAGTTTTCCTTCCGGCCCAAATCTGACCAATGGAACTATCTGCTCTTGCAGCCATAATATAGCAAAAACAATTCTTCCAGCAGGATACAATCTCGTATTTCAGTTCTTTCAACACCCTCGGGTGTATACCATCCGGTCCAAGTGATTTGCTAACTCTTTAGTTTATCCAAAAGTTGTAATACATCTTCACGGTTTATCAATATCTCCTTCAGTTCTTCTGATGCATCACCTTTAAACACCATTTCAATCACACAAAACTTCCTTACATCTTCTTCAGTAATAACTGAAGATTGGTGAATGGCCAATGTAATGCCAATTTTTAGAAAGGTTACCAGGGGGAGATCCAGAAAACTACAGACCGGTAAGCCTCACAACAATACCACAACCTAGAGAGACACAAACATACAAATTTTTGTTGGAACGTTCATCTTGAAGGGAACACCTTTGCGCGGTGTAATGTTCCTTTTTATTCTTTTAATTGGGGACACAACCCCATCAAAGGTTTCAAAGGGATACTAAACCCCTTGATACCAGACGGTTATCAATTCAGTGAACAGACCCACTCCCTATCGTTCCAAACAATAGGCAATCCTGCAATTAAAAGTCACTTATCTGGATGCGAATCATCTTTTTGCATAGCTCTCCATCCTTTTGCTTGTCTGTATGGAACCAGCCACTGGCTCAACACCACTCTCCTTGGTGACCTAAGATAAAGTCAACAAGCCCTTCGAGTATGCTTCCTCTATTAGGGAGCATGTGCAGATGTGTGATCAAAAACATCCAGGGCGACCTTCAACAAATTCACTCCAATAGCAACAACACGAGACCCCTATCTCGCTTCAGTAACCAACGTTGAAGATGTTTCAAGCCAATGGTCTTCCTGGCTCTTTCTCAAACTGTGTTGCTCAAATGTCCTCCCGGAAACTCTCTCCTTTAAACTTCCTGGTTCGGCCATCTGACCAAATGATAACCAATGGCCTGCTGACTCATTCGAACCTCACCCATCTTAATCACACAAGAGTCCACCAATCCAACATAGCATTCAAACCTGATGGTATAACAGAATCCAACTTGCATATCCAGAACTGTTCCCGATAACTTAAATGGGACTTCCTATCACCCCCTCTGTCATTAAATGGAACATGATCAATTATTCTCCTTCGCAAATCGGTGAAGATATGGCCTTTTTCTTGGCAATGGGCAGCTACCGGAGCTGTCAAAACCGTTCCATTTATCCGAGAGCGGTGCTCTTGAAGCCTTTTTTTCATGGATCTAGTTGTCTTCCCAACATACAGTAAATTACATGGACAAAGCAGAACATATACAACAAAAGATGTTAAACATGTCGTGGAAAATTTACTAAACAGAGTTTGATGACTCACAGGATGTACCCAAACTCTTCCTTCCAAAGTGGATTCACAAAAATCACAGGTAGAACATTTAAAATGACCCCAAGCCTCCTCTCCTTGGGATCGATTGCCAGTATGTACCACCCAGTCAGCAATATTTTTACCCCTCTGAAACGCTATCGTTAAAGGAGAGAGTTTCCAGGAGGACATTTGAGCAACACAATTTGAGAAAGAGCCAGGAAGACCATTGGCTTGAAACATCTTCAACGTTGGTTACTGAAGCGAGATAGGGGTCTCGTGTTGTTGCTATTGGAGGGATTTTGTTGAAGGTCGCCCTGGATGTTTTTGATCACACATCTGTGCATGCTCCCTAATGGAGGAAGTATACTCAAAGGGCTTGCTGACTTTATCTTAGGTCACCGAGGAGAGTGGTGTTGAGCCGGTGGCTGGTTCCATACAGACAAGCAAAAGGATGGAGAGCTATGCAAAAAGATGTTTCGCATCCAGATAAGTGACTTTTAATTGCAGGATTGCCTATTGTTTGGAAAGATAGGGAGTGGGTCTGTTCACTGAATTGATAACCGTCTGGTATCGAGGGGTTTAGTATCCCTTTGAAACCTCTGATGGGGTTGCGACCCCAATTAAAAGAATAAAAAGGAACATTACACCGCGCGAAGGGGTTCCCTTCAAGGTGTACGTTCCAACAAAAATTTGTATGTTTGTGTGTCTCTCTAGGTTGAGGATTGAATATGTGGGGGACCTGACAGGTTACATCATATAATAATAAATGACAGCAATACCAGGCTAAATGGCAGAATCTATTATAAAGAACAAAATTACTGAACATGTAGATAGTCATGATTTAATGGAAGAAAGTCAATTTGGCTTTACCCAAGGAAAAGTCTTGTCTTATTAATCTATTATATTTTTTGAAAGTGTGAATAAACAGGCAGACAAGGGTGAGCCGATCGATAATAGTGTATCTGGATTTTCAGAAAGCCTTTGACAAGGTCACTCATGAGAGACTCATAGTTAAATTAAAATGTCATGGGATAAGAGGCAGTGTACTATTATGGATCAGGAACTGGTTAAAAGACAAAGCAGAAGGTAGGGCTAAATGGTCAATTTTCCCAATGGAGAAAGGTGAATAGTGGAGTACCCCAGAGATCTGTGCTGGCTTGGCTGCTTTTTAACATTCGTAAAAGACCTGGAAATGGGAATAATGAGTGAGGTAATCAAATTTGCAGATGACACAAAATTATTCAAAGTTGTTAAAACCCAAGAGGATTGTGAAAAATTGCAAGAGGACCATGATAAACTGGAAGAGGACCATGATAAACTGGAAGACTGAACTTTCAAATGACAGATGAAATTTAACGTGGACAAGTGCAAAGTTATGCACCTAGGAAAGAAAAACCCAAAGTATGGTTTCACGATGCAAGTTTCCACATTAGGAACCACCACCCAGGAAAATGATTTAGGCCTCATTATGGATAACCTGTTGAAACCCTCCACCCAGTGTGCAGTGGTGGCCACAAAGGCAAATAGAATGCTAGGAATCATAAGGAAAGGAATGGAGAATAAAATAAAGGATATTATACCGACTCTGTATCATTCCATAGTGCTTGCGGATCCGGTCCACCAAAGGAGCACCACACCACGTCGCTGATGGTAGTCTTTCTGAATAAAGATCTCCTGATATTCGTAATTAGAATACGTCTGTTCAGCTCTTATAAAGGACCAAGTTTGAGCAGTGAATACTGATCATAAGAACGGCACGCCTGAATCCCCTGAGGAAGTGAAAACGAAACACGGCCTGTGTCGGGCTCTCAGGTTGTTGAATTATTGAATAAAAGTATCCTTCCAATTTTAAACCACGTATTACTGACTGGGTGTCATTCCATAGTGCGACTGCACCTTGAATATTGTGTGCAAGTCTGGTCACTGTATCTTAAAAAGAATATAGCGGAATCAGAAAAGGTACAGAGAAGAGCCACCAAAATGGTAAAGGGGATGGAAGGATACCCCTATGAAGCAAAGCTTAAAAGGTTAGGGC
The DNA here is from genome assembly GCA_033557465.1 of Ichthyophis bannanicus. NCBI lineage: Eukaryota > Metazoa > Chordata > Amphibia > Gymnophiona > Ichthyophiidae > Ichthyophis > Ichthyophis bannanicus. The sequence continues at coordinate 1,886,876,760 of CM066031.1, forward strand.
TCTTCAACCTGGAAGAGACTGCTGAGGAAGATATGATAGAGATCAATAAATTAATGAATGGAGTGGAACAGGGAAATGTAGATTGTTTGTTTACACCACCAAAAATTAGAAAGACTAGGGGACATGCAATGAAGCTACAGTGTAACACATTCAAGATTAATAAAGAGAAAATATTTTCACACTCAATGTGTAATCAAACTCTGGAATTCATTACCCGAGTAAGAACATAAAATATGCCATACTGGGTCAGACCAAGGTCCATCAAGCCCAGTATCCTGTTTCCAACAGTGGCCAATCTAGGTCATACGTACCTAGCAGTTTCCCCAAAAGACACAGGTTCCACAATGCTTGTATTGGGTCAAGCATTGATATCCTGGGTCCCTTTTTAATAATGGTTTATGGACCTTTCCTCCAGGAACTTGTCCAAACCTTTTTTAAACCCAGCTACACTAACAGCCTTTACTACATCCTCCAGTAACAAATTCCAGAGTTTGATTACACGTTGAGTGAAAAAATATTTTCTTTTATTAGTCTTAAATAGATTACCCTGTAGCTTCATTGCATGTCCCCTAGTCTTTCTATATTCTGATAACGTAAACAATCAATCTACGTTTACCCGTTCCACTCCGTTCGTTAATTTATAGACTTCTATCATATCTCCCCTCAGCAGTCTCTTTTCCAGGTTAAAGAGCTCTAACCTTTTTAGCCTTTCTTCATAGGGGTACACTTCCATCCCCTTTACCATTTTGGTGGCTCTTCTCTGAACCTTTTCTAACAACGCTATATCCTTTTTAAGATACGGCGACCAGAATTGCACACAATATTCAAGGTGCGGTCTCACCATGGAACGATATAGAGGCATTATAATATCCTTTGTTTTATTTTCCATTCCTTTCCTTATGATACCTAGCATTCTATTTGCTCTCTTAGCCGCCGCTAAACACTGGGCGGAGGGTTTTAACATGTTATCCACAATGACGCCTAAATCTTTTTCCTGGGTGGTGGTTCCTAATGTGGAACCTTGCATCGTATAACCATAGTTTGGGTTGTTCTTCCCTAGGTGCATAACTTTGCATTTGTCCACATTAAATTTCATCTGCCATTTTGATGCCCAATCTTCCAATTTATCAAGATCCTCTTGCAATTTTCCACAATCCTCATGGGTTTTAACAACTTTAAATAGTTTTGTGTCATTGCAAATTTGATAACCTCACTCATTATTCCCCTTTCCAGGTCATTTATAAATATGTCAAAAAGCAGCGGACCCAGCACAGATCCCTGGGGTACACCACTATTCACCTTTCTCCATTGGGAAAATTGCCCATTTAGCCCTACCCTCTGCTTTCAATCTTTTAACCAGTTCCTGATCCACAATAGTACACTGCCCTCCTATCCCATGACTCTTTAGTTTTGCCAAAAGTCTCTGATGAGGGACCTTGTCAAAGGCTTTCTGAAAGTCCAAATACATTATATCAACCGACTCACCTTTGTCTACCTGTTTATTCACACCTTCAAAAGCACATAACAGATTAGCAAGACAAGATCTTCCTTATCTAAAGCCATGTTGGCTGTCTCCCATTAAGCCATAACTATCTACATGTTCAGCAATTTTGTTCTTTATGATGGTTTCTACCATTTTTCCCGGTACTGACGTCAGGCTCACCGGTCTGTAGTTTCCCGGATCACCCCTGGAACCCTTTTTAAAAATTGGCGTTACGTTCGCCATCCTCCAATCTTCAGGTATTACAGATGATTTTAATGATAGGTCACAGATTACTAATAGCAGGTCTGCAATCTCATATTTCAATTCTTTCAATACCCTTTGATGTACATCATCTGGTCCAGGTGATTTGCTACTCTTCAGTTTATCAAATAGTTGTAATACATCTTCTCGATGTATCGATATTTCCTTCAATTCTTCCACACCTTTAAATACCACTTCAGTCATGGGTAACATCCCTACATCTTCCTCAGTAAAGACCGAAGCAAAGAATGCATTCAGTCTCTCCGCTATCGCCTTGTCACCTCTTAGTGCCCTTTAAACCCCTCTATCATCTAATGGACAAACTGACTCTCTCACAGGATTTTTGCTACGGATGTACTTGAAAAAGTCTATTACGCGTTTTTGCTCCCGCAGCAAGCTCTTCAACCTGGAAGAGAGACGGCTAAGGGGAGATATGATAGAGGTCTATAAATGAATGAATGGAGTGGAATAGGTAAACATAGAAAGACTGTTTACGTCAGACTACAGAAAGACTAGGGGACATGCAATGAAGCTACAGCATAACCTATTTAAGACTAATAAGAGAAAATATTTTTTTACTCAACGTGCAATCAAACTCTGGAATTCGTCACCAAAGGATGTAGTAAAAGCCGTTAGTGTAGCTGGGTTTAAAAAAGGTTTGGACAAGTTCCTGGAGTAAAAGTCCATAAAACATTATTAAAAGGGACCCGGGATATCACTGCTTGACCCAATACAAGCACTGTGGAACCTGTGACTCTTGGGGAAACTTCCAGGTACCCGTGATCTAGACTGGCCACCGTTGGAGTAAAAGTTGTTCATGTAACTGGTTTAAAAATGGTTTGGACAAGTTCCTGGAAGAAAGGTCCATAAAACATTATTAAAAGGGACCCGGGAAATCCACTGCTTGCCCCAATACAAGCATTGTGGAATCTGTGTGTCTTTTTGGGAAACTGTCAAGTACTTGTGACTTGGATTATCCACAGTTGGAAACAGGATACTGGGCTTGATGAACCTTGGTCAGACACAGTTTGGCATTTTTTAAGTTCTTATGATGCAGCCCTCTGTACATGAAACACTTTGTTCTTAACAGTAAACTGTACTCCTTCCATGATTTCGCAGTAAGTACACCGGCCACATTTAAAGTGTCCTCTCTGGTCATTTACTGTGACGGTAGTAAAAATTGCTGGACAAAGAAAGTCTCGCATGTTCTTATCTCGACTGTAAGCTATATGGGGCCTGATATTAGAAAAGACTGGATATGCTGAAAGCACAGACCACCAATTTATTTACAGCAGAGGCAATATGTGAAGCGAGTGACGAATACTGAAGGATACATACAGCTGTATCTTGCTCAATGTTTCTCAAAGAGGCAGTCTTAGATAGATCAACTAAGCATTCATGATGGTTTATAATAGGCCCATTTAAAGGGCTTACTTAATATAGTTCTTGGATAACCTCGGTCTTCAAATTTAGACAGCATTTTATTGGCTTGTAGACTAAACTCTTTGTCAGATGAGCATATCCGCCTACAATGCAATGATTGCAAGCTGTTTCTCAGATGTACAGGGTGAAACCTGCGGTATTGCAAGAGTAGTGTCTAAGCCAACTCATACCAGCAGTGAGGTTTTGGACTTTATCTTTCTTCCCTATTTATGAGACTTGTAACGTTACCCTCTGTAAAAGTGGATCCGTTGCCTTACCACTATTTATTCACATTTAAATTAAGGCTTTTGTTGTTTTTATGTTTTATGTTTATTAATTTGATAATTCATTTTTGTAGGAAAGAACAGCAAGGTGATGTATAAAACATTTTTTGAAAAAATTAAAATAAACACAGGGAATAAGCAAACACCATTCGTACTAAAAGACAAAAAATTAAAACTATGAGAAGACTGATGGACAGGAAAAGGAAAAAAACTAATACAAAAAAGAAGCCAAGAAAGGTCTTGTAATGGGCTGGTCTGGCAATAGACTGTTTTTGGACCAAGGGGCACTTAGTTTTGGCTGGCCAAACAAGGAGTATCCAAGGGGAAATCAATTAACGATTTAGTTTCTATGTGGTCCTCAGTCAACAATTTGTCAAAAAGGCCTCCACTGTTAATCCTATTAAAAGTAACTGATGAACTTCTTGGGCTCTTTAGTTTCATAAGAATCTTATATCAGAAAACCTTGCTAGAGTGAAAATAGCACTGAAACATGCCCAAGCAAGATACAGTCATTTATTTAATTGCAATGCAGAATTACAAGTTGCTGCAAAATAATAATTTACTAATCATAGAAACATGACTGCAGAAAAAGACCACATGGCCTATTTAGTCTGCCCTTCCATATCGACTACTACAATATAGTTCCCTCTTCCCTTAGAGATCCTCTGTGTTTGTCCCATGCTTTTTTGAATTCAGATACTGTCCTCATTTCTACCACCTCTACTGGGAGACTGTTCCACACATCTACCACTCTTTCTGCATATTACTCCTGAGTTTATCCCCTTTCAATTGAAAGGGGCTCTCCTCCTGTGCATTTATGTCATGGAGATATCATATTAAGTAGTCCAGAATATGTCCACATAGAGCTTTTTGTGACATTTAAGGCATTATTGCACACATCTGACTCTACTATAGGATTATCCTCCGAGGGGTTTGCAAGGCACAAGTGTTTGCAAATTTTTTCTGTACTAAAGTGAAACTTATTGTGGCTGCCTTAACAAATAAAACAGTTACTCACCTGTAACAGATGTTCTCCGGGGACAGCAGGAATCAGTCCTCACATATGGATGTTGTCAGCACCAACGGAGCCCGCACAGATCCACTCTCCAGCTTTCAAAGAAAGCCTTTGGGAGTTGACCACGCATGCGCGGTCACCTTCCTGCCTAAGGGTGCCATCTTACCTCAATATATCAAGAACAACTCCATGGGGAGAAAGGAGGACTGATTCCTGCTGTCCCCAGAGAACACCTGTTACAGGTAAGTAACTACACTTTCTCTAGGAACAAGCAGGAAGTCAGTCATCACATAATAGACTCCCAAGCTACAGGCTACCGAAAAACCTGTAAAAGCCACAGGCAACCTAAAAAGCGGATCGTATAGGGCAGCAGGGAGCGCTGGTTGGCTGGAAGTCTGACACTGCAGCAGCAACATCGAAGATGCAATCCTCTCTCTGGTGGCCTGGAAACCAGGGAAGGAGTTGCGCTATTTCCCAAAGAGGTGATTGAGTACTGCCTGACCAAAGGTGCTATCACTCTGGGAGGTCTCTTCCAAACAGTAGTGTGCTGTGAAAGTGTGCACAGAGGACCAGGTGGCAGCCTGGCAGATGTCCAGTAAGGACACAAAGCGCAAGCTGGACACTGAGGCTACTATGGTATGCACACTGTGTGCAGTCACATGATGCTCCAGAGAAAGCGCTGCCTGTTGATAGGCGAAGGAAATGTAGTCAGCCACACACTGTGAGAAGGTGCACTTAGAGATTGCGACCCCAAATCGACTGGGGTCTAAAGAGACAAAGAGCTGTGCTGAGTGGTAGTGGTAGTGGGGCTGCATCCTCTGGATGTAGGAGGACAAGGCATGCTTGCAGTCCAGCGTGTGCAGTGAGGCCTCCACCCTGGAGGAATGAGGCCAGAGAAAGACCACCTCTTGATTCAAGTGGAAGATAGAGATGACCTTTGGCAATAATTTGGGGCAAGTCCAAAGGACAATCCCGTTTCTGTGGAATCTGGTGTAGGGTGCATGGACCACCAGCACCTGCAGTTCGCTCATACGCCTGGCAATCAGGAACATGACTTTCCAAGAAAGGTACTTGAGGTGGCAGGTAGCCAGGGGCTCTAAGAGTGGAACCATGAGCTTCCCCAACACCACATTGAGGTCCCACGCCACTAGTGGTGGATGGATCAAGGGCCAGGAGAGGAGGTAGCCTCGCATGAACTGGCCCACCAAGGGATGAACCGACACAGCTTGGACATCCACCACGTGGTGGTGAGCAGAGAGGACAGAGGTGCACTCTCACTGTGTTGGATTTGAGGCCAGCCCCTGACAGATGCAGGAGGTATCACAAGATGTCTGGCATCATGCAGAAGGGGTCCAGACCTTTGTCCGCACACCACAGCGAAAACCTGCGCCACTTAAAGGCATACGCCCAACATGTGGAGTCCTTATGCAGACAAGCTAAACATCTTCTACAGCCTTGGAGAGGCGGTGATGTGCTATAGCTAGCCTCTTAGCATCCAGGCTGTCAGGGCAAGGGACTGGAGGATGGGGTGCAGCAGCACCCCACCATGCTTGACAGCAGGTCTGGGGCACTCCCCAGTGGCAGTGGGTCCCTCTGGGACAGCTGCAGAAGTGGGGGATCCAGGGTTGCCTGGGCCACTTGGGCATGACGAATATGACTGAGGCCATTTCCACTTGGATCTTGAGGGCATAGGGTATCAGGGCATAGGCGAGAATGCATATAGGAAGCCCCGGGAGCAGGGGAGGAGGAAGGCATCTGCTGCCTCCAGTCCCCGGGCCGGTCTCTGTGAGCAGAAGCATGGCAGCTGCATGTTCTCCGGACTGGCAAAGAAGTCTATCTCCAGGGTCCTCCAGCACCGCCAGGTTCAGCCACCACTTGTGGGGCTAGAGGATCCAGCTCAGGTGGTCGACCAGTACACTGTCCTGGCCAGTACACCACTTTGAGAGCGATGTTCTTCCCCATTGCAAAGTTCCAGAGGCACACCACTTTCCAGCAGAGGTGGTACGAGCCTGTGCCTCCCTGCTTGTTGATGTAGCACATCACCACCTGCTTGGCCATCTGGACCTGAACCACCTGCCCAGCCAGATGGTCCTGGAAGACCCACAGGGCACGACAGACTGCTCCGAGTTCCAGCATTGATCTGCGAGGCACTCTCCTCTGGCAACCATGGTCCTTGTGACTGCAGGTGATCACAGTGGGCTCTCCAGCCCAGCTTGGACGCATCCGTTGTAAGTATGCGCTGGATGGGCAGGCCGACTCTGAGGTGATCTGGATGTGGTCCTCCAGATGGCCCGAAGCCTGTGTCCACTGGGCACTGAGCATGCCGAATTCGGAGGTGGGCAAAGGGGGTGACGTGGACAGTAGATGCCATGAGCCCCAAAAGGTGCAGCATCTGTCTCACTGTTACCGCTGAGCCACCCTGCACTGCCTGTGCTAAGGCAGATAGGTATTGTCTACAGTCCAGTGGCAGGAAGGCCCTTGCCTGAGTAGAATCCGAGGGGCGCCTATGAACTCCAACCACTGAGTGGGCAGGAGGTTAGACTTTGGGAGAGTGACCACAAACCCCAGTGCTGGAGCAGCCCTATGTTGTTATGAGCTGCGTTCCACACCTGCTCTGGCAAGCTGGCTCGTATGAGCCAGTCATCCAGGTAGGGGAAGACTAATACCCACAGGAACATGAGGCATGCAGCTACAACTGCCAGGCATTTTGTGAATACCCGAGGGGCCAAGGCTAGGTCGAAGGGGACCACTTGCAGCATCCAGGCATCTGCGGTGATAGTTGGCCACAGGTGGGCAAAGTGATTAGCCTGCCTCCCGTAAACCTTGGGCTTGTCATCTCTTGGGGGAGGGAGGCTATGCCCAAGAAGTCAAAAGCTCCCCCCCCCCCCCCAGGCTTCGGTTGGGGCACTGTTTTGGCTTATGGGGGCCTTGTCCCTGGCCCTTGGCCTGCTGCCCCGGGGGAGGGGGAGGAGCATGATAGGTCTGAAATTTGGGGTAGTTTCCGTAAGCAGCCTTGGCCTTCGAGTGGAAGCACTTTTTCCCCTGAAGTCTTCCTGCAGGAAGGTTCAGACACTTTCTTGGACAGCCTGGTTCTGGTCATGAATTCCTTCTCCAGTTCTTTGGCCTTCTCCGTCATGGGCTTGCTGAAGAGGTTCTCTCCCCGCAAAGGAGATTGGCCAACTTGTCCTGAACCCACTGCTCCAAGTCAAAGGACTGTAGCCAGGGAAGGCTGCAGGCACTAATGCCCACCGCAGCTACCTAAGCCACCGACTCGAAGCCAAAGGCCACCCAAGTTTGAAACTTGGAGCACTCCTTGATCAATGATACCAAGGTCCTGAAGCGCTCAAGAGGTTCACCTGATAACTCAGCCAAGAACCCAACGAGCTCCTTCACCAGGTCTCTCTATTATATGTTTATGTACAGCTGGGTATGCCTGGATCTGGGCTGTGAGCATGGAGCCCTGGAAACACATCCTGCCAAAAGCATCCATGGTGCACGCCTCCCTGCTGGGGAGGCACCGAGAAGTGCATCTTTTGACTTTTAATCTGACACATGGCCGACTCCATCATCATGGAGTTGTGTGGCAGTTGTGTCTTCTGGAGGTCGGGGCTTCGGCTGACTTAAGACTGCGAATAGAGTCGACGGTTCACAATCGGCACCATCACCGGGGTCTCCCACATCTTGAACAGCAGCCGCTCCAGGATGGGGGGCATGGGCACCGTCAGTACCTCCGGAGAAGGAGCCTTGTATTGGAGGATCTCGAGATCCTCGTTACGTTGCTCATCCCCAGACACTGCCACAAAGGCAAGGGCCTGGGATATCTCCCTTACAAACTCCAGGAAGTCTAGATGCTCCGGAGCTGACCGCTGCTGATGGTGTGGCGGAGACGAGTCAGAGGGGATGTCTTAGTGGAGGATGGTGTTGGGAGACTCTTCGTCTGTTTCCCATGCCGACCCAGAGTCAGAAGAATTGTCAAACGTTCCGCAGTCATCGAACTAACACAGCATCGACTCCCAGCATCGGAGCACCTGCACTGCTGCGCCTGACGCCTCGTTGGGCCTCGAGGCAGAGTCAGCACCGCTCAAGCCAACCTCTAGAGGATGGATGGAGCATCCTTCCAAGGAAGTCCTCTTCAAGGATGGCCACGTGACTAGCACCGATGACCTGGAAGTACTGGGAGTTGGGCACCACTGCATTCCAGGGCTGTCATCCTGGTCTTGATACCAGACAGCTCTGCAGCATATGATTTAAAACATCAGACCTCTCCTATCAACCAATGACTTCCGAAAAGTGTTACAGGCAACGGTATGCACCCATTTTGATTTTTCCAACAGCATCCTACAGGGTCTGCCAAAACAAGACATAAACCCCTTACAAATGGCACAACTGCACGCACCATCCAGAGAGTACACAAGTCAGAACACATAACACCCATCCTTCACTGGTTACCAATCCTACAGAAAATCAAATACAAAATCCTAATGATTACATTCAAGACAATAAAGAACATAGCACTGACAAATCTTACCTCGCTAATATGCATGCATTTGGAGACGAGACAAGACAAAGGAGAGAATGCACATAGAACACACTGACAATTCCAAAGGCATTCAGAAAAACCAATCAAACCACATCCAATAGAGCATTTACATACTACTCATCAATCCTCTGGAACGCCATACCAGAAAATCTAAGCGATATAAATGACCTTACAACATTTCGAAGGAGACTCAAGACATAACTATTTACAGAACATTATCAGAACCTACTTGAAGAGCCAAATCTATTCCATACGGTGGTAAGGCAGGTGCAGCACAGACCTGGGAAAGAGAAAAAAAAAAACTTTTTCCCTGAGAGGGGGATGGGCTCACCTGAGCACAGGTCCCAAAACGAAAGTTATAGAGAAACACACACTTGCAAGGCTAGCTTGAAGCCACGCCCGGATTCCATGGCAACAGCAGGGAGAGATAGGGTGGGGCCAGAAAGGGAAGCAGGCTGGTAAACATTTAAACACAGTCAGTCAGCAAGTGAGAGGAGAGCCGAGAGAACCGGGGAAATCGGGAGAAGCTGCCAGAACTGCCAGAACGAGTGGCAGGGCCAGAGAGGAGCAGGAAGACGCTTAAGAGAGTTAAAGGATTATAGTTCCAACTCAGAAGCAAGCAGCTCAGACTCTGAGCAAGAACTAGAGCCTTCTAGAAAGCCTGATAGGAAGAAGGTTTCTACAAACAAGGTAAAACAGACAGTACCTTTAAGTGCCTCACTAAAGGGAAGGAAGTCTAGGAGCACTGCCATTATTCCAGGGGGAAGAAGGGATGTTCACTGGGAGAAACATTTTAAGCTTTTAAGAAAAGTGAAACTCAAAATCCCTGAATGTATCCAAGTCCCTGAGTCTTGCAGTACAGAGGAAGACATGGAAGTGGAACTCTATAAAGAGGATTCGGATTCCACAGAGGTCCCAATGGAATGCTCATTATGCATGAGAAGTGATTAAGAAAACATTTATTAGATAGGGTGAAGAAAGCCCAATAAGTAGTTATTCTGAGTAATTGCTACTGAGAAGTGCTGGAAAGACAGAAGTCTCATCTTTTAAAGCTGCAGTAGTATTTCTGCTATGAAAATGTTATAAACAGCAGTTTAGTTCCTATACTGAGAAGCAGAGAATGTTTTAAGCTTACCTGAAACAGCTGGGAGAAGCTAACAAGGTTAGTTGGACTTTGCTTACAACAGTGACTTTCAACTGTGTTTTGTTTGGCTAAAAAGGAAACTTATGTTTGTTGCAAAGACTGAAAGAAACTGCTTTGTCATAGCACTGCTGAAATACCTTTATAAAGAAGCTTTTTGTTGGAGAAAATATCCTCACTTTCTGTTCTTGGTTTGGAGCCTTCTGCCAAGGTCCAATTGCAAACTTGATGATTAAAACAAAATTGAAAAATAAGATTTTCCTGTGTTAGCCTATTTCCACTTGGACTGCTTTATTGCCCCACAATTACACAATTAAGGGCCTCAGCTACTAGGCTGAAGCAAGATACAAGTTAATATGGCCCGCCGCCCCCACTAGGCTACCGCCTAGTATGGTGCCGGCCCACAATACATAGGATCTGTATCACCCTTATGACTGCCTCCTACCCTTGTAATGACTCAAACACTGACCAATGCAATATAGATCATTTTAAATGCTGACCAATGCAATGTATATAGTTGACCTGTAAATAAGTTCTCCATAACTTATTATCTAACTTAAAATGCTCATTAAAAGGTTGTTTGTTGCCTTGTTAATGTTAAATATGTTTATTGTAAATGTTCCTTGAGCTCCCTGTAAACCACCTTGATTTATAAATAAAGTGGTACAGAAAACCCAGAAATAAATAAAAATAAATAAAATAAATGAACTGGCCTCAAGGATGTTGAGGTCGGCGTCGGGTCCCTGGTAGGGGAAGCCCTGATGATGATCACGTCAGGGGATCCGACCTGATCCTCTGACTCCATGGAAGACTCCTGCCAGGGCTGCTTAGAGGGGCGCTCCCGGCTGTCGTCACTGGTGTCGGGTTGAGGCCTCCATGCCCCGGCACCGGAGGTCTTACCCACCAGCCCGGGATTGGACCTCAACTTCAACAAAGCCTGCAACACACGGGGAAGGTCCTCCAAGGACGTCTCTAACACCCGTTAACCTCAGGGCTCCAACCAAGCCGGGGCATTCGTCAAGTCACCTCATGCCGGAATCGAAGGCAGGGATTCCACCCCCGATCACGATCCCAAGGCAGACTTACCAAACAAGCTCCCCCTGCTGCCTTTCATGTTACTTCCAGGTCTTAGCAGACATCAAAAGGCAGAGCGGACAGGAAGACACGTCGTGGTATGCCCCGAGATACTTAATGCAGGTGTTATGGCGGTCCATATGGGACATAGTGCGATTGCACTTGCCACACTGCTTAAATCCGCTGATCGAAAACATAGTAGGAAAAACAGCCCCCGCGAGATCAAACTCCGATGTCTCAACCAGTTAGGCCATGAGCAAAAAACACGCGCACCAAAAAATAAAGGAAAAAAAATATGTATCCAAGCAAAAAGCACGACGCTGAGGCTGTGGATTCGGGCAGCGGAAAGGTGATCAAACCGATCCCGGTGAAAAAAAAACCAGAAGAAAATTTCAGAAAAATGGCGGAAAAATCAACTTTATCCAGAATGTACAAACAGCATATCTGCAGGGCTCCGCAGAAAAAAGAAGACTGGGGTAAAATGGCACCCTTAAGTGGGAAGGTGACTACGCATGAGTGGCGTAACTCCTAAAGGCTTTCTTTGAAAGCTGGGGAGTGGATACGCATGGCTCAATCGGCACTGACGTCACCCATATGTGAGGAATGACTTGCTGCTTGTTCCCGGAGAATCTGGGCTATCAGTCTATTGTGCTCTGAGATCATATTGATCCCACAACAGATATGCCAATTGTTAAAATCATTCAATCTTTGAACTGTGCCTCTAGTATTTTTTTTTATTTGCATCTAGCTCACGCCTTTTCAGTGGTAGCCCAAGGCGAGTTACAATCAGGCATTGTAAGTATTTCCCTGTCCTCAGACGGCTTACAATCTAAGGGCCTGATATTCAAAGGCATTTACACAGTTTACAGATCTGTAAACCGTGTAAATGCCTCTAAGTGGGATAATCAGTGCCACTAACACGGTTACTGCTGCCAAATATTTCCTGGTACCACCGCTATATACCTCGATGCTAACTGCTTAGCATAGAGGCGTTTCAGGGATTGGTACCAATCGCTAAGCAGTCTGCAGTGATATTGAGCAGCTGCCTGGTTAACTCCCATGGGTAAAGATAGGTGTGACAAAAGCTGGCCTGTCTTTATCTGCGGAAGCTAACTGGGCAGCAGCTCAATATCGCTGCTGCCCGGTTAGTTTCCAGGCCGTGCAGCTGACCCGGATCTTCAATGCTAGTGGCCGGATATAGCTCTGGCACTGAATATTCATGTTTTGTGTTTAGCAGGGACAGCTAGGTACTGTAATCGGGCTAGCCGCCTTCGCTGAATATTGGCCCTAAGTTTATACCTGAGCAATGGAGGATTAAGTGACCTGCTCAAGGCCACAAGGAGTATCATTGGGATTTGAACCCTGGTCTTTCTGGTCCCAGGCTTCTGGCCTAACGACTAGGCTACTCTTCCACTCTACAATATTCTGCATAATGAATCAATAGTGTCCTCTATTAAGCTACCTTGGGAGCTACGGAGGCCTCTCTTTAGAGATTTTCTACAAGCTTCATTTAAAGAAGCCAGGGGTCCTGGACTATTCCAAACAGGCTAGTAATCAACCTGTGTTAAAGAATACCCAATTGGATGTTTTTAATAACTATCTACCTCTACTGAGTCTTTCAAGTTGCAGTTTATCAGAAGCTGCAGCCGTTTGTGGAAAGAGACAATAATTTGAATGGTAAGCAGCATGGCTTTCATACTGAGAATTTTCCAGAGATCTTGCTATTCTGTTACCTGCATTAGAACAGTCTAATCCAGTTTTATGCCTTAATTTTCTTGGCTATTAAGACAACTTTTGATACTGTGCCATATGACTGGTTGTTGAAGAGACTAATGGAAATTGCAAGTGGAGTGCAAGTGCTTGACTGATTTGTGTACTATCTCGATGGACGTTCTCAACATGTTTCAGTTGGTGAGGATTTCTCATGGATCGGGGATTGCCAAAGGGTTCAGCTTTATCATCCACCAATCATCAGCAGACATCCTGCAAGACTGCATAATAAGAGATACAAGCATCCAAACCAAGAGAAACATCAACAAGCATATGATTGTTACACCCCATGGATACCAACAGACCATCCAATCCACATCTGGAAAAGAGCTTTCAATATACGCTCCATCACTATGGAACTCGCTCCCAGATGACATGCAAGCAACCACTGACATCAAAAATTTCAGGAAGAAGTTGAAAACTCTGCTCTACACAAACCACCTAGAGCACATCACCTAACCGACGATAAAGCGTAGTTACTCACCTGTAACAGGTGATCTCTGGAACAGCAGACTTTAGTCTTCACATATGGGTGACATCAGTACTGATGGAGCCCGTGTGGGAACACTCTCCAGCGTCCAATAGGAAAGCCTTTGGGAGCATCCCACTAAGCCTCCACAGCTGCCTTCCTGCCTTTCCAACTCTCCCTCCTCAGTTGACTTTGTAGCTAAGATAAAAGGAGAGAAAGAAAAGAAGACCTACAACTCCTAGGGAAGAAAGGTGGGTTGTGAAGACTAAATTCCTGCTGTTCCCAGAGATAGAGTAGTTACTCACCTGTAACAGGTGTTCTCCAGGAGCAGCAGGAATCAGTCCTCACACATGGGTGACATCGACATCGATGGAGCCCCTGCGGAGCATTTCCCCAGCTTTCTATGAAAGCCTTTGGGAATGCAGGCACGCATGCGCGGTCCCCTTCCTGCCTAAAGGTGCCATCTTGCTCAGTCAAATGACATAGCTAAAAAACAGCACACAAAAATGTAAAAATTAAACTGTGTACAACTGCAACTCCAAGGGGAGGAGGGAGGGTTGTGAGGACTGATTCCTGCTGCTCCTGGAGAACACCTGTTACAGGTGAGTAACTACTCTTTCTCCAGGACCAAGCAGGAAGTCAGTCCTCACACATGGGTGACTCCCTAGCTCTGGGCTACCAGGAACCCAGGCTGAACAAGAGAACTCCCTCTATTCCCAGCATCAAAGAAAGGCTTTTCACTGAAAGAACCTCCACCGGTAGCCCAACGGAGGGCTGGAGGGCAGGAGTTGCCTAAACCTCAAAGAGATTCCGGAGTACTGCCTGGCCAAAAGCACTGTCCCTACGGGACTCCCTCTGCAGACAGTAATGGGCCGCAAAAGTCTGGCTTGAAGACCAAGTTGCAGCCCTGCAGATGTCTACCAACGGTACAGAGCGGAGATGAGCCACTGAGGCAGCCATTGCCCTGACACGATGGGCCATGACCCGACCCTGCAAAGGAAGGTCAGCCGCCCTGTAAGCCCAGGTGATACAGTCAGCCACCCCAGATGGACAGGGTACGCTTGGACACAGCTAACCCCAAATTATTAGGGTCAAAAGATATGAAGAGCTGAGTAGCCCTTCTATGCCCCTGCGTACGGTCAAGGTAGAAGGATAAGGCCCTCCTACAGTCCAGGGTATGCAGAACTGCTTCAGCCTGGCTTGCATGAGGCCTAGGGAAGAATGTCGGAAGAACCACCTCCTGGTTGAGGTGGAAAGAGGAGACAACCTTTGGGAGGAACTCTGGATGAGTCCTAAGGACTACCCTGTTCCTATAAAAGAGGGTGTAAGGCCTGTCACAGACCAGGGCCTGAAGCTCACTAACTCGCCTGGCCGAGGTTATGGCTACCAAGAAGAGTATCTTCCAGGACAGGAAGCGGAGAGGACAAGTAGCCATTGGCTCAAAAGGTGGGCGAGTCAGTTGCTGCAAGACCACATTCAACTCCCACTCAGGAGCTGGAGGACGGATTGGAGGCTTTAGCAAGAGCAAGCCTCTAAGAAACCTGGACACCAAGGGGTGAACCGACAGAGAATGTCCTTCCACCAGTGAGTGGTGAGCTGCTAGAGCTGAGAGGTGGACCCGAACAGAATTGGACTTAAGTCCCTGATTGGATAAGTGCAGCAGGTACTGAAGCACTACTGGTACAGCACAGGAGAAAGGATCTTCTGTACGTAGCTGACACCACAGAGAAAACCTTTTCCATTTCAGGGCATAGGTTTTCCTAGTGGACTGCTTTCTAGAGGCTAGGACAACCTCCTCAACTTCCTGAGGTAGGCCCCAGGGAGCCAAAACTACCCTTGCAGCCTCCATGCCATCAAATTGAGAGCTCTGAGATTTGGGTGCAGAAGGGAACCCTGATCCTGAGAGAGAAGGTCGGACTGCAACCCCAGAGGCAGTGGGGGATCCACTGCCAGTTGAAGCAGAAGTGGGAACCAAGGCTGTCTCGGCCATCTGGGAGCTACCAGCAGGACCGAGGCCTTGTCCTGTAGAATTTTGAATATGGTTCGGGCCACCAGGGGCGTGGGAGGAAACGCATACAGGAGGCCCTGGGACCAGGAAATCAGAAAAGCATCTGCTGCTAGCCACAGAGGATGCGGTTGCCTGGAGCAGAACCTTGGCAGCTGTTTGTTCAATGGACTGGCAAACAGATCTATGGATGGAAGTCCCCATTTCAGGAAAATCTTCTGAACCACTAAGGGATGGAGCTGCCATTCGTGGGGCTGCAGAATCCTGCTCAACCTGTCGGCCAGGTAGTTTTCCTGGCCAGGAAGATACACAGCCTTGAGGAGCATGCTGTGCCTGAGAGCAAACAAGCAAAGGTCCTGTGCCTCCTGATAAAGGAGCCTGGACCCCATGTCGCCCTGCTTGTTCACATAAAACATGGCTACTTGGTTGTCTGTTTGAACTAAGACAGACTGATGAGCCAGGGTTTGAGAGAAAGTCTTGAGAGCTAAACGAATAGCCCTGAGTTCCAGTAGATTGATCTGCTGCGTGACCTCCCAGGGAGACCACAGGCCCTGGGTGCACTTGCCCAGACAATGAGCCCCCCAGCCTTGCACGGAGGCATCTGTGGTCAACACCACTGTGAACCCAGGAATCTGAAAAGGCACCCCTTGCAACAGATTGGGTGGGTGCAGCCACCACCGGAGGGAGTTCAGGAATGGTCTGGACACCCTTACTTTGTCTCTGAGGCTTCCTGTGGCCTGTGTCCACTGAGTTCTGAGGCACCACTGTGCAGGCCTCATATGGAGCCGGGCATTGGGGGTCACATGTACTGTCGAAGCCATGTGGCCAAGAAGCCTCAGGCAGAGTCTGGCGGAGACCAGGGACCTGCTGAGAAACTGGCTTGCCAAGTTTATCAGTCTTTGGGCTCTGTCCTCTGGCAAGAAAGCCTTTGCCAGCAGAGAGTCCAGCCTTGCTCCTATGAACTCCAAGTTCTGGGAAGGGAGCAAAGTGGACTTTGCGAAGTTTATGACAAAACCCAGGTTTTGAAGAAGAGCAATAGTTCGGAGGGTGGCTTGTCTGGCCTCCTGGCACGTCTGACCCCTGATGAGCCAGACAGGGGAAGACAAAGATACCCTGATTTCTCAGGTAGGCCGCCACCACTGCCAGGCATTTGGTAAAGACCCTGGGGGCGGAGGTGAGGCCGAAAGGCAGTACTCTGTACTGAAAATGGTTTCCCCCCCCACAATGAACCTGAGGTACTTTCTGTGGTCTGGATGAATGAGGATGTGAGTGTACGCATCCTTTCAATCTAATGAGCATAGCCAATCTCCCTGCTGGAGGTAGGGCAGAAGTGTTCCAAGAGTAAGCATCTTGAATTTTTCTTTCTCTAGGAACTTGTTGAGATTTCTGAGGTCGAGAATAGGCCAGAGGCCACAGGTTCTTTTTGGTACGAGAAAGTACCTGGAGTAGAACCCTTGACCTTGGAGGTGGGGAGGCACAAACTCCACTGCCTTGTCTCGCAACAGACCTTGGAGCTCCTGAAGGAGAAGATCTGTGTGTAGGGGAGGCCTTGGAGGCTCCCCTGGGAAGTATGAAGGAGGCAGCTGTTGGAAGTGTAGCATACAGCCCTTGTGGACGATGCTAAACACCCAACTGTCCCCAGTGATGAGTGGCCACCGGTGGGCAAACAGGGTAAGTCGACCTCCTGTGCAGGGTTGGGAGAGCAGGGATGGAGAGGCTATGCCTAAGGAGTCAAAAACCCTCACCCTGCTAAGTGGGAGCAGGAGCCGGAGGCTTGGGGGTCCTCTGCCTACGGGGCCCATTCCCCTGCCCCTTGGCCTACTGACCCTGTGGGGGAGCTTGAGAGGCCTGGTACTGTGGGTACTGTTTGTACAGTGCCCTTCCTCAGGTAAAAGGGCTTTTTACCCGAACCCTTCTTTTTCTGAGAAGGGGCAGAAGTCTTTCTAGACAGCCTTGTCCTCGTGAGGTGCTCGGTTTCGAGCTGTGCGGCCTTCTCGGTCATGGGCTTGCCAAAAAGGTTCTCACCTCGGCAAGGGACATCGACCAACTTGTCCTGAACCCAAGGCTCGAGGTCCGATGACTGCAACCACGCCTGGCGTCGAGCCGCGATGCCGGCTGCCGCAACACGGGCCGAAGCCATCGTAGGCAGCGCGGGACATAAACGTAGAGCATTCCCGTATCCCCGAGGACAAGGACTTGAACCTCTGCAAGGGTTCCCAGGAGAGACCAGCAGAGAACCCGGCCAGCTCCTTGGCCAGGTCTCGCAAGTACATGCCCATGTACAGCCGGTAAGACTGGACACGGCAAGCAAGCATCGAGCCCTGGAAGCACTTTCTACCAAAACCATCCAGGTTCCGGTCCTCCCTGCCAGGGGGCACCGCGGAGTGCATCTTCTGACTTTTTAGACGATGCATGGTCGATTCCACCACCATAGAATGGTGTGGTAGCTGCGCCTTTTAAAAACCAGGGCTCTTCCGGAGCCAATAAATGGAATCGACCCGCTTGCTTAGAACCGGCGCTGAGGCCGGTGCCTCCCACATCCGGAAGAGGAGCCGTTCCAGCATTGGAGGAACCGGCACAGTAAAGGCCTCCTTCAGAGGAGAGTCATACTGGAGTGCCTCGAGCTCTTCGGCTCGAGCCTCCTCCTCGGGGTCCACAGGGATAGCCAACGCAGTGGCCATATCCCAAACAAACTCCAAGAACCGGGTATCCTCCGGAGGGGATCTACTCCGGGGCTCGGACTGCAGTGAGTCCGACGGGACGCACCGAGTCCGGAAGGTATCGGGGGACTCCTCGTCCTCCGTCTCCCAGGTGGACTCGTCCGATGAGGAATCGGGGTCCAACCTCGCGGGGCCTGTGAGCACCCGCCCCAATGCCAAAGGCACCAGCATAGACGCCCTCGGTCACCCTCGAGCCTTCATGGTCTTGAGTATCGGCTCAGTCTCCGAGGTCGACTTCGACGTCGATGTCCCGGTGGTTGGGGTAGATGCGCCAGACAGGCTGGCCATTAGCGCCTGCTGCTGATCCATGGAGGCAGACAATCTGCACTCCAAGGCTGTCAGCCTGAGACCCAGCTCAGGAGACTCAGCAGCCACCGACTCGGGCCCCGGTGGCGCCGGGCCCGACGTCGGCTCTCTGGGAGGAGAGTCCATGAGGACTACAGGACTTACATGTCCAGCAGACTCCGGCTCCACACGAGGTACTTTTGGCGGCTTCCTCTTTCATTCCCGGTCGGGGGACCCCCTGTCCGAGGAGCCCCGACGGTGCTTGGGATCAGATTCCCGAGATGTCGAGGCCTCAGACAATGTTCGGGCCCGGCCGGAGGCCGAGTCGGAGAAAAGCCTTTCCTTTTGGTGCTGACGACTTTAAAGCGCCTTGGTGGACATTTTTCCACATGGTCCACAGGATCGTGGTCCGGACCCAGGCACCGAAGACAGCAGTCGTGTGTGTCGGTGAGAAACATAAGTTTCTTGCACCAATCACACTTTTTGAAACCACTGGAAGCCATCGGGGAAAAAAAAGAGTCCCCGCGAGGTCAAAGGACCGGCCTTCCAGGGAAAAAGAAAAAAAGGGCGCGAACGCCAGCCACGAAGGGCAAAAACCGAAAAAAGAAGATCGGGCGTGATACCGGTGTACCGAACCCGGCGGGAGGAGAACCGGCGTCGAACCGGAGAAAAAAATAGCGAAGGAATCGCAGAAAAATCCAACTATTTTCCAGGAGGACTAGGACACACGTCCAACGGGCTTCACGGAAAAAGAGAGACTGAGCAAGATGGCACCTTTAGGCAGGAAGGGGACCGCGCATGCGTGCCTGCTTTCCCAAAGGCTTTCATAGAAAGCTGGGGAAATGCTCCGCAGGGGCTCCATCGACGTCACCCATGTGTGAGGACTGACTTCCTTCTTGGTCCTGGAGAACACATGTTACAGAAGAGAAACTACGCTATCTCCAGGAGCAAGCAGGAATGTAGTCTTCACATATGGGACTCCCTAGCTAGAAGATGCCAGAGTGATGACCTCAGAATCGGCTGTGGATTTTCACAGGTATGCCTAAAGAGGTCATGTATCCCGTAAGGATGTCTGGTATCGAAACCTGGGATGGAGGGTAGGAGCTGCTCTAAGTATGAAAGAGATGCTGTAGAACAGCTTGGCCAAATATGACATCTCAGCAGGAGTCCTTGTCCAGGCAATAGTGAGCAGCAAAACTGTGGATCGAAGACCAAGTTGCTGCTTTGCAGATCTCGTCGATAGCTACAGAGTGTAGATTTGCCATCGAGGTAGCCATGGCCTGAACATTATGGGCAGTGACGTGACCCTCGAGGGAGAGTCCTGCCTTCTCATAAGCAAAGGTGATGCAGTCAGCTATCCGTTTGGAGACTGGCAAGTCAAGGTGATTCGAGTCAAAGGAAATGAAAAGCTGGGAAGCCTTTTGGTGCTCTTTAGTTCTCTGGCGATAAAAAGCTAAGGCACGTTTACAATCCAGAGTATGGAGGGTTGCTTCTGCCCTAGACGAATGTGGTCTAGGGGAAAACACAGGAAGGTAGACTGATTGTTTCAAATGGAAGGGCGAGACCA
The DNA here is from genome assembly GCA_033557465.1 of Ichthyophis bannanicus. NCBI lineage: Eukaryota > Metazoa > Chordata > Amphibia > Gymnophiona > Ichthyophiidae > Ichthyophis > Ichthyophis bannanicus. The sequence goes on from CM066031.1 coordinate 1,886,896,796, forward strand.
CCTACAGCATGAAGTGAGGATGATTCCTAAGGACAACCTTATCATGGTGGAACCGTGTGTAAGGTGGGTCAGCCACTAAGGCCTAGAACTCATTAATGCGCCTTGCTGAAATAAGGGCAATAAGGAAGATGACCTTCCATGTGAGAAACTTAAGTGAAGCAGTGGCTAGAGGCTCAAAGGGCAGCTTGAGAAGCTGTCCTAGAACAACATTAAGGTCCCATGCCACTGGAGGCGGCTTAATGGGAGGTTTGGTTAATAGAAGTTCTCCTCAAAACGTGCTATGAGAGGCTGAGATGGGCTGGTCATTTAAGGGCACGTGAGAGTCCGCAATTGCACTTAGGTGTACTCTTACCAAACTGGTTTTGAGTCCAGAAGATAGGTGGAGGAGATACTCAAGTAGTGCTTCCACCGGAACAGAGAAGGAATTAAGAGTCTTCTGAGAACACTAGAAAGAAAACCTATGCCAATTGAAAGCATAGGATCGTCTGGTGGATGGCTTCCTAGAAGCTAGGAGGATGTCCTTAACCTCTTGGGGAAGGTTAATGTTTTGGAAGGCTATGCCTTCAGCAGCTATGCTGTGAGAAAGAGACACTGCGGATTGGGATAGAGCAGTGTCCCCTCCTCCTGAGAGAGGAGCAGGCCCCAGATCTATGGGCTGAGTCTGAGACAGACGTAGAAGGAGAGGGTATCATGGTTGACGTGGTCAGCGTGGGGCTATGAGTATCATGAAGCCCTTGTCTCTCTGAAGTTTGAAAAGAGTCTTGGGAATTAGGGGAATGGGAGGGAAGGTATATAAGAAGCCTTGATCCCAGTGGAGGTGAAAAGCATCCACTTGATGGCTGTCTGGTGCAGGAGTCCTGGTGCAGAAGCGAGGGAGTTTGGCATTCTGAGGACTTGCGAACAGGTCTATCTCTGGAGTCCCCCAGATTTGAAAAATGTGAGAGACTTTGTCCACATGAAGAGACCACTCGTGGGGAAGAAGAATTCAACTTAGTCTATCTGCTAAGACATTGTGCTTGCCCAGAAGATACACTGCTTGGAGGTGAATGCGATGATGTATGGCAAAGGAGCAGAGATGTAGAGCCTCGCTGCAAAGGGTCCAAGAGCCTGTTCTGCCCTGTTTGCTCACGTAGAACATGGCTACTTGATTGTCGGTTTGGACTAGGACTCTGTGGCAACAAAGATGGTTCTGGAACACTTTGAGAGCAATGAGAATGGCTCTGAGCTCCAGCAGATTTATGTGGATTTGTGACTCCTGCTGAGACCAGAGTCTGAGTGGAGAGAGATTCCAGATGAGCTCCCCAGCCCAGTCTAGATGCATCCGTCATCAGGGTACATTGATGTGCTGACATGTGAAAAGGTGACCCTAACAAGGAGATTTTCTGGAGATTGCCACCACTGGAGAGGTATGCTTGAGATGCTAGCTGATTGAGTCAAGCACAGCAAAGCTGGGGCAGAAATGCCCTTATTGCTGCGTGTTTAGAAGGGCCCCTAAGAACTCTAGAGTTTGAGAGGGGACGAGTTGGGACTCTGGAAGATTTATGACAAATCCCAAGTGTTGTAGCACCTGCATGGTGCGTGAGAGGGATAGACTGGCTTCTTGAGAGGTGCTTGCCCATATGAGCCAGTCATCTAAGTAAGGGAAGACAAATATCCCTAGAGTCCTTAAGAATGCGGCTACTACCGCCATGCATTTTGTGAAGACTCTTGGGGCAGAGGCGAGGCCAAAAGGCAGGACTCTGTACTGATAATGTCGTCCTTGGAACATGAAACGCAGGAACTTTCTGTGCTCTGAATGAATAAGAATGTGAGTGTACTCTTCTTTTAGATCTAGAGAAAAGAGACAATCCTGACTCTGGAGATAGGGAAGAAGGGTCCCTAGGGAGATCATCTTGACTTTCTCCCACAGGAGGTACTTGTTCAGATCCCTGAGGTCCAGAACGGGCCTGTATGCTCCTGTTTCTTTGGGATGACAAAGTATGGAGAATAAAAGACCATTCCCTGCTGGGATGGCAAAACCTCTTCTATTGCACCTTGCAGGAGAAGGGAAGTGACCTCTCGTAGCAACAGAGCAGCGAGAGGGGGCTGACAACAGAACTCTCTTAGTGAAGTTGGGAGGGGGGGTAGACTTTGTAGATGAAGTTTGTATCCCTCCCATATTATGGACAATGTCCACTGCTCTGAAGTGATGAGATGCCACCTGTGGGCATAGTGACAGAATCTTCCGGGAATGTAGACAGGATCGAGACTCTCCAGAGGCAGGATAGCTATATTCTCTAGAAAGGAGTCAAAAACACAGAGCAAGCTGGGTTTGCTGTGACTTGGGAGTCTGAGCCTTCTTTTGCTCTTTTGGAGGCTACTGCCCTTTGTGAGAAGCATGATGCGGACACTGAACAGCAGGGGTATAGGAAGGATAGTATTTATTCTTTTTATTGAAGAAAGCTTTCTTTGCTGCTTTCTTCTTAGCTGGGTTGGCAGTAGATCTAGAAAGCCTATTAAGGGTAGTGTTCTCAGATTCCAACTGAGAGGCCTTGTCTTGCCAATCCTTGGCAAAAAAGGTTTTTCACCGGTGCAAGGGATATTACTCAGTTTATCTTGAACCCATTGTTCAAGATCCGATGCTTGAAGCCAAGCAATTCTGCATGCACCGCTTTGACCCGGTGAAAAGCGGGATATAAATACAGTTAAATAAATAAAGATGGATGAAGTCCTGCTGATGCATTCAAAGCAATCAAATGTTGCTCTGTTAAACTTTGAAACATTCTGAGCATGTTTCACAAAGGTGAGATAATCTGCCCTCTTGTCATCGGGGAGAAGAGGAGCCATTAACTCCAAATCCTTAGCCACCTCTCTAAGGAACATACCCATATAGAGTATGTAGGAACTAATCCTGGCCAAAAACATAGAGGCCTGAAAACAGCACTGACCAAAAGCATCAAGGGTTCTCGATTCCCTACCTGGAGAGATTGAGGAATGTGTTTTCGCACTCTTGATCCGACGCATTGCCAATTCCACTACCACAGAATGGTGCAACAATTGTATCTTTTGGAAACCGGGACACTCCAGTACCCGGTACATGGTATTGAGCCATCAGGTATGGGAAGAAAGGTTTAGAGGTGTCTCCCACATGGGGAGTGTGAGAGAGGAATTCCTGCCCGGTCTGTCACCCGGTGCCTCGCCCCGACGTCAGCTGGTGGAGGTTTAAATTCTGAGCGGTTCCTGCTACAGACGGGAGTGTGAGAGAGGAATTCCTGCCCGGTCTGTGATCCGTGTGTTTTGTGGGCTCTTCAGACACCTGTAGGACTTCCACTCACCCGGTGCCTCGCCCCGACGTCATCTACGGGGGTATAAGATCACGGCTGCTCCGCAGTCACCCGGTAGCGGTCACGCCTTGAAGGGCCGCGTTTAAAGGGGCATGGTTTGCTCCTTATGCGCTCCTTCGGTGCTTGAGGCAGTCTAGTGGTGTTGATTGGTATGGGCAAACGTAGAAGACGTCATCTGAATGTAAGTACTGTGAACCCCTCCAAGGTAGTTAAAATCGTGGAACCTATGGATAAGCATGTGGTCTCGGCAAGCCTGGAGAAAGGAGGTTTGAATGGTGCTACTAGTTCACCCCCCATCCTAGACCGTTCCTCTTTGGGGTTTTCAAACTCTGCCCTGCTTACTGAATTGGATTGCATCAACCCATTGACATCTTCTCCGACGGGAGGTGCTCAGGTGCGGGATGGAGGACGTTTACTTTCTCCTGCTCCAATGCAGAGTGACTGTGAGCCAGTGGCAGTTCTGCTGCCGAAAGCTCTTCAGCTCCCGTTGGACCGGGTTGTGGTGCATTTGAAAGACTCTCCTGGTGTAGCTGATGTGCAAAATGTTTCATTAGCAGATGTTTGGTCTGTTCTTTCACGCATAGAGTTATCTATTGCTTCTTTGTCATCTGCTGTTTCTCAATTTTCGGATTTCTCGAGAGGTTCTGTTGCTAAGTTAGCTCAGCATGACTCTCAAATTGCAGCCTTGGATGTTAAGTGTCAGAAACTGGAAGGCCAGTTTGTATCCTTGCAAAAACAGTCGTCTACCTTTATTAAAGATAGTATAACTTTACATGCGCAGCAAGAACTGTTGGAGAATTCCTTAAGGGCAACGAATATTCGCTGTTTAAATTTTCCCTCTACCCGTTTATTATCCCCTCAGATTTTATTCGATAAATATTTGACGGAGGTTCTGGGGTATGCGGATAAGGTAAAACCAGTTATAAAAAAGTTATACTATCTTCCTGTTTCTGGGGCAGCTTCTGGACCTGATCCTTCTAGAGCTTTAGACTCCTTAAATGTTTCTGAGTTTATAGAGTCGTCTCAAGATGTTATTTCTTCTCGTGCTACGTTGCTTGTCTCTTTTGTATCTGAGGTTGACAAGCAAGCAGTTATTCGTTTATATTTTGCTAATAAGAATGCAGTATTTTGTGGGAGAAAGCACAGTCACTTACCTGTAACAGGTGATCTCTGGGAACAGCAGGAATAAGTCTTCACATATGGGTATCGTCGGTACCGACAGAGCCTGCGCGGGAACGCTCCCCAGCGTCCAAAAATGAAAGCTTTTGGGAGCATCCCACAGTGCCTGCGCGCTGCCTTCCCGCCTTTTCCAACTGCCTCTCTCCAGTTTGAGTTTTAAAGCTGAGACAAAGAGGGAGAGAGAGGAAAGGAAAGATAGATAGAGAGATACAACTCCTAGGGGAGGTGGGTGGGTTGTGAAGACTTATTCCTGCTGTTCCCAGAGATCACCTGTTACAGGTAAGTAATTGTGCTATCTCCAGGAACAAGCAGGAATGAGTCTTCACATATGGGGACTCCCCAGCTAGAGATGCCTGGGAGATCACCCAGATTGTGAGTCCCTGGGAAGGGCTCCACCTCCACCCATGAATCTCAGGCATCCAGTCAGGGATGGAGGGTAGGAGTTGATTAGGTATGGAACAGGTGTTTGAAAACAGCCTGACCTAACAAGGCATCCCGGCGGGAGTCCATGTCCAAGCAGTAATGGGCTGTGAAGGTATGAACCGATGCCCAGGTGGCCGCTCGACAGATTTGGTCGATGGACACAGAGTTAAGATGAGCCATAGAGGCTGCCATGGCCCTCACATTGTGAGCTGTGACATGGCCCTCCAGAGAAAGGTTCTTACTCTGGTAGGCGAAGGAAATACACTGAGCAATCCAATTGGATAGAGTTCTCTTAGAGACTGGAAGTCCTAAATGAGAAGGATCAAAGGCAACAAAAAGTTGAGAGGACTTTCTATGTTGCTGTGTCCTTTGTAAGTAGAAAGCAGGTGCTCTTTTACAATCCAGAGTATGAAGATTCCTCTCTGCACTTGATGCATGAGGTCCTGGAAAAAAGACCTCCTGGTTCAGATGAAAAGGTGAGCAAACTTTAGACAAAGTGTGGATTAGTTCTGAGGACTACCTTGTCATGGTGGAACCTTGTATAAGGAGGATTAGCCACTAAAGCTTGCAACTCACTGATACGGCGAGCTGAGGTGACTGCAATGAGAAAAATAACCTTCCAGGAAAGGAATTTCAAGGAGGTAGTGGCTAAGGGTTCAAAGGGTGGCTTCATAAGCTGGCCAAGAACCAGATTCAAGTCCCATGCCACTGGAGGTGGTCTAATGGGAGGTTTAGTCAAAAGAAGGTCTCTCATGAATCTTGCTATAAGAGGATGAGAGGAAATAGGTTGTCCATTGAGAGGCTTAAGGGATGCTGCAATAGCACTCAAATGGACTCTGATTGAATTTGTTTTAAGGCCTGCATGGGATAAATGCAGCAAATAGTCTAGTAAAAAATTCAAAGGTATTGCAAGAGGGTTGAGACCCTTCTCTGCACACCAAATGGAAAAACTTTTCCATTTAAAAGCATATGAACGTCTGGTGGAAGGCTTTCTGGAAGCATGAAGGATATCCTTCACTTGCTGAGAAAGGTGTAAATCTTGAAGGTCTAGGCCTTCAGCAACCAGGCCCTGAGATGAAGAGACTGAGGATTTGGGTGCCACAAGATTCCCTCCTCCTGGGAGAGGAGATCTGGAGCAGACCCCAGGTCTAGGGAGGGAGCTTGAGAGAGATGCAGAAGTAGAGGGTACCACACTTGGCGTGGCCAAAGTGGTGCTATGAGGATATAGTCCCTTTGTCTCTCTGAAGCTTGAACAGAGTCTTGGGGATTAGGGGAATAGGTGGAAAGGCATAGAGGAAGTCTTGCCCCCAATGAAGGAGGAAGGCATCCCTGGCCTGAACTCCCTGACATGGAATGCTGGAACAGAACATGGGAGGTTTGGCATTCCATGGACTTGCAAACAGGTCTATGTCTGGGGTATCCCAAATCCGAAAAATTCTGGCTATCTGGTCCCCATGGAGGGACCATTCGTGCGGAAGCAGAACTCGACTGAGTCTGTCTGCCCAAGAGTTTTGAACTCCTGGAAGATATACTGCCATGAGATGGATTTGATGCTCTCTGGCAAAGGCCCACAATCTCAGAGCTTCGTTGCAAAGCGACAGAGAGCCAGTTCCTCCCTGCTTGTTTACGTAGAACATGGCTACCTGGTTATCCGTTTGGATGAGGACTGTCTTGTAGCTGAGCAGGGTATGGAAGACTCTGAGAGCCAGAAAGATTGCTCTGAGCTCTAAGAGGTTGATATGAAGAAATGTCTCCTGTGGAGACCAGATGCCCTGGGTCGAGAGATCTTGTAGATGAGCCCCCCAACCCTTTGGAGAGGCATCTGTTGTAAGGGTTGCTTGGGGTAACACCTGTTGAAAGGGGGACCCCAGCAACAGATTCTGAGTGGACTTCCACCAGTGGAGGGATGAAAATAGGCGACTGGAGGTTGCTATTTTGTCTGACAGGCAACCTGATGCCTGGGTCCATTGGGTGGATAGGGTCCACTGAGCTGCTCTCATGTGAAGGCGAGCATAGGGAACCACATGCACCGTGGATGCCATGTGGCCTAAAAGTTGCAACATCTCTCGAGCAGTTAAATGGGATTTTAACTGAATCTGGGAGGCTAACTGCACCAAGCGTAGGCAACGGGCCTGGGGAAGATAGGCCCTTGCAGTTGTGGTATCCAGTAAGGCCCCTATGAACTCTAGAGACTGAGTAGGGGTAAGATGGGATTTTGGAATGTTGATTGCCAGTCCCAGATACTGAAGAACACGCCTTGTGCAGGCTAGAGAAATCTGGGCCTCGACTGGGATGGAGCTCGGATGAGCCAGTCGTCCAGATATGGGAATACAAATATTCCTAGAGTGCGTAGGAATGCAGCTACTACTGCCATGCATTTTGTGAACACTCTTGGAGCAGAGGCCAGACCGAAAGGAAGCACTTTGTATTGGTAGTGCTTTCCTTGGTACAGGAAGCGAAGGAATCTTTTGTGTGTTGGATGGATGAGAACATGGGTGTACGCATCCTTGAGATCTAGAGAACAAAGCCAGTCCTGACTCTGGAGGTATGGAAGGAGAGTTCCTAGAGAAGTCATCTTGAATTTCTCCTTGCATAGAAACTTGTTCAATTCTCTGAGATCTAATATGGGTCTGTAGCCCCCTGTTTTCTTTGGAATGAGAAAGTAGGGGGAGTAGAACCCTGAGCCCTGTTGAAGAAGGGGTACTTCTTCTATTGCCCCTTGGGCAAGAAGGGTAGCAATCTCCTGACCTAGAAGGTTGAGGAGAGATGTTGGAGAATTGAACTGTTTCACCATGGTGTGAGGAGGAAGGTTTAAGAAATGAAGTTTGTACCCTTCCCTTATGATGGAGAGGGTCCACTGCTCTGCTGTGATTTGTTCCCATCTGGGAGCAAAGTGAGCTAACCTTCCTGGGATGGTGAGGGGCTCTGGATGTTCTAGAGCCAGAAAGGCTAAGTTCTCTAGTGAAAAGTCAAAGGCCCTGAGGAGGCTGAGGCTGTTGGGCCGTAGCAGTCCTCGCAGCCTGGGTTTTGGCCTGTTTTGGTTGTTGCTGTCTCTTTGTAGCAAAACGACCTTGAGAAGAGGCCTGACCATAAGAAGAAAATTTCCCTTTCTTTGGGAAAGATCCCTTTTTGAACAACCTCTTTTTAAAAGGAGCTGTAGTAGATTTTGAAAGTCTATCTAAAGCAGAATTTTCAGCATCCATCTGGTTGGCCTTTGCTTGCCAATCTTTGCCAAAAAGGTTTTCGCCTGTACAGGGAAGGTTACCTAGACCATCCTGTACCCAGGATTCCAAATTAGAGGCTTGCAACCAAGCAACTCTGCGTGCACCTATGGCAATAGCCGAGGCTCTACTGGCCCCCTCAAAAGAGTCAAAGGCTGCACGGTTGGAAAACTTGGATACATCCTGTGCCTGTTTAAGCCAGGTGATATATTCTTCTCTCTTATCTTCTGACATGAAAGGAGATAAGGTTTGCAGATGATCTGTAACTTCTTTTAGAAACATCCCCATATAGAGACTATAGGAGTTGATTCTGGCTACAAGCATACTGGCCTGGAAGATTTTCCTGCCAAAGGCATCTAGGGTTCTGCATTCTTTTCCTGGAGGAGCAGAGGAGTGCCTTTATGTACTCTTGATCTTTTTCATAGCAGACTCTACCACAATGGAGTGGTGAGGAAGCTGAGTCTTATGAAACCCAGGACAAGGAGGAACACGATACATGGTGTCCAACCTTCTGGAATGAGGGGAGGTGGAAAGAGGAGTCTCCCATATGCCCAACATGTGTTCATAAAGAATCTCATGTATTGGTAAGGTGGCTGCCTCTTTAGGAGCCTTAGGATATTGTAGGATATCTAATTTTTTGGCTCTAGGTTCAGTCTCAGAGGTCACTGAGATGGACAGGCCTTTGGCCATCTCCCTAATAAAGTCCTGAAAAGACAAGTCTTCAGGAGGAGACATTCTCCTTTTTGGAGAAGAGGGTTCCTGAGGAAGGATCCCCGATGCTTCAATTGAGGCCTCTGAAGAATCAGAGTCTTCAGAAGAATCAAAGTATCGACTGTCTGGATGCTCTCGTAGAGCCCGATACGCGTACCGGGAGGTATCGACATCGGGAGTAATCGGTACCGGGCCGGTACTGATAGGCATCACTGGATAGCGTACCGCTGCCGTCGATGCTGATGTCGATGCAAGCGGTACTGGTATCAGAACCGGAATCGGATCCTGTACCGACAACGGGGTTTGTTGCGGTACCATAGGCGTTGCAGCTTGAATGAATGCCGTGATGGCACGCTGCATGGTCAGAATATTCTGATCCATAGACGCCACCAATGTCTGGATATCGGTACCGGTAGAAACTGCCGGTACCCCAGAACATTATAACAGGTGATCGGTCGAGGCCGAGCCATCGATGTCAACCTGTGACCCCATAGGTAGTGCTTTGGAAGCCGGAGCCTCCCGCCGGGGTAATTTTGCCGGTGTGGTATCCTCAAGAGTAAGCCCGGGGGCATCTCGATACTTAGAGGGAGATGAACTCTTTGAGGACCAGCCAGATTTAAGTTTGGTTACCTGAGATCCATGGGATGAAGAAGAAGCCCTGGAAGACGTCGATGCCACGGAAGCTTGTGATAAGGAAGCTTATCATAGCTCAGGAAGGAGCTATAGAAAAGGTGAAGTGACTCTGAACAAGCAACCTGTCAGTTCTGGTAGAAATAAGAAAACAGAATTTTCCCATAAAAGACTACCAGTCCCAGAATGCACCAGGTTTCCAACAGCCATTAGAGGAGCTGAAGTGGGGAAACGTGTGTTCAATCAGGAGGGCTATGAGATAATCCCTAAGCACTCATCTCAAAGAGCAGGGCCTGAATCAGCACAGCTGCGCTGTGTTAAGGTGGAGCACTCATCAAAGCAGAATAAAGATAGAGTTTATTCTACAGAGAATTATCCTCATCTTGATCCACATCCTCAGTTTCATCTGGAGGATCATCAGAAGCAGAAGCCAAGCCGGACGGACAGAGAGGGCAAGAAACCCTTTGGAAGAAAGAAGAGAAAAGCCTTTGAGAGGTCTAGAAGAGTCGGGAGCAGTACGTATACTGGGAGGCATTCCAAGGGCCAGCATACACCATTGGACTGCGGAAAGCCAAAGGAATGGTGCTGCAGAGCTAGGAATCTCCAGACGGTACCTGTGAGGGAGACGGCTGCACGTGGAAGGGACCCTAAGACCCGTGCCAGAAGGTATGTGAAGAGAGATCCAGTGTCCAGGGATCTGGATTGGAAGGCTGGACATAAGAACTGGACTACATACTGGCCAGGCTATATAGAGGGGAACTCTAACAGCAATGGGAGCTCAGGTATGAACACTGATCTATGCCCTAGCTATAACCTTGAAAGACAGCAGGGAAACAAGTATTCTCCTGAAAGTGCTCCATTGAGAAATTCATCTGTGCCAATCCAGGATATTGAACCCATGATTGTTGAAGAAGGGGGAATGATTGCAGATGAAGGATGTGTTTACATGGACTGCTCTCTGTCTAAACTCCTTTGGTGATTTTCTGTTATAAAATACAGCAACCATCACAAAGAAATACAAACTTGTTCTTTAATCTACTCAGAAAAGCTCCTGAGTAGGATTTCTAGCCACGCAGTAGAAAGCAAGCCAGCTAAGGGATTTCAGCTGGGTAACTGCTAGCAATTGAGCCTTACCTAATTGCTTGTGAGCTCTGAGGGAATCACTTCTGAATCTATGTGGGAAGATATAAGAAGTTAACCTGAAAAGAACAGTTTTTCTCTTCTTTGTGGATTTTTGTTTGCTGTTTGATACATGCTAAGAAAATATTAGCTAAAGCCTACAGAAAAGACCAGTTTTTTTATCAACCAGGTCTTATTTCTTTTGCTTTGATTGCCTGACAAGTTCAAATGTTGTTTTCCTGATTTTGTTTTTCCAAGTTTAACACTGAAAGCAAGTAACCTGATTTATGTGCTACCAAGCATATCTGTGTTGGGAGAAATAACCCCATAAATAAATATCTTATTGGCTTTACACTTGAGCACAACTAAATTATTGTGAGCAGCTGTGTCGGGTGTGAATGGACTGCATTGCCCACAATCCCTTGAAAATCATATTGACATATGCACTTGCCAAGACTGTGAACATTCTCACCCAGGCAGCCGTCTGACAAGTTGCATCGGAGGGAAACAGGGTACTGAGCTTAGCTGCCCGATTCTGTAACCCTCTTTTGGACATCATGGAACAGGACTCACAATCCGCAATGGAGTGGTCAGGAGTCAGGACCTAAACATTTTAGACACCAGTCATGGGTGTCAGTGACAGAAATAGTGCTACTGCACTTTGTGCATTTTTTAAACCCGGAGGCGGGTTTTTCCATGAGGGAAAAATATATCTGTAGGCCTAAGGCCCCAGAAGAAAAATGCACTGAAAAGAGTAGAAGTTTGTTTTTGTTTTGTTTTTTAAAGAAAGAAAAAGAACCGGTGGTACCGGTGCGGAATCGAGAAGGCAGACACGCGACTAAAGAAAAATAAAAGAAAATAAGAAATTCTTCAGCGGTGACAGGAAACACGACCTGCTGGCTCCGCGGAAAAGAAGAACTGGAGAGAGGCAGTTGGAAAAGGCGGGAAGGCAGCGCGCAGGCGCTGTGGGATGCTCCCAAAAGCTTTCATTTTTGGAAGCTGGGGAGCATTCCCGCGCAGGCTCCGTCGGTACCGACGATACCCATATGTGAAGACTCATTCCTGCTTGTTCCTGGAGATAGGTTAATATTTTCCCGGATGTTTCTAGGCAAACGCAGCTTCGACGAAGGGCTTTTCTGTTGTTAAAGCCTCGAGTGGTGGCACTTGGTGCAACATTTGTTTCTTAAATTTCCTTGTAAAATGTGTAGTTGTACTTGATGGCACTAAGTATGTTTTTTCTGAAACCTCTTCCCTAGAGTCATTTATTGTAAACCAGGAGTCCTCTGCTTAATGTTTGATTAATCTGTCTTTCAGTAAGCAATGTAATTAGAGTTTTGTAAGTTTTTGGGCATGTAATTTCCTCTTTTCTTTTTCAGGCTTGATGTCTGTATCGTATTATTTTGTATTTTGCTTATTGACAGTGCTCGCTCCCCTAGATGTGGACTGTTATTTTCTTTTGTAACGTTTATGAAGTTGAAATTTGTATTTTCTTTTTAATGTTTCAATAAAAAAAGAAGATTAAAAAAAAAAAAAAAAGAGGTGTCTCCCACATACGAAGCAAGAGGTTGTGAAGTATCTGATGGATAGGAAGTGTAGCCACCTCTGGAGCTGTGGGGTATTGAAGAATTTCTAATTCTTCTTCCCTAGACTCTTTCTCCGATGTCACTGTAATCTTGAAAAGACATGTCCTCTGGTGGGGACTTGCAATGTTGTGGGGACAGAGATGGGTCCTCCAGAATAGTTTGCATGTCTCTAGTATCGGCCAATTCATCATCCAATGAATTGGAATCCGAAGACTCGAAGTATTGATGGGCAGGGTGTTCCTGCTCCATACAAACTTGGTACCGGTCGAAGCCGGTACCGGGAATCTGTGTGGTAAGAAAGCACAGTTACTTACCTGTAACAGGTGATCTCTGGGAACAGCAGGAATAAGTCTTCACATATGGGTACGTCGGTACCGACGGAGTCTGCGCGGGAACGCTTCCCAGCGTCCAAAGAGCTTTTGGAAGCATCCCACCACGCCTGCGTGTTGCCTTCCCGCCTTTCCCAACTGCCTCTCCTCAGTTAAGTTTTAAAGCTGAGACAAAGAGAGAGAGAGAGGAAAGGAAAGATAGATAGAAATACAACTCCTGGGGAGGTGGGTGGGTTGTGAAGACTTATTCCTGCTGTTCCCAGAGATCACCTGTTACAGGTAAGTAACTGTGCTATCTCCAGGAACAAGCAGGAATGAATCTTCACATATGGGGACTCCCAAGCTGAGATGCCTGGAGTCTGAGCATGTCATAGATTGGAACATGCTATCCCCCACAACACCAGGCATCCTGAGGATGGAGGGTAGAAGCTGAAGAAAGAAGATGCTGTGGAACAGCTAACCTAGCACAGGACTGCAGAAAAAGAGTCCATGTGTGGATAATGATTGTTATCAATGATATTGCAAAGAATAGTGCAATATGGACCTCCGCTAACAGGATTTCATAGAAGTAAGGAGGTTCCTGGATCTACTGGGAAGCCAGTAGAGGAACCGTAAAAAGGACCTCACTGAAAAGTGGAGGTAATAAACCTGTAGGAAAAACAGAGGAGGTCAGAATCCTGAAAGGTAACAGGCACCCCTGGTAGGAAAAACTGGGGTAGTACAAAAACGGTGGGCCTTCAGCGAAAGCAGTATGGTAAAAACCAAACTCTTTTGGCGGCAGAGTAACTCACTCTTGGGAGCAAAAAGAGAAAGGCTAACCGATTTGGACAAACAGGCACAGTCCTTATGGGGAGAAGGGGTATGGGAACCTCTTGTATCCTAGGATGAAGACAAATGCCTGAGGCGTGAAAGCCTGTGATTAACTGAAGATCCACAATATCTCTCCTAACTGGGGTAAGGTAGGAGAGATATTAGGTACAGAGAGCTTCAGAGGTACCTAAACCCATTAGGTTATGGTATGAAATTGTTGACCACCACAGGAGTGGTTGTGTGTGTAGAATCCCAAACCTGCTGAATAGCAGAGGTATGGGTAAAATCCCTCTGTCAGAAACAGATAGCTATATGAGCATAGACAGTGAGATAGATAAGTATGTGGAGACATATCTATCTATAATGAAATATCTCATCAGATACACATATATATATAGATATATGAATAGACATATAAGAATATATCTATAGTGAGATATGAAAGGGCATGAAATACACACAAAGATAAATATGAATATGTAGGCCTAAATATGGGTGTTTGTAATTAAACAGACAGATATATGCCTACAGCATGGTATTCACATAGGACATGTGGAGAGGAAAGATTCATCTAACAACAAGGAGGTGCAACCTACTTGAGAAGATATATAGAGAATCTATCCCTCCTGGTTAAGATCCGCAAGGATGCTAGCTAGTGAAATAACCAGCATGGTTATATGAAGACAGAGGATAATATCAATCTGTAGCCGGCAAGTCCTGAGTCGTCCAAGACTCTAGCATGGTAAGTAGACAGAAGACAGATAAGGATGAGGTATCATGTTGACCTGTTTAAGGGCAAAAAGTATCATGCGTTCTTACCATGAGGACGAGCTGCAAGGAGAAAGAGCATATCCCCGATTGGGAATGCTATGGACCAAAGCCGGGAATTGGCAACTCCTTAAGCCCTTAGGTAAGAGAAGGCCTATATCCTTTATGGCAAAAGGAGATAGTAAAAGAAGGGAGAACATTCTAGTCATGGGAGACATGACTGAAAAGCCTTTTCCAACCATCTGAGATAGCTGTTGGAGAAAAACCCCCATGCTCTCTAGCAAGGGCCCATAGTAGAAAGCTTCTCTGTAGAATTGCAGAGAGCATGATGCAGGGAATGAGGAGATAGGACTGGCTGCTAGAGCCAGTATCTCAGTCCACTATGCTGCCAAATCCAGGGGAATGGAGATGGCAGAAATAGAAGACCAACCCAGAAGCTTGTAGTGGGATAGTTTCCAAGATAGATGAAAAACACTGACTTGGAGCCACTACTAAGACCAGATAGGATGTTAGAGGAGGACAATTCTGGTGGTTTGTGGGGAAGAACCAGTGGACCAAACATTAAGGCTCCTGCATAGGCAGCTGCTAGCAAGACAGCAGAAAGGCTATTAATGTTTAAAAACCAGAAAGAACAGACAGAACAGGAGTAGAAAACTCTGGACATGTCTGATAAGCTGCCTTAAAGTAAATTTGAAACAGGGGAGAAAACTCAGGAAGGAAAACTCCGCACTGGAAAGTGACAAACCTGGAGAGGCTGAAGAAAAACCCTACAGTAAGTAATTCCGCTCTTACAGTGGTAAGAGGGTGAAGAGAATAGAGCTGAAGAAGACTTACCAAGTGGTAAGTCTAAAGAAAGGAAAATACATGCTGGCACAAGAACTATCATTTGATAGTGGTCAGACCTCTTTCTCTGATAGGAGAAGAGGAGAAACCTGTGACTTATAGGCATGAACATTCTGCTCATAGAAAAAATGGATGTCTTTTGGAAAGAGATCCATGTGTAGGGGTTAGAATGAGTAATGGATCGCCTCTGTTGAGAAGAAGCAACTGTAGATTCTAACCCCAAGGGTCACAAGCATTTGATGATGACTGATCAGAAACCCTGCAGAGGCTGGGTTTGCTGAGCCTGGTGAGAGGTTGGATTCTTCAGACCAGGACGATGGTTCCCCTGTATGGGAACATCTGTATGATGGGCAAGTGAGGAATAAAACCTTCTTCTCCTGTGGGAAGAAAGTTTGGTAGGACATTTCCTACTTACTGGGACAGAAGAAGGTGTAGAAGAACCCTTATGAACAGGTAAATCAGTGGACAACTGAGTAACCTGACGTAAAGACTCCTTGTTGAAAAGATTTTCTCCAGTGCAAGGAGTATGTCCCAGTCGTTGTTGTTCCCACTTGGCCAAATCTGAAGCTTGGAGCCAGGCTCTACGTCATGCTCCTATAGCTATAGCAGAAGTCCTGCTAACAGACTCAAAAGAGTCTAGGGAAGCACGAGAAAGAAACCAAGAGATATTCTGGATATGCTTAAGCAGCGAGGAATAGTCTGTACTCCTGGAAACTGGAAGGAAAGGAGTCCAAAGATGTAATTGCTTTGTGACCTCCTCAAGAGAAAGACTCATATAAAAAATATATGAGAGAATTCTTGCAGAAAGCATAGGTGTCTGGAAGGTTTGACGTCCAAAGGCATCTAGTATCCTAGACTCACGACCTGGCGGATAAGAAGAGTGCTTTTTCTTACTTTTTATCCGCCTCATTGCTGATTCCACTACTATGGAATGATGAGGAAGTTGAGTCTTTTGAAACCCTGGAGAGGGGGGCACCTGATATAACAGATCAGTTGCCCTGGGAGGTGGGAGCACCCTTAAAGGTGTTTCCCACATTCCTAGAAGGAGATCCTGCAAGGAATGATGCAAAGGAAGCATTATGTTGTCCTTTGCTTTAGTAGAAACAGAGCCTTGTGCAGGATCATGTCCTGGGATAGGAATGGCAAGGGATCTTGCTATATCCAGGAGGAAACTCTGAAAAGAGGGATCCCCAACAGGAAGCTCTCTTGGACAGGTTAGATCTAAAGAACTAGCCTGAGCACCCACAGAGTTATCCAGATATATAGAAAGAGAAGATCCTGCAGGGTGCAGCGTGGAATACTTAAGGGATGGTTGCTTGGGCTGGTTGTGAGGAGCAGCAACCGTCCGTACCACATTGTCCATGCCAGGTATCGACTCCAAGCTTGGTATAGAATGGAGCGATGCCGTTGAAAAAAGCATGGTAGAAGTTTGCCACGATGCTACTGTGGATACCGGTACCGAAGTCGGAGTCGGGCTCGACAAAGACATCGGAGTAGTCATCGGTGATACTTCAATCGGTATCGAGGGAACCGAAAACTTACGGCTGCTATCCTCGGAACCGAGCCACCGGTATCGATCGGTGTCGGTACCAAAATCTATTGGTACCCCGTCATCCAGACTAGAAATGGATTCCAAACTCGGCATCGAGGGCAAGGAGCCTGAGAAGCGAAGCATGGAAGGCACCGACTGTAAGGGTAATGAAGACATCGGTACCGACTTCGGTACCATGTCCGATACCGGTGAATGAAGGTTTACCAGTGGCAACTCAAGCGGCCTCAGGGGAACCGAGAGTTGCGGATCCGAGTCATCGGAACCGAGCCTTCGGAACCGCCGGGAGACGGTACCAAGGCGAGTCGGTACCCAGTCCTCCAAACTGGGGATCGATTCCAGACTCGGCATCAAAGGAAGCGAGGCTATCGATGCACATCTGGAGGGTACCGACATCGGTGGTAGTATCGGTGTTGGAACCGATAATGCAAAGTCAATCTGGGACGTATCCATCGGTCCCGAAGAGGCCAGATGACGATCCCTGGTGAGGAGTGTTTCATCCAACACCAGTGCCGATGCAGGGGTATCGGTACCGCTCGAAGCGGATGCCACCACCGTGCACGGCTCAAGTATGTTCTGTGGGGGGTGAACCCCAGGAACAACCTGAAACCCCTTATACGCTTTGGAGACCGAAGACTCCCGCCGGGGTTTTGAAGCCAGGAGACCATCGAGGGCAAAGCCGGAGCTGTCTACATGCTGTGCAGGAGACATACCACTCGAGGACTGGCTAGTCTTAACAGACTGTTTGTGGGTTACCTGAATCAAAGTGGAAGAAGAAGGGGACGGTGCCACGAAGTTGGAGGGCAACCGTGTTTCGAGGAATTCTCAATGTTGAAGATGTCTTCTCACCAAACTGTTGTCAGGACCCAAACAGGTTAGACACCGACTTTGAGGGTCTAAAAATAAAGTTGTACCGCCACAATCTGAACATTTCGTGGAGAAAGTGTCTGGCGGTTCCATGAAGAAAAAAATAGGGGAGGCCTGAAGGCCTAAGACCCCGTGGGACACTATGAAGAAAAAATATCCTGTTGAAAAGGAAAATTTTACAAGAAATAAAAGAAAAACACCGGCGGTACCGGTGGCGTCGAGAAGACAGCCGCGACCACAAGAAAACTAAAAATAAAAAATAAGAATTTTCTGCGGTGACAGGAGAACGTCCTGCCAGCTCCGCGGAAAAACGAAAACTGAGGAGAGACAGTTGGGAAAGGCGGGAAGGCAGCACGCAGGCGTGGTGGGATGCTTCCAAAAGCTCTTTGATTGGACGCTGGGAAGAATTCCCGCGCCGACTCCATCGGTACCGACGTACCCATATGTGAAGACTCATTCCTGCTTGTTCCTGGAGATCCTCAGTACCGGAAATGGATTCGAAGGCCAGCATGAGCGGTAGCGTGGAAAGCGGCAAAAAAGTCAATGCAGATTGTATTGGTACCAAAGCTGGTACCGACACCTGCGGAACTGACTGTAAGGGTTTTACTGGTACAGAGGATGCCACTAAGGCTGCTAAACTCCGCTCAATGGCAAGGATATGTTGATCCATGGAGCTTGCCGATGCTTGGGTATCGGTACTAGAACTGCGTGCCACAATCCCTCAGCATGGCACCAGAAGCTCGGCCACGGGAGCATCCTGGGACCCCACTAAGACTTTGGAGGGAAGATCCTCCCGCTGGGGTTGTTTGGCCAGTGTGTCCTCCTCCAGGGCAATGCCAGAGGCATCTCGAAGCTTAGGAGATCTACCCTTGGGGGGAGCAGTCAGCCTTCGATACCTGAGATCCTTGCGAGGAAGATGAATCTCTCGATGATACTGATGCTAAAGAGACAGTGTCAGAGGCAAAGAGGGTGCCCAGCTTTGCAGCTCAATTTTGTAGGCCTCTCTTCATCATCTTCCCACAGAGAGGACATTCTGATGGCTGATGATAAGGTCCTAAGCATTTTAGACACCAGTCATGGGTGTCTACGGCTGAGATGGTACCGCCACACTTGGAATACTTCTTAAAACCACTAGATGGTTTTTCCGTGGTGTCTGTGACAAAATGGAACGCCTAGGTCTAAGATGGCGTTGATGTGCCCGAAGAAAATTATTATTTTCTTCACAGATTTTTTTTTTAAGAAAGAAAGAAAGAAATTAAGAAAGTATCGACAGAGGTTGGTACCAGCATCGATGGGAAGGCAGACGCGAACCACAAAAATATGAACAAACAGTAATTTTCTGCGGTGAAAGGAATTGCTCCCTGTTGGCTCTGTGGAAAATGAAGAACTGAGGAGGGAGAGTTGGAAAGGCGGGAAGGCAGCTACGCAGGCGCAGTGGGATGCTCCCAAAGGCTTTCCTACTGGATGCTGGGAAGCGTTCCCGCGCGGACTCTGTCAGTACTGCTGTCACCCATATATGAAGACTACATGCCTGTTTGTTCCTGGAGATGACCCAAACCACCACCTGCTAACCCCGGACCATGGACCAACCACTTATCCTTAACACTACACATTGAACTGTACACAGTTTGTCATACACACATCAAACTGTACATAGTTAATCATGTTACTAACCTACCCCTCCCCCACATCGTTCAAGCGTTTGTTGTACATTGGTTAAATGTTCCATGTATACTGTTGAGTTGCATTGTAAATTGCCTTGACTGAAGGATAAAGCGGTATAAAAATATGGTTAAATAAAGAGTAGTTACTCACCTGTAACAGGTGTTCTCCAGGAGCAGCAGGAATCAGTCCTCACATATGGGTGACGTCGGCGCCGAAGGAGCCCTCGTGCGGAGCATTTACCCAGCTTTCAAAGAAAGCCTTTGGGAATGCAGCGCGCATGCACGGTGCCCTTCACAACCAAGGGTGCCATCTTGCTCAGTCCAATGACATAGCTAAAAGACAGCAAACCAAACAAAATGAATCATATGACTGCAACTCCAAGGGGAGGAGGGAGGGTCGTGAGGACTGATTCCTGCTGCTCCTGGAGAACACCTGTTACAGGTGAGTAACTCCTCTTTCTCCAAGACCAAGCAGGAAGTCAGTCCTCACATATGGGCGTGGAGGAGTGGCCTAGTGGTTGGGGCAGAGTACTTCAGGCCGGAAGGTCGGGGGTTCAAATCCCACTAGAGGACAGCAACCTTGGGCCGGAAGGACTGGGGTTTCTAGTCCCACAGGTGCTCCTTGTGGTCTTGGGCAAGCCACTTAACCCTCCATAGCCCATGTTCCCTGTAAAATAGTTATCTCCAAGTTATAATGCCCTGTTCAATGTAATTTCAGTTTGTTCAATGTAAACCGCACTGATGCAGAATAGCGCGGTATATAAGAGAATGTAAATAAAATAAATAAATAAATAAATGGGGCTCCCCAGCTAAAGGCTACCGGGAACCCAAGCTGAAAAATAAGCTCCCTCTATCTAGAGCCTTAGCATCCGTGAAAGAATCCTTTCTGAGAACGCCTCCGTATGGTAGCCCAACACAAGGGCCGGAGGGTAGGAGTTGCCTAAACCTCAAAGAGATTATGGAGTACCGCCTGTCCGAAAGCACTGTCCCTATGGGACTCCCTCTCGAGGCAGTAGTGGGCCGCAAAAGTCTGGCTTGAAGACCAAGTAGCGGCCCGGCAGATGTCTGCCAACGGAACAGAGCGGAGATGAGCTACTGATGCGGCCTTCGCCCTGACACAGTGGGCTGTGACTCGATCCTGCAAGGAGAGGCCGGCTGCCCTGTATACCCAGGCGATACAATCCGCTACCCAAAGGGACAACGTACGCTTGGAGACAGGCAACCCCAGTTTATTAGGGTCAAAAGATACGAAGAGCTGAGGAGCCCTTCGATGCCCCTGCGTACGGTCTATGTAAAAGGACAACGCCCTTCTACAGTCCAGGGTATGCAGGACTGTTTCAGCCCAGCTGGCATGCGGCCTGGGGAAGAATGTTGGAAGAACCACCTCCTGATTGAGGTGGAAGGAGAAGACAACCTTTGGAAGGAACTTAGGGTAAGTCCATAAGACCACCCTGTTCTTATAGAACCGTGTGTACGGTCTATCAGAAACCAGAGCTTGTAGTTCACTCACACACCTGGCCGAGGTAACAGCCACTAAGAACAACGCCTTCCAGGAAAGGAAGCATAAGTGACAGGTAGCCATCGGCTCAAACGGTGGGCAAGTAAGTTGGTGCAAGACCACATTCAAATCCCACTCAGTGGCTGGTGGACGGATCGGAAGCTTGAGCAAAAGCAGGCCTCTGAGGAAGCGGGACACCAAGGGGTGGCCCAACAGAGATTGGCCCTCTACCTGTGAGTGGTGCACCGATAGAAAATAGAAACATGATGACAGAAAAAGACCACATGGCCTATCTAGTCTGCCCTTCCATAACAACTACAACAGTCCACTTTTTACCTTTAGAGATCCTCTGTGTTGGTCCCATGCTTTTTTGAATTCAGTTACTGTCCTCATCTCTACCACCTCCACTGGGAGACTATTCCATGGATCCACTACTCTTTCTGTAAAGAAATATTTCTGCATATCACTCCTGAATCTATCTCCCTTCACCCTCATCCCATGTCCCCTCGTAGCAGAACTTGCTTTCAATTGAAAGAGGCTCTCTCCCTGAACATTTATGCCACGGAGGTATTTAAACATCTCAATCATATCACCTCTATCCCACCTTTCCTCTAAGGTGTACATATTAAGATCCTTAAGTCTGTCCTCATATGCTTTATAATGAAGCCCATTAATCATTTTAGTAGCAACCCTCTGCACCGACTCCATCCTGTTCACATCCTTTTGAAGGTGCGGTCTCCAGAATTGCACACCATACTCCAAATGAGGTCACACCAAAGACTTATACAGAGGCATTATCACCTCCTTTTTTCTGCTAGCCATTCCTCTCCGTATGCACCCAAGCATCCTTCTAGCTTTTGCCGTCGCCTTTTCTACCTGTTTAGCTACTTGAAGATCATCAGACACAACCACGCCTAGGTCCCGCTCTTCTTTAGTGGACAAAAGTACTTCACCTCCTATACTGTATTGCTCCCTTGGATTGCTGCAGCCCAAATGCATGACCTTACATTTTTTAACATTAAATCCCAGCTGCCAAATTCTAGACCATTCTTCAAGCTTAGCTAGATCCCTCCTCATGTTATCTACACCTTCCTGGGTGTCTACTTTATTGCAGATTTTGGTATCATCCGCAAAGAGACAAACCTTACCCGACAGCCCTTCCGCTATATCACTAACAAAGATGTTAAAAAGAATCGGAACAAGGACAGATCCCTGGGGCACACCACTGGTAACATCCTTCTCCTCAGAGTGAGCTACATTTACTTGTACTCTTTGTCGCCTCCCACCCAACCAACTTCTAACCCAAGCAGCAACTTTAGGGTCCATCCCTAGGGTGCTCAGTTTGTTTATAAGTCGCCTGTGAGGAACAGTGTCAAAGGCTTTACTGAAATCTAAATACACCACATCTAGAGCTCTCCCTCGGTCCAACCCCCTGGTCACCCAGTCAAAGAAATCAATCAGATTTGTCTGACAAGACCTGCCTCTGGTGAATCCATGCTGGATTCCATGCTGGAGCACTGAGATGAACCCTAACAGAGTTGGATTTAAGGCCTAGGTCCGACAGGGGAAGCAGATACTGCAGCACCACTGGCACCAGGCACGAAAAAAGATCCTCCTGGCACTGAGCACACCAGGTAGAGAACCTACGCCACTTGAGGGCATAAGATTTCCGGGTGGATTGCCTCCTAGAGGCCAAAACCACCTCTTCCACTTCCTTAGGTAGAAGTAAGGGGGCTAGAACTACCTTTTCAGCAGCCAGGCCATCAGATTGAGGGACTTGAGGTTGGGGTGCAGGAGAGATCCCTGATCCTGAGATAGAAGATCGGGCTGCACCCCCAGAGAGAGTGGAGTGTCCACCGCCAACTGCAGGAGGAGCGGAAACCATGGTTGCCTCGGCCATCTGGGAGCTACCAGAATCACTGAGGCCTTGTCCTGAAGAACCTTGAACAAGGTGTGGGCCACTAGAGTCGTGGGAGGAAACGCATATAGTAGGCCCGTAGACCAAGAGATTAGAAATGCATCTACTGCTATTCGCAGAGGATGCGGTCGCCTGTAACAGAACCTCGGTAGCTGACGGTTCATTGGATTTGCAAAGAGATCGATGGTTGGAAGACCCCATCTTAGAAAGATCCCTTGGACCACCAGAGGATTCAAATGCCATTCGTGAGGCTGTAGAATCCTGCTCAATCTGTCTGCCAGGGAATTTTCCTGATCAAAAACACAAAACCCAGTGGTAATATTACCACTGGGTTTTGTGGTTTTGTTGGTGATTAGTGCCCTGATTAGTGATAGTGATGGTGATTAGTGCCCTGGTGGAAGGTTTTTGTGGATGTTCAGGGAATTTTCCTGGCCAGGCAGATAAACTGCCTTGAGAAACATGTTGTGTCTGATTGCCAAGGAGCACAGGGTTTGTGCCTCCTGACACAGAAGTTTGGAGCCTGTGCCCCCCCTTGCTTGTTCACGTAGAACATTGCCACGATTGCCTGTCTGAACTAAGACAGACTGGTGAAAGAGGACATGAGAGAAAGTCTGTAGAGCTAAGCGGATAGCTCGCAAATCCAACAGATTGATCTGCTGTGTGGACTCCCAAGGAGACCAGAGGCCCTGAGTGCAAGTCCCCTGGTAATGTGCACCCCAGCCCTGAAGGGAAGCATCGGTTGTCAGCACCTGTGTGTGTGGAGGCATCTGGAAAGGCACCCCCTGGACCAGGTTCGGGAGATGCAGCCACCACCGTAGGGAGGCTGCCAGCAGTTTGGACACCCTTATCTTGTCTTTCAAGTCGCCTGTGGCTTGCACCCACTGAGCAGGTCGCATGTGCAGACGGGCATTCGGAGTTACATGGATGGTGGATGCCATGTGGCCCAAGAGCCGTAGGACGTTTCTGGCGGAGACCAGGTAACCGCTGTGGAACTGTCTGGCCAAAGCCATCAGTCTGTGGGCTCTGTTCTCGGGCAAATAAGCCTTCGCCTGGAGGGTATCCAATCTTGCCCCTATGAACTCCATGTCCTGTGAGGGGAGCAAAGTGGACTTTGCGAAGTTTATTACGAAGACTAAATGCTGGAGAAGAGAAACAGTGCGAAGGGTGGCCTGTCTGGCCTCTTCTGGAGACTGACCACTGATGAGCCAGTCGTCCAGGTATGGAAAGACAAAGATGCCCTGGTTTCTGAGATAGGCCGCCACCACCGCCAGGCATTTGGTGAAAACCCTGGGGGCGGAGGTGAGGCCAAATGGAAGTACTCTGTATTGAAAATGACTTCCTCCCACTACAAATCTGAGATATTGTCTGTGGTCTGAACGAATGAGGATGCGAGTATAAGCATCCTTCAGGTCTAAAGAGCATAGCCAATCTCCCTGCTGGAGGTAGGGCAGCAGTATTCCAAGGATAAGCATCTTGAACTTTTCCCTCTCCAGGAACTTGTTGAGATTTTGTAAGTCTAGGATGGGCCCGAGACCTCCAGTCCTTTTTGGTACCAGAAAGTACCTGGAATAGAAGCCTTGCCCTATCAGGTGGTGAACTATACTAACCTCAAAACCCTTCACTCTAATCTATAACTATTCCCCACTCGTTGAGTGAATCTACAAGTGACTGACACCTTTAGCAATTACTATTTTTTTGTCGGAAGTTTTTGCCTTGAGAGATTACTACCTCCTGAAGCGTAACTTCCCTTTTAATCAATTATGTGGTAACCTAACCACTGTGTAAAATATTGTGAAATAATCGCATTTAACTTTAATGCTATCTCACAATAACCCAAATCTGCAGATCATATCGAACACAGTACTGCGTTTAGAGCCGCACTCCTGTTTCAGGCCCTGTTTCAACGCTTAAAAATCTGCCAACTTCCTATACTCATCTGATTTTAGCGTCCAGTCCCTGGGAGCTTCAACGTCCGGCCTTAATAACTTGACTCTTTTTGTTGCTTTTCCAAAAAGATGGCACCGTTCGTTCTCCTCTTGTGATGGACAAACTCTGTCGCTGTCTCTGTCGCTGCAGTGAGACTGCAGCAACAGAGTTTGTCCATCACAAGAGAAGAACGAACGGTGCCATCTTTTTGGAAAAGCAACAAAAAGAGTCAAGTTATTAAGGCCGGACGTTGAAGCTCTCGGGGACTGGACGCTAAAATCAGATGAGTATAGGAAGTTGACAGATTTTTAAGCGTTGAAACAGGGCCTGAAACAGGAGTGCGGCTCTAAACGCAGTACTGTGTTCGATATGATCTGCAGATTTGGGTTATTGTGAGATAACATTAAAGTTAAATGCGATTTCACAATATTTTACACAGTGGTTAGGTTACCACATAATTGATTAAAAGGGAAGTTACGCTTCAGGAGGGAGTAATCTCTCAAGGCAAAAACTTCCGACAAAAAAATAGTAATTGCTAAAGGTGTCAGTCACTTGTAGATTCACTCAACGAGTGGGGAATAGCTATCAGGTGGTGAGGCACCGGTTCCACCACCTGCTCCTGTAGAAGACTTGCCAACTCCTGAAGGAGGAGGTTCCTGTGCAGAGGGAGTCTGGAGGCTCCCCTGGAAAATAGGAGGGGGTAACTGGTTGAAGTGGAGCAAATAGCCCTTTTGGACTATGCTCAGTACTCAGGTATCCCTTGTTATGGCTGACCACCTGTGGGCGTACAGTGTCAGCCGGCCTCCTGTGCTGAGAGAAGCCAGCTGAGGAGGAGAGGCTATGCAGTGGGAGTCAAAACCCCGCTCCCTGCTGTACAGGAGCCGGAGCTGATGGCTTGGGGGGTTTCTGCCTACGGGGCCCATGTCCCTGCCCCTTGGCCTGCTAACCCTGATGGGGAGCTGTAGAGGCCTGAAACTGAGGGTAGGATTTGTAGGCAGTAGCCTTCCTCGGGTAAAAGGGCTTTTTCCCCCGAGCCCTTCTTCTTCTGAAAAGGGGCAGAAGTTTTCCTGGACAGTCTTGTCCTGGTGAGAGTCTCAGACTCGAGTTCTGCAGCCTTTTCAGCCATGGGTTTGCCAAAAAGGTTCTCACTTCGGCAAGGGACATCGACCAACTTGTCCTGTACCCATGGCTCGAGGTCCAATGACTGTAGCCAGGCCTGACGGCGTGCACCGATACTGGCCGCGGCTACTCGGGCCGAAGCCACGAAGCCATCATAGGCTGCTCGAGAGATAAACTTTGAGCACTCTCGAATCCCAGATGACAAAGCCTTAAACCTCTGCAAAGGTTCCTCGAAGAGGCCAGCTGAGAACCCGGCAATCTCCTTTGCCAGGTCTCATAGGTACATGCCCATGTACAGCTGGTAAGTCTGGACACGGCAAGCCAGCATATAACACTGGAAGCACTTTCTACCGAGGGCACCCAGGTTTCGGGCCTCCCGGCCAGGAGGACCAAGGAGTGCATCTTCAGACGATGCACGGCCAATTCCACAACCATGGAGTGGTGCGGTAGCTGTGCCTTCTGGAACCCAGGGCTCTTACGGACTCGATAAATGGAATCGACCCGTTTGCTGGGAACCGGCGCCAAGGCCGGTGCCTCCCACATGCGGAAGAGCAGCCATTCCAGCATCGGAGGAACCGGTACAGTAAAGGCCTCCTTAGGTGGAGAGTCATACTGGAGGGCCTCGAGCTCCTCGGCTCGAGGCTCCTCCTCGGGATCTGCGGGGAAGTCCAAGGCTTTGGCCGTGTCCCTCACGAAGTCCGAGAACCGGGTATCCTCCGATGGGACGTACCAGGTCCGGAAAGTGTCCGGGGACTCCTCGTCCTCCATCTCCCACTCGGATCCCTCCGAGGAGGAATCGAGCGGCTTCGGCCGGACGGGCATCAATGCCATCCGCCCCGACGCCAAGGGCACCGGCGTCGACGACCTCAGCCCCGAGCGGGAGGCCGAGGGTCGACTCGAGACCGCATCGACTCGAGGATCGGCTCAGCCTCTGGGGTCGACTTGGACGTCAAGGTCCCGGTGGTCGGGGCAGATGCACCGGTGAAACCGGCGATAAGTACCTGCTGCTGCTCCATGAAGGCTCGCAAATGTCAGTTTTTGGAATGGATAAATAATCAGGATGTAAATATCACCTTTACTCATTCCTTTCATAAGGAGACCCTTACATTTTTGGATGTGGAGATTAAGAGAAGTCCAGAAGGATGGCGGACTTCAATTTTTAAGAAGGACATTGATAAAAATACTTTTTTGCATTTTCGCAGTCTGCACCCACGAAGACTTAAGGAAAGTCTTCCTTTTTCACAGTTCCTACGTTTTCGTAGGAAACTGTTCAGATGTGAAGGAATTTAAACAACGGTCAAAGGAGTTATTTGCTAATTTTTTGTCTCAAGGTTATCCGCAACATATTGTTAAGAGAGCATACACATGAGCGCTATACAACCATAGAGCTTCGCTTTTGGAGATGCGCGCGACAGAGACTGTGAATCTTTGCATGTGAATTTCATCACGAGATATTCCCCAATGAGTTCAGCAGTGCAACAAATTATTAAGAAACATTCCAATATTCTTTCAGTGGTGCCGGGCTTAAATAACAAAACCATTAGATGTGTGTGGACTCGAGATCGTAACTTGAAAGAACTTTTAAGCCCAGCAGTGCTGAGGACGATAGAAGATCACGTAGAGACTTCAGGCAAGGGCCATCGCAGCTGTGGCAATTGTGACATATGCGCAATTACCATGGAAGCCTCTTACTTTGAATATAATGGCCTTAAAAGAAATTTAAAATCTTTTACCACCTGCAGCTCTATTAATGTGGTTTATGCCATATTCTGTCCATGCGGATTGGTCTATATAGGAAAGACCACACGTTCATTTCGAATTCGTATTAAGGAACATAGAAGTCATTTGAAATATGGAGTAAAAGAGGCCCCTATAGTTCAGCATTGCATGCAAGCACACCACAATTATGAACAACTTCAGGTTCTCTGTATAGATCAAGTAAGAATGGGTGAGAGGGCAATGTCTCTGGATAGGTCTTTAATTAGACGTGAGCAATGGTGGATATACACTTTTGACACAGTAGTTCCCAAAGGTTTAAATGCTTCAATTGAATGGGCGAACTGCGTATGAAGTGGGTAATCTTTATTTCAATGTGCAAGTAATTTGTATACTGCGATAGAGATGTTATTTTTTGATTATAGTAAACTGATGAAAAGGCTGCTTTAATATGTGTTGTGTAGGGATGATGTCAATTGCTGAAAAGGGTTCTTTAATTTGCTGTACGGGGTGATGATGTGTTTATCTCAGATTGGTGTTCAAGACTTGTGAGTTTCTTTAAAGCAGGGAGGGCTTCTTTTAGCCTGCATGCGCGGCGTTTTGAGATTCACCGGTAAAAGTGTAGATAATCACCAGAGGAATGCGGGCAGCTAAATGGATTCTTTAGAGGTATTTTTGGAGTACATCCAAGATAGAAAGTGAATATGTTTTGTTTTTAATGTAAAGATGGGATTGGGTGAATCACTAATATATTTTCTCTATTGATATAGCATGAAAGTGGTAAGAAAATTGGACGTGATAGATCGAGTGATCCCCTGATGAAATCATAGCGGTGAAACGCATGACTGGTACCTGGAAAGGGCGTCGGGATCCTTTAACAGTCCACACCAGTGGGTTATCTCAGGCGAATCAGATAAGTGAAGCCTTCAGTGCTCTTTACTGAACTTTGAATTTTAAGCAGGTTAACCTGGGCACTATAACCTCACTGTGTCTTTGGAGGTCGTTGATGCTAATGGGCAATCGGCTTTAAAACGGACGAAAGTCTTTGTGGCAGAGTCAAATAAGTCTGAGACCTCTTTCATTTAATATTTATTTCTTTGAATTATATAAAAGTAAAGAAGATTCTTAGTCACTCACAGTAGTACATGAACGATCTTTTTTGTTTTTATTGTTCGCTCCATGAAGGCAGCCAAGCTGCTCTCCAAGGCCGTCAACCTGAGACTCAGCTCAGGAGACTCAGCAGCCGACGTTGTCGGGCCCGACGTCAGCTCCCCCTGAGGGGAGTCTATGAGGACAACAGCACTCACATGACTCGGGGACTCCAGCTCCACTCGAGGCAACTTGGCAGGCCTCTCCGACTCCGAGGACCCGGGACGGCGGTCAGGGCTATGCGACCTGGCCCTCGAGGGGCCAAGAGCGTCCACCGACGACGCCCTCGCGGGTTTCTTCTTCCTTCTGTGTTCCCGAGAAGGAGACCCCCTTTCAGAGGAGCCTCGACGGTGCTCGGGGTCGGACTCCTGAGATGTCGAGGCCTCTGATGAGGTCCGGGCCCGGCCGGACGCGGAGTCAGAAAAAATTCTTTCATGCTGATGCTGACAGCTCCTCAGCGCCTTAGTGGACATTTTGCCGCATGGGAAACAGACCACCGGGTCATGGTCAGGCCAGAGGCAGCAGTCATGTGTGTCGGTGAGAGACATCAGCTTCTTAAACCGATCACACTTCTTGAACCCGCTGACAGCAATCAGGGGAAAAAGGACCCCTGCAAGGTCTAAAGACCGGGCTGCCAGTGAAAAAGAGAAAAAAGCGGGAACGCTAGTCACGAAGGACAAAAACCGAAAAACTAGCTCCGGGATCGATACCGGTGTACCGGGCCCAGGCGGGAAGGGGAACCGGCGTCGAACCGGGCAAAAAACACGAATCCAACGCAGGAAAAATCAACTTTTTACCGGGTGACAATGACACACGTCCATCGGGCTCCTCGGAAAAAAGAAGACTGAGCAAGATGGCACCCTTGGGCGGGAAGGGGACCGAGCATGCGCGCTGCATTCCCAAAGTCTTTCTTTGAAAGCTGGGGAAATGCTCCGCACAAGGGCTCCGTCGGCGCCAACGTCACCCATAGTGAGGACTGACTTCCTGCTTGGTCCTGGAGAAATCAATCATCTATGCTGTTTAATATATACATGATGCTCTTCTGTAGAATGTTGCATGATCTTGGCCGGAACTTTGTTGTTTTGTTATTTTCTCTGGCTCAATACGATAGTGATTTCAATGATTTACCAGGAGCTTCTCTGTACAGGCTTCGGACAGGCGTAGGAATCCTAGTTGGAAACTTCAAGGAAACCACCTCTGTGATCCCTGAAGATATCCACAGAGGTAAACTAAACTCCACTGAATCTCCACTAGCAGAGTACATTTAAACCATTAGAGTGGCTGGCTGCCAGGAAAAGAGAAAGACATCCATCATCTGCTGGAGACAGAGAAATATTGAGAGTGATACCTAGGGGAGTCTCTCTTTATGCCAGAGTCAAGTTGATAATGCTTCTGGCACTTTGTCTTCAACATCTGCTGGCAAGGGGACTTAACCCACTTGTCTGGACTGGTCTAGCGAGATTGATTGATTAATGGTAATTCCAATAGATCAGTTTTTAAATATTCAGGTTTGATTAATAGATAATGTGTTAATGTTGTAGTGGAGGAGTACAACACCCACAGCACAATCCAATAAAATTAGGGAAAACACAAGGCTGAAACCACTTCATGTGTCGGAGTATGTCAGCCCAGTGTCAGGGAAGCGTCCCGCAGACACCACTGTGACCACTCACTTTATTATAAATAATTTTTGTTTAAAAATGTGCAAAAGTGCAAAAATAGAGCAATGAACTTAGCTTCTTTAATAGAGCACCGCCAGAGTGCCTTCATCAGTTAGATTGACAACATGGTCCACGTTTCGGGTTATAGCAATTCAAACCCTGCTTCAGGTCCTGCTTCTCGGCAAATGGCGATTCAACTTGCATAGCCCAGAAAACCCGTCTTCTTTATCTTCGGCGGCGTCTGACGTCATAGGAGGAAAGCAGATGATGAACCAATCACAGCAAAACATCCTCTGAGTCAATACATAGGGGAATCCCACAGCATAGGGAATACCCTGAAAGGCTCATCAGATTGGAGGAAAAACTATCAAATAATCGTGTACCAGTCCAGTTGAGAGTTAAGCCCATTCGGGGCCACAGCATTCAAAGTGTAAATCCATCTCTGCTCACGTAATTGAAGGCACTGTTCACGGTCTCCCCCTCGGGGATCAGGAGGAATGTGATCCAACACACGCCAACGTAGTGAAGTGAAATCATGATCCCGTTGTAAATTATGCTCAACTATCGGGGCAGAGATAGTCTTGGTACGTAAAAGTGAAGCGTGTTCTGCAAGCCGAAGTTTCACAGCTCGTTTTGTCCGACCGACATAGTACAAAGAGCAGGGGCAGATCACCAGGTAAACTACGAAATCCGTGGAACAGTCGGTATGCCAACGAGTAGTGTAGGTCCGGGTAGTGGAGGAGTAGCCTAATGGTTAGAACACTGGCTTGGTAACCAAGCAACCAGGGTTCAATTCCCACTAGCACTCTTTGTGGCCTTGGGCAAGTCACTTAACCCTCCATTGCCTCGGAAGAAAGGCCTGGCAATCTACTTCTGGTCACACTGCCAAGAAAACCTAGGAGCTTCTGGGTCACCAGGAGTCAGGACTGACTCAAAGGCACACATTGCATTGCATTGTGTTAATGTTGAATTTGACAAAGATGGAGTCACTTACGGTGTAACTAAGTGTGTGTCTGCATGGCATTATGGCTCCAATGTGCTCAGAGATAAAATATTTGCCAGAGCAAAGTAATTCTGATGTCCTGCTGCCTGGCCTTCACATGTCTACTTGCAGAAACAGATCAACAGAGCACATCAGACCTATCTGTAACTCATGAAAATTGTGGCTAGTATTTTTAAGTGAATCACTTCAAAACAAAATAGTAAAATATACACTTTTGTAGCAGGTTTGCAGGAAAATCTTTTCAGTCTGGATGGTTTTCTGAACCCTACCATAGACCATGCATCAAATACTCACCTTGATGTTTCTTCCTCCTAGCATGACTGAGTTCATCTGCTCCAAGGCCAGCTGAGCAGCTTCTGGTACCTCATATTCAACAAATGCAAAACCCTGTCAAAGAAAGAAAGAGAAGGAATCACTGATCATCATGCATCACTCCCCTATAAACACATCACTTTTTCACAAATCTCTACAATTCCTCTTCATGGCACTGTGAGTTAAGACATTGGTTAATGCACATAACAGTGGTGGCATGTCAGCGTATTGACAGTTAGTGTATTTTGCATGTTCGTTAACCATAAGAAGTCAAGGCTACTTCATAGAAACATGACGATGGAAAAAGACCACATGGCCTATCTAGACTGTCCTTCCATATCTATACATGTTCCCAATTCCAAAGTAATCAGCACATACCCTGCAGAACACATGAAGGGTACACAGAAGTAAATTACGGCACAACAAGGTGATTCGTGTATATCGGCTGGAAACAGTCAGGGAAAAGTGTCTCTTTCCTATGCACTATTTCTGTGAACCTTAAAGCATCATTATGAACCATCAGCAAAGGGAAATGGGATAATTGTTTCAATGAATTGTTATGTAAAAACGTATTTCATGCATTCATGCTAATGGCTCCTGTGGAGGGGTAACCTAGCGGTTAGAGTAGCAGTCAAGGTTCAAATTTCACTGGCGCTCCTTGTGTCCTTGGGCAAGTCACTTAAACCTCCATTGCCTCAGGTACAAATTTAGATTATAAGCCCTCTGGGGACAAGGAAATATCTACTAGACCTGAATGTAACACACCTTGAACTATTACTGGAAATGCATGAGCTAAATACAAACAAACCTTGAGGGGCTTTCCCACCGAGGACTTCTAGAAATTACAACTTTGCCCATCCTGCACAGCGATTTTAGTCCCCAGCCACCCATTCACAATGTCAGTTCCTTTTCTATCTAGGAAGTGTACAGTAAGAGAAATTTGGGCGTACAACTCACCAAGAGGAAGGTAGATTATATAAATCCATTAAAGCAGTATTTTAAAATAATTACTTATCCTTCCTCCAAATAAGCATTACGTACAGATTCATACTGCAGGGTAGTAGCAAACTTCATAGAATTCCACAGATAAGATGGTCCACAAAAAGCAAAGAAACAAAAATGGTAAAATAAGCATAAAAGGAAGGGTTGGAAATGGTTACTCATCACTAACTGCAAAGTTCTCATGGGAAAAAATTTCTATGCAAAACAGCACAATAAAACAGACCTTCACGTGTTTTCTTTGGATTTAGGAGCCACCCCAAAAACTTAAAAGCCAGCAACTGAGACCGTCCCAACTATCTCATAGAAACGTGATGGCAGAAAAAAAACACATGGCCTACCTAGTCTGCCCTTCCATATCAACTACTACAATAGTCCCCTTTTTCCTTTAGAGATCCTCCGCTTATCTCATGCTTTTTTGAATTCAGATACTGTCCTCGCCTCTACCACCTCCACTGGAAGACTACTCCACACATCTACCACTCTTTCCATAAAGAAATATTTCCGCATATTACTCCCGAGTCTATCCCCTTTAACCCTCATCCCATGTCCCCTCATAGCAGAACCTGTTTTCAATCAAAAGAGGCTCTTCTCCTCTGCATTTATGCCATGGTGGTATTTAAACACTTCTATCATATCTCCACTATCTCGCCTTTCCTCTAAAATATGCATGTTAAGATCCTAAAGTCTGTCCTCAAATGCTTTATAACGAAGATCATTAACCATTTTAGTAGCCACCCTCTGCACCAACTCCAACATGTTTATATCCTTTTGAAGGTGTGGTCTCCAGAATTGCACACAATACTCCAAATGAAGTCACACCAGAGACTTATACATAGGTATTATCACCTCCTGCTGGCCATTCCTCTCCCTATGCACCCAAGCATCCTTCTAGCTTTCGACATCGCCTTTTTTACCTGTTCAACTACTTTAAGACTGTCAGACACAATCACGCCCAACTCCCGCTCTTCTTTTGTGGACAAAGTACTTCTCTCTCTACGCTGTACTGCTCCCTTGGATTTTTGCAACCCAAATGCATGACCCTGCATTTTTTAGCATTAAATATCAGCTGCCAAAATCTATACCATTCTTCAAGCTCAGCTAGCTCCTTTCTCATCTTATCTACTTCCTTCCTGGGTGTCTCTATTCTAGTGCAGATTTTGGTATCATCTGCAAAGAGGCAAACCTTACCCAACAGCCCTTCCTTAATATCACTAAAAAAGAATCGGACCAAGGACAGATCACTGTAGCACAAGACTGGTAAACTCCTTCTCCTCAGAGTGAGCTCCATTTACCTGTATCCTTTGTTGCATCCCACTCAACCAATTTCTAACCCAATCCATAACTTTAGGGTCCATCCTTAGGGTGCTCAGTTTGTTTGCAAGTCACATGTGCGTAATGGTGTCAAAGGCTTTATTGAAATCTGTACACCGCATCTAGGGCTCTCCCTTGATCTAACTCCCTGGTCATCCAGTCAAAGAAATTAGTCAGATTTGTCTGACAAGACCTGCCTCTGGCGAATCCATGCTGCCTCAGATCCGGTAATCCAATGGACTCCAGAAACCTCGCTATTTTCTCTTTCAGCAGTGTTTCCAATAGTTTCCACCACAGAGGTTAAACTAACCAGCCTGTAGTTTTCAACCACATCCTTATTTCAGCTTTTGTGTAAAGGGACCACATGTGCCTCTCTCCAGTCCTCTGGCACCACTCTCGACTTCAAGAGGCCTTGAAAAGGTCAGTTAGTGGAGCTGCTAGAACCTCTCCCAGTTCTTTCAGTATTCTCAGATGTAGCCCACACAGTCCCATTGCTTTATCTACTTTTAGTTTAGCTAGTTCCTGCCATTTGGACGTCCAATCTTCCAATTTATCAAGGTCCTCTTGCAATTTTTCACAACCCTCGTGGGTTTTAACAAATTTGAATAATTTTATGTCATCTGCAAATTTGATTATCTCACTCGTTATTCCCATTTCCACGTCATTTATGAATATGTTAAAAAGCAGCAGGCCCAGCACAGATCCCTGGGGTACACCACTATTCACCTTTCTCCATTGGGAAAATTGCCCATTTAGCCCTACCCTCTGCTTTCTATCTTTTAACCAGTTCCTGATCTACAATAGTACACTGCCTCCTATCCCACGACTCTTTAGTTTTGCCAAAAGTCTCTGATGAGGGATCTTGTCAAAGGCTTTCTGAAAGTCCAAATACACTATATCAACCGACTCACCTTTGTCTATCTGTTTAATCACACTTTCAAAAAAACATAACAGATTAGCAAGACAAGATCTTCCTTGTCTAAAGCCATGTTAGCTGTCTCCCATTAAGCCATGACTATCTACATGTTCATCAATTTTGTTCTTTATGATGGTTTCTACCATTTTTCCCGGTACTGATGTCAGGCTCACCGGTCTGTAGTTTCCCGGATCACCACTGGAACCCTTTTTAAAAATTGGTGTTACATTGGCGATCCTCCAATCTTCAGGTATTAGAGATGATTTTAATGATAGTTCACAGATTACTAATAGCAGGTCTGCAATCTCGCATTTCAGTTCTTTCAACACCCTTGGATGTATATCATCTGGTCCAGGTGATTTGCTACTCTTCAGTTTATCAAATAGTTGTAATACATCTTCCCGATGTATCAATATTTACTTCAATTCTTCCGCACCTTTAAATACCACTTCAGTCATGGGTAACATCCCTACATCTTCCTCAGTAAAGACCGAAGCAAAGAATGCATTCAGTCTCTCCGCTATCACCTTGTCACCTCTTAGTGCCTCTTTAACCCCTCTATCATCTAATGGACCAACTGACTCTCTCACAGGTTTTTTGCTATGAATGTATTTGAAAAAGTCTTTATTTTGCATTTTTGCTTCCTCAGCAAGCTTCTCAAATTCTCCCTTTGCCTGCTTTATCAATGCCTTGCATTTGACTTGCCAGTGCTTGTGCTGTTTCCAGGTTTCGTCATTTGGCTCTTTTTTCCATTTCCTGAAAGATGCTTTTTTGGCAACAATAGCCTCTCTGACCTCACCTTTAAACCATGCTGGCAGTTTTTTGGACTTCCTTCCACTTTTCTTAAAGCGTGGAATACAGCTGGTCTGGGCTTCCAAGATAGTATTTTTCAACAACACCCAAGCTTGATGTAAGTCTTTAACCTTTGCAACTGCTCCTTTTAGTTTTTTCTTAACTATTTTCCTCATTTTATCATAGTCTCCCTTTCGAAAGTTAAAAGGTAGTACTGTGGATTTCCTTATTATCCCTCCTCCACTAATTAAATCAAAGGCGATCATGCTATAATCACTATTGCCAAGTGGCCCCAACACCCTTATCTCTTGCACTAGATCTGGTAATCGTTGTGCTG
Source organism: Ichthyophis bannanicus (assembly GCA_033557465.1). Lineage (NCBI taxonomy): Eukaryota > Metazoa > Chordata > Amphibia > Gymnophiona > Ichthyophiidae > Ichthyophis > Ichthyophis bannanicus. The sequence goes on from CM066031.1 coordinate 1,886,932,475, forward strand.
CTATAACTTGCTACCTCATATTTCCAATAATATATCTATAAATATATATGTCTGTATATTTTTCTACCTTGTTACCTATAATAAACCTAACGAAATCTGTCTATCATAAAATCCGGACCCTTCGTTATCTGCGTCAGCTGCTAGAGCCAGATGACTTCCGATCAGTCTTTCAGGCCCTAATAATGCCTCACCTTGACTACGCCAATGCGATTCTACATGGCCTACCAAAGAGCACGATTAACCCCTTACAACTGGCAATGAACTCAGCTGCAAGAATCCTTCATGGAGCCTCCAAGAGAACCCACATCACTCCAATACTGAAACATTTACATTGGCTGCCTATACAATCTAGGATTTCTTTCAAGATCCTAACTATGACTCATAAAGCGATCAATAACTACTCCGCGTCTGCTATTACTGACCTGACATCAATTACACCCCCTAATCGAGCAAGGAGATCGACCGCCTCCAACTCTCTCGTATTACCGAAGGCAGTCACGAAATGCTCTTAAGTCACTAAATCCAGAGCCTTCTCCTACTTTGCACCATCATGTTGGAACGCCCTACCATCAGGCATCAGAACCATCAGTGACCTCTCCCAGTTCAGGAAGGCACTGAAACATCACCTGTTTCTGCAGCACTACGATGTTTCGGACACCCCCCCATACCAACCCACCACCACACTCCAGGCCAACACATTAAACCCATGCACCTCACAGTCTTAATCTGCAGAACTGCAATCTCACCTTGCACCTCCTCTTACCAAGAAAATCTACCTAGTTTCATGTAACTCTACATATAGCTGCATTTAGTTGCTTTGTACATAGTTCCCATGTTACTGTTTCACTGTTCATGAAACCTGTTTAATGTATACCCAAGTTTTATTTTACCTGTTCATTGTAAGCACTGATCAAATTTGAGACGTGTGGTTTTTATGTTCATTGTAACCCGCACTGATGTCGAATAGCGCGGTATAAAAGAAACTGTAAATAAATAAAATAAATAAACATATATACAGACAAGGCTCTTTTCATGGCTCATTGCCAGTATACTCACAGAACTTTGGGCCAGGTATTAGTAGCTAATTTCCCCTAGACATAACTGAGAGCATAACTTATTTTGGTTTGCTACTAATAATCTCTACAGAATGCAGAAGCTCCCACTCCTGCTCCGGAAGCGGGCCATTGTCTTAGGTCCTCTAAGACCAGCCTCCAGGAGGTCCCACTCAACCTGGATCATCTGTTTAATCACACGATGTAAGGGAAAAACCTTCTGTGATTTTTGGATAGCTTGAAAAAGCGGGTCTTCCAGCACATCCTCTTCCTGTTGCCCTCCTGCCGGCATATTCAGTGTTTTAAGCGACTGGGTGATGAGTATTGCTAACTCCTCCCTGTGGAAGACGCAGACGATGTAGGATTCCTCTTCCTGTGGGATCTCACCTTCTGGCTTCTGCAACTCAGTGCCAAGTTCCGTTTCCATGTCTAAATCCCCTGGATCATCCGAGTGAAGGGAGCCAGTCTCCTCGCATGGGTCATTTTATGAGGCGATGCCTGCTAGAGGCTGGCTCATAACCCCGCATGGACTCTAACACTATCTCCATGGCTGCTCTCTTTTTTCCTCATTCCAGCACGCTGTTTCATGTAGAATGCCCTGTGCATGAGAACAAACTCAGGGGAATCCCCCCCTCCCCGGGCCACATCCCCCAACAGCCACTGAGACATTGATGGTCTGGGAGAGATGTGCTCCCTGCTCTGCCACTCCAACACTGATGGCGCAAAGCCAGTCCCTCCCTCCATCCAGGCCGGTGCTCCTGTCACAACGGAGGGTGAACCATGACTCTCCTTTGCCAGCGAGCAGCCCTCGGACCCCAGTTGCCCAGACTTATCCGCACTGTCCTCCTGCAGATCACCTTCTGCCATCCCGATGTTCACTTCACAGGCGCGGCATATCCCTATGCCTCCAAAGCCCCACATGCCAAACATGTAGCATTTGCCAGCACGGTAAGGCTAGAAGGAGAGAAGGCCCCTGATGCACCTTCCAAAACTCCTGCCGGTATCTAAAAACTGAAAATGACAGCATTTTTCTTGTCTTTCTCCTTTATTTATTTATTTTAACAACTGCAGATGGCCAGCAGAAGCAGAATCAAAAATAAAAAAAATCATGGAGTAAGAGTCCCAGCATCTGATAAGACCTCCTCTCCACCTACTCTGGCCACGCACCGTTTGTTGTGATGAGCAGAAAATGGCATGGCTTCTCACACTGCTTAAAATTCTGAGGAACACACAGTTACTGGCATCTAGCCTGAACCGCAAAACCAAAAGTTCCCGAGCTGAAAGTTACCTCCAAAGAAAAAAATTCCTTTGTCGGCACCTGCACATGGGTCCCCCTTTCGCTCCCTGCCTCACGCTAAGCCCTACTTACCAGCATCAGCACAGAGATAGGAGCCTGACTGGAGAGCAGCAAAGTGACTGGCCTTGTCTTCAATGCAGCTCCTCACCCGATGATGGGTTTGGGAGCCGCTGCAACCGCTCTAGAGCCCCTGCCCTGAATGCTGCCTTTTTTTTTTTTAAAGATGTATTTATTAATTTATTTATTTATCTATCTAACATTTCATGATATCAAGACAGTTTACATTGAACAAACTGAAATTACATTGAACAGGGCATTATAACTTGGAGATAACTATTTTACGGGGAACAATGTAAAATACCACAAGGAGCACCTGTGGGACTAGAAGCCCCAGTCCTTCCGGCCCAAGGTTGCTGTCCTCTAGTGGGATTTGAACCCCGACCTTCCAGCCTGAGGTAACTTGCCCCAACCACTAGGTCACTCCTCCCTCCCTTACTCACAATACCCTCCATATTAAAATCTTTAAGTCTGTCCTCATATGCTTCATAACTAAGACCATTAACCATTTTAGCAGCCACCCTCTGCTCCAACTCCAACCTGCTTATATCCTTTTGAAGGTGCGATCTCCAAAATTGCACACGATACTCTAAATGAGGTTGCACCAGAGACTTATACAAAGGCATTATCACCTCCTTTTTTCTGCAGTTGCCTTTTCTACCTGTTTAGCTACTTTAAGATTGTCAGACAATTATGTCCAGGTCCCGCTCCTCTTTTGTGGACAGAAGTACCTCACCCCGCTACACTGTATCACGCCTTTGGATTTTTGCAACCCAAATGCATGACCCTGCATTTTTAAGCATTAAATTTCAGTTGCCAAATTCTAGACCATTCTTCAAGCTTAGCTAGATCCCTCCTCATGTTATCTACTCCTTCCTAGATGTCTACTCTATTGCAGATTTTGATATTATCCACAAACAAGCAAACCTCACCCTACAGCCCTTCCGCAATATCACTAGCAAAGATGTTAAAAAGAATCTTCTTCAAAGAGGGAAAAATCCACCCATCATCTGCTGGAGACATAGAAATAATAAAGAGACCTCTGGCAGCAGAGGCATGGGTGTGATGTCATTAAAACCTGGGCTTTTCATTATTTCTTTGTCTCCACCAATCTGCAACTAGTGGAACATAACCCACTTGTCTGGACTGGTCTAGCAGGACATTACAGACACATCCTTAAAGGTTCATGTCTCTATTTACTGTAACTCACATATGGAAAAGCAGAGATGGCTTACATAATAAATGAAGAAAAATCAAGGTGGATGTATGAAGTGTACCTAAGTCAGAACAGCACATAAATGCATGTTCTGGAGGAATAAGCACAGTATATTTTTATTTATATTTATCAGTTTTTCTACACAGCTTTATCTAGGAGTCAAAACTGTTCCATGTAATCCAAACTCATACTGTTCTGTACAATTCACACTGTTCTTTGTAAACTGCAACTGATCTGCAAGAAATCGTGGTATAAAAATGTAAAATAAATAAATAAAAACAAACAATTCACAATGTACATGTGATTTTCACAGAGAACCAAAATACATCACATTTAGAAACATAGAAATATGATGACAGAAAAAGACCACATGGCCTATCTAGTCTGTCCTTCCATATCAACAACTACAACAGTCCCCTTTTTACCTTTAGAGATCCTCTGTGTTTGTCCCATGCTTTTTTGAATTCAGTTACTGTCCTCATCTCTACCACCTCCACTGGGAGACTATTCCACAGATCCACTACTCTTTCCGTAAAGAAATATTTCCGCTTATCACTCCTGAATCTATCTCCCTTCACCTTCATCCCATGTCCCCTCGTAGGAGAACTTGCTTTCAATTGAAAGAGGCTCTCTCCCTGAACATTTATGCCACGGAGGTATTTAAACATCTCAATCATATCACCTCTATCCCGCCTTTCCTCTAAGGTGTACATATTAAGATCCTTCAGTCTGTCCTCATATGCTTTATAATGAAGACCACTAATCATTTTAGTAGCCACTCTCTGCACCGACTCCATCCTGTTCATATCCTTTTGAAGGTGCGGTCTTGAGTAAATGTCTAACATTAATCAACAGAGAATATACATATATACTAATCAGGAACAAATTATTGATTAGCTGTTGAGAGTGATGCTGATAGCCCCTGAGAGATGGGTAGTAAAATCTTATAAAGCACCAACCTTCCTTAACTCCCCCTTTCCACAAATATCAATTGTTATATCCAATCAACAATTCAATAAAGGCAAACAGGACTCAGAGAAATCTTCCCCAGCACTTGGCGAAACAAGTCACCATAGGGGTAGATGGTAAATTCCACATCACGGGCCCCAAGCCTTTTATAATTTATTATTCCAATTAAATATCACTAATTCTTATCAAATTATCTCTCATTAAAAATTCACACCATCACCTAAAAGTACTTTTTCGGGATTTCAAAAAATTCTAATATACTCAATATATTCCAAGTGTGTAAGAATATCCAATGCAGCACTGACCAGCCTCAAAGAGGCTATACAACCTACAAAGAAACAATAAAGGAGTTTTGTAAGGTGAGTTATAACAACATCTCCAATGTAAACAGTATACTCAACTTTGAGGTTCTGTTGAAAATTCCCACACCGTCACAGGACCACACACACTTGTTTCAATTTTCAAATGCAAAATCCGACAGCCAGAGAAGCAGAGGCAATGCCGAGACAGTTCTTAATAGTCCAACAAAAGCTTTCGTTTCGCCTTAACTGGCTTCCTCAGGGACAATGAACTCGAGCATAGTAACTACATCTCTATAACAGTAAGAAGTCATTAATGCGGGCAACAAATGCCTCCAACCTGAAAAACGATCACTGCTGACATCACATACTGAAGCACCCGCCTTTATACTCCAATACGCTGTCAAGAACTGACGTCATTTCCTGCAGAATCTAACTAAACTACTACCTAAAAGAATGTAGGTCCCGAACTCCACAGAGACCAATTAAAAGAACAAAGTCCAATCAATTTTATCGTTGAGGCCATGTGGGGCAAGTGTATGTAAATTAAAGATCCATCGTTGTTCTTGCTGCAACAGCAGCTTCCCCCGATCACCTCCACGAAGATTAACAGGAATGCAGTCCAGCACCGTGCATCTAAAATCAGCAAAAGTATGAGCACTAGAAAGACAATGTTGAACAAACGGTGTTTCTAACTTCGCTTTCAAAATACTATACTTATGTTCACTCAATCTTGTACGAAGAGGACGAGTTGTCTTGCCAATATACAATTTGAAACATGTGCACCATAGGGCATAGACGACATAAGAGGAGTTACAATTAGTATTAACTCGCAACGAATAAGATTTGGAAGAGATAATTGCTGGTAAAACAGGATCCATCATGGCACAAAAAATACAACGATTACAACAGGTATGTATGGTAGAAAAAGACTGACGCTCACGAGGAACTGCAGGGCAGAGATAATCCCTCAGGTTTTTATCATGCTTATATGCCACTCGTACTTGATGAGTGGAAAGTGTAGGATGAGTTGAAAACATACGCCAACGCCGATGAATACAGGAAGTTATCCTACTGGATAAGCTTGAATGAGGTAACACACAGGTGATACAGGTGGAATTCATAGTAACCGATTGTTGCATAGAAGTAGACACCTCCGGTATACTTCTCATCGATGGAGACAATAGCCATTCACGATGATTAAAACGTGCTCTCTTGTAGGCTTTTTTTTAAAAGTGAATGGGGATAACCTCGTTGCTTAAATTTCCGCACCATTAATCTAGCTTGAGACTCAAACTCTGTATGAGAGGAACAAATGCGTCTACAACGTAATAGTTGAGAATAAGGTAAGCTATTTTTTAAATGCTCAGGATGAAAACTCGAGTAATGAAGTAGGGTATTCCTGTCAGTCGATTTAGCATAAAGGGTAGTTTGAAAACAGCCATCACATTTTACAATTCTAACATCCAAAAAATGGATAACAGATGATTGAATATTTATTTCAAACTTTATAGATGCATGACAAGAATTCAAATAATCAAAAAATGCAAATAAATGATCTTTAGATCCACTCCATAATAGAAAAATGTCGTCGATATACCTATGCCATCCTAAAATGTAAGGCATAAAGACGGATGAATAAATCCATTGATTTTCAAATGCGCTCATAAACAAATTAGCAAGTGAAGGTGCAAAAGTGGCCCCCATCGCGGTACCAGAAATTTGCTGGAAAAATTCTTGTTGATACAAAAAATAATTCCGTTTCAAGGCTATTTCTGCCAAAGATAATAAAAACACCGTAGGCACCTTATGAGGCCGTTCACGAGCATCCCATACATTCTGTAAAACAGATAAAGCTTCATTCTGAGGAACTGATGTGTAAAGTGAGGAAACATCTAAAGTCGCCATCCAAGTTACTGCATTTACTTGCTGAAAATGCTCCAATATATTCAAAAAGCTAGTCGTATCTTTCACATATGACAGCATCAAGGGCACTTCATCCTGCAGGAAGACGTCTAAATATTTACCGACCCTCTCGAGCAGCGAATCGTTACTCGAGAGGATCGGACGCCCAGGTGGATCAACAAGACGTTTATGTACTTTAGGCAAAGCATAAAACACTGGAATTTTAGGAAAAGGAGGATTTAAATATTGCTTCTCCTTCTCAGTCATAAAGCCTCCAGCAATTGCTTCAGTGGTCAATTCCAATATCAGATTCTGCAACTCCCGGGTAGGGTCATCAATCATCCGAATATAATTACTTGTATCATTTAATTGTCGCATAACCTCCTTATGATAACAATCAGTGTCCAGTACGACTACAGCACCCCCTTTGTCAGCTCTCTTGATGGTAATATCCTCCATAGAGGATAGTTCTTGTAATGCCCGCAGCTCTGCCGGAGAAAGGTTCTTACGGTGATTATTCATCTGATGTTCCAATTTCAATAAATCTGAAAGGATAAGATGTCTAAAGGTGTGAAGCATTGGGTCTAGCACCCCTGGGGGTACCCACTGTGATTTCAAACTTACCACAGAGGAGTCTGAACAAGATGGTTTATCATGAAAAAACAGCTTTAATTGAATTACACGAATAAACCGTTCAATAGCTATACGATTATCAAAGCAATTATAACGGGGTCCAACCACAAAAGATAAACCACGAGATAATACATTAATCTGTGTTTCTGTGAGAATCTTCTGAGAGAGATTCAAAACAGCATCTACTGCTGAAAAGTCACTACATCTTTCTTCCTCCGGGATCGAGTGTTCACCTCGGGAAAATCCTGGGGCATAGATTGTTTTTGTGAGTGATCTTTACCACCCTTTTTGGACTTAAACTGTTGTTGTATATCAATATGCTCACTTTCACCACTTGAATCTGACGAAAGAGTAGAGGATGCCCCATAATCAGGTCTTCTAAAGGTATCGGCCGGGCGTGTTTTCCGAGAGGTCCAATTATAAATTGAACCTTCCTTCATCTGCCGTTCATCCTTTAGCAATTTACGTATCTTAATAGTCCTTAAATCAGCACGATACTTATCCAACTGTTTTATAAATTCAGCAAAACGGTCATCAAAATCGGCTGTCTTCTTTAATTCAACCAGTTCATCCTTTAAATCCTTTGTTAATGAAACATTTTTAGCGTGAGCTGACTCTATAACCAAAAGCATCAAATCAAGGGAGCATTTGTTTAAAATTTCGTTCCAGCATGACACAAATGCCGCATCATCCAGAAACATCCCTGGAGCTTTCCAAATTCGCAACCCCTGTGGTATAACTTCCTTCCTGCAGTATTCTGCCAGTGTCAAACTATGGAGTTCGAGACGCACATTCTTCTTTGACCTATTAAGGAACGAATCCCAATCAGCACAACCAGTATCATTATCCCCTAACAGGGAAGGGAGTTTAAGAATCTCCTCGCGCCTTTCAGAACTAAAACTGAAAGATTCTTTCCAGCTTACAGCCATCGCAGTAAACCTAAAACTAACCACACAAAAAACTGCAAGGAAGGAAGTTTGAGTTTGAGTCTCAAGCTACATTAATGGTGCGGAAATTTAAGCAACGAGGTTATCCCCATTCACTTTTAAAAAAAGCCTACAAGAGAGCACGTTTTAATCATCGTGAATGGCTATTGTCTCCATCGATGAGAAGTATACCGGAGGTGTCTACTTCTATGCAACAATCGGTTACTATGAATTCCACCTGTATCACCTGTGTGTTACCTCATTCAAGCTTATCCAGTAGGTTAACTTCCTGTATTCATCGGCGTTGGCGTATGTTTTCAACTCATCCTACACTTTCCACTCATTAAGTACGAGTGGCATATAAGCGTGATAAAAACCTGAGGGATTATCTCTGCCCTGCAGTTCCTCGTGAGCGTCAGTCTTTTTCTACCATACATACCTGTTGTAATCGTTGTATTTTTTGTGCCATGATGGATCCTGTTTTACCAGCAATTATCTCTTCCAAATCTTATTCGTTGCGAGTTAATACTAATTGTAACTCCTCTTATGTCGTCTATGCCCTATGGTGCACATGTTTCAAATTGTATATTGGCAAGACAACTCGTCCTCTTCGTACAAGATTGAGTGAACATAAGTATAGTATTTTGAAAGCGAAGTTAGAAACACTGTTTGTTCAACATTGTCTTTCTAGTGCTCATACTTTTGCTGATTTTAGATGCACGGTGCTGGACTGCATTCCTGTTAATCTTCGTGGAGGTGATCGGGGGAAGCTGCTGTTGCAGCAAGAACAACGATGGATCTTTAATTTACATACACTTGCCCCACATGGCCTCAACGATAAAATTGATTGGACTTTGTTCTTTTAATTGGTCTCTGTGGAGTTCGGGACCTACATTCTTTTAGGTAGTAGTTTAGTTAGATTCTGCAGGAAATGACGTCAGTTCTTGACAGCGTATTGGAGTATAAAGGCGGGTGCTTCAGTATGTGATGTCAGCAGTGATCGTTTTTCAGGTTGGAGGCATTTGTTGCCCGCATTAATGACTTCTTACTGTTATAGAGATGTAGTTACTATGCTCGAGTTCATTGTCCCTGAGGAAGCCAGTTAAGGCGAAACGAAAGCTTTTGTTGGACTATTAAGAACTGTCTCGGCATTGCCTCTGCTTCTCTGGCTGTCGGATTTTGCATTTGAAAATTGAAACAAGTGTGTGTGGTCCTGTGACGGTGTGGGAATTTTCAACAGAACCTCAAAGTTGAGTATACTGTTTACATTGGAGATGTTGTTATAACTCACCTTACAAAACTCCTTTATTGTTTCTTTGTAGGTTGTATAGCCTCTTTGAGGCTGGTCAGTGCTGCATTGGATATTCTTACACACTTGGAATATATTGAGTATATTAGAATTTTTTGAAATCCCGAAAAAGTACTTTTAGGTGATGGTGTGAATTTTTAATGAGATATAATTTGATAAGAATTAGTGATATTTAATTGGAATAATAAATTATAAAAGGCTTGGGGCCCGTGATGTGGAATTTACCATCTACCCCTATGGTGACTTGTTTCGCCAAGTGCTGGGGAAGATTTCTCTGAGGACTGTTTGCCTTTATTGAATTGTTGATTGGATATAACAATTGATATTTGTGGAAAGGGGGCGTTAAGGAAAGTTGGTGCTTGGTAGTTTGTCTTATTTTCCTTCCTTGCAGTTTTTTGTGTGGTTAGTAAAATCTTATAGCCATGGATAACCATTTCAGTGTTAACATGTTGAGACAGAGTTGCAGGTTGGTTGTGATCCTTTGGGTGATTAAGCTTTCACTTCTAAATGTTCAATAAACAGGTGGGTTTTTAAGTCTTTGGGGAAGGTTGTTAGGTCCAATATCTCTCATTCTTTCAGGGAGGGAATTCTAGAGACTTGGTGCATAGAGCGAGAACACTCTGTTATATGTGGTTTGATTACTCCATGTAAGCTCAGTGGGCAAGGTTAATGCGTCTTGGGTGCATCTTCTGGTTCTGTTGTTTGGGGCTGTCTGTATGACTGACTTTAAATAGGTTGAAGATAGGGTCTGTATGATTTTGAATATATTTAGCAGGACCTTATATTTAATTCTGCATGCAACTGGAAGCCAGTGCAATTGTTTTAGTATTGAGGTAATATGTTCGGATTTTGGTGCTCCACAGATAAGTTGGGTGCCCGTGTGTTATACCATATGTTGTTGGTATAAGGCATATTTTGGTATACCCTGGTAGATACTTTGCAAAAAATGAAGTGTGGGAAGATAATTGTCTGGAGTACTCATATTTCTGGAGTACTGTGCTAATCTTTCAGTGATCGCAATGGTTGTAAATCGCTCTGCTAGTCTTGCTGATATGAGAGGTTAGGTTTAGGTGATGATCAAGGGTTATTCTTAGATATCATACCACTTGTTTCACTTTCAGGTCTGCCTCCTTGACGTTTAGTGTTGGTGGGATAAAGGCTTTATCTCTAGTTATATGTAACACCTGTTTTTTTTGTAATTTATTATTAGTCTGTGTGCCGATAGTAAATTGCTTCAACGAAGACGCACATTCGCTATTTCGGTGTGATGTGGTTTTGAAGTGTTATATGGTAGGTACATCATGACTGTCTGCATAAATTTACCTTATACGTCTGCATTACGTTGAAGATTGGTTGAAGGTATATGTTAAATGGTAAGATGGATAAGGCTGAGCTTTGTGGAACTCTTTGCTGTTGTTTCTATGCCTCAGATTTGTTTGGTCTTATTTTCACTTGTTGTTTTCGGTCTGTTAAGTATGATCGGAACCAGTGCAGTGTTGTATTTTTTATTTCAATTTCTTGTAGTCCTGACATTTGGAGTCAAAAGCAGCTGCAATATCCAAGAACATTAGAATAAATCCTTGTTTAGGCTTTTTGATACCTTTAATGAGTTTGTCCATGAACGATGTTAGAAGCATTTCTACTCATGGTGTGGTCTGAAGCAATGCTGCTGTGGATCCAGTAAGGCATGCTCATTGATATGTTCTTGGAGCTGTTGATATACTACTTTTTCTATTATTTTTGCTAAGAAGGGTAGACTAGATATCTGTCTGTATGAGTTTGGATTTTATTTATCTAGCGTAGGATTTTTTTTAGTGTTGGTCATACAGAATCCATCTTGAGATCCTTGAGCATATAGCCTTAATTTAGTTAAAGTTGTATTATTTTGAGAAGTGTGAGTGAGAGCTCAGCTCTTGCGATTTTGACCCAGCTTACTGGGCATGGTCAAGAGGTGATATTGTAGCGTTTAGGTTGCTAATTATATTTTCCATGTTTTCTGTGGTTATTGACTTGAAGGACTGCCATAGTGTGGCAGTGGTGTTGCTGTATTTTGCTTTCAGTATTGTAGTGGTGCAGTTTTCACTTTGCTTTGGAAAAAGCTGGCTAGTGTTTGTGGGCTAGGGATGGAGAGTGTTTTTTCTATGCTTCGATCTCTTACTAGGGAGTTTACTATTTCAAATAGTTCCTTTGCCACATTTAGAGAGTTCCTGTTAAGTTTTGTATGGCATTCTTTATTACAGTTTAGGGAAGGAATCAGAGAATCAGAGTAGCAGGTTTTAACTACCCTGTTCATTGTAAGCTCAATGTTCCTGTGGCATTGTAGTATGTTTTGTTCAGCTGTACACCGCACTGATTATAATAGCGCGGTATATAAGAAATATAAATAAATACAGATGTAGCCCCTTAGTTTTTTCAACTACTACAATCTTCTCCCCTCGGGGGTACATCGGGATACAAATAAAGATTTTACTATTCTGTGTTAATCATCTGCAAACTCTATTAGCTCTGCTTCTACCCCCTGAAAATCTCACCCAGGTGCACCTTAGTAGAGTCCTACTCAGGGCCATACCAAGAGCTGTGCGAGCAGTGCAGCCACACAGGGCACCAATATTATCACTGGGCTTCCAAGAAGCTCCAAAAGAGTGAGTCACTGCATGTGGCTGGGCCAGAGGGGGAGTCAGATTCATTACTTGCACAGGGCGCATTTCTAGCTTGGTACGGCCCTGCTCCTACTTTTCCACTATTCTTCTAGCTGCCCAGTATCTCACCACCATCTCCTGCTCTCTTCAGAGGCCAGAGACGCAGACAGCTATTCCCATGGAAGCCAGTCCTGTGTCTTGCATGGAGAGAGAAAGAGGGAGACAAAGAGGAAAAAAGGCAGAGACTTCTGGCTCTATTTTACACCTAAACTGGTTTGGACCTGGTACCACTGCTATTCGTTATTTCAGTCAGCCCACACAGACTATGCTACTCCTTTCATCCATCGGTTGGTGTAGTTTTCAACTTCTGAGTCTTGGGAGGGGAGGGGAAGGGAACAGGAAACTCCTAATAAAACAGGAGGAAGGATTCCTTGGCTTAGCACTTTTAGCACATCTAGGCAATAGGCTAGCATGCTAAAACCATGACATATTTTTCTTTCAATTTTTGCTCAACCTAAGAAAACTGGTGAAAAGGTCCTGTTAGGGTTTCAAGTTCAAATTATCAAGTCATATTAATGGTAGCCATGAAGCCTCCTTACACTGCCTTTATGTCAAAAACGTTCCTAGTCAAATTCATCAGCTGATGGTCAGGTCTTCAGGATATTCATAAGCAGGCAGAAATACTGGATTCACTGAACACATTTATGACTAGCTTTGCAGAGATCTGCACCCTTCGTCAGGTTTTGCGCAGACTTGATGAAGGGAACAAAGCTTTCAAAAACTCATCAGAAATACAGCAACATAGCCCAATAAAGAGAGCACTCCAGCTACTTGCTTGTTGCCCTTTACTTTGGAAGTGCACTAAGGTGGTAATCATACAATTTAAAGTACTTCACTTACTCACCTGTAACAGGTGTTCAATGGGGCAGCAGGAATCAGTGCTCACAAATGGGTGACATCGGCACCAACAAAGCCCATGCAGTAATCTCTCCCCAGCTTTCATAGATAGCCTTTGGGAGATCCACCACACATGCGTGGCTGCCTTCCCGTCCAAGGATGCCATCTTGCTACAGTATGACGACTTAGCTTAAGACGGCAACAAAAAGAAAAGCAACTACATGGGGAGGAGGGAGGGTTGTGAGAACTGATTACTGCTGTCCCCGAAGAACACCTGTTACAGATGAGTAACTATGTTTTTTCCAGGAACATGCAGGAAGTCAGTCCTCACATATTGGACTCCCTAGATACAGGCTATGGAAAAAAAAAACTTGTAAGCCACAGGCAGCCCCAAAAAATGAACCGTGAGGAAAAGTAAGAGTACAGTTTGGTCGCAAGACCTCAGCAGCAACCCTAGCGTCTATTAGGGAAACCAGTTCTCCGGTAGCCTGGACACACAGAAGGGTCGGAGGGCAAGAGTTGCCTTAAACCCCAATTAAATGACGGAGTACCGCCTGGCCGAAGGCACTGTCCTGCGAGGACTCCTCCTCCAGTCAGCAATGTGCTGTGAAGGTGTGAACTGAGAACCAGGTGACGGCCTGGCAGATCTCTGTTAAGGGAACTGAGTGGAGATTTGCCACAGAAGCCGCCATTGCCTGGACACTGTGCGCCATGACATGACGCTTCAGCGAAAGACCGGCATGACCATAGGTGAAGGTGATGCAGTCTGCCACCCAGGTGGACAGAGTATGCTTGGAGACTGCTACACCCAGGCAATTAGGTCATAGGAGATTAAGAGCTTTAAAGAGTGGCGATGGGGCTTGGTCTGCTCTAAGTAATAGGCCAAAGCCCGTTTACAGTCCAATGTATGAAGAACGGACTCCGCCCTACTGGCGTGAGGATGTGGGAAAAAGATGGGAAGAACCACCACTTGGTTGAGGTGCAACAGAGAGACCACCTTAGGGAGGAACTTAGTGTGCGTCTGAAGAACCACCCTGTTCCTGTGAAACCTGGTATAGGGAGCGTGAGACACCAGTGCCTGGAGCTCATTGATCCTGCAAGCAGACTTGAGAGCCAAGAGAAAGACCACTTTCCACGGCAGCTACTCGAGATGTCAGGAAGCCAACGGCTCAAAGGGTGGCATGATGAGCTTTGAGAGGATCACACCGAGATCCCATGCCGCCACCAGCAAACAAATGTGTGGTCGAGAGAGCAGGAGGCCCCTCTGGAAGTGAACCATGAGAGGCTGAATGGAGAGGAGCTTCCCCTCAATGAGGTCATGGCATGCTGAGAGCGCATTGAGATGAGCTCTGATGGAGTTAGATTTCAAACCACCATTACACAGGTGCAGCGGATACTGCAGCACCTGCTGGACAGAACAGGAGAAGGGATTGGCACCCCTTTACGCACACCAACCCGAGAAGCGATGCCACTTGAAGGCATACACCCCGCCGGGTGGAGTCCTTGTGGAAGATCAGCAGGATCACCTCCACTCCTCTGGTCAAGTCGAACTGGACCAGGGCTACCCTTTCAGCAGCCAGGCCATCATGGCCAGGGACTCCAGGTTGGGGTGCAGGAGAGCGCTGACCCCCTGCGAGAGCAGGTCCGGGGTGCTCCCCAGGGAGACTGAGGGTGCCCGAGACAGGCTGAGGAGCAGCAGGAACCAGGGCTGCCAGGGCCACCGGGGTGCTATGAGAACCAGGATCTTGAAGAGTGTCTTCTGTGATGAGTGACATGGGAGGGAAGGCATAAAGGAGTCCTTCCATCCATGGCATTAGAAAGGCATCGGCCGCCACACAGGAGGGGTGCAATGTTCTGGAGCAGTAGCAGAGCTGGCAGTAAGATCCAGCATAGGCAGGCCTCAACAGCAAACAAGTCGGTTGGCCACCACGGGTCGAGCCGCCACTCATGGGGCTGGAAAACCCAGCTCAGGCAGTCCTCCAGTACACTGTCCTGCCTAGGAAGGTATACCGTCCTGAGGAGCATTCCGCTCTCAATGACGAACATGCAGAGACAGACTGCCTCTGAGCACAGGGGGGACGATCCAATGCCCCCCGTTTGTTGATGCAGAATATACTCACCTGATTGTCTGTCTGGATTAGGATGGCCTGGTTCTGCAGGTGGTGCTAAAAAGCCAGGAGAGCGCAGGAAATCACTTGGAGCTCCAGGAAGTTGAATGTTGGAGGCTCTCTAATGCTGACCAAAGGCCCAGCATACGGAGGTTGCCACAAGGGGCTCCTCAGCCCAACTTGGAGGCGTCTGTAGCGAGGACCCTCTGGAGTTGGGACCTGAAAAAGAATCCCTGCTCGCAGATTTTGTTCCTGCTGCCACCAGTGGAGGTAAGGCAGCAATGTTCCAAGGGACAGCATCTTGAACTTCTCCTTCATCAGGAACTTGTTAAGAACTTGCAAATCCAGAATAGGGCGAAAGCTGCCGGTCTTTCTGGGAGTAAAACCTCTCCCCCTGAAATGGGGCAGGACCAATTCCACTGCCTTGTCGGCTAGAAGCCTGGCAAGCTCTCACTGGAGGAAGTCTCTGTGAAGAGGAGTCATTGGGAGTACCCCTGGAAAGAACCAGGGCAGTGTCTGATCGAAATAGACGAGGTAACCCTCCACCATCATATGGAGGACCAGGTGTCAGTGGTGATGCTTGGCCACCAGCTGGTAAAATATACCAGATGCTCCCCCCCCCCCCCATGGAGGCTATGCCCAAGGAGTCAAAAGCCCTGCCCCCCCCATGTTGCAGCTCAGGCACTACCTGGGGCTTGGGGGCCTTAAACTTACTTGGGCCATGCCCCTTTCCCTTGGCCTGCTGACCCTGTTGAGTTGCTGAGAAGGCAGAGTACTGGGGGTAGTTTCCTTAAGCCTTCCTCTTCTTTGGGTAAAGGGGCTTTTTCCCTGAAGCTTTCCATCGGAAAGGGTCAGCGGTTTTCTTGGTTAGCCTGGTCCTGGTCAGGAATTCTGATTCCAGTTTGGCAGCCTCATCAGTCATGGGCTTGCCGAAGAGATTCTCCCTCCAGCATAGGCATTCAACCATCTTGTCCTGTATCCACTGCTCGAAATTAGAGGACTGTAGCCAGGCCTGGCAGTGGGCACTAATGCCCACCCCAGCTACCCTGGCCACTGACTCAAAGCCACCATATGAATTTGGGTCTGAAACAGTTGAAGAGGCTCCTCTGCCAGCCTAGCCGAGGAACCAGAGAGCTCCCTCACCATGTCTCGTTATGTGCATGGCCATAAGGAGCTGGTAGGCCTGGATCCAACTGACAATCATCAAGCCCTGGTGGCACTTTCTGCCCAAGGCATCCAATGGAGTGGGCCTCCCTGCTCGGGGGCACCAAGAAGTGTGTCTTTTGGTTTTTAACCCTATGCATGGCTGACTCCACCACCATAGAGTTATGGGGCAGCTGTGCTTTTTGGAACCCGGGGCTCCCGTGGACTCGGTACATGGCATCGAACCGCCTGCTCACAATCAGCACTGAGGCCAGGGTCTCCCACATACAGAAGAGAAGCCGTTCTAGGATGGGGGGAATTGGCACCGTGAGTGCCTCCTTCGGAGGGGCCTCATACTGGAGGATCTCAAGGTCCTCCACCCGAGGCTCCTCCTCCGACTCTGTGGTGAAAGCCAGGGCCTTCATCATGTCCTGGACAAACTCCAGAAATGAGAGGTTCTCGGGAGGGGACCTGCACCAGTCCTCCAGGGGAAAGGATCTGAAGGAGGTGAGTATCAAGGGACTTATCTGCTTCACAGTCCGATTCCAAGGAGACCTCGAGAGCCCTGTGGGTATCTCATTGAACCACTTAAGTCCTTTTTAATGATATTTATATATTCTCAAATTCCATGTGAACAAGTCATACCAGATTTTTTTCCAAGAAATAGAGAACTCAGTTTATTTATTACGCTAGTTCCTTAATAATTAGGAAGTCCATCTTTTTTATTCATACCCTATAATGGCAAGCTTCAACTGTTTGCAGACCAGGAAAGCTACATGAACTTACATGACTGTAACTTGCAATACAAAGGGAGTGAAAATATCCTATAGTATTTCTGTCTAGTACAATAAAGCGTAGTTACTCACCTGTAACAGGGGATCTCCGGGAACAGAAGGAACTTAGTCTTCACATATGGGTATCGTCAGTACCGATGGAGCCCGCACGGGAACGCTCCCCAGCGTGCAATAGGAAAGCTTTTGGGAGAATCCCACAGCGCATGCGTGCTGCCTTCATGCCTCTGTACCTCGCTAACTTCAGTTGAGTTTATAACTGAGACCAAAGGAGAGAAGTAGAGAAAGAGACAGATAGAGACATCTCCTAGGGGAAGTGGGTGGGTTGTGAAGACTAAATTCCTGCTGTTCCCGGAGATCACCTGCTACAGGTGAGTAACTACGCTATCTCCAGGAACAAGCAGGAATGTAGTCTTCACATATGGGGACTCTCCAGCTGAAAGATGCCAAGGGGTGACCCAGCTAGCTGTGAACCCAGGTGAGATGGGTCATGCTTACTCCCATGGACCTTAGGCATCCAAACTGTGGATGGTGGGTAGGAGTTGTATTAAATATGGAAGAGATGTTTTAGAACAGCCTAGCCAAACGAGGCATCCCGACGGCAGTCCTTGTCTAAGCAATAGTGGGCTGTGAAGGTATGTACCGAAGTCCAAGTGGCTGCTTTGCGGGTGTCATCAATAGAGACAGAACGAAGGTTAGCCGTTGAGGCTGCCATTGCTCTCACATTGTGAGCCGTGACATGGCCTTCGAGAGAAAGTCCCTTACTCTGATATGTATAGGATATGCAATCTGCAATCCAATTTGACAGAGTTCTTTTAGAAACTGGAAGTCCCAAATGACTAGAGTCAAAAGCCACAAAAAGCTGAGAAGATTTTCTATGTGGCTTAGTTCTTTGGAGATAAAAAGCCAAGGCTCTTTTACATTCCAATGTGTGAAGATTCCTTTCCGCACTAGAGGCATGAGGCCTAGGGAAGAATATAGGAAGATAAACCGACTGATTTAAATGAAAAGGCGAAACCACCTTTGGCAGAAAGTGAGGATGAGTCCTGAAGACTACTTTATCATGGTGAAATCTTGTATAAGGAGGGTCAGCTACTAACGCCTGTAGTTCACTAATGCATCTTGCAGAAGTGATGGCAATTAGGAAAATAACTTTCCATGAAAGAAACTTTAGGTCAGAAGTGGCTAAAGGTTCAAAGGGCGGTTTCATAAGCTGACCAAGAACAAGATTTAGATCCCATGCCACAGGTGGTGGTTTAATGGGAGGTTTTGTTAAAAGTAGGCCTCTCATAAATCTCGATATAAGTGGATGAGAGGAAATAGGTTGTCCATCAAAAGGTTTATGAAAAGCAGCAATAGCACTAAGATGGACCTTAACTGAATTGGTCTTCAGACCAGAAGTTGGTAATTGTAGAAAATACTCTAGTAGCAACTCTACAGGTACTAAAAGGGGGGTTAAGTCCCTTTTGTGAACACCAGATAGAGAACCTTTTCCACTTGAAAGCGTAGGAACGTCTTGTGGAGGGTTTTTTGGAAGCCAGGAGGATGTCCTTTACTTGTTGAGAAAGGTTAACATCCTGGAATTCTAGGCTTTCAGTAACCAGGCTCTGAGATATAGGGACTGGGGATTGGGATGCAGTAAATATCCGTGCTCCTGCGACAGGAGATCTGGAGCATTCCCCAACTCCAGAGGAGTGGTTTGAGAGAGACATAGAAGAAGAGGATACCACGTTTGCTGTGGCCAACGTGGAGCTATGAGTATCATACGGCCTCTGTCTCTCTGAAGTTTGAATAACGTCTTGGGAATGAGGGGAATGGATGAGAAGGCATAGAGGAAGTCCTGTCCCCAGTGGAATAGGAAAGCATCTCTTGCCTGACAGTTTTGAGCCTGAATTCTGGAACAGAATCGGGGAAGTTTGGCATTCTGTGGACTTGCAAAGAAGTCTATATCTGGTGTTCCCCAGATTTGAAACACTCGAGCAAGCTGGTATGAGTGGAGGGACCACTCATGTAGCAGCAGTATTCGACTGAGTTTGTCTGCCCACAAGTTTTGAATGGCCGGAAGGTATACCGCAAACAGGTGAATTTGTAACTCTCTGGCGAGGGCCCATATTCGCAAAGCTTCGTTGCATAGCGAGAGAGCCTGTTCCGCCTTGCTTGTTCACATAGAACATAGCTACCTGATTGTCGGTTTGGATCAGAACTGTTTTGTTGCTGAGGTGGCCTTGAAAGACTTGAATAGCACTGAAAATGGCTCTCAGCTCTAGGAGGTTTATGTGAAGGGAAACCTCCTGTGAGGTCCAAAGACCCTGAGTGGAGAGATCGTGCAAGTGGGCCTCCCAACCCATCTTGGACGCATCTGTCATCAGAGTGGTTTGGCATAGAGGCTGCTGGAAAGGAAAGCCTACAAGGAGGTTTTCCAGGGATTGCCACCATTGCAAGGACAAAATCAGACGTGTGGTAGTTCTGATTTTGTCTGTTAGTCGACCCGAGGTGTGTGACCACTGAGAGGAAAGGGTCCACTGGGCTGCTCGCATGTGGAGGCGAGCATAGGGAACCACATGGACAATGAATGCCATGTGTCCCAGCAGTTGAAGCATCTCTCAAGCAGTAAGGAATACCTTCATAGATGCTTGAGATGCCAGTTGTATTATACGTAGACAGCGTGGCTGGGACAGGAAAGCCCTTGACTGCCGTGTGTCTAGACGAGTCCCTATGAATTCTAGAGATTGAGAGGGGGTGAGATAAGATTTTGGGAGGTTTATGACCAGCCCCAAGTATTGAAGAATTCTCATTGCTCGAGAGAAAGCGAAACTGGCCTCTGGAGCTGTCGATGCTCCAATGAGCCAATTGTCTAAGTAAGGGAAGACTAATATTCCCAGAGTCCTCATAAATGCTGCTACCACTGCCATGCATTTTGTGAAGACTCTTGGAGCAGAGGCTAGTCCGAAGGGAAGAACTCTGTACTGGAAGTGTCTTCCTTGGACCAGGAATCAAAGGAACTTCCTGTGATCTAAGTGGATGAGAATATACGTGTATGCATCTCTTAGATCTAGAGAACATAGCCAGTCCTGACTTTGAAGGTATGGTAAAAGTGTTCAGAGGGAGATCATTTTGAACTTTTCTTGGAACAAATATTTGTTTAATTCTCTGAGGACTAATATAGGTCTGTGTCCCCCTGTCTTCTTTGGAATAAGAAAGTAGGGGGAGTAAAACCCTGTCCCCTGTTAGGGAATGGGTACTTCTTCCATTGCTCCTTGAGCTAGAAGTGATGTGACCTCCTGCCACAAGAGGTCGGTGGCAGGGCCCTGAGAATTGAACTGTTTTATTACTGTAGGTGGGGGCAAGTTGAGAAAATGAAGCTTGTACCCCAGTTGTACAATGGACAGAGTCCAATTTTTTGATGTTATTTGTTGCCATCTTTTGGCAAAAAAGCATAGTCTTTCTGGAATGGTCAAAGGTTCTGGACCTTTTAGGGGCAGAATAACTAAGTTCTCTAGATAGAAATCAAAGACCCTGAGGGGGCTGGGTCTGTTGAGCGAGTTGAGCTTTTGGCTTTCTTTGCTGTCTGTTCTGTTGTTGCCCCTTCTGGGGAACATGGAGCGAACAGTGAGTTTGATGGGTGTAACATTGGTAAAGCTTCTTTTTCTTACTGAAAAAGGGCTTTTTGAATGTTTTCTTCTTTGCTGGGTTGGCTGTAGACTTTGACAATCTGTTTAGTGAATATCATTTTTATTTCAATTTTGCAACAATAATACAAAGGTACAAACAACAATATAACCATCATGAACCACAGTATTGACATTGACGGTCGTTCTACTCCGCTCACAATGTGTTAACAGGCCACAATATTTACACTATTTATAATTCCTAACCAACACTGAAGTCAGAATCTAATACACTGACACATTAGTTGAGCTTCGACATTTAAACTCAGCTCTGCTCCCCAAATGGGGAGCCTCCATCTCAGCCTTCCAATCGAACTTATTACCCCTCACTGTGTTTCCCCCCTCCTCCCTCACCACCCTCCGCTGGGATCCAATCCTCACCCCCCACCTTTTCCTTTTTCTCAGCATCCCTTCTCCCCCCCCCCCTCCCTTAATATTCTTCCAGTCTTCTGCCAACGCTCCTCCCATTATCCATTCTTTTCATGCTTGGGCCTGACTCTGAAAGGGGTTCCACACTCGAGTAAATCTTTCTAAAGTATTATCCTCGAGTAGTCTTGCCGTACGTTGCTCCATAGTCATCAACTCCCCCATCGCCTTCTCCCACCCCCTTATTGTGGGTGCAACATCTGTCATCCATTGCCTTAAAATACACTGCTTTACTATCAAAAAAACTTTTTCACACAGCTGTCGCTTGCCACTTGCTAGGGGTAACGCTGCCTCGTATGAACCAAATAGACACCACTCTGGGGAGATCGGTACCTGACATAATATCCATTTACCTAGTTACTGGCCTACTTCTTCCCAAGAACTTTTTATGCAGGTGCAGAACCAAAAACGATGGGCAAAGGTTCCCTTTTCTTTTTTTTTACAGAATATACACACATCTGTCATAGCCATTCCCACCCTGGCTGCCCACACATTATGAACATATGCACGCCATAGAAACTTGTATTGTATTTCCTGCATTTGAACTGATTTTGAAATGATTTTTATGGCTTGAAAAGCCCCTTGTAATCTCTCCATCGTGCCTTCCGGTACCTTATCCTTTTGCTACTTCCTCGCTAGGGCTTCCAACCCCCCCCCCCCCCCGTCCCCTCCTTAGTACCCCCATCATGATTTTTCCTTCTAGGGCTCTGAACAAATCTAGCATTCCCACTGATGTTAAGAGCGCACTGTTCCACCTTTTCAGGCTGTTCACATAAAGCCTTGCCTGGAAGTAGAAATACTGATCCCGGGGTCCTAATTGATACCTATCCCGCAAGGAGAGAAATGAATCTACTG
Source organism: Ichthyophis bannanicus (assembly GCA_033557465.1). Taxonomy (NCBI): domain Eukaryota; kingdom Metazoa; phylum Chordata; class Amphibia; order Gymnophiona; family Ichthyophiidae; genus Ichthyophis; species Ichthyophis bannanicus. The sequence continues at coordinate 1,886,954,665 of CM066031.1, forward strand.
CGGCCCCCCCCCCCCCCTCAATTCGCAAGTGCCCAATATACCTTACTCCACTTCTGCCCCAATTCATGGCAATCTGGCCTTGCATCCCCGGGTAGAAGTCCACGTTTCCTGCCAGCGGAAGGCAGTCTGTCCTATTCCACTGCGTTTTCCTATGCCGACACAGTTTCTTCCAGGCCTGTCGGAGCGCCTGCCAATACCCCGATTCCTTACATGTGATTGGTATTTCACCTTGGGTTCTATATAGCACCAATACCCTATGTTGCGGTTCTGCCATTTCATCCATTATGTCTATCAGCATCGTGTCCGTCACCCCCTCCACTGTGTCCTGCAAAGATCTGGTCAAACACAATAAATTGTAAACTCGCAGTGATAGCAACCCTGCCCCACCTTTCTCTCTGGGCTGGATCAGCGCCTCTATCGCTATTCGGGCCCTGCACCCTTTCCAGAGAAATCGCAACAGATGCCCCTGCAATATCCATATGTCTCTTCTCAAAAGTCACACTGAGATATGCCTCAATAGAGACATCCACCTTGGGAACTCCACCATATTAAAGAGAGCTATCCGACCTTTCAGCGAAATTGGTAGTTCCTGCCACTTCTTCAAACAATCTATTGTCTTCTCCATCATAGGTCTAACATTTACCTCATATAACTGGGCAGTCCATTCTGGGATTTGGATTCCTAAATATCGAATCTGCCCGTCAGCCCACACCAACGGGAAGTCGCCCTTCCACGTTTGCCGACTTCTACCCCTGACATCTAACCCCAAAGACTTGGCTCTGTTTATTCTCAGTCCCGAAAATGTTCCAAAGTGCTCTATGTGTTGTAACGCTAGCTCCAATGAAGTTTGGGGGGTTGTTAAACACAGCAACATATCACCCGCAAAAGCACCGACTTTTACCCCCCCCCTTTTTTCCACTCTATTCCCGTTACTCCCTCTAGCTGCAAAAGCGTTATTAACAATGGTTCCAATTGGAGCACAAACAGCAGAGGTGATGGGGGTATCCTTGCCTAGTCCCCCTTTTTAACACGAACGAAGCAGAATTTTCTCCCCCACTGCTATATACGCCAGGGGATCCGTGTAGAAGGCTTGCACCCATCCCACAAACTCCCCTTCAAAACCAAATCTCTGCAAAATCTCGAACATATAATCCCAAGAAACTATCGAAAGCCTTTTCGGCGTCTAAGTTTGCTAATAGGAGAGGCGTGCCCTGCTGGATACACTTCTCCATATCGAGTAAAACTTTAGTTATATTCAGGGCTGCCATTCTACCTTTCATAAATGCCGCCTGGTGATATCCTATAATTCTCGATAGGATAGCCTGTATCCGCTCAGCCAGTATCGAAGCTAATATCTTCATATCGTAGTTGATTAATGAAATCGGCCTATACGACGCCGGATCTTCTGGGTCCTTCCCTGCTTTGTGTATAAGAGAGATGGAGGCTGTCCGCATATCTCTCGGGAAACTCCTGGTGTCCAACACCTCCGCAATATAATGCTGCTAAGGTAGGGACCACCTGCATCTCTAGCATTTTATAAAACTCTGATCCATACCCATCCGGACCAGGAGCTTTATGGGGTTTCCCTGCCCTAATAATCCTTTGGATCTCCCCCCCCCGAGATTGGCTTATTGATGTCCAACAGTTCCTGCTGGGTGAGCTGTGGGAACTTTATCTTATTCAAAAAAATCTTTCCCTGTTCTCTATCTTCCGCCTCTGGGGTATACAGTGCACTATAAAATTGCTGGAAGACCTCCACGATTTTCTTGGGCTTGGTCTGCCTAGCCCCCTTGGCGTCTCAGATGACAGCTACCAGTTTTGTCCCACTCCAGTCTTTCACCGGCCTCGCTAATAACTTACCAGTGCGATTCCCAAACCGAAAGAACTGGTGCCTATAATATTGCATCTCATATACCGCACGTTCTTGAAGCCGGTTATTTAATTTCCTTTGAACCTCTAAATAGGCCTGCAACTTCTCACTCGTTGCATGCCGCAAGGCCTCTCTTTTCCGGGTTTGGAGCTCTCGCGCTAGCAACAGTATGTCTTCATTAATAGCTCGCTTTTCCTTGGCTACATACGCTATTACACACCCTCTCATCACCGCCTTCCCAGCTTCCCATAGTGCCGCCACCAAAGAAGCACTTCCCTCATTAAATTCTAAATATTCCCCCCACTTTTGTCGCAGGTATTACTGAAACTCTCTACGTTTCCACATGTATCTAGGGAAAGACCATTTATATCCGGCTGTCCTCTTGCCTTTCCAGTCCATTCGCACCATCACATGATCCGAGATTAGTATAGGCCCAATCTCTGCACTTAGGACCTTCCCAAAATCGGCCTGCGAGACCAACATATAATCAATTCTGGACCACGTTTGATAAGCTCTAGACAGATGTGTGTAGTCTCTTTCTCCCTCATGTAATATTCGCCAAACATCTACCAGCCCTCCCATTTGACATAGATAATTCACTCCTCTCTTATTCCATCCCCTCTCCACTCCTTAGCCTTTAGACTTATCCAGTTCCAGGTCATGTGGGCAATTGAAGTCCCCGCTATTATTATTGGAACCTTTGGCACCTTACCAATTCTCTGTAGTAGGGACTTAAAAAAGGCATGGTCATAGACATTTGGTGCATAAATATTCCCTATAAGAATTTCTTCCCCATTTAAACGGGCGTGAACTAGTATAAATCTCCCCAGGGGGTCAATCTCCTCACTTATTAACTCCACCTGAAGTCCTTTTCTAATTAGGATTGCTACTCCCTTCTTGCACCCACCTGCTGCCGCAGCATATACTTGACCCACCCACTCTCTTTTAAGCTTCGCATGCTCTTTATCACTCAAATGGGTCTCTTGTAGAAGAGCCACGTGGGCCTTTTCTTTTTTGAGCGCCTGCAAAACTTTAGTGCGCTTCATAGGAGTGCTTATACCCCCAACATTCCATGTAATGAAGCGCAACTCAGATTCTATTCTGGCTTTTCTTGGGCTACCATCACAGTAATGATATTTACTCTTTTATTCTCACTTACTGAGAGCTGCCCAGCCTCAATCCCCAGCCCAGTCCCATTAGATCATTTGTTCCCCAGTATTTTGAATTTCATCTCTCGGATCCTCTGTTCCCAAAACGCTCCCTCGGCTTGCCTTGTTATCCCCCCACCCATTCCCCTCCCCTCTCCCCCTACTCTTCCCACCTTCCCCTCCTTACCCACATATATTTTGTCGTTTTTGTCGCCCCCCCCCCCCCCCCCCCATAAAACATTCTCATTCTCAACTCTCAGCTCCTCTTGGCTGAGGAAACGTCCCCTCCTCGGGCGCTGCAGGGCTGCCCCGCCCAACCCGGCTCTATTCTCTGCCTCCCCCAGGCTTCATGCTACCCAGCATTATCTCTCAGTTACAGTAAAACATAATAGTACATAATAGCACATAGGGAACCGGTACACATCAAACAAATAACTCACTGCCATTGCTGGCTAATACTGCCTCCAACTTTCAACAACAACATTAACATTCCATTCCACCACCTTTTCCACCTTTGCATCTCCAGTAATACACTCCAGCCCTCCAGTCCTTCCTCATGGCAAAGAACTCTCCTCCTGCGCACTCTTGTCCAGATCCGTCACAAATTTCTTTGCCGCCTCAAGCGAGCTAAGGACATGGTTTTTCTCCGCATACAGAACTCAAGAGTTGCCGGAAATGCCAATGTAAAACGCAGTTTCTTTTGGAACAAAGTCGCACAGAGCGGTGTATATTCCTTTCTTTTTGCTGCCACTGCTGCTGAGTAGTCTTGAAAAAGCAGAATTTTTTTGGTTATCAAGGACTAAATCACACTTCCTTCGAAAAGCTTGAAGCAGTTGTACCTTATGATGGAAGTTGAATATTCTTGCTATTACCAACCTTGGGTGTTGATGCGCCTCCATCTTAGGCCCCAGTCGATGTGCGCGCTCTACTTTAATGTCTCCTATCAAGGCTGCAAGTCCCAGTTCCTGCGGCAGCCAATTCTCAACAAGTGTCATCAGCATTGCATCTGTTTTTGACTCAGGGATTCCCACGATCCGTATATTGTTCCTTCTTGACCTATTTTCTAGGTCATCCACTTTTTCAATTAAGATTTCTACTTTCCGACGCAGCGTTTCCGTTTCTCAGGCCTGCTTTCCTTCCTCATCTTCAGTCACCACCACTCGATGTTCCAACTCAGCCACTCTCTGGCCAAACTCCGTTAGCGCTTCTCCCATAGTCTCCAATTTCTTCAGGATTAAGTCAAATTTTGGATCGAGGAGCTTCACTACCTCCCGCGCTAGCTCCTCCGACGCCGAATCCACACTCTCTCCTCCTGGTGATACCGGCTGTGACAGCGTGGCTGCAACTGCCGCGGTCCCAGATTTATGAGGCTTCTCTTGATCTCTCCGCATTGGCAAAGGCATTTTGCTTCTTTACCTTGGCACTAATAGGTTCCTCTCCGATTCCCTTGTCTGCTTTATCACTTTGTGTGGCTATTTCCTGAGGCAATGCCTAATATTTTTTGAATAATATCGGGGCAGCCCCGGAGCGAGCCAAGAATCCCTCTCACTCGCTCATGCGTCACGTGAGACCCCCTGAGTTCCTTTTGACAATCTATTTAAAGTAGTATTGTCAGATTCAAGCTGATTAGCCTTGTCCTGCCAGTCCTTGCCAAAGAGATTTTCTCCTGTGCAAGGAATGTTTCCCAGCTTTTCTTGCACCCACTGTTCTAAGTCTGATGCTTGAAGCCAAGCAATACAACGTGCTCCTATGGATATAGCAGAGGTTCTGCTAATACATTCAAAGCAATCAAAGGTAGCACAGTTCATTAATTTTGAGACATTCTGGGCATGCTTGACCAGAAAAGGTAGTCTGCTCTTTTTTCCTCCTAAACACAAGAACTAAGGAGCTCTAAGTCTTTTGTGACTTCTTCCAGGAACACTCCCATATAAAGAATGTAGGAACTGATCCTGGCTCCTAGCATGGAAGATTGAAAGCATTGAAGGCCAAAGGCATCGAGAGTCCTGGATTCACGGCCTGGAGGATTAGAAGAATGTGTTTTAGCACTCTTGATCCTTCGCATGGCCAATTCCACTACCATTGAATGGTGTGGTAACAGAGTTTTTTGAAAACCAGGACAACATGGCACTCGGTACATAGTATCACACCACAAAAAATCAGGGATCCAAAAAGCCCGTGTTGCTTAATAAATTTATAGCGAAGTTCTACTATTTTTGTCGGAGAGGCCAACCAAGCAGAAGGAAGCACACCTTGTGCCGTTGTGGCCCGTCCATTTTATTAATTAAAACACAAAACTCGTGTTATAAAATGAAGCAATAGAATGCAATACTTAGCTGAATTGGTGAAAAGGCTGTGCATCAAGGCAGCAAAAGGACGACGTGACACGTTTCGGGGAATCAAAAATCTTATTTCCCCTGCTTCAGGTCAAAACCGCCGTAGAAAATAACATCAGCCCTATGAAACCGCAAAGGCAGCAACCAGCGTTCATTTAAAGGGACCAAGCTTAACGACTTCCGTCAGAATGCCGGATCATCAAAAGGTCAGCTGATGTAAAAAGGGACCAATCACTATTAAGTAGGGAGGGTTCACAGCTGACAGCTCGTCCCCCTAAAAATAGCAATTGAAAAATAAAAAAACAGTTTCTTGATGAATTAGTACACTGTGTGCCAATCAACCTGTAGATTTAGACCCTTTGGGGTAACAGAGTCCAACCGAAAGATCCAACGTTGCTCAAGATTTTGAAGTGCCTGGAGACGATCTCCGCCCCGTGGGTGAGCAGGAATGAAATCTAAAATTCGCCAATGTAGATCAGAAAAATTATGAGCCAATTGTAGACAATGCTCAATCATAGGGGCCGTGAGAGTCCTTGTTCGCAGTCGCGAAGCATGTTCCGCCAGGCGTATTTTAAAAGAGCGCGTTTCTCCATGCTTGAAGAAAAATGGGCTTAGTGCCCAAAATGGCGCCTAGCACCAGGAGCAGGGAAAGATCCCTGAAGAAATACAAGTTTTTTGTTTTGTTTTTAAGGAACGAAGAGGAGAACCGGCGGTACCGGTAGGCGTCAAATGAAGGCAGATGCAACCACAAAAAAACAAGAAATAAAGGTAAATTTCCTGCAGTGACAGTGTACCACGTCCTGTTGGCTCCGCGGAAAACGAAGAACTGAAGTGAGAGAGGTACAGAGGCGGGACGGCAGCACGCATGCGCTGTGGGATGCTCCCAAAATCTTTCCTATTGGACGCTGGGAAGCGTTCCCACACGGGCTCCATTGGTACCGACGATACCCATATGTGAAGACTACATTCCTGCTTTGTTCCTGGAGATTCATGTTATCACTTGCTGCTTAGATGAATAATCAGAGTACAGCTTACTGTTAACTACCACTTCTAATAATCCTTTTCACATTAAGTCATTGCTAGAGCTAGGCGTAAATAATGAAACACACGGAGACAAAGTGATATGCCTAGGGTCATACACAAACTCATGGCCATAGCTGGGACTACACTGAGCCACAAGGAGATAAACTGACTCGCCCAGAATCAAGGCAGTGAAGTGCTTACGTATGTCAAAATTTCTAACAAGTCACAGTTAAATGCTGCAGCTTCTAGCCAAGCAAGGTTCAATGGCCTTGGTCTCCACATATGATTTCAGGCTTCTATTATTGTGCTGTGTACATCAGTGGTCCTCCCGGAGAGGAAAAGGGTCCAATGAAGCACCCCATCCTAAAATGGTCATCAGGAGACAGGGACTGTAAAGAGAAGAGACATCTGCATAAAGAATCACTGTTCTCTCAAAAACTAATGTACTCCAATAAAATCTCACATCCTGTTAAGACTGAAGAGGATATCATCAGTGAAGAAGTAGCCTAATGAAAACCCAGACAACCTGATTCAATCTTTGCCATTCCTTGCGATCTTGGGCCAGTCAACTAACCCTCTACTGCCTCAGGTAAATACTCAGATTATAAAGCCCTCCAAGAGATGTTCAGGTACAGTAGGTATTTTCCTATAACTCACCTTGAGCTACTCCTGAAAATGGCACGAGCTAAAACCAAATCAGGGGCCACATCATTAATGACGCTACCACTAGTGAGACTCAAAATGCACACCATGCCCATAAGAAGGATTCTGCACACCCACTGCTGATCCATCACTAACACAAACTAACCTTGTGTTTCATGGTCACAGAGTCCCAGGACATATCAATGCTCTTTATAGGCCCAAATGGAGCAAAGGCTTGACGGATAGTGTCCTCTCCCAGCTCATAGTAGATTGATCCCACATATACTCGACACATAATAGCCAGGGCACGCTGCCTCTGTGCTGCCATCTGTAATGTAGAGAAGAATTGGTTGGTTAGCTCAGGAGAGGCCATGTGTCCCTGTAATGCAAAGAGAGAATAGAGTTTTGCTGCGCCCCAATCTCACCCATCTCTACTCCATCAATCCCCATCAACCAGTGCCAGCCAACTTTCTACCCAGCAGCAGCTCGGCCCACCTGACCTGTTTCACTAAGTGGAGGAAACAGGTTACTGAGCAATGCACAGAAATGCCGGGGAGGATAGAGGCAATAAGGATCTCTCACTACAGCTTGTCTACCGCTTTCTGAGGGGACCTTCAGCAGAACTCTAATAAAACCACATCTCAACAGTGCACAAGTTCTCTGTTAAGCTGTACAGCGATAACCCGATATCAAAAACTTAATATTTGCAATGGCCACTTTTACTGAAAGAGGGAAAGGAAAGGCCTTGGGGCTAGGTTTTTTTTAATAAATAAATTTGTAATTCATTTCATATTTAAGGAACTCCACACACTTCCCCTTGCTGAATGCTCAAAATTAACTTCTGGTTTAATGGGTACAGCTAGCGTAGAAATAAAATAACAAATGGGTACGACTGTACCAAAGCCTAACAAGGGTAATTTTATAACAGGGCACCTAGGGTCAAGGCAGACGCAATGTGCCTATTTTAAACCTATTTTATGAAGACAAGTAGGCGTCTACTTCTCTTCATAAAATACTAGCCTAAATGGAAGAGATTGTACCTTAAATTCAGGTATGGGCATTTACACCTGTTCTATAACTAGGTATAATTGAACATGTGTTAAGCATGCAAGTATACGCATAAATTAAGGTATTTTATAATCAACACACATACTTAAGAACTCCACCCATGCTCTGCTCAAACCACCCCTGGCTATGTCTACCGGCAAAGTACGTACATACTTTTACATCAGTCGGTATTTTAGGAGGTCATTAATGCACAAAGTGCCTTATACATATGTTAATAACTTTTATACAGTTATCTCCAATATATGGAACACACATTTCACCAGACAACCCACAGCATACACGCACAAATTCCCAGACGTTGTAATGAGAAAGTTAAGAAAAATACCAGCCACCATCAAATTTTTGTCAGTACCTATACATCCACATCATGAAACTGTATATAAGCTTACATTATGATTATAATTATATTGTATATAAGTTAATTAAGCAAATCCTATTAAGTTCACATCTTCTCCTAAATTAATCATTTGTAATTTCTTGACTATCTTATCACCTACCATGTTATAATATAATTCTTTGAAATGTTATAATGTATTGGTTCATTGTTTTTTGTAAATCATTTTGATGATGTGAAAGGTGGTACAGAGGACCTTTAAATAAATATATACATTTTGATTTAGAGTCTGTGCCATGAAGACCATAATACCTTTCTCAATGCCTGGAAGCATAAAAGCACAAGTATCTGGCCTGTGCTCATTAATTTGTCATCTCTTGTTTCATCCTTCCAAGATTTTTTTCTTCTTTGGGCCAGCTGCCTCAATAGCTTCCTCTTTGGGTTTGCTGGTTTCCCTTGAATTTTCTAACCCTGCAGGAAGGGCCATCCCAGCTGTGGATACGCAGAAAGCCAAGGGCTGAGATTACGGGCAGTAAAGAGTAGTTACTCACCTGTAACAGGTGTTCTCCAGGAGCAGCAGGAATCAGTCCTCAGATATGGGTGACGTCGGCACCGACGGAACCCCCATGCGGAGCATTTCCCCAGCTTTCAAAGAAAGCCTTTGGGAATGCAGCTACACATGCGCAGTCCCCTTCCCGCCCAAAGGTGCCATCCTGCTCAGTCCAATGACACAGCTAAAAGACAGCACGAAAAAAGAAAATGAACTATATACAACTGCAACTCCAAAGGGAGGAGGGAGGGTCGTGAGGACTGATTCCTGCTGCTCCTGGAGAACACCTGTTACAGGTGAGTAACTACTCTTTCTCCAGGACCAAGCAGGAAGTCAGTCCTCACATATGGGTGACTCCCTAGCTCTGGGCTACCAGGAACCCAGGCTGAAAAATAAAGCTCCCTCTAGAGCCTCAGCAACAGTGAGAGAATCTTCTCGGAGACCACACCTGAACGGTAGCCCAACACCAGGGCCGGAGGGTAGGAGTTGCCTAAACCTCAAAGAGATTACGGAGTACCGCTTGCCCGAAAGCACTGTCCCTACGGGACTCCCTCTCGAGGCAGCAGTGGTCCGCAAAAGTCTGGCTTGAAGACCAAGTAGCGGCCCGGCAGATGTCTGCCAAAGGAACAGAACGGAAGTGAGCTACTGATGCGGCCTTCGCCCTGACCCAGTGAGCCGTGACTCAACCCTCCAGGGAGAGGCCAGCTGCCCTGTACGCCCAGGCAATACAGTCTGCCACCCAGATGGACAACGTACGCTTAGTGACAGGCAACTCCTATTTATTGGGGTCAAAGGAAATGAAGAGCTGAGAAGCCCTTCTATGCCCCTGCGTACGTTCTAGGTAAAAGGACAGCGCCCTTCTACAATCCAGGGTATGCAAGACAGTTTCGGCCCTACTGGCGTGCGGCCTGGGAAAGAACATCGGAAGTACCACCTCCTGGTTGAGGTGGAAGGAGGACACCGCCTTGGGAAGGAACTTAGGATAAGTCCTCAAGACTACCCTGTTCTTATAGAACCTGGTATACGGCCTATCCGAGACCAGGGCCTGAAGCTCACTCACACGCCTAGCCAAGGTGAGTGCCACAAGAAATAACACCTTCCAGGATAGGAAACGTAAGTGGCAGGTAACCATCGGCTCAAAAGGTGGGCGAGATAGTTGCTGCAAGACCACATTGAGATCCCACTCAGTGGCTGGTGGACGAACAGGAGGCTTGAGCAGAAGCAGGCCTCTAAGGAAGCAAGACACCAGAGGGTGGCCCGAGAGGGATTGTCCATCCACCGACGAGTGGTGAGCTGAGAGGGCACTGAGGTGGACCCGGACAGAGTTGGACTGAAGTCCCAGGTTGGACAGGTGGAACAGGTATTGCAGTACCACCAGGACCGAGCAGGAGAAGGGATCCTCCTGCTGTTGAGAACACCAGGTGGAAAACCTACGCCACTTCAGAGCATAGGCCTTCCGAGTGGAATGCTTCCTGGAGGCCAACACCACCTCTTCAACCTCCTTTGGTAGGAGCAAGGGAGCAAAGACTAGCCTTTCAGCAGCCAGGCCATCAAATTGAGGGATTTGAGGTTGGGAGGCAAGAGGGACCCCTGATCCTGAGTCAGAAGGTCGGGCTGCAGCACCAGAGGAAGTGGAGCATCCACCGCCAACTACAGAGGAAGAGGGAACCACGGCTGCCTGGGCCACCTGGTGGCTATCAGGATCACCGTGGCTCGGTCCTGCTGGGTTTTGAATAGAGTCCGGGCCACCAGAGGTGTGGGAGGAAATGCATACAGCAGGCCTTCGGACCAGGGGATCAGGAATGCATCTGCCGCTGCCCTCAGAGGAAGCGGTTGTCTGGAACAGAACTTGGATAGTTGCCTGTTCAGCAGACTGGCAAAAAGATCCATGGTTGGAAGTCCCCACTTCAGAAAGATCTGTTGGACTACCCGAGGATCCAACTGCCACTCGTGAGGCTGCAGGAGTCTGCTTAGCCTGTCCGCCAGGTAGTTTTCCTGGCATGGGAGGTAGACCGCCCTGAGGGTCATGCCCTGAGTGATAGCCCAGGAGCAGAGAGCTTGTGCTTCCAGGCACAGGAGTCGGGATCCCGTGCCTCCCTGCTTGTTCACGTAGAACATAGCCACCTGGTTGTCCATCTGAACTAGGACAGACTGGTGAGAGAGGACCCGAGAGAAAGTCCAAAAGGCTAGTCGGATGGCTCTCAATTCCAACAGGTTGATCTGCTGGGCAGCCTCCCACGGAGACCACAGGCCTTGGGAGCAGGTCCCCTGGCAATGTGCCCTCTAGCCTTGCAAGGAAGCATCGGTTGTCAGTACCTGAGTGTGTGGGGAGGCTCGAAAAGGAACTCCCCCGACCAGGTTTGGGAGATGCCTCCACCAGCGTAGGGAGTCCACCAAGGGTTTGGACACCTTTATCCTGTCTGACAACTTCCCTGTGGCCTGTACCCACTGAGCCCTGAGGCACCACTGAGCCCTGAGGCACCACTGAGCCGGCCTCATGTGCAGACGGGCTTTTGGGGTGACATGCACTGTGGAAGCCATGTGACCTAAGAGCCAGAGGAAGTGTCTGGCAGAGACCAGAGAGTTCGCCTGAAACTGGCCGGCCAATTTCATCAGCCTGTGAGCTCTGCCCACAGGCAAATAGACCTTTGCATGGATGGTACCCAACCTTGCCCCTATGAACGCCATGTCCTGTGAGGGGACTAAAGTGGACTTTGGGAAGTTTATAACGAACCCCAGGTGCTGAAGCAGGGATATGGTTCTGAAGGTGGCCTGCCTGGCCTCTTGTGGAGACTGGCCCCTGATAAGCCAGTCGTCCAAGTAAGGGAACACAAAGATCCCCTGGTTCCTGAGGTAGGCCGCAACCACCGCCAGGCACTTTGTAAAGACCCTGGGGACGGAGGTGAGGCTAAAGGGAAGCACTCTGTACTGGAAGTGGTTCCCTCCCACCACAAATCTGAGGTATTGCCTGTGACTTGGGTGGATGAGGATGAGAGTATAAGCATCCTTCAGGTCTAAGGAGCATAGCCAATCTCCCTGCTGGAGGTAGGGAAGTAAGATCCCAAGGGTAAGCATCTTGAACTTTTCCCTCTCCAGAAACTTGCTCAGATTTCTCAGGTCTAGGATGGGTCTGAGGCCTCCTGTTCTTTTTGGTACCAGGAAGTACCTCGAGTAGAAGCCTTGCCCTTCCAGGTGGTGAGGCACCGGTTCCACTGCCTGGTCCTGTAGTAGCCTTTCCAACTCCAGAAGGAGTAAGTTTCTGTGCAGAGGGGCTTCCCCTGGAAAGTAGGAGGGGGTATCTGGGTGAAGTGAAGCAGATAGCCCCTCTCAATGATGCTTAACACCCAAGTATCCCCTGTGATGGCTGGCCACCTGTCTGCGTACAGGGTCAGGCGACCTCCTGTGCCCTGGAGAGGAGGAGAGGCTATGCTGGCATAGTCAAAAAACCCCTCCCTGCTGAGCAGGAGCCGGAGTAGGAGGCTTGGGAGCCTTCTGCCTACAGGGCCCATGACCTTGCCCCTTGGCCTGCTGGCCCTGTTGGGGAGCTGCAGAGGCCTGGCAGTGAGGGTAGGTTTTGTAGGCAGTGGTCCTCCTCGGGTAAAAGGCCTTTTTCCCCGAGCCCTTCTTCTTCTGAGAAGGGGCAGAGGTTTTCCTGGACAGCCTTGTCCAGGTAAGAGTCTCGGTCTCGAGTTCTGCAGCCTTTTCAGCCATGGGCTTGCCAAAGAGGTTTTCACCTCGACAGGGGACATCGACCAACTTGTCCTGTACCCATGGCTCGAGGTCCGAGGATTGTAGCCAGGCCTGGCGGTGTGCACCGATGCCGGCCCCTGCTACTCGGGCCGAAGCCTCAAATCCAATGTAGGCTGCTCGAGAGATAAACTTCGAGCACTCTCGAATACCAGAAGACAAGCCCTTGAACCTCTGCAAGGGTTCCTTGGACAGACCAGCAGAGAACTCGGCAATCTCCTTTGCCAGGTCTCGAAGGTACATGCCCATGTACAGCTGGTAGGTCTGGACGTGGCAAGCAAGCATAGAGCCCTGGAAGCACTTTCTACCGAGGGCATCCAGGTTCTGGGCTTCCCTGCCGGGAGGCACCGAGAAGTGCATCTTCTGACTCTTCAGGCGATGCATGGCCGATTCCACAACCATGGAGTGGTGCAGTAGCTGTGCCTTTTGAAACCCGGGGCTCTTGCGGACTCGATAGATGGAATCGACCCGCTTGCTTAGAACCTGCATTGAGGCCGGCGCCTCCCACATGTGGAAGAGCAACCGCTCCAGCATCGGAGGAACCGGTACAGTAAAGGCCTCCTTGGGAGGAGAGTCATACTGCAGGGCCTCAAGCTCCTCGGCTCGAGGCCCCTCCTCGGGGTCTGCCGGGAAGGCCAAGGCTTTGGCCATGTCCCATACGAAATCCGAGAACCGGCTATCCTCCGGGGGGGACCTGGTCTGAGGCTCGGATCCCGGTGAGTCCAAAGGGACACACCGAGTCCGGAAGGTTACAGGGACTTTTCTTCCTCAGTCTCCCACGCCGATTCCTCCGAAGAGGAATCGAGCGGCTCCAAGTGGGCGGGCACCGACGCCATCTGCCCCAACGCCGAGGGTACCAGCGTCGACGACCTCGGTCCCGAACGGGAGGCCGAGGGAGACCTTGGCCGAGGATCAACTAGAGTTCGCATGGTCTCGAGGATCGGCTCGGCCTCCGGGGTCGACTTGGACGTTGAGGTCCCGGTGGTCGGGGTAGCTGCACCGGTGAGGCCGGCGATCAGCACCTGCTGCTGCTCCATGAAGGCAGACAATCTGCTCTCCAAGGCCGTCAACCCGAGTCCAAGCTCAGGAGACCCAGCAGCCTCTGACTCGGGCCCCAACGGCACCGGGCCCAATGTCGGCTCCCCCGGAGGAGAGTCCACGAGGACTACAGTAATGTGACTCGGGGCTTCCGACTCTACACGAGGATGCTTTGCAGGCCTCTCCGACTCCGAAGACCCGGGACGACGATCGGGGCTATGCGACCTGGCCCTCGAGGGACCAAGAGCGTCCACCGATGCCGCCCTCGTGGGTTTCTTCTTCCTTCGGTGCTCCCTCGAGGGGGACTCCTTCTCAGAGGAGCCCCGACGATGCTCGGAGTCAGACTCCCGAGATGTTGAGGCCTCTGACGAAGTCCGGACCCGTCCAGACGCAGAGTCGGAGAAGATCCTCTCACGCTGGTGCTGACGGCTCCTCAATGCCTTTGAGGACATTTTGCCACAGGGACTACAGACCTTAGGATCATGGTCAGGCCCCAGGCACCGGAGGCAGCAGTCATGTGTGTCGGTGAGAGACATCAGTTTCTTGCACCGATGACACTTCTTAAAGCTTGACACTTCTTAAAGCCACTGGCAGCCATCGGGGAAAAAGGGCCCCTGCAAGATCAAAAACTCTGGCTGCCAGGGAAAAGAAAAATTGGCACGAAAGCAGTCTCTAAAGACAAAAAACGAAAAAAAGAGATCCAGGCTTGGCACCAGTGTACCGAGTCCAGGCGGGAAAGGGAACCGACGTCGAACCGAAGAAAAATACTCGTCTCAATGCAGGAAAATCCACGTTTTCCACGGGTGACAAGGACACACGTCCATAGGGCTCCGCGGAAAAAGAAGACTAAGCAAGATGGCACCTTTGGGCGGGAAGGGGACCGCGCAAGCGTGGCTGCATTCCCAAAGGCTTTCTTTGAAAGCTGGGGAAATGCTCCGCATGGGGGCTCCGTCAGCGCCGACGTCACCCATATGTGAGGACTGACTTCCTGCTTGGTCCTGGAGAATACATTAAGTGTTTAATTTTATAGAAACCAGCGACACAGTATTCATGTTCATTAAGAGGCCGATGCGGAAAGTTAGCATGGGCTTTAGGAGCCCATAACGCCACATTTAAGCACATTCAAACATATTTTTATGATCCTCCCCATGCAGGAAACAGACTTAAACGCCGGCAGAAAAACTAGCGACCAATTAACGCCACCGTATTTAAATGACTACTCATTATTTAAATCTGTTGGGCTGGTTTGCAAATCATGGTTATGACTAATGCAGAGACATGTGCAGATGATTTCACAACCAGCCATAGCAACAAAATTGTAACTGCAGGTCTGAACAGAAGTAAACCTTGAACACTACCCCCAATGATCACTGTTCCCTCTAAGCTGTGCGCGTGTGCGCGCGCACACACTTTGCCGAGCGAGCGCACATACTTTACAAGAGAGCGCACAAAAATCACGGTTCTGATTCTGATAGCAAACAACACAGACATCTTAAAATTTAAAAGTTGTGATTGTAATTACTAGAAATTTTCCGCTTCATTTAGTAATTGTCCATTTTCATTTAATTTGATTAAAATCAATGTGGTGTACATACTGTATTCTGACGTGTAGTCAAATTTTAAAAGTTTATAACTCCGAGTGTCGTTATGTGGTGCACAAAAATTTAACCTTCCTTCAAAAGCTGCACAGCTGATATTTTATGCGCACACAGCCTACAGAAAATTAGAGGGAACATTGCCGATGATATTTTGATAGCACGGGGTACTTTCCCCGATGCCTAGATCATCTTCTCCCCAGATGATCAGGCAAAGCCCCCGATGCCATCAAAACAGTGTTGGGCAATGCCAACAAAAAAAAAAAGATAAAGCCAAAGTGAAACCGGTTTTTTGGTGTTTCTGTACGGTGCTGTTCATCAGTCTGTCATAAGAAGTTGCTGTGTGCAGATAACGTTACTGTTTTTAAATTGCCAGGAAGCAGACTGATGACCCAGAGAAAAAGTGCAAATTAGCCACCGGTGCTTGAGGAGAACAAACCAAATTAGTGCAGACTTCTTGTGCACATGTGTGTTTGGCTTGTTCTCCCTGTTTACGCTGTGGTGGCTCATTTGCATGAGCAGGTTTATTGTGGTGGGCATTTGCATATTGTAACCTTCCTGCATCACACGTTAAAATGTGAGAGTTGTCAGGAACGTTAAACAATCTATCCAGCACGGGTCTAGCGCCAGCTTTCTGCATCGGCCTGTTAATGAGAGGAGGAGGAAGAATGATCACAAGATGCATGATAACTGATGTGGACCTCCAAGCACTGAGAGAAGGTATTATAATTCTTGTAGCACAGACTCTGACGTTTGAGTTGAAGTGTGGACATGTCATGAAACTGATAAGAATTTGGTGAAGGATCCTGCCACTTTTTAGATGTCAGGGAGTCTGTATAGATGTGTTTTTTACACTGTGTTTTACATTTTACAGGCACACTGAGTTTTACGTTTTCTAGATCTGACATTTTTATATTTGTCCCTTCTTTTAAAATGAGGCTGAGATTTCTCATATTTAATGAGAAACACCAATGATGCTTTACTCTACAAATATAACGGCAGTCTGTGGGGAAAACTGCTATTTAAGTAACTTTTTCAATCCTGTAGTTCTTTATATAAGCATTTCAACTGTGTGCAGTTTATTAACAGGGACAATGTCAGAGCTGGTACAGCAGGAATAGGAGATAAAAGCAAAGATATGCAAACTGAATCAACAAGAACGGCCCATCCTAAGCTTCAGGGACACAAACTATAAAGAATTGGACACTGCACAGCTGTACAGGGTTTACATACTTCTATAAATGTGAACGTGAAAAAATGTCTTAAAAATATCACTAAAATGATATAACATTTATCTATTTAACAGGCTTTCTATACCGTCTTTTCTTTAAATCAAAGCTGTTTACACTGGAACGATTCCAAGAGCCTCCTCCCCAGTATATTATACCTGACAATTTCCATTTACTGAAGTCCTACAGTATATTTAACCAGATGCTGCAGGAAATCCCAGACAGTACAGATTCTTTTTCTAAATGATCAAGTATATTGACTTCATGCTGCCATAGGGACCTATGGATGACTGAAGAGAAGAGTGTGGAG
Source organism: Ichthyophis bannanicus (assembly GCA_033557465.1). Lineage (NCBI taxonomy): Eukaryota > Metazoa > Chordata > Amphibia > Gymnophiona > Ichthyophiidae > Ichthyophis > Ichthyophis bannanicus. Next base: position 1,886,971,552 of record CM066031.1, read on the forward strand.
TACCTCTAAGCATGATCACAATGCTGTTTTATAAAAGGCACTTTGAAGTGAGCTTGACTAACTGAACAAGGTGAGAATGGGCCTCCATGCTACTTTTGTGTACTTTGCTTGGGAATACCATCATTATGTGGAGGAAGGAGATGATGGGAATCTCCAATTTCTTTTCAAATAAGCTTCTTAAAGCAGTCTGGGTAACATCATTCTTGCGGCTTTTGCTCAGACACGAGCTAAATCTGTGATCTTATCAAGAGTTCCACTGCAGTCTCTGACATTCATGAAATTCATCTTTTCTGAAAGACATGCATCTTTATTTGGAATGGCCAAATTAATTTAAAATGAATAAATACTTTTTGTTCATTCAAAAGCATTTTATACATAGCTACCACTAAATAGGGTACAAACTATTTTCTCTTGCTGAATACTACAAAGCATGCTAACGTTAAGGGGGCAGTAACTCTCACCATAGCCCACTGACACCAGAATAACTCTCCCCCATTCAGCAGGCGTGACTGTTTGCCTCATGCTGCCCCCCAACTGCACCCATCTCCCCACATCAGAAACTGCTGCACTATAGGGAACAGTAAGCAGGCGACTCTGTCCTCAAGTCAGATAACCATAAATGAACCACATTCTTACAAGATGTACTTTATCTAAAAAGGACTTTATCTACACCTACATAATATATAATGAAAGACTGAACCAGCAGTAGCAGTCAAGGACCCAAGTTGCCTCCTCTGTGCCCTAGGGACAGCTCCAGCCCGTGTGTTTGCTGCTTTACACAGCGAGATCCTTCTACCCTACGTGGTCGTGAAGGAAAGCTCTCTAACATGGGCGAGAGGAACAAGCTTCTTTGCCCATGTCCTATCTAGTGATGCCAAAGGAGGAAACTGGAGTGGGAGTGTTGAGAGGCATTACCATGAAACAACTTGTACCTTCCCTAAATTGCTGATTAATGTTAGTGAAGATAGCTCCGCCCAGGGTTCTCTCCTTATCCTCTTATTAAACTTGTATTCTTCTGTCTGGCTTGATTAGACTGTAAACTCTACGAGCAGAGACTGTCTTCTTTATATGTTTGTACAGCGCTGCGCATGCCTTGTAGCGCTATATAAGTTACTACTAGTAGTAGTAAGTTGTAAATATGAAGATCCTTGATTGCACTCTATCACTGCTGCAAGGGTTCTACAAGGAGCATCCAGGAGTAGTCACGTGACACCAATTCTCAAACATCTTCACTGGCTCCCGATACAAGGCAGAATCATATTCAAAACCCTAATTCTCACATACAAGGCCATACATGGTTTATCTGCAAACTCTCTAACTGATCTCACACAAGTTTTACCTCCAACTAGAACCAGAAGAAAAATAGCGACAAACACCCTAATAATGCCAAAGGCCATAACAACCTGTAGCCAAGCAACAGCGAACAGAGCCTTCATGTTTTGCGCACCAAAACATTGGAATTCCCTACCACCCGAAATTCGTGCCATAGCCGGCATAGTCCAATTCAGAAAGGCCCTCAAACATAACTTATTCATCAAATACTACCCCACATAATGTACATAATATTGCACCACAAACTTAACAGAATCCCCTCCTTTTCCAAACATTATTGATAATATTACTTAAATACTTCTCTCATGTGATCGAATTAGCAGATCAATATTCTATGTATATAGTTCAATGTATATAGTTTTACCCCCATATTATCCATGTTTATCTTATCCAAATTTATTTTCCTGTTTTATGTAATACCGAACAGCCTGTTGTTCTGGTCTTTGGTTCTCTGTAAACCGCGCTGATTGTAAATAGCGCGGTATATAAAAAATTGAAATAAATAAATAAATAAATAAAATAAATATCCACCAGCACGCCAAACCTCTCTATGCTCAGATTCAGGCTGTAAACATATAAAAGCATAGACATGCTAACCAGAACATGATACAAGGATCATAGAACTGGACCTTTGGTAATTAAGCTACAATTCACAAGATGCAAAAAATATTGGGACAAAGGAGTCATCCACATAGGTTTTTACTATTCTGTCATTGTTTGAAGACAATGCAAAGTGCTTGGGCTGTAGTATATCAACCTCATTTTCTACATGAGCCTAGAAAACACTTTTTCTTTTTAAACCAAAGCGTGTCATTTTCAAACCTCATAAAAATCAGAACATTGTTCAGTAAAAAATTTATTTACATATCTAAACAAAACATATGCATACATGATAAGATTTATGTACATATTATGATTAATGTTTTGAATGTGAATAGGAATAGGAATTTTTCCATCAACAAGAAGGATCGAGTCGAGTACACCAGTGGGTGACATCACAGACAGCACCAGGATGGAACAACTTTCCCACAGGTCAGAACTTGGTAAACTAGTTTGACCATGCATGGCCCTTCTTGCGATCTGCAGTCTCCTCAGCAACTTAGTTTGGTTTCTTCCATTCTGCGATACAGCTCTGCCAAGTTATTTTATTTCCTTTGAAATGTTTTTTTCTTTCAGTACACGATGAAGTAGTTCATTTTTAACTCTATGCTTTGTCTGTTCCAGATGATTATTTTGACAGTGTTGAATTTTCGCCCTTGTCCAAGTTGTTCTGGAACCTTTAACAGAGGGGACCTTCACCCGCTTTGCCTCATTTATTTGGGATTGAAAAAAACCAGAATCCTGTATTTTTTTCCCCATCATGATTATCATATAAATAAATGAACTGCTGATCTCAGGCATCAATGCAGGCTCAGAGGCTTTCTAACGCATTCGTTTAGCTGATCTCTCAGACTCTGCTGACATCGGATTCTGCACACACTTTACCTATATAGTTTTACTCCAGTACCTCCTTTCTGCACAGCAGCCCAAGAGGTCTACGAGTATAAGATCAAGATATAAGAAAGCACAGTTACTTACCTGTAACAGGTGATCTCTGGGAACAGCAGGAATAAGTCTTCACATATGGGTACGTCGGTACCGACGGAGCCTGTGCGGGAACGCTCCCCAGCATCCAATCAGAAAGCTTTTGGGAGCATCCCTCAGCGCCTGCGTGCTGCCTTCCCGCCTTTCCAACTGTCTCTCCTCAGTTGAGTTTTATAGCTGAGACAAAGAGAGAGAAAGAGGAAAGGAAGATAGATAGAGAGATACAACTCCTAGGGGAGGTGGGTGGGTTGTGAAGACTTATTCCTGCTGTTCCCAGAGATCACCTGTTACAGGTAAGTAACTGTGCTATCTCCAGGAACAAGCAGGAATGAGTCTTCACATATGGGGACTCCCAAGCTAAGATGCCTGGAGCCCTGCATGGTAGGGATTGGAACATGCTACACCTCATATGGCCAGGCATCCTGAGGATGGAGGGTAGGAGTTGAAAAGAGAGGATCTGTAGGAAAAACAGCTAACCTAAAATAGGACTACAGGTAAGGAGTCCTTGTATGTATGATAATTATCATGAAAAATATTGAAAGGAACAATCACAATATGGACCTCACCTACTGGATTGCAGAAAGTAGAGAGGCTGACGGAGTCTACTGGGGATCCAGTAGAGGAATCTTCAAGGTGACCTCACTGAAGTGAAGGTGAAGGTCCAAATCTGGAAGTGACAGGTGACCCAGGTGTCAACTGGGGTAGTACAAAAACGGTAGGTCTTTAGGAAAGCTTTATGGAAAAAGCTGGGAACTCTTTTGGCTACAGAGTTACAGTTAGGAGCAAAAGAGGAAGACTGACCGATTTGGACAAACTAGCCCAGTCCTGGAGGGAAGAAGGGTTATGGGAAAAAAGCCCATATTCCCAAGGACAGATGTCTGAAGTGCTGAACCTCAGATCTACTGAAGATCCACCCTGTCTTTCCTAACTGGTGAGAGGAAGGAAAGATATTGGAGCATGGAGCTTCAGGGATACCTAAACCTAGGGTTAAGGTAGGAGCTGTCAGTACCACAGCACTGGTTGTGTGAATAATACCCCAGACATACTGTGGGACAGTATGAACATATGCAAGCCCACTGTCTGGAACCTATAGGAAGGTAAAACCTTTATAAGCATAGACAGATACACATATATATATGGTTGGTGGTTGGGGCAAGGTACTTCAGGCCGGAAGGTCGGGGGTTCAAATCCCACTAGAGGACAGCAACCTTGGACCGGAAGGACTGGGGTTTCTAGTCCCACAGGTGCTCCTTGTGGTCTTGGGCAAGCACTTAACCCTCCATAGCCCATGTTCCCTGTAAAATAGTTACCTCCAAGTTATAATGCCCTGTTCAATGTAATTTCAGTTTGTTCAATGTAAACCGCACTGATGCAGAATAGCGCGGTATGTGTGTGTGTGTATATATATATATATATATATATATATAGGTATATATATACGTCTATAGTGAGATCTGGAGGGGCATAACATATGCACACGCAGCTTACAGACATGTATCTATAGAGAAGTATATAGAGATATATACATACATGAATATATATGTCTAAAGATAAATGTCTGCAATTGAGCAGATAGAGATATGCCCATAAGAACATTCACATGGGAGATGTGAAGAGGAAAGATTCATCTAATAACAAGAAGGTGGAACCTACTTGAGAAGATATAGAGAATCTGTTCCCCCTGGTTAAGATGGAGCAGGAATACTATCCAATGAAATAACCAGGATGGTTGCGTGGAAAAAACAGAGGATAATATCAGTCTGTAAACAGCAAGTCCTGAGTCCGGTAGAACTCTAACATGGTGAATGGACAGAAAACGCAGATGATGAGATACCAGGTTGACCCACTTGAGGGACAAGGGGGGGTATCATGCGTTGTTTAATTAAATATGTGCTGTCCATGAAGGATTAGGATACCATGAGGACAAGCTGTAAGGAAAAAGAGCATATTTCCTGTAGAAACTGGTAACTCTTTAGACTGTCACATAGAGAAGGCTTATGTCCTTTATTAAAAGGAAATAGAAGGGTGTAAAGAACCCCTACAGTCATGAGGAACGACTGAGGAAGCCTTTTTCAACCATATAGGATAGTAATTAGAGAAAAAAATCCCCATGCTCTCTAGCAAGGGCCCATAGTGGAAAACTTCTCAGTAGGATTGCAGAGAGCACTATGCAGGAGAATTGGGAAATAAAAGTGGCTGTTGGAGAAAACCAGCTGCCACTTCAGTTATGCTGCCAACTCCAGAGATTTGGAGATGACAGAAAAGAAGCGATAAGGATTATCCAAGATAGATGAGCACTTTCTTGGAGCACTACTAAGGCCAGAGAAAAAGTAGGGGAAGACAAGACTGGAACTGGTAGAAAAGTACCAGTAGTCCAATCACGGGAACTCCTGCATGGGCAGCTGCTGAATAGAACAGCAGAGAGAATCCTTCTGTTTGTAACAGAGAGAACAGATAGAACAAGAGGAGAAAATCCTGATCATGTCTGATGAGCTGCCCAATGAAAGCAGGGAGGTTACTCCAGAGAAAAAACTCTACACTAGAAAGGACAGGAAGACTAGAAAGGCTAAGAAAGCCTTCCAGTGGTATGGTAGCACTCTTACAGGGGAGGCCCTGAAAAAGAGGGTAGAGAAAAATAGGAGCTGAAGGGAGACTTGCCATATGGTAAGACTGCAGAAGGAAAAAAAAATTCATGGTGGTACAGGAGAAAACTATCATGAGATAGTTGGCAAACCTCTGTTCATGGTAGAAAGAGGAGGAAAACCCTGTGACCCATAGACATGAATCTCCTGACAGCTCAGCCTACCTAAGAGCAAGTGGATGTCCTGGAAAACAGGAATCCATGTGTAGAGTTTTAAATGAAAAAACAGCGAAAAAACTTCTGCTGAGAAGAAGTGAACTGTAGGTTATAAAAAGATTAATTAGAACCCTATTGAGGGTTAATTTTCCTGACTTGAGTTTGGATTCTTCAGATCAGAGCGAGGTTTCCCTTGTTTGGGAACATCTGAATGATGGGCAGGAGAAGAATAAAACCTTCTTTTTTTAGGGAAAGAAGGTTTGGTAGGGCATTTCCTACCTACTGGGGAAGGAGAAGGCTTAGGATAGCCCTCAGAAACAGGGAAGTCAGTGGAGCAATGAGCAACCTGACGTAAAAACTCCCTATTGAAGAGATTTTCTCCAGTACAAGGAGTATTACCCAGTCTTTGTTGTGCCCATCTGTTCAAGTCTGAAGCTTGGAGCCAGGCTCTACGTCGTGCTCCTATGGCTATAGCAGAGGTTCTGCTAACAGACTCAAAAGAGTCTAGGGAAGCACGAGAAAGAAACCAAGAGATATTTTGGCTATGACTAAGAAGTAAGGAATAGTCTGCAGCCCTTGGCTCTGATAGAAAAGGAGTCAAAAGAGATAATTTCCTTGTGACCTCCTGAAGGGATAGACTCATATAAAAAATATAAGAGAGAATCCTTGTCACCAGCATAGATGTTTGGAAGGTTTGACGTCCAAAGGCATCCAGTGTTCTAGATTCATGACCTGGCGAATAAGAAGAATGCTTCTTCTTGCTTTTTACCTTCCTCATTGCTGATTCCACTACAATGGAATGATGGGGAAGTTGAGTCTTTTGAAACCCTGGAGAGGGGGGCACCTGATACAAAAGATCAGTTGCTGTAGAAGGTGAGGAAACCCTTAAAGGTGTTTCCCATATTCTCAGAAGAAGATCCTGCAAAGAATGATGTAAAGGAAGCATTATATTTTCCTTTTCCCCAGAAGAGCCTTGTGTATTTATTTATTTATTTACATTCTCTTATATAACGCGCTATTCTGCATCAGTGCGGTTTACATTGAACAAACTGAAATTACATTGAACAGGGCATTATAACTTGGAGATAACTATTTTACAGGGAACATGGGCTATGGAGGGTTAAGTGGCTTGCCCAAGACCACAAGGAGAACCTGTGGGACTAGAAACCCCAGTCCTTCTGGCCCAAGGTTGCTGTCCTCTAGTGGGATTTGAACTCCCGACCTTCCGGCCTGAAGTACCTTGCCCCAACCACTAGGCCACTCCTCCACTCCTGGATCATAGCCAGGGATAGGAATAGCAAGGAATGTTGCCATGTCAAGGAGAAATTTCTGAAAAGAAGGATCTCCAATGGGAACCATCCCTGGACAGGCTAAAGTTGAAGAACTAGCCTGGGCACCGGAGGATTTACTGGTCCGGTGCAGAAAAGGAGCTCTAATGGATGGATACTGGTACTGGCGGTTATGACTTGAGACAGTCAGTACTGCATCGTCCATGCCAGGTATCGACTCCAAACTAGGTATAGAAAGGAGCGATCCTGGTGAAAAAGGCATGGAAGTAGCTGGTTCCGATGTTACTGCAGGAACCGGCATCGATACCGATACCGATAGCTGTGCCGGAATCGGAGGCGATACCGACATCGAAGCAGTCATCGGAGGCTTCTCAAGTGGTACCGAGGCAACCAAAAACCCTTGGTGAGAATCCTCGGTACCGCGCATCCGGAATCGGTAAGCGTCGGTTCCAAGACGCGTCGGTACCCAGTCTTCCAGACTAGATATCAATTCCAGACTCGGCATCGAAGGAAGCGAGTTTATTGATGCATGTCTAGAGGGTACCGACGTCGGTGGTCGTATCGGCGATGCTGCCGATACTGGAAAGTCAATCTGGGACGTATCAATCGGTCCCGAAGGTACCGAGAACGCCAGATGACGATCCCTGGTGAAGAGTGAATCACTCAATACCAGTGCCGATGCCGGGGTATTGGTACCGCTCGAAGCGGATGCCACCACCGAGCATGGCTCAGGTATGTTCTGTGAGGGGTGAGCCCCAGGAACAACCTGAAACCCCTGAAAGGCTTTGGAGACCGAAGACTCCCGCCGGGGTTTTGAAGCCAATAGGGTCTTGAGGGCAAGGCCGGAGCCATCATCATGCTTGGCATGAGACCTACCACTCAAGGATTGGCTAGTCTTAACAGACTGTTTGTGGGTTACCTGATCCTGTAGAGAAGAAATGGTCGGTGCCCTGACACTGGAAGGGAACTCGGTATCGAGGGAAACTCGAAATGGAAAATCTCTTCTCATAAAATTGTAGCCTAATGGCTCCGGAGGAAAAGGGTCAGGACCCAAACAGGTTAGACACCAGTTATTGGAGTCTAAAAAGAAAACTGTATTTCCACAGTTAAGGCACTTCTTAGGAGAAGAAGGCTCCATGATGGAGAGGCCTTACAGGCCCAAAAATTTAAGACAGAAACTGAGGGAAAAAAGTCCCTGAGTTTGAGAAAAAGAAAAGAAAAAACCCACCGGCGGTACCGGTGGAGACGGGGAAACAGCCGCGACCACAAGAAAAAAAGAAAAAAAGAATTAAAGAAAAAATTTTCTGCGATGACAGGAGGACGTCCTACCGGCTCCGCGGAAAAACGAAAACTGAGGAGAGACAGTTGGAAAGGTGGAAAGGCAGCACGCAGGCGCTGAGGGATGCTCCCAAAAGCTTTCTGATTGGACGCTGGGGAGCATTCCCGCGCAGGCTCCGTCGGTACCGACGTACCCATATGTGAAGACTCATTCCTGCTTGTTCCTGGAGATCATAAGATATGCCATACTGGGTCAGACCAAGGTCCATCAAGCCCAGTATCCTGTTTCCAACAGTGGCCAATCTAGGTCATACGTACCTAGCAGTATCCCCAAAAGACACAGGCTCCACAATGCTTGTATTGGGTCAAGCATCGATATCCTGGGTCCCTTTTTAATAATGTTTTATGGACCTCTCCTCCAGGAACTTGTCCAAACCATGGACAAGATATGGCAACATTGTGGCTTTGCTTTCTCAGGGTGCACATGGGTCTGTGGACAAGAGGCCTTCAAGAGAGCCCGATATAAGCAAGCCTGTGCAGTACCTACATTTCCTGTGCTCTGTGCTCCTTGTCCTTGTTAAGACTATCTGTGTAGCGTTAATGCTGTGGCTCTCTCCTGCCCTTATTGTGCAGTTCTGTAGATGTCTTCTGCACATGTGTTTGGTGATAAGTATTCCATTTCTACTCTTCTGCTGCTTCCTGTATTAAGCAATAATGCGCCACCTGTGCAACAGCAATTGAACGGTGAGTATTCTACACTGGAAGCAGCATATTTGTCAGTCTATCAAATACTGCAGAAATTGCCTAAGACGACAGAGTATGAACAAGCCAATATTCTTCTGAACATTATACCAGTTGCCTACTATCTGTTTGTCTGGTTTCAAAGGTTCTCTTATGTATCGTCTAAAAGGCTACTATTTGTTTCTATATATTTGCTTCTGCTCCCTTGGATTTGAGTGTTATGTTTCTTCTGGCTCTGTCATTTTTCTTCTTATGCCCTTCTGGTGCACTTTATGCCGTGCCATCTTCCAATAAAAAAAAAAAAAAGGACTACACCAAATTTTTTCCACTTATTTCTGTTATGCAGATTAAGTCTGGAAGTAAATAAAAGTTCCTCTGGTCTCAACTACTGTTAATCACCTTTACTTATTTTTCTTGGCTACCATTTCATTACGTCTTCATTGCAATGCAGTGTGTGTCACTAAGTCAATGCTGACCCTTGGCGACCCAGCAGCCCCTGGGTTTTCTTGGAAATGTGCCCAGAAGTAGACTGCCAGGCCTTTCTTCCAGGGAAATGGAGGGTAAAGTGATTTGCTCAAGGCTAGAAGTGCCAGCTGGTCTCCTGGTCAACAGGCTGCTCCTTCACCGCCATTGTGGTATTTGTTATGATAGTGTTAGCACCAAAGCAAAGCTCATCATCCAGAATTGCAAGAAATTATTTAATAATTATAGTTACAGAAACATGTCCCAAAAAATAAATAAGAAAGTTCTTAACAGATATTTCATTCTGAGCATAATCCCCAATCTTTGTCGATTTGCATGGCTATAACTGATGACTCCGCCTTTTCTGTCTTGAGATAACTTCCAGAACATTTCCATTTCCTTTTTCTTATGCATAAGATTTTGAGATTTTGTTATAAATTATTTCAAGAATTTGTCTGGTGTAAAACTATGGCACAGACTACCCATTCTTGAAGCCTCATGCCAGCAGAGACACTTTAGACGGCAGGATCCTACTGTATCCTTGCTATCCTCTTCTGACTCCAACCGAGAACCTTTGCATCCACCTTTTCCCTCTTTTCCAGTATCTGTTACCTTCTTAGCTGCAAGACTTTTTAATTCTTTGGATTCAGAATGACCTTCCCCAGGTAATGTAGAGGAAGGTTTCCCTTCTGACCCTTTTCCACTGGCCAGAAATGAATCCCCATATTAGGATATCTAATATCCAAAATGTGTTCAAAGATGAACAAGGAAGTTCTAAAGAAAATGAAATAAACACAATTAAAAATTTATATTTGATAACTGACAAAAAAAGTACAGCAACTACCAAACTTGATGTTCCATAATAATGTGTACTGTGAAGACAAACTCTGTTCATCTACCATTCTTCAGCAAAATTAAACCAAACTGCAGAAGCATGCTTTCGGGTAAGGTAAATCCTCAGAACGCATATTTATGCATTATAGCTCATTCAACTTCAGGAAGTTTCCACTTCAGTAGCTTAATTCTATTCCACCTGTCTCATCATTCCGCCATCTAATCGCCAGAATCTACACACAATTATATTTTCATATGTTTAGTTCCCTTTATAGGTCAACTGTGACATTATGCTGCTATCATTTGATCCTAACTATATACCCCGCAAGCCCGTCATGTTACACTTACCTTACTGCACAACTTCAACTATCTGTAACGGAGGTAGAATTTGTCTCTGTGCACATAAATCGAGAATAATCCACGACTTTGCATTCAATCTCCAGCAGCAATACCTTTGGTGGTCCAATACCCTAAAGGATTAATTATTTTTAACATACCAATGTATACCTCTGAGATTTTCTAATTAGACTCCGCAAACTTTGGCAAATTGATTTACTCATGAGGTTTTTCAGGCATTATGCTTCCTACTTACTTACTAGCTCATCTTCCTTGCTTGCTCCAGTATATATTAGACTTGTTCAGGAAATCCAATGATTCCTCGCCATGTCTCCTATATTACGCTTGACACCTGTTAGAGATTAAACTAGCAAGAAAAGTTGTAGACAGCTTGTCTTATATGCACGGTGTATGACATTTTTCAAACCACTTCTATAATTTCCGCTTCCACTATCAAGGTCAGAGACCTGCCCTAAATCCTGGCCTTTGAGTTACCTGAGAATGTGTGCTCCAAGTGCTCAGGCTCTGTCCAGGAGTCTCCACTTGGGAAATAAATATGATAGCACGGTGATAAAGTAGCATATCTGCTGTTATTTGTCACCCTCTTTGTATAGTCATGCCTTCTTCTGTTCCATGATTCGTTCCTCTTCCAAAAAGAGGCTACCAAATTCCTTCTGTAGGAATCTCTTCAAATTTATCCTTTATAGATCAACAGAGCACACATTTCTTCGGACAATTTTGCAGCCTCTATTCCTTGCAGACTAAAAATTTGGTTCTGCCTTTTTTTGTCTCTTCCATAGCCAGTCTATTTGTCACATGTTTATGGCTTCCTGCAAACCATCTCCTAGGTAAGCAAAGTATTTTTTTTTTAAATGGGCAGACACTTTCTCTAGCATTTTCCTGCTAACACGATATTAGCCCAATACTGTTAGGACCAACCACTATCATCTGATGACTGAACTGCAATCCTCTTATCCAAGACTACAGATGTCTTCCGCAAGAATACTTCTAAGTCCTTTCTGATCCTCTCTGGCATATCTTGATACTCATTTAGCATTTCGCTGTCAGACCATATCACATTCAAGGGAAATGTATTCCGTAGATAAAGCTTCTTTTGTGGAAATTTCCTCTGCCTTCACTTAGAATTCGGACCTATTTTCATTCATGCACCTCTGTGTGTCACTTGTGTAATTCACTCCTTTTAAATCCCTAATCTGGAACTTACTTTTCCTCCTTATACTTATTTTGGCAAAGCCAATAACTATGTTTCATGCTCTAGGTAGCCTAACTAGTCCTACATTTAATTTTACACAGGTTTATTTTTCTGCATGTTTTCCCTAACTAGTACATCCTTTATCAGCATCACACAGGGCTTATAATTTGTTTCTCCAAAACCCCACTGAATTTCACACATTAAATACAGTATTAATGTCCTGGACTTAGAAGTAGAGTAGGAGACCTCTCTCTGTTCTTTCCTTCTCTAACTCCTCTGAGCCCAAAAATGTAAACATTACCTTTCCTGCTAGGCTGCTCATATCTTCCCTTCCATTTTTGTTAAGTACCAGCTCTTTAAGCTCTTTAAGTATTTCTCATCTGGCTACAGTAATAATAGTCCTTCTAAACTCTTTCTTGTTACCTGCCACACCCAAGGCAGCTAAAGGTCCTTCTTTAAACCCTTCCTCCTTTTACTAACTCAGCACAGCTTTGTAACAAAACGTGCCTTCTGTCAACTTTGCCTGCCAAACGTTTTGTGCGCTCTGACAACTTTTACATCCTTCATGTAGACTGCTCCTAACAGTGCACCAATGCAAAAACAAAAACAAGCAGCATTAAGCTTGGAAGTCACTACTTGTGTGCCTGACTCAATCATGCTTGTCAATGAAAAAAACACAATACAAAAAAAACCCTCTAGGTAATAAGGGAAAAGCTTGCCCAACAATAATCCAAAAAGCCAAACCCTAAACAGAGTAATTCCAACCTAGGACCTTTTTTTTGTCAGACGTCAATGTGAGGAATTAACCCCCTACAAAAGACTACTTCCATTTTAATCAGGTTTTGCACAGGGAGGCGTGGCCTAGTGGTTGGGGCAAGTTACCTCAGGCCAGAAGGTCGGGGGTTCAAATACCACTAGAGGACAGCAACCTTGGGCTGGAAGGACTGGGGTTTCTAGTCCTACAGGTGCTCCTTGTGGTCTTGGGCAAGCCACTTAATCCTCCCATTGCCCACGTTCCCTGTAAAATAGTTATCTCCAAGTTATAACGCCCTGTTCAATGTAGTGTCAGTTTGTTCAATGTAAACCGCCTTCACATCATGAAAGGCGGTATATAAGAAATGTTAAATAAATAAATAAATAAACAAACAAGCAACATGGCTTTTTTTTTTGAAAAATCAATGAAAAATGCACTTATCTGAAGTTATTTAAACAATCTCCAAGGCAAGTAATTATGTTATCAACAGGGTCATCTAAGACATAGCACTGTGTTTCAAGTCTATTCTACATTCTAAAGACTCCAAGTAAACTTCTCTCCATGAACTATGGGGACCTTATGCCTGACGCAGGGTCTTTGGAACATGGAATAGATCCGCAATGCAGTGTTGTGTCATAGATGACCCCGTTTGATAACAATTACTTGCCTCAGAGATTTTTCGTTTAAATAACTTCAGATAAATGTCTTTTTCATTAATTTAAAAAAAAATATGTTGCTTGTTGATTTTACTGCAAAACCTGATTAACTTGGATGTAGTCTTTTGAAGGGGTTAATTTCTCACATTGACATTGTCTGACAAAAAAGTTTCTAGGTTGGAATTACTGTTTAGGATTTGACTTTATTGATTTTTGTCAATGGAAAATAGCAAAGTTTCTTACCTGTATGGAAAATATGGTCTTATCTGCTCCATTTCCTTTCCTCAAGTCCTACCAGACCAGTCCAGATGAATGGGTTATGCCCTTCTAACAGCAGATGGAGTCATCAGCATAAGGATGGTATTGAAAACCATGAGAAGAAATAAGTTCATCAATGGACTGAGTGTAGAGAGAGAAAAGGAGAGGTCCCAAGACAGAGCCCCGAGGCACTCCAACTGAAAATGAGATGGCAGTAGATAGGAATCTATCAGAACATATACTAAAAGTGCGACAGGAGAGAAGAAGATTATCAGGACAGAACAGAGTCCCAAATCTAAGCAAGGAGAGGGCATCGAGGAGAAGGTGGTGTATTGGAGTATTGTGTGCAATTCTGGAGACCACATCTTCAAAAGGATATAAACAGATTGGAGTCAGTGGTCTTCGTTATAAAGCATATGAGGACAAACTTAAGGACCCTAAAATGTATACTTTGGAGGAAAGGCGGGATACAGGTGATATGATTGAGACATTTAAATACTTCCATAGCATAAATGCACAGGAGGAGGGCCTCTTTCGATTGAAGGCAAGCTCTACTATGAGGGGACATAGGATGAGGGTGAAAGGAGACAGACTGAGGAGTAATATGCGGAAATATTTATTTACGGAAAGAGTGGTAGATGTGTGGAATAGTCTTCCAGTAGAGGTGGTAGAGATGAGGACAGTATCTAAATTCAAAAAAGCATAGGACAAACACAGAGGCTCTCTAAAAGAAAAAAAGGGGCTCTTGTAGTGGTTGATATGGAAGGGAAGACTAGATAGGCCATGTGGTCTTTTTCTGCCGTCATGTTTCTATGTTTATATCAACAGCATCAAAGGCAGCAGAAAGGTCAAGGAGGATGAGAATTTTTGGATTTGGCACATTTAGCAAGAGCCATTTCTGTGGAATGTAGAGAATGAAAACCAGATTGTAGTGGATCCAGAAGAGCTTAAAAGGAAAGAAAGTCAAGACAGTGTCAGTGAACTGCTCATTCAAGTAGTTTTAAAGCAAAGGGAAGAGGAAAAATAGGTTGATAACTGGAAGGACAGGTAGGATCTAGTTTTATTGAGGAGAGACGTTACCACAGCATGTCTGAAGGCCGCAGGAACAGTTGTAGTGGAAAGTGATAGGTTAAGGAGATGAGATAGAAGGGATGACAGCAGAAGAGACAGAGCTTAGTAGACAGATGGGAATGAGATCAGAGGAGCAGGTAGTCAGTTTGGAAGAGGAGAGAAGATTTGCAGTTTCCTCCTCAGATAAAACAGAGCATCAAACACCTAAATAAGACATGGAGTGAGCTCCCTTTATCACTTATGAGACACAATGCTCTTTTTAAAATGGTAACACTGCCCAAAACAACAGATCAGATTTAGATGTGTCCCCTCTGGAGAGAGAGAGGACATGCAAGTCGATACATCAGGCTTTTCTATGGATGGGTAGGAATGCTTGACCATAAGTAAAGATCTGATAAAAATAAGAAAGGTTTGAAAGTACCTAATCTTTCCTTGTACAATATTGCAGCTAACATGACATTGGTTAAAAAGGCATATGGAGAGAGGAAAACAGAGAAATATCTCCACTGTGCCTGATTAGAGTGTGCCCATAATTCCTTGCAAACAGTTTGATTATACAAAAGATACACAGAGGGCACTGCCTCCTTTAGCCAATGGGCCAAGGAAGCCTTAGAGACAGCTTCACCTTTGCATAGCCCCGCAAAAAGCACAAATAAGTTATCTGACTTTCGGAAAGATTTAGTGACCTTCAGATATCTGAGAAATCACTCTGCAGATGTCAACTAAATGTAGATCCTTGTCCTTCTCTTCACGTTGTTCCATCAAAAAGAAAGGAAGACAAAACACCTGTATGCAGGGCTGTACCGATCATGAAATGCACCCTGTGTGACTTGCACATCCAGCGCACGCCCCCCCCCCCACCCCCCCAGCACAACCATCTAGCCACTTTATGAGGGCGGGAGAGAAGAGGCGTGCACCCGATGTGCAAGTCGCCAGCATGCTAAACAGGACTGGTCCCTCCCAGACCAGAGGGACCAGACCTGCTTAGCGTGCCGCAAGAAGGCTTAAGAGGCACATTTCGGCTGTCTGCTGTTGCCTGCCACCGCTGAGAGAAGAAAAAGTGGCGGCGGCAGGCAGACAGCCAAAATGCGCCACGTAAGTCTTTGCGCCCTGTGCGGCCGCACCACTCACACAGTGCTAATTACGGTCCTGCCTGTATGAAAAGCAGACCCTACTTTAGGCAAAGACGAAGGGACTGGCCAGATGGAAACAGCCTCTTCTGAGGACAGATAAAGATCTCTACCCAAGACAACCTGCAAATGTGAAATGTGATGCTCCAAAAATAAGCCCATGTGGGACAGATCCTTAAGCGTAGCCTGTTTCAACGGCTCAAAGGGAACAGACACAAGGGCCTGAAGAATGAGGTCCAAATCCTATGTTGGAACAACTGACCGCATGTGCCAAAGGAAGCGGCCCATGTCCAGGTGCAAAGTAATGGGGCAATTGGATATCGGACTTCAAAAATATATTAGGCCCACAATCTGAACTCTCAAGGAACTAAAAGACAGATGCTTATCAAAACCGAACTGCAGGAAAGCGAGCAAGGCTAGCAATTATGCCTTTTGGGAGGGCAAAGTGACCTTGTGACACCAGCCCCGCACATAGAATAGGCAGGTGGAACCATACTTCGCCTTCAAGAGAGTGGAAATCATGGCCAATAAATAGCCTTTGCATAACTAAGTGCACCACTCAAGGGCCAAGCTGTAAGCAAGAAAAGAGCAAGATCATCCAAGAGGCCCTGGACTTGCAGGGGCACAGAAGATGCAAAAGATCCACAAACTAGGGTCTCTGTGGCCAATCTAGATCCATTTTAGAGAGCACTGC
This sequence comes from Ichthyophis bannanicus, assembly GCA_033557465.1. Taxonomy (NCBI): domain Eukaryota; kingdom Metazoa; phylum Chordata; class Amphibia; order Gymnophiona; family Ichthyophiidae; genus Ichthyophis; species Ichthyophis bannanicus. The sequence goes on from CM066031.1 coordinate 1,886,987,981, forward strand.
TGAGGCCATACATGGTATTTGATTTTTGGAACTTGTCACCAGTTATACAATTTGTTTTTAGTAGCTAGAGTCCAGGGATCTCCAACTCCTGTCCTGCAAGGCACCAAACCATTCAGGTTTTCGGGCTGTACCTAATAAATATGTATGAGAATTTTGAATACAATGGGGGCAGTGCATGAAAATAACTCATATATATATTCATTAGAGGTAGCCTGAAAACCTGAATGGTTTGGTGTCCTCTAGGACTGTAGTTGGAGAACCCTGGTGAACAAAGCTATCCTAGAAATACTTTGAAGAAAACAGATCATCAGAGTGAAAGATTCCAGTAAAAGGAACTTTGTCACTGGCAATTTTGTGAACACACAATATGTTTATGTTTATTCAGGCACTTGATATATCGCTCCCATAACATCGGGGCGATTTACAACATTACAAAAGCATAAGAAAAGGAAATGAAAAGGAACTACAATTTTTATAGGAAAGAGGGGAAAAATATACAGTCATTCAAGCGTACTTAAAAGGTGGTCAGAGGAGTGGATTAGGGAACCATGGAGGGAAGGTCAAAGGCAGAGGAGAAAAGGTGGGTTTTCAGAAGAGAACGGAACTTAGGGTAGGATTCCTCTAGACAGAGAGCAGTAGGAAAGGAATTCCACAGGGAGGGGCCAAGGTAGAAAAAGGCTGATTGCCGGGTGGATTGGAGGTGTGCATGGGTAGGGGAAGGGAGCTGGAGTCGGTTGACATGGACCGAACGGAGACTTCGGGAGGGAGTGTGAAATACAAGAAGGTGGGCTAGGTACTGGGGTCTGTGTGTGTAAATGGCTTGATGTACCAGAGTGAGAACCTTAAATTTTATCCAGAAATCTAACGGAAGTCAGTGGAGGTGATGGAAGATAGGGGTGATAATTTGGGAAAAAGAGAGACACAACAGCTTTCTCGCTCTAAAATAAATGTATGAACAAAGTAACAGGACAGCGTAGTTACTCACCTGTAACAGGTGTTCTCCAGGGATAGAAAGAATCAGTCCTCACATATGGGTGACGTCGGCACCGACGGAGCCCTCGTGCGGAGCAAATCCCAAGCTTTCAAAGAAAGCCTTTGGGATTGCATCACGCATGCGCGGTCCCCTTCCCACCCAAGGGTGCCATCTTGCTCAGTCAAATGACATAGCTAAAAAGACTGCAAAAGGATAAAATTTAATCAAAGGACTGCAACTCTGGGTGAGGAGGGAGGGTCGTGAGGACTGATTCCTGCTGTCCCTGGAGAACACCTATTACAGGTGAGTAACTACGCTTTCTCCAGGAACAAGCAGGAAGTCAGTCCTCACATATGGGACTCCCTAGCTATAGGTTACAGAGAACCCATAGCTGAAAAATGGCTCCCTCTAGAAAAGCTGCAGCAGCTGCAATAGGAATTCCGCCAAGAACGCAACCCCCCCCCCCCCCCCCGGTAGCCTGACGCCAAAGGGTCGGAGGGTAGGAGTTGCCTAAACCTCAAATAGGTTACAGAGTACCGCCTGGCTGAAAACACTGTCCCATCGGGACTCCCTATCCAAGCAGTAATGGGCTGCAAAAGTCTGGCCCAAAGACCAGGTTGCGGCCCAGCAGATGTCTGCCAGCGGAACAGAGCGGAAGTGAGCCACTGATGCAGCCTTAGCCCTGACACGGTGGGCCGTGACTCGACCCTGCAACGGGAGGTCAGCCACCCTGTACGCCCAGGCGATGCAGTCTGCCACCCAAGGTGGAAAACGTGCGCTTGGAGACAGGTAGACCCAGCTTACTGGGGTCATAAGAGACGAAGAGCTGAGTAGCCCTTCTATGCCCCCGCTAACGCTCCATGTAGAAGGCCAATGCCCTTTTACAATCCAGGGTATGCAGGACTGCCTCTGCCCGGCTGGCATGCGGCCTGGGAAAGAAGATTGGAAGAACCATCTCTTGACTTAGGTGCACCCCTATCTTCCATCACCTCCACTTTCGGAAGGAACTTGGGGTGTACGAAGGACCACCCTGTTCCTATAAAATCTTGTGTACGGTCTATCAGAAACAAGAGCTTGCAGCTCACTCACACGTCTGGCAGATGTGAGTGCCACCAGGAAGAGCATCTTCCAGGAGAGGAAGCGCAGATGGCAAGTGGACATCGGCTCAAACGGTGGGCGAGTAAACTGCTCCAAAACCACGTTCAACCACTCAGTTGCCGGAGGACGAACTGGGGGTTTTAGTAGAAGTAGACCTCTGAGGAATCTGGACACCAAGGGGTGAGCTGAAAGAGGTTGTCCTTCCACTGGAGAGTGGTGTGCTGACAAAGCACTCAGGTGGACCCTGACAGAGTTAGACTTGAGACCTAATTCTGAGAAGTGAAGCAAATACTGCAACACCACAGGTGCATGGCAAGAGAAAGGGTTTTCTATGTGCTGGGTACACCACACCTCAAACCTATGCCACTTGAAGGCATAGGATTTCCTAGTGGACTGCCTCCTTGAGGCCAGTAACACTTCTTCTACATTCCTAGGTAGGAGGAGAGGAGTCAGCACTACCCTTTCAGCAGCCATGCCATCAGGTTGAGGGACCTGAGGTTGGCATGCAAGAGAAAGCCCTGCTCCTGAGACAGGAGGTCGGGCTGCGTCCCCAGAGGGAGTGGTGCTTCCACTGTCAGCTGAAGGAGAAGTGGAAACCAAGGCTGCCTCGGCCATCTGGGGGCTACAGGAATGACCGAGGCCTTGTCCCAAAGGATTTTGAACAGAGTTCAGGCCAACAGGGGTGTGGGAGGAAACGCATACAGGAGGCCCCCTGACCAGGAGATCAGAAAAGCATCTGCAGCCACCCTCAGAGGATGTGGCTATCTGGAGCAAAACTTGGGCAACTGGTAATTCTGCGGACTGGCAAAGAGATCTATGGACGGATGTCCCCAGCGGTGGAAAACCTGCTAGGCCACTTCTGGATTCAGTTGCCATTCATGAGGCTGGAGAATCCTGCTTAGCTTGTCTTCTAGGAAGTTCTCCTGACCAGGCAGGTAAACTGCTTTGAGAGACATACCCTGCCCAATTGCAAAGGAGCAGAGGTCCAGTGTCTCCTGACATAGGATTTGAGACCCTGTGCCTCCCTGCTTGTTCACGTAGAACATTGCTACCTGCACCAAGACAGACTGATGTGCAAGAACATGACTGAAGGTTTGAAGAGCAAGGCAAATCGACCTTAGCTCTAAGAGGTTGATTTGGTGTGTAGTCTTCTGAGGAGACCACAGCCTCTGAGTGCATGATCCCTGGCAATGGGCTCCCCAGCCCAACAAGGAGGCATTTGTCGTTAGCACTCTTGTGTGAGAGGGAATCTGAAAAGGCACTCCCTCGAGCAGGTTGGGTGGCTGAAGCCACCACTGCAATGACTCCACCAGTCGTTTGGACACTGTTATCCTGTCTCGGAGGCTGCCGGTGGCTTGTGTCCATTGATCTCTGAGGCACCACTGAGCTGTTCTCATGTGGAGATGGGCATTTGGGGTCACATGTACCATGGAGGCCATGTGGCCCAGGAGGTGTAGGAAGTGTTGCGCTGAGATCTGAAACTTGCGCCTGACCTGGTGTACCAACACTAGCAGCCTCTGTGCCCTGTCTTCCGGCAAGTAAGCCCTCGCCTGAAGGGTGTCTAGTCTTGCTCCTATGAACTGTAAGTTTTGAGGGGGGAGCAAAGTAGACTTTGCGTGGTTTATGACAAAGCCTATATGTTGCAGAAGATTGATGGTGCGAGAAGTGGGCCTCCTGAGCACTGTTCCCTCTAAGCTGTGCGCGTGTGCGCGCGCACACACCTTGCCGAGTGAGCGCACATACTTTACAACAGAGCGCACAAAAATTACGGTTCTGATTCTGATAGAAAACAACAGACGTTATTAAAATTGAAAAGTTGTTGTGTATTTATGGTTTTCACAAGTTCTACAATATTTTCTAGTGCAATCAATGTGGTGTACATACTGTATTCTGACGTGTAGTCAAATTTTAAAGTATATAACTCCGAGTGTCGTTATGTGGCGCACAAAAATTTAACCTTCCTTCAAAAGCTGCACAGCTGATATTTTATGCGCACACAGCCTACAGAAAATTAGAGGGAACATTGCTCCTGAGGCGACTGGCCCCTGATGAGCCAGTCATTCAGGTAAGGGAAGACAAAAATCCCTTGGTTTCTGAGGAAAGCCGCCACCACAGCCAGGCATTTGGTAAATACTCTGGGAGCAGAGGCTAGGCCAAAGGGGAATACTCTGTACTGAAATGGTTTCCTCCCACTACAAATCTCAGGTATTGTCTGTGGTCTGGATGTATGAGAATGTGCGTATAGGTATCCTTCAGGTCTAAGGAGCATAGCCAATCTCCCTAGTGGAAGGCAGCAATATTCCAAGGGAAAGCATCTCGAACTTTTCCCTCACCAGGAACTTCTTTAAGTTTTGCAGGTTGAGGATAGGTCCTTAGGCCTCCAGTTCTCTTTGGTATCAGAAAATACCTGGAGTAGAAGCCCTTTCCCTGCAGGTGGTGGGGCACCGGTTCTACCGCCTGATCCTCTAGAAGTCCTGCTAACTCTTGCAAGAGGAGGTCCCTGTGAAGAGAGGGTCTGAGAGGCTCTCCTGGAAAGAAGGAGGGAGGTACCTGGCTGAAGTGAAGCAAATAGTCCCTTTGGACTATTTGCAGGACCCAGGTATCAGTGGTGATAGCTAGCCACCTGTGGGCGTACAGGGTCAGCCTGCCTCCTGTGCAAGGCCTCACCACTGGTGGGAGAGAGACTATGCTTTGGGAGTCAAAAAACCCCTCCCAGCTGAGTCGGAGCCGGGGCCTGGGGGTCTTCTGCTTACGCGGGCCATGCCCCTGTCCCTTGGCCTCCTGCCCCTGTTGGGGAGCCGGAGAGGCCTGGTAAGTGGGGTAGTTGCGGTAAGCAGCACCCTTCCTCGGGCAAAAGGGCTTTTTACCCGAGCCTTGGAGAACCTTGTCTGGGTCAAGTACTCTGACTCGATCTCCACAGCCTTCTCAGTCATGGGTTTGCCAAAGAGGTTGTCACCTCGGCAAGGAACATCGACCAATCTGTCCTGAACCCATGGCTCCAGATCCAACGATATTAGCCAGGCTTGGTGGCATGCACTGATGCCGGCCGCGGATACTCGGGCCAAAACCTCAAAGCCGTCATAGGCTGCTCAAGACAACATTCGAGCACTCCCGAATCCTGGTGGACAAGGCCTTGAAGCGCTGCAAAGGTGCCTCAGAGAGGCCAGCTGAGAACCAGGCAATCTCCTTTGCCAGATCCCTCAAGTACATGCCCATGTACAGCTGGTAAGTCTGGACCCGGCATGACAGCATCGAGCCCTGGAAGCACTTTCTGCCGAGGGCGTCCAGGTTTCGAGCCTCCTGGCCAGGAGCACCGAGGAGTGTGTTTTTTGGCTCTTGAGCCTGTGCATGGCCGATTCCACAACCATGGAGTTGTGTGACAGCTGTGCTTTTTGGAACACAGGGCTCTTGCGGACTCAATAGATGGAATTGACCCACTTGCTGAGAAATGGCATCAAGGTCGGTGACTCCCACATGAGGAGCATCAGCCGATCCAGCATCGGAGGAATCGGAACAGTAAGGGCTTCCTGAGAGGGAAAGTCATACTGGAGGGCTTCGAGCTCCTCGGCTTGGGGCTCCTCCTTGGTGTCCGCCGGGAATGCTAAAGTCGGCCATATCCCTGATGAAGTCCGAGAACCGAGTATCCTCCGGAGGGGACCTTCTCTGAGGCTCGGAACCCGGTGAGTCTGATGGGACATACCGGGTCCAATGGATGTCTGGGGACTCCATCTTCTGTCTCCCATGCCGACTCCTCCGAAAAGGAATCAAGCGGCTCCGGCCGCGAGGGCTTCGGTCCCAACTGCCCCGACGCCAAGGGCACTGGCATCGATGACCTCGGTCCCAAACGGGAGGTCGAAGGAGACCTCGGCCGAGGATCGACTTGAGACCTCATTGTCTCGAGGTTCAGCTCAGCCTCCAGGGTCAACTTGGACGTCGAGGTCCTGGTGGTCGGGGTGGATAAACCGGTGAGACCAGCCATCGGCACCCGCTGCTGCTCCATGAAGGCAGACATGCTGCGCTCCAGGGCCGCCATCCTGAGTCCGAGCTCAGAAGGCTCTGCAGCCTCCGGCTCGGAGCCCGACCCCGGAGGACAGTCAACGAGGACAACAGCTTTGCAAGTCGCTCCGACTCCGCATGATCCGACTCCGAGGACCCGGGGCGGCAGTCAGGACTCCGCAACCTGGTCCTCAAGGGCCAGGTCGATCAGAGGCATCCAACAATGCCGCCCTCACGAGTTTCTTTTTCTTCCTCCGGTGTTCCCGTGAGGGAGACCCCGCTCAGAAGATCCCTGACGCTCAGGTTCAGACAGCTCCCGGGACATCGAGGCTTCTGAAGAGGTCCGGACCCGGAAGGATGTGGACTCGGAGAAAATCCTTTCACGCTGCTGACTACTCCTGAATGCCTTGGAGGACATCTTCCCACACGGGACACAGACCTTCGGGTCATGGTCGTGCCCGAGGCAGCAGAGTCAGCAGTCATGCGTGTTGAAAGATATTAACTTTTTGCACCGATCACACTTCTTGAACCCGCTGGTAGCCATCAGGGTAAAAAGGGCCCCTGCAAGGTCAAACGACCGGGCTGCCAGTGAATAAAGAAAAAAGCGCGAACACCAGTCACCAAGGAGAAAAACCGAAAAACTGGATCAGACTCGATACCGGTGTACCGAGCCGAAGGTGGGAAGGGGAACCGATGTTGAACCAGTAGAAAAAGAAAAGTAATTTCTCGCTTTAAACACTTTTTTCTCGGGGACACTAGGACAACATTGGTTGGGCTCCGCGGAAAAAAGGAGACTGAGCAAGATGGCACCCTTGGGCGGGAAGGGGACTGCGCATACGTGATGCAATCCCAAAGGCTTTCTTTGAAAGCTGGGGATTTGCTCCGCATGAGGGCTCCATCGGCGCCGACGTCACCCATATGTGAGGACTGACTTCCTGCTTGTTCCTGGAGAATAAAATTTCCAACATTTACCAATGGAAAAAAGGAGATCCATAAATAATATAGAAAGAGGGGCTGATCACTTAGCTTATACTGATAATGAGCCAACCTTGGACAAAGAAAGCAGACTTTCTGGATATGGGTCAAACTATTTTTGATCTGGATAGTCAAGCATGTTGTTGGTGTTAAGGCCCTTTGGATAATTGCCCTAAACTGTGTTCAGTCTTCAGTCAGGCAGCTCATTAAGTGGCATCCACAGCTGCTGTTATTTTAACAATCCATCTCACTGCTGGCATTTTTCTTTTGTGCCGACCTTCAAGCTTGTCAAGCTTGATGTCTTTCTCTAATGATCTCTCTCATCACATGATGTGTCCAAAGTATGAAAGTCAAAGTCCTGTCATCTGAACTTCTAAAGAAAGCTTAGAGGTTTGATCTCCTCTAGTAATGACTGATTTGTTCTTCAAGCAGTCCAGTATTCTTCGTCATTACCATAATTCAAAGACATCGATTTTTTTCCTATCTTTTTCACTGCTCAACTTTCGCATCTAAATGTTGTTAAATACCCTCATGTTAAATGTAACCTTCCAATTGTGATGTGACCACTTTGACTGAAGGATTAAGGTGGTATACAAATCTGTCTAAATAAATAAATATGATGTTATTGAAAATAACATGGCATGGACAAGTCAAATCTTTGTATAGAGTGAGACATCTCTGCTCTTGAGAATCTTGTCTAGGTTCTTCATAGCCATTCTAACAAGAGCAATGCATCAGATTTCTTGACTGCTTGTCATTTCTTTATGGAAATTGATCCAAGCAGGTTAACGTTCTCAACTATTTCAATTTCTTCTCCATTAATGATGTTACAAAGGGCAGTTAATCAAATTCCGCGATAAAGATAAAGGACTGATTTTGTGAGTTGTCAGGATCTTTGTCTTCCTACATTAAGGTGCAGGCCCATTTTAAGTCTATGTTCCTTGACCTTGAGAAGCAATGTTTCAGATCATCTACACCAGATGTTCCCAACTCCAGTCCTGGAGAGCCAAACACCATTTAGGTTTTCAGGCTGTCCCTAATAAATATGCATGAGATGCATTTGCATGCATTGCCCCCATTGTATTCAAATGTATCTCATGCATATTCATTAGGGACAACCTGAAAACCCGAATGGTGTTTGGCCCTCCAGGACTGGAGTTGGGAACCTCTGATCTACACTTTCAGCCAGTATTGTGCTATCATCACCATAGCAAAGGTTGTTGATGAGTCTTCGACCAATCCGCACACCTCTGTTGTCTTCATACAGTCCTGCTTCTCCAGTGATTTGTTCTGCATATAAATTAAACAGGTATGGGGAAAGTATGCAGCCTTGTACACCTTTGCTGATTTTAAACCATTCTTTATCTCATTATTCCATTCGAACTGTTGCTTCATGATCAATGTAAGGGTTGTGCAAGAGAACAATCAGGGGTTCTGGTATACCCATGCTTCCAAATGTGGACCAGAGTTTCTTCTGGTTTACACAGTCAAACGTCTTGCTATAATCAACAAAACAGATATCCTTCTGGTATTCTTTTGCATTTTTCAAGGATCCATCTCACATCTACAATGTCGTCTTTCGTTCCTCGTCCTTTCCTGAAACTTGCTTGCACTTCAGACAGTTCTTGTTCCAGGTACTATTGTAGACTCTGCTGAATGACCTACAGCAAAATCTTGCTGGCATGTGGGATCAGAGCGATTGTGTGATAATTTCTACAGTAAGTTGGATCACCTTTCTTCAGTGTTGGTATAAACACAGATCTTTTCCAGTCAGTTGTCCATGTCTTCCAAATTTCCTGGCAGAGCCTTGTATGAATGTTAACAGTCGCTTCCAATTGCTATAATACTTCAATGAGAATTCCATCAATAACCTGTGCTTTGTTCTTTGATAATGCTTTTAACGCTGCTTCGATTTCTTTAATCACCACTGATTCCTGATCATAAGTTACAGGTTGTAACAACTATTGGTCCACTTGATCTTTATAGTATGATAACTCCGTATATTCTTTCCACCTTTTCTTGATGTTCTCAGCATCATTCAACATGGATTCTTGAGCATCTTGTAGTATTCCAATTCGAGGCTGAAAAGTTTTCTTTAACTCTCATAGCTTTACAAAAGCCAATCTTGTTCTTCCTCTAATAGTTTCTGATTCTATATCCATGCATGCATCATTGTAGTACTTCTCCTTGTCTCGTCTTGCTGCATGATGGAAATCTCTTGAGTTCTGTGATTGCCTCTCTTTCTCCTCTACGTTTCTCGGCAATTTTCAGAGTTTCTTCAGTCAGCCATTTTAGCCGTTTTTTATTTTCACCTTTTGATCCCATAACTCTTCTGATGCTGTGTCATTCGTATCCAATGCAGCAAATTGATTTTGCAGGCAGCCTTTAAATTCCTGTGGTATATTCTCAAGGTCATATTTTGCTGCATTCATAAGTGGCTTGCTTTTTTTCAGCTTTAGCTGAGTTTGCATAGTAGTAGTTGGCAATCTGTACCACAATCAGCTCCAGGTTTGTCTTTGTTGATGTTATTGAGCTTTTCCATCATTAAGAATATAAGAACATAAGATATGCCATACTGGGTCAGACCAAGGTCCATCAAGCCCAGCATCCTGTTTCCAACAGTGGCCAATCTAGATCATACGTACTGCGATAAGGAAGCTTATCATAGTTCAGGAAGGAGCTATAATAGAGGTGAATTGGCTCTGAACAAGCAACCTGTCTTTTCCGGTAGAAATAATAAAACAGAATGTTCTCATAAAAGACTACCAGTCCCAGAATGCACCAGGTTTCCAACAGCCACTAGAAGAGCTGAAGTGGGAAAACGTGTGTTCAATCAGGAGAACTATGAGGTAATCCCCAAGCACTCATCTCCAAGGGCAGGGCTTGATTCAGCACAGCTGCACTGTACTAGGGTGGAGCAGTCCTCTAAACAGGTTAAAAGTAAAGCTTATTCTACACAGCAGAATCAGCAGAATCTTCATGATCATCACCATCTTCAGAAGGAGCAGAGGCAGCAGAAGCCAGAGCCCACGGACAGAGAGAGCAAGAAACACTTTGGAAGAAAGAAGAGAGAAGCATCTTGGAGGTCTAAAGGAGTCCATAGCAGTACGTGTGCTGGGAGGCATTCCAGAGGCAAGCATACTCCATTGGACTGGAGGAAACCAGAGGATTGGGGTTGCAGAGCCAGGAATCCCCGGACGGGACCTGTGAGGGAGACGGCTGCATTTGGAAGGGGCCCTAAGACCAGTGCAAGAAGGTATGGGAAGAGAGACCCAGTGTCCAGGGATCTTGATTGGAAGGCTGGACATAAAAACTGGACTACATACTGGCCAGGATATTTAGAGAGGAACCCTAACAGCAATGGAAGCTCAGGTATGAACACTGATCTATGCCCTAGCTATTCACTTGGAAGACAGCAGGTAAACAAGTATTGTTCTGAGAATGCTCCATTAAGAAATTCCTCTGTGCCAATCCATGATATTGACTCTATGATAGTGGAAGAAGAAGGGGATATTGTAAATGAGCAGTGTGAATACATGGATTGCTCTCTGTCTAAACTTCTGTGGTAATATACTTGTACAAAATACAACAACCATCACAAAGAAATATAAACTTGTTTTTTGATCTACTCAGAAAAGCTTTTGAGCAGGATTTGAGCCACATTTAGAAAGTAAACCAGCCAAGAGGTTTGCAGCTGGTTAATTGTTAGCAATTGAGCCTTGCCTAATTGCCTGTGAGCTCTGAAGAGACACTTCTGGGTGTGTGTGAAAATACCAGAAGTTAGCCTTGAAAAAGAACAGTTTTTCATTACTTTGTGGGTTTTGTTTGTTTTTGAAGCACTGCTAAAAAGATATTAGCAGGAGCCCACAGAAAAGACCTTTCTGTTCCCATCAAGGTCTTTATGATTTGATTTGATTGCTTAAGAAGTTCAGTTGTTGTTTTTCCTGATTTTGTTTTTCTAAGTATAATACTGAAAAAGCAAGTATCCTTTTCTGTGCTACCAAGCAAATCTGTGTTGGGAGAAATAACCCCATAAATAAAGTATCTTTTCTTTGCTTAACCCTCGAGCAAGCACAACTAATTTATTGTGAACGGCTGATTCTGGTATGAATGGACTACATTTCCCACAATCCTTTGCAAGTCATATTAATATTTGCCTTTGCCAAGACTGTGGACATTCTCACCCAGCGCCCCCGTTTACAGTACCTAGCAGTTTCCCCAAAAGACACAGGTTCCACAATGCTTGTATTGGATCAAGCATTGATATCCTGGGTCCCTTCTTAATAATGGTTTATGGACCTTTCCTCCAGGAACTTGTCCAAACATAACATAGGAGATGCCATACTAGGTTAGACCAAGGGTTCATCAAGCCCACTATCCTGTTTCCAACAGCGGTTATTCCAGGTCACAAGTATCTGTCAGGTTCCCAAAAAGGTACAAAGATTCCATGCTGATTATCCCAGGGATAAGCAGTGGATTTCCCTGGTCCACTTTAATAATGGTTTATGGACCTTTCTTCCAGGAACTTGTCCAAACATTTTTAAACCCAGCTACACTAACAGCTTTTACTGCATCCTCTGGTAAAGAATTCCAGAGTTTGATTATGCGTTGAGTGAAAAAAATATTTTCTCCTATTAGTTTTAAATGAGCTATACTGTAGCTTCATCACGTGTTCTAACCTAGTCTTTTCTACTGTTTGAAGGAGCAAACAGATCTACATTTATCCATTCCACTTCATTCATTATTTTATAGACCTCTATCATATCTTCCTTCAGCCATCTTTTTTCCCAAGTTGAAGAGCCCTAAATGTAAGGCTTTCCTCATAGAGAACTGCACACAAGATTCGAGGTGAGGTCACACCATGCAACTGATACAGAGGCATTATAATATCCTCCTTTTATTTCAAAGAAAGCCTGCATGAGATACACCACACATGTGTAGTCCCCTTCCCACCCTAGGGTGCCATCTTGCCTAAGTCTAATGACATAGCTAAGACGGCAAAAATAAGTAAGCTAAAGAAGCAACTCTAAGGAGAGGGAGGGATGCATGGACTGATTCCTATTGCCCCCGAGACCACCTGTTACAAGTGAGTAACTACACTTTCTCCGGGAACAAGCAGGAAGTCAGTACTCACATACGGGACTCCCCAACTACATGCTACCGAGAACCTATACAAAATGCCACAGCAGCCAAAAAAAGTGAGCCGTGAGCTGCAGCAGTTGAGTCCCAAATGAGAGACTCTCACAAGACCCAAGTGTCCAGCGGAGAACCAGCACTTCGGTACCCTGAACACAGAAGGGTTGGAGGGCAGGAGTTACCTACACCCCGAAAAGATTACAGAATATGGCCTGGCCGAAGGTGCTGTCCCATCGGGAATCCCTCCCCAGGCAGTAGTGAGCTGCAAAGGTATGTACCAAAGATCAGGTGGCAGCCTGGCAGATTTCTGTAACAGGTACGGAACACAGATTCACTGCAGAGGTAGCCATGGCTCTGACCTGGTGCGCCATGATCCAGTGTTCTAATGAGATCCTAGCCTACTCAGAGGTGAGGGCAATGCAGTCCGCCACCCAACTGGACAGAGTATGCTTGGTCACTGGAAGTCCCAGTCGACTGGGGTCATAGGAGACAAAGAGCTGAGGTACTTTGTGGTGGCCCTGAGTCCACTGCAGATAGGAGGACAGAGCCCTCTTACAAGGAGGACAGTTTCCACCTTACCAGCATGAGGCCTCAGGAAGAAGGTGAGGAGCACCACCTCCTGGTTGAGGTGGAAGGAGGACACCACCTTTGGGAGAAACTTGGGGTATGTGCAGAGCACTACCCTGTTCTTGTAAAACTTCATGTAGAGAGGCTCTGCCATCAGAGCCCTGAGAGCTGACATGAGTGCCATGAGAAAGACAACCTTCTAGGAGAGGTACCATAAGTGGCAGGTAGTCAAGGGCTCAAACTGCGGCTTAGTGAGCTGCGAGAGCACCACTTTGAGATCCCACTCCGCCGTCTGTGGGTGGATGGAGGGCTTAGACAACATGAGGCCCCACAGAAAATGAGAAACAAGGGGCCGAGCCGAGAGGGGCTTTCCCTCAAATGAGTGGTGGTGTGCCGCAATAGCACTCAGGTGCACCCTGACTGAAATGGACTTCAGTCCCACATGGGACAGTGGAGTAGGTGCTGGAGTACTATCTGCACCAAGCAGGAGAATAGGTTCGCCTATCTCTCGGCACACCATACCAAAAAGCGGTGCCATTTAAAGGCGTACGCCCTTCTCGTGGAGGTCTTGTGGGAAGAAAGAAGGATCCCCTCCACGTCTCATGGGAGGTTGAAGGGGGCGAGAGTTACCCTTTCAGCAGCCAGGCCGTGAATGACAGGGACCCCAGGTTGGGGTGCAGGAGAGAGGAGTCCTCCTGTGACAGAAGTCATGGGGTACGGCCTAGGAGAATCGGAAATGCCACAAACAGGTGGAGAAGTAAAGGGAAACAAGGTTTCCTGGACCACCTGGGGGCTATCAGTATCAGTGATGCTCTGTTGCTCTGGACCTTGAAGGTCTTGGCGACCAGCAGTGCTGGCGGGAAGACAGAGGAGGTCTTCCATCCATGGGATGAGGAATGCATCTGTTGCCATCCGGGATGGGTGCTGCTGGCAGGAACAGAAGCAGAGCAACTGGGTGTTGTCCAGGCTGGTGAACAGGTTCACTAGGGGGATGTACCAGAACTGGAAAAGCCGGGAGGCCACTCATACGGATGGAGGACTCTGCTCAGCTTGTCTGCCAGGGCATTCTGCTGGTCTAGGAGGTAGATAGCTCACAGGAACATCCCACTGCATGTCACGTATGAGCCAAGGGCCACCACCTCCTGGCATAGGCAGTATGACCCCATGCCCCCCTGCTTCTTCAAGTAGAACACTGCAACTTGGTTGTCCATCTGGACAAGTACAGACTGGCATTGCAGCTGGTGGCAGAAGGCTCAGAGGGCCAGTAATATTGTCCGGAGCTCCAGAAGGTTGATTTGCAACTGGTTTGTGTGCAGAGGTCCTCGCAATGAGTTCCCCAACCTATCAGGGAGGCATTGGTGGTTAGGATCCTCTAGGGGGTGGCTACCTGGAAGGGCATCCTGGCCTGAAGATGGTGGGGAAGCTTCCACCAGTCGAGGGAGTCCGCCAAGTAGCAGGTCACTCTTATCCTGTCTCAGAGCCTGCCCATGGCTTGTGTCCACTGATATCAGAGGCACCACTGGGCCGCTGGGGCCTACGGAATCACATAGACTGTGGAGGTCATGTGGCCCAGCAGGCAGAGAAAGCAGATGGGCAGCGACCAGCAGTGCTGCACCTCTGCGGCTAGCACCCTGAGGCATTCTGACCTCTCTAGAGGGAGGCAGACCTTGGCCTGGAGAATATCTAGCTGAGCCCCTATGAACTCTAGGCACTGAGCTGTGGAGAGGTGGGACTTGGGGCAGATGATCAAGGTGCAGATGGTGCGCTCGATGGCGTGGTGCACTTCTGCAGCTGTGCCTCCCCTTATGAGCCAGGGAGGGAAAGACGAAAGCCCCTTGGAGATGAAGGTGGGCTGCAACCACCGCTAGGCACTTGGAGAAGACCCTTGGCGATAAAGCCAGTACGAAGGGCAGCATCCTGTATTGGTAGTGGCCTCCTCCCACCATGAACCGGAGGTATTTTCAGTGGCTGGGATGGATCAGGATGTGTGTATAAGCATCCTTCAGATCTAAGGAGCATAGCCAGTCTCCCTGCTGGAGGTATGGCAGCAGAGTTCCAAGGAAGAGCATCTTGAACTTCTCCCTCACCAGGAATCTGTTCAGGTTCCGCAGATCTAGGATGGGCCTGAGGTCCACTGTTCGTCTGGGAACGAGGAAATATCTGGAGTAGAAACCTTTGCCCTAGAGGTATTCAGGCACTGGCTCTACTGCCTTGTCCTTGAGGGGGCCTGCGAGTTCTGTGAGTTGCAGGGCCAGGTGAAGGAGAGGCCTGACAGTTTCCTGCAAAATAAGAGGGTGGCTTGCAGGTGGAAAAGGTAACCCTCCTTGATAACATGCTGTACCCAGGAATCAGTGGTGATGGAGGACCACCTGTGGGCAAACAGAGCCAGATGCCCCACTGTGGGCTGTAAAGGACCTCCTGGGGAAAGGGAGTTCATGCTCAAGGAGTCAAAAATTCCCCCTAGGCTTGGCCAGGGCCAGTGCCTGGGTCTTGGGGGTCATCTTCTTGCTAGGGCCATGCCCTTGCCCCTTGTACTGCTGGCCTTGCTGCAGAGCACAGAAGGCTTGGAACTGTGGGCATTGCCCAAATACCCCTTTTTCCTCTGGAAGAAGGGCTTCTTCCTCAGGCCCTTCTTACAGGGATGCGCCGAGATGTTTGTAAAAAAAAAAAAAAAAAAAAAAAGAGTCTGGTCCTTGTCAGCTGCTTTGTCTGCCATGGGTTTCCTGAAGAGATTCTCTCCGATACAAGGGACATTGATGAGTTTGTCCTGAACCCATTGATCGAGGTTAGACGGCTACTCTGGTTGAGGACTCAAAGCTGTCGTATGCTGCTTGAGATAAGAATTTCGAGCACTCCTTGACCGCCAAGGCGAGTGACTTGAACCGCTGGAGAGGTTCTCTGTCGAGGCCCGATGAGAAACCAGCGAGCTCCCTCGCCAGCTCCTTGAGATACATGCCAATGTATAATTGGTAGGATTGGACTCGGCACACAAGCATCGAGCCTTGAAAAGCCTTTCGACCAAGGACATCGAGGGTCCAGGCCTCCCTATTTGGGGGGGGGGGGGAGGGGTCAGCGAGGAATGAGTCTTTTCGCTTTTGATTCGGCGCATGGCGGACTTTACGGCCATCAAATTGTGTGGGAATTGGGTTTTTTTGGAACCCAGGGCTTTGGTTGACTCGGTACAGGAAGTTGAGCCGTCTGCTTACTATGGGCATCGATGCCGGTGTTTCCCCACATACAGAGGAGGAGAAACCCGAGGAATGGAGGGACGGGCACCGTGAGAGCCTCCTTCAGAGGGGCCTCATACTGGAGGAATCTCCAGTTCCTCTGTGTAGGGGTCCTCCTCCACTTCGGCCTCGACAACAAGCGGCTTAGCCATGCCCCGCAAAAAAGGCCAGGAAGACGAAGACCTCAGGTGGGGAACGGCACCGTGACAAAAGGGGAGGCGGGTCCGAGGGCACGTCTCAGTGTCCCAGAGTGTTTGGGGACTGCTCGTCCTCGGTCTCCCAAACAGACGAAGTCCGAGGAAGAGTCTGAGGCCTCACGGTTCTCGTGGTTGAGGCCCTCCACCTCCAGAGGTCTTGCAGTCTGAGCTGCGGGCACGAGGATCGGGATCTTGCCTCTGCCGATGTGTCTCTCAAGGCCAGTGGCACTCGAGGATCGGCTCAGCTTCCGGAGAAGTCCTCAATGTTGAAGGTCTGGTTGTTGAAGCGGATGAACCAGACATGAACGCACGCTGCAGGGCCATGAGGGTAGAGATACTGCACTCTAAGGCTACCATCCTGGTCTCCATGCCAGTCAGCTCCGCAGCCTTTGACAAAGAGGGCTTCGGTTCCGGCGTCAGTTCTGTCGAGGGGGATTCCTTGACTAGAATGGCCTCGGGTGTCAGACAGGTCGCCAGCTGCTAACGACTCCTTCCAGGGCAGCTTGCAGCTTGTGAGACCACTCCCACTCCGACCCCTCAGTCTCATGCTTGGAGTTGCAGGGCCTGGAATGGGATTTCCCTGATTTCCCAGACCCATCCTCTGGGGCAGTATTCGAGGGTTTCGACTTCTTGCGTTCCACCTCCGGGGATTTTCCCTCAGAGGATCCGCGGCTGCGGGACTCCAAGGCGGTCCTGGCATCATGAGGCACCAAGGTACCAGAGGGGGACCTGGAGTGCGGTGTCACCAGAGATGCCAGCACAGAGTCAGACTTGTGAAAAATATTTTCCTGCTATAGCTGACGGCTCTTGATGGTCTTTGTGGTCACTGCCTTGCAAAGTTCGCAGTCCGAGTCGTCGTGGTCCAGCCCATGACAGTGGATGCAGCAGTCATGTGGATTGGTGAGGGACATCATCTTATCAAGCCAATCACATTTTTTGAAACCGCTGGAGGCCATTGGGAAAAAGAGGGCCCAGCCACCAGGGCCTGCGGCCAAAAAATTAAAAAAAAAAAAAAAGGACGAACCCGAGGAGTGATGCTGAAGCGAGCTGGCTCAGGGGCGGGAAAGGAACCAGTATGGCACACTGGATAAAACAAGACAAAAAAAGGCACTTTTTCCAGGAAAACCGGACAGATGTCTGAAGGACTCCACAGAAAAAAAGGAGACTGAGGCAAGCTGGCACCCTTGGGCGGGAAGGGGACATTGCATACATGGTGCATCTCCAAAAAGCTTTCTTTGAAAGCTGGAGGGATGCTTCCACGAGGGCTCCATCGGTGCCGACGTCACCCATATGTGAGGACTGATTTCCTGCTTGTTCTTGAAGAAAGCACAGTTACTAACCTGTAACAGGTGTTCGCTAGGCATAGCATGAATCAGTCATCACATATGGTTGACATCGACGCAGACAGAGCCCGCGCAATAATCTCTCCCCAGCTTTCAAATGCATGCGTGGTACCCTTCCCACTAAGGGTGCCATCTTCCCTCAGTATAATATCATTGCACAAGATGGCAAAAAAATCCAGCAAGAAGTGACTCTACAAGGAAAGGGGAAGGTTGTGATGACTGATTCCTGCTGTCCCCAGAGAACACCCGTTACAGGTAACCATGCTTTCTCCAGAAACAAACAGGAAGTCAGTCCTCACATCTGGGACTCCCCAGCTACAGGCTACCAAAATACCTGTAAAAAGCCACAGGTAAGCAGAAAAGGTGAGCCGTGAGTAGCAACTGAGTCTGAAGCACCCCCAAAGACTGTACGATTAGCATCGCCAGCTGTTCCTAATGAAAAACCCACACAATTCGAGCCTCATCCTCCTGGGGCATTTCACCTTCCTCCAGGTCTGGCAACTCCCTGGTGGCTTCCTCTGCCACTGGGTCATCATCCTTCTCAGACAAGACATTTCATTCCATGGGAAGATAATCAATGCCTTCAATTTATGGTGCTTTCTTTAAAAGCTCAAAGGACAAGACTGACATCATACGAAGAGAAAGATCATTAGAGAAAGACATCATGCTTGGCAAAGTTGAAGGTCAGTGTAAAAGAGGAAGGCCAACAATGCAATGGATTGATAAAGTAACAGCAGCTATAGAGGCAGTCTATCAACAATTAGCCGCCAGACTGAAGACCGAACACAGTTTAGGATAACTATCCAGAAGGTCACTATGAGTTGGCATTTAACACCAACTAAATAAAAATCAGCTTAACATCATGTCCGAAGAGAATTCTGGAAGCAGTCATAAAAGAGAAGATGGATATGCACAATGAGAAAAGCGAACAAGTAGCAAGAGTTCCCCACAGTCCACAAGGTCAGTTATGCAAACTTTAATGCATCAGGAGAAGAGTACTAGAACTCCATTCATGTGGCCTTCCTAACTCTGTTGTTAGAAGTATTTCATATTATGAAAAAGCACAGTTGCATGCACTGCTGTTTGATATGCTTATCAGAAACAAATGTCTTCTTTCCTTAAGGAAATACACTGGGCCCTCTATGGCCCAGAGAATCAAAATTGTGCTCCTGATTTTAAAAGCCACCAGAGATAATGGAGATTAGATCAGATCCTATTAACCTGTCTGTACTCATGTTCTCTGGTACACCTAGGATTTTCATTCCCTTATTTAATGGGATTCAAAATAGATCCCACATATATTGAGTCCATGTCTTCAAATGCAGTTCCACCAGAGCTTCACCTGGAAACTGATATAGCATAGTTACTCACCTGTAACAGGTGATCTCCGGGAACAGCAGGAATTTAGTCCTCACTTATGGGTATCATCGGTACAGACTGAGCCTGCGCGGGAATGCTCCCCAGCGTCCAATTAGAAAGCTTTTGGGAGCATCCCACAGCACCTGCATGCTGCCTTCCCGCCTTTCCCAACTGCCTCTCTCCAGTTGAGCTTTAAAGCTGAGACAAAGAGAGAGAGAGAGGGAAAGGAAAGAGATAGAGAGATACAACTCCTAGGGGAGGTGGGTGGGTTGTGAGGACTAAATTCCTGCTGTTCCCGGAGATCACCTGTTACAGGTGAGTAACTATGCTATCTCCAGGAACAAGCAGGAATGTAGTCATCACATATGGGGACTCCCTAGCTTTAGGTGCCAGGGAGAGACCCCAGAAGTTGTGTGTCCCTGAACAGGGCTCCACTTCCCCCTATGGATCTCTGGCATCCTACCAGGGATGGCGGGTAGAAGTTGATTAGGTATGGAACAGGTGTTGGAGAACAGCCTGACCAAACAAGGCATCCCAGCGGGAGTCCTTGCCCAAGCAGTAATGGGCTGTGAAGGTATGAACCGAGGCCCAAGTGGCTGCTCGACAGATGTCGTCGATAGACACAGAGTGCAGATGAGCCATTGAGGCTGCCATGGCTCTCACATTGTGAGCTGTGACATGGCCTTCCAGAGAAAGGTTCTTACTCTGATAGGCGAAGGAAATACACTGAGCAATCCAGTTAGACAGTGTTCTCTTGGAGACTGGAAGTCCCAAATGAAAAGGATTAAAAGCAACAAAGAGTTGAGAGGACTTTCTATGTTGCTGTGTTCTTTGTAAGTAAAAGGCTAAAGCTCTTTTACAGTCCAAGGTATGAAGATTACTCTCTGCATTTGATGCATGAGGCCTTGGAAAAAACACAGGTAGGTAGAACGCTTGGTTCAGATGAAAAGGCGAGACCACCTTTGGCATAAAGTGTGCATGAGTCCTAAGGACTACCTTGTCATGATGGAACCTTGTATAAGGTGGATCAGCTACTAGCGCTTGCAACTCACTAATGCGGCGTGCTGATGTGATTACAATGAGAAAGATAACCTTCCAAGAAAGGAATTTCAAGGAGGTAGTAGCTAAAGGTTCGAAAGGTGGCTTCATGAGCTGCCCAAGAACCAGGTTCAAGTCCCATACCACCGGTGGTGGCCTAATGGGAGGCTTAGTTAGAAGAAGGCCTCTCATAAATCTTGCTATGAGAGGAAATAAGCTGTCCATTTAGAAGCTTAAAGGAAGCTGCAATAGCACTCAAATGGACTCTTACTTAATTAGTCTTAAGTCCTGCATTGGATAAATGAAGGAGATACTCCAGAGGTATCGCAAGGGGGTTAAGACCCTTTTCCGAACACCATATGGTAAACCTTTTACACTTGAAAGCATAAGATCGTCTTGTGGAAGGTTTCCTGGAAGCAAAAAGAATATCTTTTACTTGCTGAGGGAGATTAAGATCATGGAGATCTAGGCCTTCAGCAACCAAGCCCTGAGATGCATAGACTGGGGAATGGGATGCCATAACATTCTGTCCTCCTGAGATAGGAGATCTGGAGCAGACCCCAACTCCAGTGAGGGAGCTTGAGAGAGATGTAGAAGCAGAGGGTACCACACTTGCCGTGGCCAATGTGGAGCTATGAGAATCATATGGCCTCTGTCTCTCTGAAGCTTGAATAGGGTTTTGGGAATTAGGGGAATGGGTGGAAAGGCATACAGGAAGTCGACCCCAATGAAGGAGGAAAGCATCCCTGGCCTGAGCCCCCTGAGACGGGCTTCTGGAACAGAACCGGGGAAGTTTGGCATTCCACGGACTTGCAAAGAGGTCTATGTCCAGGGTTCCCCAAATTTGAAAAATCTTGGCTACCTGGTCTGCATGCAGAGACCACTCGTGTGGAAGCAGAACTCGACCGAGTCTGTCTGCCCAAGAGTTTTGTATGTCTGGAAGATACACTGCCAGGAGATGAATCTGATGCTCTCTGGCGAGGGCCCCACAGTCGCAAAGCTTCGTTGCAAAGGGACAGAGAGCCTGTTTCCCCCCCTGCTTGTTCCATAGAACATGGCTACTTGATTGTCCGTATGAATGAGGACTGTCTTGTAGCTGAGCAGGGTGTGGAACACTCCAAGAGCAAGGAAGATTGCTCTGAGCTCCAAGAGATTGATATGTAGATGAGTCTCCTGTGGAGACCAGGTGCCTTGGGTGGAGAGGTCTTGCAGATGAGCTCCCCAACCCATAGGAGACGCATCTGTTGTGAGAGTTGCTTAGGGTAAGGGTTGCTGAAAAGGGGACCCCAGCAACAGGTTTTGAGTGGACTTCCACCACTGGAGGAACAAAATAAGGCGACTTGTGTTTGCTATTTCGTCTGACAGGCATCCTAATGACTGGGTCCATTGAGTGGATAAAGTCCACTGGACTGCCCTCATATGGAGGCGAGCATAGGGAACCACATGCACAGTAGATGCCATGTGGCCTAGTAGTTGTAACATTTCTCAAGCAGTGAGATGAGGTTTTAGCACTGCTTGAGAAGCTAACTGCACCATGCGAAGGCAACGGGCCTGGGGGAGATAGGCCCTTGCCTTTCTGGTATCCAGCAAAGCTCCTATGAACTCTAAAGACTGAGTGGGAGTTAGACTGGATTTTGGGATGCTTATTACCAGCCCCAAATACTGAAGGATACGCATTGTGCAGGATAGAGAAGTCCTGGCCTCTGACTCTGTTGGGGCTCGAATGTGCTAGTCGTCTAAGTAGGGGAAGATGAATATCCCTAGAGTGCAGAGAAATGCTGCTAATACAGCCATGCATTTCGTGAACACCTTTGGTGCTGAGGCCAGGCCAAAAGGAAGCACCCTGTATTGGTAGTGCTTCTCTTGAAAAAGGAACCAAAGGAACCTTCTGTGGGTTGGATGGATGAGGACATGGGTGTACGCATCCTTGAGATCTAGAGAACAAAGCCAATCCTGACTCTGAAGGTATGGCAGCAGAGATCCGAGAGAAATCATCTTGAATTTCTCCTTGACAAGGAATTTGTTCAATTCTCTGAGGTCTAAGATAGGTCTGTAACCCCCTGTTTTCTTAGGGATAAGGAAATAAGGGGAGTAGAACCCTGTACCCTGCTGATGAATGGGTACTTCTTCTATTGCCCCTTGGGCAAGAAGGATAGGTCAGGAGGTCGCTAACAGGTCGGTGAGAGAGGTCGAAGAATTGAACTGTCTTATTATTGTGTAAGGGGGCGTGCTTGAAAAATGAAGCTTGTACCCCTAACTTATGATGGAGAGTGTCCAATGCTCTGCTGTTATCTGCCCCCATCTGGGGGCAAAATGACATAACCTTCCTGGAATGGTGGAAGGCTCTGGTCCCCCGAGAGCCAGGAAGGCTAAGTTCTCTAGCTGAAAATCAAAGGCCTTGTGAAGGCTGAGACTGCTGGGCTGGCTGAGGCTTAGCAGTCTTTGCTTTCTTCTGTTTGGGTGGTTGCTGACCCTTCCTGACAAGCTGACCTGCCGAACGTGCTTGATGAGCATAGGCAGAATAATATCTTTTCTTCTTAGAAAAGAATGGTTTCTTAAAAGATTTCTTTCTAGCAGGATCAGCTGTGGACTCTATCCAAGGTGGAGTTTTCAGCATCCATCTCATTGGCCTTTTCTTGCCAATCTCTACCAAACAGGTTCTCACCAGTACAAGGGATATTTCCCAATTTGTCTTGTACCCAGAGCTCTAGATCAGATGCCTGGAGCCAAGCAATTCTACGTGCACCTATGGCCATAGCTGAGGTTCTGCTTATGCACTCAAAGCAGTCAAAGGCTGCATGGTTGGCAAATTTAGAAACATCTTGGGCATGTTTGACCAAAGTGAGAAAATCCTGTCTTCTATCTTCAGGAAGAATAGGACTTAAAGCTTCTAAATCATCTGTGACCTCCTTCAGGAACATTCCCATGTAGAGACTATAGGAACTGATCCTGGCAGAAAGCATGGAAGCTTGGAAGACATGTCATCCAAAAGCATCCAGGGTTCTGCACGCACGTCCTGGAGGATTAGAGGCATGCCTCTTTGCACTCTTGATCCTTCTCATAGCTGATTCCACTACAATAGAGTGGTGAGGAAGCAGAGTCTTTTGGAAACTAGGACAAGGAGGCACTCGATACATAGTATCCAGTCTGCGAGAATGAGGAGAGGTGGTAAGAGGTGTCTCCCACATCCTTAACATGAGATCATATAAAATCTCATGAATGGGCAAGGTAGCTGCCTCCTTAGGAGTTTTGGGATATTGTAGAATTTCCAACTCCTTGGCTCTTGGCTTTGTTTCAGGGGCCACAGTAATGGACAGACCCCGAGCCACCTCCCTGATAAAATCCTGCAAGGAAATATCCTCTGGAGGACACATCCTGCGCTTAGGAGAGGAGGGCTCCTCTGGGAGAAGCATTCCTGCATCGACAGAACTGTCAGAATCCTCAGATTCTTCTGAGGACTCGAAGTACCGTCTGTCCGGATGCTCTTGAAGAGCCCGATACCCGTACCGACCGAAGTCGGTACTGGGAGTAATTGGTACCGGGGTATCGGTACCGGAGGGCATCGGATGACTGGGTACCGGCAAAGCAGACACCGATGCCGATGCTATCGGTACCAGTACAGATGCCGGGGCCGGTACCGGTACCGATGCCAGGGCCGGTACCGGCTGAATTGTCTGTCACGGTTCCGAGGGCATCGATGCCGCAAGGAGAGCCGCCAGACTGCGCACAATAGCCAGGAATCTCTGGTCTATCGACGCTGCCGATGCCTGGATGTCGGTACTGGAGAAGACCGCCAGTACCCCAGAGCATGGCACCAGTAGTTCTGCCGAGGTCGAGGCCTCGAGAACATCCTGGAGCCCCGATAATGCTTTGGAAGCCAAAGCCTCCCACCGGGGCAATTTTGCCAGTGCAGAATCCTCAAGGGCAACGCAAGAGGCATCTCGATGCTTAGAAGAAGATCTACCCTTTGAGGACCGGCTAGACTTATGTTTAGTTACCTGAGATCCACGGGAGGAAGAGGAAGCCCTGGAAGACGTTGATGCCACCGAAGCTGCATCAGAGGGAAACAGGGTACTGAGCTTAGCAGCTCAGTTCTGCCGACCTCTTTTAGACATCATGGCCAGGACATACAATCCGTGATGGAGTGGTCAGGACCTAAACATTTTAGACACCATTCATGGGTGTCGCTGACGGAAATGGTACCGCCACACTTGGTGCACTTTTTGAAACCTGAGGCAGGTTTCTCCATTATAAAAAAAAGATTTTGGGCCTAAGGCCCAAAAAGGCACGTGCACCTGAAGAAAAATAGGAAAAAACGTAGTATATATATATTTTTTTTTTTTAGAACAGAAATAAGAAGAAAAAAATGGCGGTATCGGTAAAGCGTCGAGGAAGGCAGACGCGACCACAAAAAAGAAAGAAATAAAGAAGAATTCTTCTGCGGTGACAGGAACGACGACCTGCTGGCTCCGCGGAAAAAGAAGAACTGGAGAGAGGCAGCTGGGAAAGGAGGGAAGGCAGCACACAGGCGCTGTGGGATGCTCCCAAAAGCTTCCTAATTGGACGCTGGGGAGTGTTCCCATGCAGGCTCCATCGGTACCGACGATACCCATATGTGATGACTACATTCCTGCTTGTTCCTGGAGATAGTATGTTCCCAAAAGATAGTGACAGACCCCTATATTTCAACCATTTTTTGACAGCATTTAATCCTGTTGATTTTGCTGAATGTACAACGATTTATTAATTTATGTTCACACTCAACTTACTTGCATTATGATTTTAATTTGTATACTGTCAAGTGCTATTATTTGCCATTTGTTATTTATTGATATATATATATTTTTTTTATTATGCACTCTATGGGCATTCCTTGTGGATTAGTGGGCTATAAAGTATAATAAACACATCCTACTAGGCCTACCTTGGCTGCTTGTGTTCTGAAATACTCCACATGATCCATACAGTTTAACTGGATTTCACTAAAGCTTTCAGGATGGTTTATCATGAGCCTAAATTTCAAATGACAGAAATGGAGGTTCAGCAATTCCATTTGCGAAAAAATAAGGCTCAGGACGAGGTAGACGTCTGTATCAACTCACGGTTCAATCCAACCAATTTCACAAAGGGGACACAGATAATCTAGAACAGTGGAACCCAAACTTGGAGTCGGGACCCCACACAGGGTCACATCATCAGTGGATATGTATTTATTACACATTTCTATACCGCCCCTTCCAGAGATCAGGGTCGATAGGGTCACAGAAACATGTCCATTGCCCCATCTCTCTGGACTTTCACAGTGACCTATGCCAAGTCATCAGTCAGCATGTGGCCTGTAAGCTAGTGAACATTCATGGGCATGCTTCCTGTTAATAAACTCATCCTAAGTACTGGAGTCTGTAAGCACACACTGTACACTGACACAAAGGACCCTGTGCTGATTGCTGCTGCTGTTGCCACTACTGTTGTTGCTGTCTTTCTGCTTTAGATGAGTGGAGGGAGGGGAAAGAGGCTGGAGATCTGCCAGTTTGATTTCATCATCATCTGGGGTCACGTGAATTTTCAGTTGTTAAAATGGGGTCATAAGGGATAAAAGTTTGAAAAGCACTAATCTAGAAACTATAAAGACAGCAGATGACATTAATGAAAACAAGGGTAAGGTAACGCATTTGGGGCACAGGATAACACAAATGTCATACGGATAGACACAGCTTAATGGGCATTTACATGGATTTAACAAAGGAAAGTTTTGTCTTACTGATCTGTTAGATTTCTTTAAATGTCTAAAACATGTGACTAAGTGTTATCCGGTTGCTACAGTCTTAACTCATGAGTTCTCAACCTAGTACATAGGGCACTCCAAGCCAGTCACGTTTCCTGGATAGCCATAATGAATATTCATGATAGAGATCTGAATACAATGGAGGCAGTGCATACAGATCTATCATGCATATTCATTGTGGTAGTCCTGAAAACCTGACTGGCTAGGTGTGTCCCGAAGACTAGGTTGAGAACCCCTGGTCTAACTGGATTTTCAGATTTATTTATTTACATTCTCTTATATACCGCGCTATTCTGCATCAGTGCGGTTTACATTGAACAAACTGAAATTACATTGAACAGGGCATTATAACTTGGAGATAACTATTTTACAGGGATTAAGTCCCTCATGAGAGGCATTGAGGAAATTAAGAAGTCATAGGCTAGGAGACATCTTCATTACTTCTTAAGCCCTTTCAATCTAATTGTGTGTTTCAATCCATGGATCAAAGACTTTTAGACATTCCCTCTATCATTTTTATATTTTTTATTTAACAGGTTTTTATATTCCGCTTTATGATTTCAATCAAAGTGGTTTACATTGAAACTTAAACTTGGTAATGTACATTAAACAGGGACATTAATAACTTGGATTTTTCTCAGGCAATGGAGGGCTAGTGGGAATCAAACCCTGGTCTCTGGGTTCCCAAGCCAGTGTTCTTAACCATTAGGCTACTCCTCCACTCCATCACGTGCACTTTCCATGGCAGGACCTATTTTATGGAATTTGTTTTACTAGAAGATCACAGATTAACTATTTTATGTCCTTTAGAGGAAAATAAACACACACTTATGGTGACTTTACCTGCTAAATTTCCTTTCCTCAAGTCCCCCTCCAGTCCAGTCCAGACACATGGGTTATGCACACCTACCAGCAGATGGAGTCTGAGAACCACTGGTTTGGTTTTGACGTCATGGTACAAAGGGTCCTGTGCTGCCTCGAGCTCACCAGTATTTCTGTAACAAAGCAGACTCCGCCACTGGCGAACATTAAAAGTCATGAATATAAACACATGTATCCCATACGAAGTTCCCCCACAGCATACTCACCGTAACACCTCTTCAGCCCCCCCAAAGAAAATTATCAGGGGATATACTCACTGCTCTCATGACTGCAACATCACCACCCATGCTCTTGCACAGACACAGAAACATGTAAGAGCCAAAAGAGACAGACAGTTATACTAGAAAAGGCCCCCCTCGGACATCGCACTGCTGACGAGTAAGGCCAGGAAGAAGAAGAAGAATACAGGGCAGGTCCTGGACTGGATGGACTCAAGGAAAGAAAATTAGCAGGTAAGGTCTAATGTCACTTTCCTCATTGTGCCTCCAGTCCAGTCCAGACATAAGGGATGTAACAAAGCAGAACCCCACAGTGGGGATGGAAACCGAAAATCCTGGCCTAGCGCATAATAGTACCTAGATCGCTAAGCAAAACTTGAACGCAACACCACCGAGTTGGATACTATGTGACACCGCTGACAAGGAATAAACCTCTGCAGCCGCAGCCTTCACAACTGCTCCAGGATAGCCTGAGCCTATCAGCCATGAGTTGCGAGATGTCAAAAAACCACCTGAAGGACATACCACTGCTCCGAGCTCTGATGACAAGGCCAGACTCTGCCCTGGCCATTGCCAGCACAAACTCCATCAGACAGATCTGGTCCGCTGATGGATGGGACGGAGCTCATCATGGACAAAGCCATAAACAAAACTTAGAAAGAATGCTCATCAGAAAAAACTACAACTGCATCTAAGAACGATCCGAAAATACGTGCATGTATCATAACCATGACCTATAGGCCCAGCCTATCTACGATAGTGAAGGAGATGGCCCACCAGTAAGCGACCAAGCATCCAAGGAGCCAAAAAGGAGAGCATCAAGACCTTTGACTATCTCCAACATCATCACCTGGAACCAGGAGACACTTGCTGTAACACAGCTGGACCCCCTGAGAGCACAAGCTGCTGCCAGCTAATCATCCAACGGCTGATACTAAGCAGACATTAGAAGAGGTGTCGGGCCCCTTAAAACATGTATGGACTGAAGAGTCCTACTTCATTTCTAATTTTTTTTTTTTAATATAATTCTCATCAGGATCTATTCCTGACCCTCAGTACAGAGGAACAGGCCCCTTGACACCTACCTGGGAACGTTAGGCTTGACTTGGGAGTGCAGCCAACCAAAGTGCTGTCCAAGTCACCCATGACCAAACTGCAAGTCTCATGAGATATTGGCGCCAACTCCAGAAGAACAATGTCACCCCAGGCAGGCAAAGGGAAGGATCACGGCTGAGGGGAACCTGAGATGCCGCTAGACAATCAAACTGTCTATACTGAACTCAGACTCTAAGTGGCAGCCAATGTCGAGACCTAGACTATGGCCATGTTCCATGGCTAGGTCGCAATGCCCATCACTGCCCTTCTGGCCTCCAAGCTCCAAGGGCCTTTACCGGAGAACTGCCAGAGGGGAAGAACCACAGCAACAGAGGGCAAAGGGAAAAACAAAACACGCTGCTGCCAAAATGTCCTTGATACCTAGTGAGGCTAGAGACTCACACCCCTGGAGGCTAAGATCCCCCATACACGTTACAGACCCAAGAAGGCATACCCTCCGAAAACCAACTGGCTCAACTGCATCAACAAGCCTTGTACCTATCAGCGACTTATGAAAATGAACTCCTGTGTGCCCAGCCATATAGACTTGTGGGGATACAGGGCTCTTGGCTTCTCCAAGCACCCTTGAAGGGAGGAGTCGCCTAGTGGCTGGGGCAAGTTACCTCAGGCCGAAAGGTTGGGGGTTCAGAAACCACTAGAGGACAGCAACCTTGGGCCGGAAAGACTGGGGCTTCTAGTCCTACAGGTGCTCCTTGTGGTCTTGGGCAAGTCACTTAACCCTCCATTGCCCATGCTCCCTGTAAAATAGTTATCTCCAAGTTATAAAGCACAGTTACTTACCTGTAACAGGTGATCTCTGGGAACAGCAGGAATTAGTCCTCACATATGGGTACGTCGGAACAGACGGAGCCTGCGCGGGAAAGCTCCCCAGCTTCCCAGAAAGGAAGCTTTTGGGGCCTCCCACTGCACATGCGCGCTGCCTTCCCGCCTTCCTGACCAGCTCTCCTCAGTTCGAGTTTATAGCTGAGACAATAGAGAGAGGAAAGGAAGATAGATAGAAGATACAACTCCTAGGGGAGGTGGGTGGGTTGTGAGGACTAATTCCTGCTGTTCCCAGAGATCACCTGTTACAGGTAAGTAACTGTGCTATCTCCAGGAACAAGCAGGAATAAGTCCTCACATATGGGGACTCCCTAGCTAAGATGCCTGGGAGATCCCCTTCCAAGGGCTCGCCATCTTCGTATGGATCTCAGGCATCCATCCTGGGAAGGTGGGCAGGAGTTGTTCAAGTATGGAACAGGTGTTTGAGGACAGCCTGACCAAACAAGGCATCCCGGCGGGAGTCCTTGTCCAAACAGTAATGGGCTGTGAAGGTATGAACCGAGGCCCAGGTGGCGGCTCGACAGATCTGATCTATGGATACAGAGTGAAGATGAGCCATAGAAGTGGCCATGGCTCTCACATTGTGAGCTGTGACATGGCCTTCCAGAGAAATGTTTTTACTCTGGTAAGCAAAGGAAATACACTGAGCAATCCAATTGGAAAGTGTACGTTTGGAGACTGGAAGTCCCAAATGAGAAGGATCAAAAGCCACAAAAAGTTGGGAAGACTTTTGATGTGGCTGAGTCCTGTTGAGGTAAAAGGCAAGAGCTCTTTTACAATCTAGAGTATGAAGGTTCCTCTCTGCAATGGATGCATGAGGAGCCGGGAAAAAGACAGGTAGATATACCTCTTGATTAAGATGAAAAGGTGAGACCACTTTGGGCATAAAGTGGGGATTCGTCCTAAGGACCACCTTATCATGATGAAACCTAGTATAAGGTGGATGAGCCACTAAGGCCTGTAGTTCACTGATGCGGCAAGCCGAAGTGACTGCAATAAGGAAAAGGACCTTCCAGGAAAGAAATTTCAAGGAGGTAGAAACCAACGGTTCAAAAGGTGGCTTCATAAGCTGACCTAGAACGAGGTTCAAATCCCATGCTACCGGAGGAGGCCGGATGGGAGGTTTAGTTAGAGTCAGGCCTCTCATGAACCTTGCAATAAGAGGATGAGAGGAGACAGGTTGTCCATTTATAGGTTTTAAAGATGCTGCAATAGCACTCAAATGGACTCGTACTGAATTCGTCTTAAGGCCTGCATTAGAAAGATGCAGGAGATAGTCTAATAGAGAATTCAAAGGAAGTGCTAGAGGGTCAAGACCCTGTTGAGCACATCAAATGGAAAAGCGTTTCCATTTGAAAGCATAGGAACGCCTCGTGGAGGGATTCCTAGAGGCATCAAGGATATCTTTCACTGGTTGAGAAAGATTGAAGTCATGAAGGCTTAGGCCTTCAGTAACCAAGCTCTGAGGTGTAGGGACTTGGGGTTTGGGTGCCACAAAGTCCCCTCCTCCTGAGACAGAAGGTCTGGCGCCGCTCCCAGGTCCAAGGAGGGTCCCTGGGAGAGATGCAGAAGTAGAGGGAACCACACTTGGCGTGGCCAGCGTGGAGCTATGAGGATCATAGATCCGTGATCCCTCTGGAGTTTGAACAGAGTCTTGGGAATCAAAGGAATGAGTGGAAAGGCATATAGGAATTCCTGACCCCAATGTAGGAGAAAGGCGTCGTTGGCCTGAGCTCTCTGACACGGAGTCCTGGAACAGTACTGGGGAAGTTTGGCATTCCACGGACTTGCAAAGAGGTCTATGTCCGGGGTTCCCCATTCCTGAAAGATTCTGCGTATCTGGTCCATATGCAAGGACCATTCGTGTGGAAGCAGAACTCGACTGAGTCTGTCTGCCCGAGAGTTTTGAACCCCTGGAAGATACACTGCCAGAAGATGAATTTGATGCTCTCTGGCGAAGGCCCATAATCTGAGAGCTTCATTGCAAAGCGACAGAGAGCCTGTCCCTCCTTGTTTGTTTATGTAGAACATGGCCACCTGATTGTCTGTATGGACTAGGACGGTCAGGTTGACTAGGAGGGTATGGAAGACTTTGAGGGCAAAGAAGATTGCTCACAGTTCCAGGAGGTTGATGTGAAGGGTGGTCTCTTGTGGAGACCAAGCACCCTGAGTGGAGAGGTGTTGAAGATGGGCTCCCCACCCTGTTTGGGAGGCATCTGTTGTGAGGGTTGTTTGGGGCAACAAAGGTTGGAAGGGGGCCCCCAACAACAGATTCTTGGTGGACATCCACCATTGGAGGGACCAAAACAGACGCTTTGAGGTGAGTATTTGGTCGGAGAGCGCTCCTGATGCCTGAGTCCACTGGGTGGCCAAGGTCCATTGAGCTGCTCTCATATGAAGACGAGCGTAGGGCACCACGTGTACCGTGGAGGCCATGTGGCCCAGAAGTCGCAGCATTTCTCTGGCTGTCAAGTGACTGCTGGACTGAGCTTGGGAGGCCAAGCACACCAGACGTTGGCCCCGGACTTGAGGTAGGTAGGCCCTTGCAGTGGTGGTGTCCAACTGGGCCCCTATGAATTCCAGAGACTGAGTAGGGATAAGTTGAGACTTGGGAAGGTTTATCACCAGTCCCAGATACTGCAGAATGTGCCTTGTGCGGTCCAGGGAAATCTGGGCCTCTGACTGAGATGGAGCTCGGATGAGCCAGTCGTCCAGATATGGGAATACAAAAATTCCCAGACCTCTTAGAAATGCGGCAACAACTGCCATGCATTTGGTGAACACTCTTGGAGCAGAGGCTAGACCGAAGGTTAGTACTCTGTACTGGAAATGTTTTCCCTGAAAGAGAAATTTTAGATATTTTCTGTGGGATGGGTGGATGAGTATATGTGTGTACGCATCCTTGAGATCTAGAGAACAAAGCCAATCCCGACTCTGAAGGTATGGAAGGAGAATGCCTAGAGAAAGCATTTTGAATTTCTCCTTGTACAGAAATTTGTTCAATTCTCTCAGATCTAGGATAGGTCTGAATCCCCCTGTCTTCTTTGGTATGAGAAAATAAGGGGAGTAGAATCCTGTCCCTTGTTGAAGAAGAGGAACCTCTTCCATTGCCCCTTGGGCAAGGAGAGAAGAGATTTCCTGACCCAACAGGTCCAGGAGAGATGGGGGAGAATTGAAGTGCCTCACCATGGTATATGGAGGAAGGTTGGAAAAATGAAGTTTGTAGCCCTCTCTGATGATAGAGAGGGTCCATTGCTCTGATGTAACTTGCCCCCATCTGGGAGCAAAGTGAGCTAACCTTCCGGGAATGGTGAGGGGCTCTGGTTGTTCTAGAGCCAGAAAGATTAAGTTCTCTAGGGGCAAGTCAAAACCCCTGAGGGGGTTGAGCCTGCTGAGGAGTGGCAGACACTGCAGGCTTTGACCTTGCCTGTTTAGGCTGCTGACGTTTAGCAGCAAAGCGAGGCTGAGAAGATTGCTGGCCAGTATTTGTGGAAAATCTGGCCTTCTTGTAGTAAGGCCTCTTGAAAGACTTTTTCTTGGCAGGAGTAGAGGTAGACTTAGAAAGTCTATCTAAGGTAGCATTTTCTGCGTCCATTTGAGTGGCTTTAATTTGCCAGTCTTTACCAAATAAGTTCTCACCTGTACAGGGCAGATTCCGTAAGCCATCCAGGACCCAGGGTTCTAGGTCAGAGGCCTGGAGCCAAGCAAGTCGTCAGGCTGCAATGGCAATGCCCGAAGCTCTACCGGCACCTTCAAAGGAATCAAAGGCTGCTCTGTTGGAGAATTTAGAAACATCTAGAAGCTGTTTCACTATAGAAATGAACTCCTCCTTTTTATCCTCAGGGATAAAGGGGGCAAAATGCCGTACCTTTAGGGCAAGTTCCCTGAGAAACATGCCCATATACAGACTGTATGAATTAATCCTGGCTATAAGCATACTAGCCTGGAAGATTTTCCTACCAAAAGAGTCTAGGGTCTTACATTCTCGCCCTGGAGGGGTAGAAGAGTGCCTTTTGGTACTCTTAATCTTTTTCAGCACAGACTTCACCACAAAGGAATGGTGAGGCAGCTGAGTCTTTTGAAAACCAGGAGGAGGAGGGACCCGGTACATGGTGTCCAACCTACGAGAATAAGGAGACAACGTTAGAGGAGCCTCCCATAAGTCCATCAAGTGTTCTTGAAGGATTTCATGGATAGGCAGGGTGACTGCCTCTTTAGGAACCTTAGGGTATCCTAAAATATCCAGTTTCTTTGATCTAGGTTCTTTTTCAGAGGATGTGGTAATAGAAAGTCCTTTAGCTAGTTCTATAATGAAATCTTGAAAGGACAAATCCTCTGGTGGAGACATTCTCCTCTTTGGGGAAGAAGGGTCTTCAGGAAGAACTAGAGACAGCTCATCAGAGTCCTCAGAGGAGTCAAAATCCTCAGAAGAATCAGAGTATCCTCTATTTGCTTCCAACGCACGATACGCATACCGTTCGGTATCGACATCGGGCGTACCGGGTATGGGATCGGTATCGGGTGAAAACCCGGATCCGGCATGCGGAACCGATCTGCGTTTGGAAGACGATGGTCTCGGTTCCGATATGGGAAACGATACCGGAACCGGACCCGCTGCATGCGTACCGAGGGCGTCGCAGCTTTAATGAAAGCCAGCATGGCCTGCTGCATGGTCTGAACAGTATTGCTCATAGACGCCACTGCTGCCTGGATGTCGGTACCGGTATGGGCCGGTACCCCAGAGCAGTCTAACAGGTGATCGGTCGAGGCCGTGCCATCGATGTCAACCTGTAACCCCATAGATGGAGCTTTGGAAGCCAGAGCTTCCCGCCGGGGTTGTTTGGCTGGGGCAGGATCCTCAGATTCAAAAGTGAGAGCCTCTCGATGCTTTGAAGGAGATTTGCTCTTTGAGGACCTGCCCGAAGAAGGTTTGGTTACCTGAGATCCATCCAGAGAGGAAGACCTGGATGACTGTGATGCTGGATTATCTGAAGCACATGGAATTTGTTGGCCCGGTTCTGCAAACCACGTTTAGACATCTGGGAGCAGGATGGGCAGTCCGGAATGGAGTGGTCAGGTCCCAAACATTTAAGACACCAGTCATGGGTGTCTGTGACAGAAATAACAGCACTACACTTGGTACACTTCTTGAAACCAGGGGCTGGTTTCTCCATGAGGAGAATTTGTGTAGGCCTAAGGCCTAACCGAAGTCACCAAGTTGTGCAAAAATAAAGATTTTTTTTTTTTTGAAAGAAAGAAAGAGAGAGACCGGCGGTACCGGTTTCGGTATGGGGAAGGCAGGTACGTGGTCTAAAGAAACAAACTAAAACAAGAATTTCTTCAGCGGTGACAGGAACACGACCTGCTGGCTCTGCGGAAAAAGAGAAACTGAGGAGAGCTGGTCAGGAAGGCGGGAAGGCAGCGTGCATGTGCAGTGGGAGGCCCCAAAAGCTTACTTTCTGGGAAGCTGGGGAGCTTTCCCGCGCAGGCTCCGTCGGTTCCGACGTACCCATATGTGAGGACTTATTCCTGCTTGTTCCTGGAGATTGCCCTGTTCAATGTAATTTCAGTTTGTTCAATGTAAACCGCCTTGATACCTGAAAGGCGGTATATAAGAAATGTTAAATGCTTCCAGCCAAGTCTGAGACAATGGTAAGAAAGCTGACCCTAGGAGCCTAACCTGTCCCCATTGCACTGCATTGGAAGTCGCAGCCTCAATGAGGAAGGAAAGGGCCTTCTCCTTGCAGAATCAAAAACGGTGGAACTTGCAGATCTACTACTCCCAACCAGGATAAAAAGAGAATTTGAAACCCCTGAAGCAGTAAGATTTCCTCCCAGGGAATACCTGAACTTAGACAGCTCCCCCCCCCCCCCCCAGTTAATTCCCCACTGCAAGAAACCCCTATACCTCCTGTACACCTCTCCTTCAACAGGCCGAAACACCATTTTCTTTAAAAAAAAAATTTTCCCTGCTGACCCACAGACAAAAAGAACTGATGCTCGCCATTGTAGGTAAAAAGGGGTAAGAGATAGCCAGAACCAAAACGGTCGCATGGGTATTGCTGATCAACATCCTACTCTATCAAAATGCTAACCGCAAGAGCCCTCAACCACTGAGCTCACGAATAACATACCAATGAAGGAGGAAAACAGACTGTAGCCTGAAAACCATACTTCACCGTCTCAAACAGAAAAACTGGAGAGGCTAGTCCTTCACCCATCTCTTTCCTGTCCTCAGGCAGAAAGCATCCCTCTTTGCTAACAGCCAAAGTGTCAACATAAACAGTTGCAAGATCTGGTTGAAAGTGCAAACCCTCCGTGTTTATTTATTTATTTATATTTCTTATATACCGCACTATTTGCAATCAGCGCGGTTCACATGGAACAGAAACATCCGACAACTTAAATATGTCTGGTCATTACATTAAACAGGAAATGCAACTTGGAAAAAGGGTGTTGACCTCAAGGACACTCAACCTACTGCTGAAGCTGGACCACCTAGTGCTACCAGGACTCATAGGTAGGTTTCCTTTTGTTTTTTTTGTTTTTTTTTTTAATGAGCCCTATGTCCAGTGCCAAAGGATCACACTGACCCTTGCCGATCCAATCCCAACTAAAACTCACTAAGGAACAGCCAACGGGACCAGTGAAAACACTAACAGGGTCATTCCAAGGCATCGACCTCAACTAACTTCCCTGCACGTTGTACAGGGAAGTAAGATGGGGGTGGGAAAGGGGCGGAGACCCCGGACATACAGGGCCAATTCCAATGTTGGCCATGTACGTCTGGGACCTCTGAAGTGGCATAAGTTCCCTTAGTCAGCGGGGGACAGCAGGCCCAGCCATCGGGGAAAATAGGAGGGGTATAGGGGATTCCCCACAGCCTGACCCTGGCCTTGGGAGGCCAGATTGGGGATCAGGCTGCAGGAAATGAACTGTTTGGTCCGGCGGCCGGGGATCACAGCTTTTGAATGGAGCCACAGTGCCATTCAAAAGCCTTGATTGAGTTATCTGGGCAAGGCCTCACATGCAGGCCGACCTGAATTAGGGTCCCGGCCTGCTCATATAGGTCTGGATGTGATTCTGATCCTGTGGGGTCAGGACATCCAGGACTGAATCGGGCCCTAAGGAAATCATCTACCATAGAAAACCAGGGAGAATAACCCTTGGGCATCAAGCCCTTAGACAACTGTTCTAAGAAGATCCTCTTACCTTTTCATTATTTATTTATTTTACGTTATGGTTCAGGCATTTGATATACCTTTACTTACGCATCAGAGCAGCTTCCATGTATATACTAACAGGTACTTTTTTTATTCCCTTGTCCCCGAAGGGCTCACAATCTAAGTGTACCTGAGGCAATGGAGGGTTAAGTGGCTTGCCCAAGGCCACAAGGAGCGGCCATGGGACTAGAGACCCCAGTCCCTCCGGCCTGAGGTTACTTGTCCCCATGTGGGAACATCTCACTGGAAGCAGATCGCCAGGCCTTTTCTTCTGAGGCAATAGAAGATAATGTGACCTGCCCAAGGACACTAAGGGGCTTGTTTACAAAGCCGCGGTAGTGGTTCGCGATCATAACGATCGTAACGATCGCGAACCGCTACCGCGGCTTTGTAAACAAGCCCCTAAGAGTGGTATTGGGAATCAAAGCCAGATCTCCTGGGTTGTAGGTTGCTGCTCTCAACCACTAGGCTACTCCTCCAATTCTTTCTTTTAATTTATTTTTGCTTACAGCAGTGAACATAACCTGCACCATAAGATGGCAAAGCCATAGAGTCTCTCCTGCTGCTCCGAGTAGGATAGCTCTACCCCAGGCCTGCGAGTGAAGATGTACTCGACCTTGACAAGGAAGAAAGCTTGCTTCCAAGCCCACCGAGTAGCTCAGCATGAGCTAACTAAGTTGTAGGCCCCTCATGCTTTTGCCAAATACATCGGAGCATTGTGCCATACTCTAGCTCTTAGTCTTGTGAGCTTGCTTTCCATTTATTTATTTATAGTTTTATATCTCAGTTCCACATTACCAGCCCCCTTGTGGTGCGAAAATCATGCTTGGTAGAAAGAAATCAAGGTTATGCTTAGAAAGCACCACTGTGTCAGGTACGGCAACATCCAACAAGACCGCCTCTCCATGAGAGATGAACATAGCCATTCTACAAGGGCCCTGAAAAGCAAATCGAATTACCAGGAAAAAATTACATCTGCCCTAGAAGCCTGAGCTAAAAGGACTTCACATGAAAATAACCTTAATATCTCACCAGAATTCATGCCTACCTAACCTAACCAAAAAGGAGGGGGGACAGACACACACTTAGTCTTGCCCCAAAACCAAACCAACTTCCCGGCCCACTAAGGAGCTCCAGTCTTCAAAATAGAGCATCAGGGAGAGGAGAAAGGTAGAGCAGTGTCTCAGGAGACTGCACCCCAACCCGTGGCCTGAAACCCTAGCTCCGCTATTGTGCCAAAAGAATGGACCAAAGCAAGCACTAAAATGGTGGTTCTTTGCGCCAAAACACACTGCCATTTTACCCCAGGGCTCTGCGGGACTGCCCTCACTTTCTTTTCTCCAAAACACAACGGAGGACATGAAAGATAAAAACTAGATTTGAACTTTTCCGCCCATTAGAGTTTGTCACTTAGGCCAAACTTGTCCAGTCCAACACAAATAGACCATGCAAGCCTACCGGGACACCAAGATCGAGAGCCAAAACCCACCGCATGGCTTCTCAAACTTGCAACCCCATGTGCAGTTCAGGGCCAGAATCGTCGCTCATACAGTCTAACAGCGACCAACCTGTGCCCATATTCCCCAGGACTTCACAAAGCATGGGACAACACGAACTCCCATACCGCCACATGAAAATTCGGACAGCCCTGCCGCACTTACTGAACAAGAGCATGCCACTTTGCTCAGGCACTCTGCTCTAGGCTAATGCAGGGCCCAGCTGTTTTCTAGGGAAAAAAGGCAGTCTTACAGCATTCTCTTGTATTGCTGCTAGGGGTGAACAAAAGTAGCACTGCTTACACCAAGGGGCTTTGCCTACACAGGCCTCCGTGGTCATGTCCTTTCACGAAGGGGCGCAACACAGCTATATCAAGCCCTCTCCCCTTTAAACTAACTGACCGGCCTAAGAGGGAAGCAACACTTATTGATCGAGCGAGTGCTGCACAGGATCTTCTGAGTGAAACTCCATCACTCCTTCCCATCTGGCACTGATGCCGCACACTGGACCGAGGAGAAAAGATATTACACAGTATGGTGTTGGAGGGCTGCAGCCCCCCACTGCAGCACCAAAAGAAAATCACCTCAGGCTGCCACATCTTGCTTGACAGTAGGAAAAAAGCTTTGTAAGTCTACTACCTCATGAAGGGGACTTTGTAAAGAAGGCCTAGCTCAGATACCTTCTGAAAGAGTTAACAATACAGAGAATGAGATAAGTCTTGGAATTCACTAGTAGCCTGGAGTGAGAGATATGTAGGAAAGAGTCAAGGTCATATCTTCACAGAAGCAGCTAAGCAGAGGAGACGACAGAAATAGCTAAACAGAGAGAGAGAGAGAGAGAGAGAGAGAATATTTATATTTCCAGAAATGCTTCTTAGAAATTGTGGCTAGGAATGACAGATGTGTCTGTGTCCAGTTTGACCTGTAGCAGCAAGGCTTGGTGTGGGAGTGTGCGCGTGTAGTCTTTCTTCCTTGTCCTGAGAGAAGGGATCAAAGCCAAGAGACGAGAAAGGATTAGTGCCCGGTTTAGATAGAGCATGCAAACAGACGGCAGCAACAAGATGTCCAAGCCAGGTTCATCCAGTCAAAGGATTCCTCCACAAAGTCTTTTTTTCTTAATAAAAAGAACAGCTCCCAAAAGCAAGTCATGTCAAGGGATAGCCACAGCATGTCTGCATTTCTCATCTCTTTTCTTTAAAGACAAGCAAACCACTTCTCCTTATCCCTGCACAGCACAAGAAGAGGAAAGGAGATCACTTCTCTCCAGGCTATTCTCAGGTAGCTACCAAAAACATCTGAGGTGTGTGCCAGTGGGGGGAAGAACCTGGCACCATCAGGTTTTCACCCCAGAGTGCCATTTGGTCTCAAAAACAAACACATTCCTCATTTTCCAACCAGTTCAGAATATATAGGATTAAGCCAACCACCATCTGTTGGAGTCTGAGAAATACTGGTAAGATTGAGGCAGCACAGGACCCTCTGTACCATGATATCAAAATCAAACCAATGGTTCTGTCTCCACCTGCTGGTTGGTGTGCATCAACCACGTTTATGGACTGGACTGGACTGGACTGGACAGCCGATGAAGAAATACAATCTGTTCGGCCAAGCATTTTCTTCATTTTAGAAAGTGCCACTTTCATTTATTTAAGTAGTTTTTAGGAGAGAAACTATCAAGTCATGGTCACCTTAAGAATACTGTAATGTCTGTTACGCCAGTTGTTATTGTATGTTTTATGATTTTCTGTTCAGTTTTATTTGATTTTGTATCACTGTCTTAATTTTGATTATATCTTGAGCTGTGCGCCAATTAGAATTTATGAGATGAATGTATTTTAAGAATCGGCAGCACACTTTTATAGGTAAGCTGGTTTGGATTTTCACTTATCTCTCCAGGGAAACAGAGAAAGAGGAAGGAATTTTTGCTTTTGAAATCTGGAGCTCAGTAACTTGGTGCTCTTTAATTCTTAAAATTTCCTTTTAAATGCATTGTTAAATTGGAGTCTGCTATCCATATGTTCTTTGAGCCTTCCCAACTGCTTGCTTTCATAAAGTCTCTCATCACTTCAGCTCCTATAACTCCATAATAATTAGGTACGGCCTGCAATCTTTTCTGCTTAGTTTCATTGAAATTATTTTTCTTTTTCATTAGTTATTGGGCCACCCATCTTTACTGTGGGCTAAAGTAAAGAGTAGTTACTCACCTGTAACAGTTGTTCTCCAGGAGCAGCAGGAATCAGTCCTCACATATGGGTGACAACGACGTCGATGAAGCCTTGCAGAGCATTTCCCCAGCTTTCCATGAAAGCCTTTGGGAATGCAGGCACGCATGCGCGGTTCCATTCCCGCCTAAAGGTGCCATCTTACCTCAGTCAAATGACATAGCTAAGAACTGCACACAAAAATGTAAAATAAACTATGTACAACTGCAACTCCAAGGGGAGGAGGGAGGGTTGTGAGGACCGATTCCTGCTGCTCCTAGAGAACACCTGTTACAGGTGAGTAACTATTCTTTCTCCAGGACCAAGCAGGAAGTCAGTCCTCACATATGGGTGACTCCCTAGCTCTGGGCTACCAGGGAACCCAGGCTGAACAAGAGAACTCCCTCTAGTCCCAGCATCAAAGAAAGGCTTTTCACTGACAGAACCCCCACCGGTAGCCCAGAGGGCAGGAGGGCAGGAGTTGCCTAAAGCTCAAAGAGATTCCGGAGTACTGCCTGGCCAAAAGCACTGTCCCTACGGGACTCCCTCTCCAGACAGTATTGGGCCGCAAATGTCTGGCTTGAGGACCAAGTAGCAGCCCTGCAGATGTCCACCAATGGTACAGAGCGGAGATGAGCCACTGAGGCAGCCATTGCCCTAACACGATGGGCCGTGACCCGACCCTGCAAAGGAAAGTCAGCCGCCCAGATGGACAAAGTACGCTTGGACACAGCCAATCCCAAATTATTAGGGTCAAAAGATATGAAGAGCTGAGTAGCCCTTCTGTGCCCTTGCGTACGGTCAAGGTAGAAGGATAAGGCCCTCCTACAGTCCAGGGTATGCATAACTGCTTCAGCCTGGCTTGCATGAGGCCTAGGGAAGAATGTTGGAAGAACCACCTCCTGGTTGAGGTGGAAAGAGGAGACAACCTTTGGGAGGAACTTTGGATGAGTCCTGAGGACTACCCTGTTCCTATAGAAGAGGGTGTAAGGCCTGTCACAGACCAGGGCCTGAAGCTCACTCACTCGCCTGGCCAATGTTAGGGCTATCAGGAAGAGAGTCTTCCAGGACAGGAAGCGAAGAGAACAAGTAGCCATCGGCTCAAAAAGTGGGCGAATCAATTGTTTCAAGACCACATTCAACTCGCACTCAGGAGCAGGAGCACGGATTGGAGGCTTGAGCAATAGCAAGCCTCTGAGAAAGCGGGACACCAAGGGGTGAACCGACAGAGAATGTCCGTCCACCAGTGAGGGTGAGCCGCTAGATCTGAGAGGTGGACCCGAACAGAATTGGACTTAAGCCCCTGATTTGATAAGTGCAGTAAGTACTGAAGCACCACTGGTACAGTATAGGAGAAAGGATCTACTGTACGTAGCTGACACCAGACAGAAAACCTTTCCATTTGAGAGCATAGGTTTTCCTAGTGGACTGTTTCCTAGAAGCTAGGACAACCTCCTCAACTTCCTGAGGTAGGCCCCAGGGAGCCAAAACTACCCTTGCAGCCTCCAGGCCATCAGATTGAGAGCTTTGAGATTGGGGTGCAGAAGGGAACCCTGATCTTGAGAGAGAAGGTCGG
The DNA here is from genome assembly GCA_033557465.1 of Ichthyophis bannanicus. Classification (NCBI taxonomy): domain Eukaryota; kingdom Metazoa; phylum Chordata; class Amphibia; order Gymnophiona; family Ichthyophiidae; genus Ichthyophis; species Ichthyophis bannanicus. The sequence goes on from CM066031.1 coordinate 1,887,029,209, forward strand.
GTTGCAACCCCAGAGGCAGTGGGGGATCCACTGCCAGTTGAAGTAGAAGTGGAAACCAAGGCTGTCTGGGCCACCTGGGAGCCACTTGTCCTGGAGAATCTTGAACAGAGTTCGGGCCACCAAGGGCGTGGGAGGAAACGCATACAGGAGGCCCTGAGACCAGGGAATCAGAAAAGCATCTGCTGCCACCCGCAGAGGGTGCGGTTGCCTGGAGCAGAACTGTGGCATCTGTTTGTTTAGAGGACTGGCAAACAGGTCTATGGATGGAAGTCCCCATTTCAGGAAAATCTTTTGAACTACCAAAGGATGGAGCTGCCACTTGTGGGGCTGCAGAATTCTGCTCAACCTGTCCGCCAGGTAGTTCTCCTGGCCAGGTAGATACACTGCCTTGAGGAGCATGTTGTGTCTGAGAGCAAACAAGCAAAGGTCCTGTGCCTCCCGACAAAGGAGCCTGGACCCAGTTCCGCCCTGCTTGTTCACATAAAAAATGGCTACCTGATTGTCTGTTTGAACTAGGACAGACTGATGAGCCAGGGTTTGAGAAAAAGTCTTGAGGGCTAACCGAATAGCCCGGAGTTCCAGGAGATTTATTTGCTGTGCGGCTTCCCAGGGAGACCACAGACCCAGGGTGCACTTGCCTAGACAATGGGCCCCCCAGCCCTGTAGGGAGGCATCCGTGGTCAACACCACTGTGAACCCAGGACTCTGGAAGGGTACCCCTTGTAGCAGATTGGGTAGGTGCAGCCACCAGCTGAGGGAGGTCAGAAAATGTCTGGACACCCTTATCCTGTCTTTGAGACTGCCTGTGGCCACGGAGTGCGAAGGCACCACTGTGCAGGCCTCATATGGAGCCTGGCATTGGGGGTCACATGTACTGTCAAAGCCATGTGGCCTAGAAGCCTCAGGCAGAGTCTGGCGGAGACCAGTGACCTGCTGAGAAACTGGTTTGCTAAGGTGATCAGTCTTTGGGCTCTGCTTTCTGGCAAGAAGGCCTTTGTCAGCAGAGTGTCCAACCTTGCCCCTATGAACTCCAAGTTCTGGGAGAGAAGTAAAGTGGACTTTGCGAAGTTTATGACGAACCCCAAGCTTTGAAGAAGAGCAATAGTTCTGAGAGTAGCTTGTCGGGCCTCCTGGCACGTCTGACCCCTTATCAGCCAGTCGTCCAGATATGGGAAGACAAAGACACCCTGATTTCGCAGTTAGGCCGCCACCACTGCCGGGCACTTGGTAAAGACCCTGGGAGCGGATGTGAGGCCAAAAGGCAGTACTCTGTACTGATAATGGTTTCCTCCCACAATGAACCTGAGGTACTTCCTGTGGTCTGGATGAATGAGGATGTGAGTATACGCATCCTTTAGATCTAAGGAGCATAGCCAATCTCCCTGCTGGAGGTAGGGCACAAGTGTTCCAAGAGTAAGCATCTTGAACTTTTCCTTCTCCAGGAACTTGTTGAGTTTTTGGAGATCCAGAATAGGTCGAAGGCCACTGGTTCTTTTGGGTACCAGGAAATACCTGGAGTAGACCCTTCGACCGAGCAAGTGGGGAGGCACAGGCTCCACCGCCCTGTCCACCAACAGACCCTGGAGCTCCTGAAGGAGAAGATGTGTGTGCAGGGGAGGCCTTGGAGGCTCCCCTGGGAAGTATGGGGGAGGCAGCTGTTGGAAGTGTAGTGCATAGCCCATGTGGACTATGCTTAACACCCAACTGTCCCCAGTGATGAGTGGCCACTGGTGGGAAAACAGGGCGAGGCAAGGACGGAGAGGCTATACCTAAGGAGTCAAAAGCCCCCACCCTGCTGAGTGGGAGCAGGGGCTGGAGGCTTGGGGGTCCTCTGCCTATGGGGCCCATTACCCTGCCCCTTGGCCTGCTGACCCTGAGGGGCAGCTTGGGCAACCTGATATTGTAGGTACTGTTTGTAGGCAGTGCCCTTCCTCGGGTAAAAGGACTTTTTACCCGAGCCCTTCTTTTTGTGAGAAGGGGCAGAAGTCTTTCTAGACAGCCTTGTCCGTGTGAGGTGCTCGGTTTCGAGCTGTGCGGCCTTCTCGGTCATGGGCTTGCCAAAAAGGTTTTCACCTCGGCAAGGGACATCGACCAACTTGTCCTGAACCCATGGCTCGAGGTCCGAAAACTGCAGCCATGCCTGGCGTCGAGCCGTGATGCCGGCTGCCACAACACGGGCTGAAGCCTCGAAGCCAACGTAGGCAGCGCGGGACATAAATTTAGAACATTCCCGGATCCCCGAGGACAAGGACTTGAACCTCTGTAAGGGTTCCCCGGAGAGACCAGCAGAGAACCCGGCTAGCTCCTTGGCCAGGTCTCGCAAGTACATGCCCATGTACAGCTGGTAAGACTGGACACGGCAAGCAAGCATCGAGCCCTACCAAAAAGCGTAGTTACTCACCTGTAACAGGTGTTCTCCAGGAGCAGCAGGAATCAGTCCTCACATATGGGTGACGTCGGCGCCGACGGAGCCCTCGCGGAGCAATTTTCCCCAGTTTTCAAAGAAAGCCTTTGGGAATTGCAGCGCGCATGCGCGGTCTCCTTCCCGCCCAAGGGTGCCATCTTAGCCAGTCTGATGACATAGCTAAAAGACAGCATAAAAATTTGTAAAAAAACTTAAGCAGATGATTGCAACTCCAAGGGGAGGAGGGAGGGTTGTGAGGACTGATTCCTGCTGCTCCTGGAGAACACCTGTTACAGGTGAGTAACTACGCTTTCTCCAGGACCAAGCAGGAAGTCAGTCCTCACATATGGGACTCCCAAGCTTAAGGCTACCGGAGACCCTAAGCATAAAAATGAGCTCCCTCTAGCTCAGCGGCACAGAAGGAAGGAATCTTCACTGAATTATTACCCACCGGTAGCCCCCATCCGGGATGGAGGGTAGGAGTTGCTCAAACCTCGAAGAGATTTCGGAGGACTGCCTTTCCGAAAGCACTGTCCCTGCGGGACTCTCTCTCGAGACAGTAATGGACCGCAAAAGTCTGGCTCGAAGACCAAGTAGCGGCCCGGCAGATGTCTGCCAGCGGAACAGAGCGGAGGTAAGCCACTGACGTAGCCTTCGCCCGAACACAATGAGCCGTGACTCGACTTTCTAACGAGAGTCCGGCTGCCCCATAAGCCCAAGCGATACAGTCAGCAACCCAGATGGACAGAGTACACTTGGAGACCGGGAGCCCCAATTTATTGGGGTCAAAAGACACAAAAAGCTGAGCAGCTTTACGGTGCTCCCGCGTACGGTCAAGGTAGAAGTTCAATGCCCTTCTACAGTCCAGGGTATGTAGGACCATTTCAGCTCGGCTGGAGTGTGGCCTGGGAAAGAAGGTCGGAAGTACCACCTCCTGATTGATGTGAAAAGGGGAGACCACTTTTGGAAGAAATTTTGGGTGAGTCCGTAGGACTACCCTATTTTTGTAGAACCGAGTGTAAGGGGGATCAGACACGAGGGCCTGCAATTCACTTACGCGTCTAGCGGAAGTGAGGGCTATCAGGAACAAAGTTTTCCAAGAAAGGAAACGGAGAGAACAGGTAGCCATAGGTTCAAAAGGCGGACAGGTGATCCGCTGTAAAACCACATTCAGATCCCAGTCAGGTGCTGGCGGGCGCAGAGGTGGTTTAAGTAGAAGGAGACCTCGGAGAAACCTCGCTACGAGAGGGTCGCTGGAAAGAGGTCTGCCGTCCACCGGCACATGATGTGCTGAAAGAGCACTGAGGTGAACTTTGACGGAGTTGGACTTAAGTCCCAGATTAGAGAGGTAGAGCAAGTACTGCAAGATCACCGACACCGAGCAGGAGAAGGGATCCTGAGACTGCTGGGCACACCAAACGGAAAAGCGACGCCATTTAAGGGCGTAGCATTTGCGGGTAGAAGGTCGCCGAGAAGCTAGGACGACCTCTTCCACCTCTGCCGGCAGTAGAAGGGGAGCAAGGACTACCCTTTCAGCAGCCAGGCCATTAGATTGAGAGATCTGAGGTTGGGGTGCAGCAGGGACCCCTGATCCTGTGTTAGGAGATCCGGTTGAAACCCCAGAGGGAACGGATCCTCTACCGCTAGTTGCAGCAGGAGTGGAAGCCACGGCTGTCTGGGCCAGCGAGGAGCCACCAGGATCATGGAAGCTTTGTCTCGGAGAACCTTGAAAAGAGTTCGAGAGACTAGCGGGATGGGAGGAAAAGCATACAGAAGGCTCTCCGACCATGAGAGTAGAAAAGCATCTGCCGCTACTCGAAAGGGATGTGGCTGACGAGAGCAGAAGCGAGGAAGTTGCCAGTTGAGAGGACTGGCAAAGAGATCCATCGTGGGGAGTCCCCACTTCAGAAAAGTATCTGAACTACCAAGGGATCCAGACGCCACTCGTGCGGCTGGAGGATCCTGCTGAGTTTGTCCGCCAGGCAATTTTCTTGGCCTGGGAGATAAACTGCCTTGAGAAGAATGCCGTGACTGACGGCCCAAGAGCAGAGCTTCTGAGCTTCTCGGCAGAGAAGGAAGGAGCCCGTGCCCCCCTGTTTGTTCACGTAGAACATGGCAACTTGATTGTCCGTCTGGACAAGGACGGACTGGTGAGAAGTCAGGTGGGAGAAAGCCTTGAGAGCCAGACGGATTGCTCTGAGCTCCAGGAAGTTGATCTGCTGAGCAGACTCCCACACGGTCCAGAGACCTTGAGTACATGCCCCTTGGCAATGTGCTCCCCAACCCAGGAGGGAAGCATCGGTCGTCAGCACTTGAGCCGGCTGAGGCGACTGAAAAGGCATTCCGAGCACCAGGTTCGGCCGATGAAGCCACCACTGTAGAGAAGAGGCCAGCGGCCCGGAGACGCGCACTAAGTCGGCTAGTCCGCCCGTGGCCTGTTGCCACTGCTTGCGAAGGCACCATTGAGCAGGCCGCATATTCAGGCGGGCATTGGGGGTCACGTGGACGGTGGAAGCCATATGGCCGAGTAGTCTCAGGAAGCGCCTGGCTGAGACCAGGGACTGGCTGCGAAAACGGCCGGCTAGGTCCATGAGCCGTTGAGCCCTGTCGAGAGGCAGGAAAGCTCGTGCCTGAGGAGTGTGCAGTCTTGCGCCGATGAACTCGAGATCCTGTGAGGGGAGCAAAGTGGACTTTGCGAAGTTTATGACAAAGCCCAAGTACTGCAGAAGAATCACCGTGCGGTGTGTGGCATTGGTGACTTCCGGAGAGGACGATGCTCTGATGAGCCAGTCGTCGAGGTACGGAAAGACATAGAGGCCGTGAAGCCGGAGATAGGCCGCCACCACCGCGAGACATTTTGTGAAGACTCGCGGTGCGGAGGATAGGCCAAAGGGCAGTACTCTGTACTGGTAATGATTTCCTGCCACCACAAATCTTAGGTATTGGCGGTGGCTTGGGTGGATGAGGATGTGCGTGTAGGCATCCTTTAGATCCAAGGAGCATAGCCAATCTCCCTGCTGGAGGTAGGGCAGAAGGATTCCAAGGGTAAGCATCTTGAACTTTTCCCGCACGAGGAACTTGTTGAGGTTGCGCAACTCCAGGATGGGTCGGAGGCCTCCTGTCCGTTTTGGTATTAGGAAATACCTGGAATAAAAGCCTTGACCTCTCAGGTGGTGGGGCACCGGTTCCACAGCCTGTTCCTGAAGAAGACTTGCTAACTCCTGAAGGAGCAAGTCCCTGTGCAGAGGGAGTCGTGGAGGTTCTCCCGGGAAATAAGAGGGAGGGACCTGGTGGAAGTGGAGAAGATAGCCTTCTCCTACGACTTGAAGCACCCAGGCATCTGAAGTGATGTTGGACCACCTGTGGGCGAAGTGAACCAGCCGGCCTCCGGTGCTGGGAGGAGCCAGCTGAGGGGGAGAGGCTATGCTGATGAAGTCAAAAACCCCCACCCTGCTGAGCAGGGGCTGGTGGTGCAGGCTTGGGGGCTTGCTGCCTACGGGACCCGTTACCCCGTCCCTTGGCCTGCTGGCCCTGTTGGGGAGCTGCGGAGGCCTGATATTGAGGGTAGTGTTTATAGGCAGCCGCCTTTCTCGGTAAAAGGACTTCTTTCCCGAGCCCTTCTTTTTCTGGGAAGGGGCGGAGGTCTTCCTAGAAAGCCTAGTCCTGGTGAGAGTCTCCGTCTCGATTTGTGCAGCCTTTTCAGCCATGGGCTTGCCAAAGAGGTTCTCACCTCGGCAGGGGACATCGACCAACTTGTCCTGCACCCAGGGTTCAAGGTCAGACGACTGAAGCCAAGCCTGTCGGCGGGCACCGATGCCGGCTGCGGCCACTCGAGCCGATGCTTCAAAGCCATCATAGGCTGCTCGGGACATGAATTTGGAGCATTCCCGAATACCAGTTGTCAAGGCCAGGAACCTCCGCAAAGGTTCCTCGGACAGCCCAGCGGAGAATCCGGCTATCTCTTTAGCCAGGTCTCGGAGATACATGCCCATGTAGAGCTGGTAGGTCTGGACACGACAAGCAAGCATAGAGCCCTGGAAACACTTCTTACCAAGGCCATCCAGGTTACGGGCCTCCCTGCCAGGAGGCACCGAGGAGTGCATCTTTTGGCTCTTAAGCCTATGCATGGCCGATTCCACTACCATGGAATGGTGAGGCAGCTGTGCTTTTTGGAAGCCAGGACTCTTGCGGACTCGATAGATGGAATCGACCCGCTTGCTTAATACCGGCGACGATGCCGGACTCTCCCACATGCGGAAGAGTAGTCGTTCCAGCATGGGAGGAACCGGTACAGTAAAGTGTTCCCTGGCGGGAGAGTCATACTGAAGGGCGTCGAGCTCTTCGGCTCGAGGCTCCTCCTCGGGATCCGCAGGGAAGGCCAAAGCCTTGGCCATATCCCTGACGAAGTCTGAGAACCGGGCATCCTCCGGAGGAGACTGCTTCCGAGGTTCGGACTCAGGGGAGTCCGAGGGGACACACCGAGTCCGAAACGAATCAGGTGACTCTTCCTCTTCAGACTCCCAGGCCGACTCCGAGGAGGAATCGGTGGGGTCGGCTCGGGCAGGCGGAGGCGTCGGCCGCCCCGACACCGAGGGAGTCGGCGTCGACGACCTCGGTCCCGAACGGGAGGCCGAGGGTGACCTCGACCGAGGATCGACTCGAGTTTGCATGGACTCGAGGATCGGCTCGGTCTCCGAGGTCGACTTAGACGTCAACGTCCCGGCGGTCGGGGCAGTGGCGCCAGCGAGGCTAGCGATCAGTGCCCGCTGCTGGTCCATGAAGGCAGATAGTCTGCTCTCCAAGGCCGTCAACCTGAGTCCGACCTCAGGTGACCCAGCAGCCCCCGACTCGGGCCCCGACGGCATCGGGCCCGACGTCGGACCTCTCGGAGGCGAGTCCAGGAGGACTACAGGACTTACCCGAGCAGGCAACTCCGACTCCAGACGAGGTCGCTTCGGGAGGTGCTCCTAATCCAAAGACCCGGGACGGCTATCGGGGCTATGCGACCTGGCCCTCGCGGAGCCAGGAGCGTCCACCGACGCCGCCCTCGCGGGTTTTACCTTCCGTCGATGGTCCCCGGAGGGAGAACCCCTGTCGGAGGAACTTCGGCGATGGTCAGAGCTGGAACCTCTGGACGCCGAGGCCTCCGACGAGGTCTGGGTATGGCCGGGGTCAGCGAAGATTCGTTCCCGCTGGTGCCGCCGACTCCTTAACGCTTTGGAGGACATTTTGCCGCAGGCCCCACAGATCAGTTCTTCGTGATCCGGGCCCAGGCAGCGGAGGCAATTATCATGTGTGTCAGTGAGTGACATATTTCTGTCACACTGAACACACCGCTTGAAACCACTGGCAGCCATCGGGGGAAAAAGGGCCCCTGCAAGGTCAAAGGACCGGGCTGCCAGCGAAAAACCGAAAAACGAAACTGACCAAAAATCAGAAAAACCGAAAAATAAGAGAAGGACTCGCAACGGCGTCGCGAGTCCGGGCAGGAAAAAGACCGGCGTCGAACCGAAGGAAAAAAGAGAAATAAATCACTAAAATCAACTTTTTCAGCGGGGACACGACGGGTACGTCTGTAGGGCTCCGCGGAAAAAAGAAGACTGGCTAAGATGGCACCCTTGGGCGGGAAGGAGACCGCGCATGCGCGCTGCAATTCCCAAAGGCTTTCTTTGAAAGCTGGGGAAAATTGCTCCGCGAGGGCTCCGTCGGCGCCGACGTCACCCATATGTGAGGACTGACTTCCTGCTTGGTCCTGGAGAACCATCCAGGTTTCGGGCCTCCCTTCCAGGGGGCACCGCGAAGTGCATCTTCTGACTTTTCAGGCGATGCATGGCCGATTCCACCACCATGGAATGGTGTGGTAGCTGCGCCTTTTGAAAGCCAGGACTCTTCCGGAGTCAATAGATCGAATCGACCCGCTTGCTTAAAACCGGCGCCGAGGCCGGTGCCTCCCACATACGGAATAGGAGCCGTTCCAGCATCGGAGGAACCGGGACAGTAAAGGCCTCCTTCGGAGGAGAGTCATACTGGAGGGCCTCGAGCTCCTCGGCTCGAGGCTCCTCCTCGGGGTCCGCCGGGATAGCCAACGCAGTGGCCATATCCCGAACGAACTCCGAGAACCGGGTATCCTCCGGAGTGGATCTACTCCGGGGTTCAGACTGCGGTGAGTCCGATGGGACGCACCGAGTCTTGAAGGTGTCGGGGGACTCCTCATCCTCTGTCTCCCATGCGGACTCATCCGATGAGGAATCGGGGTCCGACCTCGCGGGGCCTGTGAGCACCCGTCCCGACGCCGAGGGCACCGGCATCGACGCCCTTGGTCCCGAACGGGAGGTCGAGGGAGACCACGACCGAGGTAGACCTCGAGCCTTCATGGTCTCGAGTATCAGCTCGGTCTCCGGGGTCGACTTTGATGTCGATGTCCCAGTGGTCGGGGCAGATGCGCCAGACAGGCTGGCCATCAGCGCCCGCTGCTGTTCCATGAAGGCAGACAGTCTGCTCTCCAAGGCTGTCAACCTGAGACCCAGCTCAGGAGACTCAGCAGCTCCCGACTCGGGCCCCAGTGGCGCCGGGCCCGACGTCGGCTCCCTGGGAGAAGAGTCCATGAGGACTACAGGGCTTACGTGTCCAGCAGACTCCGGCTCCAGTCGAGGAACTTTGGAAGGCATTTCCTGTTCCACAGGCCCGGGGCGACGGTCGGGGGTCTGAGACCGTGCTCTCGAGGAACCCGGGACCTCTTCCGACGACGTCCTTAGGAGCCCTTTCTTCCTCTTGCGTTCCCGGTCGGGGGGCCCCCTTTCCGAGGAACCACGACGGTGCTCGGAATCCAACTCCCGAGATGTCGAGGCCTCAGTCGAGGTCCAGGCCCGGCCGGAGGCCGAGTCAGAAAAAAGCTTTTCCTTTTGGTGCTGACGACTGCGCAGTGCCTTGGAAGACATCTTCCCACATGGTCCACACGTCTTAGGGTCGTGATCAGGACCGAGGCACCGGAGGCAGCAGTCGTGTGTGTTGGTGAGAGACATCAGTTTCTTGCACCGATCACACTTCTTAAAACCGCTGGAAGCCATCGGGGAAAAAAAAGAGTCCCCGCGAGGTCGAAGGACTGGTCTTCTAGGGAAAAATAAAAAAAGGGTGCGAACGTCAGCCACTAAGGGCAAAAGCCGAAAAAGAAGATCAGGCTCGATAGCGGTGTACCGAACCCGGCGTCGAACCGGAGAAGAAAAAAAATCGCAAAAAGTCAAACAATTTTCCGGGATGACGAGGGCTCACGTCCGATGGGCTTCACGGAAAACAAGAGACTGAGGTAAGATGGCACCTTTAGGCGGGAAGGGAACCGTGCATGCGTGCCTGCATTCCCAAAGGCTTTCATGGAAAGCTGGGGAAATGCTCCGCAAGGGCTTCATCGATGTCGATGTCACCCATATGTGAGGACTGACTTCCTGCTTGGTCCTTGAGAATGGATATTCTCTATTATCCTTGGACATTTTTCCTTATTTTGTTATATGAATTTTGAAGTGTTTACTTGGATGTAATTGGTTAAATGTATAAATAAAAAATTGAAAAAAAATTTAAATAAAATGTAGTTGCTCACCTGTAACAGAAGTTGTTTGGTACAGCAAGAATCAGTCCTCATATATGGGTGACGTCGGCGCTTGGGTGCCATCTTGCCTCAGTATGATTAACATAGCTCAAAGGCAAAAAGAAAAAACTCCACAGGGAGGAGGGAGGGTTGTGAGGACCGATTCCTGCTGTCCCCAGAGAACACCTGTTACAGGTAAGTAACTATGCTTTCTCCAGGAACAAGCAGGAAGTCAGTCCTCACATATGGGACTCCCTAGCTACAGGTTACCAAAAAACCTGTAAAAAGCCACAGGAGACCAGAAAAAGGTGAACCATGAGAAGCAGGTCAAGGACACCAGACCCACGAGTGGCACCAAGTGTCAAGCAAGGAACCAGTTCTGCGGTAGCCTGAAAACACCGAAGGGCCGGAGGGCAGGAGTTGCCTTACACCCCAAACAAATGACGTATTGCCTGGCCGAAGGTGCTGTCCCATCGGGACTCCTTCTCCAGGCAATAATGAGCTGCAAAAGTATAGACTGAAGACCAGGTGTTGGCCCGGCAGATCTTCAAGGGGGCAGAGTGCAAGTGCGCCAGAGGCCGTCATGGCCTTGATGCTGTGCATCATAACTGGACACTCTAGCGAAAGACCGGCCTGCTTGTAAGCCAAGGCAATGCAGTCTGCCACCCAAGTGGATAGGGTATGCTTAGAGACCATTGCCCCCAGTCAATTTGGGTCGCAGGAGACGAAGAGCTGTGAGAAGCGACAGTGGGCCAGAGTACGCTTCAGATAGAAGGACAGGGTCTGCTTACAGTCCAAATCGTGGAGAACTGCCTCTGCCCTGCTGGCATGAAGCTGTGGGAAGAATGTAGGAAGCACCACCTCCTGGATGAGGTGGAATGGGGACACCACCTTTGGAAAAAACTTGGGGTGCATGCGGAGCATGACCCTGTTGTTATAGAACATCGTATAAGGTGGGTGAGCCACCAGGGCCTGGAGCTCACCGACCCTGCGAGCTGAGGTGAGCGCCACGAGGAAAAACACCTTCCAGGATAGATATTTAAGGTGGCATTTATTTATTTATTTTATTTAGTGTACACTTATATCCCGCTACTTCCAGCGATCAGCAGCGGCATGAGCAGAAAAGCTTGAACGGTGGCGCAGTGAGTTTTGAAAGAACTAGGTTGAGGTGCCACTCCGCTGCTGAGAGGCGAACAGGTGGCTTAGAGAATAGTAGGCCCCTCAAGAATAGAGTCACAAAGAGCTGGGCTGAGCGGAGAGGGTCTTGCCCTCGACAAGATGATGATGCGCCAAAAGCATGCAGAGATATACTCTGACGGAGTTAGACTTCAGCCCTACCTGGGCAGGTGAAGTAGGTACTGGAGGACCAGCTGGACCAAACAGGAGAAGGGGTTAATCCGCCTCTCCGCACACCGAACCAAGAAACTTTGCCACTTAAGGCTAAGGCCCAGTGGGTGGAAGGCTTGATAGAAGCTAAAAGGACTGCTTCTATCTCACAGGAAGATCGAGGTGGGCCAAGGCTTCCCTTTCAGCAGCCAAGCTGTCAGAGACAGGGAGCCCAGGTTGGAGGGCAGGAGGAAGTCATCCTTCTGAGAGAGCAGGCTCGGGTTGCTCCCCAGAGGGACTGGGGGCACATGGGACAGATGGAGAAGCAGCAGAAACCATTGCTGCTGTGTCCACTGAGGGGCCACCAATATCAGTGTGGCTCTGTCAAGCTGGACCTTGAACAGGGTCTTGGCGATCAGCGGGGTGGATGGGAAGGCATAGAAGAGGCCGTCGTCCACAGGATGAGGAACGCATCCGACACCACCCGTGAGCATGGCTGTGGGCTGTAGAAGCACGGCTGCCAGCAGCAGAAACAGTCTAGCTAGGCATTGACTGGGCTGGCGAAGAGGTCCAGCTGTGGGAGCCCCCAAAGGCGGAACAGTTGACTGGCCACCCTGGGGTCCAGGTGCCACTCATTCAATTTGGAGGACTTGACTGTCCCGGTCCACCAGGACATTGTCCTGGCCCAGGAGGTGGATAGCCCGTAGGAGCATCCTGCTGTGCTTGCCGGCGAAGGAGCAGAGGCTCACAGCATCCTGACACAGAAGGAATGAACCTGTCCCTCCTTGCTTGTTGATGAACAACATCGCCACCTGCTGTTGATCTGGATTAGGACAGCTTGGTGCTGAAGGTGATGTTGAAAAGCCCAGAGGGCAAGCGCTATCGCCCGCAGCTCCAGGAGGTTGATCTACTGGAGGCTCTCGGCCCGCGACCTGCTGCCCTGAATGCGTAGGCTGTCCCTTTCGACTGCCCAGCCCAATTTGGAGACATCCATGGTAAAGATCCTCTGGGGGCGGGGATCTGGAAGGACATCCCAGCCTGCAGGTGCTGGAGCTGTTGCCACCAACTGAGGGGGTCATGACCACTCTGTCCCAGAGGCATCCCACTGCTTGTGACCACTAGGAGCTCAGAGACCACTGGACAGATAGGCATTCGGGGTAATATACATCATGAATGCCATGTAGTCCAGAAGGCAAAATATGCTGCGGGCAGAGAGCGAGGGCAGATCCTGAATGTGCCCTGTGTCTTGAGGCTCTGGGCCCTGTCCGGAGGGAGGAAGGCCTTAGCTTGGATGGTGTCCAGCAGAACTTCTACAAACTTCAGGTGTTGTGTTGGATGGAGATGGGACTTTGGTTAGTTAAAGATGAACCCCAACTGTTCCAGAATGAGGATGGCGTGTGCCATCATCTAATGAGCCTCTGCGGCAGTGCCGCCCTTTATGAACCAGTCATCCAGGTACAGGAAAATGAACACTCCCCTGGAGACGCAGGAAGATGGAGACTACTGCCAGGTACTTGGTGAAGACCATCGAAGTAGAGGCCAAACCAAAGGGTAGAACCCTGTACTGATACGGGCAGCCTCATACCATGAAGCGGAGATACTGCCTGTGCAGGAGATGGATGAGGATGTGGGTATAGGCATCCTTTAGATCCAAGGAGCATAGCCAGTCTTCCTGCTTGAGGTATGGCAGCAATGTTCCAAGGGAGAGCATCTTGAATTTCTCTCTCATCAGGAACCAGTTGAAGTCTCACAGGTCCAGGATGGGCCAAAAACAGTGGCAGGAGTAGAAACCTTTGCCCCTAAGGTGGCGGGGGACAGGTTCCACTGCCCTTTCTTCCATGAGGTTTGCGAGTTCCTGCTGAAGCTGGTCCCGGTGAAGGAGATGCATTGGGAAGTCTTCCAGGAACAATTGCACGGGTGTCTGTTCAAGGTGGAGGAGGTACCCCCTCCTTCACCACGTGCAAGGCCCACATGGTGGTGGTGATGGCAAGCCAGCCATCGGCAAAGAGTACCAGACACCCCCCCCCCCATGTGCTACAAAAGAAGACCCTTCCAGGGGAAGACAGGCTATGCCCGAGGAGTCAACCCCCCCCACCCCACCCAGGTTGCACCTGACGTGCTAGCTGGGGCTTGGCAGCCTTAGGTTTACACGGGCCATGCCCTTGTCCTGCTGGCCCTGTTGTGGAGCTGGGAAGGCGGAGTGCTGAGGGTACTATCCATAAGCCTTCCTCTTTTTCAGGTATAGGGGCTTTACCCAAAGCTTGCCTGTTCCTGGTCATGAACTCTGACTCCAGCTCAGTGGCCTTGTCAGTAATGGGTTTACCAAAGAGGTTCTCTCCCAGGCAAGGGACATCGACCAACTTGTCCTGTACTCATTGCTCCAAGTTGGAAGACTATAGCCAGGCATGGAAGCGAGCACTAATGCCCAACGCTGCCTACTCTACAGCTGCCGACTTGAAGCCATCATAGGCCGCCCGAGTCATGAATTTGGAGCACTTCTTGACTCTGGAAACCAGGATCCAGAACCGCTGAAGAGGTTTCTTGGAGAGACTAGTACAGTTCCCTTGCTGTGACCTGCAGGAACATGCCCCATGTACAGCTAGTAGGCCTAGATCCGGCTGATACGCATCGAGCCCTGGAAGCACTTAGTGCCCAGGGCTTCCATGGCACAGACCTCCCTACCCGTGGGCACAGAGGCGTGCGTTTTCTGGCTCTTGAGCCTATGCATGGATGACTTCACCACCATGGAGTTGTGAGGCAGTTAAGCTTTTGGGAAGCTAGGATTCTGGCGAACCCTGTACATAGAGTCCAGCCACCTGCTCACGACGGGAACAGAGGTCGGAGTTCCCTCATATGGAAGAGTAGCCACTCCAGGATAAGGGGAACAGGCACCGTGAGGGCCTCCTTGGGGGAAGCCTCATACTGGAGGATCTCAAGATCCTCCGCCCAAGACTCCTCCTCGAACTCCTTCACCATAACCCTCACAAAGTCCAGAAAGGCCAGGTGCTTGGGTGGGAACTGTCACCGGGCCTCTGGAAGGGAAGGGTCCAAGGGCACATCCCTGTGAAGCCAGGTGTCAAGAAACTCATCATCCTTCCTCTCCCAGTCTGACCCAGAGTGGGAGAAGATCGAGGGTCCTCCTAGTCTCGGGCTGAGGCCCCAGGCCCGATGGCTCCAGGGTCCCGATGCCCCTGTGCTCCAAGTTGGTTGCACTGTGGGTTAAAGTCCTCGGTGCTGAGGAGCCTCTCGAGGCCAATGGTGCTCAAGGATTGGCTCCACCTCTGGGGAAGCCCTCACTGTGGAGGGGCCAGTGGTTAGGAGTGATGACCCAGAAGAACCAGGTAACAGAGCCCACCTGTTGGGTCATGAAGGCAGACAAACTGCGTTCCAAGGCCACTATCCTGGTCTTGATGCCAGATGGCTTTGTAGCCACAGAGGACCTCGGGCCTGGTGCCGGCCCAGTCGAGAGGGTGTCCTCGACAAGGATGCCCTTGGAGGACTGAACCAACCCCTGGGACAACGATGGTGTCTTATCCCGCTAAGGCAGCTTCGAGGGCCGTTCCCGGCCATCACCCTCAGCCTCATGTTGAGGGCTCAGAGGCTGGGTGCCATGGGACTTTCCCCCAGTCCCAGACTCATCACTCGAGGAGGCCACCGACAATGTCAGGCTCTTCAAGGGGCGCCCTTCCCCACAGGAGCCCTAGCTCGACGCTCTGTGACCTCAAGGCTCCAAAGCAGCATGGTCACTGCATGAGGAGGAAGCCTCTGCAGCAGCCCTTGAGGGCAATGGGCCCACAGATAGCCGCGGGGCCGAGTTGGTCTTATGAAAAATTGACTTGTGCTGCTTCTTGAGACCTCGGAGAGCCTTGGGAGTCATCTGCTGACAGAGACCACATGCCAAGGCATCATGCTCCAGCCCAAGACACCGAAAGCAACAATCATGTGAAGACTACATTCCTGCTTCTTCCTGAAGATGACAACCTGCACCAAAAAATCCTGCTGAACTAACGGAGAGCACTCCCCTACAAGACCTGGCGAAGATGGCCACAAAAAAAATAAAATAAAAAGAGACTGGACCTCAAAATGTACGCGTTTAAAACGGTGGCCATGGCAAGCATCTCCAAGTCCAAAATGGCGATGGGCTCAGTCAGAAAACGGAGGAAAACAATAAGAAAAGAGTCAACACGAAAAATACTTTGTCAGGTAAATCAGAACTACAACTGATACGGGAAGACATACAAGGGGGATTTGCTGATTTGAAAAAAAAGTCATTACAAACTTAAAACAAGAAGTGCCAACTTGGATAACAGAACTGCATGGAGATATGGGAGAAATGGGCCAACGGACTGCAGAGACTGAAAATTCAACTGAGGAACAAAAACAAAATATCTATAACCTGAAACAGGAAAATGAACTATTGAGAAATAAACAGGAGGAGATGGCCCTTAAATTGGAAGACAGTGCTTGTGCTAGTCTTGAAGGACTTGGACTAGAAAAGGGGACTGTTACTTCTGGAGAGAGATCTGCAATTGTGAATATATACTTCTGGGAATTTTCTGAAAGGAATTCTTTCTATTAAAGCTATTTAATCTGTGAACCCACTATTTTTTTGTTAAATCAGTCAGGGCCTAGTAGCAGCAGTTTAAGTTTAAATTTAGAACACAAAAGAGAACTTTCTGGTTACATTTCATACCCAGCAGAGAGCTTGTAGTTTAAATTTAATAGTCACTCAGGGCCTAGCATCAGCAAAGTACTTTTAGTTTAAATTTAAAACACGGAAGAGAGCTTTCTGGTTAAATTTGGAACCCAGCAGAGAGCTTGTAGTTTAAATTTTATAATAAGTTAGAGCCTAGCAGCAGCAAAGAGCTATAATTTAAATCAAATCAGAATATAGCTTACCTCAGCAGCACAAGACAGGGTACTGTGTAGCAGCCCTCTTTTAATAAGTGTTATTTCAGAGAACCACCAAAATGGTAAAGGGGATGGAAGGATACCCCTATGAAGAAAGGCTAAAAAGGTTAGGGCTCTTTAACCTGGAAAAGAGACAGCTGAGGGGAGATATGATAGAGGTCTATAAATTAATGAACGGAGTGGAACGGGTAAACGTAGATCGATTGTTTACGTTATCAGAATATAGTAAGACTAGGGGACATGCAATGAAGCTACAGGGTAAACTATTTAAGACTAATAAAAGAAAATATTTTTTCACTCAACGTGTAATCAAACTCTGGAATTTGTTACCGGAGGATGTAGTAAAGGCTGTTAGTGTAGCTGGGTTTAAAAAAGGTTTGGACAAGTTCCTGAAGGAAAGCTCCATAAACCATTATTAAAAAGGGACCCAGGATATCAATGCTTGACCCAGTACAAGCATTGTGGAACATGTGTCTTTTGGGGAAACTGCTAGGTACATATGACCTAGATTGGCCACTTTTGGAAACAGGATACTGGGCTTGATGGACCTTGGTCTGATCCAGTATGGCATATCTTATGTTCTTATGACCTTAAGAACAGGTTGAGGAGTGCGGATCTAAGGATCTGAAACTGAAGAAATGATAGACTATAGGTTGCTAATCACACAACTCTGCAAGGCAGTGGCAAAAGTGGGTGGCCTGAATGAGTTCCAACTATGTTTTAAAGTGGAGAGAGCACACAGAGCATTAGGGCCCGGAGGAGAGGGGAAAACCTGCAATATTATTGCTTGCATGAATAAATGAATGTGAGACCAAAGAAGCCATCTTAACGGCAGCTCGAAAGCTGGGGAAAATAAAATGGGACAATCAGGAAATAGAGCTGTTTGGAGACCTAGCTATTGCAACGATACAGAAACGCAGAGAATACCAGGCAATTACAAAACACCTAAGGGAAGGTGAATATGATACAGACGGCTATTTCTGAATGGTATACAGTTTTCCATCTCAGGCACGACAGAGGCAAGATCAATAGGAGTGTCATTAACGGGCTACAGAGAGCAGGGTGGCAAGATCTGCCACAGATACCACAAGAGACAGAAACAACCAAGCAAAAGGAGGGAGAGGAAGGAGTAGCCTGGACCCACGTAGCACAAGGTAGCAAAAGGTTGTGAAAGCAAAGGCAAACATCTGGAACCATGATTGTGGAGGACATTTGAGGTCAGGGGAAGACCCAAGGTGTGTGTAGTGGCCTCTTAATAGAGCTGGACAATTGTGTATATTATGTATGGTGTGGGGGAGTTATAAGTTATATAAGATACGGGCAGAAAGAATGATTCCAAGTGCAGAATGAAGAATAAGAGGGGGGAGATGTGGGTTTGAGGACTAAATACACAAGCTGAAAGGGATCAGGGCAGAAAGATAACTACTAAGGCCGAGTGTGACAGTCCAAGGGTCTGCACAGCATGTTGTTTGGGACTGATGGTCAGTGTTGCATTTCTACTGAAACCCCTTGAAAAAGCATAATGCAAAACGCTGAGTCGACGAAAAGTTTGGCATCGGGGTATGGCTAGAAATCTGTATGATCTGAATCATGATCTGAATTATGCTATGGAGACCATTCAGTTAAGTTGTATTAATGGCAGGCTTTAGAAGGGAGGATTGTTTAAAACATTTGAAATGTGGATTTAAAATGGCTGTAAAATACTTGTAAAAATAAATAATGTTAAAGGAGTTTTTTTGTCTGTTAATGTGATGGAGAGGGCAAAGACGTGCTTGGTACTGTCTGCTTGACCGGTGTAATCTGAAAGCATAGTTACTCACCTGTAACAGGTGATCTCCGGGAACAGCAGAAATTTAGTCTTCACATATGGGTATCGTCGGTACCGACGGAGCCAGCGTGGGAACGCTCCCCAGCGTCCAATTAGAAAGCTTTTGGGAGCATCCCACAGCACCTGCGTGCTGCCTTCCCGCCTTTCCCAACTGTCTCTCTCCAGTTGAGGTTAAAGCTGAGACAAAGAGAGAGAGAGAGATACAACTCCTAGGGGAGGTGGGTGGGTTGTGAAGATTAAATTCCTGCTGTTCCCAGAGATCACCTGTTACAGGTGAGTAACTATGCTATCTCCAGGAACAAGCAGGAATGTAGTCTTCACATATGGGGACTCCCTAGCTACAGATGCCAAGGAGAAACCCCAGAAGTTGTGTGCCCTTTTGAAAGGGCTCCACTTCCCCACATGGATCTCTGGCATCCTACCAGGGATGGTGGGTAGGAGTTGATTAAGTATAGAACAGGTGTTGAAGAACAGCCTGACCAAACAAGGCATCCCAGTGGGAGTCCTTGTCCAAGGAGTAATGGGTTGTGAAGGTATGAACCGAGGCCCAGGTAGCTGTTCGACAAATGTCGTCGATAGACACAGAGTGAAGATGAGCCATAGAGGCTGCCATGGCTCTCACATTGTGAGCTGTGACATGGCTTTCAAGAGGAAAGTTCTTACTCCGATAGGCAAAAGATATACACTGTGCAATCCAGTTGGACAGTGTCCTTTTGGAGACTGGAAGCCCTAAATGACTAGGATCAAAAGCAACAAAGAGTTGAGAGGACTTTCTATGTTGCTTTGTCCATTGCAAGTAAAAGGCCAAAGCTCTTTTACAGTCCAAAGTATGAAGATTCCTTTGTGCATTAGAGGCATGAGGCCTTGGCAAAAAAACAGGAAGGTAAACTGCTTGGTTTAAATGAAAAGGCGAAACCACCTTTGGCATAAAGTAACGATGAGTCCTAAGGACTACCTTATCATGATGGAACCTTGTATAAGGAGGATCAGCCACCAATGATTGCAATTAACTGATGCGACGTGCTGATGTGATTGCAATAAGAAAAATAACCTTCTAGGAAAGGAATTTCAAAGAGGGAGTAGCTAATGGTTCAAAAGGAGGCTTCATGAGCTGGCCAAGAACCAGATTTAAATCCCATGCCACCGTGGCTTAACAGGAGGCTTAGTTAGAAGAAGGCCTCTCATAAAACTCGCTATGATAGGATGAGAGGAAATAGGTTGCCCATTTACAGGTTTGAGAGAAGCTGCAGTAGCACTCAAATGAACTCTCACTGAATTAGTCTTAAGCCCTGCATTAGACAAATGAAAGAGATATTCCAGTAATGATTCCAGAGGTATTGCAAGAGGGTTAAGACCCTTCTGCGAGCACCATATGGTAAACCTTTTCCACTTGAAAGCATAAGAGCGTCTTGTGGATGGTTTCCTGGAAGCATAAAGGATATCCTTTACTTGCTGAGAAAGGTTAAGACCATGAAGTTCTAGGCTTTCAGCAACCAGGTCCTGAGATGTAGAGACTGGGGATTGGGATGCCACAGCATCCCGTCTTCCTGGGATAGGAGATCTGGAGCAGATCCTAACTCCAGAGATGGAGCTTGAGAGAGATGTAAGAGCAGAGGGTACCACACTTGTCGTGGCCAATGAGGGGCTATGAGAATCATATGGCCTCTGTCTCTCTGAAGCTTGAATAAAGTTCTGGGATTTAGGGGAATGGGTGGGAAGGCATACAGAAAGCGTAGTTACTCACCTGTAACAGGTGTTCTCCAGGAGCAGCAGGAATCAGTCCTCACATATGGGTGACGTCGGCGCCGACGGAGCCCTCGCGGAGCAATTTTCCCCAGCTTTCAAAGAAAGCCTTTGGGAATTGCAGCGCGCATGCGCGGTCCCCTTCCCGCTCAAGGGTGCCATCTTAGCCAGTCTGATGACATAGCTAAAAGACAGCTTAAAAATTCTTTAAAAAAACTAAATGATATGATTGCAACTCGAAGGGGAGGAGGGAGGGTTGTGAGGACTGATTCCTGCTGCTCCTGGAGAACACCTGTTACAGGTGAGTAACTACGCTTTCTCCAGGACCAAGCAGGAAGTCAGTCCTCACATGTGGGACTCCCAAGCTTAAGGCTACCGGAGACCCTAAGCACAAAAATGAGCTCCCTCTAGCTCAGCAGCACAGAAGGAAGGAATCTTCACTGAATTATTACCCACCGGTAGCCCAACATCCGGCATGGAGGGTAGGAGTTGCTCAAACCTTGAAGAGATTTCGGAGGACTGCCTGTCCGAAAGCACTGTCCCTGCGGGACTCCCTCTCGAGGCAGTAATGGACCGCAAAGGTCTGGCTCGAAGACCAAGTAGCGGCCCGGCAGATGTCTGCCAATGGAACAGAGCGGAGGTAAGCCACTGACGTAGCCTTCGCCCGAACACAATGAGCCGTGACCCGACTTTCTAACGAGAGTCCGGCTGCTCCATAAGCCCAAGCGATACAGTCAGCAACCCAGATGGACAGAGTACGCTTGGAGACAGGGAGCCCCAATTTATTGGGGTCAAAAGACACGAAGAGCTGAGCAGCTTTGCGGTGCTCTCACGTACGGTCAAGGTAGAAGTTCAACGCCCTTCTACAGTCCAGGGTATGCAGGACCATTTCAGCTCGGTTGGAGTGTGGCCTGGGAAAGAAGGTCGGAAGTACCACCTCCTGATTGATGTGAAAAGGGGAGACCACTTTTGGAAGAAATTTAGGGTGAGTCCGTAGGACTACCCTATTTTTGTAGAACCGAGTGTAAGGGGGATCAGACACGAGGGCCTGTAGTTCACTTACGCGTCTAGCGGAAGTGAGGGCTATCAAGAATAAGGTTTTCCAAGAAAGAAAACGGAGAGGATAGGTAGCCATAGGTTCAAAAGGCGGACAGGTGATCCGCTGCAAAACCACATTCAGATCCCAGTCAGGCGCTGGCGGGCGCAGAGGTGGTTTAAGGAGAAGGAGACCTCGGAGAAACCTTGCCACGAGAGGGTCGTTGGAAAGAGGTCTGCCGTCCACCGGCACATGATGTGCTGAAAGAGCACTGAGGTGAACCTTGACGGAGTTGGACTTAAGTCCAAGATTAGAGAGGTAGAGCAAGTACTGCAAGACCACCGACACTGAGCAGGAGAAGGGATCTAGAGACTGCTGGGTACACCAAACGGAAAAACGACGCCATTTAAGGGCGTAGCATTTGCGGGTAGAAGGTCGCCGGGAAGCTAGGACGACCTCTTCCACCTCTGCCGGCAGTAGAAGGGGAGCAAGGACTACCCTTTCAGCAGCCAGGCCATCAGATGTAGAGATCTGAGGTTGGGGTGTAGCAGGGACCCCTGATCCTGTGTTAGGAGATCTGGTTGAAACCCCAGAGGGAACGGAGCCTCCACCGCCAGTTGCAGCAGGAGTGGAAACCACGGCTGCCTGGGCCACCGAGGAGCTATCAGGATCATGGAAGCTTTGTCTCGGAGAACCTTGAAAAGAGTTCGAGAGATTAGCAGTATGGGAGGAAAGGCATACAGAAGGCTTTTCGACCATGAGAGCAGAAAAGCATCCGCCGCTACTCAGAGGGGATGCGGCTGACGAGAGCAGAAACGAGGAAGTTGCCGGTTGAGAGAACTGGCAAAAAGATCCAGCGTGGGGAGGCCCCACTTCAAAAAAAGTTTCTGAACTACCAAGGGATCCAGGCGCCACTCGTGCGGCTGGAGGATTCTGCTGAGTTTGTCCGCCAGGCAATTTTCTTGGCCTGGGAGATAAACTGCCTTGAGAAGAATGCCGCGGCTGACGGCCCAAGAGCAGAGCCTCTGCGCTTCCCGACAGAGAAGGAAGGAGCCCGTGCCCCCCTGTTTGTTCACGTAGAACATGGCAACTTGATTGTCCGTCTGGACAAGGACGGACCGGCGAGAAGTCAGGTGGGAGAAAGCCTTGAGAGCCAGACGGATTGCTCTGAGCTCCAGGAAGTTGATCTGCTGCGCAGACTCCCACGAGGTCCAGAGACCTTGAGTACATGCCCCTTGGCAATGCGCTCCCCATCCCAGGAGAGAAGCATCGGTCGTCAGTACTTGAGCAGGCGGAGGAGATTGAAAAGGCATTCCGAGTACCAGGTTCGGCTGATGAAGCCACCACTGCAGAGAAGAGGCCAGCGGGCCGGAGATCTGCACTAAGTCGGCGAGGCCGCCCGTGGCCTGTTGCCACTGCTTGCGAAGGCACCACTGAGCAGGCCGCATATTCAGGCGGGCGTTGGGGGTCACGTGGATGGTGGAAGCCATATGGCCGAGTAGTCTCAGAAAGCGCCTGGCCGAGACCAGAGACTGGCTGCGAAAATGGCTGGCTAGGTCCATGAGCCGCTGAGCTCTGTCGAGAGGCAGGAAAGCTCGCGCCTGAAGAGTGTGCAATCTTACGCCGATGAACTCGAGATCTTGCGAGGGGAGCAAAGTGGACTTTGCGAAGTTTACGACAAAGCCCAAGTACTGGAGAAGAGTCACAGTGCGGTGCGTGGCTTGTGTGACCTCTTGAGAGGACGATGCTCTGATGAGCCAGTCGTCTAGGTAAGGAAAGACATAGAGGCCCTGAAGCCGGAGATAAGCCGCCACCACCGCGAGACATTTTGTGAAGACTCGTGGTGCGGAGGATAGGCCAAAGGGCAGTACTCTGTACTGGTAATGATTTCCTGCCACCACAAACCTTAGGTATTGGCGGTGGCTTGGGTGGATGAGGATGTGTGTGTAGGCATCCTTTAGATCCAAGGAGCATAGCCAATCTCCCTGCTGGAGGTAGGGCAGAAGGATTCCAAGGGCAAGCATCTTGAACTTCTCCTTCACGAGGAACTTGTTGAGGTTGCGCAAGTCCAGGATGGGTCTGAGGCCTCCTGTTCTTTTTGGTATTAGGAAATACCTGGAATAAAAGCCTTGACCTCTCAGGTGGTGGGGCACCGGTTCCACAGCCTGCTCCTGAAGAAGACTTGCTAACTCCTGAAGGAGTAAGTCCCTGTGCAGAGGGAGTCGTGGAGGCTCTCCCGGAAAATAGGAGGGAGGGACCTGGTGGAAGTGGAGAAGATAGCCTTCTCGCACAACATGAAGCACCCAGGCATCTGATGTGATGTTGGACCACCTGTGGGCAAAGTGGACCAGCCGGCCTCCTGTGCTGGGAGAAACCAGCTGAGGGGGAGAGGCTATGTCGATGAAGTCAAAAACCCCCACCCTGCTGAGCAGGGGCCGGTGGTGCAGGCTTGGGGGCTTGCTGCCTACGGGACCCGTTACCCCGTCCCTTGGCCTGCTGACCCTGTTGGGGAGCTGAGAAGGCCTGATACTGAGGGTAGTGTTTATAGGCAGCCGCCTTCCTCGGGTAAAAGGACTTTTTTTTCCCGAGCCCTTCTTCTTTTGGGAAGGGGCAGAGGTCTTTCTAGAGAGCCTTGTTCTGGTGAGAGTTTCCGTCTCGATTTGCGCAGCCTTCTCAGCCATGGGCTTGCCAAATAGGTTCTTCACCTCGGCAGGGGACATCGACCAACTTGTCCTGCACCCAGGGTTCAAGGTCAGACGACTGAAGCCAAGCCTGTCGGCGGGCACCGATGCCGGCTGCGGCCACTCGAGCCGATGCTTCAAAGCCATCATAGGCTGCTCGAGAAATGAACTTGGAGCATTCTCGAATTCCAGTGGACAAGGCTAGGAACCTCCGCAAAGGTTCCTCGGAAAGTCCAGCAGAGAATCCGGCTATCTCCTTAGCCAGGTCTCTAAGGTACATGCCCATGTAGAGCTGGTAGGTCTGGACCCAACAAGCAAGCATAGAGCCTTGGAAACACTTCTTACCGAGGCCATCCAGGTTGCGGGCCTCCCTGCCGGGAGGCACCGAGGAGTGCATCTTCTGGCTCTTGAGCCTATGCATGGCCGATTCCACCACCATGGAATGGTGCGGCAGTTGTGCCTTCTGGAAGCCAGGGCTCTTGCGGACTCGATAGATGGAATCGACCCGCTTGCTTAAAACCGGCGACGACGCCGGACTCTCCCAAATGCGGAAGAGCAGTCGTTCCAGCATGGGAGGAACCGGTACAGTAAAGTGCTCCTTTGCAGGAGAGTCGTACTGGAGGGCGTCGAGCTCTTCGGCTCGAGGTTCCTCCTCGGGATTTTATTTATTTATTTATTTATTTTATTTACAGTCTCTTATATACCGCACTATTCATCATCAGCGCGGTTCACATGGAACAAAATGCTCAGTACATTTAACACGTATGAGTTTACAGGTAACAGGGTATAAATAACTTGGATAACCGGGGTAACTATTTACAAAACATACTACATGGAATCCGCAGGGAAGGCCAAGGCCTTGGCCATATCCCTTACGAAGTCCGAGAACCGGGCGTCCTCCGGAAGGGACTGCTTCCGAGGTTCGGACTCAGGGGAGTCCGATGGGACACACCGAGTCCGAAAGGAATCAGGTGACTCTTCCTCCTCGGATTCCCAGGCCGACTCCGAGGAAGAGTCGATGGGGTCAGGTCGGGCGGGCGTAGACGCCGGCCGCCCTGACGCCGAGGGGGTCGGCGTCGGCGACCTCGGTCCCGAACGGGAGGCCGAGGGTGACCTCGACCGAGGATCGACTCGAGCCCGCATGGACTCGAGGATCGGCTCGGTCTCCGGGGTCGACTTAGACGTCGACGTCCCGGCGGTCAGGGCAGAGACGCCAGTGAGGCTAGCGATCAGTGCCCGCTGCTGGTCCATGAAGGCAGTCAGACTGCTCTCCAGGGCCGTCAACCTGAGTCCGAACTCAGGAGACCCAGCAGCCCCCGACTCGGGCCCCGACGGCGTCGGGCCCGACGTCGGACCCCTCGGAGGCGAGTCCATGAGGACAACAGGACTTACCGGATCAGACGAGTCCTTCTCCAGACGAGGCCGTTTTGCGAGATGCTCCATTTCCAAAGACCCAGGACGGCTATCGGGGCTATGCGACCTGGCCCTCGCGGAACCAGGAGCGTCCACCGACGCCGCCCTCGCGGGTTTCGACTTCCGATGATGATCCCCTGAGGGAGACCCTCTGTCCGAGGAACTTCGACGGTGCTCAGAGCTAGAGCCTCTGGACGCCGAAGCCTCCGACGAGGTCCGGGTACGGGTGGGATCAGTGAAGATTCTTTCCCGCTGATGCCGCCGACTCCGTAAAGCTTTGGAGGACATCTTGCTGCAGGCCCCACAGATCAGTTCTTCGTGATCTGGGCCTAGGCAGCGTAGACAATGATCATGTGTGTCAGTTAGAGACATATTTTTGTCACACTGAACACACCGTTTGAAGCCACTGGCAGCCATTGGGCTGCCAGCGAAAAATCGAAGAAAAAACGAAACTGACAGAAAAGTCAGAAAAACCGAAAAACAAGGAAAAGGGACTCGCAACCGGCGTCGCGAGTCCGGGTAGGAAAGAGAGCGGCATCGAACCAAAGAAAAACTTAAAATAATTGAAGAAAATCAACTTTTCTGCGGGGACTGTGAGACAACGTCTGTAGGGCTCCGCGGAAAAAAGAAGACTGGCTAAGATGGCACCCTTGGGCGGGAAGGGGACCGCGCATGCGCGCTGCAATTCCCAAAGGCTTTCTTTGAAAGCTGGGGAAAATTGCTCCGCGAGGGCTCCGTCGGCGCCGACGTCACCCATATGTGAGGACTGACTTCCTGCTTGGTCCTGGAGAAAGTCCTGATCCCAATGGAGGAGGAAGGCATCCCTGGCCAGACAACCCTGAGCCGGAATTCTGGAACAGAAGCGGGGAAGTTTGGCATTCAGTGGACTTGCAAAGAAGTCTATGTCGGGGGTTCCCCAAAATTGGAAAATTTTGGCCACCTGGTCTGCATGGCGAGACCATTCGTGTGGAAGCAGAACTCGACTGAGTCTGTCTGCCCAAGAGTTTTGAATGCCTGGAAGATACAATGCAAGGAGATGAATCTGATGCTCTCTGGCGAGGGCCCAAAGTCACAAAGCTTCGTTGCAGAGCGACAGAGAGCCCGTTCCGCCCTGCTTGTTCACATAGAACATGGCTATCTGGTTGTCCGTTTGAATTAGGACAGTTTTGTAGCTGAGCTGGGTGTGAAACACTCGAAGAGCAAGAAAGATTGCTCTGAGCTCTAGGAGATTGATGTGTAGATCTGTCTCCTGTGCAGTCCAGGTATCCTGGGTCGAGAGGCCTTGCAAATGGGCTCCCCAACCCAACTGTGAGGCATCTGTTGTTAAAGTTACTTGGGGTGGGGGTTGCTGAAAGGGGACCCCACCAACAGATTCTGGGGTGACTACCACCATTGGAGAGACAAAATAAGACGATCTGAGGTTGCTATTTTGTCTGACAGGCAACCTGACGCCTGAGTCCACTGGGCTGCCCTCATATGGAGGCGGGCATAACGGACCACACGCATGGTGGATGCCATGTGGCCTAGCAATTGTAACTTTTCCCGAGTAGTGAGGTGAAACTTTAGCATTGCTTGGGAAGCTAACTGCACAATGCGAAGGCAGCGGGACTGTAGAAGATAGGCCCTTGTCTGTCTGGTATCCAGCAGGGCTTCTATGAATTCTAGAGACTGAGTGGGAGCTAGGTTGGATTTTTGGAAGTTTATAACAAGTCCCAAATACTGAAGGATACTCATTGTGCGAGACAGAAAAATCCTGGCCTCTGGCTCTGATGGGGCTCGAATGAGCCAATCGTCCAAGTAAGGGAAGACAAATATTTTTAGGGTGCGGAGAAAGCACAGTTACTTACCTGTAACAGGTGATCTCTGGGAACAGCAGGAATTAGTCCTCACATATGGGTACGTCGGTACCGACAGAGCCTGCGCGGGAATGCTCCCCAGCTTCCCAGGATGAAAGCTTTTGGGGCATCCCACAGCGCATGCGCGCTGCCTTCCCGCCTTTCCTAGCCAACTCTCCTCAGTTCAAGTTTAAAGCTGAGACAATAGAGAGAGAGAGAGGAAAGGAAAGACAGAGAGAGAGATACAACTCCTAGGGGAGGTGGGAGGGTTGTGAGGACTAATTCCTGCTGTTCCCAGAGATCACCTGTTACAGGTAAGTAACTGTGCTATCTCCAGGAACAAGCAGGAATGAGTCCTCACATATGGGGACTCCCTAGCTGAGATGCCTGGGAGATCCCCAAGGGTATGAGACCCTGGAGGGTTCCTCGTCTTCGTACGGATCTCAGGCATCCATTCAGGGAAGGAGGGCAGGAGTTGCTCAAGAATGGAACAGGTGTCTGAGGACAGCCTGACCAAACAAGGCATCCCGGCGGGAGTCCTTGTCCAAACAGTAATGGGCTGTGAAGGTATGAACCGAGGCCCAGGTGGCTGCTCGACAGATCTGATCGATGGACACAGAATGAAGATGAGCCATAGAGGTGGCCATGGCCCTCACATTGTGAGCTGTGACATGGCCCTCCAGAGAAAGGTTCTTACTCTGGTAAACAAAAGAAATACACTGAGCAATCCAATTGGACAGTGTTCTTTTAGAGACTGGAAGTCCTAAATGAGAAGGATCAAAAGCAACAAAAAGCTGGGAAGACTTTGTATGTTGCTGTGTCCTGTGTAAGTAAAAAGCAAGAGCTCTTTTACAATCTAGAATATGAAGGTTCCTCTCAGCACTGGATGCATGAGGAGCTGGAAAAAAGACAGGTAAATATACCTCTTGATTAAGATGAAAAGGTGAGACCACTTTAGGCATAAAGTGAGGATTTGTCCTAAGGACTACCTTATCATGATGGAACCTTGTATAAGGTGGATTAGCCACTAAGGCCTGCAGTTCACTGATGTGTCGAGCAGAAGTGATTGCAATAAGGAAAATAACCTTCCAGGAAAGAAATTTCAAGGAGGTAGTGGCTAAGGGTTCAAAAGGTGGCTTAATAAGCTGACCAAGAACCAAGTTCAAGTCCCATGCCACCGGAGGTCGTCGAATGGGAGGTTTAGTTAAAGTTAGGCCTCTCATGAATCTTGCAATAAGAGGATGGGAGGAAACAGGTTGTCCATTGATAGGCTTAAGGGATGCTGCAATAGCACTTAAATGGACCCTTACTGAATTCGTCTTAAGGCCTGCATTTGAAAGATGCAGGAGATATTCCAATAGAGAATTCACAGGAAGTGCCAGAGAGTCAAGACCCTTTTGAGCACACCAAATGGAAAATCTTTTCCACTTAAAAGCATAGGAACGCCTAGTGGAAGGTTTCCTGGAAGCATGGAGGATATCCTTCACTTGCTGCGAAAGACTGAAGTCTTGAAGGTCTAGGCCTTCAGTAACCAAGCTCTGAGGTGAAGGGACTTGGGGTTTGGGTGCCACAAAGTCCCCTCCTCCTGAGACAGAAGGTCTGGAGCAGCTCCCAAGTCCAGGGAGGGTGCTTGGGAGAGATGCAGAAGTAGAGGGTACCACACCTGGCGTGGCCAACGTGGAGCTATGAGGATCATAGATCCTTGATCCCTCTGAAGTTTGAACAGAGTCTTGGGAATCAAAGGAATGGGTGGAAAGGCGTACAGGAAGCCCTGACCCCAATGAAGGAGGAAGGCATCCTTGGCCAGAGCTCCCTGACACGGAATTCTGGAACAGAACCGGGGAAGTTTGGCATTCCACGGACTTGCAAAGAGGTCTATGTCCGGGGTCCCCCATTCCTGGAAGATTCTGAGTACCTGATCCATGTGCAGGGACCATTCGTGTGGAAGCAGAACTCGACTGAGTCTGTCTGCCCAAGAGTTTTGGATTCCTGGGAGGTATACTGCCAGGAGATGGATTTGATGCTCTCTGGCGAAGGCCCATAATCTTAGAGCTTCGTTGCAAAGCGACAGAGAGCCAGTTCCTCCTTGCTCGTTTATGTAAAACATGGCTACTTGGTTGTCCGTATGAATGAGGACGGTCTTGTAGCTGAGGAGGGTATGAAAGACCCTGAGAGCTAGGAACACTGCTCGCAGTTCCAAGTGGTTGATATGAAGAGAGGTCTCCTGTGGGGACCAAGTGCCTTGGGTGGAGAGGTCTTGTAGATGAGCTCCCCAACCTGTTTGGGAGGCATCTGTTGTGAGGGTTGCTTGGGGTAACACAGGTTGGAAGGGGGACCCCAGCAACAGACTTTGAGTTGACATCCACCATTGGAGAGACCAAAAGAGACGTTTGGAGGTTGCTATTTGGTCTGAGAGAGCTCCTGATGCTTGAGTCCACTGTGTGGACAAAGTCCATTGAGCTGCTCTCATGTTTAGGCGAGCATAGGGCACCACATGCACTGTGGAAGCCATGTGGCCTAGTAGTTGTAGCATCTCCCGGGCAGTTAAGTGGCTCTTTGACTGAATCTGGGAGGCTAACTGCACTAGACGTTGACAACGAGCCTGAGGAAGATAGGCTCTTGCAGTAGTGGTGTCCAACCAGGCCCCTATGAATTCTAGGGACTGAGTAGGGGTGAGCTGAGACTTTGGGAGGTTTACCACAAG
This sequence comes from Ichthyophis bannanicus, assembly GCA_033557465.1. Classification (NCBI taxonomy): domain Eukaryota; kingdom Metazoa; phylum Chordata; class Amphibia; order Gymnophiona; family Ichthyophiidae; genus Ichthyophis; species Ichthyophis bannanicus. The sequence goes on from CM066031.1 coordinate 1,887,058,669, forward strand.
TCCCAGATATTGCAGAATGCGCCTGGTGCGGTCCAGGGAAATTTGGGCTTCTGACTGAGATGGAGCTCGGATGAGCCAGTCGTCCAGGTATGGGAAGATAAATATTCCCAGAGTGCTTAGAAATGCAGCAACTATTGCCATGCATTTGGTGAACACTCTTGGAGCAGAGGCTAGACCGAAAGGAAGCACTCTGTATTGGCAATGTTTTCCCTGGAACAGAAAATGTAGGAATTTTCTGTGGGATAGATGGATGAGTATATGAGTGTACGCATCCTTGAGATCTAGAGAACAAAGCCAATCCTGACTCTGTAGGTATGGAAGGAGAGTGCCTAAAGAAAGCATCTTGAACTTCTCCTTGCATAGGAATTTGTTCAATTCTCTGAGATCTAGAATGGGTCTGAATCCCCCTGTTTTCTTTGGGATGAGAAAATAGGGGGAGTAAAACCCTGACCCTTGTTGAAGAAGCGGAACTGCTTCTATGGCCCTCTGGGCCATAAGGGTAGTCACCTCCTGATCCAGAAGGTCGAGGGATGTGGGAGAATTGAAGTGTCTCACCCTGGTGTAGAGCCAGAAAGGTTAAGTTCTCTAGAATCAAGTCAAAAACCCTGAGGGGTTTGGGACTGCTGGGTTGCAGCAGCCCCTGCAGGTTTAGGCCTGGCCTGTTTAGGTTGCTGACGTTTAGTAGCAAAGCGACCTGTAGAAGACTGTTGACCAGAAGTGGAAGGAAATCTGCCCTTTTTGTAAAAAGACTTTTTAAAAGATTTTTTCTTGGCCGGAGTGGAGGTAGACTTAGAAAGTCTATCCAGAGCAGCATTTTCTGCATCCATTTGAGTGGCTTTAATTTGCCACTCTTTGCCAAATAGATTTTCACCTGTACAGGGCAGATTTCCTAAACCATCTTGAACCCAGGGTTCTAGATCAGAAGCCTGGAGCCAAGCAATTCTACGAGCAGCTATAGCAATGCCTGAGGCTCTGCTGGCACCTTCAAAAGAATCAAAGGCTGCCCTGTTGGAAAACTTTGAAATGTCTTGAGTATGCTTAAGCCAAAGAAGGAACTCATCCCTTTTATCCTCTGGAATAAAAGGGAGAAAGTTGTGCAGCTTTTCTGCAACCTCCTTCAGAAACATACCCATATAAAGGCTGTATGAATTGATTCTGGCAATAAGCATGCTGGTTTGGAAGATTTTCCTACCAAAAGCATCCAAGGTCCTGCATTCTCTTCCTGGAGGAGTAGAAGAGTGTCTTTTGGTACTCTTTATCCTCTTCATAGCTGACTGCACCACAATGGAGTGGTGAGGAAGCTGAGTTTTTTGAAATCCAGGAGGAGGGAGGGACACGGTACATAGTGTCCAATCTACGAGAATGAGGAGAAAGGGTGAGAGGAGTCTCCCACAATTCAATCAAATGTTCTTGAAGAATTTCATGAATTGGTAAGGTGACTGCCTCTCTGGGAACCTTAGAGTATCCCAAACTATCTAATTTTTTTGCTCTAGGTTCTTTTTCAGAGGTTACTGAAATAGAGAGTCCTTTAGCTACTTCTATTATGAAGTCTTCAAAGGACAAATCCTCTGAAGGAGACATTCTCCTTTTTGGAGAAGAAGGCTCCTCAGGAAGGGTGACAGATACTTCAGGGGACTCATCCAATGAATCAGAATCGTCAGAAGAATCAAAGTATCGTCTGCTCGATTCCAAAGATTGATAGGCATATCGATCGGTACCGACATCGGGTGTCCCCGGTACCGGATCGGTACCGAGAAAGAGCCCAGGACAGGGAGCCGGAATCGGTATCCTAGCCGATGTCGATGCAGCCGGTACCGGTACCGACAACAGAGCTTGTTGTGGTACCGACGGCGTCGCAGCCTTGATGAAAGCCAGTATAGCCTGCTGCATGGATTGCACAGTGTGATCCATGGACACCACGACTGCCTGGATGTCGGTACCGGGAGATTGTGCCAGTACCCCAGAGCAGTCTAACAGGTGATCGGTCGAGGCCGTGCCATCGATGTCAACCTGTAACCCCATAGGAGGAGCTTTGGAAGCCGGAGCTTCCCGCCGGGGTTGTTTGGCTGGGGCAGGATCCTCAAGGGCAAGCCCGGAGGCATCTCGATGCTTAGAGGGAGATTTGCCCTTCGAGGACCTGCTAAAAGTATGTTTGGTTACCTGAGACCCATCAGGAGAGGAAGACCTGGAAGATGTCGATGCCACCGCTGGTGCATCCGTGGGAAACAGCACATGGAGCTTGGCTGCCCGGTTCTGTAACCCTCGTTTAGACATTAGAGAACAGGACTGGCAATCCGGGATGGAGTGTTCAGGCCCCAAACATTTCAGACACCATTCATGGGTATCTGTGACAGAAATTGTACCGCTACACTTAGTGCATTTTTTTAACCCGGAGGCTGGTTTTTCCATGAGGGAAAAATTTCTTGTGGGCCTGAAGGCCTAAGAAGAAAATACACCAAGTGAGGAAAAAAGATAGTTTCTTTTTTTTTTTTTTTTTTTTAAAGAAAAGACCGGCGGTACCGGTCCGGCGTCGGAGAAGGCAGACATGCGACCAAAGAAATAAATTAAAATAAAGAACTTCTTCAGCGGTGACAGGAACACGACCTGCTGGCTCCGCGGAAAAGAAGAACTGAGGAGAGTTGGCTAGGAAAGGAGGGAAGGCAGCGCGCATGCGCTGTGGGATGCCCCAAAAGTTTTCATCCTGGGAAGCTGGGGAGCATTCCCGCGCAGGCTCCGTCGGTACCGACGTACCCATATGTGAGGACTCATTCCTGCTTGTTCCTGGAGATATGCTGCCACCACAGCCATGCATTTTGTGAACACCCTTGGTGCCGAGGCCAGGCCAAAAGGAAGAACTCTGTACTGGAAGCAGCCTTTGTTTTTCTTTGTCTAGGGAGACTATGATAGAATGAGGAAAACAGTTAAGAAAAAACTAAAAGGAGCAGTTGCAAAGGTTAAAGACGTACATCAAGCTTGGGTGTTGTTGAAAAATACTATCTTGGAAGCCCAGACCAGCTGTATTCCACGCTTTAAGAAAAGTGGAAGGAAGTCCAAAAAATTGCCAGCATGGTTTAAAGCTGAGGTCAGAGAGGCTGTTGTTGCCAAAACAGCATCTTTCAAGAAATGGAAAAAAGAGCCAAATGATGAAACCTGGAAACAGCACAAGCACTGGCAAGTCAAATGCAAGGCATTGATAAGGCAGGCAAAGAGAGAATTTGAGAAGAAGCTTGCTGCGGAAGCAAAAACGCGAAATAAAGACCTTTTCAAGTACATTCGTAGCAAAAAACCCGTGAGAGAGTCAGTTGGTCCATTAGATGATAAAGGGGTTAAAGGAGCACTAAGAGGCGACAAGGCGATAGCGGAGAGACTGAATGAATTCTTTGCTTCGGTCTTTACTGAGGAAGATGTAGGGATGTTACCCACGACTGAAGTGGTATTTAAAGGTGTGGAAGAATTGAAGGAAATATCGATACATCGGGAAGATGTCCTACAACTATTAGATAAACTGAAGAGTAGCAAATCACCTGGGCCGGATGGTATACATCCAAGGGTGTTGAAAGAACTGAAATTTGAGATTGCAGACCTGCTATCAGTAATCTGTGAACTATCATTAAAATCATCTCTAATACCTGAGGATTGGAGGATCGCCAATGTAACACCAATTTTTAAAAAGGGTTCGAGGGGTGATCCGGGAAACTACAGACCGGTGAGCCTGACATCAGTACCGGGAAAAATGGTAGAAACCATCATAAAGAATAAAATTACTCAGCATATAGATAGTCATGACCTAATGGGAGACAGCCAACATGGCTTTAGACAAGGAAGATCTTGTCTTACTAATCTGTTATGTTTTTTTGAAGGAGTGAATAAACAGGTGGACAAAGGTGAGTCGGTTGATATTGTGTATCTGGACTTTCAGAAAGCCTTTGACAAGGTCCCTCATGAGAGACTTTTGGCAAAACTAAAGAGTCATGGGATAGGAGGCAGTGTACTACTGTGGATCAGGAACTGGTTAAAAGATAGAAAGCAGAGGGTAGGGCTAAATGGCCAATTTTCCCAATGGAGAAAGGTGAATAGTGGTGTACCCCAGGGATCTGTGCTGGGTCCGCTGCTTTTTGACATATTCATAAATGACCTGGAAAGTGGAATAACGAGTGAGGTTATCAAATTTGCTGATGACACAAAACTATTTAAAGTTGTTAAAACCCAGGAGGATTGTGGAAAATTGCAAGAGGATCTTGATAAATTGGAAGACTGGGCATCAAAATGGCAGATGAAATTTAATGTGGAGAAGTGCAAGGTTATGCACCTAGGGAAGAACAACCCAAACTATGGTTACACGATGCAAGGTTCCACATTAGGAACCACCACCCAAGAAAAAGATTTAGGCGTCCTTGTGGATACCATGTTAAAACCCTCGGCCCAGTGTGCAGCGGCGGCCAAGAGAGCAAATAGAATGCTAGGTATGATAAAGAAGGGAATGGAAAATAAAACAAAAGATATTATAATGCCTCTATATCGTTCCATGGTGAGACCGCACCTTGAATATTGTGTGCAATTCTGGTCGCCATATCTTAAAAAGGATATAGCAATTTTAGAAAAGGTTCAGAGAAGAGCCACCAAAATGGTAAAGGGGATGGAAGGCTACTCCTATGAAGAAAGGCTAAAAAGGTTGGGGCTCTTTAACCTGGAAAAGAGACGGCTGAGGGGAGATATGATAGAAGTCTATAAATTAATGAACGGAGTGGAACGGGTAAACGTAGATCGATTGTTTACCTTATCAGAATATAGAAAGACTAGGGGGACATGCAATGCAGCTACAGGGTAAACTATTTAAGACTAATAAAAGAAAATATTTTTTCACTCAACGTGTAATCAAACTCTGGAATTTGTTACCGGAGGATGTAGTAAAGGCTGTTAGTGTAGCTGGGTTTAAAAAAGGTTTGGACGGGTTCCTGGAGGAAGGGTCCATGGACCATTATTGAGAAGGGACCCAGGATATCAATGCTTGAACCAATACAAGCATTGTGGAGCCTGTGTCCCTTGGGGAAACTGCTAGGTACGTATGACCTAGATTGGCCACTGTTGGAAACAGAATACTGGGCTTGATGGACCTTGGTCTGACCCAGTATGGCATATCTTATGTTCTTATGTTCTTATGTTACTGCTGACCCTTTTGAGCAGACTGACCTGAACGATGCCCTTGCTGGGTATAGGATGGGTAGAACGTCTTCTTTCTAGTGAAGAATGTTTTTTTGTAGGACTTTTTCCTTGCAGGATCAGCTGTAGATTTTGATAGTCTATCCAAGGTGAGATTATCAGCATCTAGCTCATTAGCTTTCTCTTGCCAATTTTTACCAAAAAGATTCTCTCCTGTGCAAGGAATATTCACCAGCTTGTCCTGTACCCAAAGTTCCAAGTCAGATGCATGGAGCCAGGCAATCCTACGTGCGCCTATGGCAATAGCAGAAGTTCTGCTTATGCACTCAAAACAATCAAAAGCTGCACGATTTACGAATTTAGAAACATCCTGAAAATGTTTGATAAGTGCAAGATAATCTTGTCTCTTATCAGGAAGGAGAAGGTTCATAAGCTCTAGATCTCCTGTAACTTCCTTAAGGAACATTCCCATATATAAAATGTAGGAACTAATCCTGGCAGAAAGCAGAGAGGCCTGGAAGGTGCGACGCCCAAAGGCATCAAGAGTTCTACATTCACATCCTGGAGGATTAGATGCATGTCTTTTTGCACTCTTGATCCTTCTCATAGCCGATTCCACCACCATGGAATGGTGGGGCAGCTGAGTTTTTTGAAAACCAGGACAGGGAGGAACCCGATACATGGTATTGAGCCTACGAGAATGAGAAGAAGTGGTGAGAGGTGTTTCCCACATCCTTAGCATGAGATCATGCAAGATCACATGAATAGGCAAAGTAGCTGCCTCTTTGGGAGCTTTAGGATACTGTAAAATCTCCAATTCCTTCGCCCTAGGCTCTGTTTTAGGAGCCACTGTGATGGAAAGACCTCGAGCCACATCCCGGATAAAATCCTGGAAGAATATATCCTCTGGAGGAGACATCCTACGTTTAGGAGAGGAAGAATCCTCAGGAAAAAGTACTCTGGTATCGACAGAGCTGTCAGAGTCTTCAGACTCGGAGGATTCAAAGTATCTCGTGTCTGGGTAATCGTGCAGCGCACGATACCGGTACCGATCAAAGTCGGTATCGATAGGGTCCGGTACCGACTTGTCAGTACCGGAGGGCACAGCATGCGTCGGTACCGGTAGTCCACCTGCCGATGTCAATGCAACTGGCCCCGGTACCGATGTAGGTGCCGGTACCAGTACCAGTTGAATTGTCTGAAGTGGTTTCAGGGGCATCGATGCCAAGAGAAGAGCCGCCAGACTGCGTTCAATAGCCAAGATTCTCTGGTCTATCGACGACACCGATGCCTGGGTATTGGTACCGGACAAAGCGGCCGGTACCCCAGAGCATGGCACCAGTAGTTCTGCTGAGGTTGGGGCCTCGAGAACATCCTGGAGCCCCGATGATGCTTTGGAAGCCGAAGCCTCCCACCGGGGCAATTTTGACAGTGTGAGTCCCTCAAGGGCAACGCCAGAGGCATCTCGATACTTAGGAGATCTACCCTTTGAGGACCGGCTAGACTTATGTTTAGTTACCTGAGATCCATGGGAGTAAGACGAAGCCCTGGAAGATATTGATGCCACAGATATAGATCGGAGGGAAAAAGGGTGCTAAGTTTAGTAGCTCGGTTTTGCCGACCCCTCTTCGACATCATCCCACAGGCAACACACTCGGAGATAGAGTGGTCAGGACCTAAACATTTGAGGCACCACTCATGGGTGTCGGTGACGGAGATGGTATCGCCACACTTGGAACACTTTTTAAAACCTGAAGCGGATTTTTCCATTGTAGAGGAAAGTTGGGCCTAGTGCCCAAAATGGCGCGTGGCACCAGAGGAGAAAAAAGCTGGAAGAGATGTTTTGTTTTGTTTTTTTACAAAGAAAAGAAAGAAAGAACCAGTGGTACCGGTGTAACGTCGAGGGAAGACAGACGCGACCACAAAAAAGAAGAATAAAAGGGATATATTCTGCAGTGACAGGAAGTGCGACCTGCCGGCTCCGCAGAAAACTAAGAACTGGAGAGAGACAGTTGGGAAAGGCAGGAAGACACCACGCAGGCGCTGTAGGATGCTCCCAAAAGCTTTCTAATTGGACGCTGGGGAGCGTTCCCGCGCAGGCTCCGTCGGTACCGATGATACCCATATGTGAAGACTACATTCCTGCTTGTTCCTGGAGATGCTTTTTTTCTCCTTATAGACCTGTGATAAGATAGTTTAAATATAGGATTTTAATACCTAGTCTATGTTTAGTTTAGTAGAATGATTTTTTGCTTTGTTGGACGGACCCTAGAATAGACACATCCCAAGGCGAAGGATTAAGAATGGGTAAACACAGCCAATCTATGCGGTCGGTTATGGAGAACTTAGAGGTCATCGATTTGTGGCAGATAACTCAAGGAGGGGACGGGAGTACACCTTCTATTGCGCAGCCCACAACTCCTTTTCACGTATAGATTTATTATGGGTTCACAAGGAACTCTTATGCCAAGTGAGGGACTGTGGGATTGGAGACCAAATCAGGACAGACCACGATTCTGTTTGGGGAATAATCAAAGGAAAGGGAGCGGCTAAAGGGTCCCAATGGTGGTGCCTCAATGAATCTCTTAGAAGATGAAGGGGTGGTGACACAACTAGGGGAAATTATAGTGGAGTATTTAGAATTGAATGATGTAGAGAGGGTTGCCCTCCAGGACTATTATGGGAAGGACTATAGTAGTAGTCAGAGGAGAAATTATTGAAGTAGGGGCCAAAAAGAAGAAACTGAAAATACAGACACCCAACTACGAGGGGAATTAAGGGAGTTACAAAATAAGTAGCAAAAGGGAGAGTTAGAGGAGAAAATCAGAAGTTGGAGATTAAAAGGGAACTGCAGGAGGAACAAATGGCAGAGGTAAAATTTGCACTGGACTGCTTGAAGCAGCAAATTTTTGCATTTAACAATAAACCCAGTAGGCTATTAGTGCACAAGTTAAGGAAGAAACAGGCCAAGAACTACAAATCAGGGATAGGGAAACAGGGCTGATTAGGCAAGAAGTAAAGATCAGGGAGCGATCTGTGGAGTTTTATGAGGAACTGTATACCCCTGAACAGGAGGCAACAGATGAACGATCTCTCAGTTTTTGGAAGACCTAAATTTACCATCAGTTACACTAATGGAGATACAAACATTATCCCTGACTACTGTACCTTTAGAAGTTTTAAGTGTGATTAAAGAATTACCACCGAATAAGGCACCAGGGCTAGATGGATTACACAGGTTTGCAAAAAAATATTTTTCGAGAGCTGTTTTGGTTATTCCATGTAATATGTTTTTTGGTGCACTGAATCCAAAAATGACCTCCATTTTGTCACAGGACATCACGTTTCCTGACAATTTGGGTAACTATGTTAAATAAGGCAATACCTCAAAATAAATGGAAATAGACTTATAATATTAAAGTTTTATTACAATATTTTCATGAAAATCCTTTTTTGAACTGAAATGAGCTCTCCTACACACACTAAACTCGATTCTTCTTCCTTGTGAGGCTCCTCTTGGTGCATTTACGCTTGTGAGTAGCATCTGGAATGTCTCTCTGAAGCATCCAACAGTAGTCTGCCATCATTGTAATGCTCCATTTTCCCTGGTATCTCCTTTCCATCTCTTTAATGTCTTGGTGGAATCGTTCACCTTGTTCCTCACTCACAGCTCCCAAATTTTCAGGAAAGTAGTCAAGGTGGGACTGGAGGAAATGCACTTTCAAACTCATCAGGCAACCTAAAGCTTGAAATGCTTTCAGCATTCGTCCGATGATCTTTTTGTAGTGAGGATCTTTGTTATTGCCTAAACATTTCTGTACGACTTATTTAAATGCAATCCACCCTTCTTTTTGAGGATCCGTCATGGTATTGACAAACTCTTGATCAACTATAAGCCTTCTAATGTCTGGTCCGACGAACACACCTTCCTTCAATTTTGCCTCCGAAAGGCCTGGAAACTTGGTGACCAAGTATTTGAAGCATTCTCCATCTCTTGGAAGTGATTTTACAAATTGCTTCATCAATCCCAATTTTATGTGGAGAGGTGGTAGAAGAACTTTATGGGAAGGTACCAAAGTTTCTCGGAGGACATTTTTTTCACCGACTGTTAGCACCCTCAGCTGCCAACTTTTCTTGGTCCAATGATTTGGTCGGTCTCAACTGTCCCATAGACACAGAAAACAAGGATATTTGGTATACCCAGCTTGTTGCCCGAGCAGCATGCACAAGACCTTCAAGTCCCCACACACTTGCCAACCATGGTCTTCATATTTAAGTTTACAAAGAACCAATTCCAGGTTCTCGTAGGTTTCCTTCAAGTGTACGGAATGACCTACAGGTATGGAAGCGTAAAAACCGTTATGAAGTAAAACTGCTTTGAGACTTCTTTTTGAAGAATCTATAAAAAGACGCCATTGCTCTGAATCATATTGGATTTTAAATTGACCCATCAGAACTTCGACATCGATACAATAAACCAAATTGTCTTCCTGGGCGAAGTAAGGGACGAACTCCTTTTCACGATGTCTGAACCATGAAGATGACACTCCTGGCAACAATAAATTCCTGCTTTTCAGCCTTGATCCGAGTAACTCAGCGGCATCTTTGGGAAGATTCAAGTCTCCTATCAAATTATTCATCTCCTCCTGAGAAAGCACAGTTACTTACTTGTAACAGGTGATCTCTGGGAACAGCAGGAATAAGTCTTCACATATGGGTATCGTCGGTACCGACAGAGCCTGCGCGGGAACGCTCCCCAGCGTCCAATAGGAAAGCTTTTGGGAGCATCCCACAGCGCCTGCGTGCTGCCTTTCCGCCTTTCCCAACCGCCTCTCTCCAGTTCGAGTTTTAAAGCTGAGACAAAGAGAGAGAGAGGGAAGGAAAGATAGATAGAGAGATATAACTCCTAGGGGAGGTGGGTGGGTTGTGAAGACTTATTCCTGCTGTTCCCAGAGATCACCTGTTACAGGTAAGTAACTGTGCTATCTCCAGGAGCAAGCATGAATGAGTCTTCACATATGGGGACTCCCTAGCTGCAGATGCCAGGGAGAGACCCCAGAGTTGTGTGTCCCTGAAAAGGGCTCCACCTCCCCCCATGGATCTCTGGCATCCAACCAGGGTAGGTGGGTAGGAGTTGATTAGAAATGGAACAGGTGTTTGAGAACAGCCTGACCAAACGAGGCATCCCAGCGGGAGTCCTTGTCCAAATAGTAATAGGCTGTGAAGGTATGAACAGAGGCCCAGGTGGCCGATCAACAGATATGGTCGATGGACACAGAGTTCAGATGAGCCATTGAGGCTGCCATGGCCCTCACATTGTGAGCTGTGACATGGCCTTCCAGAGATAGATTCCTACTCTGGTAGGCGAAAGAAATACACTGAGCAATCCAGTTGGACAGTGTTCTCTTAGAAACTGGAAATCCTAAATGGGAAGGATCAAAAGCAAAAAAAGAGTTGAGAAGACTTTCTCTGTTGCTGTGTCCTTTGTAAGTAAAAGGCGAGAGCTCTTTTACAATCCAAAGTATGAAGATTCCTCTCTGCACTTGATGCATGAGGTCCTGGAAAAAAGACAGGTAAGTATACCTCTTGGTTCAGATGAAAAGGCGAGACCACTTTGGGCATAAAGTGTGGATTGGTCCTGAGGACTACCTTATCATGATGGAACCTTGTATAAGGAGGGTTGGCCACCAAGGCTTGCAACTCACTGATGCGACGTGACAAGGTGACTGCAATGAGAAAGATAACCTTCCAAGAAAGAAATTTCAAGGAGGTGGTGGCTAAAGGTTCAAAGGGTGGCTTCATAAGCTGGCCAAGAACCAGATTCAAGTCCCATGCCACTTGAGGTGGTCTAATGGGAGGTTTAGTTAAAAGAAGGCCTCTCATGAATCTTGCAATAAGAGGATGAGAGGAAACAGGCTGTCCATTGGGAGGCTTGAGGGACGCTGCAATAGCACTCAAATGGACTCTTACCGAATTCGTTTTGAGGCCTGCATGTGAAAGATGCAGAAGATACTCTAGTAAAGAATTCACAGGTATTGCTAGAGGGTTAAGACCCTTCTCAGAACACCAAATGGTAAACCTTTTCCATTTGAAAGCATAGGAACGTCTAGTGGAAGGCTTTCTAGAAGCATGAATATCATCTCTGACTTGCTGAGAGAGATGGAAACCTTGAAGGTCTAGGCCTTCAGCAACCAGGCCCCGAGATGGAGAGACTGGGGGTTTGGGTGCCACAACGTTCCGTCTTCCTGGGAGAGAAGATCTGGAGCAGAGCCCAACTCCAGGGATGGAGCTTGAGCGAGATGCAGAAGTAGAGGGTACCACACTTGGCGTGGCCAATATGGTGCTATGAGGATCATAGACCCTCGTTCTCTCTGAAGCTTGAACAGTGTTTTGGGAATTAGGGGAATGGGTGGAAAGGCATAAAGGAAGTCTTGACCCCAGTGAAGGAGGAAGGCATCCTTGGCCTGAACTCCCTGACACGGAATCCTGGAACAGAACCAGGGAAGTTTGGCATTCCACGGACTTTCAAACAGGTCTATGTCCAGGGTTCCCCAAATTCGAAAAATCCTGGCTATCTGGTCCCTGTGGAGGGACCATTCGTGTGGAAGCAGAACTCGACTGAGTCTGTCTGCCCAAGAGTTTTGAACGCCTGGAAGATATACTGCCATAAGATGAATTTGATGCTCTCTGGCGAAGGCCCACAGTCGCAAAGCTTCGTTGCAAAGCGACAGAGAGACAGTCCCCCCTGCTTGTTTACATAGAACATGGCTACTTGATTGTCCGTGTGGATGAGGACTGTCTTGTAGCTGAGCAGGGAGTGGAACACTCTGAGAGCTAAGAAAATTGCTCTGAGTTCCAAGAGATTTATGTGTAGTGAAGTCTACTGTGGAGACCAGATGCCCTGGGTGGAGAAATCTTGCAGATGAGCTCCCCAACCCATTGGAGAGGCATCTATTGTAAGGGTTGCTTGGGGAAGTGACTGTTGAAAAGGGGACCCTAGCAACAGGTTTTGAGAGGACTTCCACCAGTGGAGAGACCAAAAAAGGCGACTGGAGTTTGCTATTTTGTCTGACAGGCAACCTGATGCCTGAGTCCATTGGGTGGACAAAGTCCATTGAGCTGCCCTCATGTGAAGGCGAGCATATGGAACCACATGCACAGTGGATGCCATGTGGCCTAAGAGTTGCAACATTTCTCGAGCAGTTAAAAGGGGCTTTAACTGTATTTCGGAGGCTAACTGCACCAAGCGTAGACAACGGGCCTGAGGAAGATAGGCCCTTGCAGTTGTGGTATCCAACAAAGCCCCTATGAACTCGAGGGACTGAGTAGGGGTGAGACTGGATTTTGGGATGTTTATTACTAGTCCCAAATACTGAAGGACACGCATTGTGCAGATTAGACAAGTCTTGGCCTCTGCTTGAGATGGAGCTCGAATGAGCCAGTCGTCCAGATATGGGAAGACAAATATTCCTAGAGTGCGTAGAAATGCAGCTACTACTGCCATGCATTTCATGAACACCCTTGGTGCAGAGGCCAGACCAAAAGGAAGCACCCTGTACTGGTAGTGCTTTCCTTGAAAAAGGAACCGAAGGAACCTTCTGTGAGTTGGATGGATGAGGACATGGATGTACGCATCCTTGAGATCTAGAGAACAAAGCCAGTCCTGACTCTGAAGGTATGGGAGCACCAAGAGAAATCATTTTGAATTTCTCCTTGAATAGAAATTTGTTCAATTCTCTGAGATCTAAGATGGGTCTGTAGCCCCCTGTTTTCTTTGGAATAAGAAAATAAGGGGAGCAGAATCCTGTGCCTTGTTGAAGAAGAGGTATTTCTTCTATTGCCCCTTGGGCAAGAAGGATGGCAATCTCCTGACCTAGAAGGTTGAGGAGAGATGTTGGAGAATTGAACTGTTTCACCATGGTGTGGGGGGGAAGGCTTAAGAAATGAAGCCTGTACCCTTCCCTTATGATGGAGAGTGTCCATTGCTCTGCTGTGATTTGCTCCCATCTGGGAGCAAAGTAAGTCAACCTTCCTGGGATGGTAAGGGGCTCTGGCCCTTCCAGAGCTAGAAAGGCTAAGTTCTCTGGTAGCGAGTCAAAGGCCCTGAGGAGGCTGAGGCTGCTGGGCCGTAGAAGGTCTAGCTGCCTTTGACTTGGCCTGTTTAGGTGGTTGCTGACGCTTTGCAGCAAAACGACCTGCAGAAGATGCCTGCTGACCATAAGCAGGATAGTATCTTCCCTTTTTGGAAAAAGATGTCTTTTTAAACAATCTTTTCTTAACAGGAGCAGAGGTAGACTTTGAAAGTCGATCCAAAGTAGAGTTTTCAGCATTCATCTGGGTGGCCTTTGCTTGCCAATCCTTACCAAAAAGGTTTTCACCTGTACAAGGGAGATTTCCCAATTGATCCTGGACCCAGAGCTCCAAATCAGAAGCTTGTAGCCAAGCAATTCTGCGTGCCCCTATGGCAATAGCCGAAGCTCTGCTTACACACTCAAAAGAGTCAAAGGCTGCACAGTTGGAAAATTTGGAGACATCTTTGGGCATGCTTGAGCCAAGTGAGAAACTCCTCTCTTTTATCCTCTGAAATGAAAGGGGTTAAAGTCTGCAGATGGTCTGTGACTTTTTAGAAACATTCCTATATAGAGACTATAGGAATTGATCCTAGCAGCTAGCATAGCAGCTTGGAAAACCCTTCGGCCAAAAGCATCCAGGGTCCTGCATTCACACCCTGGAGGATTAGATGAGTGTCTTTTTGCACTCTTTATCTTCTTCATGGCAGACTCTACCACAATAGAGTGGTGAGGAAGCCGAGTCTTGTGGAAGCCAGGACAAGGAGGGACACGATACATGGTGTCTAACCTGTTAGAATGAGGAGAAGTGGTGAGAGGTGTCTCCCACATCCTCAACATGAGATCATACAGAATCTCATGAACAGGTAAAGTAGCTGCCTCCTTAGGAGCTTTAGGATATTGTAAAATATCCAACTCCTTCGCTCTGGGTTCTGACTCAGGGGCCACCGTGATAGAGAGGCCCCTAGCCACTTCCCTAACAAAGTCTTGAAAAGACAAGTTTTCTGGAGGAGACATTCTTCGTTTAGGTGAAGAAGACTCCTGAGGAAGAAGTATCGATGCTTCTACAGAACCCTCAGACTCATCAGAGTCCTCAGAGGAATCGAAGTATCGCCTGTCTGGATGCTCCTGTAAAGCCCGATAACCGTATCGAGTGGGATTGACATCGGGAGTAATCGGTACCGGTTCGGTACCGATGGGCATCATAGGACAGGGTACCGTTGCAGTCGACACCGAAGCCGATGTCGATGCCGGTACCGGAGCCGGTACCAGCAACGGGGATTGTTGCGGTACCAGAGGCGTCGCAGCCTGTATGAAAGCCGTTAAGGTGCGCTGCATGGTCAGAATCTTCTGATCCATCGACGCCACCAGAGTCTGGATGTCGGTACCAGTGGGAGCCACCGGTACCCCAGAACACGGCAACAGGTGATCTGTCGAGGCCGAGCCATCGATGTCAACCTGTGACCCCATAGATAATGCTTTGGAAGCCGGAGCTTCCCGCCGGGGTAATTTTGCCAGTGCGGAATCCTCTAGGGCAAGCCCGGAGGCATCTCGATGCTTAGAGGGAGATCTACCCTTCGAGGACCGGCCAGATTTATGCTTGGTTACCTGAGATCCATGGGAGGAAGAGGAGGCCCTGGAAGACGTCGATGCTACCGAAGCTTGTCAGACGGCTGCCTGGGTGAGAATGTTCACAGTCTTGGCAAGTGCATATATCAATATGATTTGCAAGGGATTGTGGGAAATGCAGTCCATTCACTCCAGACACAGCCGCTCACAATAATTAGTTGTGCTTGAGTGTAAAGCCAATAAGATATTTATTTATGGGGTTATTTCTCCCAACACAGATATGCTTGGTAGCACATAAAACAGGATACTTGCTTTCAGTGTTAAACTTAGAAAAACAAAATCAGGAAAACAACAGTTGAACTTGTCAGGCAATCAAATCAAAAGAATAAAGACCTGGTTGGTAACAAACTGGTCTTTTCTGTAGGCTCTAGCTAATATTTTCTTAGCAGTGTTTCAAACAACAAGCAAAACCCACAAAGAAGGGAAAAACTGTTATTTTCAGGTTAACTTCTTATATCTTCACACATAGACTCAGAAGTGATTCCCTCAGAGCTCACAAGCAATTAGGTAAGGCTCAATTGCTAGCATTTACCCAGCTGAAACCCCTTAGCTGGCTTGCTTTCTACTGCGTGACTCAAAACCCTACTCAGGAGCTTTCTGAGTAGATTAAAGAACAAGTTTGTATTTCTTTGTGATGGTTGTTGTACTTTGTAACAGTAAATTACCAAAGGAGTTTAGACAGAGAGCAATCCATGTAATCACAGCCTGTATCTAAGACTTCTCCCCCTTCTTCAACAATCATGGGTTCAATATCATGGATTGGCACAGAGGAATTTCTCAATGGAGCATTCTCAGGAGAATACTTGTTTCCCTGCTGTCTTTTAAGGGTATAGCTAGGGCATAGATCAGTGTTCATACCTGAGCTTCCATTGCTGTTAGAGTTCCTCTCTAAATAGCCTGGCCAGTATGTAATCCAGTTCTTATGTCCAGCCTTCCAATCCAGATCCCTGGACACTGGATATCTCTCTTCACATACCTTCTGGCACGGGTCTTAGGGTCCCTTCCCAGTGCAGCCGTCTCCCTCACAGGTACCGTCTGGAGATTCCTAGCTCTGCAGCACCATTCCTCTGGCTTTCCCCAGTCCAATGGTGTACGCTGGCCTTTTGAATGTCTCCCAGTATACGTACTGCTCTGGACTCCTTTAGACCTCCCAAATGCTTTTCTCTTCTTTCTTCCAAAGGGTTTCTTGCACTCTCTGTTCGCCCGCTCTGGCTTCTGCTTCTGATGATCCTCCAGATGATGAAGCTGTCCAAGATGAGGATATCCAAGCTGATTCTGAGGATCTCCCAGATGAAACTGAGGATCACCCAGATGATTCTGAGGATAATTCTCTGTAGAATAAACTCTACCTTTATTCTGCCTAGATGAGTGCTCCACCCCAGCACAGCGCAGCTGTGCTGAATCAGGCCCTGCCCTTTGAGATGAGTGCTTGGGGATTACCTCATAGCCCTCCTGATTGAACACACGTTTCCCCACTTCAGCTCCTCTAATGGCTGTTGGAAACAATGTGCATTATGGTACTGGTAGTCTTTTATAAGAAAATTCTGTTTTCTTATTTCTACCAGAACTGACAGGTTGCTTGTTCAGAGTCACTTCACCTTTACTATAGCTCCTTCCTGAGCTATGATAAGCTTCCTTATCACAAGCTGCATCAGAGGGAAACAGGGTACTGAGCTTGGATGCTCGGTTCTGCCGACCTCTCTTAGACATCATGGTACAGGCCACATAATCAGTGATGGAATGGTCAGGTCCCAAACACTTTAGACACCAGTCATGGGTGTCGGTGACAGAAATAGTAGCGCCACATTTTGTGCATTTTTTAAACCCAGAAGCGGGCTTCTCCATGAGGAAAATATTTTTAGGCCTAGGGCCCAAAAACTGAAAATGCACAGTAGAAATAAAGCGTTTTTGTTTTGTTTTTTTTGAAAGAAAGAAAAGAAAGACCGGCGGTACCGGTCCGACGTCGAAGAAGGCAGACGCGACACAAAAGAATAAAAAAAAAATAAAGAACTTCTTCTGCGGTGACAGGAACACGACCTGCTGGCTCCGCGGAAAAGAAGAACTGGAGAGAGGCGGTTGGGAAAGGCGGGAAAGCAGCACGCAGGCGCTGTGGGATGCTCCCAAAAGCTTTCCTATTGGACGCTGGGGAGCGTTCCCGCGCAGGCTCCGTCGGTACCGACGATACCCATATGTGAAGACTCATTCCTGCTTGTTCCTGGAAATAACAATTTTGGTCTTCTATCATCTTCAAAGTCAGAACTTGATTCATCATCTGGTTCAGGTATGACTTCACCTTCATCGGAGCTAAGTATCTCTTCCAAGGTAGCAGGGGGCTTGGGTACTGGTATATCTATGCCATGGGGGATGGGACGAATTGCAGAGTGAAGATTGGGGTATGAAATGGAATGCTTCCATTTGGAATTAAACCCTTTCACATCGCATGAACAAAAGTAACAGTCGTCACTATGGTTCTTTTGCTCTCGCCATACCATAGGAATCCCATAACGGAAAGATTTTTTCTTACCCTTGAACCAGTTTCGGAGGTCCTCAACACACCGTTTGCACACTTTATGAGGCGCCCAGACTTCATCTTGATCTCCAATTTTTAGTCCAAAGTATGCAAAGTATACTTTTTTCACAAAGTCTGTAATATTCTGTTGTTGCTTCAACACTGTATATTCACCACAGATGAAACAGAAACTGTCTGGCGAATTAATACACTTTCGCGGAGCCATAACATAACGGTTGAAGAATGACGAACTAATACGAATTGCGATGAAAAAGTGTGAACAGCCTAGAACCAAGAACCTGATGATGATTCGTGCACAAGTGTGGCATGCAGGAGAGAGCAGCTCTGTGTCTGTACACGAGACGTCACAGTGCTGGCCACGCCCCCCTGCACTGACCGGAGCTGCTGCTATCTGCCCTGTGTCTCCCTCACACTGGATTCTTGAGGAAAGATTAACCCCTTCTACCATTAGAAGCACGGACTTAAAAAACTTGCTTAGCTTATGTATATATTGCTGACCATCAGATTTACAGTGCTATTTTTTTTTTACATAACTCGGACAACCCCTTTAAGGTTTTTTTGGCATTTTATATCTTAAATGCACTTATGTGAATTAATTAATAGTAATTTGAATTAATAGTAATTTGAAAAAATTTGATAAATTTGAAGACAGTTTTGCATGTTGTGGCAAATCATGACGTCTAGGAGTTTTTTCAATATTTTATTTGTTTTCAGCACACCAAAATACATGGAAATTAGATGAAAATAATCAAATAGCTTTTTAGTCGCAGACCTGTGTTATCAAACAAATTTTACTAAATCTTTGGGGGGATACTAGTGGAGCCTATGACCCACATGTATAATTCCTTTATGGAAATGGACAAGTTGCCTGAATCTATGCGGATGGCGGGAGTCACAATCCTACCCTAAAGAAAGTAAAGATGTCAGTTGCTGTGGTTCATATAGGCCCATATCCCTTCTAGGAACTGATCTAAATATATTTACTAGCTAATAGATTAAAGAGACTGATGCCCAAGTTAATTCATACAAACCAATCCGGATTTATACTAGGGAGACAGGCTTTGGATAATATCTGGAAGGTGACTGATCTCATTTGGATGGGGGAAAGGGAAGTAAGAAGCATGGTGATTCTGGTAGTTGATGCAGAAAAAGCCTTTTACCAGGTTTCGCGGCCCTTCCTAATCCATACCTTGGCAAAAGATGGACAATGGAGATAAATTCCTAAAGTGGATGGAAATTTTATATAAAGGACCAAAGGCAAGGATTAAGGCTAATAGGTGCTATTCCCCTAGTTTTGAATTACGTAGAGGGACGAGACAGGGATGTCCCTTGTCCCCCCTATTGTTTGTTCTTGCGATGGAACCACTGGCCCAAGCAATCTGAGAGAACCCAAGGATAAGGGGAGTTCAAGTGGGGAAAGACTAATACAAAATCTCACTATTCACGGATATACTATTTACAGTAGTAAAAGCTGAATTATCCTTGCTAGAGTTGATGAGAGTATTGACGGCTTATGGAAAGGGAGCAGGGTTTCAAATGAACGCACCAAATCGGAGATCTTGACTATATCCTTGTCGAGTGAACAAAAAGACACCCTGCGTAAGAAAGTACCATTTAAATGGTCAGGTCAGTGGATTAGGTATTTGGAAGTGAATCTAACATCAAGAATGGACAATTTGTTCAAGGCCAACTATCCTTCCTTATGGGAAAAAATTAGCAGGAAGTTAGAAGAATGGAGTAGAGGTGGGCCGAGCTGGTTGGGTCGAATGGCGGCTATGAAAATGACAATACTTCCCCAAGTACTTTACCTATTCTCCACCCTACCAACTGTGGTTCCAAATACTTGTTTAGATATGATGCAAAGAAAAATAATGCAATTTATAGGCGCACAAACACCCTAGAGTGGCAAGGACTACTTTATGGAAGGCAAAAGCCCAGGGGGGGTCTGGCGGTACCCCATTCGGGCCAATATTTTGAAGCAGCTCAAGTGGGGGCTCAGAGGGGAAAGAAAGTGGGTGAAAATAGGAGGAAGAAACTGAGGGCAAGGGGGAATTAGGTGACTGGATATGGATCCCAAGGAAAGGGAGAGGGAAGGTTCTCGGCCCAAAACCCATGCGTGACATTAACGTTTAAGCTGTGGTATAAGTGGAGGAGTCATTGGCTGGGAAAAGCAGGGCATTCTAATTATACTCCACTGGTGGGGAATTGGGATTTTCCACCAGATGTGGAAAAAGGGGTGTTCCATTGATGGTGCAGAAAAGGCCTAAAACGTGTGGAACAATGCTTAGAAGAGAGTAAAATCCTACCATTTGAAGAGATTCAAGAGGAATTTAGTCTCAGAGCAGCTGATCAGTTTTCCTATAAGCAAGTAATACATTACATAGGGGCAAAGGTCTTAAAGCACAGACTAGAAAGGGGCCATCAGATAGAAAGATTGTTCTCTAGGGGATATATTAAGGGCGCTATCTCCATACTGTATTGGCTGATGGAAGAGGGGGGCAAAGAGAAAGAACGATTCCATACTCAATGGGAAATAGATCTTGGGAGGCAATGGACACTGGGATACTGGGAAAAGATACATAGAGGCGTATATAGAGGAATCCAGGCCAGTAATTTACTGGAACAGAATTACAAAATGCTATACCACTGGTACCTTACCCCAGAAAAAGATAGCGCAACTATATGGCTCGAAGGAGGCCTCTTGCTGGAGGAAGTGTGGGGAAAGGGGGACATTTATTCACATGTGGTAGACTTGTGTCAAAATGCAATGTCTATGGCGAGAAGTAGCTAAATGGATGAGGGAGATAATGGGGGTGGCAGCAGATCTCTCCCCACAAGAAGCTTTTCTCAATATAGTGGCAGAGGTTTTTTCTAAAGCGGCAGCCCAATGGATACAAGCTGGATGTACAGCCTGTAGGCTGCTTATAGCTAAGAAATGGCGATAACCAGAACCTCCTAGTGTGCGGAGGTAGAGGCCCAAATGGATTATTTATGCCTTATGTATAAATTAACTGTGATGAGTGTCAGACAGCTGCCTGGGTGAGAATGTTCACAGTCTTGGCAAGTGCATATATCAATATGATTTGCAAGGGATTGTGGGAAATGCAGTCCATTCACACCAGACACAGCTGCTCACAATAATTAGTTGTGCTTGAGTGTAAAGCCAATAAGATATTTATTTATGGGGTTATTTCTCCCAACACAGATATTCTTGGTAGCACATAAAACAGGATACTTGCTTTCAGTGTTAAACTTAGAAAAACAAAATCAGGAAAACAACAGATGAACTTGTCAGGCAATCAAATGAAAAGAATAAAGACCTGGCTGGTAACAAACTGGTCTTTTCTGTAGGCTTTAGCTAATATTTTCTTAGCACTGTTTCAAACAACAAGCAAAACCCACAAAGAAAGGAAAAACTGTTCTTTTCAGGTTAACTTCTTATATCTTCACACATAGATTCAGAAGTGATTCCCTCAGAGCTCACAAGCAATTAGGTAAGGCTCAATTGCTAGCAGTTACCCAGCTGAAACCCCTTAGCTGGCTTGCTTTCTACTGCGTGGCTCAAATCCTACTTCAGGAGATTTTCTGAGTAGATTAAAGAACAAGTTTGCATTTCTTTGTGATGGTGGTTGTACTTTGTAACAGAAAATTACCAAAGGAGTTTAGACAGAGAGCAATCCATATATTCACAGCCTGTATCTAAGACCGCTCCCCCTTCTTCAACAATCATGGGTTCAATATCATGGATTGGCACAGAGGAATTTCTCAATGTAGCACTCTCAGGAGAATACTCGTTTCCCTGCTGTCTTTCAAGGTTATAGCTAGGGCATAGATCAGTGTTCATACCTGAGCTTCCATTGCTGTTAGAGTTCCTCTCTAAATAGCCTGTCCAGTATGTAGTCCAGTTCTTATGTCCAGCCTTCCAATCCAGATCCCTGGACACTGGATCTCTCTTCACATACCTTCTGGCACAGGTCTTAGGGTCCCTTCCAAGTGCAGCCTTCTCCCTCACAGGTACCGTCTAGAGATTCCTAGCTCTGCAGCACCATTCCTCTGGCTTTCCCCAGTCCAATGGTGTACGCTGGCCTTTTGAATGTCTCCCAGTATACGTACTGCTCTGGACTCCTTTAGACCTCCCAAATGCTTTTCTCTTCTTTCTTCCAAAGGGCTTCTTGCCCTCTCTGTTCGTCCGCTCTGGCTTCTGCTTCTGATGATCCTCCCGATGATGAAGCTGTCCAAGATGATGAGGATCTCCCAGATGAAACTGAGGATGAGGATAATTCTCTGTAGAATAAACTCTACCTTTATTCTGCTTTCATGAGTGCTCCACCCTAGCACAGCGCAGCTATGCTGAATCAGGCCCTGCCCTTTGAGATGAGTGCTTAGGGATTACCTCATAGCCCTCCTGATTGAACACACACACGTTTCCCCACTTCAGCTCCTCTAATGGCTGTTGGAAACCTGGTGCATTCTGGGACTGGTAGTCTTTTATGGGAAAATTCTGTTTTCTTATTTCTACCAGAACTGACAGGTTGCTTGTTCAGAGTCACTTCACCTTTTCTATAGCTCCTTCCTGAGCTATGATAAGCTTCCTTATCACATGAGACAATTTGGGAAAGTACATAAAATACATAAAGTGGCAAGGGGAATGAGATACAATGAATAATGAAAGGTGTATTAGAAGAACTTGCTAACGACTTGCAATGATAACTATGTGAGGTGGGCCGGGAGGCAGGAGGAAAAGGGGGGGGGGTGTTACTAATGAATGAGGTGAGTTGTTGACTAATTAAAATGGAATAGCTGTATAAGTTGTTTGTTTACTTGCCTGTATTGTAAATAAACCAAAAATTTAAATTTAAAAAAAATCATGAGTTCAGTGGAAAAGGTTAATAATAGGGAAGGTTATTTACCCTTTCAAATAGTACTATGATGAGGAGATATACTACCCATTAGTTCCATGTAGTATTTCAAACAAATCAGAGAAGTAATTTTTCATTCAATGTATAATTAGGTTGTGGAATCTGCTGCTGGAAAATATGATCAAGACTTTTGGTAAGGATAATTTTGTTCATACCCAATAAACGTCCTTCTTTTAAATCCTGCTAGATCAGTCCAGGGAGTGGAGTAGCCGCCTAGTGGTTAGAGCAACTGCCTAGTACCCAGAAGATCAAGGGTTCGATTCCCACTGGCACTCCTTGTGACTCTGGGCAAGTCACTTTACCCTCCATTGCCTCGGAAGAACAGGCTGGCAATTTACTTCCAGTGATACATTGCCAAGAAAACCCAGAGGTAGCTGGGTCGCTATGAGTCAACACTGACTTGATGGCACTAAAAAAAAATAAAAAAAAGACCAGTCCAGACTAGTGGGTCATGTTCCTCTATCAAAAGACAGAGACAGAGAACCTGGAACTTTCCACCGATGGTGGCAGCAGCATAAAGACTAGTGCAGCCCTGGAAATTGACAGCATACTGGCAATACAAAATAATGCAAAAAAAAATTAACCACCAAGACCAATTATAACAATGATGCAGTTCTCTGCAAGGTTAAATAGAATTGCAAACGAGATCCCCAACTGCAAACAGCTGCCTTCACAGCCACAGCCTCCCCCCCAGGTGGGAGCTGGACTATTCTAGCAAGATTCAAGGAAAGGAAATATTCAGGTTAAGAACAATATTTCGCTCCTTCCTTATCATCCTGCTAGACCAGTCCAGACTAGTGGGCTGTACTGGAAGTTGAATGAAGAGAAGACAAGCCTCCCTCAAAGACCACTCTACTGAAGGCACCATCCTCTCCAGCAAGCATACCCAATCTATAGTGCTTAACAAAGAAATCCAACAAGTCACTGTCCTGCAAATATCTTCTGAATCAACCACACTACATTCCGCCCAGAACATCACCGGCACTCTAATGGAATGAAGCCAAAGACCACCGCCCCATGGAAATGGTCTTCAATTCAAAAAGATGTGTGGAACTGATCACCTCCTTGGATCCACCAAGTGAAGGTATAAGGTAGTTATTCATCTGTATAAGGTGTTCTCCATGGACAGCAGGAATACATTCTCACACATGGGTGATGTCCACAATGGAGCCCTGCGTGGGAATGCTGCCCAGCTCCTACTGGAAGATTTTGGGAGGATCCACCATGCCGCCATCTTAGATCAGTCTGAGGACATAGCTGTAACAGAAGACAACTCATTGGGGAAGTGGGAGGGTTGCAAGGACTTATTCCTGCTGTCCACAGAGAACTACCTTTTCTCCGTAGACAAGCAGGAACAAATCCTCATGTACTGGGCTCCCAAGCTATAGGCTACTGAAAACAGAGGCGGCCATCAAGGAGCCCAACAGGGCAAACCTCAACTACAAGAAGCCATAGCAACTCAAAATACCAACTATGTACAATAGCAGTGATTCTCTCGCCACTTTTTTTTGTAGCCTGGACAAAATAAAATGGGCCATGGGGGAATAGAGTTGGGTTCTAATCCTCAAACAGATTCCAGAGTACAGATTGGCCACAGTTGTTGTCACGTTTCGGGTACCACCATCTAGGCATTAGTGATATGTAAATGTGTGGACAGAAGACCACACAGCAGCCCTGCAGATCTCTTCCATGGAGACTGAGTGCAAGCTGGCCACCAACGCAGCCATAGCTCTGACACTGAGTTGTGACATGACCATCAAGGTTCAAGCCCACCTGGGCATAAGCGAGAGATGAAGTCTGCTAGCCAAACTGAAAGACAGCACAATGGAAACAAAAAGCTGGATAGACTTTCTATGGGCTTTTGTCCGCTACAAGTAGAAAGCTAAGGCTCGCTTGCAGTCCAACAGGTGCATTGCAGCTTCCCCCTTTGAGAGCATGAGGCCTTGGGAAAAAAGTTGGCAAAACAATTGATTAAGATGGAAATCCAATTCCACCTTTGAAAGGCATCTAGGATGAGTGGGAAGGATCACTATTATGGTGGAATTTGGTATACAGCGGATGAACTACTAGAGCTTGAAATTCGCTCATTCTGTGTGCTGAAGTGATCACCACCAGAAACAGTTTCCAGGTCAAATGTTTCGGTAGACAGGAATTGAGCAGCTCAAAGGGAGCTTTCATGAGCAGTTCAAGAAAGCACAGTTACTTACCTGTAACAGGTGATCTCCGGAACAGCAGGAATTAGTCTTCACATATGGGGTTCGTCGCCGACGGAGCCCGCACGGGAATGCTCCACAGCATCCAATCAGAAGGCTTTTGGGAGCATCCCTCGCACCTGCGCGGTAGCTTCCCGCCCTTCCCACTGCCTCTCCCCAGTTGCGTTTCATAGCTGAGACCGAAGGAGAGGAGAGGAAGGAAGAGAGAGAGTTACAACTCCTAGGGGAGGCGGGTGGGTTGTGAAGACTAATTCCTGCTGTTCCAGAGATCACCTGTTACAGGTAAATAACTGTGCTATCTCCAGGAACAAGCAGGAATGAGTCTTCACATATGGGGACTCCCTAGCTGAGGGTGCCAGAGGAGATCCCAGAATGCGCGCCCCTGGACAGGGCGGTGTCGCCCAACCTGGATCCCCGGCATCCCCTGAGGGATGGAGGGTAGGAGTTGAGAAGAGTCGCCAAAGGCACAGCAACCTAAGACTACAGGTGGAGTCTTCAAAACCACTTTGACATCATTAAACCGTTAATGATCTAGCACAATCTAGAGCTTACCTACTGGATTGTAGAAGGCAGAGCTGCGACGGGTACTGTAGGTGCAGTAGCGCAGTCTTCAAGGGAACGTCATCGCAGATAGGACGAAGTTCCCCAGTCCGGGCGGGCTGGAGACGCAGGTGTCAACCGGCACCGGAAAGACGGCAGGTCTTCACGAGGAGCTCTAAGAGAAGCTGAGAACTCCCGTAGGAGCAGAGTCCCCAATCCGGAGGACTAAGCAGAAGACTGACCGATCTGGGAGAAACCAGCCCGGAGAAGAACAGGAGTGTACCCCGGGATATCGAGGGGTACACTGCCTACCCTAGCCGGCCAGGGATAGGAAGACATTGGGTTCGAAAACCTCCAGACAAGGAGGCGTAAACCAAGGGGCTGTTGACTTCACAGCAAGTTTAAGCATAACAGGTCCGAGCACCCGAGCCGCAGGACGCAGGCAAGCGGGCCGGCCGGACCCCGTAAGAAAAAACAGAACGTCATTACCGACAATTGGGAGAAAGTCGGTAAGACGCAGGGCGCTATAATATTTCCCAAAAGCGCCCACCTGTACCGATATATATCCAATGACAGGTATAGATGTATATCGGGCTATAGGTGGGCCCGGGAACGCCCACCCAGGTTACTAACCCAGTATGCACACGGGAGAACGATACTGCCAACTCGGACCGGCCCTTGCTCCACAGGAGGGAGCCCACCAGGAAGGTGGCAAAGGAAAGGACCATCCAAGTGATGGGCCGATGTGCGTGGGGCAGGCCGATCGGCGAGAGTAGCAGTATGGTTGCGTGACCGTCAGATCAGTTGGGAAGGAGCATATCAGGAGTACGTAGGCCCCTGAGGCGTCCGCCTGACAGCCACGCCGAAAACGTGTCCTCCGTACCATAGGGAAGGCAGGAGGGTAGAAAAACCTTCGGCCACGGTGTGACCGTGGGGGTCATCTCCGGCATATATAAAAACACCCCTCGGGGGTAGGGTCAATGCCCTCCGCCGCTCCAAAGAATGCATGGAGCGGAGCCGAGGATCGACCTGGGTCAGTGGAACTCCTGTCCACCGTAACCTGACAGACCCAGGGGTTTCATTGCAAGAGCGGAGGCACCGACTCGAGGGCGGGGGTGGTCCGGCCCTGTCGAGGATTAGTGAGGCCCATGCTCGGAGAGTAGCAGCCAAGGCCTACACTGGGAGAAGGAAATTCGGTGGGCGATCCCCTCCATCCGGGAGAACCCGGCAGAGGGGAGTCGAGGAACGTACCCGAGGGTAAGTCCGAAGAAGACTAGCATGGCCCTAAGGAGCCAGGCTAACCTAGTGTGGGAAGGGTTCCCCCCCCCCCCCGGGGGAGGGGGCCCCAACCTCCAATCAAGCGGCCGAGCCACTTGTCAGACTGAAAAGAACCACAGTGTAGAACTGGACAATAACTTCCAGTAAGAGGAGTTAAGCGCAAACTGCCGCATACCGGAGCCTAAGGCTGCTTGGCGCGAGCTCAGGCACCGCCGACCGGCGTGAGATGTCCCCAGCATTGTCGCACCCGGCAGGTGGGCAGAGGAATGACACTTCCTCTTCTTCGGAAAGGAGGGTCGGGAAGGACATCTCCTACCCCCGGGAGAGGGGGAGGGCCGCGGGCAGCCAGCGCCAAACAGGTCGGCGGCGCACTGACCAACCTGACGCAAGGCCTCGCCATTGAAAAGGTTCTCCCCGGTGCACGGGGAAGTACCCAGATTATGTTGCGCCCAGCTGCACAAGTCGGAAGCCTGCAACCAGGCTGTACGACGCGCCCCTATGGCGACAGCAGAGGACCTGCTAACTGACTCGAAAGAGTCCACGGCAGCGCGAGAAAGAAACCAAGACATATTCCTGCAATGGTAAAGGAGCAAGGAATAGTCAGGGGCCCGAGGGGCCGACACAAAGGGAGACAAGAGGGATAACCTCTCGGTGACCTCCCGAAGCGCCAGGCTCATATAGAAAATATATGAGAGAATCCTGGAGGCCAACATGGACGTTTGGAAGGTTCGCCGCCCAAAGTCGTCCAGAGCTTTAGCCGGACAATTCGGGGGGCAGGAAGAGTGCTTCTTCTTGCTACCGACCTTCCTCAGGGCCGATTCCACCACAATGGAACGATGGGGAAGCTGGTGCGTCGGGAAACCCGGAGAGGGGGGCACCCGATACAGGGCATGCATGGCCATAGGCGGCGCCGGTACCTGTAAGGGCGAGCGCCAAATCCCGAGCAGGAGATCCCGCAGGGAGGGATGTAAAGGAAGCATTATGGCTGCCTGTTCCGCAGGACCCGGACTTAGCGAATGGCCCGGGATAGGAATGTCGAGCAAGTCCGCCATGTCAAGGAGGAAGTCCTGAAAAGACGGCTCTCCCAGAGGAGCTATCCCGGGGGAGGCCAAGGTGCAGGGGCCCGCTGGAACACCAGGGGACCCCCCCGTGCTGGTGCACGGAAGGAATCGCTCTAAACAGAGGAGGGTACTGACAGTCCAAATTCGAGGCAGTTGGTACTGCATCGTCAGAGCCCGAGATCGATTCCAAGCGGGGCATCGAAGGGAGCGACGTCCCCGACGGACCTGCGGGACTTGGCTTCGGTCCCGACTCCGGGGGCGGAGCCACCCCCAGGACAATCCGCAAGGGCAGCTGGAGTGGCGCCGAGGCCGCTGGAGAGCAGGCGAGCGCATCACTGCGCCGTAGGAAGAGACCAGGGTCGGATCCGAAACGCGTCGGGGCCACGCTTTCCAGACTGGAGATCGATTCGAGGCTGGGCATCGAACCGAGCGACGCCTCCTTAGGAGGCCCCGGAGTCGGCGGCCGCACCGGTGCTGCCACTCCCGAGAGTGGAGTCGGGGCCGCGACGAGCGGTGCCGAGGGCAACGAGGACTTCCCAGGCCGAAACTCGGCGAAGAGGGAAACACCCGGATTCGGCTCTGATGTCGGGAGAGAGGCCCTTCTAGACGCCTGGACTCTTCCCGCGCCTGCTTTATTGAGTGGGAAACCCTTACGGGGAGCACTACGCGGCCTCGAGGGTACCCAGGTAACCCGCCAATGAGCCCCGGCGGAGGGCGAGACGCACCGCCCCGGCTCCGCGGCGCTTCTGTGGGTCAACTCGACCGAAGGTCCCAGGTTCCGCAGGCAAATAGTGACGAGAGGAACACTCGACGCCCGCGCAAATGCCGGGAGGTCGGTGATGTCCGGGGAAGGCCCCGGCCCCACGCAAGGTGGGGGTGCCGACCCGTCCGATCGGGATAGATCGATCGGCTCCGCAGACGGAGCCCGGAGGCGACCCCTGGCGAAGAACGGGGCCCTTGTTCCCGAGACCGCAGCGGGAGAGGCGGAGCCGCTCAAGGCCAGTACCGCCCCCGCAGAAGCCGGGGGCAAGTCGATCGGCCTTGGCGGAGCCGAGGGCACCCGGTGCCAATCCCCGGCGGGGAGTGGGGCCACCGACTCCGACGCCCATGCCAAGGACTTGGTCCCACTCGAAGCGGTCACCACCTCCGCGCAAGGCAGGGGTGTGGACACGCCATACCGGGTCAGGTTGGTCCGACGATCCCCGGTGACGAGTGGAACGCTCGACACCGACGCCGGGGAAACGGCACCGCTGAAAGCGGGTACCGCCGCCACGCATGGCCGGGATGCCATAGAGCCCGACTGGGTCGGGTCGATCGGCCCCGAAGGCACCGAGGACACCAGTCGACAGTCCCTGGCGAAGAGTGGAACACTCGACGCCGGCGCCGATGCATCTGCACCGCTCAAAGCGGGTACCACCCTCGGGCATGGCTCGAGAATGTTCTGTTAGGAGCGAACCTCAGGAACAACCCGAAACCCCGTGGAGGCTCTGGAGCCCGAAGACTCCCTCCGGGGTGTAAGGGACTGGAGGGGAAGGCCGGAGCCGTCGGCATGCGGCGCATGAGACTCACCCCTCAAGGCTCGGTTAGTCTTAACAGACTGTTGTTGTTGGGTTACCTGATCCTGGCGAGGAGAGAACGCCGACGACCGCTCCTCAGAGGGAAAGACGTCATCGAGGGACACTCGAAACAGGGAGGGTCTTCTCCCGACCCTGAAGCCCGGGGAACCGGGGGAGAAGGAGTCAGGGCCCCAACAGGAGAGACACCAGGCGTTGGAGTCGGAGCAGAAGACAACGTCTCCACAGTGGGGGCACTTCTTAGGGGAAGAAGGCTCCATACGGGAAAGCCCGGTAGGCCTCAGATAACACAAGGAGGAAGCTCCTCGAAGGAAACAAAGGAAAACAAAAAATAAGGAAAAAAAGGGGGCACCAGAGGTGCCAGAGTCAGCGGGGGAAAAACCGCGACCACAGGAACAAAAAAGGAGAAAAGAAGAAAAAAAGTTTCTGCGGTGACAGGAGTTACGTCCTGTCGGCTCCGCGGAAAAACGAAAACTGGGGAGAGGCAGGGGGAAGGGCGGGAAGCTACCGCGCAGGCGCGAGGGATGCTCCCAAAAGCCTTCTGATTGGATGCTGGGGAGCATTCCCGTGCGGGCTCCGTCAGCGACGAACCTCAAATGTGAAGACTCATTCCTGCTTGTTCCTGGAGATCTACATAAATTGGAAGATTGGGCATCAAAATGGCAGATGAAATTTAATGTGGACAAGTACAAAGTTATGCACCTAGGGAAGAACAACCCAAACTATGGTTACACGATGCAAGGTTCCACATTAGGAACCACCACCCAGGAAAAAGATTTAGGCGTCATTGTGGATACCATGTTAAAACCCTCGGCCCAGTGTGCAGCGGCAGCCAAGAGAGCAAATAGAATGCTAGGTATCAAAGAGTAGTTACTCACATGTAACAGGTGTTCTCCAGGAGCAGCAGGAATCAGTTCTCACATATGGGTGACGTCGGCGCCGACAGAGCCCTCGCGGAGCAATTTTCCACAGCTTTCAAAGAAAGCCTTTGGGAATTGCAGCACGCATGCGCGGTCCCCTTCCCGCCCAAGGGTGCCATCTTGCTCAGTCTGATGACATAGCTAAAAGACAGCAAAAAAATTAGCAAAACGAAATGCTAAGACTGCAACTTCAAGGGGAAGAGGGAGGGTTGTGAGGACTGATTCCTGCTGCTCCTGGAGAACACCTGCTACAGGTGAGTAACTACTCTTTCTCCAGGACCAAGCAGGAAGTCAGTCCTCACATATGGGACTCCCTAGCTTAAGGCTACTGGAGACCTCAAGTGGAAAAATGAGCTCCCTCTAGCTCAGTAGCACAGAAGGAAGGAATCTTCTCTGAAAACGACCCCGACCGGTAGCCCAACACCAGGGCCGGAGGGTAGGAGTTGCCTAAACCTCAAAGAGATTATGGAGGACTGCCTGACCGAAAGCACTGTCCCTGCGGGACTCCCTCTCCAGGCAGTAATGGGCCGCAAAAGTCTGGCTTGAAGACCAAGTAGCGGCCCGGCAGATGTCTGCCAACGGAACAGAGCGGAGATGAGCCACTGACGCAGCCTTCGCCCTAACACGATGAGCCGTGACACGACCCTCCAACGAGAGTCCGGCTGCCCCATAAGCCCAAGCGATACAGTCAGCAACCCATATGGACAAAGTACGCTTGGAGACAGGTAGCCCCAATTTATTGGGGTCAAAAGAAACGAAGAGCTGAACAGCCCTCCTATGCTCCCGTGTACGGTCAAGGTAGAAGGATAAGGCCCTCCTACAGTCCAGGGTATGCAAGACCATTTCAGCCCGGCTGGCGTGCGGCCTGGGAAAGAAGGTCGGAAGAACCACCTCCTGGTTGAGATGAAAAGGAGAAACCACTTTTGGAAGAAACTTAGGGCGAGTCCGTAAGACTACCCTATTCCTGTAGAACCTAGTGTAAGGAGGATCAGACACTAGGGCCTGCAGTTCACTTACGCGCCTAGCAGAGCCAAGGGCTACCAAAACCAAGGTTTTCCAGGCAAGAAAACGAAGAGGGCAGGTAGCCATAGGTTCAAAGGGCGGAAAGGTAATCCGCTGCAAGATCACATTCAGATCCCATTCAGGGGCTGGTGGGCACAAAGGAGGCTTAAGGAGAAGGAGGCCTCGGAGAAAACGAGCCACCAAAGGGTGGTTGGAAAGAGGCCTGCCATCCACTGGTGCGTGATGCGCAGAGAGAGCACTTAGGTGGACCCTGACAGAGTTGGACTTAAGGCCTTGATTGGAGAGGGAAAGCAAATTTTGCAAGACCACTGCCACCAAGCAGGAGAAGGGATTCTCAGACTGCTCAGCACACCACACGGAGAACCGACGCCACTTAAGAGCGTAGGACTTCCGGGTGGAGGGCCGCCTGGAGGCCAAGACGACCTCTTCCACCTCTCAAGGCAGCAGGAGGGGAGCAAGGACTACCCTTTCAGCAGCCAGGCCATCAGATGAAGGGACCGGAGGTTGGGGTGCAGGAGAGTCCCCTGATCCTGTGACAGGAGATCGGGTTGAAACCCCAGAGGAAGAGGAGAGTCCACCGCCAGCTGCATCAGAAGCGGGAACCAGGGCTGTCTCGGCCACCGGGGAGCCACTAGGATCATCGAGGCTCTGTCTCTGAGAACCTTGAAGAGCGTCCGAGACACCAGTGGCATGGGAGGAAAGGCATACAAGAGGCCTGTGGACCATGGGATCAGAAAAGCATCCGCCGCTACTCGGAGAGGATGCGGTTGTCGAGAGCAGAATTTGGGAATCTGCCGGTTCAGAGGACTGGCAAAGAGATCCATGGTGGGAAGGCCCCACTTGAGAAAGATCCGCTGAACCACCAACGGATCCAATCTCCACTCGTGGGGTTGGAGGATCCTGCTCAGCTTGTCTGCCAGGTAATTTTCTTGACCTGGGAGATAGACAGCTTTGAGGAGGATGCCGTGAAGGACGGCCCAAGAGCACAGTTTTTGTGCCTCCTGACAGAGAAGGAAGGAGCCTGTGCCCCCTTGTTTGTTGATGTAGAACATCGCAACCTGATTGTCCGTCTGGACTAGCACAGACTGGTGAGAAGTGAGGTGGGAGAAGGCTCTCACAGCTAGGCGGATGACTCTGAGCTCCAGGAAGTTTATCTCCTGAGCAGACTCCCAAGGAGTCCAGAGCCCTTGAGTACATGTCCCTTGGCAATGTGCTCCCCAACCTAGGAGAGAAGCATCGGTTGTCAGCACCTGGGTAGGTGGAGGAGATTGAAAATCCACACCCAGCACCAGGTTTGGCAGATGAAGCCACCACCGCAGAGAAGAGACCAGCAGGTCGGACACCTGTACTGAGTCCGCCAGGCTCCCCATTGAGTGCAAAGGCACCACTGAGCAGGTCGCATGTTCAGGCGGGCATTGGGGGTCACATGGACCATGGAAGCCATATGGCCGAGCAGTCTCAGAAATTGCCTGGCAGAGACCAGGGAATTGCTGTGAAAGTGGCTGGCGAGAGCCATGAGCCTGTGTGCCCTGTCTAAAGGCAGGAAAACCCGCGCCTGAAGTGTGCTCAACCTTGCGCCGATGAATTCGAGATTTTGAGAGGGGAGCAAAGTGGACTTTGGGAAGTTTATGACAAAGCCCAAGTGCTGGAGCAGAGTCACAGTGCGATGAGTGGCCTGAGTGGCCTCTTGGGAAGACTGGGCCCTGATGAGCCAGTCGTCCAGGTATGGAAACACAAAAAGGCCTTGAAGTCTTAGATAGGCCGCCACCACTGCTAGGCATTTGGTGAACATCCTGGGGGCGGAGGATAGGCCAAAGGGCAGTACTCTGCACTGGTAATGATGTCCTCCCACAACAAACCTGAGATATTGTCTGTGGTCTGGATGAATAAGGATGTGAGTATAGGCATCCTTCAGATCTAAGGAGCATAGCCAGTCTCCCTGCTGGAGGTAGGGCAACAGGATTCCAAGGGTAAGCATCTTGAACTTTTCCCTTGCCAGGAACTTGTTGAGGTTTCGCAAGTCCAGGATGGGTCTGAGGCCTCCTGTTCATTTTGGTATCAGAAAGTACCTGGAATAAAAGCCTTGACCCCTCAGGTGGTGGGGCACCGGTTCCACAGCCTGTTCCTGAAGAAGACTTGCCAACTCCTAAAGGAGTAAGTCCCTGTGCAGAGGGAGTCTTGGAGGCTCCCCTGGAAAGGAGGAGGGAGGTACCTGGTGAAAGTGTAGAAGATAGCCTTTTTGAACTATATGAAGCACCCAGGTATCTGATGTGATGGCTGACCACCTGTGGGCAAAGTGGACCAGCCGGCCTCCTGTGCTGAGAGAAACCAGCGGAGGGGAAGAGGCTATGCTGATGGAGTCAAAAAAACCCACCCTGCTGAGCAGGGGCCGGTGTTGTGCGCTTGGGGGCCTGCTGCCTACGGGACCCATTACCCCGTCCTTTGGCCTGCTGACCCTGTTGGGGAGCTGCTGGGGCCTGATAATGAGGGTATTTTTTTATAGAAACATAGAAACATGATGACAGAAAAAGACCACAAGGCCCATCTAGTCTGTCCTTCCATAACAACTACAACAGTCCACTTTTTACCTTTAGAGATCCTCTGTGTTGGTCCCATGTTTTTTTGAATTCAGTTACTGTCCTCATCTCTACCACCTCCACTGGGAGACTATTCCACGGATCCACTACTCTTTCCGTAAAGAAATATTTCCGCATATCACTCCTGAATCTATCTCCCTTCACCCTCATCCCATGTCCCCTCGTAGCAGAGCTTGCTTTCAATTGAAAGAGGCTCTCTCTCCCTGAACATTTATGCCACAGAGGTATTTAAATATCTCAATCATATCACCTCTATCCCACCTTTCCTCTAAGGTGTACATATTAAGATCCTTAAGTCTGTCCTCATATGCTTTATAATGAAGCCCATTAATCATTTTAGTAGCAACCCTCTGCACCGACTCCATCCTGTTCACATCCTTTTGAAGGTGCGGTCTCCAGAATTGCACACCATACTTCAAATGAGGTCGCACCAAAGACTTATACAGAGGCATTATCACCTCCTTTTTTCTGCTAGCCATTCCTCTCCGTATGCACCCAAACATCCTTCTAGCTTTTGCCGTCGCCTTTTCTACCTGTTTAGCTACTTTAAGATCATCAGACACAACCACGCCTAGGTCCCGCTCTTCTTTAGTGGACAAAAGTACTTCACCTCCTATACTGTATTGCTCCCTTGGATTGCTGCAGCCCAAATGCATGACCTTACATTTTTTAACATTAAATCCCAGCTGCCAAATTCTAGACCATTCTTCAAGCTTAGCTAGATCCCTCCTCATGTTATCTACACCTTCCTGGGCGTCTACTCTATTGCAGATTTTGGTATCATCTGCAAAGAGGCAAACCTTACCCGTCAGCCCTTCCGCTATATCACTAACAAAGATGTTAAAAAGAATCGGACCAAGGACAGATCCCTGGGGCACACCACTGGTAACATCCTTCTCCTCAGAGTGAGCTCCATTTACTTGTACTCTTTGTCGCCTCCCACCCAACCAATTTCTAACCCAAGCAGTAACTTTAGGGTCCATCCCTAGGGTGCTCAGTTTGTTTATAAGTCGCCTGTGAGGAACAGTGTCAAAGGCTTTACTGAAATCTAAATACACCACATCTAGAGCTCTCCCTCGGACCAACTCCCTGGTCACCCAGTCAAAGAAATCAATCAGATTTGTCTGACAAGACCTGCCTCTGGTGAATCCATGCTGCCTCGGATCCTGTAATCCGCCGGACTCCAGAAACCTCACTATTTTCTCTTTCAGCAGCGTTTCCAATACTTTACTCACCACCAAAGTTAAACTAACCGGCCTGTAGTTTTCAACCACATCCTTACTTCTGCTTTTGTGTAAAAGGGCTTTTTCCCCAAGCCCTTCTTCTTCTGAGAAGGGGCAGAGGTTTTTCTGGACAGCCTAGTCCTGGTCAGAGTCTGTGATAAGGAAGCTTATCATAGCTCAGGAAGGAGCTATAGAAAAGGTGAAGTGACTCTGAACAAGCAACCTGTCAGTGCTGGTAAAAATGAGATAACAGAATTTTGCCATAAAAGACTACCAGTCCCAGAATGCACCAGGTTTCCAACAGCCATGAGAGGAGCTGAAGTGAGAAAACGTGTGTTCAATCAAAAGGGCTATGAGGTAATCCCCAAGCACTCATTGCAAAGGGCAGGGCTTGATTCAGCACAGCTGTGCTGTGCTAGGATGGAACACTCATCTCAAAGGGCAAGGCCTGATTCAGCACAGCTGCGCTGTGTTAGGGAGGAGCACCCATCTAAGCAGAATAAGAGTAGAGTTTATTCTACAGATGACCATCTTCATGATCACCTTGGATATCCAGAGAATTATCCTCAGTTTCATCTGAAGGATCATCAGAAGCAGAAGCCAAACCGGACGGACAGAGAGGGAAAGAGACCCTCTGGAAGAAAGAGGAGAAAAGCCTTTGAGAGGTCTAGAAGAGTCCAAAGCAGTACGTGTACTGGGAGGTATTCCAAGGGCCAGCATACACCATTGGACTGGGGAAAACCAGAGGAATGGTGCTGCAGAGCTAGGAATCACCAGAGGCTACCTGTGAGGGAGACGGTTGCACGTGGAAGGGACCCTAAGGCCCATGCCAGAAGATATGTGAAGAGAGATCCAGTGTCCAGGGATCTGGATTGGAAGGCTGGACATAAGAACTGGACTACATACTGGCCAGGCTATATAGAGAGGAACTCTAGCAGCAATGGAAGCTCAGGTATGAACACTGATCTATGCCCTAGCTATAACCTTGAAAGACAGCAGGGAAACAAGTATTCTCCTGAAAATGCTCCATTGAGAGATTCATCTGTGCCAATCCATGATATTGAACCCATGCTTGTTGAACAAGGGGGAATAATAGCAGATGAGGATCCTGTTTATATGGACTGCTCTCTATCTAAACTCCGTTGGTAACTTTCTGTTATAAAGTACAGCAACCATCACAAAGAAATACAAATTTGTTCTTTAATCTACTCAGAAAAGCTCCTGAAGCAGGATTTGACCCACACAGGGGAAGGCAAGCCAGCTAAGGGGTTTCAGCTGGTAACTGCTAGCAATTAAGCCTTATCTAATTGCTTGTGAGCTAGGAGAGAATCACTTCTGTATCTATGTGGGAAGTAATCAGAAGTTAACCTGAAAAGAACAGTTTGTTTCTTGCTTTGTGGCTTTTCATTTGTTGTTTTCCTGATTTTGACTTTGTTTTTCCAAGTTAACACTGAAAGCAAGTAACCTAATTTATGTGCTACCAAGCATATCTGTGTTGGGAGAAATAACCCCATAAATAAATATCTTATTGGCTTTACCCAAGAGCACAACTAAATTATTGTCAGCAGCTGTGTCTGGTGTGAATGAACTACATTGCCCACAATACCTTGCAAATCATATAGAAATATGCACTTGCCAAGAGTGTGAAGATTCTCACCCAGGCAGCCGTCTGACAAGTCTCGGTCTCGATTTGTGCAGCCTTTTCAGCCATGGGCTTGCCAAAAAGGTTTTCACCTCTGCAGGGGACATCGACCAACTTGTCCTGTACCCATGGCTCGAGGTCGGATGACTGAAGCCAAGCCTGTCGGCGGGCACCGATGCCGGCTGCGGCTACTCGAGCCGATGCTTCGAAGCCATCGTAGGCTGCTCGAGAGATAAACTTCGAGCACTCTCGAATACCAGTGGACAAGGCCTGGAACCTCTGCAAAGGTTCCTCGGAGAGAGCAGCAGAGAACCCGGCAATTTCTTTTGCCAGGTCTCGGAGATACATGCCCATATAGAGCTGGTAGGTCTGGACTTGACAAGCAAGCATAGAGCCCTGGAAGCACTTCCTACCGAGGGCATCCAGGTTCCGAGCCTCCCGGCCGGGAGGCACCGAGGAGTGCATCTTCTGACTCGAGTCGATGCATGGCCGATTCCACCACCATGGAATGGTGCGGTAGTTGTGCCTTTTGGAACCCGGGGCTCTTGCGGACTCGATAAATGGAATCGACCCGCTTGCTTAACACCGGCGCCGACGCCGGGCTCTCCCACATGTGGAAGAGAAGTCGCTCCAGCATCGGAGGAACCGGTACAGTAAAGGCCTCCTTCGGGGGAGAGTCATACTGGAGGGCATCGAGCTCTTCAGCTCGAGGCTCCTCCTCGGGATCCGCGGGGAATGCCAAGGCCTTGGCATTATCCCACACGAAGTCCGAGAACCGGGTGTCTTCCGGGGGGGACCGTCTCCGAGGTTTGGACTCGGGCGAGTCCGATGGGACGCACCGAGTCCGAAAAGTACCACGTGACTCTTCGTCTTCCGTTTCCCAGGCTGACTCCTCGGAGGAGGAATCGAGCAGCTTAGGTCGGGCGGGCACCGATGCCCTCCGCCCCGACGCCGAGTGTGTCGGCGTCGACGACCTTGGTCCCGAACGGGAGGCCGAGGGAGACCGTGACCGAGGATCGACTCGAGCTCGCATGGACTCGAGGATCGGCTCGGTCTCCGGGGTCGACTTGGACGTCGACGTCCCGGTGGTCGGGGCAGATGCATCGGCGAGGCCAGCGATCAATGCCCGCTGCTGGTCCATGAAGGCAGCGAAACTGCTCTCCAAGGCCGTCAACCTGAGTCCGAGCTCAGGAGAACCAGCAGCCCTCGACTCGGGGTCCGACGTCGGCTCCTTCGGAGATGAGTCCACGAGGACTACAGTACTCACGTGTCCAGGAGACTCCATCTCAAGACGAGGATGTTTCGAAGGCCTCTCCGACTCCGAGGACCCGGGACGGCTATCGGGGCTATGCGACCTGGCCCTCGAGGAACCAGGAGCATCCACAGACACCGCCCTCGCGGGTTTCTTCTTCCTATGTTGTTCCCGGGCAGGAGACCCCCGCTCAGAGGAACTCCGATGATGCTCAGCACCGGAGTCCCGGGACGTCGAAACCTCTGACGAGGTCTGGGCCCGGCCGGACATGGAGTCAGAGAAGATTCTTTCTCTTTGATGCTGCCGACTCCTCAACGCTTTTGAGGACATCTTGCCACACGGACCACAGATCATCGGGTCATGATCGGGTCCAAGGCAGCGGAGGCAGCAGTCGTGTGTGTCGGTAAGAGACATAAGTTTCTTACACCGATCACACTTTTTAAACCCGCTAGCAGCCATCGGGGGAAAACGGGCACCTGCGAGGTCAAAAGACAGGGCTGCCAGTGAAAAAGAAAAAATGGCGCGAACGCTTGTCACGAAGGACAAAAAACCGAAAAATAAAGAACGGACACGATATCGGCGAAGCGGGTCCGGGCGGGAAAAGGATCCGGCGTCGAACCGAGAAAAGAATAGTAAATAAAATCAACTTTTTCTGCGGCGATCACAAACAGCGTCTGTAGGGCTCCGTGGAAAAAAGAAGACTGAGCAAGATGGCACCCTTGGGTGGGAAGGGGACCGCGCATGCGCGCTGCAATTCCCAAAGACTTTCTTTGAAAGCTGGGGAAAATTGCTCCGCGAGGGCTCCGTCGGCGCCGACGTCACCCATATGTGAGGACTGACTTCCTGCTTGGTCTTGGAGAAGGAAAGGAATGGAAAATAAAACAAAAGATATTATAATGCCTCTATATCGTTCCATGGTGAGACCGCACCTTGAATATTGTGTGCAATTCTGGTCACCCTATCTTAAAAAGGATATAGCGTTATTACAAAAGATTCAGAGAAGAGCCACCAAAATGTTAAAGGGGATGGAAGGCTACTCCTATGAAGAAAGGCTAAAAAGGGCTCTTTAACCTGGAAAAGAGACAGCTGAGGGGAGATATGATAGAAGTCTATAAATTAATGAACGGAGTGGAACAGATAAACGTAGATCAATTGTTTACATTATCAGAATATAGAAAGACTAGGGGACATGCAATGAACCTACAAGGTAAACTATTTAAGACTAATAAAAGAAAATATTTTTTCACTCAACGTGTAATCAAACTCTGGAATTTGTTACCGGAGGATGTAGTAAAGGCGGTTAGCGTAGCTGGGTTTAAAAAAGGTTTGGACAAGTTCCTGGAGGAACGGTCCATAAACCATTATTAAGAAGGGACCCAGGATATCAATGCTTGACCCAGTACAAGCATTGTGGAACCTGTGTCTTTTGGGGAAACTGCTAGATACGTATGACCTAGATTGGCCACTGTTGGAAACAGGATACTGGGCTTGATGGACCTTGGTCTGACCCAGTATGGCATATCTTATGTTCTTATGTACATCTTTCATGAACAGTGTAAGAACTACATTAAGGTCCCAAGACATTGTGGGAGGTTTGTAGGGAGGCTTTGAAAGAGAACAACCCCCACATTAAACGAACCACCAAAGGCTGTACCAAGATGGACTTTCCTTCACACCTCCATGGTATGCTCCAATTGCACAGAGGTGGACCCTGACAGAGTTGGACTAAAGTCCAGACTCAGAGAGGTGCAGAAGATACTCGAGCAGTTTGCGTGTGGGATAGACAAAAAGATCTATGGCCTGGCCATCATACCAAACAGCAAACCTCTCCCACTTACTGGCAAAGGACTCTTTCATTGAGGCCCTCCTGGAGACCAAAAGGATTTCTGTTAAACTGTCAGGCAAGTTGAGCTCAGACAACCCTAGCTTCTCAACATCCATGAAATGAGAGCCAAGGATAGGACGTTGAGATGCAGCATCGTCCCGTCTTCCTGTGAAATGAGATTTGTAGCATGGCCCAGCCGGAATGGTTCCTGACTGAAGAGTTGTAGGAGAGGCAACCACAGCTGTCTGGGCCAATAAGGTGCAATGAGAATCATCAAGTCCTTGTCCGATTTGAGTTTCAGGGGGTCTTTGCGATGAGAGATACTGGAGGATGTGCATAGAGAAGGCCCTCCCCCAATGCAGGAGGAAAGCATCAGAGGCTAGCCTGTTGGGTGAGCTTACTCGAACAGAACTGATCCACCCAGGCAATCTGTGGAGTGGCACAAAGGTCTACTAAGTGGGTGCCCCACCCTTGAAAGATACAGCCTGCTACTTCCTGTCCAGTGCCCTTCCATGTAGCTGGAAAACACGAGTCTGTCTGCCAGACTGTTCTGCTCGCCTGCAAGATATGTGACTCGTAGATCCATCCCATGAATGATGGCAAACTACCAAAGCCTGCCTGCTTCCCAACACAGGAGGCTGAAGCCAGTACCCTCCCTGCTTGTTGATGTAAAATATGGTAACCTGATAGTCCAACCAACCAATCTTGGTTCAGTCTTGGAAAGCCCTTAAGAGTGGTTGCTATGGCTCTCAATTCCAAGAAGTTGATCTAGTGAAGACTTTCTTGGACAGGCCAATCGCCCTATGTGAAACCCATTGAGATGAGCTTCCCAACCCAGCTTGGATGTGTCCATCATCAAATTTTTTGTGGCAAAGCCATTTGGAAGGGAAGATCCTTGAACACATTTTTATGGACCGTCCACCAATGCAGTGACTGGACTAGAGGAGTGGTGACATACAATCCCAGGGTCAACCCATGGCCTGTATCCACCGAGTCCTCAGAGTCCACTGAACCTGCATCATCATAAGACGTGCCAAGGGTGTGGCATGCACTGTAGAGGCCATGTGGCCTAGTACAGTTAACATTTTGTGCGCTGTCAACTGCTGACTCAGTTTGGTCATATGGAAAAAAAAAAAAGCATTCACTTGAGTCATATCGAGGAAGGCTCCTATGAATTCCAACTGTTGATTCGGCTGAAGGTGGGACTTGGGGTAATTTATTACAAACCCTAGTAGTTCCAACACCTGAATGCTCAACCGAATTGATTTTTGAACCCCCTCTAGAGTGGTACTCTTGACCAACCAATCATCCAAATAAGGAAAAACAAACACCCTCAGCATTCGGAGGTAAACTGCTACCACTGCGAGGCATTTCATGAAAACGCAGGGAGCTGAGGCTAGGCCAAAAGGCAACACTTGGTATTGGAAGTGCTGTCCCCCCACCAGGATGAATCAGAGATACTTCCTGGAGTGGCATGTGTATGTATATGGGTGTATGCATCCTTCAGATCCAGGGAGCATAGCCATAAGAACATAACATAATAACAAAAGATATTTATTTTATTTATTTATTTATTTGTAAGTCTTTTAAATACCGCCACTTCCGAAGATCAGTGGCGGTTTACATCAAACAATAAGTAGTACATAGAACAGCTCAATAATAAAACTGGTACAATGAACGGTAATCAGAACTAGAAACAATAAGTATAAGCATATTTTGAACTATTTACAGATTTTTTTACAATATTATATATATATATATATATATATATACATCATGTTTCATCAGGTGTTCAGTTATGTGAGTAGTGTCATGATTATTAGGGCAGGAGAGAGCCTTGGTGATTTATGGAGGATGGGAGGTCTTGTCTAATTTATTATCCATGTTAGAGTAAAATTGAGAAAATAGATATGTTTTTAAGTCTTTTCGGAATTGCTTGAGGTCTTTTATCTCCCTTAATTGAGCAGGGAGATTATTCCACAATGAAGGGGCTACAAATGAGAATGCTGTGTTGCTTGTACTATGTTTTGTTTTTCTGATTGAGTTGGGCACTAAGATGGTATTGAGGTTATTCCTACATCTTTTCCTGTTATCTGAGGGATTATGAATCAATGTGGATAGGTAGGATGGTGCTATCTGGTTAATTAATTTAAATGTGATTAATACGATTTTGTATTGTATTCTACTTAGTATGGGTAGCCAGTGCAGGGAATAGAGTATCGGAGTGATGTGATCGGTCAGTTTAGCTTTAGAAATTATTACTTGCTGTTACATTCTGAGCCATTTGCAGAATTTTTAAGTTTTTTCTAGGTACTCCTGATAGAATTCCATTACAGTAGTCAATATGTGGAGTTATTAGTGCTTGCGTGATAGTTCTGAAGTCTTCATTTTCTAAGAGGGGCCTCAATTGTTGTATTGATCGTAGCTTATAATAAATTGTTTTGGTTGTTTTTTTAATGTGGTTTGTGAAATTAAGGGCCTTGTCGAGGGTGATTCCCAAGTATTTAATCTCTTCTTTTATGGGAAGGGTAAAGTTCAGGATTGTGATATCAGTTGGCGGAGTGTAGTTTGTGTTTTTTGAAGTGATTAGTATCTCTGTTTTCTTAAAGTTAATTTTCAGATTATTTGAGCATAGCCATTTTTCAGCTTCCATGAGGCAGCTTGATAATGTCATAGTTTGGGTCGTGTATACTGAATGCTGTGTATAACATAATATCATCCGCATATATATGATAATTCATTTTGTATTTCTGGAAAATGGTACAAATTGGTTGAAGATAAATGTTGAATAAAAGGGCCGATAAAGCAGAGCCCTGAGGTATTCCTTGTTCTTGAGGAAAGGGTGGTGATGAGTCCTGATTCATTTTTACAAATTGAGTACG
Organism: Ichthyophis bannanicus; assembly: GCA_033557465.1. Taxonomy (NCBI): domain Eukaryota; kingdom Metazoa; phylum Chordata; class Amphibia; order Gymnophiona; family Ichthyophiidae; genus Ichthyophis; species Ichthyophis bannanicus. The sequence goes on from CM066031.1 coordinate 1,887,101,006, forward strand.
GTCAGATATATATGATTTAAACCAGTTTAGCGTTGTTTTCCTTAATCCTATTTGAAAGAGTCTTGATATTAGTATGTTGTGCTTTACACTATCAAAGGCGGCAGATATATCTAGGAATATCAGAAGAAATGCCTGTTTTGTATTATCTAGACCTTTATTGAGAGTGTCCAATAGTGCAAGAAGGAGGGTCTCTATGCTGTGGAATGGTCGAAACCCATATTGGTGGTCATCAAGAGGGGCATATGTATCTATAAAGTCTTGGAGTTGTAATTGCACAACCTTTTCGATAATTTTAAGATATGCCATACTGGGTCAGACCAAGGTCCATCAAGCCCAGTATTCTGTTTCCAACAGTTGCCAAACTAGATCATAAGCACATAGTAGTCTCCCGAAAAGACAGGTTCCTCAATGCTTGTATTGGGTCAAGCAGTGATATCCTGGGTCCCTTTTAATAATGGTTTATGGACCTTTCCTCCAGAAACTTGTCCAAATCTTTTTTAAACCCTGCTACACTAACAGCTTTTACTACATCCTCTGAGACAAATTCCAGAGTTTGATCACACGTTGAGTGAAAAGATATTTTCTCTTATTAGTCTTAAATAGGTTACCCTGTAGCTTCATTGCATGTCCCCTAATCTTTTTATATTCTGATGACGTAAACAATCGATCTACATTTACCCGTTACACTCCATTCATTAATTTATAGACTCTATCATATTTCCCCTCAGCCGTCTCTTTTCCAGGTTGAAGAGCCCTAACCTTTTTAGCCTCTCTTCATAATAGCGGCGTTTCGAGACGGTTGGAACACCGATTTTCAAGAGAATAGTGAGGAATCTGTGACACGCGGGCAGCATCGATAAGAAAGTTTGATCCACGGTCCCCTGAAGAACCGTAACAGCGAAACGCGAGAGCGCTTTTGAGAACAGCGTTGGGAATTTCGCAGTGAGAGCGATGATCAAATACCTTTTATAGAAGCTTCATTGGAACTTTGTGGAATGAGAGCAGAGATCCAATATTTTGTGTAGAAGCATCACGGATAAGCTAAGTCAAAGCAACAACACACGTTATTTTTGTGGACACAAGAGAGAAATGATCAATGAATTTCATTAACAAGAGCTAAGTTTATAACACGATATTAGTCTTTGTGGACACAAGAGAAGTAAGGGGTAAATTTTGCAAAAAGAAGGGTCGTTGATGCTAACTGGCATAGTACTGGGAATAAAACAAACCTGGAACAATTTGCCAATGTAAAGTCTGAGACCCGAGTAAAGCAAATAACCCCGAGTGAGATTTTCAACCTGTATTTACGTTTTCTTGACAGAGCGTAGGATTGTAGCAGAACACCATGGAATGATACAGAGGCATTATAATATCTTTGGTTTTATTTTTCATTCCTTTCCTTATGATACCTAGCATTCTATTTGCTCTCTTGGCCACCGCTGCACACTGGGCAGAGGGTTTTAACATGTTATCCACGATGAATCCTAAATCTCTTTCCTGGGTGGTGGTTCCCAATGTGGAACCTTGCATCGTGTAACCATAGTTTGGGTTGTTCTTTCCTAGGTGCATAACTTTGCACTTATCCACATTAAATTTCATCTGCCATTTGGATGCCCAGTCTTCTAATTTATCAAGATCCTCTTGCAATTTTTCACAATCCTCATGGGTTTTAACAACTTTAAATAGTTTTGTGTCATCTGCAAATTTGATAATCTCACTCGTTATTCCACTTTCCAGGTCATTTATGAATATGTCAAAAAGCAGCGGACACAGCACAGATCCCTGCGGTACTCCACTATTCACCTTTTTCCTTTGGGAAAATAGGCCATTTAACCCTAACCTCTGCTTTCTATCTTTTAACCAGTTCCTGATCCATAATAGTACACTGCCTCCTATCTCATTACTTTTTAGTTTTGCCAAAAGTCCAGATACACTATATCCTTGTCAAAGGCTTTCTGAAAGTCCAGATACACTATATCAACCGACTCACTTTTGTCCACCTATTTATTCACACCTTCAAAAAAACATAACAGATTAGTAAAACAAGATTTTCCTTGTCTAAAGCCATATTGGCTATTTCCCATTAAGCCATGACCATCTACATGTTGAGTAATTTTGTTCTTTATGATGGTTTCTACCATTTTTCCCGGTACTGATGTCAGGCTCGCCGATCTGTAGTTTCCAGGATCACCCCTGGAACCCTTTTTAAAAATTGGCGTTACATTGGCCATCCTCCAATCTTCAGGTATTACAGATCTTAAAGATAGTTCATAGATTACTAATAGCAGGTCTGCAGTCTCATATTTCAGTTCTTTCAACACCCTTGTATGTATACCATCCAGGTGATTTGCTACTCTTCAGTTTATCAAATAGTTGTAATCTCCTTTTAAAGGTATGGAAGCATGATACCTACAGAAATCCTCAACTTTTCTCTTACCAAGTATGTGTTCAGATCTCTTAGGTCTACGATGAAACAGTATCCCCCTGTTTTATTAGGGAACAGGAAATACTTGGAATAATACCCCCCCCCCCCTCTCCCTTTGCTCTGGTGGCACAAGCTCAATCATGGGATCGGACAAAAGTGCGGTGATTTCTCTCTTAAGAAGTTCCTGGTGCAGAGGGTCGAGGTGACGCACCCTTGGGGGTAGGCAATTTGGAGGGAGATTGAATAGATGCAATCTGTAGCTGCTTTGGATTATCTAAAAAGCCCAAGAGTCAGAGAGTATGAGGGGCCACCTCTGAGCAAAAAGAGTGAGCCTTCCCACGACCAGAGGGCTTCCTACTGTGGTTACTGGTAGAGTGGCTATGCTCCAGAGGAACCAGTCAAAACCCTGCCCTGTGCTTTGGCTGAGAAGGCAGGGCCTTATGAGGCTTCTCCTCTCAATGCAGTTGTGGGTGAGGAGCCTGTTTGGGTTGGGAGGTCTGGGACCCAGGAAAGTACCTATGTCTGGGAGACTTGAAGGGATCCAAGATGGCGTTTCTGGTGATAAGCTGAGTGGCACAGCATTTTGCATATGGGAAGGAAGCGGAAAGCTAGAGGGGCGAAACAGCCTACTGCCCCTCCAGCTTCAACACCATTACCTGAGGAGGTGGTTGGGCCTCTTGACTCATATTTTTCGCCGGTGCCACGGCAGTGGGCTGCGGGGGAGAGTAACCAGGCTGGGCGGCGTTTGGAGGAGGTGTCCTCATCCTCCGCTTCTGGTATAGATCTTTTATCCCCTGGCTCAACTCGAGCCTCGAAGGTGCCTCAACAAACCAGCGTCGGACCAGGAAGTCAGCACGGGAGCGGTGAGCCGATGGACTCTGCTAGCGGACAGAGTTTGGGAATGGAGTGTGACCTGGACTCCGGGACTTCTGGTGAACAGCAGCAGAGGGCTGAGGCTTCGATTGGGATGGCAGAGGCAGGCGCTGCTTCGGGGTCGAGTTTGTATGCCCCCTCTTCCTTGATGCCGGGCGTTGTCTCCTCGACTCCTCCGGTGGAGGTTTCCTTGCCTGCATCTATGGATCCTCCAGAGGTGGTGACATTGGAGGCGATTTGGGCCACTATTATGAAGCTCCGTGAAAAGTTGGTTCCGCGAATGGCTGCCTTGGCTATACAGGTTTCTACTAATACTGTGGATGTGAAGGAAGTTATGACTAAAGTCGCTGCTTTACAGATTGATGTTTCTCAGAATCAGACTAAAGTTTTGGCTTTTGAAAATGAAGTTGAATCTTTAAAGAAAGTTTCTTTACCTATTATTTCTAAATTGGAAATGTTGGAAAATGCAGTGCGTATGCCTAATATTCGTTTAGTTCATTTTCCTAAAGTGTCACTAATATCAGCAAGAGATATGTTCCGTAATTATTTAATTGAAATTTTAGGTATTCTTTCTGAATCCCATCCCCCATTAGTTTAAGTTTATTATTTGCCTTCTGGTAAAAAAGAATTGGGGCAGGGTAGTGTTAGTGGCACTGTTCCCTCTAAGCTGTGTGCGTGTGCACGCGCACACACCTCGCCGAGTGAGCACACATACTTTACAACAGAGCGCACAAAAATTACGGCTCTGATTCTGATAGAAAACAACACAGACATCTTAAAATTTAAAAGTTGTGATTGTAATTACTAGAAATTTTCCACTTCATTTCGTAATCGTGTATTTTCATTTAATTTAATTTAATTAAAATCAATGTGGTGTACATACTGTATTCTGACGTGTAGTCAAATTTTAAAGTATATAACTCTGAATGTCGTTATGTGGCGCACAAAAATTTAACCTTCCTTCAAAAGCTGCACAGCTGATATTTTATGCGCACACAGCCTACAGAAAATTAGAGGGAACATTGGTTAGTGGTTTACCTCATATGGATGTATTAAATGTTACTGATATGTAACATTTCAGACTTGATCCCCTGAAGTCTGATTCATATCGCCCAATTTCGAGTATACCTCTGTTAGCCAAAATAATTGAGAAGGTTGTCCAAAGGCAAATCCAGCAGCATATTGACGTAGCGGCCCCCCTTGACCCCTGCCAACACGGGTTTAGGGAATCTCATGGAGTAGAAACTCTTCTCACCACCCTAACCAATACTCTGAATAGAGGAATAGACAATGTCGAAAATGGCTTTGCTCTCATTTTCCTGGATATCGCTGCCGCCTTCGACTCCGTCAATCACAATCAACTTCTCACCCGTCTCCAGGAGAAGGGTATCTGTGGCCTCGCCTGGGAATGGTGCAGATCCTACCTAACAGATCGTTGGCAACATGTCCGAGTTGGATCCAGCACATCTGCTCCCTTCCACTAACAACAAGGTGTTCCACAAGGCTCCTCTCTATCTGCGCTGCTATTCAATATCTACATGCAGCCGATTTGTGACATCATCCGCTCCTTCGATATCTCCTCCCTAATTTATGCAGATGACGTCCTGCTGTTTACGCCATTCGAAGTCAATCACCCTGATCTCACCAACCTTGTCAACTGCTTCAACGCAATCACTGACTGGCTACTAACTCAAAATCTCCACATAAATTTCAAGAAAACCAAAGTTCTGTTCGTCTCAAGAAACAAAACATTCTCTCCTCCACCTTCCCTAAAAGTAAGAGATGCGGAGCTTCCAAGTAAACTCTCCATACGCTACCTAGGGATTACTCTGGACCAGCATTTTGACTTTAAGGAGCACATACGAAACACAACCAGGACCATATATAATAAAATCAGAACTCTAAGGCACCTTAGACCCATGCTACCCCCTAATGATTTCCGAACCATTTTCCAGGCCCTCATTCTACCACATTTCGATTATGCAAATGTAATCCTGTATGGTCTCCCCAAGAACACCCTCAACCCACTGCAACTTGCGATGAACGCGGCAGCTCGTGTTCTCTGTGGTCTTGCCAGAACTGACCATATCACCCCTGTACTCAAGGAACTCCACTGGCTTCCAATATACTGCAGGTTAACAAACAAAATTCTTCTCATTATATTCATCAATAATATAGCCCCCACAGCACTCATTGACCTCATCACCCCTACGCCGAAAAACAGAATGAGGAGGACAATTTGATCATCCCTAAAAACTCCATTAAGTGCACCCAAACAACTAGGAGAAGAGCTTTTGCCTTCTACGCCCCAAAATGCTGGAACGATCTCCCACCTGAAATAAGATCGATCAAAGACCTCATTCAGTTCCAGAAGGCAATCAAACACCACATATTCCTGCTACACTTTGCACAAGCATCCACTCCGCCCCCGATCAATCATCTGCTAACCCCACAAACTCCCCATTCACCACACAAACAAAGAGGTCTCAAGAAATAGCTGCCCCGTCTATCGTTTTCCGTGACATTACCGGCCAAATCATAATCTTGATCACAGCAAGTATACTACACCTAAATGAACTGTCTATAACTGAGACTTCTTGCACATTCGTTCATAATGTTGGCATTAGCCAATGCGTATTCTCTTCTGTGAGCTATTCATACTGTTACTAGCAACCAATGATCTACTTATACTCTTGTCAGAACTCAGTATTGTTCATTTACCTGGCTAGCCAATACATAACCCATTAATGAATCATCCCACCTTGGTCAAAACATAATTATCACCCATATCTATCCTTCATAACCTATACATACTGTTGTCAGTAGTCACTACTTTCCCTACTTATCCTTCATATACTGTTACCAATATCTGTATATACTGTTGCCAGTATCCATATGTACTATTACCAGTAGCTATATATACTGTTGTCAGTAATCATTAATTTGCAAGTACTGTTCCCAGTAGCTATATATACTGTTGTCAGTAATCATTAATTTCAAGTACTGTTCCCAGTTGCCATATATATTGCTCTTTCACCACATATACAGTTCTTTCACTGTTTACCTACTAAAGTTACTGTTGCCAGTAGCTATATATACTGTTGTCAGTAATCATTGATGTCATGTACTATTGCCAGTAGCTATATATATTATTGACAGAAATCTCTAATCTCAGCAAAGCTCCCTCGCACCCAATCCCCCTACCCACAAAAAACACGTCTCCTAAAAATCTTGTAAGCCTCCCTCTGATTCTCCTACTAATAACACTCCTGACACAACACATCTATACATACAAAACCAACCAAAGCCCCTACAATAACATCCCCATCATCCACAATCATTACCGAAGCCACTATAATTACTTCCCAACCATTCATAATCACTACCGAAGTCCACCACACAGCTCAACATTCACACACTCTCACAATCATTACTCACGCCACGACTCAGACAAACACTATCATAGACTCATCCAAATAAAGCACCATCCCCATAGCACTATAAATGACAATGCAGATAATACTGACGCTAAAATAAAACTCATCCTAATAAACATTCGTTCCATACGAAACAAAATACCAATAATCAATGACATATTAAAAGACACAAACCCAGACATTATCTGCATTACTGAGACATGGCTCACACCCACAGACACTATACTATTAAATCAGCTAACCACACATCAATATGATATATTCAACTGTCATCGAGATGTAAAAAGAGGAGGTGGCGCTCTAATACTCACTAAAAAAAAAACCCTACAATACACCCTAACAAACTTAAATAATATAGACGGAATGGACATTATTAACATAGAAAATAGAACCCTTGCACTCACCCTCATATATAGACCCCCATCAACTGATCAAAAAAACCTCACTCCCATCCTCGAACTCGCATGCACAGCATCTCAAAGTAAACCACTCATACTGCTAGGTGACCTGAACCTCCCATCACTGAACCATTCCCAATCGGATAACTTCATGGACGCTATGACACAAATGGGCTATACACAGATAATACATGCCCCCACACACATAAAAGGCAACACACATTAGACCTCATCTTCCTCCCTTCCACACTTAATAGTCACCAACTACATACCCCGCCAACTATAACCGAAGTACCATGGTCCGACCATCACCTTATATCACTCCACCTCCCGGCACAAGCACCAATAAATACCACACGCACAATACCACATACATCAAGATTCGCACACTTCGACAAAAATACATTCCTTGACAAAGTATTACCCATACTGAATACAAACTCAACAGACATCAACTCAATTGTAACACATTGGAATTCAACAGTCCAAAAAGCAGCTGCCCCCACACAAATCATACATAGACAAATAAAAAAAACGGAAAAATGGTTCACAAAAGAACTAGCAAAACTAGAAAAACAACTGAGGAAACAAGAGAAGAGATGGAGGAAAACAAAATCAGACGAAAACAAATCCCAATACATGAACTTACTCAACTAATACAAGAATGCAATCAACAAATCAAAAAGAGATTTCCATTCTAAAGTAATAAACTCAGCCATCAACCGCCCTAGAGAGCTATTCACGATTGTAAAAACATTAACAAAAACAAAAAACTCTGAACCTACACAATCAGCAATAAGTGTACAAACTCTAGCAACACATTTTGCAGAGAAATTAAAGAGCAAACCCAGTACCCTGACAGCAATACTACCTTCAAGCACAAAAATCATTAACAAATGGACAACCTTTCACATGGTAGATCGAAAACACCTCAAGATCATAACAATGATCAATACCACAACCTCCCCACTCGACCCATGCCCTGTGTCATGGATTAAGTGTGCAAAGGATGAACTGGCTGAAAACTTACAACACATAGTGAACCAATCCCTTTCTCAAGGCATCATGCCTGATGCCTTAAAACTCACAACGCTCCGCCCAATAATAAAGAATAGTAAACTCAACTCAAAAGACCCAAACTCATACAGACCCATAGCAAGCATTCAATTTATTGCTAAAATAATAGAAAAAACAATCCAACTACAATTACAAGAACACATTGATGAGCACAAGCCTCATGACTCACACCAGTTTGGATTCCGCCCCTTCCATGGAGTAGAAATTCTCCTAACCACGCTGATGGACTTCCTCATCAGAGGTACAGATGACTACAGCCAAGGCTTCCTACTCCTCTTTATAGACATCTCTGCCGCCTTCGACAACATCAACCACCATACACTGATCAATAGGCTAGAAAACATAGGAATAGGTGGGACTGTCCTCAAATGGTTCAAGTCTTACATCACACACAGACTAATACGAGTCCAAAGAGACCAAGAAGCATCTGAAACATTCCCCCAAGGACAGGGAATACCCCAAGGATCAGCTCTCTCCGCCCTCCTTTTCAACTTGTACCTCCAGCCTATTACAAACATATTCAAAAAACACAGGATTAACCATTTTATCTACGCTGACGACATCATGCTCGCCATCCCCATAATCACTAAAAACCCTACATATGACACCTTATCCGAATGCATGGCTGAGGCTACCTCTTGGATGGAAACCAACTACCTCAGCATAAACCTTAAAAAAACAGAAGCAATGTTCGTAACAAGGACACCTATGACTGAAGACACTTACCCAACAATCACAATCAACAAAACAACCATACCTGTTAAAAAAGAGGTCAAATACCTAGGTGTAATAATAGACTACACTCTCACCATGTTACCGCACATAAAACAGACAGTAAAAACCATATTCTACAAACTCAAAACCATACAACACCTAAGGCCTCTCCTCGAAACACATTTTATTTATTTATTTATTTAACATTTCTTCTATACCGCGCTATTATAATCAGTGCGGTGTACATCGAACAAAACATACTACAATGCATACAGGTAACATTGAGTTTACAGTGAAACAGGATATTAAACATGGAGAAAACCGGGGAAACTATATACAAGCTAACTTTATACTATGTACACTTCTCTAACTCTTCTAGCTGATACATGTGTGTTCGTGGGAGGATAGTACACGTGTGATGGTTAGCGGTGGGACTTATGAGTAGGCTAACCATTATCTGTTTGTGTTAGGGTGTTAGGGCAGCTGGGAGGTAGTTTGTCAATTGAGTGTTCACCACGGATTGTCTCTGGGTAGAATTTTGTAAATAGGTGGTGTTTCAAGGCTTTTCTGAATGGGGCTAGATTTTTAATGCCTCGGATTTCATGGGGAAGGGCATTCCAGTTTAAAGGAGCAAATATGGAGAAGGCCCTGTTGGAGGTTGTCTTTGTGCATTTTGTCGTCATCTTGGGGACTACTAAGGTGTTCGTTGTTTGAGGCCTCCGGTTTCTATTTTCAGGGGTACTGTGGATTAACTTGCTGATTGGTGTAGTGGGGTAGTTATTTAGGGCTTTAGATCTGTAGTCAGTACATTCATCACACCCCACTTCGACTATTGCAATAGTCTCCTAATTGGCCTTCCACAAAAAAACACCTACCTGCTACAAAGAGCCCAGAATATCTGCGCAAAAGTAATTGCCAAAGCTCGCCTAACTGACCACGTAACCCCAATACTGCTAGAATTACACTGGCTTCCTATAAATAGCCGAATCAGATATAAAATAATCCTAACAACCTTCAAACTCATAAACGGCATCGCCCCCTCACATCTGTCCACACTGCTGCACATTCCAACTGAAACGAGAACTCACAGACAAAACGCAGCCCACTCCCTTAACACACCAGAAGCCTTCAGGAAGTCTAAGAAAACTACAAGCTCCAGAGCATTCTCATTCGCTGCCCCTACGCTCTGGAACGATCTCCCAATAGACCTTCGCATCATAAAAGACCTCTCTCAATTCAGGAAAGAACTAAAAACTTACCTATTTTCCGAACACTTTGAAATCCCCTACCCCCCAAGCCCAGCTCCACAGCAACCACAGTCACACAAACACAAAACCCCTGAAATTACAATTAACTAACTCATAACAATCCCCCGCCACACACACTCCTTACTTACGACAAAAAAAGGAAATTAATTCCAATACCTCACATGCCCAATAACTATCCAACTCTGTAACACACTATACATAGCATCTGTAAATTGCCAATGTAAATAGTTTGACAGTTGTTTGTATTATTACTTGTACATAGTTGAATTCTACTGTTCAATGTAAATGTATACAGATGTGTACAAGTTTGTTAAACTGTTCCATGTAAACCGCCCTTGATCTCTGGAAAGGGCAGTATAAAAGAAATAGATAGATAAATAAATAAATAAAATAAATAAATAAAAATAATCTTATGCTCTATGTTAATATGTATATAGTTACCCTGTATTGATCCAAGTTTTACCCCCTGTTACAATGTAAGCGCAAGACAGTTTTGACTGAACTGAGCAACCTTTGTTAAATGTAAACTGCACTGATAATAAATAGCGCGGTATATAAAAGATGTTAAATAAAATAAATAAATAAATAAAATATGTTGGAGTCTTCCCAAGAGGAAAATATTACATCGTCTACTTTATTGATTACTTTAGCATTAATATCAGATAAGGAATGGCTAATGAAAATGTTCTTTAAAAACCGTCATATTTTGTTTAAGGGTCTGGCTGTTCGGATGTTTCCAGATTTATCCAGGGAAACCTAGAGGAGGAGACGCGAATTTCTTGTTGCGTTCTGGGATACAGCAGTTGGGGGGGCTATTTTTCCTGAAGTTTCCGTGTAAATGTTTGATTAAATATCAATCTAATTCTTATATATTTTTGAACCTTCCCAATTGATTTGTTTCATTAATGCTCGGGTCTCTGAAGGGGGGGTAGATACCCTGTCTGTTCCGGTTGAGTGAATTATATATCTCACTGCTTAGCTCGCCCTATTTCTTCTCAGTATAATGGATTATTTTATTATCAAATTATGGTATCCCCTTATTCTGAGGGCTAGAGAGAGGTGGATCATCAGTATTTCCTTTTGGGGACAATTGTGTTAAATTGTACATATTGTTTCTTTATTGATGTATTGAGTGTTTTCGTGGTATCCATCTCTATTTCCGTTCAAGATGTATTCTTGATTTGTTTTTGTACATTCAAAAAACTTAAATTTAAAAAAAAAAAAAAGGTACCTATGCCTATGAGTGTAATAGGACATTAGAACATAAGATATGCCATAATGGGTCAGACCAAGGTCCATCAAGCCCAGTATTCTGGTTCCACATCAGTGGCCAATCCAGATCACAAGTACCTAGTAGGTTCCCAAAAAGACACACAGGTTCCACAGTGCTTGTATTGGGACAAACAGTGGATTTCCCGGGTCCTCTTTAATAAGGACTTTTTCTGACGCCCACCTTGATACCGCCTATGACAGGAGGTCAGCTCAGACATGCACCTTGAAAGTTTACTAATAGTAAAATGCTTATTTTTTTCAATAAAGCCAGAATTCTCTTTGACCTATTCTCCAAAGAGATTCTCTCCACAGCATGGAACATCCACCAGCTTGTTCTGCACCGATTGTTCCAGGTCTGATGACTAGAGCCAGGTGAGTCTCTGGGCGCCAATACCTTTGACAGCATTTCTTGATGCCGCTTTGAAGATGTCATAGGTTGCTCGGCCTATGAACTTTAAGCAGTCCTTGCCATGGGACACCAGGGAATGATATTGCTCCAACTTTTCTGGAGGAAGAAACTGGGCCAGATCAGCACGGTCGCACATGTCCTTCAACATGCTCATGTAGAGTTAGTAAGAGACCACGTGGGCTACGAGCATGAACTCTGAAAACATCTTCTCCCTAAGGAGTTCACTGTCTGAGCCTCCCTCCTTGGGGGCACCCGAGGAATGAATCTTGGTACTCTTTAGGGCGGATTCAAACACCAAGGAATTGTGCAGAAGCTGAGGTTTCTCGAATCTGGGAGTCTTCTGAATTCTGTACATGGAGTCAAGTCTTCTACTGATCGGAGGTATAGTGAGGGGTTTCTCCGACATTCTCAACTGTACTCTCTGTAGGATGCGGTGGAAGAGCATTTTCACTGCCTCCTTAGGGGCCAAAGAGTATTGCAGGATCTCCAACTCTTCTGTCCTGGGCTCATCCTGAGTCTCCAAAGAAAATGGTATGGCCTTGGCCATGTCCCTTACAAACTCCTGAAAGGTCTTATCCTCAGGGGGGGACTTATGCCGCTCATGAGGTGGAGAAGGGTGTGACGGGAGCTCTGGAGACCTGCCCTCTGACTGTCCTCAGATTCTACATCAGTGACAAAGCCTTCTGAATCTGACTCAGAGAGGAAGTCTAAGGATCAGGTGGTCCTTTGGGAGCGATGATGCACCGATACCAGTGTAGACTTTGAGGGTGCATTGGACCCTAAAATGCTAGAGAGGGATAATCAGCCAAAGAGGTACAGGTGTTGGGGACCTTCAATGCCCTGATACCAATGCCTCTCCTGCAGGCAAGGCATGCATCTCGAAGACCGGCTGAACAGTGACTGATAACGAAGCAACCAATGTTGAGGCCCCGTCACACTGTACCACTAAAAGCACCACAATGCATTCCTTGAGTGCTTGCAGAAAGTGCCTCTTCATGGCTGCTGATTCTGAAGGATACAAGGCCTGAGCAACTTTGATTGATGTACCCGGTATCTGTACAGGGGTATCAGCGGCTTGGTCTCTGCAGGCTGTTGGTGGCCCTCCGATGTCCTGGAGGATGAGCTCTCCTTCCTTTGAGACACCTTTGAGGGGCACACATGCAGAACTCCATCACTCTCAATGCCATGCCTCTATGGGCTCCAAAGCTGATGCACCAGAGTCTTCATTTGATGCTCAGTACAATCACCCCTCAACATCGAAGAAAACGAGGTCGAATCCTTCCTCATTTTCGGGTAAAGATAGATCGATGGCCGATGCTCCAGGGCACTACGGGTGCTTGGCTCCGACTTGAGTTCAAGAGCACCTCGATGTCAATGCACCGCCAGTGTCCAATGCAGCCTTGAAAGCCATAAAGACCAGTACCGTCGATGCTGAAGGCAAAGGATCGGACTTCTGAGTGTCAAAAAGTGATTTGCACTGCTTCTCACAACCTTTGAGTCCTCTGAAAACACAAATTACAAGAAGAGGGCTGATGATCGGCTCCCAGGCACTGTAGGCACCAGCTGTGCCTATCCGTAGCAGATATGGTCTAGCACACTGGGGACACTTCTTGAACCCACTGGCAGGTTTCTGGGATATGCCTTCTGGGAAAACAGCAGCAGCGAAATCCAGCAACTGGATTTTGGAGAGTAAGGTCCGACCGAAGCACTGGTGCCGAGAAGGGCTAAAGTGCTGCAGAAAAGAAATAAAATGAAAGATTGACAGAGGAAAAAAATAAAGGAAAAGTGAACCATGATGGCAGGTGATTAGGCAAAAATCCTGAAGTGCAAAAAAAACACGCAGGGGAGAAATAAGAATTTACCAACCGTAGGATGACTGAAATGTGTCCGTGGGGCTCCACAGAAAACAAAACACTGATCTAAGATGGTGCCACAGTAGCAAGTGGGAAGGGGCTCATAGAAGCAGTGGAGCCTCCCAAGAGCTTCCGGTAGGAGCTGGGGAGCTTTTCATGCGGGGCTCCATCGGGGACATCACCCATATGTGAGGACTCATTACTGCTTGTCCACAGAGAAACACAGAAGCCATTTCCCCTCTGTGGAGCCCACTACATAATACAAAAAAGATGTTCCTACTTATGAAAACTGTTGGGTGATCTTCAAATAAACCTGGCAAATACCCAACTTGTGCAAAATCGTTTGTAGCCCTGACTTCTGCTTACAAGAGCTTGATTAACATGGAAGGAAGAAACACCCTTAGGTAAGAATACCAGAACCACATGTAATGAAACAGATTCCACTGCAAAAGATATATGGATCCCTATCCAAAAGCACCTGCAACTCAAATATATCTGGCAGAACAAATAGGTACAAAGAAGAAAGGCTTAAATGAAATATCTTCCAAGGATGCCTATTTTAATAGCTCAACAAGTAGACCCCCTCAGTGTATTCAGAATCAAACTAAAATGTCCATGCAGGACCAATGTGTGGCAAAGGAGGAAGGGTGAGGGCTAATCAGACAAATTTCCCACAAAACAAATATCTACATGGGCTTCTAAGGAAAGCCCCTTAATCTGTATTGTAAAGCAGGCCAACATTGCTTTCTGGACTTTAAGAGAATTCAGAGCCAAGTTTTTATCAAGACCTCCTTGAATAAAAAACAAAATGGCTGCAATGGCTGGAATACCTGCTCATCATAGACTCTATGACTTACACGATTCAAAATGACGCCATGCCCAAACACAGGCCAATAAAGCTGAGATCTTACGAGCCTTCAGTGAATTTGAAATTACTACGGATAAATAGCCCTAGCTTTTTAACTTGATCCTCTCAAGGGCCATGTCGTAAACCAAAAGGAATCTAGATCCTACATGGAGGAACACTCTTGTGCAGAGACCCCGACACAGGCAGCGTGAATGAGCCCTCCAATAGAAGCCTCATCAAGGGCCATAAAAATACCTAAAAGGCTTAGAGGGCATACAATGAAGCTGCAAGGCAGTAAAAGCAACATCAGGAAATACTTTTTCACTGAAAGGGTGGTGGATGCTTGAAATGCTGTCCCAATGGAGGTGGTGGGGGACAAATACAGTGACAGACTTCAAAATGGCATGGGACAGACAGGCATGAGATCCCTTTATAGCACGAGGATGAAATCAAAGAAAGCAAATATCTTTTATACTTCAATAGAGGGGGAGTGTGACTTGCACGGAGCAGTGGTTACAACCACTCTAGCCATCTTACAGGGCAGACTAGATTGACCATACTCGTCTTTATCTGCCATCATATACAATGTTACTGTGTTACTATGTAAGGCCAGTCAGGCCCACCAGGTTGACTATAAGAGAGGGCGTTTCACTGTCTTGCAAAACACTCAACCTATTATCAGCCAAGGAGGAAACAGATACATTGGACTTTGCCAAGGCCACAACTGAATCAGAGCATCTATGTCCTCTAAAACTAACTCTTCTTCAGCTGAAGAACTAAGCCACCTTTGAAAGTTGCTATGAGAATGAACACGCTGTAGAACACCCAACAACAATCTCTGCTGTTATAGTGGCAGATCATCTCGCATACAGTGATGACCACATGATGTGGTTCAGTAATAGGACTAGGACTGATAAAATCCATTCAAAAGCGAGAGTCTTAGACTTTAGGACAACTAACTTTGCCAAGATGGGCCAATACCTCAAGGAGTCATTAGCGGGATGGGAACAGCTGGGGGCTGTAGAAAAACAGTGGGCAAAACTGAAAGGGGATATTTTAAGGGCAACCAACCTTTCTTAAAATGGTAAATAAAGGGAAAAGGAAAAGGTGGCCGCTATGGTTCTCAAAAGAGATAGCTGAAAAAGTGAAGAAAAAGAGGGAAGCCTTCATGAAATACAAGAGATCACAGAGAGAGGAGGATGGGCATCTATATTTGGAAAAACTTAGAGAGGCCGGCAAAGTAGTCAAGAAAGCAAAGACACAAAAAGAAGAGAAAATAGCCAATGCAATAAAATGGGAGGGAAAATACATTTTTTTAGATATGTTAGTGAGAGAAGGGCAAAAGTGGTATTGTCAGACTGAAGAGTGAAGGGGAGGAATATGTAGAAGCTGAGGAGGATAAAGCAGAATTGCTTAACAAATATTTCTGTTCTGTGTTCACAGATGAAGGACCAGGAGCAGGACCTCAGACATCACCCACAAATGGGAACAAAAGTGAGGGGCATCTCAAGCAATTTTCAGAAGACTGTGTTCGTGAGGAACTAGCTAAACTAAAAGTGGACAAAGCGATGGGACCAGATGGAATACATCAGAGAAAACTGAAGTAACTTGGTGACATTCTAGCAGCTCCACTGACTGACATTTTCAATGCCTCTTTGGGAGCAGTGCCAGAGGATGGAGAGAGGCACATGTGGTCCCTTTACACAAAAGCGGAAGGATGTGGCTGAAAACTACAGGCCGGTTAGTTTAACCTTGGTGGTGGGGAAATTATTGGAAATGCTGCTGAAAAAGAAAATAGTGAGGTTTCTGGGGTCCAATGGATTACTGGATCCAAGGCAGCATGGATTCACCAGGAGCAGATCTTGTCAGACAAATCTGATTTCTTTGACTGGGTGTAGTGAAAATGAGTTAAAGTTGACTACTGATTATGCATCAGCAGCGAGTTAGGGGTTAATTAAACCTCAGTTTTATGGGAGAGATTCCTGTACAATTTGGTGAAAAACATCTTGCATAACTGCATCATGTGAAACCTATGAGAGGGAGTCCTGATACAAGGATGTAGATATGGAAAAGCTTCTTCCCATAGCAACTATGCTTTTTCTCATAAAGTGAAGGTCATCTATCAGAGTTCTGAGCTTCTGAACCATGGGATGGGAGATGCCCCTCCCTTGAGCATCTCATGCATCTGGCCAGTGTCTTGATTGTGTTTAATGGATAGCTGATCCTATTCTATGTGTGTGTCAACTGATGGAAAATTTCTGATTGCTCTTGCAACATGATAAAATGGGTGCCTTTTTCAGCCAGGAGAAGAGAAAAAGGGGTCTCATCTATGGAGTGAGCACGTGCACTGTCTAGAAGTCTCCCGCCTGACTGAATCCAGGACCCATTTAGTCAAAATGTGGCATGAGATGAAGTTCATGACTGTCGGTGATGTATCATTTTCCTGTATCTTGCTGTCAGCAAATAAGTGAATTACCTGCTTTCAAGTTATCCTTTCAAAACTAATTATAGGTGAATAACTGAATTATTTGTTTTTAACTTACCTTTTCTTTATTTTATAAATAAACTGCTTATCTTTATTCCAAAGTGTGTTGGCCTTTATTTTTCGCACCCTGTTCAATTAGCAAGACACTGGGTGACCAGAGATTTGGATTGAGAGAAGGCCCTAGATGGAGTGTATTTAGATTTCAGTAAAGCATTTGACACTATTCCGCACAGGTGATTTATAAACAAACTGAGCACCCTATGAATTGACCCTAAAGTTACTGCTTGGGTTAGAAATTGGTTAAGTGGGAGACGACAAAGAGTATAGGTAAATGGAGTTCACTCTGAGGTGGTTACCAGTGGAGTTCTGCAGGGATCTGTCCTTGGTCTGATTCTTTTTAATATCTTTGTTAGTGATATTGCGGAAGGGCTGTCGGGTAAGGTTTGCCTCTTTGCGGATTATACCAAAATCTGCAACAGAGTAAACACCCAGGAAGGTGTAGATAACATGAAGAGGGATCTAGCTAAGCTTGAAGAATGGTCTAGAATCTGACAGCTGAGATAGCGCAGCTGCTCAACTGTAACAGGTGTTCTTTGGGGACAGCAGGAATTAGTCCTCACATATGGGTGATATCGGCGCAGACGGAGCCCTCGCAGAAGCATCCCCCCAGCTTTCAAAGAAAGCCTTTGGGAGATACCACCACGCATGCGTGTTCCCCTTCCCGCCCAAGTGTGCCATCTTGCTCAGTCAGATGACATAGCTAAAAGACGGCAAAAATAAAAGATGGTACAAAAGGAACTCCAAGGGGAGGAGGGAAGGTTATGAGGACTGATTCCTGCTGTCACCAGAAAACACCTGTTATAGGTGAGTAACTATGCTTTCTCCGGAAACAAGCAGAAGTCAGTCCTCACATATAGGATTCCCTAGCTACAGGCTACCAAAGCCCATAGAGAAAAATCACGGTCACCCTCAGGGGAAGCCATGAGCAGCAGCAATTGAGTCTGCAGGTGCAGACTGCAGTAGGTTCCCGTGTGACAGATGGGAACCAGCAGTCTGGTAGCCTGAACACAGAAGGGATGGAGGGTAGGAGTTGCCTAGCCCCCAAAATTTATGGAGAACGGCCTGGCCGAAGGCGCTGTCCCCTCGGGACGCCCACTCCGGGCAGTAATGAGCTGCGAAGGTATGGACGCAAGACCAGGTGACAGCCCAGCAGATTCCACCATCGGGACAGAACACAGGTTTGCCATGGAAGCCGTCATGGCCCTGGCACGATGCGCTGTGATCCGGCCATCCAGCAAAAGACCTGCCTGCTCATAGGCAAGGGTAATGCAGTCCACCACCCAGGTACACAGCATACGCTTGGGTCACCGCTTCCTCCAGTCTATTTGGGTCATACGAGACAAAAAGTTGAGAAGCTTTACGGTGGCCCTGGGTACGTTGAATGCAGGAGGACAGGGCCCTCTTACAGTCCAAAGGTGTGGAGGACAGTCTCCATCCTACTGGCGTGAGGCCTCGGGAAGAAGGTAGGAAGCACCACCTCCAAGTTGAGGTGAAAAGGCAATACCATCTTCGGAAGGAATTTGGGGTGTGTGCGGAGCACAATCCTGTTCTTGTAGAACCTGGTGTAAGGCGCCTCTGCCACCAATGCTTGGAGCTCGCTGACCCTGCGAGCGGAGGTGAGCGCAACCACCTTCCACGAAAAGTATCACAGGTGGCAGGTAGCCAGGGGCTCAAAAGGTGGATCTTGACTCACCTGATCTGCTGCTTTTGGATCTTGACTCACCTGATCGCCTTGCTTCTTTACCTTTCCCCCTTGTTTATCCCTGTCTAAACCTTCTGTGTTGCCTGTCTTGACTAGACTGTAAGCTCTGATGAGCAGGAACTGTCTCCTACATGTCTGTGCAGCGCTGCGTACAACTCGTAGCGCTATACAAATGCTCAGGAGTAGTAGGGTGAGTAAGCTGAGCCAGTACAACATTGAGGTCCCATCCACTCAGTCACCAGAGGGCATACCGGGGGTTTCAGTAAAAGGAGTCCCCTCATGAAGCGGGTCACCAATGACTGGGCAGAGAGGGGTTTGCCATCCACCGAGTGGTGATGTGCTGCCAGGGCACCAAGGTACACTCTGACGGAGTTTGATTTGAGTCCAGAGTGCGAGAGATGGAGAAGGTACTGCAGCACCAGCTGCACCGGACAGGAGAACGAGCTAATCCTGTGCTCTGTGCCCCAGACTGAAAACCCGCGCCACTTGAACGCATATGCCTTCCTGGTGGTAGAGGACTTACAGGAAGCCAGCAGAAGCTCCTCCACTTCTTCTGAGAGGTTAAAAGGGGCGGGGTCACCATTTCAGCAGCCACGCTGACAGTGACCCCCAGGTTACGGTGCAAGAGAGTGCCCCCCTCCTGTGACAGGAGCTCTGGGGAGCTCCCCAATGGGATGGGAGTCTCCACCAACAGTCGGAGGAGTAGTGGGAACCACTGCTGCCTGGGCCATCGAAGGGCTATCAGGATCAGTGAGGCCTTGTTATGGAGGGTTCTGAATAATGTTTTGGCAATTAGTGGTGTGGGTGGGAAGGTGTACATGAGACCTTCCAACCACAAGATGAGAAACGCACCTGCCACCACCCAGGAAGTGTGGGCTTGCCGAGAGCAGAAGTAGTACTACTTTGTTATCCTACGCTCATCCAAATAGTTCTAAATCACTCTTGCAATTGATGTGTAAGATATTTGTTACTTTTTCGGGTCTCAGTCTGGTCATCGGTAAACAATTCTGGGTTTGTTGAATACACCCAGTGTGTTACCCAATTACATCAACGACCCTTGTATTCAAAACTGGGTAACACACTGGGTGTATTCAACAAACCCAGAATTGTTTACCGATGACCAGACTGAGACCCGAAAAAGTAACAAATATCTTACACATCAATTGCAAGAGTGATTTAGAACTATTGGGATGAGCGTAGGATAACAAAGTAGTACTTGGAAGTGATCGCTCAGATACTAGACCGAATTGGAGAGCAGAAGTAGGGCAACTGGTACTTGTCCAGGCTAGCAAACAGTTCTATCCATGGTTCTCCCCAGAGGTGGAAGAGCCGGCTGGCCACTCTGGGGTCCAGCTGCCACTCGTGCAGCTGGAGGACCCTGTTTAATCTGTCAGCCAGTGAGTTGATCTTACCTGGCAGGTATACTGCCTGTAAGAGTATGCCCTGCTGGACTGCGTAGGAGCAGAGGGCATTTGCTTTGCGGCAGAGGGCATGGGATACCATGCCCCCCTGCATGTTCACATAGAACATAGCCACCTGGTTGTCTGCTTGGACCAACACTGGTTGGTGCAGTAGGCGGAGGCAAAAGGCTCGGAGGGCTAGGTGTATCACCCATAATTCCAGGAGGTTGATCTGCTGATTACTCTTGCCCTGCGACCAGTTGCCCTGGGTGCGGACGTTCTCGCAGTGGACTTGCCATCCCAGCAGGGAGGCATCCGTCGTGAGAACCCTTAGGGGTGCAGTCTGGAAGGGCATCCTTGTCTTGAGGTACTGGGGATTTTGCCACTAGGTAAGGGATTCTGCCAACCGGCGGGTCACTACAACACTGTTGCGGAGATGGCCTGTGGCCTGCGTCCACTGGTCCCAAAGGTACCACTGTGCGGCCCTCATGGGGAGGCTGGCATCTGGGGTGACAAGGACCGTGGAGGCCATGTGTCCGAGTAGGTGCAAAACCGAAGGGATGGCGTTGTATGTCCAGAGCCAGAACCAGGAGGCTCAGTCCCCTGGAAGGAAGGCCTTTGCCTGGAGGGTGTCTAGTCTTGCCCCTATGAACTCCAGACACTGTCAGGAGGAGGTGGGACATGGGATAGTTTATTACAAGCCCTAAGTGCTGCAGGACCTGGATGGTACATGCGGTTGCCTGCTGGATCTCTGAGGTCGTGCCTGCCTTTATGAGCCAATCGTCCAGACAAACACCCCCTGGAGGCAAAGGAAGATGGCCACAACTGCCAGATACTTGGTGAAAACCCTTGCGGCAGAAACCAAGCCAAAGGGCAACACCCTGTACTGGTAATGGCTGCCCTCCACCATGAACCTCAAGTACTGAATGTGGTTGGGGTGAATAAGGATGTATGTGCAACCATCCTTCAGATCCAAGGAGCATAGCCAATCTCCCTGCTGGAGGTAAGACAGCAATGTTCCAAGAGAGAGCCATCTTGAACTTCTCCCTCACCAGGAATCTGTTATGATTGCACAGGCCGAGGCTGGACCATAGACCCCCTGTTCTCTTTGGTTCAAGGAAGTACCTAGAGTAGAACCCCTTGCCCCTGAGATGGTGGGGAACTGGTTCTATCGCTCTGTCCTCAAGAAGACCTACCAGTCCCTTCAGTAGAAGGTCCCGGTAAAGGGGAGACCTGGGGGCTCTCTCAGATAAAAGGGGGAGGTGTCTGGGCCAGGTGGACAAGTGCCCAAGAATCGGTGGTGATGGCTGGTCACCTGTGGGCATAGTGGATGAGACATCCCCCTGTGGGCTGCTGACCTCCTCGGGGTAGAGAGACCATGCCCAAGGAGTCAAAAGCTCCCCCTGGCAGGGCCAGGGCTGAAACCTGGGACTTCGGAGCCTTCTGCTTACGAGAGCCACATGCCCATGTCACTTTGCCTTCTATCCCTGCTGGGGAGCCGGTAGGCCTGAAAAGGTGGGTAGTTTCTGTAAGCAGTCCCTTTCCTCGGGTAGAAGGGCTTTTTAACCGAGCCCTTCTGTCAGGAAGGGGCAGCAGTGTTTTTAGAAAGCCTGATCCTCATCATGAACTCGGTCTCCAGCTTGGTAGCCTTGTCAGTCCATGGGTTTGCCAAAGAGGTTCTCTCCTTGGCATGGGACATCGACCAATTTGTCTTGAACCCACTGCTTAAGGTCGAACGACTGCAGCCAAGCTTGGCATTGGGCACCAATGCCTGCTGCCACTACTCGAGCTGCCGACTCGAAGCCGTCAAAGGCTACCCGAGACAAATTTGGGGCACTCATGGATGGCTTTGGCCAGGTTCTTGAACCGCTGCAGGGGTTCCTCGGAAAGGCCAGCTGAGAACCCAGCGAGTTCCTTCGCCAGGTCTCTCAGGTACATGCCCATGTACAGCTGGTAGGCCTGGATCCAGCCAATGAGCATCAAGCCCTGATAGCACTTTCTGCCGAGGGCGTCCAGGGTGTATGCCTCCCTGCCGGGGGGCACTGAGGAGTCCATCTTCTGACTCTTCAGGCATGGACGACTCCACCACCATGCAGTGGTGCAGCAGCTATGACTTCTGGAAGCCTGGGCTCCAGCAGACTCGATACATCAAGTCGAGCCGCTTGCTCACCACTGGCACCGATGCCAGTGTCTCCCATATACGGAGCATTAGCCATTCCAGGATGGGAGGGATGGGCACCATGAGGGATGGGCACCGTAAGCGATTCCCTCAGAAGGCCTCATACTGGAAGATTTCTAACTCCTCTGTCCGAGGATCCTCCTTTGATTCCGTCAGGAATGCTAGGGTTTTGGACATGTCCCTGATAAAGTTGAGGAACACCATGTTCTCGTGTGGGGACGTCGCGGTGGCAACAGGTGTCCAGTGACTCCTTGTCCTCCGTTCACAGTTAGAATAGTCCGTCAAGGACTCAAGGGAAGAATGGCTCAGACTCTGGGGCTGATCTGTGCCTGAGACCCTCGGAGACCCCATGGCCGGTGCCATGCACACTGGATGGGGAAGATCGCGGCCCCGTGGAATGGGAGCTGGATGGAGACTTCGGCCAAGGATCGACTCGAGACTGAAAGACCTTGAGGATTGGCTCAGCCTCCAGGGATGTGCTTGACATCAAGGGCTCGGTGGTCTGGGCAGAGGAACTGGTGGTACCAGACAACAGTGCCCGCTGTTGGTCCATGAAGCCATACAAGCTGCGCTCAGGGCTGCCATTCTGGACTCCAAGCAAGAAGGCTCCACAGCCATCAGCGCGGGCACCGAGAGACTCGGGCCCGATGCCAGTTTCCCTGAAGGGGAGTCCTCGACGAAGATGGTATCAGGCAACCGAAGCCGGCCCAAAAGTAGAGTCCTTCTGGGGGACCTTTGCAAGTTTAGGACTGCGGGACCTGGCTCGGGACTTACCAGCCCTGACCAGGGACGCCGCCTTCGAGGCTCTCTTCTTCTTCTTGAGTTCCCTAGAGGGAGATTCCCTTACTGAGGAATCACGGTGTCAGTTGGGGTCTGGAAGGCTAACCCAGGATTCCGTGGTTTCGGAGAAGGCCTTGGTCTTCGGAGGTACCGGGGACTCGGGGGGGGGGGGGGAACCACACTTACTGTACTGCTGCTGGCGGCTCTTGAGGGCCTCAGTGAACATCTTCTTAGAAAGGTCATATGCCATGGGGTCGTGGTCCGGTCCCAGGCAATGAAAGCAGCAGTCATGTGTGTCGGTCAGGAACATTATTTTGGCACACCGATCACACTTTTTAAAACCACTGGTATCCATGGGAGAAAAAAGTATCCCAGCGAGGTCAAAGACCCACGGTGCCACCAGTCGGGAAAAAAGGTGCCAACAAGGAAAAAAAATAAAAGACTACGAACCCAAGACTCTATGCTAGGGCAGCGGGCGCGGGTGGCAGAAAGAGGACCTGTGTATTACCGAAGAAGAGTATGAAACTTAGGTCAAAAAAATCAACTTTTTCCAGGGAAAGAGTAGACAGACGTCTGAAGGGCTCCACGGAAAAAAGGAGACTGAGCAAGATAGCACCCTTGGGCAAGAAGGGGACCATGCATGCATGGTGGCATCTCCCAAAGGCTTTCTTTGAAAGCTGAGGGGATACTTCCGCAAGAGCTCCGTCGGCTCTGACGTCACCCATATGTGAGGACTGACTTCTTGCTTGTTCCCAGAGAATTAATGCTAAAAAATGTAGGGTCATGCATTTGGGCTGCAAAAATCCAAGGGAGCAGTACAATATAGGGGTGACATACTTCTGTCCATGAAAAAAGAACGGGACCTAGGCATGATTATCTCTATCTCAAAGTAGCTGAACAGGTAGAAAAGGCTACAGCAAAAGCTAGAAGGATGCTTGGGTGCATAGGGAGAGGAATGGCCAGCAGAACAAAAGAGGCGATAGTGCCTCTGTATAAGTCTTTGGTGTGACCTCACTTTGAGTACTGTGTGCAAGTCTGGAGACCGCACCTTCAAAAGGATATAAACAGATTGGAGTCAGTGCAGAGGGTGGCTACTAAAATGGTTAGTGGGTTTCGTTATAAAGCATACGAGGACAGACCTTAATACGAGGGTTGCTCAGAAAGTAATGTCCCGCATGTTTTTTCTCAGTCCAGAATGAAGATAGAGGTGTGAAATTGAAAGGGTAGTAACTTGGAACTTCAAAGGACACATGTGTGTAATTTTACAGTCGTCCGACAAATAGCAAGGCAGTAGTGATCCTTCAAATGGCATCTGTGAGTGACATATGGTACAAACAAGTTGTAATTGAATTCTTGGTGGAGGAGAAAGAAAGTGTGAGAAACATTCACAAACGGTTGTGTGCTGTGTATGGAAGTTCTGCAGTAGATAGGAGCACCGTTGGACGATGGGTGAAGAGAGTAAAGACTTCAGGAAGAGGTAAAATGGAACTGGAAGATCGACCAGTCTGGGCATCCTGCCTCAGCCACCAGTCCAGACAAGTTGCAGCACTCTGCGATAGCTGCCAGCGGGAATTAAAATACTGTAAGCTGTTGCAGTGTGTCTTGCACACACCTTTGAATATCCCAAAGAGTCAATTGCCATTGCACTACCTCTACTGACGGAAAGCTGTACGGACAATTCCCGATTCGTGATGTGCCGAACCGCAAGAATAAGGTCATCAGCGCGCTGCAACTTGTCTGGACTGGTGGCTGAGGCAGGACGCCCAGACCGCGGCCGATCTTCCAGTTCCGTTTTACCACTTTCTGAAGCCTTTACTCTCTTCACCCATCGTCCAACGGTGCTCCTATCTACCGCAGAACTTCCATACACAGCACACAACCGTTTGTGAATGTTTCTCACACTTTCTTTCTCCTCCACCAAGAATTCAATTACAGCTCGTTGTTTGTACTGTGTGTCACTCACAGACACCATTTGAAGGATCACTACTGCCTCGCTATTTGTCGGACGACTGTAAAATTACACACGTGTCCTTTGAAGTTCCAAGTTACTACCCTTTCAATTTCACACATCTATCTTCATTCTGGATGAGAAAAACATGTGGGGCATTACTTTCTGAGCAATCCTCGTAAGTATACTTTAGAGGAAAGGTGGGACAGAGATGACATGATTGAGACGTTTAAATACCTCCATGGCATAAATGCACAGGAGGAAAGCCTCTTTCGATTGAAAGCAACCTCTCCTACAAGGGGACATAGGATGAGGGTGAAAGGTGATAGACTCAGGGGTAATATGCGGAAATATTTATTTAAGGAAAGAGTAGTAGATGCGTGGAAAAGTCTTCCAGTGGAGGTGGTAGAGATGAGAACAGTATCTAAATTCAAAAAAGCATGGGACAAACACAGAGGCTCACTAAAGGAAAAAAGGGGACTCTTGTAGTGGTTGATATGGAAAGGCAGACTAGATAGGCCATGTGGTCTTTTTCTGCCATCATGTTTCTAATCTCCTGGAAATTCCTGAAATCCAGTTTCCACACCCCTGAGCTCAGAACATTATGGGTCAGAAAGTTAGCAAGGAACATTCTGTACCATGTGTGAGCCGCAGAGATTGTTTTCAGGTCGATTTCCATCCGCTGAACAAGAAACTACTATCACACTCCAGGTTCTTCCCTGTTTGTTAATCTAAGCCACTGCTGTGGCACTATCAGAGAACCTGAACCACCTATCTCTTCATGAATGGAAGGAAGTGCTCCAATACTAGACATGGTTCTGGCTTCGAAACTGGTGATGCTCCATGCCACTTCCAGAGACCTTGGGCTATCTGGCCCTGGCAATGACTCCTCCTCCAACTTGTACCTGTGGTTACTATTATCCAGTCCATTTCCTGGAGTGGACTGTGTGGTAAGCTTAAATCAACAAAGTAACCTTTTTATTGAAGCCAGACATGGAAGCCACACCTTGAAGTCCTGTGACTCGAGATGAGCGAGAGAGGAAGGCATACTGAAGAGGCTCTCATGTGAGCTCCTGCCCAAGGAATTACCTCCAAGGTAGCAGCTATAAACCCCAGCACTTGGGAGATAATCCAAGACTCAAGGAGACTCTCAAGAACAGAACGTTTGCAGCTGTAACTGCAACCTGAAAGATCTCTCTTGCTTCAAGATGACCTTCTCCCGAGCAGTGTGAAATCAATCTCCCAGGTACTTGAGGAACTGTAAAGGAACAAGATGACTCAAAAGCAGACAATGACCCAACCCACAGATTCAAGAACCTGCACTAACTGGTGAGTAGCTGCCTTTGACTTCTCCTGCAAATCAGCCCAAATCAGCCAGTTATCCAGATACAGATGGATTCCAATGGCCTCCTTGAGAAGATACACCATTACCACCACCTTTATCTTGATAAAGATCCTGCACTATCGCCAATCCAAAGGTAAATGCTCTGAACAAAGTACTGACCGGGGTTCACAGAATCAAAAGAATCTTGAATAGGAATGTGAACATATGCTTCAAACAAGTCCAGGAATGTACTGATTATAATGGACATATGGGTCTCAATGCAAACAATGAGAGAGAGACAAAGGGAGACACTAATGCCTTTGTGATCCAAGATTGGACAAAGAGAACCCTCTTTCTTGGGAACCGCAAACCTGGATTGACGAAACAGACACGGTTCCTCCAAAGGAACTGGGCTTGATAGGTCTGAACTGCAGAAGTGTCTACAAGGTTTCATTTTCCACTCTTCCACAGGACGATACCATAAAAATGCCAGAAATAAGTTCTTCCAGCATCAAGGCGTAATTGTGATTAATCAGTTCAAGCATCCATGCACTCCAGGTAAAACAGCCGGAGATGGCCTCCCACCTGAACCAACCCAGAGCAGGTCAGCTGAAGATCACTGGACTCCCTTGACTCCTGATGAGGAAGTACCGGGCCTTGCCCAACAAGAAGCTTGTACTGGAAGAGGAGCTTACTCAAATGTGCCTTAGATGCCGAGTCCACAGATCAGTTATGAAGCCATAACCACCTCCACGCTACCATCATCAAGGCTACAGAACACAAATCAATACAAATGAGGTCATATAGCACATGTGCTAATAAGGAGGCATCAGAATCCAGGTGGGCCAACTTTGCTTTAAGGCAACTACTGATCCACATCAGCCAGATGCAGGAGACACAACCACGGCATACCACTGTCTGCATTCCCAGAGCCAATGAAGAGAAGGCTTGCTTGAAAAGAACTCCACTTTCCCATCCTAAAAGTCTTTCAATGCTAGATCCCCTTCTACTGGAATCGTGATTTCTTTATTTATAATACTTTTATACCGCGAAACTCCCAATTATTCATTGGATCAGTGTGGTTTACAATAGACCAGCACAAGTATAGCAATACAATTCATAAAACAGTTACAATAGAAATAGTCAATCAGAAAAAAGACAGGCTTTAAGTTTCTTTCGAAACACCACAATCAATTCAATTTCCTTCAAATCTTTCAGTAACCTAGACCAGAACTCAGCTGCTTTAAATGGGATCGCAAGCCCAAATCTCCTTTTTACTTGTAATTCTCCCACTTGAGGGGATGAGAAGGGTCATGGTACCCTGCAAGCGTCTAGACTTCGTACTTAAAAAAGGTAATAACATTTCAGAGAAACAAACCGTAACAAATTCATAAAAAATGTTATATAAAAATAAATAAAATTTAAAATATATATATTCTGACATCCTAAGCCAATACAACTGTGCAAATAAAAGGGATACCGAATCACTTTTGCAGGCACCAAAAATTAACCTCACTGCCATGTTCTGGCAAAGTTGCAACCTTTTCATCTGTCTTTGAGAACAGTTTAACAGAGTTATATTACAATAACCAAGAAAATCTAATACCGTGCTCTGCAGTAATAGTCTAAAAAATTGTGGCGCAAAGTATGGATGCAACCTACAAAGTTGTTGCATCTTTAAAAAAAAAAAAAAAAAAAAAAGACCTGGAGATAATCGAGCTAACATGGGCTTCCATAGTAAAATCTTCATCCAAAAATACCCCAGTAGCACTGTTTCTCTTTTTATATTTAGGTTCTCGATTGTTTCCAGTAATAGCTCAGGTATTGGTTGGCCATTTAGGCAAAACACTTTGTGATCTTGTGTGCAAACAGAATACCAAAAGCGAGTTGAACGGATCATAATAGCAAAGAGTCAGAAAAATGGATCTTCAACACATCTGAAACCCTTCACGACCGCATTTCGGCAGTGCCTTCCATCAGGGGTTTCGTCTTAAAATAATTTAAAAAACATAGGTTACCAGCCACATGAAACAGACATGCCAAATATTTACAAATAAGAAATTATAAAAAACTTAAACAATAAAAAGCTCTTAAAAACATACTTTTAAGAATTATATATTAATAAAAATACAGATTTGCAC
Organism: Ichthyophis bannanicus; assembly: GCA_033557465.1. Lineage (NCBI taxonomy): Eukaryota > Metazoa > Chordata > Amphibia > Gymnophiona > Ichthyophiidae > Ichthyophis > Ichthyophis bannanicus. The sequence continues at coordinate 1,887,129,598 of CM066031.1, forward strand.
ACAAGTTACATAAATTCACAGTAAACATAAGAACAGCATAACATGCTTATTCATACTTCAGACCATACCAGAAGGTATTCTATTGTAGAAAACAACATAAAAATTAACTTCAAAAGTATATAAAAAAAACCTATGTGCATTAAAAAACCCAAAATGCATACTTAATATTTTTTCTAAGATACCAAAGAGTGTGCAACCCACAAATCATATCTCTCATATGTAAATCAGCTCAGCGGACATCAATAAATCCACTTTTACAACTCTGATATTGTGAGGCTGTCCATCTGTTTAACTCTTTGGGTATGCTGCTGTTTGATGGTTCGAGTGTGTGCGCTTTGTGGACTAGTGATCTTCTGTATAACCCACCATAAGCAACGCTTCAACTTGAGGAAGTCAGAACAGCAGGTGTAGATCTTGAGGCAGGGGGTTACAAATACACCATAATCCAACAGCAGTGAAAAACTTCCTCTGGAGCATCTCATTCAGGCAGAGCCATCTTCCCAAGCTTTGGTGAGCAACAAAGATCTAAGTCCACAGAGACCCTCTAAGATAGGGTTGCCCTCCAATACTACCTCTTGCAGGGATGCCATCATCTGGGCAATAAGAAAAGGTAGCTCTTCCTTGCCAAACAACCAAATTACTGAAAGGTCTGTCACCTTCATTCTGTGACAGCTTTCCTTCTTAAAGGAAAAGGCTCCCCAGAGGACTTGCCCCTTGCCTCTTTGGCATTGCAATCATCTGCCAATAGTAAAGAGGGTATGGTTACCACCCTGAAGATAACTTTCAGCATTTGGAGTACTTATTTCTCAGTGGCAGAGTGGCCCCTACACTTTTATGTCCGTTCCCCCACCTGAAGGCTACCTGCATCTGCCTGAGATAAACGCAAAGTGCCAAGAGCATTTTGCAAAAAGGAAGTAGTCTTCTGCAGGAATTCTGAACCCAAAATGGAGGATACAATCTCCAATGTGGTCTCTATAACACTGGACCCCTGCATTACAGCAAGATAACTTAAGAACTGCCATACTGCGTCAGACCAAGGTCCATCAAGTCCAGTATCCAGTTTCCAACAGCCGTCAATCCAGGTCACAAGTACCTGTCAGGTTCCCAAAAAGGTACATAAAAAAAAGATTTTATACAGCAGCCCCCCCCCCCCCTCCCTCCCAATAAAAAAGAACAACTTAGGAGGAAGGCATCTGAAGTTAGTTTGCTACATGTCCTTAGCCTCAAACAAGTCAGAGGAAATGCAAACAGATTTACCATGGATGCTCCCCATTCACAATGTATCTGAATTCCTACCTCTCTGTCCAGGGATTGCTAGTACAGCTAAAGGACTTGACCGTTTCCCCAGAAGGATATTGCTCTTCCCTGCCAAGAAGCCAACCCAGTTCCACATCCTGACAACTTTCTAACACAGGACATACAATCCTGTTCTTCCCCGATTGTTCATATAAAAACATAGCTATCTGTCTGGACCGGGATAATTTTATAGGACAAGCTCTGAAAGCCTATAAAACATGCTAGATGACCCATAAATCTAGGACATTTACTTATTGAAGTTCTTACTAAGCACACCATAGGCCCCAAGTTCGCAACTGTTCTACATGAGCTCCCAGGCCAGTCTAGATGTATCCATGATTAGGACAAATTTAAGACTGAGAAATCTGGAAGAAGGCTACAGAGAGAGTTTGAAGTATAACACAGTGATTCACCACCTCCTTGATATTATGTTCCCTTGCAAGGCACATCATACCTAAGAATTGAGGCCCACTGCCATGACAGTCTGCAGGCACCAATACTAATGGCAGTTTCTCTTGACATGGTCATCTTGAAACCATGACAGACCAACCAGACCACCTGTTTTCCACAAGTATCCTATGCCTCCAAGTGTCAAAGGTCATTACATTTCTCTTGAGGTGATAAAGTGACAAACGTTCTATCTTGTTCAGAACGTTCTGCATGTATTGGTCCATGAAGAGTCAGTAAGAAGTTTTATAGGAACTAATCAAAGTATTCTGAAATACTTCCCTCCTAAGATCATCCTTTACAAATAGCACAGAGGAGTAGGTTCTCATCCACTTGACCTTCAGAGCAGATTCAACCACCACCGACTGAAATGGTAACTGCAGTTTCTCAAATCCAAGACGGACTCTTCTGGACTCTCTACATGAAGAGTTGGCCTTTTTACTTACAGATTACAAAAAGATATTGGGAACCAGCACCCTCATGCCTTCCTTGGGAGTTGAAGGGAGGGAGCAAGAAATTTGAGGACGTTCCACATTTCTGCCCTTGGTTCTTCCTCCTCTAAATAGAAATCAGTCATTTCCTTGATAAAATCAGTGAAAGAAAGGTTCTCTGGCATCCTCTTCTTTCCTGTGGAGGAGATGGGTCCAAGGGAAGATAAAGCACAGTTACTTACCTGTAACAGGTGATCTCTGGGAACAGCAGGAATAAGTCTTCACATATGGGTACGTCGGTACCGACGGAGCCTGCGTGGGAACGCTCCCCAGCGTCCAATCAGAAAGCCTTTGGGAGCATCCCACAGCGCCTGCATGCTGCCTTCCCGACTTTCCCAACTGTCTCTCCTCAGCTGAGTTTTAAGCTGAGACAAAGAGAGAGAGAAAGGGAAAGGAAAGACAGATAGAGAGATACAACTCCTAGGGGAGGTGGGTGGGTTGTGAAGACTTATTCCTGCTGTTCCCAGAGATCATCCGTTACAGGTAGTAACTGTGCTATCTCCAAGAACAAGAAGGAATGAGTCTTCACATATGGGGACTCCCTAGCTTTAGATGCCAGGAAGAGATCCCAGAAGTTGTGTGTCCCTGGAACAGTGCTGCACTTCCCCACCTGGATCTCAGGCATCCCATGAGGGATGGTGGGTAGGAATTGATTAAGTATGGAACAGATGTTTAAGAACAGCCTGACCAAACAAGGCATCCCGGCGGGAGTCCTTGTCCAAGCAGTAATGGGCTGTGAAGGTATGAACCGAGGCCCAAGTGGCTGCTCGACAGATGTCGTCGATAGACACAGAGTTCAGATGAGCCATTGAGGCTGCCATGGCTCTCACATTGTGAGCTGTGATATGGCCCTCCAGAGAAAGGTTCTTGCTCTGATAGGCGAAAGAAATGCACTGGGAAATCCAGTTTGAAAGTGTCCTCTTGGAGACTGGTTGTCCAAAATGAGAAGGATGAAAGGCAACAAAGATTTGGGAAGACTTTCTATGTTGCTGTGTCCTTTGTAAGTAAAAAGCCAGAACTCTTTTACAGTCCAGGGTATGAAGATTCCTCTCTGCACTTGATGCATGAGGCCCTGGAAAAAAGACAGGTAAGTAGACTTCCTGGTTGAGGTGAAAAGGCGAGACCACCTTATGCATAAAGTGTGGATTTGTCCTAAGGACCACCTTGTCATGATGGAACCTTGTATAAGGTGGATTAGCTATGAGTGCTTGCAATTCACTAATGCGACGTGCTGATGTGATTGCAATGAGAAAGATAACCTTCCAAGAAAGGTATTTCAAGGAGGTAGTAGCTAAAGGTTCAAAGGGCGGCTTCATAAGCTGACCAAGAACCAAGTTTAAGTCCCATGCCACCGGAGGTGGTCTAATGGGAGGCTTAGTTAGAAGGAGACCTCTCATGAATCTTGCTATAAGAGGATGAGAGGAAATAGGTTGTCCATTTAGAGGCTTAAGAGAAGCTGCAATAGCACTCAAATGGACCCTTACTGAATTTGTCTTAAGGCCTGCATTAGACAGATGAAGGAGATACTGCAGCAATGATTCCAGAGGTATGGCAAGGAGGTTAAGACCCTTCTCAGAACACCAGATGGTAAACCTCTCCCACTTGAAAGCATAAGAACGTCTAGTGGAAGGTTTTCTGGAAGCATAAAAAACATCTTTCACTTGTTGAGAAAGATGAAGATCCTGGAGATCTAGGCCTTCAGCAACCAAGCCCTGAGATGCAGAGACTGGGGACTGGGATGCCATAACCTTCCGTCCTCTTGAGAGAGGAGGTCTGGAGCAGACCCTAACTCTAGGGAGGGAGCTTGAGAGAGATGGAGAAGCTGTGGCCAATGTGGAGCAATGAGAATCATGTGGCCAGTGTCTCTCTGAAGCTTGAACAAGGTTTTGGGAATTAGGGGAATGGGTGGAAAGGCATACAGGAAGTCTTGACCCCAGTGAAGGAGGAAAGCATCCCTTGCCTGAGCCCCCTGAGCCGGAGTTCTGGAACAGAACCAGGGAAGTTTGGCATTCCATGGACTTGCAAAGAGGTCTATGTCCGGGATTCCCCAAATTTGAAAAAACTTGGATACCTGGTCCATATGTAGGGACCACTCGTGTGGAAGCAGAACTCGACTGAGTCTGTCCGCCCAAGAGTTTTGAACACCTGGAAGATAAACTGCCAGAAGATGAATGTGATGCTCTCTGGCGAGGGCCCACAGTCACAAAGCTTTGTTGCAAAGCGACAGAGAACCAGTTCCTCCCTGCTTGTTTACATAAAACATGGCTACCTGATTGTCCGTGTGGATAAGGACTGTCCTGTGGCTGAGCAGGGTGTGGAACACTCACAGAGCAAGGAAGATTGCTCTGAGTTCCAAGAGATTGATATGTAGACATGTCTCCTGTGGGGACCAGATGCCCTGGGTGGAGAGGTCCTGAAGATGAGCTCCCCAGGCCATTGGAGAAGCATCTGTTGTAAGAGTTGCTTGGGGTAGAGGCTGTTGAAAGGGGGACCCCAGCAACAGGTTTTGAGGGGACTTCCACCACTGGAGGGACAAAATGAGGTGACTTGTGTTTGCTATTTTGTCTGACAGGCAGCCTAGTGCCTGGGTCCACTGGGTGGATAAAGTCCACTGAGCTGCTCTCATGTGAAGGCGAACATATAGTACCACATGTATATGGCCCAGCAACTGTAACATCTCTCGAGCAGTTAGTAGGGGTTTTAACTCTGCTTGAGAAGCTAACTGCACCAAGCGAAGGCAACGGGCCTGGAGAAGATAGGCCCTTGCCCTTGTGGTATCCAGCAACGCCCCTATAAACTCCAGGGACTGAGTAGGGATCAAATTGGAATTTTGGGATGTTTATTACCAGCCCTAAATACTGAAGGATACGCATTGTGCAGGTTAGAGAAGTCTTGGCCTCTGATTGAGTGGGAGCTCGAATGAGCCAGTCGTCCAGGTAAGGGAAGACAAAAATTCCCAGGGTGCGCAGGAAAGCAGCAACCACTGCCATGCATTTCGTGAACACTCTTGGTGCAGAGGCCAGTCCAAAGGGGAGCACTTTGTATTGATAGTGCTTTTCCTGAAAAAGGAACCAAAGGAACCTTCTGTGAGTTGGATGGATGAGAACATGAGTGTACGCATCCTTGAGATCTAGAGAACAAAGCCAATCCTGACTCTGAAGGTATGGCAGCAGAGTTCCTAGGGAAACCATCTTGAATTTTTCCTTGACTAGGAATCTGTTCAACTCTCTGAGATCTAAGATGGGTCTGAAGCCCCCTGTTTTCTTTGGAATAAGAAAATAGGGGGAGTAGAACCCTGTGACCTGTTGTTGAAAAGGCACTTCCTTTATTGCCCCCTGGGCGAGAAGAGTGGCAACCTCCTGCTCCAACAGGCTGAGGAGGGAGATTGGAGAACTGAACTGGTGCACTCTTGTGAAAGGGGGCAAGCTTGTAAAATGAAGTTTGTACCCCTCTCTTATGATGGAGAGTGTCCAATGCTCTGCTGTAATTTGCCCCCATCTGGGAGCAAAGTGACATAACCTTCCTGGAACGGTGGAGGGCTCTGGTCCTTCTAGAGCCAGGAAGGCTAAGTTCTCTAGCAGAAAGTCAAAGGCCCTGAGGGGGCTGAGGTTGCTGGGCTGGAGCAGGCCTCGCAGCCTTTGCTTTGCTCTGTTTGGAAGATTGCCGACGTTTGCAAGAGAACCGAGTTGCAGAAGATGCCCGCTGACCATAAGCAGGATAGAATCTTCCCTTTTTAGAAAAGGGTGTTTTCTTGAACAACCTCTTCTTAGCAGGAGCAGCTGTGGATTTGGATAGTCTATCCAAAGCAGAATTTTCAGCATCCATCTGAATGGCCTTTGCTTGCCAATCCTTACCAAACAGGTTCTCACCTGTACAAGGGATATTTCCCAATTCATCTTGAACCCAGATCTCCAGATCAGATGCTTGAAGCCAAGCAATCCTACGTGCACCTATGGCAATAGATGAGGCTCTGCTTACACATTCAAAGGAGTCGAAAGCTGCACGGTTGGAGAACATAAGATATGCCATACTGGGTCAGACCAAGGTCCATCAAGCCCAGTATTCTGTTTCCAACAGTGGCCAATCTAGGTCATATGTACCTAGCAGTTTCCCCAAGGGACACAGGTTCCACAATGCTTGTATTGGTTCAAGCATTGATATCCTGGGTCCCTTCTTAATAATGGCTTATGGACCTTTCCTCCAGGAACTTGTCCAAACCTTTTATAAACCCAACTACACTAACAGCCTTTACTACATCCTCCGGTAACAAATTCCAGAGTTTGATTACACGTTGAATGAAAAAATATTTTCTTTTATTAGTATTAAATAGTTTACCCTGTAGCTTCATTGCATGTCCCCTAGTCTTTCTATATTCTGATAAGGTAAACAATCGATCTACGTTTACCCGTTCCACTCCGCTCATTAATTTATAGACTTCTATCATATCTCCCCTCAGCCGTCTCTTTTCCAGGTTAAAGAGCCCTAACCTTTTTAGCCTTTCTTCATAGGAGTATCCTTCCATCCCCTTTACCATTTTGGTGGCTCTTCTCTGAACCTTTTCTAATAACTCTATATCCTTTTTAAGATACGGCGACCAGAATTGCACACAATATTCAAGGTGCGGTCTCACCATGGAACAATATAGAGGCATTATAATATCCTTTGTTTTATTTTCCATTCCTTTCCTTATCAAACCTAGCATTCTATTTGCTCTCTTGGCCACCGCTGCACACTGGGCTGAGGGTTTTAACATGGTATCCACAATGACGCCTAAATCTATTTCCTGGGTGGTGGTTCCTAATGTGGAACCTTGCATCGTGTAACCATAGTTTGGGTTGTTCTTCCCTAGGTGCATAACCTTGCACTTGTCCACATTAAATTTCATCTGCCATTTTGATGCCCAGTCTTCCAATTTATCAAGATCCTCTTGCAATTTTCCACAATCCTCTTGGGTTTTAACAACTTTAAATAGTTTTGTGTCATCTGCAAATTTGATAACCTCACTCGTTATTCATAAATGACCTGGAAAGTGGAATATGTCAAAAAGCAGCGGACCCAGCACAGATCCCTGGGGTACAGCACTATTCACCTTTCTCCATTGGGAAAATTGGCCATTTAGCCCAACCCTCTGCTTTCTATCTTTTAACCAGTTCCTGATCCACAATAGTACACTGCCTCCTATCCCATGACTCTTTAGTTTTGCCAAAGGTCTCTCATGAGGGACCTTGTCAAAGGCTTTCTGAAAGTCCAGATACACAATATCAACCGACTCACCTTTGTCCACCTGATTATTCACTCCTTCAAAAAAACATAACAGATTAGTAAGACAAGATCTTCCTTGTCTAAAGCCATGTTGGCGGTCTCTCATTAGTTCATGACTATCTACATGCTGAGTAATTTTATTCTTTATGATGGTTTCTATCATTTTTCCCGGTATTGATGTCAGGCTCACCGGTCTGTAGTTTCCCGGATCACCCCTGGAACCCTTTTTAAAAATTGGTGTTACATTGGCGATCCTCCAATCTTCAGGTATTAAGAGATGATTTTAATGATAGTTCACAGATTACTAATAGCAGGTCTGCAATCTCATATTTCAGTTCTTTCAATACCCTTGAATGTATACCATCCGGCCCAGGTGATTTGCTACTCTTCAGCTTATCTAATAGTTGTAATATATTTCTCGATGTATCGATATTTCCTTCAATTCTTCTGCACCTTTAAATACCACTTCAGTCATGGGTAACATCCCTACATCTTCCTCAGTAAAGACTGAAGCAAAGAATTCGTTCAGTCTCTCCGCTGTCGCCTCTTAGTGCTCCTTTAACCCCTTTATCATCTAATGGACCAACTGACTCTCTCACAGGTTTTTTGCTACGAATGTACTTGAAAAGGTCTTTACTTCGCGTTTTTGCTTCTGCAGCAAGCTTCTTCTCAAATTCTCCCTTTGCCTGCCTTATCAATGCCTTGCATTTGACTTGCCAGTGCTTGTGCTGTTTCCAGGTTTCGTCGTTTGGCTCTTTTTTCCATTTCCTGAAAGATGCTTTTTTGGCAACAACAGCCTCTCTGACCTCACCTTTAAACCATGCTGGCAGTTTTTTGGACTTCCTTCCACTTTTCTTAAAGCGTGGAATACAGCTGGTCTGGGCTTCCAAGATAGTATTTTTCAACAACAGCCAAGCCTGATGTACGTCTTTAACCTTTGCAACTGCTCCTTTTAGTTTTTTCTTGGAGAATTTGGAGATACCCTGGGCATGTTTGAGCCCAGTGAGAAATAATTGCCTTTTATCTTCAGATACAAAAGGACTTAAAGTCTGCAAATGGTCAGTGACTTATTTTAAGAACATTCCCATGTAGAGACTATAAGAATTAATTCTTGCAGCAAACATGGAAACTTGGAAGATTCTTCTTCCAAAAGCATCCAGGGTTCTACATTCACGTCCTGGAGGATTAGAAGCATGTCTTTTGGCACTTCTAATCTTTCTCATTGCAGACTCAACCACAATAGAGTGGTGAGGAAGTTGAGTTTTATGGAAACCAGGACAAGGAGGGACACAATACATGGTATCCAACCTGCGAGAATGAGGAGAGGTGGTTAGAGGTGCTTCCCACATCCTCAACATGAGATCATACAGAATCTCATGTATAGGTAAGGTAGCTGTCTCCTTATGAGTTTTAGGATATTGTAAAATATCTAACTCCTTGGCTCTGAGCTCTGTCTCAGGTGCCACTGTAATAGAGAGACCCCGAGCCACCTCTCTGATAAAGTCTTGAAAAGACAAATCCTCTGGAGGAGACATCCTTCGTTTAGGAGAGGACTCCTCCTGTGGAAGAAGCATCACTGCATCGACTGACTCTTCAGAATCCTCAGAGTCCTCAGAGGAATCGAAGTATCGTCTGTCCGGATGCTCTTGCAAAGCCCGATACCCGTACCAAATGGGATCGGTATCGGGAATCACCGGTACCGGGGTAACGGTACCGGAGGGCTTTAGAGGACAGAGTACCGGCATAGCGGACACCGATGCCGATGTCGATGTCACCGGTACCGGAATCGGTACCGATGGCGATGCTAGAGCCAGTACCGGCGGAGTAGTCTGTTGCGGTACCACGGGCATCGATGCCACAAGGAAAGCCGCCAGACTGCGTTCTATGGACAGGATCCTCTGATCCATTGACGCCGCCAATGCCTGGAAGTCGGTACCGGTGGAGGCCACCGGTACCCCAGAGCATGGCACCAGGAGATCTGTCGAGGCCACGCCATCGATATCATCCTGGAACCCCGATGATGATGCTTTAGAGGCTGAAGCCTCCCACCGCGGTAATTTTGCCGGTGCAGGATCCTCAAGGGCAAGGCCAGAGGCAATTCGATGCTTAGATGGAGATCTACCCTTCGAGGATCGGCTGGATTTATGTTTAGTTACCTGAGATCCATGTGAGGAAGAAGCAGCCCTGGAAGACGTTGATGCCACCAAAGCTGCATCAGAGGGATACAGGGTACTGAGCTTGGCAGCTCGGTTCTGCTGACCTCTTTTAGACATCATGGAACAGGACACACAATCCGTTATGGAATGGTCAGGACCTAAACATTTTAGACACCAATCATGGGTGTCGGTGATGGAAATAGTACCGCCACATTTTGTGCACGTCTTAAAATGTGAGGCAGGCTTTTCCATATTTAAGGAAAAATGTTTTGGGCCTAAGGCCCAAAACTCAAGTGCACCTGAAGAAAAAGAATGGAAAAAAGGGTTGTTGTTTTCTTTTTTTACAAGAAGAAAAGAACAAAGACCGGCGGTACCGGTACAGCGTCGAAGAAGGCAGACGCGACACAAAAGAAATAAAGAAAAAAATAAGGAAATTCTTCTGCGGTGACAGGAACACGACCTGCTGGCTCCGCAGAAAAAGAAGAACTGAGGAGAGACAGTTGGGAAAGGCGGGAAGGCAGCACGCAGGCGCTGTGGGATGCTCCCAAAGGCTTTCTGATTGGACGCTGGGGAGCATTCCCGCACAGGCTCTGCTGGTACCGACGTACCCATATGTGAAGACTCATTCCTGCTTGTTCCTGGAGATAGCGTAATTACTCACCTGTAACAGGTGATCCCCAGGAACAGCAGGAATTTAGTCTTCACATATGGGTATCGTCGGTACCGATAGAACCTGCGCAGGAACGCTCCCCAGAGTCCAAAAGGAAAGCTTTTCGGAGCATCCCATAGCACCTGCGTGCTGCTTTCCCACCATTCCAACTCTCCCTCTTCAGTTGAGTTTCTAGCTGACACAAAGGAGAGAAGGAGAGAAGGAGAGAAAGAGAGAGAGAAAGACAACTCCTAGGGGAGGTGGGTGGGTTGTGAAGACTAAATTCCTGCTGTTCCCGGAGATCACCTGTTACAGGTGAGTAACTACGCGGAACAAGCAGGAATGTAGTCTTCACATATGGGGACTCCCCAGCTGAAAGATGCCAGGGAGATGGCCCCAGGAAGCAGCAAACTCATGGTGAGATGGGTCATGCTTCCTCCAATGGATCTCTGGCATCCAAACCCGGACGGCGGGTAGGAGTTGCATTATGTCTGAAAGAGATGCTGAAGAACAGCTTGGTAAAACAAGGCATCCCGACGGAAGTCCTTGTCTAAACAGTAGTGGGCTGTAAAAGTGTGCACTGAAGCCCAAGTAGCTGTTCTGCAGATGTCATCTATAGACACAGAAAGAGCAGTTACTCACCTGTAACAGGTGTTCTCCAGGAGCAGCAGGAATCCGTCCTCACATATAGGGGTGACGTCGGCGCCAACGGAGCCCCCGAACGGAGCATTTCCCCAGCTTTCATAGAAAGCCTTCGGGAATGCAGCACGCATGCGCGGTCCCCTTCCCGCCCAAGGGTGCCATCTTGCTCAGTCTGACGACATAGCTAAAAGACAGCAAAAATAGCAAAAAGAAATCATATGACTGCAACTCCAAGGGGAGGAGGGAGGGTTGTGAGGACTGATTCCTGCTGCTCCTAGAGAACACCTGTTACAGGTGAGTAACTACTCTTTCTCCAGGACCAAGCAGGAAGTCAGTCCTCACATATGGAACTCCCTAGCTCAGGGCTACCAGAGGCCTCAAACTGAAAAATTGAACTCCCTCTAGAGCCTCAGCATGCAAGAGCAGAATCTTCTCTGATAACGCCCCCGAAAGGTAGCCCAACACCAGGGCCGGAGGGTAGGAGTTGCGTAGACCCCAAAGAGATTATGGAGTACCGCTTGCCCGAAAGCACTGTCCCTGCGGGACTCCCTCTCAAGGCAGTAGTGGGCCGCAAAATTCTGGCTTGAAGACCAAGTAGCGGCCCAGCAGATGTCTGCCAACGGAACAGAGCGGAGATGAGCCACTGACGCAGCCTTCGCCCTGACACGGTGAGCCATAACTCGATCCTGCAACGAGAGGCCGGCTGCCCTGTAAGCCCAGGCAATGCAGTCAGCTACCCACATGGACAAAGTACGCTTGGAGATGGCCAACCCTAACTTATTGGGGTCATAAGAGACGAAGAGCTGAACCGCCCTCTGGTGCTCCCACGACCAGGTCAAGGTAGAAGGACAACGCCCTCCTACAGTCCAGGGTATGCAAGACCATCACAGCCCGGCTAGCATGAGGCCTGGGAAAGAAAGGCGGAAGAACCACCTCCTGATTGAGGTGGAAGGAGGAAACAACCTTTGGAAGGAACTTAGGGTGAGTCCGTAAGACTACCCTGTTCCTATAGAACCTAGTATAAGGTGCTTCTGATACTAGGGCCCGAAGCTCACTCACTCGCATTGCTGAGGTAAGGGCTACCAGAAGTAGTGTTTTCCAGGACAGAAAATGCAGAGGGCAAGTAGCCATAGGTTCAAATGGTGGGCAAGTAAGCCGTTGCAAGACCACATTTAAATCCCATTCAGTGGCAGGTGGACGCACTGGAGGCTTAAGCAAAAGCAGGCCTCTGAGGAAGCGAGCCACCAAAGGATGACTGGAGAGAGACTGACCCTCCACCTGTGAGTAGTGTGCTGAAAGAGCACGAAGATGAACTCTAACAGAATTGGACTTAAGGCCTAGGTTGGAAAGGTGAAGCAAATACTGCAGCACCACTGGTACCAGGCATGAGAAGGGATTCTCGTTGTGTTGGAGTACACCAGGTAGAGAATCTACGCCACTTAAGGGCATAAGACTTTCTGGTGGACTGCCTCCTAGAGGCCAAGACTACCTCCTCCACTTCCCTAGGCAGTAGTAAAGGCGATAGGACTACCCTTTCAGCAGCCAGACCATCAAATTGAGGGACTGGAGATTGGGGTGCAAGAGGGATCCCTGCTCCTGAGACAGGAGATCAGGTTGCATGCCCAGAGGGAGAGGAGTGTCCACCGCCAGTTGCAACAGTAGTGGGAACCAGGGTTGCCTTGGCCACCTGGGAGCCACCAGAATGACTGAGGCCTTGTCCCGGGTCACTTTGAATAGTGTCTTGGACACTAAAGGCGTGGGAGGAAACGCATATAGAAGGCCTGTAGACCATGGAATGAGAAATGCATCCGCTGCTACTCTGAAAGAATGCGGTTGTCTGGAACAGAACCTGGGTAGTTGATGGTTCAGAGGACTGGCAAAGAGATCTATGGTTGGAAGACCCCATCTCAGAAAGATCTGTTGAACCACTAAAGGGTTCAACCGCCATTCGTGCGGCTGCAGGATCCTGCTCAATCTGTCCGCCAGGTAATTCTCCTGACCTGGGAGGTAGACTGCTTTGAGAAGAATGCCATGATTGACTGCCCAGGAGCACAGTTTCTGCGCTTCCTGACATAGAAGGTGGGACCCTGTGCCCCCTGTTTGTTCACATAGAACATAGCCACTTGATTGTCCGTATGAACCAAGACGGACTGGTGAGAGATGAGATGGGAGAAAGTTCTCAGGGCTAAGCGGATAGCTCTCAGTTCTAAGAGACTGATCTGCTGTGCGGCCTCCCAAGGAGTCCACAGGCCTTGAGTACATGTCCCTTGGCAATGTGCACCCCAACCTTGAAGAGAAGCATCGGTTGTCAGCACCTGAAAGTGTGGAGGTGCTTGAAAAAGCACCCCTTGCACTAGATTCGGAAGATGAAGCCACCATTGCAGAGAAGACTATAGTAGGCTGGAAACCCTCACTGTCAGCGAGGCTTCCTGTGCCTGGTGCCACTGGGTCCTGAGGACCCATTGAGCTGGCCTCATGTGTAGACGGGCATTTGGAGTTACAAGGACCGTGGACCCCGGTATCGACTGGGTCAGTGTCACGTCAGGACATGCTAGGGAGATAAAGTTCCTAGATGAAATAAATGACTGCTTCTTGGAGCAGCTGGTTCATGAACCTACCAGAGGGGAAGCCATATTAGACCTAGTGGAACACCAGATCTAGTGCAAGAGATAAGGGTGTTGGGGCCACTTGGCAATAGTGATCATAGCATGATCGCCTTTGATTTAATTAGTGGAGGAGGGATAGTAAGGAAATCCACAGTACTACCTTTTAACTTTCGAAAGGGAGACTATGATAAAATGAGGAAAACAGTTAAGAAAAAACTAAAAGGAGCAGTTGCAAAGGTTAAAGACGTACATCAAGCTTGGGTGTTGTTGAAAAATACTATCTTGGAAGCCCAGACCAGCTGTATTCCACGCTTTAAGAAAAGTGGAAGGAAGTCCAAAAAACTGCCAGCATGGTTTAAAGGTGAGGTCAGAGAGGCTGTTGCCAAAAAAGCATCTTTCAGGAAATGGAAAAAAGAGCCAAACGACGAAACCTGGAAACAGCACAAGCACTGGCAAGTCAAATGCAAGGCACTGATAAGGCAGGCAAAGAGAGAATTTGAGAAGAAGCTTGCTGCGGAAGCAAAAACACAAAATAAAGACCTTTTCAAGTACATTCGTAGCAAAAAACCTGTGAGAGAGTCAGTTGGTCCATTAGATGATAAAGGGGTTAAAGGAGCACTAAGAGGCGACAAGGCGATAGCGGAGAGACTGAATGAATTCTTTGCTTCGGTCTTTACTGAGGAAGATGTAGGGATGTTACCCATGACTGAAGTGGTATTTAAAGGTGCGGAAGAATTGAAGGAAATATCGATACATCGGGAAGATGTCTTACAACTATGAAATAAACTGAAGAGTAGCAAATCACCTGGGCCGGATGGTATACATCCAAGGGTGTTGAAAGAACTGAAATATGAGATTGCAGACCTGCTATCAGTAATCTGTGAACTATCATTAAAGTCATCTCTAACACCTGAAGATTGGAGGATCGCCAATGTAACACCAATTTTTAAAAAGGGTTCCAGGGGTGATCCGGGAAACTACAGACCGGTGAGCCTGACGTCAGTACCGGGAAAAATGGTAGAAACCATCATAAAGAATAAAATTACTCGTCATGTAGATAGTCACAACCTAATGGGAGATAGTCAACATGGCTTTATACAAGGAAGATCTTGTCTTACTAATCTGTTATGGTTTTTTTGAAGGAGTGAATAAACAGGTGGACAAAGGTGAGTAGGTCGATATTGTGTATCTGGACTTTCAGAAAGCCTTTGACAAGGTCCCTCATGAGAGACTTTTGGCAAAACTAAAGAGTCATGGGATAGGAGGCAGTGTACTATTGTGGATCAGGAACTGGTTAAAAGATAGAAAGCAGAGGGTAGGGCTAATTGGCCAATTTTCCCAATGGAGAAAGGTGAATAGTGATGTACCCCAGGGATCTGTGCTGGGTCCGCTGCTTTTTGACATATTCATAAATGACCTGGAAAGTGGAATAACAAGTGAGGTTATCAAATTTGCAGATGACACAACTATTTAAAGTTGTTAAAACCCAAGAGGATTGTGAAAAATTGCAAGAGGATCTTGATAAATTGGAAGACTGGGCATTAAAATGGCAGATGAAATTTAATGTGAACAAGTGCAAGGTTATGCACCTAGGGAAGAACAACCCAAACTATGGTTACATGATGCAAGGTTCCACATTAGGAACCACCACCCAGGAAAAAGATTTAGGCGTTATTGTGGAAACCATGTTAAAACCCTCGGCCCAGTGTGCAGCGGCAGCCAAGAGAGCAAATAGAATGCTAGGTATGATAAGGAAAGGAATGGAAAATAAAACAAAAGATATTATAATGCCTCTATATCGTTCCATGGTGAGACCGCACCTTGAATATTGTGTGCAATTCTGGTCGCCGTATCTTAAAAAGGATATAGCGATTTTAGAAAAGGTTCAGAGAAGAGCCACCAAAATGGTAAAGGGGATGGAATGATACTCCTATGAAGAAAGGCTAAAAAGGTTAGGGCTCTTTAACCTGGAAAAGAAACGGCTGAGGGGAGATATGATAAAAGTCTATAAATTAATGAATGGAGTGGAACAGGTAAACGTAGATCGATTGTTTACTTTATCAGAATATAGAAAGACTAGGGGACATGCAATGAAGCTATAGGGTAAACTATTTAAGACTAATAAAAGAAAATATTTTTTCACTCAGCGTGTAATCAAACTCTGGAATTTGCTACCGGAGGATGTAGTAAAGGATGTTAGTGTAGCTGGGTTTAAAAAAGGTTTGGACAAGTTCCTGGAGGAAAGGTCCATAAACCATTATTAAGAAGTGACCGAAGATATCAATGCTTGACCCAGTACAAGCATTCTGGAACTTGTGTCTCTTGGGGAAACTGCTAGGTACATATGACCTAGATTGGCCACTGTTGGAAACAGAATACTGGGCTTGATGGACCTTGGTCTGACCCAGTATGGCATATCTTATGTTATGATCTTATGTTATGTTCTTATGATGCCATGTGGCCTAAGAGCCTCAGGAATTGTCTGGCGGAGACCAGAGAATTGCTGTGGAATAGCCTGGCTAAAGCCATCAATCTGTGGGCCCTGTCCACTGGTAGAAAGGCCTTTGCCTGAAAGGTGTCCAGTCGAGCTCCTATGAACTCCATGTTCTGGGAGGGTTGCAAATGGACTTTGCGAAGTTTACGACAAACCCCAGGTGCTGAAGCAGAGTGACAGTGCGAAGGGTGGCCTGATTGGCCTCTTGAGGGGATTGACCCCTGATGAGCCAATCGTCCAGATATGGAAAAACAAATAGGCCTTGAACCCTGAGGTAGGCCGCTACCACCGCCAGGCACTTGGTGAATACCCTGGGGGCGGATGTAAGGCCAAAAGGCAATACTCTGTACTGATAATGGTTTCCTCCCACTACAAATCTGAGATATTGTCTGTGGTCTGGATGAATAAGGATGTGAGTATAAGCATCCTTTACATCTAAGGAGCATAGCCAATCTCCCTGCTGGAGGTAGGGCAGCAGGATTCCAAGGGTAAGCATCTTGAACTTTTCCCTCTCCAGGAACTTGTTCAGGTTTTGCAAGTCTAGGATGGGTCTGAGGCCTCCTGCTCTCTTTGGTACCAGGAAGTACCTGGAATAGAAGCCGTAACCTCTCAGGTGGTGGGGCACCGGTTCCACTGCCTGTTCCTTCAGAAGACCTGCCAACTGCTGCAGGAGTAAGTCCCTGTGCAGAGGGAGTCTGGGAGGCTCCCCTGGAAAATAGGAGGGGGGGTACCTGTGGAAGTGGAGGAGATAGCCCTTCTGGACTATACTTAGAACCCAAGTATCCCTTGTGACGGCTGACCACCTGTGGGCGAACAGGGCCAGCCTGCCTCCAGTGCTGATGGGGGCCAGCTGAGGAGGAGAGGCTATGCCACTGCAGTCAAAACCCCCCTCCTTGCTGAGCAGGAGCCGGAGTAGGCGGCTTGGGGGTCTTCTGCCTATGGGGCCCATGACCCTGCCCCTTGGCCTGCTGACCATGTTGGGGAGCTACAGAGTCCTGATAATGAGGGTACTGTTTATAGGCTGATGACTTCCTCAGGTAAAAGGTCTTTTTTGCCGAGCCCTTCTTCTTTTGAGAAGGGGCAGAGGTTTTTCTGGACAGCCTTGTCTGGGTAAGAGTTTCGGTCTCGAGTTCTGCAGCCTTGTCAGCCATGGGTTTGCCAAAGAGGTTTTTACCTCGGCAGGGGACATCGACCAACTTGTCCTGCACCCATGGCTCGAGGTCCGATGGCTGTAGCCAAGCCTGACGGCATGCACTGATGCTGGCCACGGCTACTCGGGCCGAAGCCTCGAAGCCATCATAGGTTGCTCGAGATATAAACTTTGAGCACTCACGGATACCCGAGGACAGAGCACTGAACCTCTGAAAAGGTTCCTTGGAGAGGCCAGCAGAGAACCTGGCAATCTCCTTTGCCAGGTCTCGAAGGTACATGCCCATGTACAGCTGGTAGGTCTGGACACGACAAGCAAGCATAGAGCCCTGGAATCACTTCTTACCGAGGGCATCCAGGTTCCGGGCCTCCCGGCCGGGAGGCACCAAGGAGTGCATCTTCTGACTCTTCAGACGATGCATGGCTGATTCCACAACCATGGAGTGGTGCGGTAATTGTGCCTTTTGGAACCCGGGGCTCTTGCGGACTCGATAGATGGAATCGACCCGCTTGCTTAAAACCGGCGTCAATGCCGGTGCCTCCCACATGCGGAAGAGAGAGTCATACTGTAGGGCCTCGAGCTCCTCGGCTCGAGGAATGCCAAAGCCTTGGCCGTGTCCCGCACGAAGTCCGAGAACGGGGTATCCTCCAGGGGGGACCTTCTCCGAGGCATGGACTTTGGCGAGTCCGAAGGAACGCACCAAGTCCGAAAGGTGTCGGGCGACTCCTCATCCTCCGTCTCCCAGCCGGACTCCTTGGAGAAGGAATCAAGCAGCTCCGGTCGGGCAGGCATCGATGCCATCCGCCCCGACGCCAAGGGTACCGGCGTCGACGACCTCGGTCCCGAACAGGAGGCCGAGGGGGACCTTGGCCGAGGATCGACTCGAGCTCGCATGGACTCGAGAATCAGCTCGGCCTCCGGGGTTGACTTGGAGGTCGATGTCCCAGAGGTCGGGGCAGATGCACAGGTGAGACCGGCGATCAGTGCCCGCTGCTGTTCCATGAAGGCAGCCAAGCTGTTCTCCAAGGCCGTCAACCTGAGTCCGAGCTCAGGAGACTAGGCAGCCCCCGACTCAGGCCCCGGCGGCACCGGGCCAGACGTCGGATCCCCTGGAGGTGAGTCCACGAGGACTACAGTACTCACGTGACCCGGGGACTCCATCTCCACACGAGGTTGTTTTGCAGGCCTCTCCGACTCCGAAGACCCGGGACGGCGCTCGGGGCTATGCGACTTGGCCCTTGAGGAGCCAAGTGTGTCCACCGACGCCGCCCTCGCGGGTTTTTTCTTCTTACAATGCTCCCGCGAGGGAGAACCCCTTTCAGAGGAGCCTCGATGCTGCTCAGTGCCGGAGTCCCGAGATGACGAGGTCCAGGCCCTACCGGACGCGGAGTCAGAGAAGATTCTTTCCTTTTGGTGCTGCCGACTCCTTAACGCCTTAGAAGACATCTTCCCACACGGACCACAGATCATCGGGTCATGATTGGGTCCGAGGCACCGGAGGCAGCAGTCATGTGTGTCGGTGAGAGACATAAGTTTCTTACACCGATCACACTTTTTAAACCCGCTGGCAGCCATCGGGGGAAAAATGGCCCCTTCAAAGTCAAAAGACAGGGCTGCCAGTGAAAAAAGAAAAAATGGCACGAACGCTAGTCACTAAGGACAAAAACCGAAAAAGAGATCCGGGCTCGATACCGACGTATCGGGTCCAGGCGGGAAAGGGAAACCGGCGTCGAACCGAAGAAAAACAGGTTAACGCAGAGAAAATCAACTTCTTCCTTGGGTGAAATGAATATACATCTGTCGGGCTCCGTGGAAAAAAGACTGAGCAAGATGGCATCCTTGGGCGGGAAGGGGACTGCGCATGCGCGCTGCATTCCCAAAGGCTTTCTATGAAAGCTGGAGAAATGCTCCAGACGGGGGCTCCGTCGGCGCCGACGTCACTCCTATATGCGAGGACTGACTTCCTGCTTGGTCCTGGAGAATGAAGGTTAGCCATGGAGGATTCCATAAAAAATTCAATTGGTCACTATTGTTTAAGAACGATTTCAAATGACTCCAAACAAAATTGTGTCGTTCAAATTAACCACTGTGAAGGATCAGAAACAACCCAAGAGGTCTCAGTATAAAAGAACACTGCTGCTAAGGCATGCACCAAATTGCAGCAATCGTGTTTTATCACATCAGCGACCTCAGGGAAACACACTTTAAAACTGAGCACTAGTCCTTATGATGTTTTCCACATGAAAATAATTCAAAATTAGCCAACACAACAAATGTTGTATATTCAAATGTTGTATACTCAACTTTCAAAAAGGACTAGACACTCAACTCGAGAGGAAGTCCCCTACTCTCATAAGTGAAGGATATGCACTGTGCAATCCAGTCAGAAAGAGTTCTTTTGGAAACTGGAAGTCCCAAATGACTAGAATCAAAAGCAACAAAAACTTGAGAAGATTTATATGTTGCTGCGTTCTTTGCAAGTAAAAGTCTAAGGCTCTTTTGCAGTCTAAGATATGAAGGTTCCTTTCTGCATTGGAGGCATGAGGCCTCGGAAAGAATACAGAAAGGTAAACCACTTTGTTTAAGTGGAAAGGCAAGACCACCTTTGGCATAAAGTGAGGATGAGTCCTAAGAACAACCTTATCATGGTGAAATCTTGTATAAGGAGGATCAGCCACTAAAGCTTTTAACTCACTAATGCATCGTGCAGACGTGATTGCAATTAGGAAGATGACCGTCCATGAAAGAAATTTTAGAGCTGTAGTGGCTAAAGGCTCAAAGGGCAGTTTCATGAGCTGCCTGAGAACAAGGTTCAAATCCCATGCCACTGGTGGTGGTCTAATGGGAGGTTTTGTTAGCAGAAGACCTCTCATAAATCTTGCTATGAGTGGATGAAAAGAAATAGGCTGTCCATTTAGAGGCTTGTAAGAAGCTGTAATAGCACTAAGATGTACTCTTACTGAATTGGTCTTAAGACCAGAATTTGATAAATGAAGGAGATACTCCAGTAATGATTCCAAGGGTATCGAAAGAGGGTTAAGCCCCTTTTGAGAACATCATATAGTAAACCGTTTCCACTTGAAGGCATATGATCGCCTTGTAGAGGGTTTTCTGGAAGCCTGAAGGATATCCTTTACCTGTTGAGAAAGGTTGAGATCCTGAAATTCTAGGCTTTCAGCAACCAGGCCCTGAGATGCAGGGACTGGGGATTCAGGAGCCATAGCATCCCATTCTCCTGGGAGAGGAGATCTGGAGCACATCCCAACTCCATAGGTGTAGCCCAAGAGAGATGTAGAAGCAGAGGATACCACGTTTGCCGTGGCCAACATGGAGCTATGAGTATCATATGACCTCTGTCTCTCTGAAGCTTGAACAGTGTTTTGGGGATGAGGGGAATGGGTGGGAAGGCATAGAGGAAGTCTTGACCCTAATGAAAAAGGGAAGCATCCCTTGCCTGACAGTTTTGAGCCGGAATTCTGGAACAGAACCGGAGAAGTTTGGCATTCTGTGGACTTGCAAAGAGGTCTATGTCTGGGGTTCCCCAGATTTGGAATACTCGGGCAATCTGGTCCGAGTTGAGAGACCATTGGTGTGGCAGCAGTATTCGGATGAGTTTGTCTGCCCAAAGGTTTTGAATGCCTGGAAGATATACCACGAGGAGGTGAATTTGATGCTCTCTGGCAAGGGCCCATAGTCGTAAAGCTTTGTTGCATAACGACAGAAAGCCTGTTCCACCCTGCTTGTTCACATAGAACATGGCTATTTGATTGTCGGTCTGGACTAGGACTGACTTGTAGCTGAGCTGGGCTTGGAATACTCTAAGAGCAAGGAAGATTGCTCTGAGTTCTAGGAGGTTTATCTGAAGACAAGCCTCCTTTGGGGTCCAGAGACCCTGGGTGGAGAGATGGTGCAGGTGGGCCCCCCATCCTAACTGGGACGCATCTGTTAGAGCGGCCTGGAAAAGGGGCTGCTGGAAAGGAAAGCTTATGAGAAGGTTTTCCAGTGATTGCCACCATTGGAGGGATGAAAATGAAAATTAGACTTACCTGCTAATTGTTGTTCCTTAAGGAACTCTAGTCCAGTCCCGGAACCATAGAGTTGTGAACCTCCACCAGCAGCTTTGGAGACTGAAAGATGTCATCGCTTTGATGTCACTGGTATATCTTGGCAAGTACCGCCCCTCTTCCACCAGTACCTAATGACAAAGCAGACTAAGCAGAGCAACAAATAAGCATTAATATGAAAAACTAAACTCCTGAAAGAATCCAGAAACACTGTGGAACAAGCCATACAAAAAGACGGCAAAAAACTATGCACTCCGGACACCAGCTCCCTGGCGCCCCCTAGCCCACCTGGGCCTGCTGCGCAAGAAAAGATCCCACCATTGATCTCCAGAAAAGAGTGAGATGAGCACCTGCAAACGTATTGTGTGTTCTCACGATGGGTTTTTTGGGGGTTTTTTGTATCTCCTAATTCAGGCTGCGTAGCGCGAAAAACCTTGGGAGGGATCCGGGACTGGACTAGAGTTCCTTAAGGAACAACAATTAGCAGGTAAGTCTAATTTTCATTTCCTTTTCGTCCCTCTAGTCCAGTCCCGGAACCATAGAGGATGTAACAGAGCAGTGAATATTAACGGGAGGGACCCGCAAGCCCAGCCTGAAGCACCGCCGAACCAAAACGCGCATCCCCCGTTGCCTGCACATCCAGCTGATAGTGCTTTGCAAAAGAATGCAACGAGGACCACGTCGCCCCCCTACAAATGTCCTCCACCGGCACCAAACTGAATTCTGCCCAAGACGCCGCCTGCGCCCTGGTCGAGTGCGCACGAAAACCAACGGGAACCACCTTACCCTTCAACAGGTAGGCCGAAGCAATAGCCTCCTTTAACCACCGAGAAATGGAAGACTTCGCCGCCGCTTCCCCTTTCCGCGGCCCGCCAAAGGCGACAAACAGACGATCGGACTTTCTGAAAGTCTCCGTCCGACGGAGATACCTCTTAAGCACCCGCCGGACGTCCAATGGATGCAAACGACCCCCGACTGAGCCGATTGTGCTACAAAAAAAACGGAAGGGATACCACTTGGTTAACGTGAAAACCCGACACCACCTTGGGCAAGAAGGCCAGAACCGTGCGCAGGACGACTTTATGCTCGAAAAAAGACAAAAACGGCTCCTTACAAGACAGCGCCTGCAACTCCGAAATCCTCCTGGCGGAGCAAATTGCTACTAGAAAAACTGTCTTCAATGTCAAGTCCTTCAGAGAGGCCTTATCTAACGGCTCGAACGGCGCTGCTACCAACGCTTCCAAGACCACATTGAGGTCCCACGGAGGGACAGAGACACGTCTCAGCGGCCGCAAAAGCAGCACCGCCCGCAAAAAACGCCGTATATCAATATGCGCCCCTACCAACTGTCCCTGAATCCGCCCCCGGAAACAGGAGATGGCTGCCAACTGAACCCTCAAGGAACTCGCCGCCAGGCCTTTCTCCAAGCCATCTTGCAAAAAGGAAAGAATGTGAGGTACCGAAGCCTTCAACAGCCGCAGCTCGCGCTCCCCGCACCATGCTTCGAACACCCACCACACCCGCGTGTACACCAGCGACGTGGAACGCCTCCGCGCCTTTAATAACGTACCAATGATGGCCTCCGAGTACCCTTTGGACCTCAGCCGAGCCCTCTCAAGAGCCATGCCGTAAGCGAGAACCAAGCCACCTGCGGCATGCGTAACGGCCCCTGCCGTAAAAGGTCTTCCCGAACTGGGAGTCGCCACGGTCTTTCTATCAGCAACCGAATCAGATCCGCATACCACAGCCGTCTGGGCCAATCGGGCGCCACGAGAATGACCACCCCGCGGTCCCTCTCGATGCGTTGGACCACCTTTCCTATCAACGCCCAAGGTGGAAACACATAGAGAAGCCCGTCCACTGGCCACCGCCGTGCCAACGCATCGAGGCCTTCCGACATTCGCTCTCTCCGCCTGCTGAAGAACCGGTCCACCTTCGCTGATTCGAAGCACGCCATGAGGTCCATTACCAGAGTCCCCCAGCGCTGCACGAGCATCGCAAAGACCTCCGGGTGAAGACTCCACTCCCCCGGATCTACTCTGCGACGGCTTAGGAAATCCGCCTCGACATTCTCCACTCTGGCCACGTGCTGCGCCGACAACGCTACCAACCGACGCTCCGCCCAGCGCAACAGCTGGCCGGCCTCCTCTTCCAGCGACACACTCCCCGTGCCGCTCTGGCGATTGATATAAGCCACCGTGGTCGCATTGTTGGAGAGAACCCGAACCGCCACCCGGCCCAAGGTCCCCTGAAACTGCCGCAGCGCTAGATACACCGCTCGCATCTCTAGCCGGTTTATGGACCAACTCAGTTCCGGACCCGACCAAGAGCCCTGGGCAAACCGTCCCTCGCAATGTGCCCCCCAGCCCACTAGACTGGCATCTGTCGTCACCAAGCGCCAGGAGGGAGCCTTTAGTGCCATGCCCCTTTCCAGGTGTTCGGGCCGTTACCACCACAGAAGCTCCCGCCGCACCTCCGGGGGGCACACCAGCCGAAGAGACAAGGCGTCCCGCTGATGAGACCAACGACGTAGAAGGGCGCTCTGCAACGGGCGCATATGAAACCGGGCCCACTGCACCACCTCGATTGTGGCCGCCATCGTCCCGAGCAACTGCAAGTCCTGCCATGCCGTCGGAGCCCTGCACGTCAAAAACCTGCGCATGAGCTCCCTTAAGGCTTGAGCTCTCTTGTTCGGGAGAAACACCCTTCCCCGAGCCGTCTCGAAGCGCGCTCCAAAGTATTCTAGCGTCAGAGTCGGAAGCAGGACACTCTTCGCGAAATTGACCACCCAGCCGAGGCTTTCTAAGAACTCCACCACGCGACTGGTGGCCGCAGCACTCTCCTCCCTGGACTTTGCTCGGATCAGCCAATCGTCCAAATAAGGATGCACCAGAATCCCTTCCTTTCGGAGCGCCGCTGCTACAACTACCATGACCTTTGTGAACGTCCGAGGCGCCGTTGCTAGGCCGAAGGGCATCGCCCGGAACTGAAAATGGCCCATGGGTACAGCAAAACGCAGAAACATTTGATGTTCAGGGCGCACGGGAATATGCAGATACGCTTCTGTGAGATCCAAAGACGTTAAGAATTCTCCTTGCCGGACTGCCGCAATAACCGAGCGCCAAGGTCTCCATCCGAAAATGGGAAACTCGAAGGCAGCAATTCACGCGTTTTAAATCCAGAATTGGCCGAAAAGTGCCCTCTTTCTTCGGCACGACAAAATAGATGGAGTATCGACAACATCTGTAATGATCCGGTGGCACCGGCACCACCGCCCCGAGGTGTCGCAACTGCCGAAGCGTGACGGAAACCGCCCGCAACTTCTGCGGAGCTTTGCATGGGGAGCAGACAAAGGAATCTAAGACGGGGCGATGGAACTCTAGAGCATATCCATCGCGAACTACCTCCAACACCCACTGATCTGTGGTAATTTGGACCCAGGCAGGGTAAAACTCCCACAACCTGCCACCTATGGGAACGTCCACCACCTGGGTCCACCTTATCTCATTGCGGTTTCTTGCCGCTAGAGGAGTGGAAGGGAGCAAAACCCCTACCTGCCCCTCGGAAACCGCGAAACGCCTGTCCCCGCTGAGGGAACTGCCCTTTCTGCGATTGGCCGAAACGCGAGGAACGAAACCTCCGAAAATCCCGCGAGAGCCCCCTGGAGCCAGTCGTCCCGCGGCCCTGTCTGGGCCTATCCTCCGGAAGCCGACCCCCTTTGGACTCTCCAAGGTCCTTGACCAACTTCTCCAAATCAGCACCAAACAAAAGCCGTCCACGAAAGGGGAGCTTACTAAGCCACGCTTTGGAAGACCCGTCCGCCGACCAGTTGCGCAGCCAAAGATATCGACGCGCCGCTACCACGGAGGCCATACTCTTGGCCAGACCTCGAATCAGATCATAGTGGACATCCGACAAATACGCTGTGCCCGACTCCAGCCGTGCCAAGTCGTCCGCCTGCTTATCCAGGAGTCCATCCTGAAGCTGCTGGGACCACCGCAAGCAGCCCCTAGCAACCCACGCCCCAGCTATCGAGGCCTGCAAGGAAAGGGCACACATATCAAACACCTGCTTCAACAGAGTTTCTAACTTCCTGTCCTGCACATCCTTCAACGCTGCGGCACCCTCCACCGAGATGGTGGTCTTTTTAGTGACCGTCGACACTGCCGCATCAACCTTCGGGGAACGAAAAATCTCTCTATCCTGGTCCGAAAGGGGATATAACCGTGCTAAGGCTCTGGTGCCCCTCAGCGCCGATTCCGGGGCGTCCCACTCCTCCTGAATCATGTCCCGAAACACCCGATGAACCGGGAACACATGCTGGGTCTTCCGAACGGCCTGCAACAGAGGATCCTCCAACGTTTCCTCCGCCGACGGCACTACTGCGGGCATATTGAGCGTCTTTAGAGTTTCCGCAATCAGTGCTGGCAACTCCTCCCGCCGGAACACCTGGACTACCCTACTCTGCTCTTCAGCTTCCGGCAATTCCCCCTCTTCCAGTTCTCCCTCGGAACCACATTCCATTTCCAGATCCGAGTCTCGCTCCTCGACTTCCACCACCGAAGACGGGCTCTCCTCCACCAGTTCCCTACGTCTCTTATCCGAAACGGCGTCCCCCTCAAGAAGGGCCCCCGGCCATTTCAGAACCCTTGCTCTCAGAGACTGAAGTTCCCATGCAGGTTGCAGCAAGGCGAAAGCCTTCTGCATAAGCGAGAAAAAATCCAGGGGAATACCAGGCACTCCGCTGCCCTGACTGCCTGACGCCGCCCCCGAAGCACCTGCCAACGCGGAAGGCCCCGCCGTCGGCTCCGGGAGATCCAGAGTAGGCGGCTGAGAGTCACCTATCGCCGAAGGCACCGCCTCGGGCTCCCCAGGCTGACTCCCGAGCGCCTTCTCCATCACAGCTGTCTCTAAAGTACAGCCTCTGCATACCCCAGCCTCTAAAACCTCGCTACGCCTTACCCCACAGACAAGACAGCGGGGCTTAGCAGGCATTGTCTTTACAGGACCCCCCCTTCAACTTGTGGCAGGTTCCTGCACTGAAAAAACTGCAGGAAAGGAGCAGGACAATGTCCCTCACAACAGAGTCCTCTACTAGAAAGGAGCACGGATCCGTTTTTCTCCTCACGTGTCCCCCGTTTTATTTTTTTTATTTTTTTTGCTTGACTCCCTCCTAGAGAGAAATTAACTTAACTAGCGGAAGCCTGCCCTCCGATCGAAAAAACGAAGCTCTGCAGGCCTCAGAAACCAAACGCTGGCCCCTGCTCTCCCCCAACGCGGCAATTAAAATGGCCGCTGGCAACGAGTTCCCGCGCACAGAATCGCGCCAAAACGAAGCACACGCGGTAAGGCCAACGGCCCGACAAACGGAGGTCGCAGGAAATACCACAAAAAAACCCTTTTACTCACCACTGCCGCAAGGAAGAAGGAGTGCAGGAGAAGCTTCGGAGCACCGCTGACCTCGATCGCAGGCCCGGCGGGTCCGTCTAAATCAGAGCCGGCAGCTCCTGAGCAGCGTGAGGAACCAAAACTCCACCGGCTTGCAGGAACTGAACAGCCGCAGCTGTACTGAGTACCCTACCACCTGCTCCTCACCCCTTGTAATCGGGTTCGAGAGCAGGGAGGGAATAGAGGCTTAAGAATTTGCCGGTCTCTGATGCAGGGAAACAAAGGCTCTTCCTAGCCTAGTAAACCCTGTCCTGCTGCTGTCCTGTAGTTCAGCCTTCTACCTGCTCCTCACCCCTTTTCTAGCGGGTTCGGGAGCAGGGAAGCACTGAGCAACCCTACAATGCTCGTTTAAACGCTGGGGCTAGAAAAAGAGGGAAAGGTAAAAAGAGAAAGGAGAGAAGCAGAAAAAAAGAAACAGGTCCACAGCCAACAGGGAACCCCTTCAGCAGCAGCAGGTCTGCACCTAAGAAAAATCCAAAAGACAGGATTACCCAACTAAAATGAAATAAGAAAAAGACAAAGCTCTGCTGATTTTTTCCTACTGAGCCCAGTCCCGGGCTCAGAACCTCCAAGCTGCTTGGAGACTGAAAGTACTGGTGGAAGAGGGGCGGTACTTGCCAAGATATACCAGTGACATCAAAGCGATGACATCTTTCAGTCTCCAAAGCTGCTGGTGGAGGTTCACAACTCTATGGTTCCGGGACTGGTCTAGAGGGATGAAAAGGAATAAGACGTTATGAGTTTCTTATTTTGTCCAACAGGCGACCTGAGGCCTGTGTCCACTGAGAGGATAGGGTCCACTGGGATGCTGGCATGTGAAGACGAGCATAGAGAACCACATGTACACTGGATGCCATATGTCCCAGTATCTGAAGCATTTCTCAAGCAGTTAGGGAGGCTTTTACTGCTGTTTGGGAAGCTAGCTGCACTATACGAAGACAGTGGGGCTGTGGAAGGAAAGCCCTTGATTGTCTGGTATCTAGGCGAGCTCCTATGAATTCTAGGGACTGAGAAGGAGCGAGACGGGATTTTGGAAGATTTATGACCAATCCCAAGTAATGCAGAACTCGCATTGTGCGAGTAAGAGCAGAGTTGGCTTCTGGAGCTGTGAGTGCTCAAATGAGCCAGTCGTCCAAGTAAGGGAAGACGAATATCCCCAGAATTCGTAGGAATGCAGCTACTACTGCCATGCATTTTGTGAAACTCTTGGGGCAGAAGCCAGACCAAAAGGAAGAACCCTGTATTGGAAGTGTCTTCCCTGGAAAAGGAATCAAAAGATCTTCCTGTGATCTGGATGGATGAGTATATGAGTATATGCATCCTTTAGATCTAGAGAACAGCTAATCCTGACTCTAAAGGTATGGCAGAAGTGTTCCGAGAGAGATCATTTTGAATTTTTCTTGGAACAGATATCTGTTCAATCCTCTGAGGTCCAAAATGGGTCTGTGTCCTCCTGTTTTCTTTGGGATGAGAAAATAGGGGGAGTAGAACCCTGTACCCTGTTCAGGTATGGGTACCTCTTCTATTGCTCCTTGAGCAAGAAGTAATGTGACCTCCTGACTCAGAAGACTGGTGACAGGGGTTTGAGAATTGAATTGTCTTATGATTGTAGGAGGGGGCATGCTGTGAAAATGAAGTCTGTACCCTGCTCGTACAATGGACAGAGTCCAATTTTCTGATGTTATTTGGTGCCATCTGGTGGCAAACTGACATAATCTGACGGGGATGGTAGAGGGTTCTGGACACTGCATGGGCAGGAAGGCTAAGTTCTCTAGAAAAGAGTCAAAGCCCCTAAGGAGGCTGAGCTTGCAAAGCTCTTGGGACTTTTGCTTTCTTCTGTTGTCTAGTTTGTTGCTGTTGTCCCTTTTGGGCAGCATGGACTGGACAGTGACCCTGCTGGGTATAAGGAGAATAAAACTTCTTTTTCTTGTTGAAAAAGGTTTTTTTTATTAGATCTTTTCTTTGCTGGGTTGGCTGTAGACTTTGACAACCTGTCCGAAGTAATATTGTCAGAGTCAATCTCATTAGCTTTTTCTTGCCAATTCTTGCCAAAGAGATGTTCTCCTGTGCAAGGAATGTTGCCCAGTTTATCTTGTACCCAAATTTCCAAGTCTGATGCCTGAAGCCAGGCAAAACGACATGCACCAATGGAGATAGCAGAGGTTCTGCTGATGCATTCAAAGCAATCAAAGGCTGCACAGTTGACAAACTTGGAAACATCTTGGGCATGTCTGACCAGAGCAGGAAAATCCTGTCTTTTATCATCAGGAAGAAGGGGGGCTCATAAGCTCCAAGTCTCCTGTAACCTCTTTGAGGATGTATGAGCTGATTCTAGCTGAGAGCATGGAAGCATCAACACCCAAAAGCATCAAGAGTCCTGTACGCGCGGCCTTGAGTTTTGGAAGAATGTCTTTTTGCACTCTTTATCCTACGCATGGCCGATTCCACTACCATTGAATGGTGTGGCAACTGAGTCTTTTGAAAGCCAGGACAAGGTGGAACTCGGTACATGGTATCGAGTCTGCGAGAGTGTGGAGATGTGGTTAAAGGAGTCTCCCACATTCTCAGCATGAGATCTTGAAGGATCTTATGAATGGGCAGAGTAGCTGCCTCTTTAGGAGCTTTAAGGTATTGAAGAATCTCTAACTCTTCTGCCCTAGGCTCCTTATTAGGAGTCACTGTGATTGCAAGGCCTCGAGCCACATCACAAATGAAATCCTGGAAGGACATGTCCTCTGGAGGAGACATTGTATGCTGAAGAGGAGATGGATCCTCCGGAAGAAGTGCTCTGGTATCAGCAGAGTCATCAGAATCAGAAGATTCAAAATATCTCTGATCCCCATGTTCGTGCAAGGCACGGTACCGGTATTGATTGAAGTCAGTATTGAGGTGTCTCAAGACCGATCCTTCGATACCGGGGATGGACTCTAGACTCGGCATGGTGGTATACCTGCCAGGGCCGGTGCCGTCGGTACCGGTGCCTGTTGAATGGTCTGAAGCGGTTTCAACGATACCGAAGCCGTTAGAAGAGCTGCTAAACTGCATTCGATAGTGAGAAATCTTTGATCTATCGCTCCTGCCGATGCTTGGGTGTCAGTAGCGGTAGAAGCGGCCGGGACCCCAGAGCATGGCACCAGTAGTTCTGCTGAGGTGGAAGCCTCGAGAACAACTGGAGCCCCGTTAGTGCTTTGGAAGCCGAAGCCTCCCACCGGGGCTGTTTTGCCGGTGAACTTTCCTCAAGGGCAACGCCGATGGCATCTCGATACTTTGAAGGAGATCTACCCTTTGAGGACCAGCTAGTCTTTGCAGACTTATGTTTAGTTACTTGAGGAAGTAAATGTTTAGTTACATGGGAGGAAGATGAAGCCCTGTAAGACGTTGATGCAACGGACATTGCATCTGTGGCAAAAAGGGTACGGAGTTTTGCAGCTCTATTCTACAGGAGAGACAATCCAATGGAGAGTGGTCAGGTCCTAAACATATGAGACACCAGTCATGGGTGTCGGTGACGGATATGGTACCGCCACACTTAGAACATTTTTTAAAACCAGTAGCTGGTTTTTCCATTGTAAAAGAAAAATGGGCCTAGTGCCAACAGGGAAAAGCTTCTGACGAAAGTACTTCAGAAAAGATATATATATATATATATTTATTTATTTTTTATTTATTTATTTATTTATTTATTTATTTATTTTAGAAAACAAGAAAAGAGAACCGGTGGTACCAGTAGACGTCGAATGAAGGCAGACACGACCACAAAAACATGGTTCACAGAAAACCTTGACTGGGATGTAACTATACCTGGCTATACTTTATTCAGAAAGGACAGGGTAGGAAGAAGGGGAGGAGGAGTAGCACTATATGTAAAAACTACTATTAAAGCTTTGGAATTACAGAGCTTAAAAGGGAGAGAGGAGGCATTGTGGGTTAAACTAGAAAGAGGGAAAGAGAAATCTATTTGCATTGGTGTGATATACAGACCTCCCTCACAAGAGGAAGAGGTTGACAGAGAGTTAATTGAAGACATACGCAGCATTGCTAGGAAAGGGGAAGTGCTACTGCTAGGAGATTTCAATATGCCAGATGTTGATTGGCACTTTCCTGCTGCAGTATCATCTAGGAGTAAGGAGATCCTGGATTCTCTACAGGGAGAACTATTCAGGCAATTGGTAACAGACCCCACACGTGAAGGGGCCATACTGGACTTGGTGCTTACCAATGGTGAAAGTGTTTCTGATGTTGTAGTGGGAGATCATTTTGCATCCAGTGATCACCAGATGGTGTGGTTCAGTATTAGGACTAGGGCTGTTAGAATCCATTCCAAGGTTAAGATCTTAGACTTTAGGAAGACTAACTTTGCGAAGATGGGCCAATACCTCAAGGAGTCGTTAGTGGGATGGGAACAGCTGGGGGATGTAGAACAGTGGGCAAAACTGAAAGGGGGTATTTTAAAGGCAACCAACCTTTTTGTTAAAATGGTAAATAAAGGCAAAAGGAACAGGAGACCGCTATGGTTTTCGAAGGAAGTAGCTGAAAAAGTGAAGAAAAAGAGGGAGGCCTTCATGAAATACAAGAGATCACAGAGAAAGGAAGACAGGCATCTGTATTTGGAAAAACTTAGAGAAGCTAGCAAAGTAGTCAAGAAGGCAAAGATTCAAAAGGAGGAGGAAATAGCCAATGCAATAAAATGGGGAGATAAGACATTTTTCAGATATATTAGTGAGAAGAGGAAGGGCAAAAGTGGTATTGTCAGACTCAAGGGTACAGGGGGGGAATATGTAGAAGCTGATAAGGATAAAGCGGAATTGCTTAACAAATAATTTTGTTCTGTGTTCACAGATGAAGAACCAGGAGCAGGACCTCAGAAAACACCCACAAATAAGAACAGAAGCGAGGGACATCTTGAACAATTTTCAGAAGACTGTGTTCGTGAGAAACTAGCTCAACTTAAAGTAGACAAAGCGATGGGACCGGATGGGATACACCCTAGAATACTGAGGGAACTTGGGGACGTTCTAGCAACTCCACTGACTGACCTTTTCAATGCCTCGTTGGAGTCGGGAGTGGTGCCAAAGGACTGGAGAGAGGCTCATGTGGTGCCTTTACACAAAAGCGGAAGTAAGGATGTGGTTGAAAACTACAGGCCGGTTAGTTTAACTTCGGTGGTGAGTAAATTAATGGAAACGCTGTTGAAAGAGAAAATAGTGAGGTTTCTGGAGTCCAGCGGATTACAGGATCCGAGGCAGCATGGATTCACCAGAGGCAGGTCTTGTCAGACAAATCTGATTGATTTCTTTGACTGGGTGACCAGGGAGTTGGACCGAGGGAGAGCTCTAAATGTGGTGTATTTAGATTTCAGTAAAGCCTTTGACACTGTTCCTCACAGGCAACTTATAAACAAACTGAGCACCCTAGGGATGGACCCTAAAGTTACTGCTTGGGTTAGAAATTGGTTGGGTGGGAGGCGACAAAGAGTACAAGTAAATGGAGCTCACTCGGAGGAGAAGGATGTTACCAGTGGTGTGCCCCAGGGATCTGTCCTTGGTCCGATTCTTTTTAACATCTTTGTTAGTGATATAGCGGAAGGGCTGTCTGGTAAGGTTTGCCTCTTTGCGGATGATACCAAAATCTGCAATAAAGTAGACACCCAAGAAGGTGTAGATAACATGAGGAGGGATCTAGCTAAGCTTGAAGAATGGTCTAGAATTTGGCAGCTGGGATTTAATGTTAAAAAATGTAAGGTCATGCATTTGGGCTGCAGCAATCCAAGGGAGCAATACAGCATAGGAGGTGAAGTACTTTTGTCCACTAAAGAAGAGCGGGACCTAGGCGTAGTTGTGTCCGATGATCTTAAAGTAGCTAAACAGGTAGAAAAGGCGACGGCAAAAGCTAGAAGGATGCTTGGGTGCATACGGAGAGGAATGGCTAGCAGAAAAAAGGAGGTGATGATGCCTCTGTATAAGTCTTTGGTGCGACCTCATTTGGAGTATGGTGTGCAATTCTGGAGACCGCACCTTCAAAAGGATGTGAACAGGATGGAGTCGGTGCAGAGGGTTGCTACTAAGATGATTAGTAGTCTTCATTATAAAGCATATGAGGACAGACTTAAGGATCTTAATATGTACACCTTAGAGGAAAGGCGGGATAGAGGTGATATGATTGAGATGTTTAAATACCTCCGTGGCATAAATGTTCAGGGAGAGAGCCTCTTTCAATTGAAAGCAAGTTCTGCGACGAGGGGACATGGGATGAGGGTGAAGGGAGATAGATTCAGGAGTGATATGCGGAAATATTTCTTTACGGAAAGAGTAGTGGATCCGTGGAATAGTCTCCCAGTGGAGGTGGTAGAGATGAGGACAGTAACTGAATTCAAAAAAGCATGGGACCAACACAGAGGATCTCTAAAGGTAAAAAGTGGACTGTTGTAGTTGTTGTTATGGAAGGACAGACTAGATGGGCCTTGTGGTCTTTTTCTGTCATCATGTTTCTATGTTTCTATGTAAAAACAAAGAAGTAACAAAGAACTTTCTGCGGTGACAGGGCATGC
This sequence comes from Ichthyophis bannanicus, assembly GCA_033557465.1. Taxonomy (NCBI): domain Eukaryota; kingdom Metazoa; phylum Chordata; class Amphibia; order Gymnophiona; family Ichthyophiidae; genus Ichthyophis; species Ichthyophis bannanicus. Next base: position 1,887,162,850 of record CM066031.1, read on the forward strand.
GACCTGTCGGCTCCGCGGAAAATGAAAAACTGAAGAGGGAGAGTTGGAATGGCAGGAAAGCAGCACGCAGGCGCTGTGGGATGTCCCAAAAGCTTTCCTATTGGATGCTGGGGAGCGTTCCTGCGCAGGCTCCGCCAGTACCGACGATACCCATATGTGAAGACTACATTCCTGCTTGTTCCTGGAAATAAAGGATGACAGATGCCCAGTGGAGGTTGTGGGGACAAAACAGTTACTGAATTCAAAAAGGCATGGGATAAACACAAAGGATCCCTGAATAGCAAGAGGAGCATGCCTACTCAAAGAAAAAACTTAAATGACTTTTACAATTCAAAAAATGGCAGAGTGCAGGGGTAACCTGAATGGAGTGGCAGTTTCAACTTAACGGCTATCTGTCATCATTTACTAAGTTGGTAAAACTCTCCTGATCAGGGAAGTTTTCTAATCTGTAAAACAAACTCAGGACTGTTCAGATTATCAAAAAAATATTCTGTAGGAGATGTCAGAGTATATACCTGGCTGGAAGGTAAGGCTTCTCTGAGGGTTTCTTTTGGCTGATACAGTCTAGACTTCAATGTTGGCCAATATTTCAGTGGAGCTTCAACTCCCGATGTATTGAATATTAACAACGTGGACAACACAAAGGTCCTTTGATGACTCGGCAACTATTTCATACTTCCATCCTTTGCCACAGTCTCCATAAAGAGCAAAATCACCACCTGCACTGTTGTCAATTATGGGAACCAAGCCAGATGACAGTTTAGCATATGCTGAATCCCCCTGACCAACTCTTTCTTGAAGGTGGCTAATGCTAAGAGTGGATGGGCTACAGAAGGAGTGGTGGCAGTTCCTGGGTCACTTACAGTACATCAGTGGCTAGACCTTAGTGACTGGTGCACTCACTGAAGATGTGGTCAAAGGTAAGTGGTCTTCTTTGTTGGAATATTTAGGAGATGGAATGGTGGCTGCCAACATCTCCCTACGTCAAGTATTATGCTCCAGAGAGACTTGATGCTTATAATTCTTTGCCATCACCTGACACTTGGCATTAAGATCCTTCTGCTTCCATGACTAAGCAGCAATATCTTTAGTCTTGTTCGTGTGGTACTTTAGTAAGAGTTGATCCCAATGGCCTTCATCAATGCTCAGAATCTAAGGGGGATCAATATCTTTTCAACGTCAAACCACTCCCATCATCAGTGCAGCTCCTTGGTCTTTGGAGGTGGATGCCTCTGATGCACTAGAGCCAAACTTTGCCAGTCAAGCAACATTTTTTTTCTTTTTGCTCTAGCTGATCACAAAGACCCCTAAACGTAATACAGCTACGGATTTCAAGATTCGACTCAAGGCAAAAAAAGCACAAATTATGGGTACTAGCCAATACTGTCCTGCCACACCATCCACATTTTCTGAAACTGGGATTCTTTTCTGTAACTTCAGAATCACTTAATCCACCTTTGCTGATACAGATTGGGGCCATACAGCAACCCAAAAAAACAATGTGAAAAAAATGCTTTTATTGTTACCTCACCACAAAAAGAGGACTAGACTGCATCCTCCAGGTCCTGTGCAAAATCAAGAACAGATATGGCCCCACATGATAATGCAGATGTGGGAAGCACCTTGTATTTGCAGTTTGCTGCTCTAGAAAGCCCCTTTTTCTCCATCCTGGGCTCCATCAGACACACCCTCTATCTAAAAGGACTTTACTTTCCAATTGTCTTCGAAAATATTAGAGAACATTTTGCTACATAAATCAGTCATTGAAGTCACGCAGCAGTGTAATTAGTCTTTGCAGGAAGTGGAATCAGTAGGTGTGCTGGAGGCAGAGTCTAGGAAAGCAGTATGATCCAAAGATTTAAAGTAACTCTGATCTGCAGTTGGCAAATTATTTTTTCACTGTACTGCAGATCACATAGTAGGGGATTTTAAACTTCAGAAATTTGCTGGTACTGCATCTGAATCAAAGAGTTTAACAAATGTAATGTAATGTATGTACTGTTTTCCCTGTGTTATGTACTCCCATTTTCTACTGCTTTGATGTAATATTAGAGCAGTGCATATTTCCCTTGCCTGTGTATAACCTTGTGATGTATTTTTAACTGCTCTGATTGAAGAAAAAGGTGGCATAAAAAACTTGTCAAATAAATAAATAAATCACTTGTGCTGTAGAGAACACTAGAAAGTGTCCAGTATCAGCAAACTGTATCGAGGCTCACTAAATTATCAGCAGGAATGTTATCAATTCATAGAGAGAGCTCTAATGTAAGCACTATGCATGAATACACCCTTCAGTACAAACTGATCTGGCTCCTGTTGATAATCGGCATCCCCGAATGCTCACTTCTCTGGACAGAGGCATGTTTAGTGCCTCGCTCTACTACTACATAGTGAGCACTTTCATAAAATTACACTAACGTTTAATTTTCTGAATGTTTGGTCTTTAACTCAGAGCATGTGCATGTATAGCATAGTTACTCACCTGTAACAGGTGATCTCCGGGAACAGCAGGAATTTAGTACTCACATATGGGTATCGTTGGTACCGACGGAGCCTGCGGGGGAACGCTCCCCAGCGTCCAATTAGAAAGCTTTTGGGAGCATCCCACAGCGCCTGTGTGCTGCATTCCCGCCTTTCCCAACTGCCTCTCTCCAGTTGAGTTTTAAAGCTGAGACAAATAGAGAAAGAGGGAAAGGGAAAGAGATAGAGAGATACAACTCCTAGGGGAGGTGGGTGGGTTGTGAGGACTAAATTCCTGCTGTTCCCGGAGATCACCTGTTACAGGTGAGTAACTATGCTATCTCCAGGAACAAGCAGGAATGTAGTCATCACATATGGGGACTCCCTAGCTTTAGATGCCAGGGAGAGACCCCAGAAGTTGTGCGTCTCTGAGAAGGGCTCCACTTCACCCCATGGATCTCTGGCATCCTACCAGGGATGGTGGGTAGGAGTTGATTAGGTATGGAACAGGTGTTGGAGAACAGCCTGACCAAACAAGGCATCCTGGCGGGAGTCCTTGTCCAAGCAGTAATGGGCTGTGAAGGTATGAACCGAGGCCCAGGTGGCTGCTCGACAGATGTCGTCGATAGACACAGAGTGCAGATGAGCCATTGAAGCTGCCATGGCTCTCACATTGTGAGCTGTGACATGGCCCCCCAGAGGAAGATTCTTACTCTGATAGGCAAAGGATATACACTGAGCAATCCAGTTAGATAGTGTTCTCTTGGAGACTGGAAGCCCCAAATGAGAAGGATCAAAAGCAACAAACAGTTGAGAGGACTTTCTATGTTGCTGTGTTCTTTCTAAGTAAAAGGCTAAAGCTGTTTTTACAGTCCAAAGTATGAAGGTTCCTTTCTGCATTTGATGCATGAGGTCTTGGAAAGAACACAGGTAGGTAGACCGCTTGGTTTAGATGAAAAGGCGAGACCACCTTTGGCATAAAGCGTGGATGAGTCCTAAGGACTACCTTGTATAAGGTGGATCAGCTACTAATGCCTGCAACTCACTGATGCGACGTGCTGATGTGATTGCAATGAGAAAGATAACCTTCCAAGAAAGGAATTTCAATGAGGTAGTAGCTAAGGATTCGAAAGGTGGCTTCATGAGCTGACCAAGAACCAGGTTTAAGTCCCATGCCACCGGTGGTGGCCTAATGGGAGGCTTAGCTAGAAGAAGGCCCCTCATAAATCTTGCTATAAGAGGATGGGAGGAAATAGGTTGTTCATTTAGAGGCTTGAAAGAAGCTGCAATAGCACTCAAATGGACTCTTACTGAGTTAGTTTTAAGTCCTGCATTGGATAAATGAAGGAGATACTCCAGTAATGATTCCAGAGGTATGGCAATGAGGTTAAGACCCTTCTGCGAACACCATATGGTAAACCTTTTCCACTTGAAAGCATAAGAGCATCTTGTGGAAGGCTTCCTGGAAGCATAAAGGATATCCTTCACTTGCTGAGGAAGGTTAAGATCACGAAGATCTAGGCCTTCAGCAACCAAGCCCTGAGATGCAGAGACTGGGGATTGGGATGCCATAACCCTCTGTCCTCCTGAGATGGGAGATCTGGAGCAGACCCTAACTCCAGGGAGGGAGCTTGAGAGAGATGTAGAAGCAGAGGGTACCACACTTGCCATGGCCAATGTGGAGCTAAGCAAATCATACAGCCTCTGTCTCTCTGAAGCTTGAACAGGGTTTTGGGAATTAGGGGAATGGGTGTAAAGGCATACAGGAAGCCTTGACCCCAGTAAATGAGGAAAGCATCCCTGGCCTGAGCCCCCTGAGCCAGGGTTCTGGAACAGAACCGGGGAAGTTTGGCATTCCACGGACTTGCAAAGAGGTCTATGTCCGGGGTTCCTCAAATATGAAATATCTTGACTACCTGGTCTGCATGCAGAGACCACTCGTGTGGAAGCAGAACTCCTGTCTTCTATCTTCAGGAAGAATAGGACTTAAAGCTTCTAAATCATCTGTGACCTCCTTCAGGAACATTCCCATGTAGAGACTATAGGAACTGATCCTGGCAGAAAGCATGGAAGCTTGGAAGACACGTCATCCAAAAGCATCCAGGGTTCTGCACTCACGTCCTGGAGGATTAGAGGCATGCCTCTTTGCACTCTTGATCCTTCTCATAGCTGATTCCACTACAATACAGTGGTGAGGAAGCCGAGTCTTTTGGAAACCAGGACAAGGAGGGACTCGATACATAGTATCCAGTCTGCGAGAATGAGGAGAGGTGGTAAGAGGTGTCTGTCTATCACATCCTTAACATGAGATCATGCAAAATCTCATGGATGGGCAGGGTAGCTGCCTCCTTAGGAGCTTTGGGATATTGTAAAATTTCCAACTCCTTTGCCCTAGGCTCTGTTACAGGGGACACAGTAATGGATAGACCCCGAGCCACCTCCCTGATAAAATCCTGAAAGGAAATATCCTCTGGAGGAGACATCCTGCGCTTAGGGGAGGAGGGCTCCTCTGGGAGAAGCATTCCTGCATCGACAGAACTATCAGAATCCTCAGATTCTTCTGAGGACTCGAAGTACCGCCTGTCCGGATGCTCTTGAAGAGCCCAATACCCATACCGACCAAAGTCGGTACCGGGAGTAATCGGTACCGGAAGGCATCGAATGACTGGGTGCCGGCAATGCGGACACCAATGTCTTTGTCGATGCTATCGGTACCGGTACCGGTGCTGGAGTCGGTGCCAGTTGAAATGTCTGACGCAGTTCCGAGGGCGTCGATGCCACAAGGAGAGCCACCAGACTGCGTTCAATAGCCAGGACTCTCTGGTCTATCGATGCTGCCGATGCCTGGATGTTGGTACCGGAGAAGATCGCCGGTACCCCAGAGCATGGCACCAGTAGTTCTGCCGAGGTTGAAGCCTCGAGAACATCCTGGAGCCCTGATAATGCTTTGGAAGTCGAAGCCTCCCGCAGGGGGAATTTTGCCGGTGCAGAATCCTCAAGGGCAACACCAGAGGCATCTCGATGCTTAGAAGGATATCAACCCTTTGAGGACCGGCTAGACTTGTATTTAGTTACCTGAGATCCATGGGAGAAAGACGAAGCCCTGGAAGACGTCGATGCCACCGAAGCTGCATCAGAGGGAAACAGGGTACTGAGCTTGGCAGCTCGGTTCTGTCGACCTCTCTTGGACATCATGGCACAGGCCATACATTCCGAGATGGAGTGGTCAGGACCTAAACATTTCAGACACCACTCATGGGTGTCGGTGACGGAGATGGTACCGCCACACTTGGTGCACTTTTTAAAACCCGAAGAGGGTTTTTCCATTGTGGAAAAAATCTTGGGTCTAAGGCCCAAAATGGCACGTGCACCTGGAAAAAAAATGGGAAAAAAGTACTAAGGAAAAAAAATTTTTTTTTTAAAGAAAGAAAGAAAGACAAACCAGCGGTACCGGTAAAGCATCGAGGAAGGCAGACGCGACTACAAAAAAGGAGGAAAATTTTCTGCGGTGACAGGAACACGACCTGCTGGCTCCGCGGAAAACGAAGAACTGGAGAGAGGCATTTGGGAAAGGTGGGAAGGCAGCACGCAGGCGCTGTGGGATGCTCCCAAAAGCTTTCTAATTGGACGCTGGGGAGTGTTCCCGCGCAGGCTCCGTCAGTACCGACGATACCCATATGTGATGAGTAAATTCCTGCTTGTTCCTGGAGATGTGTGTATACACCAGAAAATGTCACACTGCAGTAGGGGAAAAAAAAGGATTATACATATAGGATGAACAAATCTATGAGCCTTTAGCTAAAACAAATTCTCTCCAGTTCTAGGTCCACCACCACCACTCAAGCACCTCCACAAAATTCTGCCTCTTGTGCAGTGCTAGCTATTTGGGGGTATTATTGATAGGTGTGCTACTTCTACTACTACTTACTGTATAGCGCTACAAGGCATACGCAGCGCTGTGGAGGGATGATCAAGAACAGTGGCTAAACTACTCTGAACAATTTTGGATATGTTAGTTTAAGTCTAAATTGATCCTAATGAATTAAACATTAAGACTGCATGGATATCTATAGTGAAATGTGACTTAGCACTCAGGGGTTTATATTTGGACTGTGACACTGGAGTGAAGCAACATTAAAGAGTAGCAAAGGTTTACAGAAATCTAAGGTCTCACATTACTCAATACAAAGAGGCCCAGTCTGTCCCACCTAGGTATGGCACCCTACAGATTAAGTGATGTAGGCACCAACCAGTCTGCCCTCCCAGGCACACTGACCTGAGACACCAACATGCTGGCTCTTCTCAGGCCTCCCTACAGCCCCTAATAGCCCGTTTCTCCCAGATATGCTAGTAAATAGCTTCGTAGCCTAATCTATACATTATATTCTATATAACAAACTTCTCCACCTGAAAATGAATGAAAGTACTTCTCACTCTCTGGAAATAATGCAGCATCATTCTCTGCAAACATCTACTACATTCAACTGCTTCAATCTAAACTCCTTGTTCATAGCAAACTTCATCATGGTGGCTACTGATGGCATCTGCCCTGGAAACCCCAGAGCAATCTATCCCTTCAGTGAAGGAGCAGCCAATGTTTGTTCTCTTCCTCTTTCTCCCTGCTCTGCTAGCACAGCAAAGGGATCAGGACAAGTTATGCAGAATCCTTGCTATATTTAATAGGCCTGGTCAAAAGGTTGCAGAATAGAGTATACTTTATTCTTCTGCACATCTTAGAGTATAAAAAAGTCAAATTGTGGAGACAAGAAATTGTGGCTATTATAAATGGAGACTGAAGGGCTCAGGGAATTGGCATGTGGTTAAAAAACCTTATACCCTTAGGTCGCTAGCTCAAATTCAGTTCAATAGTGACCAAAATTTAATGGCCTATGCAAAATTAATTTGTGGTTTCAGTTTCACCCCCCATATTAACAAAACCTCCACTTCAATTTGGTACCAACTGGCACCACTCTTGACAAACTGTGCCAAGACTACAGAGGCATGAAGATTGATTTAGCCTCTCTCCCTCTGAAGTGGGGGGCATGAGAACTAGGCTGACACACCAGCTAGGGCACTTCAGGAAATCATTTGTGTTGGGAAAATGGAAAGCTTGGGTTTCCAGTGCTAGCAAACCAAACTTTCCACATTCATTAAATGTTCAGAATAACATACCCTGGTAAGATAAAACTTATGGTATTGTAATTTTACTTTTAAAGAATGTGCAGAATAAGTCCATGAGAAGAGGACAAGGGGAGAAAGGCTTGTTACTTTGAGTTCTGCTATTATGGTGAGTTGACTGGACCTGAGCCAATAAGGAAACATTTTTCACAAACCCACAAATGGTCACAGAATTATAAGCAGAAAATCTTTTGTGCCTCTCTCTAGGGGCAGACTTGAGAACCTGAATGGTTACCTGAGCAGAGCTACTTTCACACATACTTTAGTTAAAAACATAACCTATGTAAACAGAATAAATAATTCTCAGTAGGAACAGCACAGCACAGACAATACTCTTGCCAGCATAAAGGTTCTTCAGGCCATTCTTTCTGGCTGCTTACACTTTTGTTGTTCCTCTGTAAATTACCTTTCTAGGTCAGTGTTTCACATGACTGCATTATCTCCCCTCCCCACCCCACCCCATATACCCCCCACCCTGAAATAATGGCTTTAAGCAGCACTCAAACATAAAGTGGCATCTCCTTGAAAGCAGTCATTAAGATCGGTGATGCCTCTCTGAAGCTTCCAGCTCACATCTTCTCACCTTACCAGTCACACAACCTGTTTTCTTCACAAGGATTTGAGTATATCTGCTGACTGGGCATTTTGGGCCAGGAAACATTTTATAAAGATAAAATGATATCTTCTAACACGAAATCAGACAAATTTGAGAGCAGGGTACTGTGGCACCAAAGAGGTCTGTGCAGTGTCTAAACCCCACATAGCACGACTGGCTCCAAGTCCCTGGGTAGAAAGTCAAATGGGACTCGTATTGTAAAACAGCATGCGTTGGGAGCCAAGGAAACAGCCAAAAGGTCCTTAGTCTCCCACCACCTATTTCTCCCACCCCTCTCCCCCAGTGAATGCTTGCTGTGGAGGAAGGTGAAGGAGATCCGGAACTATTTCCTTGGCTCACATGGGTTAAAACCAAGCACCCAAATGTTCTCCCTAGAGCAGAAAGCCCTGCTGTTTAACTCCCCAACCCCCATACTCTGTCCAACACAATTCACACCAGTAAGCTGAGCAGATATTAGCTGGAAGTCACAGGTCTTAATTCTATAACAATGAGGTTCACATTTCAAGATTTCCTCCTTGGCTGCCGGTGTAAGGAGCAGGAAGGATCCGGCTCTATCCTCCACTTTTACCCCAAACTTAATGTGCTTTTGGTTTCCTTTGCTGTGCTTGTCCATGGTAGGTGGGAGCTTTCTGTGTTCATTTCCATTAAAGAGCCATAGCTTACCTCTAAAGAATACCCCCACACCCTTCTAAGGCCCTGACTAAGAAACAAAAATATTGCCCAAGAAGAAGTGAATATTTCTATTGACCGATTGTAAAGGTGAGAGAGGATCTCCAAAGCCCATTGTCACTGCTGCCATCTGAAAGACAGTAAAGACAGAAGTCAGTATGTTGGAGCTCAGCAGAACTATTGTGTTTTAATTGTTTTTTTTTCTTTTATTTTCTTTTTCTTTTAAACTCAGACAGCAGTACGGAAAGCCTGAATGGGGAGAAAAGGGTTCTCCTCCTCCGTGTCTGTAGATCTGGCTGCAGAAAGACATGGTGGTGAGGGGGCCTGGACTCCCACCCTCCAGGGGATGAGGGATGGCCTGCCAATGCCACTCAGGCACAGGGAATCCCATCTAGCTTTGTGCTGCACCTCCACTGGGGGAGAGAGGACACTGCTTTAAAGACTGGGAACGGGATCATCATCTCCCACAGAAAGGGGTTAAGCTCAAGGTAACAGTGACCATGGTAACCGCTCCCACTGAGCCACACCCTGGCAAAGACATGGTTGCCAATGATGGTACCCGTTGAAATAAAATGATTACACACAACCCTGATAGCACAGAGTTGTCTAAGGTTTCTCCATCACTCAGAAAAACAAGAGACAAAAATCTCTATGCTGCTCAAGAGAGCACAGCATTTAGAACATTTCAGAACATTAACAAAAAATATGACAGTAAAAGGCCTGCTTGGGTGGCCACAGTCTGTACTAGCAGCTCTGAAAGCTAGATATTAAAGCCAGACTCCACAAAGAGAGAGACTGGCTGGGAACCCACTATTGCCACCAGTTCTATCAGGAGGGCAAGAAAGGGGGATCTTAAAGCAAGAGCTCTGCACAGCTGCCAACTTCAAACAAAATAATTCACCATCATTTATATTAACGTTTTCAAACAAATTTGCAATTTCTTGTGTTAGATAAGAATGTAGACCAGTTTCTCAAGGAAACAGGAGTAAAAACACCTGGCTCCAGGCAGACCTCAACTCCATATACTGTTCCAGCATGTCTGGATAGCAGGGTAGGAGCTTCTGGGCGGTGTTCTCACCTGGAGATTGGTGAGTTGCTGCTGCTGGTGTGCGATGGTTTGTTTCACCAGCACGCTCTTGATGCTCTGCTCCATGGCATACTTCTTAGCCTAAAAGGAAGAGACAAAACTCCAGTCACTGCTGTGGAGACTCCCATGATAAGGTGCTGGGTGGCTGTATAACATTATTTGAACAAGCATAAATGGCCAATAACCACCTGGCACTGGCAATGGGTCTGGAGCTCCTGCCTTTACATGCCAACTTATCTGACAGGTGCCGAGATGGGCCAATCTTACCTATGTCTTGCCCAACATCTGGGTGAGTTCTGATGCCTGAAGGCAACAAGGGCATGCTTCACTAGAGGACGCCATATGCTGGACAGTCGATAGCAGGGTCTCCGTTTAAGAATACCCCACGGATGTCTGGCCTTTGCTTTCATCCCCCGCTCACTTTTCCATTCTATGGGCACCCACCTTACCTCCAAGGTACGAGAGGCAAGAGGGACAGCCTACTCCAAGTCTGATGTCTTTTTCCACTCACTTTTCTCGTCCGGCAATGGGGGGCATTCTATAAGATAGAAGTGGAAGAAGCCCGAAAGGTCTGACCCTTATGTTTCAGGACCCGGATACCGAGTTCATTCTGGAGTTGTACCATCCTGACAATGTATTCAATCCCATGTTGTATTTGTGCTAAGGAATGTACTTTTCTGTGTGTATATATTTAGCGTAGTTACTCACCTGCAACAGGTGTTCTCCGGGGACAGCAGGAATCGGTCCTCACATATGGGTGACGTCGGCGCCGACGGAGCCCTCACAGAAGCATCCCCTCAGCTTTCAAAGAAAGCCTGTGGGAGATGCCACAACACATGCATGGTGCCCTTCCCGCCCAAGGGTGCCATCTTGCTCAGTCAGATGACATAGCTAAAAGACGGCAAAAATGAAAGATGGTAAAGAAGCAACTCCAAGGGGAGGAGGGAGGGTTGTGAGGACTGATTCCTGCTGTCTCCAGTGAACACCTGTTACAGGTGAGCAATTATACTTTCTCCAGGAACAAGCAGGAAGTCAGTCCTCGCATAGACTCCCTAGCTACAGGCTACCGCACGTCCGTACAGAAAAAAAAACACGGTCGCCCTCAAGGGGAGCCGTGAGCAGCAGCAATTGAGTCCGCAGATACAGACTGCAGTAGGACCATGTGTCCGATGGAATCCAACACTCCGGTAGTCTGAACACAGACGGGTCGGAGGGTAGGAGTTGCCTAGACAATGAAAAGATTACGAAGCACGGACTGGCCAAAGGTGCTGTCCCGTTGGGACTCCCTTTCCAGGCAGAAATAAGTTGCGAAGGTGCGAACTGAAGACCAGGTGGCGGCCCAGCAGATGTCCAACATAGAGACAGAGTGCAGGTTTGCCACAGAGGCTGCTATGGCCCTAACTCAGCCATCGATCATGAGCCCAGCCTGCTCATAGGCAAGGGTGATGCAGTCTGCCACACAGGTGGACAGTGTCCATTTGATTACTGCCTCCCCCAGCCAACTGGGGTCATAGGAAACAAAAAGCTGAGCAGCTTTCCGATGGCCCTGGGAACGCTGCATGTAGAAAGACAGGGCCCTCTTAAAGTCTAATGTATGAAGGACCGTCTCCTCCCCACTGGAGTGAGGCCTTGGGAAGAAGGTAGGCAGCACCACCTCCGGATTGAGGTGAAAAGATACCACCTTCAGAAGGAATTTAGGGTGAGTGCGTAGCACGACCCTGTTCTTATAGAAACTGCTTTATGGCACCTCTGCCACTAGGGCTTGCAGCTTGCTGACCCTGCGAATGGAGGTGAGCGCCACCATGAACATGACCTTCCACAAGAGGTCAGGTGGCAGGTAGCCAAATCGTGGGTGAGTGAGCTGCGCCAAGACTACGTGAGGTCCCACTGGGTCGCCGAAAGGCGGACGGGGGGTTTGAATAGCAGAAGTCCTCTCAAGAAGCGGATCACCAGAGGCTGGACCGAAAAGGGCTTGCCTTCCACCGGGTGCTGATGCGCCACCAGGGCACTGAGGTGCACTCTCACAAAGTTTGATTTGAGCCCGGATTTCAAGAGATGAAGATGGTAGTGCAGCACCAGCTGTACTGGGCAGGAGAACGGATTCACACATTGCTCCATGCACCAGACTGAGAACCTGCACCATTTGAAGGTGTATGCTCTCCTGGTGGAAGCCTTATGGGAAGCCAGCAGGATCTCTTCCACTTCTCCCGAGAGGTTGGGGGGCTAGGGTCACCCTTTCAGCAGCCACGCCATCAGTAATAGGGACCAAGGATGGGGTACAGGAGGGAGCCCTCCTCCTGAGACAGCAGCCCTGGGGAGCTCCCCGTGGGATTGGAGTCTCCACTGACAGTCGGAGGAGCAGCAGGAACCACGGCTCTCTGGGCCACTGAGGGGTCACCAGAATCAGCGAGACTTTGTCGTGAAGAATCTTGAAAAGTGTTTTGGCAATCAGCGGCATAGGTGGGAAGGCATACATGAGACCTTCAGACCACAGATAAGGAACACATCTGCCGCCATCCAGAAGGGGTAGGGCTGCCAGGAACAGAAGTGGTAGATATATAGAATCCAATCCTCAACAACGTCAAAGGCTATTACTATATTAGTTGTGGATCTTCTTAACCACTTTCTTCACCTCACATTTGAGCATTAGTTAACCACTTGCTTTCTCCATTACACATTTATATATTGATAAGAACTGGGTCTCAGACCGTTTTCAGCACTTTTCATGGGATTATCTCCTTGTAGTGCTAACTTCGCATCAATGACCACAGTTCACATTAAGTTTCGTGCTACTAGCATTCATACCAGATTAATAATCGCAATGTTTGACTTCTGAAGTTGGCATCAATATTGTTCTATTATATATTTGAATGCAGTAAGGAACTGAAACTTATCTTGTAATCGTCTTTTCTTTAAGTGTCTTTTAACCATGTAGATAGTTTCCCCTGTTATCCAAGTTAATTGCTCCTGTTCTTTGTAATGACCTGACTCTTGTTTATTGTTGGATACTGTTTGTTCTATGTAAACCGCGCTGATCGCAAATAGTGCGGTATAGAAGAAATGTAAATAAAATAAAATAAAATAAATAAAACCTTCCCCGGCTGTGTGTATCACTTAGCTTTCCCCGACGCCACCATCCGGCACCGTATTTGCGTTTCACATATGTTTCATCAGGGGTTCAAATGCTTATGAAATTTGCGGAGATTACTCCTGCTAGCGCTATCCTGCGTGTGAAGTATCAAACTGTTCAGGCTTCAAAAAATGCCGCGCATCGTTTTTTTGAAGCCTGAACAGTTTGATACTTCACACGCAGGATAGCGCTAGCAGGAGTAATCTCCGCAAATTTCATAAGCATTTGAACCCCTGATGAAACATATGTGAAACGCAAATACGGTGCCGGATGGTGGCGTCGGGGAAAGCTAAGCGATACACACAGCCGGGGAAGGTTAAAAGACACTTAAAGAAAAGATGATTACAAGATAAGTTCCAGTTCCTTACTGCATTCAAATATATAAAAAACAATATTGATGCCAACTTCAGAAGTCAAACATTGCGATTATTAATCTGGTATGAATGCTAGTAGCACGAAACTTAATGTGAACTGTGGTCATTGATGCGAAGTTAGCACTACAAGGAGATAATCCCATGAAAAGTGCTGAAAACGGTCTGAGACCCAGTTCTTATCAATATATAAATGTGTAATGGAGAAAGCAAGTGGTTAACTAATGCTCAAATGTGAGGTGAAGAAAGTGGTTAAGAAGATCCACAACTAATATAGTAATAGCCTTTGACGTTGTTGAGGATTGGATTCTATATATCTAGCAATTAGCTGAATCCTCTTAAAAGAATAGACCTTTATTTTTTTGGAGAGGAACAGAAGTGGGGCAACTGGTAGTTGTCAGGGCTGGCGAAGAGGTCCACCCATGGGGTTCCCCAGAGCTGGAAGAGTTGGTTGGCACTCTGGGGTCCAGCTGCCACTCATGTGGCTGGAGGACTCTGCTCAGCTTGTCCGCCAGGGTGTTGTCCTAACCTGGTAGATATACAGCCTGTAGAAGTACTCCTTGTTGAACTGCACAGAGCAGAGTGTCACCGCTTTGCGGCAGAGGGCGCAAGACCTCATGCCCCCCTGCATAGAACATTGCCACCTGATTGTTTGGATCAGCAGTGGTTGGTGCCTCGGGCAGTGGCAGAACGCTCGGAGGGCTAGATATATTGCCCAAAACTCCAGAAGGTTGATCTGCTGGCTGCTTTCGACCTGCAACCAGCTGCCATGGGTGCGAAGTTCTTCGCAGTGGGCTCCCCATCCCAGTAGGGTGGCATTAGGAGTGAGGACCCTCAGAGGGCTTGGGGTTTGGAAAGGCATCCCCCTACCTGGAGGTGATGGGAGTTTTGCCACCAAGTCAGAGATTCTGCCAACAGGTGGGTCACAGACTCTGTCCTGGAGAAGGCCAGTGGCTTGTGTCCAATGGTCTTGAACGGGCGTCTGGTGTGACATGGACCATAGAGGCCATGTGCCCAAACAAGCACAGTAGAAGCTGAGCTGACACCGAGGGATGGTGTTGTACGTCTACGGCCAATGCTCTGAGATGGTCTGCTCGGTTCAAAGGGAAGAAGGCCTTTGCCTGAAGTGTGTCCAGCCTTGCCCCTATGAACTCCAGACATTGTGTCGGGAGGAGATGGGATTTGGGGCAGTTCATCACAAACCCCAGAAGTTGAGAACCTGGATGGTGTGTGTGGTGGCCTGTTGCACCTTTGTGGCCGTGCCTCCTTTTATGAGCCAGTTGTCCAGGTAGGGGAAGACAAATACCCCCTGGAGGTGGAGAAAGGCAGCTTCTACTGCCAGGCATTTGGTGAAGACCCTGGGGGCGGGGGCCAGGCAGAAGGGCAGTACCCTGTACTGGTAGTGGCTGCCCCCTACCTTGAAGTGCAGGTAGTGCCTGTGGTTGGGGTGGATGAGGATGTGGGTATAGGCATCCTTCAGATCCAAGGAGCATAGCCAGTCTCCCTATTGGAGGTAAGGCAGCAATGTTCCAAGGGAGAGCATCTTGAATGTCTCCCTCAGCAAGAGCTTGTTCAGGTTGCACAGGTCCAGGATGGACCTTAGACCCCCTGTTTTTTGGTACGAGGATATACCTGCAGTAGAATCCTCTGCCCCTGAGATGTTGGGGTATGGGTTCTACCACCCTGTCTTCAAGAAGATCCGTGAGTTCCTTCAATAGGAGGTTCCAGTCAAGGGGAGACCAGGGGGGGGCACTCCCGGGAAGAAAGGAGGAGGTAGCCCTCCTTGACCACTTGGGAGTGACAAGGAATTTGTGGTGATGGCTGGCCACCTTTGAGCATAGTGGATCAGACGTCCCCCGTGGGATGCTAACCTCCTTGGGTTAGAGAAGCTATGCCCAAAGAGTCAAAAGCACCCCGCCCCCCTGGCTGGGCCAAAACGGACGCCTGGGGCTTGGGAGCCTTCTGCTTATGAGGGCCCTGCCCATGTCCCTTGGCCTGCTGACCCTGCTGGGGAGGCCTGAAAATGTGTGTAGTTTTTGTAAGCAGCCCCATTCCAAGGATAAAAGGGCTTTTTGCCCGGGCCGTTCTTTCGGGAAGGGGCAAGGGTCTTAAGAGAGTCTGGTCCTCGTCATGAACTCTGTCTCCAACTCAGCAGCCTTTTCAGTCATGGGTTTGCAAAAGAGGTTCTCTCCTTGGCATGGGACATAGACCAATTTGTCCTGAACCCATTGCTCAAGGTCAGAAGATCTTAGCCAAGCCTGGCATCAGGCCCCGACTCAAAGTCGTCATATGCTGCCTGAGACATGAATTTGGAGCACTCACAGACGGCCTTGGCCAGGTTCTTGAACCGCGCTGCTGGAGTTTGTGATAAGGAAGCTTATCATAGCTCAGGAAGGAGCTATAGAAAAGGTGAAGTGACTCTGAACAAGCAACCTGTCAGTTCTGGTAGAAATAAGAAAACAGAATTTTCCCATAAAAGACTACCAGTCCCAGAATGCACCAGGTTTCCAACAGCCATTAGAGGAGCTGAAGTGGGGAAACGTGTGTTCAATCAGGAAGGCTATGAGGTAATCCCTAAGCACTCATCTCAAAGGGCAGGGCCTGATTCAGCACAGCTGCGCTGTATTAGGGGGGAGCACTCATCTAGGCAGAATAAAGGTAGAGTTTATTCTACAGAGAATTATCCTCATTATCCTGAGAATCAGCTTGAGCTTGATCATCAGTTTCATCTGAAGGATCATCAGAAGCAGAAGCCAAACCGGACGGACAGAGAAGGAAAGAAACCCTTTGGAAGAAGGAAGAGAAAAGTCTTTGAGAGGTCTAGAATAGTCCAGAGCAGTACGTATACCGGGAGGCATTTCAAGGGCCAGCATACACCACTGGACTGGGGAAAGCCAGAGGAATGGTGCTGCAGAGCTAGGAAACTCCAGACGCTACCTGTGAGGGAGACGGCTGCACGTGGAAGGGACCCTAAGACCTGTGCCAGAAGGTATGTGAAGAGAGATCCAGTGTCCAGGGATCTGGAATGGAAGGCTGGACATAAGAACTGGACTACATACTGGCCAGGCTATATAGAGAGGAACTCTAATAGCAATGGAAGCTCAGGTATGAACACTGATCTATGCCCTAGCTATAACCTTGAAAGACAGCAGGGAAACAAGTATTCTCCTGAAAGTGCTCCATTGAGAGATTCATCTGTGCCAATCCATGATATTGAACCCATGCTTGTTGAAGAAGGGGGAATGATTGCAGATGAAGAATGTGTTTATATGGACTGCTCTCTGTCCAAACTCCTTTGGTGATTTTCTGTTATAAAGTACAGCAACCATCACAAAGAAATACAAACTTGTTCTTTAATCTACTCAGAAAAGCTCCTGAAGCAGGATTTGACCCACGCAGTAGAAAGCAAGCCAGCTAAGGGGTTTCAGCTGGATAACTGCTAGCAATTGAGCCTTACCTAATTGCTTGTGAGCTAGGAGAGAATCACTTCTGAATCTATGTGGGAAGATATAAGAAGTTAACCTGAAAAGAACAGTCTTTTTCTTTCTTTGTGGCTTTTGGTTTGTTGTTTGATATATGCTAAGAAAACATTAGCTAGTGCCTACAGAAAAGACCAGTTTGTACCAACCAGGTCTTATTTCTTTTGCTTTAATTGCCTGACAAGTTTAAAGGTTGTTTTCCTGATTTTGTTTTTTTCAAGTTTAACACTGAAAGCAAGTAACCTGATTTATGTGCTACCAAGCATATCTGTGTTGGGAGAAATAACCCCATAAATAAATATCTTATTGGCTTTAACACTTGAGCACAACTAAATTATTGTCAGCAGCTGTGTCTGGTGTGAATGAACTGCATTGCCCACAATCCCTTGCAAATCATATAGATATATGCACTTGCCAAGACTGTGAAGATTCTCACCCAGGCAGCCGTCTGACAAGTTCCTTGGAGAGACCAGCCGAGAACCCACTGAGCTCCTACGCCAGGTTTCTACTACTACTACTACTACTATTTAGCACTTGTAAAGCGCCATGCACGCAGCGCTACACAGCTGACCTAAGAGAGGTAGCCGACATACAAGAGACAGTCCCTGCCCATCGGAGCTTACAATCTAGTTAGAACAAAACATAAGTTAGAACAGTGTAGAGAATTAGTCAGTTCTGCGCAAGGTAGAACATTAATCAGTTCTGGGCAAGGTACGGTTTTGATCAGTAGTTTGGTCATAAATCATGACGGGGGTTAGGGTAAGATGAGGAAGGAGTCAGGATCTGAATGCAACAGTGAAGAGGTGGGTCTTCAATCTGGATTTGAAGAAGACCAAGGAGGGTGCCTGGCGCACAGACACAGGTAGGCTGTTCCAGGCGTAGGGTGCAGCAAGGTGAAAGGAGCGCAGTCGTGAGTTCGCAGTGCGTGTAAAAGGCATTGATAGAAGTCATTTGTTAGCGGAGCGCAGGTTTCTAGAGGGGACGTAGGAAGGGATAAGAGATGAGAGGTAGTGAGGGGACATAGAGTGGATGTACTTATAGGTTAGCAGGAGAAGCTTGAATTGGATGCGGAATTGGACAGGGAGCCAGTGAAGCGACTTGAGAAGAGGAGTAACGTGGGCATGGCGAGGTTGGCAGAAGATTAGTCGAGTGGCGTGATTTTTGTATAGAGTGGAGGGGAAGGAGGTGGCTTGCGGGAAGACCAGCGAGGAGTAGGTTGCAGTAATCAAGGCGAGAGGAGATTAAGGAGTGGATAAGGGTTTTGGTAGTGTGTTCAGAGAGGAAGGGACGGATTTTGCTGATGTTGTAGAGAAAGAAGGGCAGGTCTTAGCTACAAGCTGGATATGCACTAGAATCCTAACAATTAAACCCACTGAAACCAAATTAACAACCCAAAAAATATAGGTCTCAGAAAACATAAACACCCCCACAAACTAAAGCAATCATGAAAAATACTTTTTTTGTCGGAATTCAACAACAAAGTACCAGGAATTCTGTCCAGGTACCACTGTGGTAATTCCCTTTTATTAGAAATATGGATAAAAAGTTTAAATCCAAACTTAGCTTTTTATAAAGTGCTCTCCTCCGCACTACAATAGTCTGCCAGCAAAATATAGTTGCGACGTGGCTCCACGTTTCGGGTGTAATCTCATATGTAGAAAAAACCTTAAACACCCTGCTTCAGGCCCATCCAAACTGGCGACATTCAAAGCTTGAATGAAACAACCTCGGAGGTGTACCGCACCAAATAGTCGTCGGCGTCTGACGTCAGCAGATACGAACAACTCTAATTCTCCAATCCCAAGACAGGACATCCCTGACACGGAGGGAAACCCACTGAAACAGGGAACCCCCACCAGGAGCCTATCTGTGTCAGGGATGTCCTGTCTTGTGACTGGAGAATTAGAGTTGTTCGTATCTGCTGACGTCAGACGCCGACGACTATTTGGTGTGGTACACCTCTGAGGTTGTTTCATTCAAGCTTTGAATGTCGCCAGTTTGGATGGGCCTGAAGCAGGGTGTTTAAGGTTTTTTCTACATATGAGATTACACCCGAAACGTGGAGCCACGTCGCAACTATATTTTGCTGGCAGACTATTGTAGTGCGGAGGAGAGCACTTTATAAAAAGCTAAGTTTGGATTTAAACTTTTTATCCATATTTCTAATAAAAGGGAATTACCACAGTGGTACCTGGACAGAATTCCTGGTACTTTGTTGTTGAATTCCGACAAAAAAAGTATTTTTCATGATTGCTTTAATTTGTGGGGGTGTTTATGTTTTACAAGCTGGATATGAGCAGAAAAGGAGAGAGAGGTGTCGAAGATAACCCCGAGATTGCGGGCTGAGGGAACAGGAAGGATAGTAGATCCATCCAAAAGGATTGAGAGGGGGGGAAGTGGGGGGGGAGGAGATAGGTGGAAAGACAAGGAGTTCAGTCTTGGCCATGTTTTAATTTTAATTGGCGATGAGACATCCGGCAGCGATGTCCGAAAAGCAGGCAGAGATCTTGGACTGGGTTGCCAGAGAAATATCAGTTGTAGAGAGGTCGATTTGGGAGTCATCGGCATAGAGATGGTATTGAAAGCCGTGGGAGGAGATGAGCACGCCAAGGCCTTGGGTATAGAGAGAGAAGAGGAGGGGGCCCAAGACAGATCCCTGGGGTACTCCTACATGGAGTGGGGTAGGGGAGGAGGAGGAGCCACCAGAGTATACACTGAATGAGCGATGGGAGAGATAAGAAGACAACCAGGATAGTACAGAATCCTCGAAGCCAAGCGAGGAGAGGGTGATGAGGAGAAGATCATGGTCAACAGTGTCAAAGGCAGCAGAAAGGTCAAGAAGGATTAGGATAGAGTAGAGGCCATTGGATTTAGCCAGGAACAGGTCGTTAGTGACTTTAGCGAGTACCGTTTCAGTGGAATGTAGGGGATGGAAGCCGGATTGAAAGCCTGGATCCAGCAAATAAGCATCGAGCCCCGATAGCACTTTCTACCGAAGGCATCCAAGGTGCAGGCCTCCCTACCCGGGGGCACTGAGAAGTGTGTCTTCTGACTCTTCAGCCGACGCATGGCTGACTCCACCACCATGGAGTTATGCGGCAGCTGTGCTTTCTGGAACCCAGGGCTCCGGTGGACCAGATACATCGAGTCGAGCTGCTTGCTCATAACTGGCACCGACGTCTGTCTCTCCCACATATGGAGCATTAGCCGTTCCAAGATTTGTGGAATGGGTATCATGAGCAATTCCCTCAGAGGGGCCTCGTATTGGAGGATTTCTAGCTTCTCTGTCCAACGGTTCTCCTCCAACTCCATCGGGAACTCTAGGGCCTTCGACATGTCCCTCATGAAGTCGAGGAATGGCATGTCCTTGGGCGAGAACGATGTGGGGCTCAGGAGAGAAATCAGAGGGGACGTCGCGGTGGTGACGGATGTCTGGCAACTCCTTGTCCTCAGTCTCCCACGCAGAGTAATCTGTCGATGACTCAAGGGAAGGGTGGCCCGTGGGCTCCGGGCCTGAGCCCCACCCATGTTCCTTGGAGGCCCCGCAGCTGGTGCCATGTGCACTAGGCAGAAGGATCTCGGTCCCGTAGATCGGGAGCCAGATAGAGACCTCGGCCGAGGATCGACTCAAGGCCAAATGGTCCCAAGGATCGGCTCGGCCTCTGAGGACATCCTTGACATCGATGGCCCGGTGGTCTGGGCAGAGGAACCGGTGGTACTGGACAACAGCGCCCGCTGCTGGTACATGAAGGCAGGCAGACTGCGCTCCAGGACCACCATTCAGGTTAAGAGTCCAGAAGGCTCTGCAGACATCGGCACGGGCACCGAGAAATTCGGGCACAGCGCCTGTGCCCCCAAGGGGGGAGTCCTCAATGAGGATAGGTTCTAGCGTCTGACCGATCTGTGGTCGATTACTTCTGGGGGACCTTGGTAGGCTGCTCCCGCTCCAATCCCTCTTATGAGCGTCTAGGACTGTGGGACCTGGCTCGGGGCTTAACTGACCTGTTGGAATCGTCCAGGGATGCTGCCTTCGAAGGAGACCCCATTTCTGAGGAGCCATGGTGACTTTCGGGGTCCGCAAGGGTGCCCCAGGATTCCGTGGCTTCAGATGAGGCCTTAGCCTTCAGAGGTACTGGGGACTCCGTGAAAAACTTATCATGCTGCTGCTGGCGGGTCTTGAGGGCCTTGGTGGACATCTTTTTGCAAAGACCGCATGTCACGGGGTCGTGGTCCGGCCCTAGGCAACAATCATGTGTGTCGGTAAGGGACAAGATTTTGGCACACCGATCACACTTCTTGAAACCACTGGTAGCCATGGGGGGAAAAATTACCCCAGTGAGGTCAAAGACCCGCGGTACTGCCAGATGGGAAAAAGGGCACGAAGATGTCAAAAAGAAAAAAAGGGTTAGGAACCAGAGACTTGATGCTGGAGACAGCAAGCTCAGGTGGCAGGAAGAGTATCAGTGCTCAACTGGACAGAGTATGAAACTAAGGTCGAAAAAAATCAACTTTTTCCAGGGGAATCCAGACAGATGCTGAAGGGTTCCACGGAAAAAAGGAGACTGAGCAAGATAGCACCCTTGGGTGAGAAGGGCACTACGCATGCATGGTGGAATCTCCCAGAGGTTTTCTTTGAAAGCTGGGGGGATACTTCTGTGAGAGCTCCATCGGCGCAGACGTCACCCATATGTGAGGATTGACTTCCTGCTTGTTCCCAGAGAATCCTATATACTATGAATGTGCATCTATCTATACATAAGTACATATATAAGCGTGTTTTGTATGCATATATATTGTGTGTGTGCATGTGTGTGTGTGTGTGTGTGCGTGCGTGTGCGTGTGCGTGTGCGTCCGCCCCACAAAACAAGTAGATATATATGAATAAACTCAATTTAATGTATGATGTCCCCTGGGCACTGTAAGATGGGGAAATTCGATTTTACCAGCTAATCTTTCTTGGAGTCCTTCCAGTACAGATGTGTGGGTTATGCTCATCCACCAGCAGGAGGGGACTGAACAGCAAGCTCAAAAAGCTTTTCCCTTAAGTAGCTTGTGCTTCCCTGCAGAACCTGTGTGACCCTTACAAAGCAGCAGAACGGAGTCCCAAAACCCCAACACCTCCAAATGTCCTGCAACAAGTTATGCACCAGAACAGCATGCACACTTGGTCATCAAGTATCTCAACTTATCTTAAAGAAGTTACTTTTTTTTGGTCAAAACTGGACCCCCCCCCCTCTTCCCAAGGGCCGAAAGTCCACAACAGGGAGAGAAAAACAGTGCAATAGCCAACAGAACCCCCTAACGCCACAACAAAATGAAGGGCGAACTGCCACAACCAACTGGCCCAGAGATCACCTGTTCCAGCTAACAGCATCTTTAGAACAAGCACCAGACCAGAAAGACAGAAGCCAAGACCCAGCAGGGTCCTGAACTGGACTGGAGTGACTCCAGGAAAGAAAATTAGTAGGTAAGGTCTAATCTCACCTTCCAGTTCATCCCTCCAGTCCAGTCAAGTCCAATCCAGATGCCTGAGACATTATTAATTAATTATTTATTTATTTATTTAGCTGTATTTGTATCCCGCTTTTCACCGGGTCAAAACGGCGTCACATAAAAGGGGGGGGGGGGAATAAAGTAAAGGGGGGGCCATCACCGGGGAGGCAACATTGATGATTTTGACATAGGATAGACTTTGGACATGGGACAGACATCAGACATGGACAGGTTACTATGGCTTTGAGTCAGAGGTCCATGGCGGGCAAGATCAGGGGTTAGTGCGCTTTTTTGCTGGGGTCATGTTGAGGTATTCTTGAAAAAGGATTGTTTTTAGCTGCTTTCTGAAAGATAGTAGATCGGCATTGTTCCTGAGACAGCTCGGTAGAGAGTTCCATAAGGATGGAGCGTAAAGTTCAAAGGCTCGATTGCATGTCCATTGCGAGCATTTGGTTCTTTGGTGAGGGACGGTGAGGGAATTACAAAGCAGTACTATCGCAGGGTGAATAAAAAAGGTCCAGCCTTTAACACTCGAGCCCCGAAATCTGCATCCTGACAGGCCTGAACATCCAGTCAGTAAAGACGCGAAAAGGAATGGAGCGACAACCATATCGTCACCCTGCAAATATCCTGCAGTAGAACAAGGCTGAACTCCACTCAAGAGGCCATATGAGCCCTGATAGAATGGGCCCAGAGCCCCAACGGGATCACACACCCCTCAAGCAAGTACGCAGATTCAATGGCACCCTGAATCCAATGAAAAATAGATGCCTTGGCTGCCAACTTGCCCTTGCGAGGCCCACCAAAATGCACAAAGATGCTCTGAGCACTGCAAGGCTTCTCACCTTCAAATACTGTTTAAACGCCCTGCGGATGTTGAATAAAGCATAGTTACTCACCTGTAACAGGTAATCTCCGGGAACAGCAGGAATTTAGTCCTCACATATGGGTATCGTCGGTACCGACGGAGCCTGCGCGTGAACGCTCCCCAGCGTCCAATTAGAAAGCTTTTGGGAGCATCACACAGCGCCTGCATGCTGCCTTTCCGCCTTTCCCAAATGCCTCTCTCCAGTTGAGTTTTAAAGCTGAGACAAAGAGAGAGAGAGGGAAAGGAAAGAGATAGATAGAGAGATACAACTCCTAGGGGAGGTGGGTGGGTTGTGAGGACTAGATTCCTGCTGTTCCCGGAGATCACCTGTTACAGGTGAGTAACTATGCTATCTCCAGGAACAAGCAGGAATGTAGTCATCACATATGGGGACTCCCTAGCTTTAGGTGCCAGGGAGAGACCCCAGAAGTTGTGTGTCCCTGAACAGGGCTCCACTTCCTCCCATGGATCTCTGGCATCCTACCAGGGATGGTGGGTAGGAGTTGATTAGGTATGGAACAGGTGTTGGAGAACAGCCTGACCAAACAAGGCATCCCGGCGGGAATCCTTGTCCAAGCAGTAATGGGCTGTGAAGGTATGAACCGAGGCCCAAGTGGCTCCTCGACAGATGTCGACACAGAGTGTAGATGAGCCATTTGAGGCTGCCATGGCCATCACATTGTGAGCTGTGACATGGCCCTCCAGAGAAAGGTTCTTACTCTGATAGGCGAAGGAAATACACTGAGCAATCCAGTTAGAGAGTGTTCTCTTGGAGACTGGAAGTCCCAAATGAGCAGGATCAAAAGCAACAAACAGTTGAGAGGACTTTCTATGTTGCTGTGTTCTTTGTAAGTAAAAGGCTAAGGCTCTTTTACAGTCCAAGGTATGAAGATTCCTCTCTGCATTTGATGCATGAGGCCTTGGAAAAAACACAGGTAGGTAGACCGCTTGGTTTAGATGAAAAGGCGAGACCACCTTTGGCATAAAGTGTGGATGAGTCCTAAGGACTACCTTGTCATGATGGAACCTTGTATAAGGTGGATCAGCTACTAGCGCTTGCAACTCACTAATGCGGAGTGCTGATGTGATTGCAATGAGAAACATAACCTTCCAAGAAAGGAATTTCAAGGAGGTAGTAGCTAAAGGTTCAAAGGATGGCTTCATAAGCTGCCCAAGAACCAGGTTTAAGTCTCATGCCACCGGTGGTGGCCTAATGGGAGGCTTAGTTAGAAGAAGGCCTCTCATAAATCTTGCTATAAGAGGATGACAGGAAATAGGTTGTCCATTTAGAGGCTTAAAGGAAGCTGCAATAGCACTCAAATGGACTCTTACTGAGTTAGTCTTAAGACCTGCATTGGATAAATGAAGGAGATACTCCAGCAATGATTCCAGAGGTATCGCAAGGGGGTTAAGACCCTTCTGCGAACACCATATGGTAAACCTTTTCCACTTAAAAGCATAAGAACATCTTGTGGAAGGTTTCCTGGAAGCAAAAAGAATATCTTTTACTTGCTGAGGAAGATTAAGATCTTGGAGATCTAGGCCTTCAGCAACCAAGCCCTGAGATGCAGAGACTGGGGATTGGGATGCCATAACATTCCGTCCTCCTGAGATAGGAGATCTGGAGCAGACCCTAACTCCAGGGAGGGAGTTTGAGAGAGATGTTGAAGCAGAGGGTACCACACTTGCCGTGGCCAATGTGGAGCTATGAGAATCATATGGCCTCTGTCTCTCTGAAGCTTGAACAGCGTTTTGGGAATTAGGGGAAAGGGTGGAAAGGCATACAGGAAGTCTTGACCCCAATGAAGAAGGAAAGCATCCCTGGCCTGAGCCTTCTGAGCCGGAATTCTGGAACAGAACCGGGAAAGTATGCCTTTCCAAGGACTTGCAAAGAGGTATATGTCCGGGGTTCCCCACATTTGAAAATTCTTGGTTCCCTGGTCTGCATGCAGCGACCATTCGTGCGGAAGCAGAACTCGACTGAGTCTGTCTGCCCATGAGTTTTGTATGCCTGAAAGATACACTGCCAGGAGATGAATCTGATGCTCTCTGGCGAAGGCCATAGTCGCAAAGCTTCATTGCAAAGCGACAGAGAGCCTGTTCCCCCCGCTTGTTCACATAGAACATGGCTACTTGATTGTCCATATGAATGAGGACTGTCTTGTAGCTGAGCAGGGTGTGGAACACTTGCAGAGCAAGGAAGATTGCTCTGAGCTCCAAGAGAATGATATGTAGATGACTCTCCTGTGGAGATCAGGTGCCTTGGGTGGAAAGGTCTTGGAGATGAGCTCCCCAACCCATCGGAGAAGCATCTGTTGTGAGAATTGCTTGGGGTAAGGGTTGTTGGAAAGGGGACCCCAGCAAAAGGTTTTGAGTGGACTTCCACCACTGGAGGGACAAAATAAGGCAACTTGTGTTTGCTGTTTTGTCTGACAGGCCTCCTGATGCCTGGGTCCATTGGGTGGACAAAGTCCACTGAGCTGCCCTCATATGGAGGCGAGCATAGGGAACTACATGCACAGTAGATGCCATGTAGCCTAGTAGTTGTAACATTTCTCGAGCAGTTAGATGAGGCTTTAGCACTGCTTGTAAAGCTAACTGCACCATGCGAAGGCAACAGGCCTGGGGGAGATAGGCCCTTGCCTTTTTGGTATCCAGCAAAGCTCCTATGAACTCTAAAGACTAAGTGGGAGTTAGACTGGATTTTGGGATGTTTATTACCAGCCCTAAATACTGAAGGATACGCATTGTGCAGGATAGAGAAGTCCTGGCCTCTGACTCTGTTGGTGCTCGAATGAGCCAGTCGTCTAAGTAAGGGAAGACGAATATCCCTAGAGTGCGGAGAAATGCTGCTACTACAGCCATGCATTTCGCGAACACCCTTGGTGCTGAGGCCAGGCCAAAAGGAAGCACCCTGTATTGGTAGTGCTTTTGCTGAAAAAGGAACCGAAGGAATCTTCTGTGGGTTGGATGGATAAGGAGATGAGTGTATGCATCCTTGAGATCTAGAGAACAAAGCCAATCCTGACTCTGAAGGTATGGCAGCAGAGATCCGAGAGCAATCATCTTGAATTTCTCCTTGACAAGGAATTTGTTCAATTCTCTGAGGTCTAAGATAGGTCTGTAACCCCCTGTTTTGTTTGGGATAAGAAAATAAGGGGAATAGAACCCTGCACCCTGCAGATGAATGGGTACTTCTATTGCCCCTTGGGCAAGAAGGATAGCGACCTCCTGACCTAACAGGTTGATGAGAGAGGTCAGAGAATTGAACTGCTTTACTATTGTGTGAGGGGGCATGCTTGAAAAATGAAGCTTGCACCCCTCCTTTATGATGGAGAGTGTCCAATGCTCTGCTGTTATTTGCAACCATCTGGGGGCAAAATGACATAACTTTTCTGGAATGGTGGAAGGCTCTGGTCCCCCGAGAGCCAGGAAGGCTAAGTTCTCTAGTTGAGAGTCAAAGGCCATGTGGAGGCTGAGCCTGCTGAGGCCTAGCAGCCTTTGCTTTCTACTGTTTGGGTGATTATTGACCTTTCCTAGCAAGCTGACCTGCAGAACGTCCCTGCTGAACATAAGCAGGATAAAATCTTTTCTTTTTAGAAAAGAATGGTTTCTTGAACAATTTCTTTCTTGCAGGACCAGCAGTGGACTTGGATAATCTATCCAAGGTGGAATTTTCAGCATCCATTTCATTGGCCTTTTCCTGCCAATCTTTACCAAACAGGTTCTCACCAGTACAAGGGATATTTCCCAATTTGTCTTGTACCCAGAGCTCTAGATCAGATGCCTGGAGCCAAGCAATTCTACGTGCACCTATGGCAATAGCCGAGGTTCTGCTTAAGCACTCAAAGCAGTCAAAAGCTGCACGGTTGGCAAATTTAGAAACATCTTGGGCATGTTTGACCAAAGTGAGAAAATCCTGTCTTTTATCCTCAGGAAGAATAGGACTTAAAGCCTCTAAATCATCTGTAACCTCCTTCAGGAACATTCCCACGTAGAGACTATAGGAACTGATCCTGGCAGAAAGCATGGAAGCTTGGAAGACCCGGCGTCCAAAAGCATCCAGGGTTCTGCACTCACGTCCTGGAGGATTAGAGGCATGCCTCTTTGCACTCTTGATCCTTCTCACAGCTGATTCCACTACAATATAGAGTGGTGAGGAAGCTGAGTCTTATGGAAACCAGGACAAGGAGGGACTCGATACATAGTATCCAGTCTGCGAGAATGAGGAGAGGTGGTAAGAGGTGTCTCCAACATCCTTAACATGAGATCATCTAAAATCTCATGAATGGGCAAGGTAGCTGCCTCCTTAGGAGTTTTGGGATATTGTAGAATTTCCAACTCCTTGGCCCCGGGCTCTGTTTCAGGGGCCACAGTAATGGACAGATCACGAGCCACCTCCCTGATAAAATCCTGGAAGGAAATATCCTCTGGAGGAGACATCCTGCGATTAGGGGAGGAGGGCTCCTCTGGGAGAAGCATCGCTGCATCGAC
Organism: Ichthyophis bannanicus; assembly: GCA_033557465.1. Taxonomy (NCBI): domain Eukaryota; kingdom Metazoa; phylum Chordata; class Amphibia; order Gymnophiona; family Ichthyophiidae; genus Ichthyophis; species Ichthyophis bannanicus. The sequence continues at coordinate 1,887,190,695 of CM066031.1, forward strand.
AGAACTGTCAGAATCTTCACATTCTTCTGAGGACTCGAAGTACCGTCTGTCTGGATGCTCTTTAAGAGCCCGGTACGCGTACCGACCAAAGTACCGGGGTATCGGTACCAGAGGTCATCGAATGACTGGGTACCGGCAAAGCAGACACCGATGCCGGTGTCGGCACCAGAGGAGACCGCCGGTACCCCAGAGCATGGCACCAGTAGTTCTGCCGAGGTCGAGGCCTCGAGAACATCCTGGAACCCCGATAATGCTTTGGAAGCCGAAGCCTCCCGCCGGGGTAATTTTGCAAGTGTAGAATCCTAAAGGGCAACGCCAGAGGAATCTCAATGCTTAGAAGGAGATCTACCCTTTGAGGACCGGCTGGACTCATGTTTACTTACCTGAGATCCACGGGAGGAAGAAGCAGCACTGGAAGACGTCGATGCCACCGAAGCTGCATCAGAGGGAAACAGGGTACTGAGCTTAGCAGCTCGGTTCTGCCAACCTCTTTTAGACATCATAATGCAAGACATACAATCCGTGATGGAGTGATCAGGACCTAAATATTTTAGACACCATTCATGGGTGTCGGTGAAGGAAATGGTACCGCCACACTTGGTGCACTTTTTGAAACCTGAGGCAGGTTTCTCCATGTTAAGGTAAGGTTTTTGGGCCTAAGGCCCAAAAAGGCACGGGCACCTGAAGAAAAAGAAAAAAGAGAATTTTTTTTTTTTTAAAGACAGAAATAAGAAGAAAAAAACCAGCGGTACCGGTAAAGCGTCGAGGAAGGCAGACGCGACCACAAAAAGAAAGAAATAAAAAAGAATTCTGCGGTGACAGGAACACGACCTGCTGGCACCGCGGAAAAAGAAGAACTGGAGAGAGGCAGTTGGGAAAGGCATGAAGGCAGCACGCAGGCGCTGTGGGATGCTCCCAAAAGCTTTCTAATTGGACGCTGGGGAGTGTTCCCGCGCAGGCTCCGTCGGTACCGATACCCATATGTGATGACTACATTCCTGCTTGTTCCTGGAGATAAGTAAATCCCTAGACTCAGTTGAGTCCAGGGGACTGGCAAAGACCGGCAAGGTCACCACCTGATTAAGGTGGAACACTGAAACGACCTTCGGCAAGAAGGAAGAACTGGACGAAGGATCACTCTTTCCTTTGTGATCACCAAATAAGGCTCCCTGCACGAGAGAGCCTGTAGCTCCAAGATACGATGCGCCGAGCAAACAGCCACCAGAAACACTATCTTGAGGATCAAATCCTTCAAAGAGGCTCTAGACAGAGGCTCAAACGGGGCTCCCGCAAGCAGAGAGGACCAAGTTAAGGCCCAAGGACAGAACAGGGGGACGAAAGGTAATCTCAAGTGCTTAACCCTCCCCCCAACCCTGGGAAAAAAAAAAAAAAAAGACTACATCATGGTGAAAGGCAAGAAACACACTTTGTACCCAAGCCCCGGAAACAAGCCAAGACTGCCACCTGCACCTTCAAGGAGTTCAATACCAGACCCTTTGAGGCCTTCCTGCAGGAAAGCCAAAATATTCTGGAGAGCAGACCCTAAGGGCACCAAGCCTCAAAAATGCACCAGACCCACACAGAGGCTTGGGAAGTAGAACGCTTTCGCACCTGCAGCAAGGTATTAACCAACTTGGAGGTGTATTCTTTTCACCTCAAGCGCTCCCTTTCAAGAGCCAAGCCATAAACAAGAACCAATCCCAGTCCAGCATCTGGACAGGACCTTGCATCAGTAGACATGCCTTCCAAGGAAGGGGGAGAGGCTCCGCCACCTGGAGTCGCACCAGATCCGCATACCAGGACCAATCTGGAGCCACCAACACCATGTGACCCGTGTGGGCCTTGAACTTTTTAAGTACGTTCGTAGCAAAAAACCTGTGAGAGAGTCAGTTAGTCCATTAGATGATAGAGGAGTTAAAGGGGCACTAAGAGGCAACACGGCAATAGCAGAGAGACTGAATGAATTCTTTGCTTCGGTCTTTACTGAGGAAGATGTAGGGATGTTACCCATGACTGAAGTGGTATTTAAAGGTGCGGAAGAATTGAAGGAAATATCGATACATCGGGAAGATGTATTACAACTATTAGATAAACTGAAGAGTAGCAAATCACCTGGGCCGGATGGTATACATCCAAGGGTGTTGAAAGAACTGAAATATGAGATTGCAGACCTGCTATTAGTAATCTGGGAACTATCATTAAAATCATCTCTAATACCTGAAGATTGGAGGATCGCCAATGTAACACCAATTTTTAAAAAGGGTTCCAGGGGTGATCCGGGAAACTACAGACCGGTGAGCCTGACGTCAGTACCGGGAAAAATGGTAGAAACCATCATAAAGAATAAAATTACTCAGCATGTAGATAGTCACGGCCTATTGGGAAACAGCCAACATGGCTTTAGACAAGGAAGATCTTGTTTAACTAATCTGTTATGTTTTTTTGAAAGTGTGAATGAACAGGTAGACAAAGGTGAGTCGGTTGATATAGTGTATCTGGACTTTCAGAAAGCCTTTGACAAGGTCCCTCATCAGAGACTTTTGGCAAAACTAAAGAGTCATGTGATAGGAGGCAGTGTACTACTGTGGATCAGGAACTGGCTAAAAGATAGAAAGCAGAGGGTTGGGCTAAATGGACAATTTTCCCAATGGAGAAAGGTGAATAGTGGTGTACCCCAGGGATCTGTGCTAGGTCCGAAGCATTTTGACATATTCATAAATGACCTGGAAAGTGGAATAACGAGTGAGGTTATCAAATTTGCAGATGACACAAAATTATTTAAAGCTGTTAAAACCCAAGAGGATTGTGGAAAATATGAAGAGGATCTTGATAAATTGGAAGACATCAAAATGGCAGATGAAATTTAATGTGGACAAGTGCAAAGTTATGCACCTAGGGAAGAACAACCCAAACTATGGTTACACAATGCAAGGTTCCACATTAGGAACCACCACTCAGGAAAAAGATTTAGGCGTCATTGTGGATAACATGTTAAAACCCTCGGCCCAGTGTGCAGCAGCAGCCAAGAGAGCAAATAGAATGCTAGGTATCATAAGGAAAGGAATGGAAAATAAAACAAAAGATATTATAATGCCTCTATACCATTCCATGGTGAGACCGCACCTTGAATATTGTGTGCAATTCTGGTCGCCGTATCTTAAAAAGGATATAGCGTGATAGCACAGTTACTTACCTGTAACAGGTGATCTCTGGGAACAGCAGGAATAAGTCTTCACATATGGGTATCGTCGGTACCGACGGAGCATGCGCAGGAACGCTCCCCAGAGTCCAGTAAGAAAGCTTTTGGGAGCATCCCACAGCGCCTGCGCGCTGCCTTCCCGCCTTTCCCAACCGCCTCTCTCCAGTTCGAGTTTTAAAGCTGAGACAAAGAGAGAGAGAGGAAAGGAAAGATAGAGAGATACAACTCCTAGGGGAGGTGGGTGGGTTGTGAAGACTTATTCCTGCTGTTCCCAGAGATCACCTGTTACAGGTAAGTAACTGTGCTATCTCCAGGAACAAGCAGGAATGAGTCTTCACATATGGGGACTCCCTAGCTGCAGATGCCAGGGAGAAACCCCAGGTTGTGTGTCCTTGAAAAGGACTCTACCTCCCCCCATGGATCTCTGGCATCCGACCAGGTTAGGTGGGTAGGAGTTGATTAGGAATGGAACAGGTGTTTGAGAACAGCCTGACCAAACGAGGCATCCCGGCGGGAGTCCTTGTCCAAACAGTAATGGGCTGTGAAGGTATGAACCGAGGCCCAGGTGGCCGCTCGACAGATTTGGTCGATGGACACAGAGTTTAGATAAGCCATTGAGGCTGCCATGGCTTTCACATTGTGAGCTGTGACATGGCCCTCCAGAGAAATGTTCCTATTCTGGTAGGCAAAAGAAATACACTGAGCAATCCAGCTGGATAGTGTTCTCTTAGAGACTGGAAGTCCTAAATAAGAAGGATCAAAAGCAACAAAGAGTTGAGAAGACTTTCTATGTTGCTGTGTTCTTTGTAAGTAAAAAGCGAGAGCTCTCTTACAATCCAAGGTATGAAGATTCCTCTCTGCATTTGATGCATGAGGTCCTGGAAAAAAGACAGGTAAATGTACCTCTTGGTTCAGATGAAAAGGTGAGACCACTTTAGGCATAAAGTGTGGATTCGTCCTGAGGACTACCTTATCATGATGGAACCTTGTAGAAGGTGGATTAGCCACCAAAGCTTGCAACTCACTGATGCGGCGTGCTGAGGTGACTGCAATGAGAAAAATAACTTTCCAAGAAAGGAATTTCAAGGAGGTGGTGGCTAAAGGTTCAAAGGGTGGCTTCATAAGCTGGCCAAGAACCAGGTTTAAGTCCCATGCCACTGGAGGTGGTCTAATGGGAGGTTTAGTTAAAAGAAGGCCTCTCATGAATCTTGCTATGAGAGGATGAGAGGAAATAGGTTGTCCATTGAGAGGCTTGAGGGACGCTGCAATAGCACTCAAATGGACTCTTACTGAATTTGTTTTCAGACCTGCATGGGATAGATGCAGGAGATACTCTAGCAGAGAATTCAGAGGTATTGCAAGAGGGTTTAGACCTTTCCCTGAACACCAAATGGTAAATCTTTTCCATTTGAAAGCATAGGAACGTCTAGTAGAAGGCTTTCTAGAGACATGAATAACATCTCTGACTTGCTGAGAGAGATGAAAGTCTTGAAGATCTAGGCCCTCAGCAACCAAGCCCTGAGATGGAGCGACTGGGGGTTTGGGTGCCACAAAGTTCCCTCTTCCTGGGACAGAAGGTCTGGTGCAGAGCCCAAGTCCAGGGAAGGAGCTTGAGAGAGATGCAGAAGTAGAGGGTACCACACTTGGCGTGGCCAATGTGGTGCTATGAGGATCATGGTCCCTTGATCTCTCTGAAGCTTGAATAGTGTCTTGGGAATTAGGGGAATTGGTGGAAAGGCATAAAGGAAGTCTTGACCCCAGTGAAGGAGGAAGGCATCCTTGGCCTGAACTCCCTGACACGGAATTCTGGAACGGAACTGGGGAAGTTTGGCATTCCACGGACTTGCAAAGAGGTCTATGTCCAGGGTTCCCCAAATTCGAAAAATCGTGGCTACCTGGTCCATGTGGAGGGACCACTCGTGTGGAAGCAGAACTCGACTGAGTCTGTCCGCCCAAGAGATTTGAATGCCTGGAAGATATACTGCCAGAAGATGGATGTAATGCTCTCTGGCGAAGGCCCACAGTCGCAAAGCTTCCTTGCACTTTTTGAACCCGGAAGCGGGCTTCTCCATGAGGAGAAAGTATGTTCAGGCCTAAGGCCCAAACCAAAAATGCACAGTTGAAGAAAGAAAAGTTTCTTTTCTTTTTTTTTTTTTGTAAGAAAGAAAAGAAAAGACCGGCGGTACCGGTCTGACGTCGAAGAAGGCAGACGCGACACAGAAAAATAAACAAAAAAATAAAGAATTCTTCTGCGGTGACAGGAACACAACCTGCTGGCTCCGCGGAAAAGAAGAACTGGAGAGAGGCGGTTGGGAAAGGCGGGAAGGCAGCGCGCAGGCACTGTGGGATGCTCCCAAAAGCTTTCTTACTGGACGCTGGGGAGCGTTCCCGCGCAGGCTCCGTCGGTACCGACGATACCCATATGTGAAGACTCATTCCTGCTTGTTCCTGGAGATTAGAAAAGGTTCAGAGAAGAGTCACCAAAATGGTAAAGGGGATGGAAGGATACTCCTATGAAGAAAGGCTAAAAAGGTTAGGGCTCTTTAACCTGGAAAAGAGACGGCTGAGGGGAGATATGATAGAAGTCTATAAATTAATGAACGGAGTGGAACGGGTAAGCGTAGATCGATTGTTTACGTTATCAGAATATAGAAAGACTAGGGGACATGCAATGAAGCTACAGGGTAAACTATTTAAGACTAATAAAGCACAGTTACTTACCTGTAACAGGTGATCTCTGGGAACAGCAGGAATTAGTCCTCACATATGAATAAGTCCTCACATATGGGTACGTCGGTACCGACGGAGCCCGCGCGGGAAAGCTCCCCAGCTTCCCAGAAGGAAAGCTTTTGGGGCCTCCCACTGCGCATGCGCGGTGCCTTCCCGCCTTCCTGACCAACTCTCCTCAGTTCGAGTTTAAAGCTGAGACAATAGAGAGAGGAAAGGAAAGAGAGAGATAGATACAACTCCTAGGGGAGGTGGGTGGGTTGTGAGGACTAATTCCTGCTGTTCCCAGAGATCACCTGTTACAGGTAAGTAACTGTGCTATCTCCAGCAACAAGCAGGAATAAGTCCTCACATATGGGGACTCCCTAGCTAAGATGCCCGGGAGATCCCCTGAAGGGTATGAGGACCCTGAAAGGTTCCTCATCTTCCTATGAATCTCAGGCATCCATTCAGGGAAAGTGGGCTGGAGTTGTTTAAGAATGGAACAGGTGTCTGAGGACAGCTTGACCAAACAAGGCATCCCGGCAGGAGTCCTTGTCCAAACAGTAATGGGCTGTAAAGGTATGAACCGAGGCCCAGGTGGCTGCTCGACAGATCTGGTCAATGGACACAGAGTTTAGATGAGCCATAGAGGTGGCCATGGCCCTCACATTGTGAGCGGTGACATGGCCCTCCAGAGAAATGTTCTTACTCTGGTAAGCAAAAGAGATACACTGAGCAATCCAATTGGAGAGTGTTCTTTTGGAGACTGGAAGTCCTAAATGAGAAGGATCAAAAGCAACAAAAAGCTGAGAAGACTTTCGATGTTGCTGTGTCCTGTGGAGGTAAAAGGCAAGAGCTCTTTTACAGTCTAGAGTATGAAGGTTCCTCTCTGCACTGGATGCATGAGGAGCTGGAAAAAGGACAGGTAAATATACCTCTTGATTAAGATGAAAAGGGGAGACCACTTTAGGCATAAAGTGGGGATTGGTCCTAAGGACCACCTTATCATGATGGAACCTTGTATAAGGTGGATTAGCCACTAGAGCTTGCAGTTCACTGATACGGCGAGCTGAGGTGACTGCAATAAGAAAAATAACCTTCCAGGAAAGAAATTTCAAGGAGGTAGTGGCTAAGGGTTCAAAGGGTGGCTTCATAAGCTGACCAAGAACCAAGTTTAAGTCCCATGCCACCGGAGGAGGTCGAATGGGAGGTTTAGTTAAGGTTAGGCCTCTCATGAATCTTGCAATAAGAGGATGAGAGGAAACAGGTTGTCCATTGATGGGCTTAAGTGATGCCGCAATAACACTCAAATGGACTCTTACTGAATTCGTTTCGAGTCCTGCATTGGAGAGATGCAGGAGATATTCCAAAAGAGAATTCAACGGGAGTGCTAGAGGGTTAAGACCCTTGTGAGCACACCAAATGGAAAATCTTTTCCATTTAAAAGCGTAAGAACGCCTAGTGGAAGGTTTCCTAGAGGCGTGTAGGATATCCTGTACTTGCTGCGAAAGATTGAAGTCTTGAAGGTCTAGGCCTTCAGTAACCAAGCTCTGAGGTGAAGGGACTTGGGGTTTGGGTGCCACAAAGTCCCCTCCTCCTGAGACAGAAGGTCTGGAGCCGCTCCCAAGTCCAGGGAGGGGGCTTGGGAGAGATGCAGAAGTAGAGGGTACCACACTTGGCGTGGCCAGCGTGGAGCTATGAGGATCATGGACCCTTGATCCCTTTGAAGTTTGAACAGAGTCTTGGGAATCAAAGGAATGGGTGGAAAGGCATACAGGAAGGCCTGACCCCAATGAAGGAGGAAGGCATCCTTGGCCTGAACTCCCTGACACGGAATTCTGGAACAGAACCGGGGAAGTTTGGCATTCCACGGACTTGCAAAGAGGTCTATGTCCGGGGTTCCCCATTTCTGGAAGATTCTGAGTACCTGATCCATGTGCAGGGACAATTCGTGTGGAAGCAGAACTCGACTGAGTCTGTCTGCCCAAGAGTTTTGGATTCCTGGAAAATATACTGCCAGGAGATGGATTTGATGCTCTCTGGTGAAGGCCCATAATCTTAGAGCTTCGTTGCAAAGCGACAGAGAGCCAATCCCTCCTTGTTTGTTTATGTAAAACATGGCTACTTGATTGTCCGTGTGAATTAGGACTGTCATGTTGCTGAGGAGTGTATGAAAAACTTTGAGAGCTAGAAAGATTGCTCGAAGTTCCAAGTGGTCGATATGAAGGGTGGTCTCCTGTGGAGACCAAGTGCCCTGAGTGGAGAGATCTTGAAGATGAGCTCCCCAACCTGTTTGGGAGGCATCTGTTGTGAGGGTTGCTTGGGGCAACAATGGTTGAAAGGGGGCCCCCAACAACAGATTTTGAGTGGATATCCACCATTGGAGAGACCAAAAGAGACGTTTGGAGTTTGCTATTTGGTCTGAGAGAGCTCCTGATGCTTGAGTCCACTGGGTGGATAAAGTCCACTGAGCTGCTCTCATATGTAGGCGAGCATAAGGCACCACATGTACTGTGGAGGCCATGTGGCCTAATAGTTGTAGCATCTCTCTGGCAGTCAAGTGGCTTCTGGACTGAATCTGAGAGGCTAAGTGCACTAGACGTTGGCAACGGGCCTGAGGCAGATAGGCCCTTGCAGTGGTGGTATCCAACCAGGCCCCTATGAATTCGAGGGATTGAGTAGGGGTGAGTTGGGACTTTGGCAGATTGATCACAAGTCTCAGATACTGCAGAATGCGCCTGGTGCGATCCAGGGAAGTCTGAGCCTCGGACTGAGATGGAGCTCGGATGAGCCAGTCGTCCAGGTATGGGAAGACAAAAATTCCCAGGGCGCGTAGAAATGCAGCTACTATTGCCATGCATTTGGTAAATACCCTTGGAGCAGAGGCTAGACCGAAGGGAAGTACTCTGTATTGGAAATGTTTTCCCTGGAACAGAAACCGTAGGAATTTTCTGTGGGATGGATGGTTGAGTGTATGTGTGTACGCATCCTTGAGATCTAGAGAACAAAGCCAATCCTGACTCTGTAGGTATGGAAGGAGAGTACCTAGAGAAAGCATCTTGAATTTCTCCTTGCATAGAAATTTGTTCAATTCTCTGAGATCCAGAATGGGTCTGTACCCCCCTGTTTTCTTGGGAATGAGAAAAGAAGGGGAGTAAAAACCTGACCCCTGTTGAGGAAGAGGAACCTCTTCTATTGCCTTTTGGGCGAGAAGAGTGGTCACCTCCTGACCCAACAGGTCTAGGAGAGATGGGGGAGAATTGAAACTTCTCACCATGGTATGGGGAGGAAGGTTGGAGAAATGTAGTTTGTAGCCCTCTCTGATGATAGAGAGGGTCCATTGTTCTGATGTGATTTGCTCCCATCTGGGAGCAAAGTGAGTTAACCTTCCTGGAATGGTGAGAGGTTCTGGATGTTTTAGAGCCAGAAAGGTTAAGTTCTCTAGTTTTAAGTCAAAAACCCTGAGGGGGTTGGGACTGCTGGGCTGTAGCAGCCCCTGCAAGTTTTGCCCTGGCCTGTTTAGGCTGCTGACGCTTAGGAGCAAAGCGAGCTGCAGAAGATTGTTGGCCAGTATTTGTGGCAAATCTGGCCTTCTTATAGAAAGGCTTTTTGAAAGATTTTTTCTTGACAGGGGTAGAGGTGGACTTAGAAAGTCTATCTAAAGCAGCATTTTCTGCATCCATTTGAGTGGCTTTGATTTGCCACTCCTTACCAAACAGATTCTCACCTGTACAAGGCAAATTTCCCAACCCATCCTGGACCCAGGGTTCTAGGTCAGAGGCCTGGAGCCAAGCAATTCTGCGAGCCGCTATGGCAATACCTGAGGCTCTGCTAGCACCCTCAAAGGAGTCAAAGGCTGCTCTATTGGAGAACTTTGAAATATCTTGGGTATGCTTCAGCAAAAGAAGGAACTCCTCCTTTCTATCCTCTGGGATAAAGGGGAGAAAATGGCGTATTTTTAATGCAATTTCCTTCAGAAACATGCCCATATAGAGGCTGTATGAGTTGATTCTGCCAATAAGTATGCTTGCTTGGAAGATTTTTCTTCCAAAAGCATCCAGAGTCCTACATTCACTTCCTGGGGGAGTAGAAGAGTGTATTTTAGTACTCTTGATCCTTTTCATAGCTGACTGCACCACGATGGAGTGGTGAGGGAGCTGAGTTTTTTGAAACCCAGGAGAAGGGGGGACACGATACATGGTGTCCAGACGACGAGAATGTGGAGAGAGGGTGAGAGGAGTCTCCCATAAGTCCATCATGTGTTCTTGAAGAATTTCATGGATGGGCAAGGTGACTGCCTCTTTGGGAACCTTAGAGTATCCTAAAATGTCTAACTTTTTTGCTCTAGGTTCTTTTTCAGAGGATACTGAAATAGAAAGACCTTTAGCTACTTCAATGATAAAGTCTTGAAAGGATAAATCCTCTGGAGGAGACATTCTCCTCTTTGGAGAAGAGGGCTCCTCAGGTAGAGTAAGGGATACTTCAGCATCATCAGAAGACTCAAAGTATCGTCTGTTTGCTTCCAGGGATCGATAAGCGTATCGACCGGTATCGACATCGGGGGTACGCGGACCCGGATCGGTATCGGGAAAAACCCCGGAACCGGGAACCGGAATCGGTATCCTGGTCGATGTGGATGGCCTGGGTACCGGTATCGGTTGTGGTACCGGAACCGGAGTCGGTACCGCAGGGAGCGGTACCGAGGGCGTCGCAGCCTTAATGAAAGCCAAAATGGCCTGCTGCATGGATTGAACTGTATGATCCATGGACGCCACGACTGTCTGGATGTCGGTACCGGATGATTGAGCCGGTACCCCAGAACAGTCTAACAGGTGATCGGTCGAGGCCGTGCCATCGATGTCAACCTGTAACCCCATAGGAGGAGCTTTGGAAGCCGGAGCTTCCCGCCGGGGTTGTTTGGCTGGGGCAGGGTCCTCAGGGTCAAGCCCAGGGGTATCTTGATACTTAGAGGGAGATTTGCCTTTTGAGGACCTGCCAGAGGAATGTTTGGTTACCTGAGATCCATCAGGAGAGGAAGACCTGGAAGATGTCGATGCTGGAGTATCTGTAGAAAACAGCATGTGAAACTTGGCTGCCCGGTTTTGTAAGCCACGTTTAGACATCAAAGAACAGGATGGGCAATCCGGAATGGAATGGTCAGGCCCCAAACATTTAAGACACCATTCATGGGTGTCTGTGACTGAAATAGTACCGCTGCACTTGGTGCATTTTTTAAACCCAGAGGCTTGTTTCTCCATGAGGGAGAATTTGTGAAGGCCTAAAGGCCTCACAGAACAAACACACCAAGTGAGGAAAAAATAAGAATTTTTTTTTTTTTTTTTTTTAAGAAATAAAGGAAAAAAGACCGGCGGTACCGGTCCGGAATCAGGGAAGGCAGACATGCGGCCAAAGAAATAAATTAAAATAACAACTTCTTCAGCGGTGACAGGAACACGACCTGCTGGCTCCGCGGAAAAAGAAGAACTGAGGAGAGTTGGTCAGGAAGGCAGGAAGGCAGCGCGCATGCGCAGTGGGAAGCCCCAAAAGATTTCCTTCTGGGAAGCTGGGGAGCTTTCCCGCGCGGGCTCCGTCGGTACCGACGTACCCATATGTGAGGACTTATTCATATGTGAGGACTTATTCCTGCTTGTTCCTGGAGATAAGAAATATTTTTTCACTCAACGTTTAATCAAACTCTGGAATTTGTTAACGGAGGATGTAGTAAAGGCTGTTAGTGTAGCTAGGTTTAAAAAAGGTTTGGACAATTTCCTGGAGAAAAGGTCCATAAACCATTATTAAGAAGGGACCCAGGATATCAATGCTTGACTCAGTACAAGCATTGCGGAACCTGTGTCTTTTGGGGCAACTGCTAGGTACGTATGACTTAGATTGGCCACTGTTGGAAACAGGATACTGGGCTTGATGGACCTTGGTCTGACCCAGTATGGAATATCTTATGTTCTTATGTTCTGCAGGACACACCCAATCAGCGGTCATGGAGGGAACATGTAAAAAAGCTTGCCTCTGGGTCAGGACTGGACCAGTGCATCAAGTCCCTCCGCTATGCGCTCCTTGCGCCTGCTAAATTTCCTGGTGGCCTTGGCATTCACCAATGTCGCCATCAAGTCCATCATGGGAACACTCCAGCGCTCCACCATCTCTGATAGGGACCACTCCCCCGGGTCCATGAGAACTGCTCAGATAATCCACCTGGACATTGTCTGCCCCGGCTACATGTGCCACAGAGAGAAAGCAGATGGGCCTCTACCCACTGCAAAAGCGGAATCGCTTCTACTGCCACCAGTGATCTTGGAGTGACACACCCCCCCCTGCCTGTTGATGTAAGCCACAGTAGTGGCATTGTCGTTCAGCACCCTCACGGCTTGCCCCCAAACCGTGGTAAGGAAAAACTCCAGGGCCGAATAAACTGCCCTGGTCTCCATGCGATTGATAGGCCAGAGGCTCTCCTCCAGAGATCACTGTCCCTGGCCCATGTGACCCTGGCAATGAGCCCTTCAACCAAAGAGATTGGCATTTGTGGTTACCACCACCCAGTCCAGTGTCTCAAGGGGCATCCTAGCTACAAGGAGAGTCGATTTGAGCCCCCAGTCCAAACTCTCCCAGGCTCGCCTGGTATAGCAAGGTGAACCTCCATCAATTGCACCTAGAGGACCATCATGCAAGAGCACCACTTGGAGGAGTCGCATGTGGAGTCGAGCCCAAGGAATTAACTCCAAGAAGGTGCCATCAAACCAATTACCTGCAGGTAGCGCCATGTCCTCAGGCGGGATATCACCTGCAACCTCTGTACCTGCCCCTGTAGCTTCACTATCCTCTAAGAGCAAGGAGCCACATCAAGCCAAACACACAGTCAGAGAACGTGGTACAAAACCAGGGATAAGGATATGTATCAAAATTTTATTAGCATTCCCAACATTGCTGAAAGCTTTTAGGAGAACCTCACTGCGCTTGCGTGGCTACCTTCCCAAATAAGCACAACTGATGATTTTCTTGGGTATCCCCCTCTCTGTAGCTGAGAAAAAGGAGAAGAGGAGAACAAAACCCTACAATTCCTAGGGGAGGAGCATGGGCTGTGAAGACTAAATTACTGCTGTTTCTGGAGATCACCTGTTACAGGTGAGTAACTACGCTATCTCCAGGAACAAGCAGGAATGTGGTCTTCACATATGGGACTCCCTAGCTCCCAGAAGCAGTGATTTCAGAACCAGTGGAGGTTCGCCTTACAGTAGGCTTCATGGATCCCTCATGGATGTCTGGTATCGTCAAAGTCCGGGATGAAAGGTAGGAGTTGCCCCTAAGTCTGAAAGAGGGACTGGAGAATAGCTTGACCAAACATCGCATCCCGGCGGGAGTCCTTGTCCAGGCAATAATGGTCAGCAAAAATATGGACAGAAGACCAAGTTGCTGCCTTGCAAATTTCGTCAATGGCTACAGAGCGTAAATTTGCCATTGAGATAGCCATGACCAAAAAGAAAGAGAGCTACCGTGTTTCTTCTTTCAAACAAGGAACATATTCATAAAGGTAACAATGTACTCAACACTTGTCACACTTTACAAAACATTCTGGGGCAACCCCACCATGGGAGCCTGTGGCCTTCTTGCGGATATTCTACTGCTGATATTAATCTTACAGACACCCTGATTTGTCATTCATAGGCTATCCAAGCTATTTTTAAATTTTTTAAATGCATTTAAAACAAAAGAAACACTTAGCTCTATCACGTCATGGTATGGTTCTCGACAGAAAACGCTCTTAAATAAAGTCGACTCTAGTTTCGCCCAGTACTTGTAAGGGTTGCATCAGGACAAATTCAAACAGCATAAATGAATGTTCCTTTACTAATGAAAATCAAAACCTCACTAATGGTTATTTCAGGGAGCAGCGCAAAAAAGGCTAAACAGACTTCTACCTATCACACTAAATCGCTGTCATCCAATCCAGTGATTCATTTAAACCAATTGGTTGCAAGGAGTTCAACATGAATATCCACCACTTTTCTAAACGTGTCAGGCTTAACAAGGAATCACCACCACTGCCCATCTTGATACCATCTATGATGAACCACTATAGTTGATACCATTGGTGATGAAAATCTATACAGTGTTGTACAATGGGTGCCATAAGTGTCTTGGTCGACAAACTAGATTTATGTTCTGCCAAACATATCTTCACTTTATGGCATGTGCGACCCACAAACACCATGGAACATGGAGAAATTAGAACATAAACCACCCATTCATACTGACAATCACTCTTATGCCATAATTTGTGAATCTTATTAGTTTGTGGATCAGTCCATTCAGTTATATCCAATGATTGCTCACACATTAAACATTGTCCACAAGGTTTATGATGGCCACGTTGTCGACCAGGATTGCATTGTAAAAAATCTGTGTGTATTAACATGTCCTTCAAATTTTGTGATCTTTTAAACGCTACAACTGGCCCACCCTGAAAAATCCCATGCAATGCCAACACGTGCCAATGTTTATATATTTATGTATCAATGTGTTACGTATCAGTAACAAGATAAGACTTCTTTTTTAAATAAATTGGCATCTCATCATGATTGGCCTGAGGCAGTGCTCTTGGTCACTTCTGACATCGCGGCGCTTTATACTAGCATTACCCAAGCACAAGCATTGTTACTGATACGTAACACATTGGAACAACATCCTCCCTCTGGCTAGGATATGCTGTAGTTCCTCACCTGTAACAGGTGTTCTCCAGGGACAGCAGGAATCAGTCCTCGCATATGGGCGACGTTGGCACCGACGGAGTCCGCGCAAAGCATTTCCCCAGCTTTCAAAGAAAGCCTTTGGGAATGACACCACACATGTGTGGCCCCCTTCCCGCCTAAGGGTGCCATCTTGATCAGTCAGATGACACAGCTCAGGCAAGGGATAAAAATCCAAAAAGAATGGGCAACTCCTAGGGGAGGTGAGTGGGTTGTGAGGACTGATTTCTGCTGTCCCTGGAGAACACCTGTTACAGGTAACTAACTACGCTTTCTCCAGGAACAAGCGGGAAATCAGTCCTCACATATGGGAATCCCCAGCTACAGGCTACTGAGGACCAGTAGAAAAAATGCCAGGGTGAGCCATGGTCAGAAACTGGTAACTGAAGGCAGCCCGAGGACACAAGGTCCCCAGAAGAACACACTGCTGGTAGCTGCAGAAGAAGGGTCGGCAGGCCGGAGTTGCCTAAACCCCGAACATATTACAAAGTACGGCCTGGCCGAAGGCACTGTCCCAACGGGACTACCTCTCCAGGCAGTAATGTGTCGTGAAAGTATTAGCTGAGGACCAGGTTGCGGCTCGACAGATGCACGGAGCACACATGTGCCACCAAAGCTGCCCTCGCACAGACACCATGCGCCGTGACTCAGCAGTCCAACGGTAGCCTAGCTTGGGCCTGGGCAAATGCGATGCAATCCACCACCCAGAGGGAAAGTGTCCACTTAGTGGCCATAAGTCCCAAACAGGCAGGGTTGTAGGAAATGAAGAGCCGCTCAGACCTGCGGTGGGCATGCGTGTGCTGCAGGTAGAAGGAGAGAGCCCTATAGTTGAGGGTGTGGAGGATCGCCAATGCCCGGTCGGCATGAAGCTTTGTAAAAAAGGTCAGTAGCACTATTATCCTGGTTGAGGTGAAAATCCGAGACAACTTTTGTGAGAAACTGGGGGTGCATTCAAAGGACCACCCGATTCCCATAGAATCTCATGTAGGGAGCGTCGGCCATCAGGGCATGGAGCTCACTCACCCTCCAAGGCGAGGTGAGAGCTACCAGAAAAACCACCTTCCAAGAAAGGTGCCAACGCCATTGGCTCGAAGGGCAGTTGGGTTAGTCGCGTAAAGACGACATTGACATCCCACTCTACCGAAGGCGTTCGGATGGGAGGCCTAGAAAGAAGTAGCCCATGCATGAAGCAGGAAACCAGAGGCTGGCCCGAGAGGGGCCCACCTTTGACTGGATGGTGGTTGGCTGAGATTGCGCTCAGGTGGACCCTGACCGAGTTGGACTTCAGCCCGCCTGCGAGAGATGGAGTAGGTACTGCAGGACTAAGTGGACGGGGCAAGAGAACAGGTCGGCCCTACCTCCGAGCACCACACTGAGAACAGACACCACTTAAAGACGTGAGCCCTTCTAGTTGAGTCCTTGCACGACGCCAGCAATATGTCCTCAACCTCCACTGGGAGACGAAGAAGGGCTAGTGCGACCTGCTTAGCTGCCAAGCCATGAGAGATAGAGACCACAGGTTCGGGTGAAGCAGGAAACGCTCCTCCTGTGTCAACAAACCCGGTACGCTGCCGAGTGGAACCGGAGGCTTTGACAAAAGATGGAGCAGCAGCGGGAACCAGGATTGCTGATGTCACCGCAGGACCACGAAGATCACAGAGGCCCTGTCCCACTGAATCTTGAGGAGAGCCTGCACTATGAGCAGGGTGGGAAGAAACGCATATAGAAGGCCGTGTACGTGGCAGCAGGAAGGCATCGGAGGCTTCCCTGCTCGGGTGGGGAACTGAGCCGCAGAACCATGGGAGCTGCGAATTCACAGGACTGGCAAAAAGGTCCAGGACTGGAATCCCCCAGTGCCAGAACAGTCAGTGCCCCTCTGTTTGTTCATATAGAACACTGCCACCAGGCTGTCCATCTAGACAAGCACTGTCCGATGGTGAACGCAATGCTTGAACGCCCAGAGGGCGAGGAGGACCTCCCGGACTTCGACAAGGTTGATTGGTAGTCTAGGCTCCTCGGGGGATCATGTCCCCTATGTGCAGAGCTCACCACAGTGCCCTCCCCTGTCCATTAGAAAGGTGTTTGTGGTCAAGACCATGTCGTGCTGTGGAGCCTGGAACGGCATGCCTCAAAGCAGATTCTGGATATCCCACCACCAGTCAAGGGATTCAGACAGTTGGGGTCGACAAACGGTGTCTCAGAGACAGCCCATTGCCTGAGCCCACCGAGTGCGAAGGCACCACTGTGCTGATCGCATGTGTAGACGGGCATCGGGGACGATGTGGACAGTTGAGACCATATAACCGAGAAGGCAGAGCATCGCCCGGGCCGAGGCTACGTCGCAGCGATAAACTGCAGAGGCCAGAGCGATGAGGCGGTCTGCCCTGTCCGGTGGAAGGGAGGCCATCACCCGATGAGGCACACACCAATGAACTCCAGGGAGTGAGGTGAGACTTCGGACAATTAACCACAAAGCCAAGGTGCTCGACGAGATGGACGGGGCGGGCCGTGGCATGCTGTGCTTCATTGGCTATCTCCCCTGTAACGAGCCAATCATCTAGATAAGGGTAAATGAAAGTGTCCTGTAACTGAAGGTGGGCTGCGGCTACCGGGAGGCACTGGTGAACACTCGTGGGGTGGATGCAAGACCGAAAGGAAGCACCCTGCATTCCCTTGTACTCTGAAGCGTAAGTATTTTCTGTGCTTCGGATGGACCAGGATATGAGCGTACGCATCCCGAAAGGTCCAAAGAGCTTAGCCAGTCGCCCTGCTGGAGAAAGGGCAGCAAGGCGCCAAGGGAGAGCATTTTGAATCTCTCTCTAACCAGATATTTGTTGAGATTTCTTAGGTTGAGGATGGGTCAGAAGCCGTCCGTCCACTTTGGCAGAAGGAAGTAATGGGAGTAGAAGCCGCGACCTCTGAGGTGCTGGGGAACCACTTCCACTGCTCGCTCCTCAAGGAGGTTGGCAAGATCCTGCGCCAAGAAGACCTGGTGCGTGGGGAGCAGAGGGGGCTCCGCGGGACAGAAGGGTGGAGGAAGACTATCCAGGTGAAAGAGGAAACCCCCTCGGAGGACCTGGAGGACCCAGGTGTCTGAGGTGACAGACTCCGATGGGGGAGCAAAGTGGACCAGGTGCCCTCCCACCGGTAGCTAGGTTGCTGGAGGGAGAGTAGCTATGCATCTGGCATCAAAACCACAGGGTAGCCTGGGCTGGGGGTCTGGCTCTTGGGGCCCTTTGGCTTACGTGGACCCTGGTGGCCGCTCTTGCCCTGTCCACCATAAGGCAGAGCTGGCACTGGAGGATAAGGTGGGTAGCCCCAATAGGGGAGACCCTTCCTCTGAAATAAAGGCCTCTTGCCTTGTTTCTTCCGAATGAGAGAAGTCATCTTCTGGGAGGGGTGGGTGCGGGTTACTTACTCCGTCTCAATCTCCGCTGCTTTATCCTCCATCAATTTGCTGAAAAACTGTTCACACAGGCACGGTACATCAAGCAGCTTTTCCTGGACCCGCTGTTCGAGGTCCGAGAACTGGAGACAGGCCTGTCGCCTGACTCCAATACCTGCAGCTGCTACCTGAGCAAAGGACTCGCAGCTTTCGTATGCAGCGTGAGAGAAGTACTTCGAACAGTCCCCCACTGATTTCAGGAGGGACTGGAAATGAGGGAGGTAATCGCCATTGAGGCATGCTTGGAAGCCCCCCGAGTTCCTCCGTGAGGGTGCGAGACTTCCTACCTTCTAACTTGGGAACACAGTTCAAAGGAGAGAAGATAGTCATGTGCCTACCAGGCTCTTCAGCCAGCAGGAATACAAACCAAGTTGTTGAAATACTTAGCGCAAAAAGTGAGCACTCCAAACCAGATGTTATTATCCACTTGGGCACAAATGACCTGGCTAGAAACAGTGCCTCTACAGCCCAAAAGGACTTCCAATCTCTGGGAGAGAAACTCAAGCCCATTGTTAACACTGTTGCATTCTCAGAAGTTCTACCTGTTCTTGGTAAGGGGACAAAAAGGCTGCATCGCATTAACAACTTTAATACATGGCTCCAGACCTGGTGCAAACAAGAAGGATTCAGATTTATTGGCAACTGGGACAATAGATGGACCAACAAGAGACTATACTGTGCTGATGGACTACATCTCTCTGTCGCAGGGAAAAGAAACCTAAGTGAAAAATTCAGGCAGTATGTGGATATGCATTTAAACTAGGAAAAGGGGGTGACGGATGTGGAAGGTCAACATCTGCATGCCACCCCCTGCAAAAGCAGAACATCAGAAACAGCCATACTCTTAAACCACACATCAAAAACAAGTGGGAAGAAATGGGCAGAATAAAATCAATGCAAAATACACACAAGCCAGGTAAATGCTGGAAAGCAATGAGCACAAATGCTCGAAGCTTAGCCAAAAAAATTCCAGACCTGGAAGCCCTAATGGTGGAAACGGATTTGGACATCGTGGCCGTTACGGAAACATGGTTTAATGAATCGCATGATTGGGATATAGCCATAGCTGGCTATAATCTATTCAGAAGAGACAGAGAAAACGGAAAAGGAGGAGGAGTAGCCTTGTATGTCAAAAGCAGTATTAACGTATCAAGTGGTCTAATTTTAGAATGCTAATCGTCACTACCA
Organism: Ichthyophis bannanicus; assembly: GCA_033557465.1. Classification (NCBI taxonomy): domain Eukaryota; kingdom Metazoa; phylum Chordata; class Amphibia; order Gymnophiona; family Ichthyophiidae; genus Ichthyophis; species Ichthyophis bannanicus. Next base: position 1,887,209,995 of record CM066031.1, read on the forward strand.
AAAAGAACAACGTTCAATATATCCAGGTATAATAGTTTCAAACACACTTTTAGAAACAATGCTTATTCTATCTCAAGGAATAACATTATTTTAACTAAATGAAGAGGTCTCAGACTTACAATAGCAACCGTCCTTTAGGCAAACATGCCAATTGTAGGGAACAGTTTTGCTAGTTAGCATCAACGACCTCAATAACACCGTGCGGTTAATAGTATAAGAAGCAATAGCTGAAGTGAAATTCAATGTCCACAGATCTTTAAACAGTTAGGGCCTCGATATTTGCTGTATTTGTAATGTTTGCAGTCTATTGTCCTTATTCATATAAAGAAACTCTGTTCGTAGTGATCTTAAACAGCAATTCTTGAACAGATCGAACCCTAGAGTTTTCACAGATTAGACTTCATTGAAATACATATACCGCACTAAAACTTAAATTCTTTCAAGTGTTCAAATGCTCAAGTTGCCCCCGTTCCCGACGCCTCCCCTCAGCGCCTCAGAGCGTTTCTCCTGATGCGGTTCTTCAGGGGATGGGGTGTGAATCCTAAAAATATATAAAACACCGTGTCTTAACCTAAACCTATTATCCTATTATTAAAACTTATACTAAAAACCTAAATTATCTTTAATTCGGGACCATGTCCCCCTATACTCACAAACAGCTGCCCACGTTTTGTTTTTAAGATACTCGTTCTTCAATAATCAGTCCTCCGAGATGAAAGCAAAAAACGCCGCGCATGCGGATCATATACTTGACAGCACCTTTATAGGAGCTCCCTGATGACGTCATAAGTTGAACAGTGTAATCAGTTTCAACAATGGACTATTCTCCCCTGAACAATCCTATCTATTCCTTGTTTATCCGCTATAAGTTTATTACGGTGGTATCGCAAATATACTGCGTTATTCATTCGCATGATCGTTGATCTTAATAGCACATAACTGGACCCTGCTTTACAGGCACGCCGACCATTCGACCATGGCATTTAGCCCTTGCGGTGCTACCGTGTCCAACTCGAATATCCAACGCTGTTCTCGTTGGATCAGAACTTGGTCTAATGTCTGTTCTACAGTACCGCGGGTTATTTGTGCTATGCAGAAACATGTAAGTTGTTCAAAACTGTGTGCATGGTCTAAACAATGTTGGACTATAGGAGCTGCTACTGCCCTACAGTGTATTTTACTGCGATGCTCTCTCATGCGGATGCGAAAAGCAGTATTAAAGCTACTGAAATGCAGGGAACATGGGGAAAAGAAGAAGCGCTCTGGATTGCGTTGGAAAGAGGAGATGGCACTGTCATCCATATTGCTGTAGTCTACAGACCTCCGACTCAAATTGAAGAGAGAGATAACGAATTGATTATAGATATTGCCAAGATAGCAGCAAAGGGGGAAGCGATCATATTAGGTGACTTTAATCTACCTGATGTGGATTGGATTACTCCTTCTGCACATCTGGAAAGAAGCAAAAAAATTGTGGATGCTCTCCAAGATGCATTACTTAGACAAATGGTGATGGAACCAACCAGGGAAAGCTCAACGCTGGATGTAGTGCTTACCAACAGTGATAACGTGTCGAATGTCTGCGTGAGTGCCCCTGTGAGCAACAGCGACCATCACACGGTGTGGTTTGAGATAAAAGCCATGGTACAGGCCAATCATAGCAAGCTCAAAGTCCTAAACTTCAAAAACACTGACTTCAATAAAATGGCCGAGTACTTAAAGGAGGAGATGACGGGGTGGAAGAAGATAAGGGAAGTGGAATTGCAATGGACTAAACTAAAGGCGGCAATAAAAGGGGCAACAGATAAATATGTAAGAAAAATAAATAAAAACAAGAGGAGAAGGAAACCTATTTGGTTTTCCAAAGAGGTGGCTGCGCAAATAAAGGCAAAAAACACAGCTTTTTCAAAATTCAAAAGCTTGCAAACAGAAGAACACAGAAATGAATACAGGATCCAACTCAAAGAGTCTAAAAGAGTAATAAGGATAGCAAAATCAAAGGCAAAAGAAAAAATAGCTAAAGATGTTAAGGGTGGCAACAAAACTTTCTTCAGGTATATTCAGGAAAGGAAGAAGATCAGAGTTGGAATTGCAGGACTCAGAAGTGCTGGGAAAGGACTCGTGGAAAGTGACACTGAAAAAGCGAAATTGCTAAACAAATACTTCTGCTCTGTTTTTACTAAAGAAGATCCTGGAGATGGACCAGCTGTGACTCCCAAATATAAAAATAGGACTGAAGTAGATACCACACCATTCACAGAAGATGAGGTGTTAGAACAACTTGCTAAACTGAAAGTGGACAAAGCCATGGGACCGGATGGGATACATCCCAGGATACTGAAAGAGCTCAGAGAGGTTCTTGCAGGACCGCTAAAGGATGTCTTCAACAGATCCTTAGAAACAGGAGTGGTTCCTCAGGACTGGAGAATGGCTAATGTTGTACCTCTACAAAACAGTGGTGACAGGGAAGAAGTGTCAAATTACAGGCCCGTGAGCCTTACCTCGGTGGCAGGAAAAGTAATGGAGGCGCTCCTGAAAGAGCGAATAGTGAACTTTCTCAAAACCAACAGGTTGCAAGATCCCAGGCAACATGGTTTTACCGAAGGACGGTCTTGCCAAACAAATCTGATTGAGTTCTTTGATTGGGTGACCAAGGAACTAGATCTGGGGCATGCAATGGATGTCATCTATCTGGATTTCAGCAAAGCCTTTGATACTGTTCCTCATAGGAGGCTTGTCAATAAACTCAGTAGCTTGGGGATGGGTCCCAAGATAGTAAACTGGATTAGAAATTGGTTGACTGACAGACAACAGAGGGTGATGGTACATGGAGCTCACTCGGATGAGAGGAAGGTGATTAGCGGGGTGCCTCAGGGTTCGGTCCTGGGCCCGGCACTGTTCAATATATTTGTGAGTGATATTGCTGAAGGACTAAATGGAAAAGTCTGTCTTTTTGCAGATGACACAAAAATTTGCAACAGAGTGGACTCCCCAGAGGGAGTGGATAACATGAGGAAAGATCTACAAAAGCTGGAAGACTGGTCTAATGCTTGGCAACTACGATTTAATGTGAAAAAGTGCAGTGCCATGCACTTGGGTAGCAGAAATCCAAGGGAAAAGTACACAATAGGGGGTGAGAGGTTGGTATGCACGGTTCAGGAGAAAGACCTTGGTGTGATTATCTCTGATGATCTCAAGGTGGCAAAACGGTGCGACAAGGCGGTGGCAAAAGCCAGGAGGATGTTGGGCTGCATTCAAAGAGGGATTACCAGCAGAAAGGAAGAGGTACTTATGCCACTGTACAAGTCACTGGTGAGGCCTCACTTGGAATACTGTGTTCAGTTTTGGAGGCCATATCTTGCAAAAGATGTAAAAAGACTGGAAACTGTTCAGAGAAAGGCGACCAAAATGATTTGGAGCCTGCGTCAGAAGCCTTATGAGAAGAGACTTGAAGACCTAAATATGTACACTTTGGAGGAGAGGAGGGACAGGGGAGATATGATTCAGACCTTTAAATACTTAAAGAGAAATGATGAACAAACAAACCTCTTCCAAAGACGGGGAAGCTGTAAAACTAGAGGGCATAACATGAAGCTGCAAGGTGGTAAATTGAAAGGCAATGTCAGGAAATATTTCTTCACTGAAAGGGTGGTGGATGCTTGGAATGCCCTCCCGATGGAAGTGGTGAGGGCAAACACGGTGATGTTATTCAAAACGGCATGGGACAAACACAGTGGATCCCTTTACAGCAACAGGATAAAAGCAAAATAAACAGTACCATCTAACTTCTGAACTATCTAGCATCGAAACAAATAAGGGTGTCCTACATGGAGTGGTGGGTTCACTCCTAAACAGAAACAAAAACATGGGGAGGGGTGGCCTGCACAGAGCGACAGGTGCACCTACTCTTGCCATCTTGCTGGGCAGACTAGATGGACCATGCTGGTCTTTATCTGCCGTCACTTACTATGTTACTATGTTATTTTATTTATTTTAGTATACATTTGTATACCGTTACTTCCAGCGATCAGCAGCGGTTTGATTACAGATTGGAAATTGTCAAATCATGACAGGAAATTTTTGAGGTATAAACACATTGATTAGGCAGGAAAGCACAGCACACAGGGAACTATTTTACAGGGAACATGGGCTATGGAGGGTTAAGTGGCTTGCCCAAGACCACAAGGAGCACCTGTGGGACTAGAAACCCCAGTCCTTCCGGCCCAAGGTTGCTGTCCTCTAGTGGGATTTGAACCCCCGACCTTCCGGCCTGGAACCGAAGAGTGAGTTTTTGGACTCTTCTGCTTCTGCATGGTACTACAGTATTCTGATAAAGCACAAATGATTGCACAAACATATATAAACACTGACACATGTTGTCATAGTGTAGTTACTCAGTGTAGTAACAGGTGTTCTCCGGAGACAGAAGGAACCAGTCCTCACATATGGGTAACGTCAGCACCGCAGAAGCATCCTCCCAGCTTTCAAAGAAAGCCTTTGGGAGATGCCACCACACATGCGTGGTCCACTTCCCACTCAAGGGTGCCATCTTGCTCGGTCAGATGACATAGCTAAAAGATGGCAAAAATAGAAGATGGTAAAGGAGCAATTCCAAGGGGAGGAGGGGGGTTGTGAGGACTAATTCCTGCTGTCCCCAGAGAACACCTGTTAAAGGTGAGTAACTATGCTTTCTCTGGGAACAAGCAGGAAAGTCAGTCCTCATATATGGGAGTCCCCAGCTACAGGCCATAGCGAAAAAACACAATCTCCCTCAAGGGAAGCAGCAAACAGCAGCAATTGAGTCCGTAATTACAGACTACAGTAGGACCCCTATATCTGGTGAAAACCAACACTCCGGTAGCCTGAACTCAGAAGGGTGGGAGGTTAGGAGTTGCCTAAACCCTGAAAAGATTATTGAGCACAGCCTGGCAAAGGCACTGTCCCGTCAGGACTCCCTTTCCCATTACTGATGAGCTGCGAAGGTATGGACTGAAGACCAAGTGACAGCCTGGCATATGTCCACCATTGAGACAGAGAGCAGCCTCGCCTGTTCATAAGAAAGCTGATACAGTCTGATACCCAGGTAGACAGTGTACGTTTGGTCACAGCCTACCTCTGACGACTGGGGTCATACGAGACAAAAAGCTAAGCAGCTTTGCAGTGGCCCAGAGTGTGTTGGATGTAGAAGGACAAGGCCCTCTTACAGTCCAGAGTGTGAAGGACCATCTCACCCCTATTGGTGCGAGGTCTTGTAAAGAAGGTGGGTGTAAACTTTCCTAGTGAAAGCCTTTCAAGAGGAGAGCAGGATCGCCTCTACCTAACCCAAGAGGTTGAAAGGAGCCAGGGTCATCCTTTCAGGAGCCACACCGTCAGTGACATGGACCCCAAGATGGGGAGCAGAAGAGAGCCCCCCTCCTGAGACAAAAGCCCTGGAGAGTTCCCCAATGGAATAGGGGTCTCCACTGATAATCGGAGAAAGAGTAGTTACTCACCTGTAACAGGTGTTTCTCCAGGAGCAGCAGGAATCAGTCCTCACTTATGGGTGACATCGACGCCGATGGAGCCCCCGTGCGGAGCATTTCCCCAGCTTTCTAAGAAAGCCTTTGGGAATACTGCACGCATGCGCGGTCCCCTTCCTGCCTAAAGGTGCCATCTTGCTCAGTCAAATGACACAGCTAAAAAACAGCACACAAAAATGTAAAAATGAACTATGTACAACTGCAACTCCCAGGGGAGGGAGGGAGGGAGGGTTGTGAGGACTGATTCCTGCTGCTCCTGGAGAACACCTGTTACAGGTGAGTAACTACTCTTTCTCCAGGACCAAGCAGGAAGTCAGTTCTCACTTATGGGACTCCCCAGCTTCAGGCTACCGGGGACCCAGAGCTGAAAAATGAGCTCCCTCTAGCCGCAGCATCAGAGAAAGGATTTCACAGAAACATACCCCACCGGTAGCCCAACCAGAGGCTGGAGGGTAGGAGTTGCTTAAACCTCGAAGAGATTCCGGAGCACTGCCTGACTGAAAGCACTGTCCCTACGGGACTCCCTCTCCAGGCAGTAATGGGCCGCAAAAGTCTGGCTTGAGGACCAAGTTGCAGCCCTGCAGATGTCTGCCAACAGTACAGAGCGGAGATGAGCTACTGAGGCAGCCATTGCCCTGACACGGTGGGCCGTGACCTGACCCTGCAAGGGAAGGTCAGCTGCCCTGTAAGCCCAGGTGATACAGTCAACCATCCAGATGGACAAAGTACGCTTGGAGACAGCTAACCCTAAGTTATTAGGGTCAAAAGATACGAAGAGCTGAGTAGCCCTCCTATGCCTCTGCGTACGCTCAATGTAGAAGGATAAGGCCCTCCTACAGTCCAGGGTATGCAGGACTGTCTCAGCCCGGCTGGCATGGGGCCTAGGGAAGAACGTTGGAAGAACCACCTCCTGGTTGAGATGGAAAGAGGAGACAACCTTTGGGAGGAACTTAGGATGAGTCCTAAGGACTACCCAGTTCCTATAGAAGCGAGTGTAAGGCCTGTCACAGACCAGGGCTTGAAGCTCTCTCACACGCCTGGCCGAGGTAAGGGCCACTAGGAATAGAGTCTGTCAAGAAAGGAAGCGGAGAGGACATGTAGCCATCGGCTCAAAAGGTGGGCGAGTCAGTTGGTGCAAGACCACATTCAATTCCCACTCAGGGGCCGGTGGACGGAGAGGAGCCTTAAGCAATAGCAAGCCTCTGAGAAACCTGGCCACCAAGGGGTGAATCAACAAAGAGTGCCCCTCCACCAGAGAATGGTGAGCTGCTAGAGCAGAGAGGTGGACCCGAACAGAATTGGACTTAAGGCCCTGATTGGACAAATGCAGTAGGTACTGGAGCACTACTGGCACAGTGCAGGCAAAAGGATCCTCACTTTGCTGCTCACACCAGAAGGAGAACCTCCTCCACTTCATGGCATATGTTTTCCTGGTGGATTGCTTTCTAGAGGCCAAGACCACCTCTTCCACTTCCTGAGGCAGGCCCCAGGGAGCCAATACTACCCTTGCAACCTCCAGGCCATCAAATTGAGAGATTTGAGAGTGGGGTGCAGGAGGGAACCTTGATCCTGAGATAGAAGATCTGGTTGCAACCCCAGAGGCAGTGGTGTGTCTACTGCTAGTTGAAGTAGAAGTGGGAACCAGGGTTGCCTCGGCCATCTGGGAGCTACCAGAAGTACCGAGGCCTTGTCCCTGAGAATCTTGAACAATGTTCGGGCCACCAGAGGCGTGGGAGGAAACGCATATAGGAGGCCCTGGGACCAAGAAATCAGGAAGGCATCCGCTGCTAACCTCAGGGGGTGCGGTTGCCTGGAACAGAACCTGGGTAGCTGGTGATTCAGGGGACTGGCAAAGAGATCTATGGATGGAAGTCCCCATTTCAGGAAAATTTTTTGAACCACCAATGGGTGCAGCTGCCACTCGTGGGGCTGCAGAATCCTGCTTAACCTGTCCGCCAGGAAGTTCTCTTGGCCAGGAAGATACACAGCTTTGAGGAACATGTTGCGTTTGAGCGCAAAGGAACACAGGGCCTATGCCTCCTGACACAGGGGCCTGGACCCAGTGCCTCCCTGTTTGTTCACATAGAACATGGCGACTTGATTGTCCATCTGGACCAGAACAGACTGGTGAGCCAAATTGTGAGAAAAGGTCTTGAGGGCTAAACGGATAGCTCGAAGCTCTAGTAGGTTGATCTGTTGCGTGACCTCCCATGGAGACCATAGGCCTTGAGTGCACTTTTCCAGACAATGCGCACCCCAGCCCTGTCGTCACCACCACTGTGGGGACAGGCACCCCCTGAAGCAAGTTGGAGGGGTGTAGCCACCACTGCAGGGAATTCAGGAAGGGTTTGGATACCCATACTTTGTCTGCTAGGCTCCCTGTGGCTTGCTTCCACTGAGTCCTGAGGCACCACTGTGCCGGCCTCATGTGGAGGCGGGCATTGGGGGTCACATGTACTGTCAATGCCATGTGGCCTAGGAGCTGTAGACAGAGTCGGGCAGAAACCCTTGGCATGCTGAGAAACCGGGATGCCAACTCCATGAGCCTTTGCGCCCTGTCTGCTGGCAAGTAAGCCCTTGCTTGTAGAGAGTCCAGGCACGCCCCTATAAACTCTAGGTTCTGGGAGGGGAGCAAAGTGGACTTTGCGAAGTTTATGACAAAGCCTAAGTGTTGAAGGAGTGACACAGTTCGCAAGGTGGCCTGTCTGGCCTCCTGGTAAGTCTGACCCCTGATGAGCCAGTCGTCCAGATAGGGGAAGACAAAGATACCTTGAGTCCTCAAGTAGGCCGCCACCACAGCCAGGCACTTTGTAAAGACCCTTGGGGCGGAGGTTAGGCCAAAAGGCAGTCCTCTGTACTGGTAATGGTTTCCTCCCACCATGAACCTGAGGTACTTTAGATCTAAGGAGCATAGCCAATCTCCCTGCTGGAGGTAGGGCAGAAGTGTTCCAAGAGTAAGCATCTTGAACTTTTCTTTCTCCAAGAACTTGAGGTTCCTGAGGTCTAGAATAGGCCTGAGGCCACCCGTTCTCTTTGGCACGAGGAAGTACCTGGAGTAGAAACCGTGCCCCTGCAGGCGAGGAGGTACAGGCTCCACCGCCTTGTCCAGAAGCAGACCCTGAAGTTCTCGAAGGAGGAGGTCTGTGTGTAGAGGAGATCTTAGAGGCTCTCCTGGGAAGTAGGCAGGGGGCAACTGCTGGAAATGGAGCATATAGCCTCTGTGGACTATGCTCAATACCCAAGCATCCCCTGTAATGGGTGGCCACCAGTGGGCAAACAGGGCTAGACGACCTCCTGTGCAGGAATGGGGCAGCAGAGGTGGAAAGGCTATGCTGTGGGAGTCAAAAACCCCCTCCCTGCTGAGTAGGAGCAGGAGCCGGAGGCTTGGGGGTCTTCTGCCTACGGGGCCCATGTCCCTGCCCATTGGCCTACTGATCCTGCTGGGGAGGCCTGATATTGAGGGAAAGGTTTGTAGGCAGTTACCTTTCTCGGGTAAAATGGCTTTTTACCCGAGGCCTTCTTTTTGTGAGAAGGGGCAGAAGTTTCTCTGGACAGCCTTGTCCTAGTCAGGTGCTCAGTTTCGAGCTCAGCTGCCTTCTCGGCCATGGGTTTGCCAAAAAGGTTTTCACCTTGGCAAGGGACATCGACCAACTTGTCTTGCACCCAGGACTCGAGGTCCGATGACTGCAGCCATGCCTGGCGTCGGGCTCCAATGCCGGCTGCCGCTACACGAGCCGAAGCCTCAAAGCCATCGTAGGCCGCTCGGGACATGAACTTCGAGCAGTCCCGGATTCCTGAGGACAAAGTCTGGAACCTCTGCAAAGGCTCCCCGGAGAGGCCATCAGAGAACCCGGCAATCTCTTTCACCAGGTCTCGCAAGTACATGCCCATGTACAGCTGGTAGAACTGGACACGGCAAGCATGCATCGAGCCCTGGAAGCACTTTCTGACGAAAGCATCCAGGTTCCGGGCCTCCCTACCGGGAGGCACCGCAGAGTGCATTCTTCTGGCTCTTCAGACGATGCATGGCCGATTCCACCACCATGGAATGGTGCGGCAGCTGCGCCTTCTGGAATCCAGGGCTCTTACGGAGTCGATAGATAGAATCGACCCACTTGCTCAAAACCGGCACCGAGGCCGGTGCCTCCCACATCCGGAAGAGGAGCCGTTCCAGCATCGGAGGGACCGGCACAGTAAAGGTCTCCTTTGGAGGAGAGTCATACTGGAGGGCCTCGAGCTCCTCGGCTCAAGGCTCCTCCTCTGGGTCCGCGGGAATCGCCAATGCCTTGGCCATGTCCCTGAAGAACTCCGAGAACCTGGTGTCCTCCGGTGGGGACCTACTCCGGGGTTCGGACTGCGGTGAGTCCGAAGGGACGCACCAAGTCCGAAAAGTATCGGAGGACTCCTTGTCCTCCGTCTCCCACGCGGACTCATCCGAAAAGGAGTTGGGGGGCTCTGACCGCGCAGGTCTCGGTGGTACCTGCCCCAATGCCGAAGGCACCGGCGTCGACGCCCTCTGTTCCGAGCGGGAGGTCGAGGGTGACCGTGACCGAGGATGACTTCGAGCCTTCATGGTCTCGAGTATCGGTTCGGTCTCCGGGGTTGACTTCGACGTCGATGTCCCAGTGGTCGGGGCAAATGCACCAGTGAGGCTGGCCATCAGTACCCGCTGCTGATCCATGAAGGCAGACAGTCTGCACTCCAAGGCTGTCAGCCTGAGTCCAAGCTCAGGAGACTCAGCAGCCACTAACTTGGGCCCCGGCGGTGCCGGGCCCGACATCGGCTCCCTCGGAGGAGAGTCCACGAGGACTACAGGACTTACTTGTCTGATGGGCTCCGGCTACACGCGAGGCATTTTGGACGGCTTCTCCTGTTCCAAGGGCCCGGGGCGGTGGTCAGGGGTCTTAGACCTGGCTCTCGAGGAACCAGGGACCTCTTCCGACGCCGCCCTCACGAGCCGTTTCTTCCTCTTACGTTCCCGATCGGGGGACCCCCTGTCCGAGGAACCCCGGCGATGCTCGGGATCAGACTCCCGAGATGTCGAGGCCTCAAACGAGGTCCAGGCCCGGCCGGAGGCAGAGTCAGAGAAAATCCTCTCTTTCTGATGCTGACGGCTTCGAAGTGCCTTGGACATTTTGCCACACGGACCACAGATCTTAGGATCATGATCTGGGCCGAGGCACCGAAGGCAGCAGTCGTGTGTGTCGGTGAGACACATCAGTTTCTTGCACCGATCACACTTTTTGAAACCACTGGAAGCCATCAGGGAAAAAAGGGCCCCCGCGAATTCAAAGGACTGGCTTTTCCAGGGAAAAAGCAAAGAAGGGCGCAAACGCCAGCCATGAAGGGCAAAAACCGAAAAATAGAAGACGGGCTCGATACCAGTGCACCGAACCCAGCGGGAAGGGAAACCGGCATCGAACCAGAGGAAAAGAATGAAGTAATCGCAGAAAAAACGTCAACTTTTCCGGGTGACACGGACAGACGTCCAATGGGCTCCACGGAAAAAGACAGACTGAGCAAGATGGCACCTTTAGGCGGGAAGGGGACCGCGCATGTGTGCAGTATTCCCAAAGGCTTTCTTAGAAAGCTGGGGAAATGCTCCGCATGGGGGCTCCATCGGCGTCGATGTCACCCATAAGTGAGGACTGACTTCCTGCTTGGTCCTGGAGAAGTAGCGGGAATCACGTTTGTCTGGGCCATCAAGGGGCTATCAAGATGAGCGAGGCCTTGTCGAGGAGGGTCCTGAACAAGGTTTTGGCGATCAGTGGCATGGGACGGAGGGCCTTCATGAGGCCCTCCAACCACGAGACGAGGAATACGTCCACCGCCAACCTAAAGGGATGGGCCTGCCGGGAGCAGAAGTGGGGCAACTCATAGTTGTTCAGGCCAGTGAACAGGTCCATCACTGGTTCTCCCTAGAACTGGAAAGCAGGTTGGCCACACTGGGGTCCAGCTGCCACTCGTGTGGTTGGAGGACCCTGCTCAATCTGTTGGCCACTAAGTTGTTCTGGCCTGGCAGATATACTGCCCACAGGAGTATACCCTGTCGGACTGCATAGGAGCAGAGGACCACCACCTCTTGGCAGAGGGCACGAGATCCCGTACCCCCGTGTGTTCACATAAAACATCGCCACCTGGTTGTCCTTCTGAACCAACACCGGCTGGTGATGTAGGCGGTGGCAAAAAGCTCGGAGGGCTAAGTATATTACCCGTAGTTCTAGGAGGTTGATCTGCTGGATGCTTTCGTTCTGTGACCAACTGCCCTGGGTGCAGAGTTCCTCACAGTGGGCTCCGCAGCCAAGCAGAGAGGTGTCCGTGGTGAGGACCCCTAAGGGGCTCGGGGCTTGAAAAGGCATCCCTGCCTCGAGACATAGGGCAGTCTGCCACCAGGTCATACAGTCCATCAACTGGAGGCTCACTGAGACTTTGTCCTGGAGGCGCCCCATGGCTTGTGTCCACTGGTCCCAAAGGTACCACTGCACGGCCCTTATGTGGAGGCGGGTGTCGGGTGATGTGGACCATGAGGCCATGTGCCCGAGGAGGCGCAAGAGGAGCCGAGCAGATACTGAGGGATGGTGCTGTACGTCCAATGCCAGGGCTCTGAGGCGGTCGGCTCAGTCCCCAGGCAGGAAGGCCTTTGCCTGGAGGGTAGCCAGTCTGGCCCCAATGAACTCCAGGCAGTGCATCGGAAGGAGGTGAGACTTGTGGTAGTTTATCACAAACCCCAAGTGCTGAAGGACCTGGATGGTGCGCGCAGTCGCCTGCTGCACTTCAGAGGCTGCGCCTCCATTTATAGGCCAATCGTCCAGGTAGGGGAAGACAAAGACTCCCTGGAGGCGGAGGAAGGCAGCCATGACTGCCAGGCATTTTGTGGACCCTTGGGACAGAGGCCATGCCGAAAGGCAGCACCCTCTACTGGTAGTGCCCACCCCCCACCATGAACTGCAGGTACAGCCTGTGGTTGGGGTGAAAGAGGATGTGGGTACAGGCATCCTTCAGATCCAAGCAGCATAGCCAATCTCCCTGCTGGAGTTAAGGCAGCAATGTTCCAAGGGAGAGCATCTTGAACTTTTCCCTCACCAGGAACTTGTTGAGGCTGTGCAGGTCGAGGATGGGTCTTAGGGTTCCTGTTCTTTCTGGCATGAGGAAGTACCTGGAGTAGAACCCGAGATGGTGGGGCACCAGTTTTACCACTCTGTCCTCGAGAAGGCCTGTAAGATCCTTCAGTAGAAGATCCTGGTGTAGAGGAGACCTGAGGAGTTCTCCTGGAAAATGAGAGGGAGGTGTCCAAGTCAGATGGAAGAGGTAACCCTCCCTGACCACTCGAAGTGCCCAGGAATCGGTGGTGATGGTTGGCCACCTTTGGACATAATGGATCAGATGTCTCCCTGTGGGCTGCTGACCTCCTTTGGGTGGAGAGGCTATGCCCAAGGAGTCAAAAGCTCCCCCCCCTGGCTGGGTCGGGTACGGTGCCTGGGGCTTGGGAGCCTTCTGCTTATGAAGGCCATACCATTGTCCCTTGGCCTGCTGACCCTGCTGGGGAGACAGGGAGGCCTGAAAAGGTGGGTAATTTCTGTAAGCAGCCCCCTTCCTTGGGGAAAAGGGCTTTTTACCCGAGCCCTTCCTTCGGGGAAGGGCAGCGGTCTTTTTGGAGAACCTGGTCCTCGTCATGAACTCTGTCTCCAGCTCGGCAGCTTTGTCGGTCATGAGCCATTGACCAATTTGTCCTGAACCCATTGCTGTAGACAAGCTTGGTGTCAGACACCAATGCCCACCGCCACTAGTCAAGCCGCCAACTCAAATCAGTCATAGGCTGCCCAAGACACAAACTTGGAGCACTCACGGACAGCCTTGGCCAGGTTCCTAAACCACTGCAGAGGTTCCTCAGACAGACCAGCTGAGAACTCTGCGAGTTCCTTTGCCAGGTCTCTCAGGTACATTTCCATGTACAGCTAGTAGGGCCTGGATGCGGTTGATGAGCATCGAGCCCTGGTAACACTTTCTGCGGAGGGTGTCCAAGGTGCGTGCCTCCCTGCCAGGGGTACCGAGGAGTGTCTTCTGACTCTTTAGTTGACGCATGGCCAACTTCACCACCAACCACAGGAATGTGTGGCAGCTGAGAATTCTGGAAGCCCGGGCTCTCACAGACTCAATACATCAAGTTCAGCCGCTTGCTCACCATCAGCACTGACGCTGGTGCTTCCCACACGAGGGGTATCAGCCATTCCAGGATGGGAGGGATGGGTGCCATGAGCGGTTCCCTGGGAGGAGCCTCGTGCTAGAGGATTTCCAACTCATCCGCCCGAGGATTCTCCTCCAAATCTGTCAGAAACGCTAGGGTCTTGGACATGTCCTTGACGAAGCCAAGGAACTCCATGTCCTCCGGCGGAGACCAGCTCCAGGGCTCCAAAGCAGGGGAGTCCAAGGGGACGTCATGGTGGCAACGGCTGTTGGGCAACTCCTCATCCTCTGTCTCCCACTCGGAGTAGTCCATAGAAGACTCGAAGGAAGGATGGTCCGTGGGCACTGGGGCCAACCTCAGCCTATGGTTCTCCAAGGCCACGTGGCTGGAACCAAGTGCACTGGCTATGGACGATCATGGCCCCATCGAGCAGGAATCGGGGACTCGAAGAAAAAATTTATCGTGCTGCTGCTGGTGGCTCGTGAGGGCCTTGCTGGACATAATTTGCAGAAACCGCATGCTGTAGGGTCGTGGTCTGGCCCAAGACAGCGAAGGCTGCAGTCGTGTGTGTCCGTCAAGGACATAATTTTGGTACACCAATCACACTTCTTGACGCAACTGGCAGCCATGGGCTGAAAAAGTATCCCAAGCAAGGTTGAAAACCTGCCAGGCTGCCAGTTGGAAAAAAGGTGCGAAAACAACAAAAATGAAAAACTATAAAAAGGGGACCCGAACTCGATGCTGAGACAGCGAGGTCAGGTAGCGGGAAGAGTACCAGTGCAGTACCGGAGGCAAGTATGAAACTTAGAAGAAAAAAAATCAACTTTTTCCAGGGACAAGCCAGACAGACGTCTGAAGGGCTCCACGGAAAAAAGGAGCCTGAGCAAAATGGCATCCTTGAGTGGGAAGGGGACCCCGAATGCATGGTGGCATCTCCCAAAGGCTTTCTTTGAAAGCTGGGGGGATGCTTCCGCGAGGGCTCCATCGGTGCCAACGACACCGATATATGAGGACTGACTTCCTGCTTGTTTCAGAGAATACATAGGATTTTTCAGAGTGGCCCATGTGTGAAGTTTAAACGATCACAAAATTTAAAGGACATGTTAATATACACAAATTTTTTACAACAATGTGGATCCTGGTCAACAACCTGGCCATCATAAACCTTATGGACAATATTTTAATGTGTGAACAATCATTGGATATACATGAATGGAATTATCCACAAACTAATAAGATTTGCAAGTTAAGACATAAGACCGATTGTCAGTGAATGGGTGGTTTATTTTCTAATCTGTCCATGTTCCATGGTATTTGTGGGTCGCACATGCCATAAAGTGATGATATGTTTGACTGAACATAAATTTTGTTTGTCGACCCAGACACTTATAGCACCCGTTGTACAACACTGCATAGATTTTCATCACCAATGGCATCAACTACAGTGGTTCAAAGATTGTATCAAGATGGGCATTGCTGGTGATCCCTTGTTAAGCCTGACATGTTTAGAACAGCAATGGATTTATTTTATTTTATTTATTTGGTTCTTCTGTACCGCCCCTTCCAGAGATCAGGGGCGGTTCACAATTAACAAAACATGTTACAATGAATGGGATTTGAACTATTTACATAGATACGTTATATTACATTTAACAAGTAGATAAACTCCTACATAAACACTGTGGTCTTAACAGGGTATTACGAACTATGAACAAATTTACTAACCATGTATGGTTCTATGTGTTTGGGTATGTTAAAGGAAATGTACAGGTGAGAGTGAGGTATATAAGTCAGAGTGGTTGTTAATGGGTGTGCTCTTTGTCCGTTTGCGAGGAGGGGTTTTCGTTTTCATTTCCATAGTGCTCAATGAATAGATATGTTTTGAGTTCCCTTCTAAATAACTGGAATTCCCTTCTAAATAACTAAATCGCTGTCATCCAATCCAGTGATTCATTTAAACCAATTGGTTACAAGGCGTTCAACTGGATATTCATGTTGAACTCCTTGCAACCAATTAGTTTAAATGAATCACTGGACTGGATGACAGGGATTTAGTGCGATAGGTGGAAGTCTGTTTAGACGTTTTTGCACTGCTCCTTGAAATAACTATTAGTGAGGTTTTGATTTTCATTCCAAAAGGAACACTCATTTATGCTGTTTGAATTTATCCTGATGCAGCCTTTAGAAGTATCGGGTGAAACTCGAGTCAACTTTTATTCAACAGCGTGATTTCTGTGGAGAACCACACCATCGCATGATAGAGCTAAGTGTTTCTTTTGTTTTAAATGCATTTAAAAAATTTAAACACAGCTTAGGCAGCCTATGAATGACAAATCAGGGCATCTGTAGGCTTAATATCAGCAGTAGAATATATGTAAGAAGGCCACAGGCTCTGTACTGAGGCTCCCTTGACTATCCATGGTGGGGTTAACATAAGAACATAAGATATGCCATACTGGGTCAGACCAAGGTCCATCAAGCCCAGTATCCTGTTTCCAACAGTGGCCAATCTAGGTCATACGTACCTAGCAGTTTCCCCAAAAGACACAGGTTCCACAATGCTTGTATTGGGTCAAGCATTGATATCCTGGGTCCCTTCTTAATAATGGTTTATGGACCTTTCCTCCAGGAACTTGTCCAAACCTTTTTTAAACCCAGCTACACTAACAGCCTTTACTACATCCTCCGGTAACAAATTCCAGAGTTTGATTATACGTTAAGTGAAAAAATATTTTCTTTTATTAGTCTTAAATAGTTTACCCTGTAGCTTCATTGCATGTCCCCTAGTCTTTCTATATTCTGATAACGTAAACAGTCGATCTACGTTTACCCGTTCCATTCCGTCCATTAATTTATAGACTTCTATCATATCTCCCCTCAGCCATCTCTTTTCCAGGTTAAAGAGCCCTAACCTTTTTAGCCTTTCTTCACAGGGGTAACCTTCCATCCCCTTTACCAGTTTGGTGGCTCTTCTCTGTACCTTTTCTAATAAGGCTATATCCTTTTTAAGATACGGCGACCAGAACTGCACACAACATTCAAGGGGCAGTCTCACCATGGAACGATATAGAGGCATAATAATATCCTTTGTTTTATTTTCCATTCCTTTCCTTATGATACCTAGCATTCTATTTGCTCTCTTGGCCACCGCTGCACACTGGGCCAAGGGCTTTAACATGTTATCCACAATGACGCCTAAATCTTTTTCCTGGGTGGTGGTTCCTAATGCGGAACCTTGCATCGTGTAACCATAGTTTGGGTTGTTCTTCCCTAGGTGCATAACTTTGCACTTGTCCACATTAAATTTCATCTGCCATTTGGATGCCCAGTCTTCCAATTTATCAAGATCCTCTTGCAATTTTCCACAATCCTCTTGGGCTTTAACAACTTTAAATAGTTTTGTGTCATCTGCAAATTTGATCACCTCACTCGTTATTCCCTTTTCCAGGTCATTTATGAATATTTCAAAAAGCAGCAGACACAGCACAGATCCCTGGGGTAAACCACTATTTACCTTTCTCCTTTGAGAAAATTGGCCATTTAGCCCTATCCTTTGCTTTCTATCTTTTAACCATTTCCTGATCCACAATAGTACACTGCCTCCTATCCCATGACTCTTTAGTTTTGCCAAAGGTTTCTGATGAGGGACCCTCTCAAAGGCTTTCTGAAAGTCTAAATACACTATATCAACCGACTCACCTTTGTCTACCTGTTTTATTCACGCCTTCAAAAAAACATAACAGATTAGTAAGACAAGATCTTCCTTATCTAAAGCCATGTTGGCTGTCTCCCATTAAGCCATGACTATCTACATGTTCAGCAATTTTGTTCTTTATGATGGTTTCTACCATTTTTCCCGGTACTGACGTCAGGCTCACCGGTCTGTAGTTTCCCGGATCACCCCTGGAACCCTTTTTAAAAATTGGTGTTACGTTTGCCATCTTACAATCTTCAGGTATTACAGATGATTTTAATGATAGTTCACAGATTACTAATAGCAGGTCTGCAATCTCATATTTCAGTTCTTTCAACACCCTTAGATGTATATCATCCGGCCCCAGTGATTTGCTACTCTTCAGTTTATCAAATAGTTGTAATACATCTTCCCGATGTATCGATATTTCCTTCAATTCTTCCACACCTTTAAATACCACTTCAGTCATGGGTAACATCCCTACATCTTCCTCAGTAAAGACCGAAGCAAAGAATTCATTCAGTCTCTCTGCTATCGCCTTGTCGCCTCTTAGTGCCCCTTTAACCCCTCTATCATCTAATGGACCAACTGACTCACATTTTGTAAAATGCAACAACTGTTGAGTACATTGTTACTTTTATGAATATGTTCTTTGTTTGAAAGAAGATACATGGTAGCTCTCTTTCTTTTTGGTCATTGAATTGGAGTGAGTGTTGCACATTGGAGTTTGTGTAGATAGAGGTACTGTACTGAGGTAGCCATGGCACGAACATTATGAGCAGCGACATGCCCTTCCAGGAGAGTCCTGATTTGTCATAAGCAAATGAAATGCAGTCCGCTATCCATCTGGAGCGCGTACATTTAGAAACTGGGAGACCCAAGTGACTATAATCAAAGGAAATGAACAACTGTGAGGCTTTACAGTGATCTTGAGTTCTCTGGAGATAAACAGCCAACGCACGCTTGTAATCAAGGGTATGCAGGGTTGCTTCTGCTCTAGACACATGCGATCTAGGAAAGAATACAAGAAGGTAAACTAACTGATTCAAATGAAAAGGAGACACCACTTTTGGCATGAAATGTGGGCGAGCCTGAAGCTCACTAATGTGTCTAGCTGAAGTGAGGGCAATAAGGAACATAACCTTCCATGAAAGGAACTTTAGTGGGGTTGTAGCCAATGGTTCAAAGGGCAGCTTAAAAAGCTGTGCTAGAACGACATTGGGATCAAGCTACCAGAGGAGATGGGTTGTCCATCCAATAGATGAGAAGCCGCAATGGCACTGAGATGAACTCTCACCGAGTTGGTCTTGAGACCTGTTGAGAAGAGATAGTGGAAGAGTGCCTCCACGGGAGCAGAAAAGGGATTGAGATCCTTCTGGGAACACCAGACAGAGAATCTACGCCACTTGAAAGCATAAGAACACCTGGTGGATGGCTTCCTGGAAGCCAAAAAGATCTCCTTAACCTCTTGTATAAGGTTAAAGTCTTGTAATGTATGCTCTCAACAGCCTAGCTGTGAGAATGAGAGACTGTGGATTGAGATGAAGCAGTATGCCGTATTCCTGGAAGAGGAGATCGGGCGCAGATCCCAATCGTAGAGTTGAGTCAGACGTAGCAGCAGAGGGAACCACGGTTGACGTGACCAGTGAGGTGCTATGAGAATCATGGAGCCCTTGTCGGCCTGTAGCGTGAAAGGTATCTTGGGATTAAGGGGTATGGGAGGGAAAGCATAAAGGAGACCCTGACCCCAATGTAGGTGGAAAGCATCCATCTGGTGGTTGCTGGACATTGCAGTTCTGCTGCAGAAACGGGAAAGCTTGGCATTTTGCGGAGTGGCAAACAGATCTATGTCTGGAGTTCCCCAGGTCTGAAAGATGTGTCCGGATGGAAAGACCATTTGCGGGGGAGAAGGATCCGACTCAGCTTGTCTGCCAAGACATTGAGTTCCCCTGGGAGATACACCACTTGGAGGTGTATTTGATGAGAAATGGCAACGACTACAGATGGAGAGCCTCCTCGCCGAGAGGCCAAGAGCCTGTTCTGCCCTTTTTGTTGACAAAGTATGGCCACCTGATTGTCTGTCCTGACTAAGACCCTTTGTGCCCTGAGGTGACCATGAAGCACCCTGGGGCATTTAAGATAGCATGATGCTGCAGGAGAATGATGTGGAGCTGTGACTCCTACATTGTCCAGAGGTCTAGTTTAGAGAGAGCGCCCAAGTGAGCTCTCCAAACCAGTTTGGAGGCATCAGTCATCAGGGTGCACTGATGTGGAGGCATCTGAAAAGGTGACCCGATGAGGAGATTTTCTGGGTAACACCACCATTGGAGGAATCTGCTGAGGGGCAGTGACTTGAATCTTGTCCCTGAGGTGGTCTGAGGCCTGCGTCCATTGGGAGGCAATAGTCTACATATGTAGGTGGGCGTATGGGACAACATGAACTGTTGAGGCCATGTGGCCCAGAGGTTGCAGCATTTCTCCAGAAAGAAGCGGGAAGTCAGTCCTCACATATGGGTGACGTCGGCACCGACGGAGCCGCATGGAGCATTTCCCAAGCTTTCAAAGAAAGCCTTTGGGAACACTACCACACATGCGTGGTCCACTTCCCACCCAAGGGTGCCACCTTGCTCAGTCTCCTTTTTTCCGTGGAGCCCAACAGACGTGGTCCTCTACTCTCCAAGAAAACATCCTTTAATTCCTTCCGTTGTCCGGCTTGCGTACCGGTTCCCTGGGTGCCAATCTCGGCTCCCCTTTTTCTTGTGTTTCCTGAAGGTTCCACCTCGACTGGCCTTCGCACCTTTTTTCGCCTGGGTCCTCGACCCCGGCCGGGTGTGCTCCCACCACGACTCCCAGTGGATTCAAGAAATGCAACTGCTGCGGACTCTCTCAGTCACTGATACTCACAACTGCTGCATCCACTGCCTGGACCCGGACTACGACAGTTCCACCTGCGACCGGCCAGGCCATGACCCCTAAAACCAATAGGAGCCAGTCCGAGTTGCAGGGGAAGCTGACTCTGCCCGAGTTTCCCCATCACCAAGCCCAAAAGCCGGCCCTTCGCGGGAGGCCCAAGCATCCTCAGAGTCCTGCAGCGGCGACAGTAGCTCCTCCGGTGTGGCACTGGATCCTCCCAAAAAGAAGGTGGTCCTGAAGGAGGTGCCTCAGATCAAACATGGCAAGGTCTCTCGATGGGACTCGAGTGATTCAGAGCAGCGCCCTCAGAAAGTCTAGAAAGTTCTCGGCCAGCGGAGACGATGCCAGGACCTGTGAACACAAAGTCCGCCTCGAGGACACACTCTCCGGAGTGCCAGCATCAGACCTGAGGGCTTTGGTGTCCATGCCAAGTACTGAGCAGCCATCGGGTCTCAAGTCCTGTAGGGTGGCCATGGAGTAGAACCTCTCCTCCATCCTGGCCTTGCAGTGGGCTTTGATGTCGGGCCCCCAGGCATCATTGGCCCCAACACCAGGCCCCTCGGCGAGCCTCCGGGCTTCAAACTTGGCACCGAGCGCCACCGGCCTCGGGCAAGTCCTTGGCATCGATCGAGGTCTCGATTACGCTCCTTGGGGTTCCGGTACTCTCTGGCAAGTGTCCGGTGGGACCTGGTTCCTCAGAGCAGCCCCCAGGGCTGACTCCTCAATGCCCTCGGACTCCGACTGGGAGACCGAGGACAAGGCCTCCCTGGAGACCTCCCAACACCGGGATGTCCCCTCAGAGCCCTCTCCCCCGGAGCCTCGGCACCACTCCCTGCCCGAGGACGTGGCCTTTCACAACATCGTTCGTGACATGGCCCGGGCTCTCTCAATCCAGATGGAGGCGAAGAAGGAACCGCACACCGTGGAGCTTGAGATCCTAAAACTATGAGTCCCCTCCCCAAGGAAGCTCTCACGGTGCCAGTTCCAACCATCCTCGAAAGATTGCTCCTCCGGATGTGGGAGTCCCCGGCCTCGATGTTGGTGGTCAGTCAACGCCTGGACACCATCTATCGCATCCAGAAGGGCCCCAGGTTCCATAAGCCACAACTTGATGGTGGTTGAGTCCTCCGTGCAAAATCTGAAGAGTCAAAGGACCTACTCTTCAATCCCCCACCCCCCCCGGCAGGGAAGCCTGGGCCCACGACATCCTGTGCCGCAAATGCTATTAGGGTGCCAATGTGGGTGATGAATACAGGCATACGAATTGTTAAATGGAATGTACCTGAAGTGCCTAATACAGGAACTCTCGTGGTTCTCGGCAGGCCTCGCCAGGGATCCATTGCAAAGGTTCCAGTCCCTAGCAGCAGGCATCCAGGACTGTTCCAAATTTCTCTCCCGGGCCGCCTATGACTGGTTCGAGTCTGTGGCCAGGGATGCAGCCACGGGCATCTGCGCCCAGCGCCAGGCATGGCTACAAACCTCGGACCTGGAGCAGTGGATACAGGAAAAGCTCATGGATGTCCCCTGCAATGGTGAGACGCTATTTGGGAAACAGATGTCTGATAAGACTGCAGAGATTGAGGCTGAAGTAGTGACCCAGCAGAGGCTCTCCCAAGGGAAAAATCCTCGAGGAAAAAGGGCTACTCCCAAGCTGGTCTCTACCAGCCTTACTTGAGGCAGCCTCACCAGGCCTCACAGCCCAAAGGCCAAGGACATGGGCCTAGGAAGCCAAAGGCTCCCCTCAAGTCCTAGACACTAGCTCCCACCCAACCAGAGGGAAGCTTTTGACTCCCTGGGCTGGACCTCCCCTCCCCTGAGAGTCCCACCTCAGTCCAGAGGGTCGACTGGCCTCTTTCGCTCACAGATGGGCCAGCACCACCACAGACAGGTGGGTTCTGTGGGTGTTGCAGAAGGGGTACTTCCTCCATCTGCATCAAAACCCTCCAGACTTCTTCTTAGAGAGCCACCACAGCCTCTCCTTCACCAGGCCTGCAAGTTTGCTCAGGGACAGGGTTGTGGAACCTGTACCCCATCACCTCTGGAGAAAGTGGTTCTACTCAAGGTATTTCCTTGTTCCAAAAAGAACAGAGGGCCTCCAGCCATCCTGGACCTGCGCAACTTGAACAAGTTCCTGGTGAGGGAGAAGTTCACACTGCTGCCCTACCTCCGCCAGGGAGACAGGCTCTGCTCCTTGGATCTTAAGGATGTTACACCCACATCCTGATCCACCCTTCCCACAGGCCTTACCTAGGTTCATGGTGGGGGGACAGCACTACCAGTACAGGGTGCTGCCGTTCGGCCTCGCCTCCACTCCAAGGGTCTTTACAAAATGCCTGGCGGTCGTAGCCACCAATGTGCGCCTCCAAGGGGCCCGCATCTTTCCCTACCTGGACGACTGGTGCATCAGAAGCAGCACACCTCTCAAGGCCAGGTGGGCCACAAGGCTCACTATGTCCACACCCTGCAGTATCTGGGGTTCATCAGCAACTAGCCCAAGTTCAGCCTCTCCCTGGCCTAAGACCTGGAAGTCATAGGGGCCCAGCTGGACACACTGCGGGTCAGGGCCTTTCTTCTTGTGGAGAGAGCCCACTGCCTGATGCAGCTGGCAAGGGATGTGCAGAGCTCCAGTTCGGTGCCAGTTTGCCTACTCCTCCACCTGTTGGGCCACATGGCCATGACAGTTCATGTTACACCTCTGGCCCGCCTGCATATGCAGGCAGCCCAATGGTGCCTCTGTTCCCTTCCAGGCACCAACCCCTCAGAGGGTCCTGACAACAGATTTCTCCCTTGTGGGCTGGGGCGTACATTGCGAGGGCCAGTGCACCCAGGGGACCTGGTCCCCAGAGGAATTCCTCCTGCAAATCAATCTCCTCGAGCTCAGGACCTTCCTCCACCTCCTGAGCGACCTTCCAGTCCTCAGACAGACAGACAGACAATCAGGTTGCCACTTTCTATATGAACAAGCAGGGGGATACAGACTTCTACTCCCTCTGTCAGGAGCCAGTGGCCCTCCACTCCTTTGCAGGACACAACCATATCCTTCTGAGGGCAGTGTACTTACCGGGCCAGGACAACTGCCTGGCTGACAACCTCAGCAGGTCCTTCAGCCTCACGAATGGCACCTGGACCCAAAAGTGACCCGTAGGCTTTTCCGCCTCTGAGAGAGACCCTGGCTGGACCTATTCGCCTCCCCAGACAACTCACAGTTACCCAAATTCTATTCTCCTCAGCCACACCACAGGAGGGTGGCGACAGATGCCTCCCTCATCTCCTGGTCACAGGGCCTGCTTTATGCATTCCAAACACCACTTGTGATAGCCAAAAGCCTTTTCAAGATCCAGAGCAAGCACGTCTCAGTAATCCTGCTTGCACCCAGGTGGCCCAGGCAGCCCTGGTTCCCCCCCTGCTGCTCTCCCTGTCAGTGCCAATCCCAGTACCACTGGGCCGGGGCCAGGGCCGGGACCCAGACCTCCTGTCTCAGGAGGGGGGGGTCCCTGCTATATCCCAACCTGGGGACCCTAATGCCGACAGTGTGGCTGCTGAAAGGGTAGCACTGGCCCCGTTCAGTCTCCCAGATGAGGTCGAGGAGATCCTCCTGGCCTCCCAGAAGCCATCCACCAGAAGGGCTTATGCCCTCAAGTGGAGAAAGTTCTCCGTCTAGTGTGCAGAAAGGAATAAATACCCGTTCTCCTGTCAGGTAAAGCTCGTGCTGCAGTACTTGCTGCACCTCTCACACTTGGACTTGAAATCTAACTCTGTGAGGGTGCATCTCGGCGCCATAGCGGCTAAGCATCACCTTATAGAGGGGAAGCCCCTCTCAGGCCAGCCTTTGGTCTCCAGATTTCTCAGGGGCCTCCTGATATCCAAGCTCCCTCTCCGCCCTCTGGCAGCGGAATGGGACCTCAATGTGGTGCTCTCCTAGCTCACTAGACTGCTGTTCGAGCCTTTGGCCACCTGAGACAATCTCTCCTTGAAGGTGGCCTTCCTGGTGGCATTGACGGCTGCTCACAGAATAAGCGAACTAAAGGCCTTGGTGGCAGACCAACCCTATACCAGGTTCTATACAAACAGGGTAGTGCTTCATACGCACCCCAAATTCCTCCCAAAGATGGTGTCCACTTTTCACCTCAATCAGGAAGTAGTTCTCCCCACCTTCTTCCCATGGCCGCACATCAGCAGCAAGGTGGTCGTCTTGCATACCTTGGACTGCAAGAGGGCCTTGTCCTTTTATTTACAGAGGACCAAGGCCCATCACCCTCACTTGATTTGCAGCTTGTCGTGTTGTGAGGGCTTGTGTGCATCAGTGATGCTGAGAGCTAAACTATCGTTAGTTTAACTACTGGCAGGGTCTCCCAAGATGGACAGGTCTCAGCTGAGGTGCCAGACCAAGACAAACCACCCATCTGGGCAGCAGCAGAATGGGATAGTGTTGACGGCGGAGGATCACATTTCTGTGACAAAGGCAACACCACCAAACTTAAATTGCGCAGAAAAAAGGTCCGGCAATCTACTTCTGTATCTTGCCATGAAAACCCAATGGATAGTTACAACAAAACAAATTGTGCTACAGTGCTGGAAGATGAGACCCCCAGATCGGAAGGCACTCAACTAGCTACTGAAGACTTTGCAAAGTAAAACCAGCTACTGAAGACTTTGCAGAGTAAAGCCAGCATTTATGATGTGGTTGGATTAAAGCCCTCGGGACGTCTGACTGCTGATGTAGCTGCGCATGAAATGAGTCAGAAGCTGTAAAAATGTCTTACACACTGGCACTGTTCCCTCTAAGCTGTGCGCGTGTGCGCGCGCACACACCTCGCCGAGCGAGCGCACATACTTTACAACAGAGCGCACAAAAATTACGGCTCTGATTCTGATAGAAAACAGTCTTAAAATTTAAAAGTTATGATTGTAATTACTAGAAATTTCCTGCTTCATTTAGTAATCGTCTATTTTCATTTAATTTAATTAAAATCAATGTGGTGTACATACTGTATTCTGACGTGTAGTTGAATTTTAAAGTATATAACTCCGAGTGTCGTTATGTGGCGCACAAAAATGTAACCTTCCTTCAAAAGCTGCACACAGCTGATATTTTATGCGCACACAGCCTACAGAAAATTAGAGGGAACATTGCACATTGGAACATGGAACATATGAAGCATGAACCAAGGGAAGTTGGAGGTGGTCGAGAATGAAATGGAACGTGTACAACTTGATCTGTTGGGTGTCAGCGAACTGAAATGGACTGGCATCAGGCACTTTGCATCAGAAGATCACATGGTCTACTATGCTGGAAATGTAAAAATGTAGATATGTAAATCCTGAATCCGCTCCTTTAAACCATCTTCCTGTGTGCTGTGCTTTTCCCTTCAAATCAATGTGTTTATAACCCAAATTTTATGTCATGATTGACATCATTCAACATGTAATCAAACCGCTATTGATCGCTGGAAGTAGCGGTATACAAATGTATACTAAATAAATACAAAGAAGAAATGGTATTGCATTTATAATAAAGAAGAAACTTGCAAGAACTGTAATGAAATACAATGCAGTCAGCGAACGCTTAATCTCTATTCGTCTACGAGGAATGCCTATCAACACAACTATAAGCCCCAACAACAGCTGCAGAAGAGAATGAAATTGAAGAGTTCTATGAACAAGTACAAGCTGAAATTGACAGAACATGCAAACAGGATATCCTGATACTCATGGGTGACTGGAACGCAAAAGTTGGCAACAAAGAAGAAGACAAAGTAGTTGGAAAATATGGACTTGGCAACAGAAATGAAGCTGGAGAAAGACTGATAGAATTCTGCAAGACCAATGATCTATTCATCTCAAACACCTTCTTTCCAGCAACACAAGCGGCGACTGTACACATGGACTTCACCCAATGGATTGTATAAAAATCAAATTGACTACATCTGTGGAAGTTAACGATGGAAAAGCTCTATAACATCAACAAAGACAAAACCTGGAGCTGAGTGTGGTACAGATCATCAACTACTAGTATACAAACTCAAGCTAAAGTTGAAAAAGAGCAAACCACTCATGAATGCAGCAAAATATGACCTTGAGAATATACCACTGGAATTTAAAGACTGCCTGCAAAATCGATTTGCTGCTTTAGATACAAATGACAGAGCTCCAGAAGAGTTATGGAATGACATCAAGAAGGTTGTGTTGGAAGAAAGTGAGAAGTCTCTACAAAAGGTGAAAAAGAAAAAAACGGCCAAAATGGATGATGGAAGAAACTCTGAAAATTGCCCAGAAACGCAGAGAAGCTAAAGCCAGAGGAGAAAGAAAGACAATCACAGAACTCAGTGATTTCCAACGTGCAGCAAGACAGGACAAGGAAAAGTACTGCAATGACGCATGCAAGGAAATAGAAGCAGAAACTATTAGAAGAACAACAAGATCGGCTTTCCTAAAGCTACGAGAGTTAAAGAAAAAGTTCCAGCCTCGAATTGGAATGTTACAAGATGCTCAAGGTTCTATGTTGAATGATGCTGAGAAGATCAAGAAAAGATGGAAAGAATATACAGAGTTTTTATATGATAAAGATCAAGTGGACCAACAGCCGTTTCAACCTGTACCTTATGATCGGGAACCATTGGTGATGAAAGAAGAAGTTGAAGCAGCACTGAAAGCCTTATCAAAGAACAAATCATAAAACCTACCAATTTCCCACAAATTAATCAATTTATAAAGCAGAGAAAAAGAGCATTAGAACACCCTGTGCATTCCAACAAAAATGTTCTAATGCTCTTTTTCTCTGCTTTATAAATTGTTAAATTTATCAAAGAACAAAGCACCTGGCATTGATAGCATTCCCATAGAAGTATTACAGCAATCTGATGCAGCTGTTACCGTACTTACAAGGCTCTGCCAAGAAATATGGAAGACAACATCATGGCCAACTGACTGGAAAAGATCTGTGTTTATACCAATACTAAAGAAAGGTGATCCAACTGACTGGAAATAATCGCACAATTGCTCTGATCCCACATGCCAGCAAGATTCTACTGAAGATTATTCAAGAGAGACTACTACCATACCTGGAACAAGAACTACCTGAAGTGCAAGCAAGGTTCAGGAAAGGGCGAGGAACGAGAGACATCATTGCGGATGTGAAATGGATCCTTGAAAAGACTAAAGAATACCAAAAGGATATCTATTTGTGCTTTATCGACTATAGCAAGGCTTCTGACTGTGTAAACCATGAGAAACTCTGGGCCACATTAAGCAGCATAGGTATACCAGAACACCTGATCGTACTCTTGCACAATCTGTACATAAGAACATAAGATATGCCATACTGGGTCAGACCAAGGTCCATCAAGCCCAGTATCCTGTTTCCAACAGTGGCCAATCTAGGTCATACATACCTAGCAGTTTCCCCAAAAGACACAGGTTCCACAATGCTTGTACTGGGTCAAGCATTGATATCCTGTGTCCCTTCTTAATAATGGTTTATGGATCTTTCCTCCAGGAACTTGTCCAAACCTTTTTTAAACCCAGCTACACTAACAGCCTTTGCTACATCCTCCGGTAACAAATTCCAGAGTTTGATTACAACAGCAACAGTTCGAACAGAACAAGGAGAAAAAGAATGGTTTAAAATAAGCAAAGGTGTAAGACAAGGCTGCATACTTTCCCCCTACCTGTTTAATTTATATGCAGAACAAATCATCAGAGAAGCAGGATTATATGAAGAAAACAGAGGTGTGAAGATTGGTGGAAGACTTAACCTTCGCTATGCTGATGATACCACATTATTGGCTGAAAGTGAAGATGATCTGAAACATTTGCTTCTCACAATCAAAGAACATAGTCTCAAAATGGGCCTGCACCTTAATGTAAAGAAGACAAAGATCATGACAACTGGCATAATCAACAGGTTCATCGTTGAAGGAGAAGAATTTGAAATTGTGAACAACTTTAACCTACTTGGATCAACTATCAATAAAGAAGCAACAAGCAGTCAAGAAATCAGACGACGCATTGCTCTTGGCAGAATGGCTATGAAAGACCTAGATAAGATTCTCAAGAGCAGAGATGTCTCTCTCCATACAAAGATTCGACTTGTTCAAGCCATGGTATTTTCAATAAATCATATGGATGTGAAAGCTGGACAGGGAAAAAGATAGACAGGAAGAAAATTGATGCCTTTGAATTATGGTGCTGGCGGTGAATACTGTGTATACCATGGACTGCCCGAAGAACAAACCAGTCGGTACTAGAGGAGATCAAACCTAAGCTTTCTTTAGAAGCTCAGATGACAAGACTTCGACTTTCATACTTTGGACACATCATGCGAAGAGAGAGATCATTAGAGAAAGACATCATGCTTGGCAAGATAGAAGGTCAACGCAAAAGAGGAAGGGCCAGCAATGAGATGGATCGATACAGTAACAGCAGCTACATTACCAGTCTGTCAACAATGAGCCGCCTGACTGAAGACCGAACACAATTTAAAATAGCTATCCAGAGGGTCGCCATGAGTCAACTCCGACTCAACGGCACTTAACAACAACAACAACAACAACAAGGCCCATCACAAAGCTCTTCAGCTTTTTATCTCCTATGACCCCAGCAGACTAGGGCTACCTGTGACCAAGCGAAAGCAGTCCACCTGGGTGGCGGACTGCAATGCCCTCCCTTATGAGCGAGTTGGCCTCTCTATGGAGCGCCGAATCACTGCTCATTGCTTGAGGGCTATGGCAACATCAGTGGCCAATCTACGCGCAATGCTGCTGCAGGAAATCTATAAGGCCACCACATGGTCTTCAGTCCATACGTTTGCAGCCCACTACTGCCTGGAAAGTGAGTGCCGCAGGGACAGTGCCTTTGGCCAGGCAATGATCAGAAGCATTCTTGGTGTATAGGCAACTCCTGCCCTTCAGTGTTCAGGCTACCAGAGTTATGGTGATGCTGGGGTCTGCAGAGTCTCTTGGTAGGGACTCACCTTCTGCAACCCACAACCTCCCTTGGGTCACCACTGCTGCTATCGTGGAGCTAGGGAGTCCCATATGTGAGGACAGACTTCCTGCTTGTTCCTGGAGAAAGCATAGGTGTTCTCAAGGGACAGCAGGAATCAGTCCTCACATCCCTTCCTCCTCCCCTTGGAGTTGCCTCCTTTAGCTTTTTGTCTTTTGCCTAAGCAAGATGGCACCCTTAGGCGGGAAGGGAAGCATGCATGCGTGATAGCATTCTCAAAGGCTTTTGTGGAAATCTGGGGAAATGTGCCACGCGGGCTTCATCAGTGCCGACGTCAACCATATGTGAGGGTTCATTCCTGCTGTCCCTAGAGAAGAACTGTTACAGGTGAGTAACCATGCTTTCTCGAGCAGTCAGATGGTCTTGGAGTAGCGCTTGGGACACTAGCTCGATGAGACAAGCACAACAGAGTTGTATCAGAAACGCCCTGGATTGTTGTGTGTCCAGTAAAGCTCCAATGAACTAGTCTTTTAGATGGAGAGAGCTGGGATTTTGGAAAGTTTATGACAAATCCTAAGTGTTGTAGTACTGTGATGGTATGATGCAAGGAAAGCTGAACCTTTTGGGAGATGTCTGCTCTTATGAGACAGTCGTCTAAGTAAGGGAAGACAAATATCCCCACTGATCTCAGATAAATGGTTACGACCGGCATGCACTTTGTGAAGACTCCTGGGGCAGAAGCGAATCCGAAAGGAAGGACCTTGTACTGATAACGTCTTCCCTGAAAGATGAAGCGTAGACATTTCCTGTGTCTTGGGTGGATGAGGATATGTGTGTATGCTTCCTTTATATCTAGAGAATACAGCCAGTGCGGACTCTGGAGGAAGGGAAGAAGAGTCCTGAGAGAGATCATTTTGAACTTCTCGCGGACCAGAAACTTGTTACATTTCTGAGGTCCAGGATGGGCCTGTACCCTCCAGTCTTCTTTGGTATGACAAAGTATGGCGAGTAGAAGCCTATTCACTGTTGGGATATTGGGGCATCTTCTATGGCACCCTGGGATAGAAAAGACGACACCTCTTCCTGTAGGAGAGTGGCAAGTGGGGGTTGCGTGTGATATTCCCCTACAAGAGTCGAGGGGGGCAGAGTTTGCAGATGATACCTGTACCCCTCCCAGACTATGGTTAGTGTTCACTGCTCTGAGGTGATATGGTACCATCTGTGGGTGTAGTGACACAGTCTGCCTGTTATGTGGAGGTGGTGAGGGTCCTCCATAGGCAGGGTGGCAATGTTCTCTAGAAAAAAAAAAAAAAAAGAGAGCGTCAAACACCAGGTGCAGACTGTGGCTGCAAAGTTGGTTGAGATTTAGCCACCTGTGGCTTCTTCTATTGCTTAGGAGGTTGCTGCCTTTTCTGTGGGCCCTGAGCCTGGTACTGAGAATCAGGGGGATAAGAAGAGTAATATTTCTTTTTCTATTTGAAGAAAGCCTTCTTTGCAGCTGTCTTTTTTTTTTTTTTTTTTTTTTTTAGCAGGGTCGGCTGTTGTTCTGGACAGTCTCTTTAGAGTGGTATTTTCCGACTCTGAGAAGCCTTATCCTGCCAGTCTTTGCCAAAGAGGTTTTCCCATGTGCAGGGTACGTTGCCCGGCTTATCTTGAACCCACTGTTCAAGATCTGAGGCTTGAAGCCATGCAATCCTTCGTGTACCGATGAATATTGCTGTGGCTCTGCTTATGCATTCAAATGCATCGCAAGTTGCCCTATTGACAAACTTTGATACATTTTGGATATGTTTGACTAGAGCAAGATAGTCTTTTCTCTTATCATCAGGGAAAAGAGGAGTCATGGCCTTGAGATCTCTGGAAACCTCCTTGAGGAACGTACCCATGTAGAGTATATAGGAGTTAATCCTGGCTGAAAGCATGGAAGCCTGAAAACATCGACGCCCAAAGGCATCGAGGGTTCTCAATTCCCTACCCGGTGGGACAGAGGAATAGATTCTGGAACTTTTGATTCAGCGCACTGTCGATTCCACCACCATGGAATGGTGGGGAAGCTGTGGCTTTTGGAAGCCAGGACACTCTGGTACTCAATACATGGTATTGAGGTATCAAGTATGAGATGAGATTGTGAGGGGAGTCTCCCACATCCAGAGCATGAGATCCTTGGGAGCTGTTGGGTATTTGAGGATCTCCAATTCCTCTGCTCTGGGCTCTTTCTCGGATGTCACTGTTATGGAAAGTCCCCTAAGCTAGGTTTCAAATGAATTCCTGGAAGGACATGCCCTCAGGAGGCAACATGCGTCGCTCTGGAGGTGGGGAGGGCTCTGAAGGCAGGCCTCGGGACCCCCTGAATGAGTGACTCCGCATCCAAAATGGGGGAATCTGAATCGGAGGGCTCTAAATAAATCGGTAGGAACAGTGTTCGCTCTCTGCCAGATGCCAGTACCAATGGGTGTCTGTATTGGGCTCGGGAAGCCATTTGGGACAAGCACCAGTATCTGTGATGGACTCGAGGGAGGGCATGAATGGCAGTGAAGACAGTGCCATGTGTCCCGACGCACCATGCACCAGTGCCGGTATCTGTATTGATGGGCCGGTGCCTGAGGGCAAAAGGTTTAATGGGAACCGAGACTGCCAATAGAGCTGCCAAGCTCCACTCAATGGCCAAGATGCACTGGTCTATCGAGATTGCCAATGCTTGGGTATCGGTAATGGATACTTGCTCACTGTCTCAGAGCATGGCACCAGTAGCTCTCCGGAGGTCGAGGCCTCTGGAGTATCCTGGGACCCCTCAATGGCTTTGGAGGGCAGGTCCTCCCGCCAGGGTTGTTTGGCAGGCCGATCCACCTCCAGGGCAATGTCAGAGACATCTCGATGCTTGGAACAAGATCTACCTCTGGAGGAATTTTCTGTCTTCGACAACGACTTGTGCTTAGACATTTTCGATACCCGAGATCCATGGAAGGAAGATGAGGCCCTCTATGACGATGCCAGAGATACCGCACCCAAAGCAAAGAGAATTCCAAATTTAGAGGACCGGTTCTGCAGGCCTCTCTTTGTCATCTCTTTACAGAGGGAACATTTTGTTGGCTAATGGTCAGGCCCAGAGGCATTTTAAGCACCAGTCATGTATGTCAGTAGCTGAAATGGAACTGCCACACTTAAAACATTTTTTGAAACCACTAGTTGGTTTCTCCATACCATCAGTGGTCGGTCTGGCAGGCTTAAGTGATGTTGAGACACCTAAAGATTTTTTTATTTTTTTATTTTATTTTTTGCTTTTTGTAAGAAAGAAAAGAATAAGGGAACTGGCAGGGTCTTTGACGGTGCCGGTATCTATGGGAAGGCAGACGCTATTCACAAAAAACAAGAAAGATTTTCTACGGTGACAGGATTTGCTTCCTGCTGGCTCTGCAGAAAATGAAGAACTGAAGAAAGAGAGTTGTAAAGGCGGGAAGGCAGCCAGGCAGGCGCAATGGAGTGCTCCCAAAAGCTTTCCTTTTGGATGCTAGGGAGCATTCCTACTCAAGCTCCGTCGGTACCGATATCACCCATATGTTTGCTCCTGGAGATATACCATCCCCCGTTGCATGTCAAAGCGGGCATGTAGGTACTCCAGGGACTGAGCAGGGGACAGCTGACTCTTGGCAAAATTCATGATCAGAGTTCTTGAAGCCGGCGAATCATGCAGGCTGTCACCTCCTGATTCTCCTGCAAGGATTTCGCACAAATCAACCAACCGTCAAGATACGGGTGCACCAGAACATTCTGCTTCCACAGTGCTGACCACCATCACCTTGGTGAAAGCCCAAGGGGCTGTGGCCAGCCTGAAGGGGAGGGCCTGAAACTGAAAATGCCCCTGTGTAACCACAAAATGTGCTAATGCTCCTGACGAAAGGGAACATGCGGATACAGCTCAGAAAGACCCAGGAATGTCAAGAACGCCCCTTGACGGACAGCCACAATGATGGACCGCAGGGGTCTCCTTGTCAAAACATGGAACCCGGAGGGTCTAATTTACCATTTCAGATCCCAAATTGGGTGCCAGGAACCTTCCTTCTTGGGCACCATGAAGTAAATGGAGTAACACCCCATCAACCACACTTCCGGGGGCACAGACACTACAGCCTCGAGTTGTAGAATGCGGTCAACCATCTCCTGAACTGCCAAGGTCTTGGTGGGGGCTCGACGAGGAGACACCAAGAAGGCATCCGCGAGAGGTCTGGCAAACACGAGGGTGTAATCCTTGCATATGACCCTCCAGGACCCAAGTGTCCATTGTAAGTTGGACCCAGGCAGGGTAAAAATCGGGTTAGGAGACTGCCTATCAACTGCTCCTCCTCTGCCACCCTGACCGCCTCCACGAAAGGGGCTTGCCCCACGGGCCAGGTGGAATTTCTGCACCTCACGCCCCCGGCCTATAGAAGAGGACCCGCAGCCCACCAACTTGGCTTGTTCTCCGGGAGCCTCGCAACCTTAGTAACTCCCAGGTCCTTTAGCAGCTTCTCCAAATCCTCCCCAAACAGGAGCCTCTCCAAGAAGGGGGAGCTTGCTCATCCTCGTCTTAGAGGCCAAATCTGTCAAGCAGTTCCGTAGCCACAAGAACCACCAAGCAGCCACCACAGTACCACTGACCTGACTGAGGCCGTAAGCAAGTCGCAGAGGAGATCAGCCAAGGAGGCAGCCCCAGACTCCATCTCCGGGGACAACGTCTCTTGAATCTTCTGCGAGTAACATAGGTGGGCCCGCGCTACATAGGAGCCACAGATGACTTCCTATAAAGCCAGGGCCGAAACCTCAAAGGATTGCTTAAGCAGCACCTCCATCCACCGGAAGGCCTCTCCTTCCACCGGAATGGTAGTCTTTCTGGTGACCGCAACCACCAGTGCATCCACCCAGGGGCAGCGCAAGTGCTCCCTCTCCTCCGGAGGATGAAGTAGAGCCTGCCTATGCTCCCAGGCCGGCATCCAGGACCTTCCACTCTTCAACCATGGACTTGACTGCCCGATGGACAGAAAAGAAGTGAAGGGCCTTTCCAAACACCCTTGAGGAGCAGATCCCCTGTCTGTTCCGCAGGGTCCAGTAGTGGATCATCCACAATCCACAAAGCTGCCAAGGTCTTGGACAATGGAGGAAGGGGAGTTAATCTCTATGAAATATACGAATGGCCAGGGAATCCTCGCCAGCGGGGAGCTCCCCTTTTTCTAACTCCTCAGGGTCCAGATCCTCTAAATAATTTGATGGACCCTCTAGAGCCCCTAAGGACCTAAAGAACACCATCAAGGCCCCATACTCAAAGTCTGGGGACTTCTTCTAGCAGGGGCACTTCCCTGCCACCATGATAGACAGTCCCCCCTGCAAGGAGGGAAATCCCCAGATCAGGGGACTCCTCCCCAAGGTCTTGCTGCATTAAAAAGCCCTGATGCAGCCACAACACAAACTCCGGATAAAAAAAGGAACTTGCCCCGGCTATTCAGACCCCCTCCAACCACCCCAGGGGGCTCCGGGGCCACCGGTTGCAAAAAAGAAGCTTCACTGCACTCTGAGGCAGAAGAAGAAGTAGCACACAAGATGGCAGTCGTTCCTGCCTAAACCATGGGTGACTTAGCCTCACCGCCCCCCCCCCCCCAAGAGCTCCCGTGGCCAGAATGTCTCCCTGCAGCTGCCTCCGATGCAGCCGGGCTGCCAAGTAAACTTTCCACAGTAGCCATGCTCTCCATAACACAGATGTGGCAGAGCTCTACCGCCAAGAGCAAGCTCCTGCAGCTACCACATGCAGCACAATGACCCCTCTCTGGGTCAACCATGCGCACGCCACATAAGAAGCTCCCCCGCCCTGACTCTCAGGCTCCAGGAGGTCCCGCTGTGTTGCTGTTGCCTCTCCTAAAGCTGTCTGCTGATTTTTTTATTTATTTATTTTTTAATGGGTTCAAGTAGAAGCCGAGAGCTCAACCCCAGGCCTCCCCCCAAGAGTTGGTGAGCAGAAGGGGGGAGCAGCTATCTCCTACTGCCCAGAAGGAACTGAGGAGCGGCTGGGGAAGGGACTCAGTACCACCGGGTTCTGCACCCCAAATCATGGCCCAGCACTTAACTAAGAAAAAACAATCATCAATCAGCACAGGCCTTTGCTCATCCACCTGCTGGAGACTGAGAAATACTGGCTTTGCAGGGAAGAACAGGCTACTTAAGGGAAACGTTTTGAGCTTGCTGTTCTCAGTCTGCCCCTGCTGGTGGATGAGCACAACCCACATGCCTCAACTGGACTGGAGGGATGAACGAGAAAGGTGTTTTGGTATCTCTTGTGCATTTTATTCTAAGACATCCTGTGTCTCACTGCATCTGTCCTCTTTACAGCCCAGATGCCAGAAATCTGAATTACAATGGCAAAGAGCAGCTGAAAATAAAG
Source organism: Ichthyophis bannanicus (assembly GCA_033557465.1). Lineage (NCBI taxonomy): Eukaryota > Metazoa > Chordata > Amphibia > Gymnophiona > Ichthyophiidae > Ichthyophis > Ichthyophis bannanicus. The sequence continues at coordinate 1,887,245,655 of CM066031.1, forward strand.
CATTGCAGACTAGGTCCCCATGCTAGTTCCCTCAGTTGCTGGCACGCTCAAACCCAGGAAACTGACTACTGACATTTGAAGCTGCAGATCGCTGCAAAGCACTTCCTAGTTAATAAGCAGTTATTTGCTGCTACTAAAAATCTAGACACAATGAGTGAGGGGTGAGGTTTGTTAGTTAGTTAGTTTTTTTAAAATACCATCAAGTCAATGCTGACTCCTGGTGACCTGGCAGCCCCTGGGCTTTTCTTGGCAAGGAATGACTGAAGTAGATTGCCAGGCCTTTTCTTCCCAGGCAATGGAGAGTTAAGCGACTTGCCCAAGGTCACAAGGAGTGCCAGTGAGAATCAAACCCTGGTCTCTTGGGTATGAGGCTGTTGCTCTAACCACTAGATGACTACTCCACTCCAATGAGGGGTATAAAGAACACAAAAAAAGTCAAAGGAGTACAGTAGTGATCACTAATGGTCAACTGCGACATTTAAATACCATCCAGATATGCACTGGCATCCAGATAGAGGCTAGCGCAGAATATTTGGATACTGTTGTTATCACTGGTGGCTATGTGGAAAGCAACAATATTCAGCTGCTATACTGCATCCTAGCTAGGCAGGACAGCTAAAAAGCTGCCTAAGTGCTAAGTACTGCAGATAGATTATCAGCAGCAGAATGGAAATTATCCAGATAGCAGCTGAATCGTGGCACTATGCAGATAGTTGCTGACACCAACCCCATACTATCCAGACAGTGTCACTGAATACCTCCACAGACAGCCTTGGCACTCTCTCTCTCAGAGCCTTTATCCATATAACCTCCGTGGTTACCTGGATAAGGGCTTCTGAATATCAGCCTCTATGATTTTCTATGCTAATATATGTCCTAATCCATTTAAAGCAGCCCTTTGAAACTGAAAAGGCAGGACAAAAGCATAAGATTCGATCAGAAGGTGAAGGAGAGAGCAAAGGCAGAGAATGACTGGGCACTACACTAGCACATTTTATGGTTTTTATGTGCTGTGAGCACCATAAAAGCAGCAGGTTCCCAGGTCTATCTATGGTTGCCTAGGATGACTGGAGTGGTTACTAGGACCCACCTGCTTTGCTTTTCCTGACATGAACAAACAGTGTCTTTTTCCATTCAGAAGAACCTTAAAATGGAAGCCCCAATATCCTCTAAGACATTAGAGCAGCTTTGCTGGATATAGAGTATAAGTAGGGACACTGACCTTCTGCAGGGCCTCTTGCTGTTCCGGGGTGAGGGGCGGAAGCCCCAGCTTAGATGCTGTGCTCTGTCCATTTTCTATTTTTATGGATTCACCACCCTGAAATAAAGAAAGGCCAATAAGCACTGATCCCACTCTCACCACCTCTCAAAAACATCACCCTGAATCCATGGAATACAGTAACTCACAGACCCAAATTTTACTGGAAATATTGCCAGAGTAAGGACAAACAGCTCCTCCCTGATCCCCAAACCAATTGCTTAACTCAGGCAAGAACAGGCACATGGGAAAGCAAGGGGAGGAAGATCAGAGCAAGTACTCTGTTCCCTTCTCCCCAGCACTCAACTTTACCTCTTCAAGTTGGAGACCACAACTACTGGCCATGTGGTGCACATGTCTTGTGACCCTGTTGAAGGCACATGGTTGTGAATTACAGAGCTGAGACTAAACTAGGAAATAACTCAGCAGCACTGCCTTGTAGAAGAACCAGTTTTAGTTCCAAAAACCAGCAGATGCAGATCTCAGTCACTGCTGAGTAACTACTGAGTAACTACTGCTAGCTGGAACTAGGATATATGCTGTGTGAACTGAGCTCTGCGGGTCATCAGGGCATGTGGCTCCTGGCCAAAAGACCATCACTACAACAGCTGGGCTAGCAAAGCCTACAGAAATGAGAAATACACATTATTTGCAAATGAAGGCTCAAGGTGCCCTTCCCAGTAAAGTCTGGAAGCACCAAAAAGTAGAAAAAAACCTGCCAGGCCAAAAATACAATTAAAAAAGAAGAATAAATATGCCAGTATAACAGGCATATTTAGTACAGGGAATTTGCTAGCCCTCAAGCAAATATCAGGCAGTTGCCAAATCATAAGCACCAATTAGAACATTAAGACAAACCTGGCACACGGGAAGGTACAATCAGAAAAAAAGCTAGTAAGCTTCAATGTAAAATTCACTATAAAAGACACACACAACTATGAAGAGAAAGACAAGAGAATCCATACAATGAGAGAATGTACACAAGTGCCTTAATCAGAGAGAAATGAACAGTGTGAAGGCAAGCTCGGTAGTCTGCAGTTAGTAAGGAAGCCCTCACAAATACTGCTTTTGTTTTCCTGGAAACGTAATGGGTACATCTAATGTATGACAGGGAACTCAGTTGCTAAGTTGTCATTTAAGGAGAATCTTTGCATACCAATTAATTTCCTTTCCTTGAATCCTGTAGGCAAGTCCAGTAGAATAGTTATATGCTCCCCAGCCAGCAGGTGGAGGCAGATCAGAGCAATTTTCAATGAAGTCAGCACTAAGAGAAGCCTATATGGCACTTCCTAATCAGAAAACAAGACCAAAAAACACAGGAAAATGTAATACTGTACAGACATTTGGCTCTCTTAACATACTTGGCTCTACATCAGGCACTGATACTGAAAATACATTTTAGAAGGCAGCAGTGCTCCCAAACCTATAAAAGTCATCTTCCAGGATGGATCCTGGATGATTTAAGAAAAGGAAATTAGCAGGTATGGGAGGAAGATGATGCTAAAGACAGAACTACTCTGTCAAAGGAAGTGCTCAAATTCCCACATACAACCTGTAGTGCTTCACAAAGGAGTTCAGAGATCACCAGGAGGCAGTTTGTGTCCTAGTGGGATGAGTTCCGATTCTCTCCAGCATGCATTTCCCACACAGAAGGTAGGCTTAACTAATAGTCTCCTTAAATCCAGCAGGGAAGTGAGGACTTGGCTGCTACCTGTTCTTTCCTTTCCTCAGACCACTAAATAGGACAAAGAGATGGTCTGACTGACGGAATTAGGAAGTTCCAGATACTCCACACTAATGCCATCCTCATGCCCAACAGACCCAGCGCAAGGTCTGTCTGAAGGGCAGGATCGCAGACTATTTAAGATGAAATGAAGACAGCACCTTCAGCAGAAAAGGACAGTATCATCTTCAGAGATAGATGCTGTCAAGATAACCAGAAAAGGCTCCTACAGGACAAGGTCTGTACCTTGGACACCAGCCTGGCAAACAGCCACCACGAATACCACCTTCAGGGTCAAATCACTGACAGATGCCATCTGAAGGACCTGTCAACACCTTCAACAGAAGCTCCACTGTGGTACTATCAGATACACGGGTGGAAAGATCTGTTTCACCCCTTGAAGAAGCAGGACACATCTGGATGTGCCACTAAGGACACTTCCTGAACACATCCCCGTAGCATGCAAAGCCACTACCTGAACCTCAATAACCTTCCTTCTACAATAGCTGCCATGCTGCCTCTACACTTTCACTCTTATTTTCCCCTTTAGTGGTAAATAAACTGAAGAGAATATCCATTTATATCTAATGCTCTCCTTCCAAAACCAGATAGTCGCTCAGTCATTTATTTATTTATTAAAATGAATTTCTATACCGCTTTCTCCTTGAATTAAAGCGGTTTCCCTCATCTTCCTTCTTTGCAGTGAAATACGAGAAAGGTCATAGAACAATTCTACCTCAGTTCTTCCCAATTAAATTCCCTACCTAGAATTCAGACTCCCAGTGTAAATAAGATGTAGATATACTCCGCCTGAAAACAGGTACCAGTGTAAATACAATGTAGATAGTTTCCCCAGTTACTTCCAAGTTGATCTCCCTGTTTATTGTAAATGCAACTCAGAGTGCCTGTGTTGTATAGTTGATGTTAAATGTAAACCGCACTGATCTAAAATAGCGCGGTATAGAAGAATTGTTAAATAATACTTTTGAGTGTTTCTTTCATCCTCTCCTCTTTAACAGCAAAGAAGGCAAGGCAAGCTAGAATGTCCTTCAGATTGTCTAATCTTGGGTCCGTTCTACTGTTATTGCCACTTCTGCTGGCTCTTGCTCCCCACTGCATTACTGCAGTACATAAAAACATAAGATATGCCATGCTGGGTCAGACAAAGGTTCATCAAGCCCAGTATCCTGCTTCCAACAGTGGCCAATCTAGGTCATACGTACCTAGCAGTCTCCCCAAAAGACACAGGTTCCTCAATGCTTGTACTGGGTCAAGCATTGATTATCCTGGGTCCCTTTTAATAATCGTTTATGTACCTTTCTTTCAGGAACTTGTCCAAACCTTTTTTAAACCCAGCTACACTAACAGCCTTTACTGCATCCTCCTGTAATAAATTCCAGAGTTTGATTAATGTATGCTGATGAGAATAAACAGCTGCGCCTGAGAATAAATATATGGCACCTCCTTTCCTTTAAGAGGTTTAAGCACCTATAAAGCTACAATTATCCCAAAGGTGGGTGGGTGCCAGGGAGGGAATGAGGGAAAGAAGACTTATTAAAAGCTGGCTGCTACATAGTACTCTATCCTGTGCTTCTAAGGTAATCTGTGACCAATCTCCAGGGGGAGTCCCACAGGCCTTGCTTGGACAGAGGGTGCCTCGGGTGCTAAATTTAACCAGAAAGCTCTCTTTTGTGTTTTAAATTTAAACTGAAAACTGCTGCTACTAGGCCCTGACTGATTTAACAAATACACTGGGTTCACAGATTAATCAGCTTTAATCTAAAGAATTCCTTTTCCCCCCAAAATTTAGAAAAATTCCCAGAAGTAAATACTTACAATTGCAGCTCTCTCTCCAGAAGTAGCAGTCCCCTTTTGTAGTCCCTTGCACCACTTAGAGCTCTGGTATTGCTCACACTCTAGTAACCTCCTAATTCTGATAATGTGCCTTTTCCAACAATTATCAAGGTCTTCCAGCCCTCCCTTTTTGATGAGTCACCACCAATGCACAGACTCACAAAATTTCTCCCAGGACTTCTTCTCCTTACCCATATGCAACTCAAGCTCCTCCATACAGCTTCCCAGATCCACCATGTCCTGCCTAAAATAAGCCATCATCTTCTTCGGATCCAGCTTTACCAAAGCTATTTCTTCTTTTCAAGTCAAACTAGTGCCTCATCTCACTGCATGAGCACACTGTGCCACTTGCATCTTTCTCTTTGCCTGCATCTGAGTTGCTACTGCCACCCACTGTCATTTTATCTTCTATGGATCTCACCTTCCCCTTTTCTGATCATGCATTTTTTTGTTTTTAAGTTCCATCAAGTCAATGCTGACTCCTGGCAACCCAGCAGCCCTTGGGTTTTCTTGGCAAGGTATGACCAGAAGTCTATTTCCAGGCCTTTTCTTCTGAGGCAATGGAGAGTAAAGTGACTTGCCTAAGGTCTCAAGGAATGCCAGTGGGAATCACACCTTGATCGATTGGGTGCTAGGCTGTTGTTCTAACCAGTAGGCTGCTACTCCACTCTTACATGCATATGGGGCTGAAATTCTTCCATACACTTTCAGACCAATATCACTGCCACTTCAACTACCAACTCGGCTTGGGGGGAGGGGGCTAAGTCACTAGGCAAAAGCTCGATTTACAGCTCAATTACCCTGTAATCCACTAGAGAACTTGTTATTTCTCTCTCTTTATCTCCCTGACTTCACTTCCTCCCAAATAAACCACTATTTTAAAACAAAGTTCTCTCTTAGATTTTAAACACACCAAATTTATCAGTTTAACCTACAATCTCTCTTCTCCCAAATTTTCCCAGCAAGCCAATACTCCTAAGTTCAGATTTCTGATCAGCAAAGACAGGTCCTATCTTAGAGCTGTCCTACATTGGTTTAGTTTAGTTAACTAACTGGTTCCCAGCTCATTTGATTTGTGTTATACCCATCCTGCATTTGTGCACTGCCTCAAAACAGGTGTTCTCAACCCAGTCCTTGGGACACATCTAGCCAAGTTAGGGTTTCAGGATAACCACCTCAATGTTCTGGCTGGCAGAGGTTTGGTGCTTTTTTTTTTTTCCTTTTTTATTCGAGCTGCTTTATTCAAAAACAACAAAAAGCTAAATAAAGCCTCGACTGAAATGAATGCAGAAAAAAAAAAGAAATAAAGCAAAGGCAAAAATGATAAGCAGATCAAGGACAACAAAAGGAAAGTGGGACATGAGTCCAAACTTAATCCCACCCCCTTTGCCTGCTCTCTGGTCCAACAGTATTGGAACTTCTGGGAAACTGCACCGCACACAGAACTGCTATCTGCTCTAAGAGAGAGAGGCTTACACAAGCTTAGAGCAACATTGGGCCTACTGGGTTCTGCACCAGTCTACACAAGTTGCCACCTGCTGGAAGCAGACATAAGGAGGAGGGAGGCAGACCCACCGGGTTCTGCACCCAGGGCCCTCCAGTCCGCTTTACTCCTTATTCCATTCCACTCCAATTCAACGCAGACTGCACAGGTTTAATGACCTCCATCTGCTGGAAACTAAGAAATACTGGTCAGAAAAGGGTTGCACAGGACCCTTATACAGTGACATCAAACCAGTAGTTTTCAGTCTCCATCTGCTGGTAGGAGTGCATAAACCCATGCGTATGGAGTGGACTGGAGTTAAGATAAGGAATTTGGCTTCTTACAGTGCTAACCAGCAGATATGCCTAGTGATGGTATCATTGAAAGTTGCTCAATTCTGGCTCTACCTGCTGGCAAGGAAGCATAACACATAAATCTGGACAGATATAGTAGGATAAGGAAAAGCAAAATATATAATGAAACTACTCCTCTCGTGGCCTCCTATAAACATTTTTCCCAATTCAAGTCTTTGTAGGGTGCAATAAAAGACCAAGAACGAGGCAAAAACATGTTAAGGTACACAGTCTTGAAAGAATACATTTAACGTACCAGATAATTCACTTTCCTTGAATCATGCTAGACCAGGATGAGCGGGTTATGCTCCCTTGCCAGTAGGTGGAGGCCGATTTGAGCAACTTTAAGTGATGTAATTGTCTGGTTTATCATCTGGTGCAGCACAAAGAAGCCAGTAGGATACTTCAGAATCAGTAAGCAAGACTGAAAAACTCAGAAAACATTGTTCTCTTTGGCTTCCACAGCTAGTATGATAAACTGCAGTTTTACAGATCATGCTGCATCTTTGTAACTGGAACAGATGTTACAGCCACCAGACTGTGGCTTTCTTCAGGACGAAGTGGTTGAGCTGTGGATGTCTGTTCGTTTATATAATAGTCCTCAAACCAAATTGGTTGGATTGAGGCGGGAAATTTGAATTTTGAAGGGAAGGTTTATTGCAATTTCCACCTTACAAAGCCAAGGCTGGCATTCTCAGGAAAGGACACCCAGTTCCTGTGACTCATCATGCACAAAGGCTTAAGTTGGTCTTAGCATGGTGGTTCGTTTCTTGAAAAAAGCCAAAGTACGGTGGCTGAAATGTTGGTTCCAGTTACGAAGATGCAGCATGACCCGGAAAACTGCAAAGATCAGACAACATTAATACACACAAAAGACTTTGCCACAGAAAACATGAGCAAGTATTTGGCTCTCACCATGAGGAAACTGGAGCCAGACCACAAGACTGATTAAGCCTTCTACGGAAGCTGGAATCCCCAAATCTGCAGAGAGACTCTCAGGCACTGATATTGTTAACACGACTAAAAGGCAGCAAGCTTTCCAACCTGTAAAAGGAGTCTTCCAGGGTGGGTCCTGAACTTGTCTAGCAGGATTCAAGTAAAAGAGATTATCAGGTATGATTAAAATCTCTCCTTCATCAAGCTAGACCAGTCTAGATGAATAGGATGTACCCAAGCAGTCAAAACCCGGGATGGAAGACGATGACAATTGAGACACACTACCCTGTTAAAGATGTCATCAACATAACTCCCCAAGCGCTCTGTAGGGCTTCAAAGATGAACAACAATGGCCAGGAAGCCTTAGAAATAACCTCTGGAGACATCAAAGCAGATTCCACCCAAAAGGCACATGCTCCAAGGAGTGAACTATGACTCATTCCTGAATGCACTTACCAGGCAGGATGCACCCTACTTCCAATGGTCTTCACAGCTCAATGGGTAATAGAGACTTTTACCTCTGCCAGTCCTTCCTTCAAACTGCCAAGGTGGATACAGGCAGTCCAACTGTCAAGAGTCTCTAAGGGAAAAGAGGGGACTATTTTAGTAGTCAAAATGGAAGAGCAGACTAGATAGGCCATGTGGTCTTTTTCTGCCATTATATTTCTATGCTTCTATGAATGAGCAATTATGAACCTAAACACCTCCCTCCGCCCAACACAGGGAGGGGTACGTTTGAGGATCCTTCTCTATAAAGGAAGTCAAGACCACAGGAAGCACCAGAATGGTGTACTGCAAGCCAAGGGCTGCAGCACTCAGCGAATGCTGAAGTCCCCCAAAATGGATTGTAAGGAACCATCCCATACACCTTAAACGTGGACTAAGGAAGGGTTCCTTCTAGCACCCTCACCCACAGGAGTCCATTGAGACCCAACAGAACACTCAGGCAATACAACTGCTTCAATCCAGCTGAAGGGGGCCACACTGAGATATATCCCAAGAATCTCTTGGAGGCGACTCCTATAGCAGAACATGACCACCACTCCAAACCCTGAGAGTTCAGGGCCAAGCCCCAATCCAAATCAAACTGCTAAAAAGTTTTAACATCTGCCAAAGGCCTAGAGGCTCACCACATCCCAAGCAGGGAGGTTACTACCATTCCCAAGCAGTTCATACCGACAGGCATGAGCCCACAAAGGCCAAGCAATAAGCAAGAATGCACCAGGAAAATGCCTTACCGGGATCTAGCTGACAAGCCTGAATAAAGAAACACTGCCTGTAAGCAGAGCTCTGCAGTAAACTCAAGCTGCCTTTATTATTAAAAATGACAGCCTCCTTAAAAAGGCCTAATTTAGAAATCTGAAGGGAAAACAAAGATCTCTAACTCAGAGGTATGGGTAGCCCAGCCAGGGGGAGAAAGGCACATGGACTACCAGAAATCTAACTCCTTGGGGCTAACCAAAGGATCCTGGTGGCAGAGAGGCCTATTTCGGCCTTGTCAGCCCTCTCACTCAACCAGCTCTGACTAAGAATGTGGAAGTCCAGCAATTTGAAAGGAAAACCCAGATCTCTGTAGATGAGAGGTGTGGGTAGTCCAGCCAGGGAGGGGGAGGAGGGGAAGGGACCTGGACCACCAGGTATTTAACCCCTTAGGGCCCCATCAGATCCAAAGGATCCTGGTGTTTGACAGGCCTCCTGCAACCCTGTCAGCCCTTTCACCCAACAGTTCCGCGTGAAAATAACCCAGCTTAAGGCTAGAAGACTTCTGTCTCCTTTCTTAGCCTTTTCTCCTAACCTAATTTGTGGCAGTATTGCTCAGTAAAATTTCCTAATACTAAGGATGTGTCTTCAGCTGCTGAGAACTGAGGATACTGGATACTGGACTGAAGAGGGAGCTCTTTTGTGGGAGATCAGAAACTGACATGCTCAGTTTTCAGATGCTGAAGGTGGGAGAGAGAACCCATTCGTCAAGACTGGACTGGAGAGATGATATGGAAGAGCACCATACGAAGATGCAGAATCTGATATCAGTGACTCTAGACCCAGGACATGCTAGAAGGAACCTCCCTTCACGGACCTTCATATATCAGGAACATCATCTTCGGCCCTACCACAGAGAGAACAGGAGAAACAACCTGACACTGCTGAAGAGCCAAAGAATGTCCACAAATGTCTCCCACCTGAGCACAGAGCCTCAGGTATATTCTCCTGAGGAGACCCTACAAGCACCACTGTAATTCACACAGTGTGCATCAGAGGTTCCAAGCTGGCCTGGACCAGCACTTGAGGGATCGAGGACAGGTGACTTGTCGAAGCAGCTAACAAACTCCACTCTCACCTAAGGATCCCGAAATTCAGTAGTTTAATGTGGTACGGTTTTGATAAGAAGGAATACAGAGACAGTTACATCCCAACTGGCTGCATCGCAGGAGGCACTGCAGGCACCCAGTGAGGGGAATTACAGGCTCCCAAAGGCCCCATGGAGGTGATATGAGCCCACTAGAAGCTCTGCCAAGACTGCCCCTACCTCAGCGGAGGCCATGAAGGACTCACCAGGGGCCCATTTCAAGGTGTTTTTCCTTAAAAGCACATGTACTACTTCATAGGACCATGGAGAAGTTGTAATGTAGCACAGCAGTGGACCCGCCCTTCTATACAAGGGGACCCACCTGCTTGTGTCTGAAAAGCCAGCAACACAGCCTGTGGAGCCACCATAATGCCCTGCAAAGGCTTAACAGGGCCTAGAGGGGAGGGAGGTGAGAGAGATGGGGGAGGTGGGAAGAAAGGGAACAAGAAGGGGGAGGACAGGGAGGCTTTTAGCGCTATACAAATGATAAGTAGTAATACAACTACTACTAATCATTTATACAGCAGTAGTAGTACTTCTACGTCGGAGCATAGAGAAGCTCCTTTTTTGCAGCCGACGGCCCCAGAGCCCCCTGGGGTGGTTGGAGGGGGTCTGAATAGCGAGGGCAAGCCCCCTTCATCCCTAGAATTTGTGTTATTACTGCATCAGGCCATTTTAATGTAGCAAGGACTTGGGGAGAGGTGCCTTGATCAGAGGTCTCGCTCAGTCCTGGCAGCGGGATACGGAAACGGATAGGGAGCCAATGAAGCGACTTGAGAAATGGGTTATATGAGCATATTGAGAATGGCGGAAGATTAGCCACACAGCTAAGTTTTGAACAGATCGAAGGGGAGAGAGATGATTCAGAGGGAGACCAGCAAGGAGGAGGTTGCAATAGTCTAGACAGAAGGTGACTAAAGAATTAATAAGTGTCTTATGTGGTGGCGAGCCTGTAGTAGAGTCTGAGAAAATGGTGAAAAAACAGTCATTTTCCTCTGAGCAAGGAAATAGTTCAGGGAGTTTTAGGGTTAAAACTCCAGCTAAAGAAAAAAACTGCATTCACAGAGCTGTTGTAGTGAGCCACGCCCCAGCTCCAAGGTAACCAGGGGAGGTGACGAGGATTACCCAGGGGTGGAGCTTGAGGCTATAGGGCATTCACACTCATATAAGCTCAGGGAAGCAGGAAGGAGGTGTGCATCCACCGGGGAGGGGGTTTCAACCATGAAGGAGGAGAACACGAGGGAAGATCACCAGGGAAGGTGTATCCAGGAGAGGAGACTCTTGCAAGGAAGTAAGGAAACCAGGAGGAACCCTGTGAGAGCAGCTGTCTCAGGAGGAATCCCTATTGCACGCAGCATTCAGGAAGCTCTAGTTCTGAAGGTAGTTCAGCTTGTAAGAGAATTACAGCTGGCTGGGAGGATGGGAGAGTTTGCCCTGTGGAAAATGCTTGTTATGACCAACGTACGGGAGTGTCCTTAGGAGAGCCGGTAAGAAGTGTGTCCTCTTCAGCAAAGTCTAGGAAGAGACTGGGTGCTAGAAGAAAGGTGAGCACATTGGAAACCTTACAAAGTTTGATAAAGGATAAGGATCTCCTCAAGCCTTCCAGTGTCCCTCAGCGTAGAGAGGAATCCCAGTGGGGAAAGGTTTTAAAGTTGTTACAGAAACTAAAACCTGCAGTTCCAGACGCTGAGTCCAGCCAGATGCCAATTGACTTAGATGATGAGTGCATGTAGATAGATGAATGTGCTTCAGATAATGTTTCCTCGGTTTCAGAAATGGACTGCTCATTCTGTGTGTGCCAGAAGTGAGAAAGCTCTAAGGTTCTAAAGTTATAGAAAACCCAAGAAGCTTATCTAAGTGCTTAACCTGCTGGAGAATTATGCAAATGAAGTGCTAACGTTCTTGTGCTAGCCAGGAAGATTCAAAGGACTGATTTGAATGCTTGCAGCCTGGAAGCAAATGTTTAGCAGCTTGAAGGAAAAAAAGCAAATGTTTAGCAACTTGTAGAAAAGAAGTGAAGTGCTGTACAGAGCTCAGCCGAAGTAGAGGTTTGTGCCGAACCAAGCCCTGAAACTAAAGCTAAAATCTTTAATAAAGGAAAAGGTTTACTGCTGTGTTAAACAAGCTGAGAAACAGTGCTGCTGTGTTTGCTATAACAGTTTGCTATGAAGTTTTTGTTTCCTTTTTCAACGGAGAAGCATCCAATTTATGTTGTTGTAATTGTGAACTGCTGAAAAGTTCATTGGCTAAGAAGAAAAAAATAATACATTTCCTGTTTGCCTTGAAAACCCCGGCTATTCTTTATTACACAACTACACTACCCAGCAGCCTTGGCTCTGGGAATCCAATTAACAGAAAGGGACATTAAGAGGTACACCCACTACTCCTAGGCATCCGCCTAGCCAGTAGGAGGCGCGACACTTAGTAGAAAGGAACAGATGAATTTTGCCAATGTTAGAGAAAGAAACAACAGGTTTTAGCTATCTGTTGGACGTGTGCAGAAAAAAAGAGAGTAGAGTCAAAGATGACCACAAGGTTGCTGAGGAAATAAGGAGGAGAAATGGAGAAGGGAGGAAGGGGAAGGTAGATTTAGGGGAAAGAAAAGGTGCTCAGTTTTGGCCATGTTCAGTTTCAGACCGCAGTGAGACATCCAGGCAGCAATGTCAGATAAGCAGGCAGAGAGCCTGGCCTGGATTCCTGGAGAGATTTCATGTGCAGAATGGTAGATCTGAGACTCATCAGCATAAAGATGGTACTGAAAGCCATGGAAGGAAATATGTGCACCAAGGGACTGAGTATAGAGAGAGAAAAGGAGAGATCCCAAGACAGAGCCCTGAGGTACATATTAACTGAAGTAGAGGAGGAAGTAGAGGAGGAACTACCAGAACAGGCACTATAAGTGCGATGGGAGAGATAAGGAGAAACCAGGACAGAACAGAGCTCCTAAATCCAAGCAAAAACAGGATATCGTGGAGAAGATGGTGATAAACACTGTCAAGAGCAGCAGAAAAGTCAAGAAGGATGCGAACCGAGTAGAAGCCAGGGTTGTCGATTTGGTGAGGAACAAATCACTGGAGACTTGGCAAGAGTGGTTTCTGTGGAATGTAGAGAATGAAAGCCAGATTGCAGTGGGTCCAGAAAGTCTTGAGAGGAAAGAAAATCAAGACAGTGGCAGTGAACCGCTTGTTCAAGTAGCTTTGAAGCAAGGGGGAAGAGAGAGATAGGTCGATAACTAGAAGGACAGGTAGGATCTAGTGAAGGTTTGAGGAGAGGTGTAACCACAGCATGTCTGAAGGCTACAGGAACAGTTGCAGTGGAAAGCAATAGGGTAAAGATATGACAGATGGAAGGGATAACAATGCGCTTAAAACCTCCATCAGAGCCATAACTGACCTAGCCCAATTCAGAAAGGCTCTAAAACATCATCTATTCCTTAAGTACTACTTCCCAACCCACCAACCTGATACCATCTACTGCACACCTAATTAGAAACACATGTGCTTCCATAAATGTATGTACATACTGTAAATAACCGAAATTTGATGCATATAGTTTCCCCCCTGTTGTAACCCAAGTTAACGTCCTGTTCATTGTAAGTGCCTATAGTGAATCTATCTGGCACAAAACTGTTGTATGTAAACCGCGCTGATTTTTAAGAGTGCAGTATATAAGAATTATAAATAAATAAATAAATAATGACGACAGAAGAGACAGAGCTTAGTAGACAGGTGAGGATAGGATCAGAGGAGAAGGTAGTCAGCTTGGAGGAGGAGAGAAGATTTGCAGTTTCCTCATCAGTGATTTCAGAAAAGGAAGAAAGAGTGACCGAAGGACTTGGAATTGAAGAGGGGGTAAGATGAGGTGAAGGTGACCCTGCAGAGAATTCAAGGATAATCTTCTGTACTTAGTCATGGAAATAGTTAGCCATGGTCTGGGCAGACAGTGAAGGAGGGATTGGGGGAGGAGGGACCTTGAGGAGAGAGTTGAGTGGAGCAAAGATGGCGAGGGTCAGAGGCAAGAGAGTTAGTCAGATGGACATAGTACTTTTGCTTTGTGAATGCTATGGCCAAATGGAAAGAGATTAGCATAAATTTGAAATGTAGGTCGTCAGCAAGGGCACAATAGGAGCAGGACAAGGGTACGTAATTTAAGCCAAAGGTTTTCAGCTGAACGGGCACAAAAACATAAGCAGCTGGTTGTCAAAAACAGCCAGGGTTGAGGTACGGTACATGCCTCACAGGGCATGGAATGGGAGGAGCAAGTGCATCCAGAGCAGAGAAGAGTATAGTGTTTTAGGAGGATACTGCCCCATGAATGGACTCATATGATAGTGGAGGAAAGAGGAGATAAGATAGCAGTGGAGAGAGCTGAAGGGTCGACAGTGTGAAGATTCCTAAACATGGTTGGTGGAGACTGGACGAGACCAAGATGGGGGATGGTTAAGGGTGAAGGTTAGCAGACAATGGTCAGATAAGGGTAGAACCAAGATTGAGAAGTTTGAGGATGAGCAGTTGGAGGTCAAGGCAGTGGCCAAGCTTGCGAGTAGGAGCAGTAGAGCACAACTGGAGGTTGAATGAGAAGGATAGGGAAAGAAGCTTTAAAGCAGAAGGGTTATCAACGTGAATGTTAAAATCCCCAAGAATAAGGGAAGGGGAAGACGCATCTAGAAAGGAGGAGAGACAGGAGTTAAAGTCTGTGAGAAAAGTAGAGGTGGACTTGGTTTGGGGGGGGGGGGGGGGGGGTTTGTCGATAAATGACAGCTTCCCCGAAAGGTAGTGGAGAAAATAGGCAGATGGCATGGACTTCAAAGAAAGTAAAGGAATTAGATGGCGGCAGGAGGGGCTGAAATTGGCAGGAATGAAATAACAGGAACCCAACACCATCACCACGGCCAATGAGCCCAGGTGTATGGGAAAATAGATAGCCTCCGTGACAGAGGGCAGCGACTGAAGCTGAATCTTCAAGGAGAATTCACATTTCAGTAAGAGTCAGGAGATGTAGAGTATTAGAGATAAAGAGGTCATGAATGAATGCAAGTTTATTGGAGACAAAATGTGCATTCCACAAAAAGGGAGAAAAGAGGGAGAGAGGGATAGAAACAAGATTAGAAAGGTTATGCAATGATCTGCCGTGGGGATGTGATAAAAGTCTAGGGGGGCCAGAGTTGGGGTTGACATCTCCAGATGAGAAGAGGAGAAGGAATAGGAAAGAACGGGGGAGAGAGGAGGCGGCACGATGGAAAAGAGGGTGAGGTTCCCTCAGTAAGAGTGGAGATGGCTGAATGAGAGGAAAACAAAAAGGTGAAGCTCAAGGGCAGATGATAGATGAGAGAAGTAGCAGTGACAAGATTGTAACCGTTCTCACCAAAACTGCAGGTGTCCCGACCTCCCACAAAGAGTGCTTGCGGCTAGAGAGCCCCCCCCCCAACAGCTACATCCAATGCAGTTGGGTTGCCGACTAAGCTTTCCATGGCAGCTGTGCTCTCCTTAAGATAGACGTGGAAAAGCCTTACTGCACAGAGCAAGCTCCTGCGGCTGCTGCATGCTGCACAATGATCCCTCTCTGGGTCAGCCATGTGCGTCATGTGGGAAACCTGCCCGCCCTGACACACTGGCTCCTGGAGGTCCCACTGTGCTGCCGCATCCTCTCCCAATGCTGCCTGATATTTTTTTAAATATAGATTCAAGCAAGAGCAGAGCGCTCAACCCCCTGCCTCCACCCAAGAGTTAGGGAGAAGGGGGGGGGGGGGAGAGAAGAGCTGTCTCCTACAGCCCAGAGGAAACTGAGGAGCGAAGGGACCAGGTACCATCGGGTTCTGCACCCAAAAATTGCAGCCCAGCACTTAACTAAGGAAAAAACACCAACTGCCAGCACAGCTAATGCTCACCCGCCTGCTGGAAACTGAGAAAGAGTAGTTACTCACCTGTAACAGGTGTTCTCCAGGAGCAGCAGGAATCAGTCCTCACATATGGGTGACACTGACGTCAATGGAGCCCCCATGCGGAGCATTTCCCCAGCTTTCTAAGAAAGCCTTTGAGAATACTGCACGCATGCACGGTCCCCTTCCCGCCTAAAGGTGCCATCTTGCTCAGTCAGGTGACATAGCTAAAAAAACAGCACAAAAAAATGTAAAAATAAACTATGTACAACTGCAACTCCCAGGGGAGGGGGGAGGGTTGTGAGGACTGATTCCTGCTGCTCCTGGAGAACACCTGTTACAGGTGAGTAACTACTCTTTCTCCAGGACCAAGCAGGAAGTCAGTCCTCACATATGGGACTCCCCAGCTCCAGGCTACCAGGGACCCAGAGCTGAAAAATGAGCTCCTTCTAGCCGCAGCATCAGAGAAAGGATTTCACTGAAATATACCCCCACCGGTAGCCCAACCAGAGGGCTGGAGGGTAGGAGTTGCCTAAACCTCGAAGAGATTCCGGAGCACTGCCTGACCAAAAGCGCTGCCCCTACGGGACTCCCTCTCCAGGCAGTAATGGGCCGCAAAAGTCTGGCTTGAGGACCAAGTTGCAGCCCTACAGATGTCTACCAACGGTACAGAGCGGAGATGAGCTACTGAGGCAGCTATTGCCCTGACACGGTGGGCCGTGACCCGACCCTGCAAGGGAAGGTCAGCTGCCCTGTAAGCCCAGGTACGCTTGGAGACAAGTAACCCCAAGTTATTAGGGTCAAAAGATACAAAGAGCTGAGTAGCCCTCCTATGCCCCTGCGTACGTTCAATGTAGAAGGATAAGGCCCTTCTACAGTCCAGGGTATGCAGGACTGTCTCAGCCTGGCTGGCATGGGGCCTAGGGAAGAACGTTGGAAGAACCACCTCCTGGTTGAGATGGAAAGAGGAGACAACCTTCGGGAGGAACTTAGGATGAGTCCTAAGGACTACCCTGTTCCTATAGAAGTGAGTGTAAGGCCTGTCACAGACCAGGGCTTGAAGCTCACTCACTCGCCTGGCCGAGGTCAGGGCCACCAGGAATAGAGTCTTCCAAGAAAGGAAGCGGAGAGGACAAGTAGCCATCGGCTCAAAAGGTGGGCGAGTCAGTTGCTGCAAGACCACATTCAACTCCCACTCAGGGGCCGGTGGACGGAGAGGAGGCTTCAGCAAGAGCAAGCCTCTGAGAAACCTGGACACCAAGGGGTGAACCGACAAAGAGTGTCCCTCCACCAGTGAGTGGTGAGCTGCCAGAGCAGAGAGGTGGACCCAAACAGAATTGGACTTAAGACCCTGATTGGACAAGTGCAGCAGGTACTGAAGCACTACTGGCACAGTACAGGAGAAAGGATCTTCCTTGCGTTGCTGACACCACAAGGAGAACCTTCTCCACTTTAGGGCATACGCTTTCCTGGTGGATTGCTTTCTAGAGGCCAAGACCACCTCTTCCACTTCCTGAGGCAGGCCCCAGGGAGCCAACACTATCCTTGCAGCCTACAGGCCATCAAATTGAGAGATTTGAGATTGGGGTGCAGAAGCGAACCCTGATCCTGAGAGAGAAGATCGGGTTGCAACCCCAGAGTTAGTGGGGTTTCCACTGCCAGTTGAAGCAGAAGTGGGAACCAGGGCTGCCTCGGCCACCTGGGGGCTACCAGAAGTACCGAGGCCTTGTCCCTTAGAATCCTGAACAAGGTTTGGGCCACCAGAGGCGTGGGAGGAAACGCATACAGGAGGCCCTGGGACCAAGAAATCAGGAAGGCATCCGCTGCTAACCTCAGAGGATGCGGTTGCCTGGAACAGAACCTGGGTAGCTGCCGGTTCAGGGGACTGGCAAAAAGATCTATGGATAGAAGTCCCCATTTCAGGAAAATTGTTTGAACTACTAAATGGGTGCAGTTGTCACTCGTGTGGCTGCAGAACCCTGCTCAACCTGTCTGCCAGGAAGTTCTCCTGGCCAGGGAGATAAACAGCCTTGAGAAACATGTTGTGCCTGAGCGCAAAAGAGCAAAGGGCCTGTGCCTCTTGACACAGGAGCCTGGACCCAGTGCCTCCCTGTTTGTTCACAAAGAACATGGCCACTTGATTGTCCGTCTGTACCAGAACAGACTGGTGAGCCAAGGTGTGAGAAAAGGTTTTGAGGGCTAAGCGAATAGCCCGGAGTTCCAGTAGGTTGATCTGTTGCGTGGCCTCCCATGGAGACCACAGGCCCTGGGTGCACTTGTCCAAACAATGTGCACCCCAGCCCTGCAAGGAGGCATCTGTCGTCAACACCACTGTGGAGACAGGCACCTGAGAAGGTACCCCCCGTAGCAAGTTGGGGGGGTGTAGCAACCACTGTAGGGAGTTCAGGAATGGTTTGGACACCCGTACTTTGTCTGTGAGGCTGCCTGTGGCTTGCCTCCACCGAGTGCTGAGGCACCACTGTGCAGGTCTCATGTGGAGGCGGGCATTGGGGGTCACATGCACTGTCGATGCCATGTGGCCTAGGAGCCTCAGCCAGAGTCTGGCAGAAACCCATGACATGCTTAGAAACTGGCTTGCCAAGTCTATGAGCCTTTGTGCCCTGTCTTCTGGCAAGTAAGCCTTTGCTTGCAGGGACTCCAGCCGCACCCCTATGAACTCCAGGTTCTGGGAGGGGAGCAAAGTGGACTTTGCAAAGTTTATGACAAAGCCTAGGTGTTGAAGGAGGGAGACAGTGCGGAGGGTGGCTTGCCTGGCCTCCTGGTAAGTCTGACCCCTGATGAGCCAGTCGTCCAGGTAGGGGAAGACAAAAACACCTTGATTCCTCAAGTAGGCCGCCACCACTGCCAAGCACTTTGTAAAGACCCTTGGGGCAGAGGTTAGGCCAAAGGGCAGTACTCTGTACTGGTAATGGTTTCCTCCCACAATGAACCTGAGGTACTTTCTGTGGTCTGGATGAATGAGGATGTGAGTGTACGCATCCTTTAGATCTAAGGAGGATAGCCAATCTCCCTGCTGGAGGTAGGGCAGAAGTGTTCCAAGAGTAAGCATCTTGAACTTTTCCTTCTCCAAGAACTTGTTGAGATTCCTGAGGTCGAGAATAGGCCTGAGGCCACCGGTTCTCTTTGGTACGAGGAAGTACCTGAAGTAAAAACCGTGACCTTGCAGGCGGGGAGGTACAGGCTCCACCGCCTTGTCTAGAAGCAGACCTTGAAGCTCTTGAAGGAGGAGGTCTGTGTGCAGAGGAGGTCTTGGAGGTTCTCCTGGGAAGTAGGGAGGAGGCAACTGCTGGAAATGGAGCATATAGCCCTTGTGGACTATGCTCAATACCCAAGCATCTCCTGTAATGGGTGGCCACCTGAGGCCAAACAGGGCTAGACGATCTCCTGTGCAGGGAAGGGGGCAGCAGAGGTGGAAAGGCTATGCTGTGGGAGTCAAAAAAAACCCTCCCTGCTGAGTGGGAGCAGGAGCCGGAGGCTTGGGGGCCTTCTGCCTACGGGGCCCATGTCCCTGCCCCTTTCCCTGCTGACCCTGCTGGGGAGGCCTGGTACTGAGGGAAAGGTTTGTAGGCAGCTGCCTTCCTTGAGTAAAAGGACTTCTTACCCGAGCCCTTCTTCTTATAAGGGGGGACAGAGGTTTTTCTGGACAGCCTTGTCCTAGTCAGATGCTCGGTTTCGAGCTCAGCAGCCTTTTCGGCCATGGGCTTGCCAAAAAGGTTTTCACCTCGGCAAGGGACATCGACCAACTTGTCCCGCACCCAGGGCTCGAGGTCCGATGACTGCAGCCATGCCTGGCGTCGGGCCCTGATGCCAGCTGCCGCTACATGGGCCGAAGCCTCGAAGCCATCGTAGGCCGCTCGGGACATGAACTTCGAGCATTCCCGGATTCCCGAGGACAAGGTCTTGAACCTCTGCAAAGGTTCCCCGGAGAGGCCAGCAGAGAACCCAGCAATTTCCTTCGCCAGGTCTTGCAAGTACATGCCCATGTACAGCTGGCAGGACTGGACACGGCAAGCAAGCATTGAGCCCTGGAAGCACTTTCTGCCGAGCGCATCCAGGTTCCGGGCCTCCCTTCCTGGAGGCACCGCGGAGTGCATCTTCTGTCTCTTCAGCCAATGCATGGCCGATTCCACCACCATGGAATGGTGCGGCAGCTGCGCCTTCTGGAATCCAGGGCTCTTACGGAGTTGATAGGTGGAATCGACCCGCTTGCTCAAAACTGGCACCGAGGCCGGTGTCTCCCACATCCGGAAGAGGAGCCGTTCCAGCATCGGAGGAACCGGCACAGTACAGGTCTCCTTTGGAGGAGAGTCATACTGGAGGGCCTCAAGCTCTTTGGCTCGAGGCTCCTCCTCGGGGTCCATGGGAATCGCCAAAGCCTTGGCCATATCCCGGACGAACTCCGAGAACCGGGTGTCCTCCGGGGGGGGGGGGGGGGCCTACTCCGGGGCTCGGACTGCAGTGCGTCCGAAAGGTGTCGGGGGACTCCTCGTCCTCCGTCTCCCATGCAGACTCATCTGAAGAGGAGTCGGGGGGCTCCGACCGCGCAGGCCTCAGTGGCACCCGCCCCGACACCGAAGGCACCGGCGTCGACACCCTCGGTCCCGAGCGGGAGGTCGAGGGTGACCGTAACCGAGGACGACTTCGAGCCTTCATGGTCTCGAGTATCGGTTCGGTCTCCGGGGTCGACTTAGACGTCGATGTCCCGATGGTCGGGGCAGATGCACCAGCAAGGCTGGCCATCAGCACCCGCTGCTGATCCATGAAGGCAGACAGACAATCTGCACTCCAAGGCTGTCAGTCTGAGTCCAAGCTCAGGAGACTCAGCAGCTACCGACTCGGGCCCCGGCAGCGCCGGGCCCGATGTCGGCTCCCTAGGAGGAGAGTCCTCAAGGACAACAGGACTTACGTGCCCGGCGGACTCCAGCTCCATGCGAGGTATCTTGGACAGCTTCTCCTGCTCCAAGGGCCCGGGGCGGCGGTCAAGGGTCCAAGACCTGGCCCCCGAGGTACCAGGGACCTCCTCCGACGCCACCCTTACGAGCTGCTTCTTCCTCTTACGTTCCCGATCGGGGGACCCCCTGTCTGAGGAACCCCGACGATGCTCGGGGTCAGATTCCCGAGACATCGAGGCCTCAGACAAGGTCCAGGCCCGGCCAGAGGCAGAGTCAGAAAAAAATCTTCTCTTTCTTATGCTGACGGCTTCGAAGTGCCTTGGTGGACATTTTGCCACACGGGCCACAGATCTTAGGATCATGATCTGGGCCGAGGCACCGAAGGCAGCAGTCGTGTGTGTCGGAGCGAGACATCAGTTTCTTACACCGACCACACTTCTTGAAACCACTGGAAGCCATCGGGGAAAAAATAACCCCCGCGAGGTCAAAGGACCGGCCTTCCAGGGAAAAAGCAAAAAGGGCGCGAACGCCAGCCACGAAGGGCAACAACCGAAAAATAGAAGACGGGCTCGATGCCGGTATACCGAACCCGGCAGGAAGGGGAACCAGCGTCGAACCGGAGAAGAACGAAGAAAATCGCAAGAAAAAAGTCAACTTTTCCGGGTGATACGGACAGACATCCGTTGGGCTCCACAGAAAAAGAAAGACTGAGCAAGATGGCACCTTTAGGCGGGAAGGGGACCGCGCATGCGTGTAGTATTCCCAAAGGCTTTCTTAGAAAGCTGGGGAAATGCTCCGCACGGGGGCTCCATCGACATCGATGTCACCCATATGTGAGGGCTGACTTCCTGCTTGGTCCTGGAGAAATACTGGCTCTGCAGGGAAGCACAGGCTACTGAAAGGAAAAGATTTTAGCTTGCTGTTCTCAGTCTCCCCCTGCTGGTGGATCAGCATAACCCACGCATCTGGACTGGACCAGAGGGACGAACTGGAATCCTTACATCTCTTAGTGCTGCACCAGAAGATAACAAGTGATGACATCAGAGTTGCTCAAGCCTGTCTCCACCTACTGGTAAGGAAACATAGCCCATATGTCTGGACTGGTCTAAAATGGATTCAAGGAAAGACCAAATGCTGATCACAGCTAAAACCATTCAAAAGTAAAATATTCCAGGATAATAAAGGAACTTGAAAAATCAGGATAGAAAAAAAAAGTGTCAAAATGTTTGTAAACAATTTTGTATTCATATCAGATTTAAATCTTTAAAATTACAATAAACATTTATGAACTTGCATAAACCAAATCTGCATTTAATACAAACTGTAGAGTACACTGAGCATATCATAAGCTAGAAGTTAAAGATCACTTGGGGCCATTTCTCCAAATGGGTTAGTTTTGAGCATAAGAAAAGGCTACCCTAAGAGTAAGCTAATCTAAATACAAAACATCTCTTAATCAATTCTTATCAAATCTCTCTAAACATATCAATTATATTTTAAAAAACTTCAAAAAATATTTTAATGGTAGCTCAGCATTTCTCTAATAAGACATCTGCATATGTCAAAAAACATTATATCAAAAAATAATTATACGGAGAGACAACTCAGAATGGCTATATAACCCTTCATATGGCAACTTACATTACCATAGGGGATATCAAGATACTCACATCAATGGTCTCCAACCTCCTCCATATTAACACCAACTTAAAACTTCCACAATCTAAAAAGTACTGAGAACTACAATTTCTGTGATGTCAGCCCCTAAGAGAGGCGGACTCAAGTCAGAAGGCAGTATGAACTTCAAAAGCAGAAACTAGCCATGGCCAACTATCTATACAATCCGTTAATTATATACACACCGTTAACTATATACACTCAGTTAATCCCCTTTAAAACTGGCACAAAAGATGCCGGGAAGCCAATGAAAATGTAATTCTGAACCAACCCAAAAGGCCAAATGGCTGCGAAACCAGGCCTCGCTAAGCAGAACAGATGGGCAGGTTCTGGACTGAAGGGACTTAAGAAAGAAAGTTAGCAGGTAAGGCCTAACTTTACCTTCCATAGCGTCGCCTCTAGTCCAGTCCAGACTTCTAGGATGTACCAGAACAGTAATTAAAAATGGAAAGGACCATCAAGGCCAGCTTGCAGCACATGCACCCTGAAGCATGCGCCTCACTGCATACCTGCACATCCAGATGGTAGTGGCAGATAAAAGTATGGAGCAATGACCACATAGCCGTTTTGCAGATGTCCACCAGGGACACGAGACTGAACTAGGCTGTGTCCTGATGGAATGAGCTCTCAGGCCCACTGGTAGGGCCTCATTCTGTAACAGACAGGACACAATCGCCTCTTTCAACCTGCGTCCAATAAACACCTACGAAGTAGCTTCCTCCCTGCTCTGGGCCCCCAAAAAGGAGCAACAAACGCTCCAACTTCTGAAAGGCCTCAGTGTACTTGAGATAACTCTTAAGCACCCGCCGAACATCCCGACAATGAACTTGGCTGTCCAAGGAGTCAGAGAAAGTTGGAAGGACCACCGCCTGATTGACATGAAACATGGACATGACTTTAAGCAGAAAGGATGGGATAGGTCGCAAGACCACATGCTTCTTGGACAGGAAAGGCCCCCTACACAAGAAAGCCTGCAACTCCGAGATATGATGTGCAGATGTGATGGCAACCAAAAACAGAGACTTTAGGGCAGGGGTCTCAAACTCAAATTGCTTTGAGGGCCAAATGAGGACTTGTAAAGTAACCCGGGGGCCGCATAAGATGCGGGGCCTCATTTGCATAAGGGACCTCATTTGCATAAATATTTGCATAATGTTACCATACACTAACTTTTAGTAAACATGCCTCTTTAATGAGTATGGATAAAGAAAGACTAAAAGATTTAGAAACAAGAAGACAATAATTAAACTGGGAACCCCAAAAGCCAAACTTGGAATGTACAACAACACTGTAGAAATAAAACTATAAATTAATTTCCTCTTGTACTAAACAAAGCGCAAACATTAATGATGCACATTTCCCAGAGCTGACATATTCCAGTTAATAAATTCAAAATAAAGAGATTTTTCTACCTTTTGTGCATTTTTTTTCAGTTGCAATTGTTCCAGCCACTTTCTTCTGGTTTCTTCATGTCTTCTGCTAACTCTCCATCGTCTGCTTCCATTTGCCCTTTCTTCTCTCCTAGTTTTTTTTTCCATTCTCTCTCTACATCTGCTTTAACATACTAATCTTTCTCCTTTTTCTCTTTCCTCATTCCTATTTCATCCACTCAAATTTTACCCCTCCATCCTCAATCCCCACTTACTCTCACAATACCTGGCCAATTGTAGATTTGTCTTCTCTCCCAGACAAAATATTTTTCCCCTCTCCATTTCACTTTCCCAGCTCCATCCCATTCTAATCCTCCCCCAACATCAGCTCCCTTCTAGTTCCAGCCCCACCCAGCATCCGCTCCCTTCTAGTCCCTGCATCAGTCCATTTCCAGTCCTATCCTAGCCTCACCATCAGCCCATTTCCAGTCCTAGCCCCCCATCAGCCCATTTCCAATCCTAGCTCCCTCCCCTCACAGCCCATTTCCATTCCAAGCCCCCCTCCCCATCAGCCATTTGCAGTTCAAGCCCCCTTCCACTCAGCCCATTTCCAGTCCTAGCAACCCCCCCAGCACATTACCAGTCCTAGACCCCCCATAGCCCATTACCAGTCATAACCCCCCCTGCCAATAGCCCACTTCCAGCCCTAACCCCCATTACCCCATTTCAGTCAGCCCCTCCATAGCTCATTACCAGTCCTAACTCCCCCCATCAGCCCACCTCCAGTCCTTCCTAACCCCCACCTGCCCATTTCCAGTCCTAGCCCCCACCATAGCCCATTTCCAGTCATAACCCCCCCCCTGCCAATAGCCCATTTCCAGTCATAACCCCCCCCTGCCAATAGCCCATTTCCAGTCCTACACCCCCCCCCCCCGCCAATAGCCCATTTCCAGTCATACCCCCCGTGCCAATAGCCCATTTCCAGTAATACCCCCCCCCTCCCAATACCCCAATTCCCGTCAAACCCCCCCCCTGCCAATAGCCCATTTCCCCTCATACCCCCCCCCCCCCCCGGTAAATATAAAAACAACCTGGCTTCTGCTGCTGGCTTCTGCTGCAGCAGAAAATCAGCTGTCCCGCGGCCCCTTTCCCTCTGCGCGAGAGCCCTGAGTGTGCTTCCTCTGCGGCATGCTTTTTAAGCCGCGAAGAGAGTATTTCCCTCTCGCGCGGCTTAAGCCTATTCACTTTTCAAGCCTCGCGAGAGGGAAATACTCCCTTCGCGGCTTGAAAAGCACGCCGCAGAGGAAGCACATTCAGGGCTCTCGCGCAGAGGGGAACGGGCCGCAGGACAGAGCAGCAGAAGCCAGTTTTTTATTTTTTTTTTAATTGACCGTCGATTCGGCAACGGCAGCAGCAGAAGCCGTCGCGGGCCGCACAACCTTCTCCCGCGGGCCGCATGCGGCCCGCGGGCCGCGTGTTTGAGACCCCTGCTTTAGGGTAACACAGTAACACAGTATATAAACAGCAGATAAAGACCAGTATGGTCCATCTAGTCTGCCCAGCAAGGCAGCTAGAGTAGCTGCACCTGCCACTCCGTGCAGGTCACCCCTCCCCATGCCTTTGTTTAGGGGTGTACCCACCGCTCTGTGTAGGTCATGTCACCCCTATTTCCTGAGATATAAGAGATAGTTATGTTTATTTTTATTTTATCCTGTTGCTATAAAGGGATCCACTGTGTCTGTTCCATGCCATTCTGTCACTTTATTTGCCTCCACCACTTCCATTGGGAGGGTATTCCAAGCATCCACCACCTTTTCAGTGAAAAAGTATTTCCTGACAATGCCTTTCAGTTTACCCCCTTGCAGTTTCATGTTATGCCCTCTAGTTTTACAGCTATCCCATTTTTGGAAGACGTTTGTTTCTTCATTAATACTCTAATCATATCTCCCCTGTCTTCCAGAGTGTACATATTTAGGACTTCAAGTCTCTTCTCATAAGTCACAGACTCCAAATCATGTTGGTCATCTTCTGAAGCGTTACCAGTCTTTTTATGTCCTTTGCGAGATATGGTCTACAAAACTGAATATTCCAAATGAGGCCTCACCAGCAACTTGTACAGTGGCATTAGTACCTTTTCCTTTCTGCTGGCAATTTCTTTCTATATGCAATCCAACATCCTTCTAGCTTTTGCCACCGCCTTGTCACACTGTTTCGCCACCTTGAGATACTCAGAAAGGTGAAATTAGACTTACCTGCTAATTGTGGTTCCTGGAGTGTAGCCAGTCTAGTCCCGGACCTCTGGGTTCCCTATCTCATCCAGCAGTTTGGAGACTGAGAAAACTCCTCCTTTTTATGATGTCACCGGTATATCCACTCGGAATCCACCTCCTGTCATCAGTAATCTATTGACAAAGCAGACTCACCAGAGACACAAGTAAGAATTTAACCGGAGAAAACTACTAAGATACTAAAGTACTAACCAACCCTTAACTAAACTGGCAACCACCAACCTGCAGAACTGAAATTCCTGCTACAGACTGTGACTTTAACTGACGCTACTACCTCCTCAAAAGAAGGGATAACCCGCAACAGCAAACTTACTCCTATATCTCTTCTTCTTTTTTTTTTTAATATTATTTTGCGTAATCCCCCTTGCTACTCCTACAAAGATGAAATGCAAATAGCACTCTTACTTGTAATTGGACTAGGCACTTCAGGCCAACATAAAACTACAAACCGTGGGACAGGACACGGGACTAGACTGGCTACACTCCAGGAACCACAATTAGCAGGTAAGTCTAATTTCACCTTCCTGATCGTGTAACCAGTCTAGTCCCAGACCTCTGGGTAAGTACCAGAGCAGTGAAAAAACTCAAACTTGGGAGGGCCCTGGAAGACCCGCCTGCAGTACTGCAGAGGCAAAAGAGGTCTCTTCCGCCCTTTGTACGTCAAGGCGGTAATGCTTCATAAACGAATTTAAGGACGACCAAGTCGCCGCTTTGAAAATCTCCACCGGAGGCACTAAACACATCTCTGCCCATGACGAGGCTTGCGCTCTAGTGGAATGCGTCCTAAGCCCTTCCGGCACTGATTTACCTCTTAACATGTAAGCCGACGCAATGGCCTCTTTAATCCATTTCGCGATGGATGCTTTCGACGCCACTTCACCCTTTCTTGGCCCCGCGAAGAGGACAAAAAGCCTGTCCGATTTGCAAAAACTGCCCGCCGACGAAGATACTTTATCGCCCTACGGACATCCAACCGGTGCAACTCCCTCGAACCCGACGCGCCCGCACCCAGCGAGAAGACCAGTAAGGAAATTTCCTGATTTACATGAAACGGAGAAACCACCTTCGGGAGGAAGGCCGGTACCATCCGTAACACTACCTTCGATGGAAAGAATGATAAATAGGGCTCTCTGCAAGAAAGCGCCTGCAATTCCGAGACCCTCCTTGCCGAACAAATGGCCACCAGAAACACTACTTTTAAGGCGAGATCCTTGATCAACGCTCGGGACAGCGGTTCAAATGGCGCACGTCTAGTGCGTCTAAAACAGATGACAAATGCCACTTCGGAATGATCTGTCTAATCGGAGGCCACAGCAGCGACCCCGCCCACAAGAAACGTTTATTATCCCAATGACAACCAAATGCCTGACCTCCTATCTTGCCTCTGTAGCAAGACAATGTCGCTACCTGCGCCCGCAACGACGCCGCTGCTAGCCCTTTGTCAAAACCATCCTGCAGAAAATCTAAGATTTGAGAGACGGAGGATTTTAAAGCCTCGCATTTCCTGTCCATGCACCAAGACTCGAAGACCCTCCAAATGCGAACATATGCTAGGGAGGTGGACCTCTTTCTGGCCTTCAAAAGGGTAGAAATGACCACTGCTGAATACCCCTTTACCATCAACCGCACCCTTTCAAGAGCCAGGCCGTAAGCGAGAATCGATCCACGTGAGGCATGAACAGGGGCCCTTGCGCTAGAAGATCCGGCCGGAGAGGAAGACGCCACGGTTGTGCCACCACCAGCCTCACCAGATCCCCATACCAGGGTCTGCGAGGCCAATCTGGGGCGATCAGAATTACTTGACCCCTGAACAACTCGATCCGCTGAAGCACTCTTCCAATCAGGACCCACGGCAGAAACACATACAGTAGCTGCCCTACCGGCCCACTCCTGAATGAGAGCATCCAAGCCCTCTGACATCCTTTCTCTTCGTCTGCTGAAGAACCGACTGACTTTCGCCAAGGTGAAGGTGGCCATGAGATCCATGACCAGAATGCCCCACCTGCGCACTATCATGTCGAAGACCTCGGGATGAAGGACCCATTCCCCTGGATCTATTCGAACTCGACTGAGAAAATCGGCCTGCACATTGTCCACTCCTGCGACATGCGCCGCTGACAGATCCAGAAGATTCGCCTCTGCCCAATTGCACAAGGCTCCGGCTTCGACTTCCAGCACCACGCTGCTGGTTCCTCCTTGCTTGTTGACATAGGACACTGCTGTGGCATTGTTGGAAAACACTCGGACCGCCTTGCCACTGATCAGCTGCTGAAACGACTGCAACGCCAGGGTCACCGCTCTTAATTCCAGCCTGTTGACCACATTTTCTCTTGGGCCGTCCATTGACCCTGCATGAATATGCCTTGGCAATGAGCGCCCCAGCCCGAGAGACTGGCGTCTGTCATTACCGCAATCCAGGACGGAGCGTCTAGCGCCCTCCCGCACTCCAAGGACGCGGGACGCAACCACCAGCACAGGGACTATCGAGTCTCCTCCGGACAGGGCAATTTCCGGGACAGCTGATCCTGTTGATGCGACCATTGGCGAAGCAATGCTCTCTGTAAGGGCCTCATGTAAGCTCTCGCCCACGGGACCAACTCTATGGTCGCGGCCATCGTGCCCAGCAATTGAAGATAACGCCACGCCGAGGGTGCCTTGTACTGACGAAACTGGTTTACCAATTTCCGCAGGCCCTGCGCTCTTTCCACTGTTAGAAATACCTTTCCTGCTTTCGTATCTAAGCGAGCTCCTAGATACTCTAGATTCTGGGAGGGAACCAATTAGCTCTTGGACATATTTACAATCCAACCGAGTTCTTCCAGAAAAGACACTACTCGCGCAGTGGCCGACGCGCTCTCCGACCTTGACTTTGCTCGAATCAACCAGTCGTCTAGATACGGATGCACTAAGATGCCTTCTTTCCTTAGAGCCGCCGCCACCGCCACCACCACCACCACCATGGCCTTGGTGAAGGTTCGCGGAGCCGTCGCCAAGCCGAACGGCAACACCCAGAACTGAAAATGGCCGAACGGGACTGCGAATCTGAGAAACTTGTGATGCTCCTGCCTTACCGGAATGTGGGAGATAGGCCTCCGACAAGTCCAGCGAGGTAAGAAACTCTCCCTTTTGCACTGCCACTATGACAGATCGCAGTGTCTCCATATGGAAGTGCGACACCTGCAGGCACCGATTCACTCCCTTTAGATCCAGAATGGGGCAGACACCCCCACCCTTTTTTGGGATGACGAAGTAGATGGAGTAGCAACCGGCACCGCGCTGGTCTGGCGGGACAGGTACTATCGCTTTGAGCTCGAGTAACCTTCGGACAGTCTCCTGCAAAGCCGCGCACTTGACGGGCGACTTTCCGGGGGACTGTATGAAGGCCTCCCGCACTGGCCTTAGGAGCTCCAGTGCATACCCTTCTCGAATCACTTCTAGTACCCACTGATCTGACGTTATCTGGATCCAGGCAGAATAAAACTCCTGCAACCGCCCCCCTACCAGCCGCAAGGGTGCCCGGGTCCCCCGTATCTCATTGCTGCTTTTTGGCAGCGAAGGATGAGGAGGAGGAAGGGCCAAACCCCCGCCCGGCCCCTCGAAACCCCCAGAAGCTATGACTTCTACTAGAGAAACATCCTCTCTGACCGGGACTGAATCTCTGGAACTGAAACCGGCGAAAGTCTCACTGCTGCCCCCTGCCAGCCGGAAGCTGCCGGGTTGACTTAGGCTTGTCTTCTGGCAACTTACCTCCCTTGGATTCCCCTAGGTCCTTTACCAATTTCTCTAAGTCTTCCCCGAACAAAAGGCACCCTTTAAAGGGAAGCTTGCTTAATATAGCCTTGGAGGAACTATCCGCCGCCCAGTTGCGCAGCCACAAGTACCTTCATGCCGCCATTGCCAACGCCATGCTCTTTGATAAACCACGCATAAGATCATACTGGATATCTGCTAAGTAGGCCGTGCCCGACTCCAACCTAGCCGCCTCTCCAGAATCTTCAACCTGTTGGCTTTCCTGCACTCGCTGAGACCAGCAAAGACAGGCCCTAGCCACCCACGCTCCACAAATAGCTGCTTGAAGCGAGAGGGCATTCACATCAAACACATGTAACAAAACATCCAACTTCCTATCCTGGGAATCTTTAAGAGCTGCACTACCTTCAACCGGAATGGTAGTCTTCTTGGTAACAGCCGACGCGGCCACATCCACCTTGGGTGACTGAAAAACCTCCCTATCCTGATCCAGTAACGGATAAAGGCAGCCCATGACCCTGGAGCCCTTCAGAAGAGCTTCCGGCACGTTCCACTCCTCCTGAATCATCTCCCAAAACACCCTATGTACCGGGAAAGCTCTTTGATTCTTCCTGAAAACCTGCAGCAAGGGGTCTTCCAGGGTCTCATCCTCGGCTGTCCCAGGGACCGGCATATTTAAAACCTTTAATGCCTCTACTATCAACGCTAAGAATCCACACAGACCCAATGTAGTGAATAAATAGAAATAATACAAAAAGATTCACCAAGCAATACCCCAAATACTTTCTTATAATTTTGTTATTTTTTGTCGGAGCGTGCCAAGGGAGGGTGAGAATTGAAAATCCAACCCACTCCAGACGACAAACTACTTTTTTTCTATAAGGTTCTCCACCTTTAAATAAGATCTATAAAAACTCGTGACTTATCTGTCCATATTGCAAAATCTTCACACAAAGCTGCCACCGTTGTCTAATATACAATACTCCACACGACGTGCACGTTTCGGGAATAATCCCTGTTTCAAGTGTTTTCTCCTCAGTATATTGAACCAATGCAACTGTGAACAAAAACGCCGTCCCGCAGCTTGAGGCTTTCCAGTAATCAAAATGGACTAGACTCCATTCACTTATTTCAAAGGAGAACCAACCAATGAGGAAGGGGAACCCTCGTGGCGGTGATCGTGAGTCTAAGTTACAGTGGAAGGAGCAACGGTGGATTTTTCAACTCAATACTATTTCTCCTACCGGACTAAATCGTGAAATTGATTGGCTCAGTTTATTGTGATGTCCTCACACCTAAAAAGGCTATTTCCCTTTGCTGGCAACCAATTGAAAAAGGGATTCCCCTGTTGGTGGGGTTCCCCTGAAGTTCGCCTCCTGAAGTCTGTGTTTTTAAAGTATAGGACTTTGAGCTTGCTGTGACTGGAATCTACCTGTGCTTTTAGCTCAATCCACATTGTGTGATGATCACTGCTGCTCACATGGGCACCCACCCGGATATTCAACACGCTATCTCCATTGGTGAGCACTAAATCCAGCACCGAGCTCTCCCTGATCAGTACAATCACCATTTGTCTAAGTAATGCATCCACAATTTTTTTTATTTCTTTCCAGATTTGCAAAAAGAATATTCCAATCCACATTGGGTAGATTAAAGTCACCCAATATGCATCACTTCCCCTTCATGGCTATCTTTGCAATCAATTCGCTATCCATTCCTTCGATGTGAGTTGGAGGCCTGTAGACTCAACAATTATGGATGACAGTGCCACCTCCTCTTTCCAACACAATCCACAGCGCTTCTTCCTTTCCCCACATCCCCTGCATGTCAGCAGCTTTAAGGTAAGTTCCTTGATAGACACTGCTGCCAGGGGCTCAAAAGGTGCCTCTGTCAGCTCCAACAAGACCAATTTAAGGTCCCAAGACAGCACCACTGGATGCGATGAAGGCTGGAGCTGTTTCACCGCCCAGAGAAACCGGGCAATGTCGGGATGCACCACAAGCAACATGTGCTGCACACAACTCCTGTAGCATGCCATTACGATCACCTGGACCCACCCCTTCTCTACATCAGCCTGAAGGCAGGCCAAAATGCTGGATACAGAAGCAGACAGGAGGCAATAAAAGAGGCAACAGATATATAGGTAAGGAAAGTAAATAAAAACAAAAGGAAAATAAACCTATTTGGTTCTCCAAAGAAAAGCTGCAAAAATAAAGAAAAAAAACACAGCTTTCACAAAATTCAGAAGTTCACAGAGGAACACAGAACAGAATACAGGAGCAAACTAAAAGAGACAAAAAAGAGAAATAAGGATAGCAAAATCAAAGGCAAAAGAAAATATGGCTAAAGATGTGAAGCGCGGAGACAAAACTTTTTTCAGGTATGTTCAGTAGAAGAGGAAGAGCAGAGGAGGAATCGCAAGACACAAAAGTGCCGAGAATGGATTCGTAGAAAGTGACATTGAAAAAGCAAAACTGCTAAACAAATACTTCTGTTCCGTTTTTACTAAAGAAAATCTTGGAGAAGAACCACCTGTGATTGACAAATATACAAACGGGAATGGAGTAGATACCACACCATTCACAGAAGATGGTGTGTTTGAACAGCTTGCAAACTGAAAGTGGACAAGGTCATAGGACCAGATGGGATACATCCCAGGATACTGAAAGAGCTCTGAGTTTCTTGCAGGGTCTTTAAAAGATGTTTTTAATAGATCCTTGGAGACAGGAGAAATTCCACAGAAGGGCTGATATAGCCACTTTTGTGAAGAGGTGCCACAAGGAAGAAGTAAAACTACAAGCCAGTAAGCCTTACCTCGGTGGCAGGAAAAGTAATGGAGGCGCTCCTGAAAGAGAGAATAGTGGACTTTTTCAAAATCAATAGGTTGCATAATCTGAGGCAACATGGTTTTCCAAAGGACAATCATGCAAAACAAATCTGATTGAGTTCTTTGACTGGGTGACCAGAGAACCAGATCAAAGTCATGCAATGGATGTGATCTACTTAGATTTCAGCAAAGCCTTTGATACTGTTCCTCACAAGAGTCTTATCAATAAACTGCTCTACTAATTAACCTTAACGTAGCATTAAATTATCTGCACAATGACAACGGCACAGACCTCAGAACAAACCCCTGATCACCATAGAATACCTAAAGCCAAAAGTAGGCAGTGGTATTCAAATCAAGGCTAGTAACATCTGGACTCCAAGTAATATCTTGCATAGCAAATATGATACAGATTGTTGCAAATTTGAAACAAGTGTCAAAACAAATTGAAACATAAAACTCTGAACAATGCCATAAAGAGTCCATCAATTCATCGCTGCCATCTTCAGCCAGACTTCCAGAATAATCGCAGTGTCAACCCCGACGCCACTCCAGACATCCCTTTTAGCGTTTCGCAGACGCTGCTTCAGGGGGATATGCTAAAAAACCAGAAAAACATAAAACTGTGCTATCACACCATGCTACAAATATACGCACTCTCATTCCATGAAAAACAGATTATCCTTTCCTTATCCGACCAGCGTCTTTAACCACATCACGCCTACCAGCAAAAAATGTACCTGTCGCAGAACTGCATTAAGCAACCTGATTTCTCAGGCACCCAGATCAAAATACTATGTCAACCACCCAAAATGTAAACATCTCCACGTCTGACGTCACACCCTCAATATGGCAACGGCCACCTCCTTTATTAACCACCTACGGGTGGCTAGCAGCCATGTTAAATACAAGCTTTCCAATGAAATTCAGACCTCCCGGAATAACCGTCTGAAGCATGAAAATCCAACGCTGTTCTCTATATACTAAAAACTGCTCACGCGTCATGTCTTTAGAACCATTAATGACCTGTTCAATTCCAAAACACCGCAAATCATCAAACACATGTCCTGTCTGTAGACAATGACTCACCAATGGGGCTTCCCTTTGTTTACAGCGTAATCTACTTCGATGTTCTCCTAACCGTATATACAAAAGGGCGAATTGTCTTCCCTATGTATAACAACAGACAAGGGCAAAAAAAGTATTTATTTATTTAACAGTATTTCTAAACCGCCTTATCTTACAATCAATCACAGCAAACAATCAAAAGGAGTGATCGTGTTTTTTCATGCAGTGCAGGGTATATCGTGATTGGTGTGTCTGATGTGTTGTGTGTTTGATTAGGTGGAGCTATGTATATTGTGCGCTATAATACATCGTGTGCTATAATACATTCTTCTGTACATTCTGTGTTATGAAACATCGTGTGCTGTTATACATTCTTTTATACGAAGGTCGGGGGGGTAAGTTGGTTGTTCTTGCTTGTTAGATCATGTGACATGTCCATAGTGCTCTGTGAATAGCGTTGTCTTCAGCTGTTTGCGAAAGTCTTTAAGGTCCGTCGTTGATCTCAGATCATAGAAACATAGAAACATGATGACAGAAAAAGACCACAAGGCCCATCTAGTCTGTCCTTCCATAACAACAACTACAAGTCCACTTTCTACCTTTAGAGATCCTCTGTGTTGGTCCCATGCTTTTTTGAATTCAGTTACTGTCCTCATCTCTACCACCTCCACTGGGAGACTATTCCACGGATCCACTACTCTTTCCGTAAAGAAATATTTCCGCATATCACTCCTGAATCTATCTCCCTTCACCCTCATCCCATGTCCCCTCTTGCTCCAGATTGTTGGTGCAGCCAGGGAGAGTGCTCGTTCTGTGGTGTCCTTGCATGTTTTTCTGAAGTCTCTAGGAGTGTTAACACAGTTGGAGGTGCCCTTTCTTCTTGAGCGTATGCTGGTGTCTGGTTGTATGAGGGTGTGTAGGCTGTTGGCTGATGTGTGCTGTTTGATCTTAAATATGTTTATGATTGTTTTGTATTTGATGCATGAACTGATTGGGAGCCAGTGTAGATCTTTCAGAATGGGTGTGATGTGTTCATGTCTTGTTGATCCAGTTATTATGCGGGCCGCTGTGTTTTGTGCTAGTTGTAGTGGTTTGAGTGTTTGTTTTGCTAGTCCAAGGTAGATAGGGTTGCAGAAGTCTAGTATGGGGGTTATTAGAGCCTGGCATATGGTATGGAAGTGCTCAGTGGCGAGAAGGGGCTTGAGTCTTCTGATGATTCTCATCCTATAGTATGCATTTTTGATTGTTTTGCTTACGTGTGGCTTGAAATTCAGTTCATTGTCCAGGGTCACTCCGAGGTACTTTACTTCCGATTTTATTGGTATGGTTGTGTTTTGTATCTTGATGTCTGGTGGGTGGATGAAGTCTGGGTTACGAGTGATGATTAGTGCCTCAGTCTTGCTGTAGTTGATTGCGAGGTTGTTGTTTTGACACCATCTTGTCATTTGTGTGAGGCAGTTTGTTATTTTGGAGTAGTCCGGGTTGTCGACTGTGATAGGTGTGTATATCATGATATCATCTGCACAGATTGTATATTGAATGTTGTTCTTTTTCAGGATGTCGCATATTGGCTGGATGTAGATGTTGAATAGTAGGGCTAAGAGGGCCAATCCTTGTGGTAAACCTTGGAGGACTTTTATGGGTCGAGAGGTGTTGTGGCCTACCTTGACCTGTATCTGCCTGTCGGTTAGGTATGAGTGGAATCATTTTAAGGTGGGACCATGTAGCCCAATGTTTTGTAGTCTTTCCAGGAGAGTTTTGTGGTCTACTATGTCGAATGCAGATGAGATGTCAATGAAGATCATTATGATTCCATTATTGGTGTTGTCTATGATTCGGAGAATGCTGTCGAAGAGGTAAATCAGTAATGTTTCAACTCCATGGTTGGGGCGAAAGCCATGTTGGTTGTCATCCAGTGGTGTGTGGTTGTCAATGTGTTCTTGTAGTTGGTGTTGTACTGTTTTTTCGATGATTTTTGCCAGAAAGGGTATGCTGGAGACTGGTCTGTATGCTGCTGGGTTGTTCTTGTCGAGAGTCGTTTTCTTTTGGATAGGTCTTACTGTGGCGAGTTTTAGTTGATTTGGCATGAATCCTTGAGTGAGGGAGTTGTGCACCATGTTGTGTATGATTTGGATGAAGCTTGATTTGGTGGCTTTGATCCATGACACTGGGCAAGGGTCTGTAGGAGCAGTGCTTGTATTTATTGCGGTGATGATGTGGGAGAGCTGCTCTGCTGATGGTGTGCTGAATGTGTCCCAGGTCTTAGGGTGTGAGTAAGACTTTGTGGTTGCGCTGGGTCTTGTTTGTTCTGCAGACTGGAATTTTTCCTTGATGTGGTCAGCAAAGTTTTGCGGGTCTATTTGTACTTCGTCTTCTGCCCTTTGCTCTTTTGTGAGGATTTTCACGATTTCGAATAGCTCTCTGGGTTTATTGCTGGAGTTACTTATCATGTTTGTATGGTATTCTCTCTTTGTTTGGTTGATGTGTTCATTGTATTGTTTTTGCTTTGTTAGGTATAGTTGCTGGGTTTCGGGTGCTTTGGTCTTTCTCCATCTCTGTTCTATTTTTCTGAGTTCCCTCTTTTCTCGTCGTATGGTTTTTGAGTACCACGGCTTGTGTTGTAACTTGTTGCAACGATGTTTCATGGGTCTAGCATTTGTTGCTTTGGCGGCGTTATATAGGGTGCTGTTCCAGTTTTGAGCCTCCAGGTCATCTGTTTCTATGGTCAGTTGTTGTATCGTGTCCTGTAGGAACGTGTCCCTGTCGAAGTTCTTGAATCTTCTTTGTGTGGGTGTGTTGTCTGGGCGTTCGTTAAGATTATATTTTTGTGGTACCATCTTTATCTCAATTATGTAATGGTCTGACCATGGAACTGGTGTGATGGTGGATGCTGATATTAGTCCTCTCGAGGTTAGGTAGTTGGGTGCGAAGATGAGGTCTGGGGACGATCCGTGTCTGAGTCGGGGCATTGACTATTTGGGTGAACTGAAGTGACGTCATCACTTGAAGGAAAGCTTCTGCATCTTTGGTGTTGGTGGACTTGAAGTTGAAGTCTCCTAGTAGTAGAGTGGGTTTGTGGGTTGCGGTGATAGCACAGACTGCTTCGAGCATTGAGGCTAGTTCGTCGGGTGAAACTCTGGGTGCTCTGTAGGTTAGGCAGAGTGCCATGTGTTTGTTCTCGATGCTGATTGTGTTACATTGTTGTGTGTCAGTGAAACTCTGAGCTTTGAACTTTAGGCTCTTTTTTGCAATTATCAGGACTCCTCCTCCTCGCCTGTGGGTGCGTGAGCTGTGTATGTGTCTGGTACCAATTGACTGAGTAGCACATTGTCGGTGGGACTGAGCCATGTTTCTGTGATGCAAAGTATGTCGGATTGATGTTCATCTATGTGGTCTGCTATTGTGTGTATTTTGTTGCATATGGATCTGGCGTTTATGAGCTCTAATGTTACAGGTTTTGAAGAATTTGTTGTTTTATGCGTTTCCTTTGGACTAGTGTGGGTGTTTGATTTGTGCTTGGTTTGTCTTTTTGTCAAGGCTGTTCTGTGTGTGTCATTATGAGTGTACTGTGGTTCTGTGTATGTCCAAGTCATTGGTGGGTGCCATGGTGAGTTTGAGTGTGGGTGGTGGAAGGAGTTGTGTGATGAGGAGGCTGAGGGGGAGAAACAATGTTGTGTGCATGTTGACTTTTGTGAAGGCCCATTATGTTTTACTTGCGTTTCTGATGTAGTTCGCTTCCGTCTGCTCCCTGGTGATTTCTTCTGTTGTGCTGTCAGAGAGCCTGTCTCTTTTTGTTTGGATTCCTTTTGCTCGCCCTCGTGCCGAGGCCCTCAGGCGCGGGCCCGCCAGGCGCGGGCATGCCCTGTAGGGCCACTTTTATCTGCGTTTGTCTGCTAGCTGTTATCGCTCCCACTGCCCCGACTGGGCAGGAGCTGCGGTGGTGAAGGAGGTGGAGAGTCCGGGTCAGCGGTAAACCACAAAAGCGGATCTACATGAAGTACTCGAGCGCAACAAAAACTCCTTACCATTGTAAGTAAAACAATCGGTTTCCCAACAGACAGCACAACAGACACAATGGCCACATCTAACATGTCCAAAAAACTGTGGACACTCTTCTTCAACAAGTCTCAACCGGGAAGGGCTCAGAATCTCTTTAAGATTCCGATCCCTCTGCCAAACACATCTAGGGCTCTTATCTTCAAGGCCAGGAACTGTTCGCAACACATTACTATGCCTACGTAAAATTTGCTGAATCCGCATGCTAAAGGGGGAATATTTAGAAATAAAATTAACATATTCACTCTCATTATCAGATTTCACTTTCGGAGATAATAACCAATTCCGATCATTATAAAGCGCACGTTTATACGCCCATTCTACTACCTTAACAGGATACCCTCTATCCAGAAAAACATTTTTTAAAGAGCAAGCTTGGATCTTAAAATCCGCCGTAGACAAACAATAACGTCAATAGCAAATAAACTGCGAAAAAGGTAGACCTTTAATCAAACCCTTTGGATGAGCACTCGAGAAATGCAAAAAAGTGTTTTTATCTGTTTTTTTCAATCTGAGATAAAGGCATTAACATCTCAAGCTTTGGTGATGCATTGTATTTCTAAAAAAGAAATGGTATTTTTGAATGTAAAGTCTCCCTCCATACCACAATTATACTTCCTTTCTAAAATACATAAAGAATCAAGACATCCTCCGGGTAGGCCAATTATGTCAACTAAAGGTTCAGTTTTGGAACCTTTGCCTATGTTGCTGATCACAAGTGTGGCCATTGCAACATTCTCTTCTGTCATGTTAGTCACCACAGCGACATGCTCTGATGCGGAGGCCGGCCTGCTTGGTGGAGTTTGGGTGAGCCTTGACTGGTGGCTAGTGCCCGCAAACTTGCTTCAGGGGGTCCCGTTGGCCCCTTCAATCTGGATGGTGATGATGACAGTTGCCAGTCTGACCAGCTGGGGGTGCATTGCCTATCGCAGGTGGCGCAGGGGCGCTGGTCGATAGAGGAACAGCAGTGGTCAATCAACTTCCTCGAGATGCTGCCAGTCTTTCTAGCTCTCTAGGTTTTTCGGGCTTTAGTGTCCAACAAAGCAGTGATGGTATTCTCCATCAATGCTATGACAGTGGCACAGATCAACTGCCAGGGAGGCACAGGGATTGCAATCCTGGCAAGGCAGATTGTGATGCTTCTTCAGTGGGTGGAGCAGAGACTCCTGGCGTTCTCAGTGGCGCATGTAGCGGGGAAAGAAAATGTGCAGGCCAGCTTCCTCATTCGGCAGCGATTGGATCCAGGGGAGGAGTTGGTGTTCCAAGGCATAATCTGAAGATGGGGACAGCTGATAATAGATCTCATGGCCTTGGCCTCGACTCAGTGAAATACTGCTATCATATACTATATGTTAGTGGTCATTTCCCCCTGTCTGCATAACAATCCTCAAACACAACACATATGCACATAAGACAGTGTCATACAGCATTTGCACGCTCACAGCAGGGTGGAAATCACCTGCGATGAATAGCTGTGCTTCCTCAGCCATGCCCTCTCAAGAGCTAGGTCGAAAGTGAGAAACGATCCATCCGGGGCATCAGAATGGGCCCCCGTGACAAAAAAAGCCTGCTGCACCAGCATTCACCAAGAAGACCCCACCATTAGCCGCGTTAGATTGGCATACCACGGCTGATGAGGCCAGTCTGGAGCCACCAGCACCACGAGCCCCCATTGCGCCTTTCTCAGTTAAATCACCCTGCCAATCAGGGACCACAGCAGAAACAAGTACAGCAGAGCCTGAGAGAGGCCAAGGTTGGGTCAACGCATTGAGCACCTCCAACATTCTCTCTTGACAGTGAATGAAAAAGCGAAGAGCTTAGGCGTTTTCATTTAGCAATGCTTAGCCTTCCAGGGGGTCTGAGTTGTCCTCGGACCCCTCCAAAGCTAACTCCAGAGCAGACTCCTCCAAACTGTTCTCCCGACTCACCTAGAAAACCCATACTGGACCCAGAGCAAACTATAAATCAGTCAGCACTTTAAAGACACTTTCTTTGGCTTCTTCTGCCCCCACAGGCCCTGCTTCATGCAGCCTGGTGGAGGAGCAGAACAAAATCAGAGGTAAAGGGCTAGTCTCCTGCACTGTCTGAGCCTTCTGTTTACCCTTTGAACTTTCCCCAGATCTCCGGGAAGGAGCAGCGACTGAACCCTGCTTCCTCCCCCCCCCCCCCCCCCCCGGGACAGCTTGTGTTGATGCCTGAGTCTGCTCCAAAACAGCAGCAGTTCCCACTGAAACTGCAGGCCTAGAGGATGCTTCCCCTGGACTGCCCAGACCTGAATTAATCTGTCCCGAGGTTCGTAATGGAGAAATCCCCTTCAGTGAGTCCCCCACAGCATGATCCTGGGTCGTGCAGCTGCTACAGAGCCCCTGGGAAGATAATTACGCCTTTTTGTAAATGTGGGCCACACATGACTTTTTAGGCATGGCAGCCCAAACCTATAAGAAGCCGTCCCATCAAAAGCAAAAAAATTGAGTCTCACACACGCCCAAGCTAACCCGCCTAGAATCCACCTGCCCCAGACTGCTGATCCCTCGAAGGAGAGAGTTACTCACCATGGTACTCCTGCACTGTTAGTCCCGCACCTGCTGCTCAGCTTGCTCGCACTCTGGCAGCTGCAACTAAACACGGCTCTGAAATTGCTGTACGTCCAATCGCGTGACTAAACGGGGAAGTACCGTGGGGACTGAACGGGTCCCCGTGGTACTTCCCCTCCACGGGAAACCTTGCCGACTAAATGGCTGCAGTTCCCAGAGGGCCAGTTCCCAGCAGAGGAGAAAGGGAGGAGGAGGCAGGGAGAAAAAGGGAAGGCAACTAACACTTGCAACCTAATCCATCAAAAGGAAGCCTAAATGAAAGCCCTAAAGGCACTGCCATTCCAGTCAGAGAAAAAGAAAAACTGTGTTTTAGCTAAGGAAACCCCACGG
The DNA here is from genome assembly GCA_033557465.1 of Ichthyophis bannanicus. Classification (NCBI taxonomy): domain Eukaryota; kingdom Metazoa; phylum Chordata; class Amphibia; order Gymnophiona; family Ichthyophiidae; genus Ichthyophis; species Ichthyophis bannanicus. Next base: position 1,887,286,360 of record CM066031.1, read on the forward strand.
TCCAGTGTACCTCAGACGGCACAGATCATGTCCCATCTGCTGGAGACTGAGAAATACTGCTTTCTGGCTTGAATCTGCCTCTCTTAGAGAATGACATCACAGAGGTTTGTAGTTCTCAGTCTCCATCTGCTGGAGGAGGGGTGGGGGACATTTATTTTTTTTTTATTTTTTTTTTTTATTTAGTATACATTTGTATACCGCTACTTCCAGCGATCAGCAGCGGTATACATAACCCAGGAGTTTAGACTGGACTGGAGGAACGCTATGGAAGTTGGGTTTCCTTTGTGAAGGATATGGAGAATAGCTATATTTAGCCAGTGTGAGGGTAAAATCTGATCAGGGATGACGAGAACCTGCTATCGGGTGTAAGACTAGTCCAGTCAACAGGTAATCAATTTTGAATTCCTGGCATACTTTGTCTGAATCTAAAGTCTTGCTCTATGTTTAATTCTCTCTTGGCACCTTCTTTCCACCAACTGTGACCTCAGTTGTTCTAACAGTGAAGATTCAGTTGTGGGGATCTCTAACACAGTATGTTTTGGGTATCATGACATGCAGGAGCAGCTTCTTTATTCTACCAAATACAAATTTCCACGCTTGCACAGAAGCTAAGTCCAGGAATAAAAAAAACCTTAAGTAAAACAATTCCCACATTGCTGACACTGACACATTACCCCTTTTTTTTTTTTTTAAAAAGGGGGTACTGAAGATCTTCAAAAGATTCCCACTCAGTGGAAAGCCGACAGTCACCCAAGAGTGGATGGTTCGGAAGAATGTATCCTTGAAGGATACTACCAAAAGCAGAGAGGTTCCAAAAAAGAGTAAAGTAACCCAAATGCCCTCGAGTATGGAGCAGACAGAGCTTAAAGATCCCAAATTACCCATGTCTACCAAGAGCCAAATTAATTTGAATAAAATACAGTCTCTAAAATGCTTGTATGCAAATGCTAGAAGTCTAAAAATTAAGATGGGAGAGTTAGAATATATAGCACTAAATGAGAGGTTAGATATGATTGGAATATCAGAGACATGGTGGAAGGAGGACAACAAATGGGACACTGTGATACCTGGGTACAAACTATATCGTAATGACAGAGCTGATCAGATTGGTGGAGGGGTTGCGCTCTATGTTAGAGAGGGCATTGAGTCAGAAAGGATTAAAGTTTTGCAGGAAACAAAATTTGCTGTAGAATCTCTATGGACTGAAATTCCATGTAATAAGGGGAAGGCGATAGCAGTGGGGGTGTACTATCGACAGCCTGGCCAGAATGAACAAATGGATGATGAAATGCTCAGAGACATCAAGGAAGCTAACAAAAGTTACAGCACAGTAATAATAATGGGTGATTTCAATTACCCCGGTATCGACTGGGTCAGTGTCATGGCAGGACATGCTAGGGAGATAAAGTCCATAGATGACATAAATGACTGCTTCTTGGAGCAGCTGGTTCATGAACAGACCAGAGGGGAAGCCATATTAGACCTAGTCCTTAGTGGAACACCAGATCTAGTGCAAGAGATAAGGGTGTTGGGGCCACTTGGCAATAGTGATCATAGCATGATTGCCTTTGATTTAATTAGTGGAGGAGGCATAGTAAGGAAATCCACAGTACTACCTTTTAACTTTCAAAAGGGAGACGATGATAAAATGAGGAAAATAGTTAAGAAAAAACTAAAAGGAGCAGTTGAAAAGGTTAAAGACTTACATCAAGCTTGGGTGTTGTTGAAAAATACTATCTTGGAAGCCCAGACCAGCTGTATTCCACGCTTTAAGAAAAGTGGAAGGAAGTCCAAAAAACTGCCAGCATGGTTTAAAGGTGAGGTCAGAGAGGCTGTTGTTGCCAAAAAAGCATCTTTCAGGAAATGGAAAAAAGAGCCAAATGACGAAACCTGGAACCAGCACAAGCACTGGCAAGTCAAATGCAAGGCATTGATAAAGCAGGCAAATTTGAGAAGAAGCTTGCTGCGGAAGCAAAAACGCGAAATAAAGATTTTTTTCAAGTACATTCGTAGCAAAAAACCTGTGAGTCAGTCAGTTGGTCCATTAGATGATAGAGTTAAAGGGGCACTAAGAGGCGACAAGGCGAAAGCGTGGAGATTGAATGATTTCTTTGCTTCGGTCTTTACTAAGGAAGATGTAAGGATGTTACTCATGACTGAAGTGGTATTTAAAGGTGCGGAAGAATTGAAGGAAATATCGATACATCGGGAAGATGTATTACAACTATTAGATAAACTGAAGAGTAGCAAATCACCTGGGCCAGATGGTATACATCCAAGGATATTGAAAGAACTGAAATATGAGATTGCAGACCTGCTATTAGTAATCTGAGAACTATCATTAAAATCACCTCTAATACCTGAAGATTGGAGGATCGCCAATGTAACACCAATTTTTAAAAAGGGTTCCAGGGGTGATTCGGGAAGCTACAGACCGGTAAGCCTCACGTCAGTACCGGGAAAAATGCTAGAAACCATCATAAAGAATAAAATTACTCAGCATGTAGATAGTCATGGCCTAATGGGAGACAGCCAACATGGCTTTAGACAAGGAAGATCTTGTCTTACTAATCTGTTATGGTTTTTTTTGAAAGTGTGAATAAACAGGTGAACAAGGGTGAGTCGCTTGATATAGTGTATCTGGACTTTCAGAAAGCTTTTGACAAGGTCCCTCATCAGAGACTTTTGGCAAAACTAAAGAGTCATGGGATAGGAGGCAGTGTACTACTGTGGATCAAGAACTGGTTAAAAGATAGAAAGCAGAGGGTAGGGCTAAATGGCCAATTTTCCCAATGGAGAAAGGTGAATAGTGGTGTACCCCAGGGATCTGTGCTGGGTCTGCTGCTTTTTGACATATTCATAAATGACCTGGAAAGTGGAACAACAAGTGAGGTTATCAAATTTGCAGATGACACAAAACTATTTAAAGTTGTTAAAACCCAAGAGGATTGTGGAAAATTGCAAGAGGATCTTGATAAATTGGAAGACTAGGCATCAAAATGGCAGATGAACTTTAATGTGGACAAGTGCAAAGTTATGCACCTAGGGAAGAACAACCCAAACTATGGTTACACGATTCAAGGTTCCACATTAGGAATCACCCAGGAAAAAGATTTAGGCGTCATTGTGGATAACATGTTAAAATCCTCGGCCCAGTGTGCAGCGGCAGCCAAGAGAGCAAATAGAATGCTAGGTTTCATAAGGAAAGGAATGGAAAATAAAACAAAAGATATTATAATGCCTCTATATCGTTCCATGGTTAGACCATACCTTGAATATTGTGTGCAATTCTTGTCGCCGTATCTTAAAAAGGATATAGTGTTATTAGAAAAGGTTCAGAGAAGAGCCACCAAAATGGTAAAGGGGATGGAAGGATACTCCTATGAAGAAAGGCTAAAAAGGTTAGGGCTCTTTGACCTGGAAAAGAGACGGCTGAGGGGAGATATGATATTAGTCTATAAATTAATGAACGTTATGGCATATCTTATGTTCTTAGGTAAACGTAGATCGATTGTTTACGTTATCAGAATATAGAAAGACTAGGGGATATGCAATGAAGCTACAGGGCAAACTATTTAAGACTAATAAAAGAAAATATTTTTTCACTCAACGTGTAATCAAACTCTGGAATTTGTTACCGGAGGATGTAGTAAAGGCTGTTAGTGTAGCTGGGTTTAAAAAAGGTTTGGACAAGTTCCTGGAGGAAAGGTCCATAAACCATTATGAAGAAGGGACCCAGGATATCAATGCTTGACCCAGTACAAGCATTGCGGAACCTGTGTCTTTTGGGGAAACTGCTAGGTACTGTGATGAAGCTGACACTACTGAAGCTATGGAGTTAGGAGAAAACTCTGTTTCTTTTAGTTCAAATCTGTTTTATTCATTTTCCACAAACACCCAAGAGTAATACAGCCAATCAATTACAAAAAATTAAAGGAAGTATATAAGAAGAGATACATTTGAAACGGAATATCTTAGAAAATGGGGAAGGGACAAACACCCAGTACCCCATTATAACAGTACAAAAATATAACAAACACCAATATACACCGAAGGCACCAAAGTACAAAGCTGGATACTACACCCCCCGATTTACATAGTAGATGAGCACTCCCCGGGACAATGGCAGTAACAGTCGAAATCACGAATCCTTCCACCCCCAAATCCCCAGCAAATAGCCTCAGAGCCAAGCAGAGCAAGCAGAGAGCAAACACGATATGGATATGGTCCCAAAGTATCCCCCCAACTCCCCCTTCGCCCCCATTACTCCTAGAAAACCACACAACACTCCCAACACTACCATAACAGGCCCAGGGTGAACTCTTCTCCCGGGCCCGTCCTCATGTAGAAAATGGAACAGGCAGTACCTCCCACAGCCATTCCCAGCCACTCACGCCCCCCCCCCATCCCAACCTTCCCGCCCCCCCAACCCTCCCCCCCTACAACCACCCCCCCCCCACCCCCAGTTCACTACCAACATCCACCAGACCAGGTTTGCTGGTAAGAAAGGATTATACAACAAGTCCAGACCTAATCCTCAAATCCCACCCATGACCCGACTACGCACTCGAGGAGGCAGGAGAGAAAGATGGGATCCCCAGCCTTCCAAGAACCGCTGCCAACGCCTCGGGTGCCCCCCAGCATATATCCTGTCCATAAGCAACATCTCATGTAACTTCACTCTCCAGATGCCATATGCAGGGCCTCTTGCATCCAGCCACTGCTGTAACACAGTCATACGGGCAAGTATCAACACCAAGCGCAGCCAGCGCAGCACCACTGTTCCCAAGTCACCCTTCCACGCATCATCCCACACATCCAACACCACATTGCCAGCACTCAAGGGTAAGGGTTGCTGCACACATTTAACCAAGTGGGCCACCACCTTCCCCCAAAAAGCCTGGGCCTGCGAACATTTCCAAAATATATGCCCCAGCGTAGCCCGGGGCTCATCACACCTAGGACAACCAGGGGTGGCAGCAAGTCCCGCCCTCCACGCTCTATGAGGTGCAAAATGCAAACGGTGCAATATTTTAAACTGAGCATCCCGATGAGTGACCATCACGCTCAACGCAGGAAGGGCTACCAAGCCTTGAAACAACCTGTCCGCAGTTACCACTTCACCAAGCTCAGTGGTCCACGCGCTGGCCAACTCCTCCACAGCAATCGGTACCACGAACTCCCAAAGCATTTTATGGAGCCCCGAAACCCTCACCGCTTGTTCTGCTCCCCGGAGCGTCACCTCCAATTCAGAACTAACCTCACCGCGCAAAGCTTCACTGGGGACACTACGAAGATAACTTCGAAGTTGCATATAGAGGAAAACACCCCACGTCCCCAGGGAATATTGTCGACAAAGCATGGAAAAGTCCTCCACCACCCCGGCCGATGTTACTACTTGTTCCAGATTTTCTATCCCCAACTGCGCCCACCTCTCAAACTGATCCCCTTCCAGACCGGGCAAAAAGTCAGCATTACCCCGTATAGGAAGATAGGGAGAATAGCGCACCAGGAGCCGACGGCCATCGCAAAAGGACCGCCATGCCTTCCGTACCGGGTCCAGTACCACCTCACGGAGAGCTCGGCTAATCCCCCTGACCCTATGAGCATGAAGAAGATACTGAGGGTGGTAGGGTTTAACCGCCGCCCGAAGCAACCCCAGAGGCGAACAGTCCTCTAGATCCCAAAGCCAGTCTTGCACAAAGCGCAGCAGGCAGGCTATATTGTATTTCCTAATATCCGGGAGGCCTAGGCCACCTAATAATCGGGGTTGCCGCAATACCTCCAATCGCACCCTGGGCCGCCGCCCCTGCCAAAGAAATCGATTGAGGAGAGTGTTCAGTTTTCGAAGGTCAGAGCGCTGCAAGAACGGAAGAAGCTGGAGCATATATAAAATCTTAGGAAAAATTGCCATCTTATACAATGCCACACGACCCCCCAGAGATTTCGGTAAGTCCCGCCATTTATCCACAGTAGTAGACACGGCCACTACTAGTTTAGAAACGTTGAGACGGTAAAGATCCTCCAATTTCGCCGGCAGATAGATACCCAAGTACTTGAAATGCCCCGCCGCCCATTTCAAAGGAAAATCGCCCGGCCAGCCCTGCTGCGCTGCAGAACCCAGCAACATTGCTTCAGATTTGTCCAGGTTCAGTCGGAACCCCGAGGGCACTCCATACTCCCTGATAAGTTGTAACAATTGAGGCAGCCCCTCCCGAGGATTACCCAGATGTACAAGTAAATCATCGGCGAACGCCGCAACTCTAATCTCTTCCCTTCCCACAGAGACGCCCTGAAACCCCGTGGCGCTCCGAATCTGGATTAACAAGGGCTCCAGCATCAAAACGAATAAAAGCGGAGACAGTGGGCAGCCCTGGCGAGTCCCCTTCTGAATGCAAAAAGCTGCTGACATATTGCCATTCACCATAAGAGCCCCTTGCGGATCAGCGTATAATAAACGAACCACATCCACAAAGAAACCAGAAAACCCCATCGCCTCCAGGATCTCATACATGAATCCCCAGTTAACCCTATCAAACGCTTTCTCAGCGTCAAAACTAATAAGGAGAGAGCCATGCTCAGCCGACTGCCCTGTGCACATAGAAAGCAAGATCCGTTGCACACTAAAGGCCGCGTGACGGTCCCGCACAAACCCCACCTGATCCCGATGTATCAAATCCGGCAAGAACCTTGCTAACCGATCCGCCATGATTTTGGCCAACAGCTTAATGTCCACATTGAGAAGCGAAACGGGACGATACAAGCCGGGCAGAAGCGGGTCTCTCCCGGGCTTTGGCAATACAGTGATCAACGCTTTGTTGGCCTCAAATGGGAACCTCCCCAACTCAACCAACTCTTCAAAATAGCCCACAAGGGGCGCCACTACAGCATCGCCCATGGCCTTGTAAAACTCACTCCGATATCCACCGATCCCAGGGGCCCTGCCCATCTTTAGGTTCTTAATCCCCTCCTGCACCTCTCGCCCCGTTAATGGCTGATTAAGAGCCTGCATGCCTTCCTCGCTTAGCTTCGGCAATAAACAGCCCTTGAGAAAGTCCCGGCCAGCCGTTTCCTGAACCCCTTCACCCGCGTAGAGTTGCCGGAAAAAATCAGTGAAAACCGCCTCAATTTCCGCAGCTCCCCGCCATAGGGTCCTATCTGCATGCCGAATAGCCCCGATGGTTCTCGGTCCCCCGGGAGGCCTCACCAAGGAGGACAAGAGTCGACCTGCCTTATTCCCATGCTGATATAGCTTGTAACGGTAATACAACAATGATTTTTGCGCCCTCCGATGGAGAAGCATCTCTAGCTCCATCTGAATCTCTCAGCTTACACTGATTCACCACAGTCCGGCATCCAGCCACCAATCTCCGCGCTTTCCCCAGATCCTTTTCCAAATGAAAGATCTGCTGATTTAACCACTTGCGCCGCAGACTAGTGTAACTGATAATGTCGCCTCTCAAAACGGCCTTTCCAGCCTCCCAGAAGAGGGTAGAGGAAATCCCAGGCTGGTCATTAAGGGCCGCATAGTCCTTCCAACGATCCCCGAGATACCGCTCGAACTGCACGTCCCCGCTGAGCTCCAGTGGGTAGCGCCAGAGCCGACCTCGACCAGGGTTACAATCACGGATCTCCAGGATTACCATCGCATGGTCCAAAAGGACGGAGGGACCGACCTCCGCACACTGAATCCAACTAAATAAGGAATCCGAGATCAAAAAATAATCAATTCGGGACCAGGAGCCATGCGCCCTAGACAAATGCGTATATTCCCGATCGCCCTGATGTAAGATCCGCCAGATATCCAAAAGCTTATGACCCTCACACAATCCCCATAGACGCCGTCGGGTCCTCTGATTCCGACACCCAGCTGACCCAGAACGGTCCATACGTGCATCCAGCACTTCATTGAAGTCACCCCCAAGAATAACCTGATATCCAGTGGTGTCCGCCAAGAGCCGGGTAAGAGCCTGAAAAAAATCGGGCCTCAAACACATTTGGTGCATAGACCGAGCAGAGCCACTTTCATACCTGCCAGCTGCCCCCACACACAAACGTACCTACCCTCTGAATCAATATCCACTCTCTCTTCCACCCAGCTCACAGACCTAGTGATTAGTATGGCCACACCCCGTTTCTTCCCTACCGCCGAGGAGCCATAGACCTTGGTTACATGGCCTTTACATAGCTTCTCATGCTCCGCAGCGGACTGGTGCATCTCCTGTAGCATAATCACCCCAATCTGTTTAGGTTTCAAATGCTGCATCACTTTATAGCGCTTTATCGGGGAGCCTAAGCCACAGACATTCCAAGATGCAATCTTAGTACCAGCACTCATTGCATACTATATCAAAAAGCCACCAAAAAACACATATCCAAAACTCCACATGGCGGAGACCCTCCCAGCCTAAGGTCCCCCCCACCATCCACGACAAGATCTCCCGAAACTTCCAAACCCACACACAAACATTCGAACAGCCAACCAACATCCCTAGCAAACCCAGCACGTCAGATGCATCCCCCTCCCACCATCCAACCCCAATCTTATGCCTACCCTCCTTCCCCCTCCAACTAACCATAGCCCCCCCCCCGACCTCATCAAGTCCCCGCCCCCCCACCCCACCCCTCATCCCAAGCCTGTACCAACCACCAGCCCTCCTCCACCACTGGCCACTCCACGACTTCCGAAACAAGTAGAGCCCCCCCCCGAGATAGTCAATGACACTGCCCATGCCCTCCCGAACTCTACAGGGCCCCCCCCCCTGCATACTCTCACCCCCATCCCCACCAACCATTCAACACCCCTTAACAAGTAAGGTAGGTAAACCCAATAGAGCGCAACACATCAGCTCCCAAGCCACAGACCTCCATGGTATATCGAGTGCAAATCAGGCAGTAAGACAGGCATATACAGCTGTGCACATTCTCCATTGTACATTCCACTGCCCATCCTCCCCCCTCTCCAGCAAAGGCACCAAAACAACAGTGCTGATCGGGCTCCACCAGGCCTAGGGGGTGTTGGCAGATGCGCACCCAAGTCATTGGGAGCCCACATCCCAGCCAATAATATATGCCATGATGAAAGAGAGTGGCCCTGTCCCCTTCGAGACAGACGACACAATCTGAGAGGGCCCTCTCTGGGATCCCAAGTGGCTGCCACCCCCGACCAGAGGAAGCACGCACAGCAGTCCAGCCTCCAATCTCCACAGTACTATAGCTGCTGTGAGTGCCGTCCCCCAAGCGCCATGCTTAATTCTGCCACAGCACAGCCCAATTGGCCATTCCCCCGTAATAGGCATATAAATTACCAGAAGTATTATGGGAGAAAAATAAACTTCCCACCTCAAGCTAACGCAAAACAATAATCAATAAAATAACAAATGAAGGAAAACAGAACAACAAAAAAGAGTCAAGCAGAAAATAAACCACTTAGATAATAAAGCGAAGTAAAACAGGAGAGACGATAAAAAGGAAAAACTCTAACCAACGAAAAACAAAAATCCTTAAGAAGAAGGTAGAAAAAGGTAGAAAAAGGGGAGGAAGGAGAAAAAGGAGAGAAAGGAGAGAAAAAAGCCCTCCAGGGCCTTATGCGCCCATAAACAGCACAGTCACCGCCACCAAAACATATAGGGCTGGGTTCATAATTGCTCAATTAACAGTTTGTGGGTGATAGCAGGAGTATTCGCAATCAGCTCAACTCAGGGAGTCCTCGTCGGTCACCCAAGGCCATTGCAGTAGTCCATCGCTGCCTCTGGCGTCAAACGCCCATCGGCCTCCTTCGCAGTCGACGCGCAGGGTCGCTGGGTATGCCATTGTGAAGCGCAGCCCCCGCTCCACCAGCCGGCCACAAACTTCCTTAAAAGCTTGGCGGCGCAACGAGACCCCAGCAGAATAATCCCGGAAAATCAAAACCTTGCAGGCTTCACCCCCCGAATGCCGGTTCTGCCGCGAAGCTCGCAAGACTCCTTCCTTATGGGTAGCGTTCAAAAATCGTGCAATCACCGCCTTGGGCCTATTATCTCCAGGTCTGTATGGCCCCAACCGATGCGCTCTCTCCAATACTATAGCACCTAGCTCCGCTTCCAGTGGTAAGTTTGCAGGCAGCCACCGCTCCAAATACTGCCGAAGATCCTTTTCCTGCACTGACTCCTCTATACCAGATAAAGCGGAGGTTGTTCCGCCGACTCCGGTTTTCAAGATCCTCCAGTTTCTCCTCATGCCGTGCCAGGGCCTCTTCGAGCTTCTTTATTCGGGCCTCATCCTGCACACGCGTGTCCTCTAGAGAGCCGATGCGGTGCTCTACCTGCTCCACCCGGCTAGTAAAGTCAGTTACCGCCTGAGCCACCGCAGTAATTTGTGATGCCAAGCCGCCCAGGCAGCCCTCCAAGGCCTCCACTACCGCCTTCGAGACCTCAGCCACCATTGTCGGCGCGGCCATCAGCAGCTGCCCATCAGGAGCCCCGTCGGCCATCTTGGCTTCTCCTCCTCGAGGCCTCTCTCACCGAGGGGTTTTCGTTGCCATGAGGTCACTGTCCCCCGAGGGTCACAGATCCAGGCGCCCCCTGCTAAGGTAACCTCTCTCCCCCACTACGGTAAAAATCAAAGGCTAAAAACAAGGTAAGTGACCAGGGGGGGGGGAGCAGGCTCCGGAGCTAAGAAGGAGACGTCCTACTCAGCCCACCATGTCACCGGAAGTCCACTCTGTTTCTTTTAAAGAAACTGATTTACAGAGAATGCAGTTACCAAGAAGTGCAGCTAGAGGGAGTAGGCATGAGGCTGCAGAAGGTAGGCTGACACACCCAGATTGTAATGATGCAATAGCTAATCAAACACACCTGAGTAGAGGGCCAGAAAGCTCACTAGAGAAACGGCTTTATAAGCAGTGCTCGGCCAGGAGAATAGAGGGAGGACCACGAATAGAGAGACGACCACAGGAGCAGAGAGGAACACAAATACAGAGAGCAACAGAAACCCCTGCTACTACGGAGAGAGAAAGGGGAAAGCTCCAACTACGGAAGGAAAGGCAGTCAAGCTTGCAGTCCTTACAAGGAAGGGACAACTTCCAGGAAGGACAAGCCCATGCTGAAAAGCTCCAGAAAGAAGTCTCCAGGGAAGACAGAGTAAGCAGGAGAGTGCTTGGGAAAGGGAATACCAGCAATGCACGTCTCAGAGAACAAAGGTAAATTCACACCTCCTTTCCTGAATGTGTGCCAGGTCCTAGAAAGGCTTGTAAACCAGAGAGCCATAGATATGAGAAACAAAGCTGGGGAAAGCTTTGGAAACCTGTGCAGAAGGTCCTAGATAAAAGCCATATTAATTGTTTGCCAGACCAGGTCCAGCCAGGCTGGAAAGTCTTGGAGAGAACTACTGAAGTACAAACAGTTTTGCCTAGGGAAAGCTCAGGCTTTGCATATCCTCTTGCTCAGATATGGTGTCTGCTAACAGACCTTGTAGAATCAGAATCATTGCTACCTGAATATCCCATGGACTGTACTCTCTGTGTAGCTGAGAGTATAGAATCTCTCACAAAGTCATAGCATAAGACATGCTTTAAAAAATGTCATTGCTTTGTTGAGCTGAAAAGAAGAAGCTTTTTGTGTTTATTTAACCTGTTGATATTGAAAAATCCTGCTTGAATGGAAAAGACTGTGAAGCTCTTATAACAGTTTTGGACTTTGTAAATACTTTGGTAAAAATCCTGAATCAAGGTGAATTCTGTTGTCTTTTTGGAGAACCTTAGCGCATCAAGGGAATAAAACCTTATATTTAACCCAGCACAAGGCTCACACAACTATTCTTTATAAAGGGAACTACAAGGACCATAACGCACCTGGTCTAAGTTAAAGTTTCCGGCTTCAACAAACAATAAATGTCCGCCCTGACCCTTCAGCACGCTGCCACCGGGAGGGGCTGTGACAGTACGTATGACCTAGATTAGCCACTGTTGGAAACAGGATACTGGGCTTGATGGACCTTGGTCTGACCCAGTATGGCATATCTTATGTTCTTATGTTAGTCTATCCTAGTTATCTAAGAGCACTTTCTGATGGCCAGCAGCATGGTACTTCTCTCTGCATGCCTTCAGTCCTGTTTAATAAAACTGGCACTAGGAGAAACAGACAAATGTTCCCTAAGTAGAGGAAAACTTTGCCATCAGCATCAAGGATATCAGATGGACAGAGAACCAGGCCTATAATTCCTCTCTGTAATGTCCTCTGCTCATTGCTTCCTGTCTAGCGTCCTTATTTAACATTTCTTCTATACCACTTTGTCAACCTGACTCTTCCTACACACAATGAAAAAATACCAGGCTTATCAATCCTGAATCTTATCTGGGTTTGGCTCTCTGTGCTGTTGGTCTCAAACTAATGATATGAACCCTACACTTGCCTACTAGCACAGTAAAATGTAGCTGTTAAACCTCCAGTAAATACATACATGTAATACAGTCAAACCTCGGTTTTCATGATTAATCCGTTCGAAAAAGTCTGACTAAAACCGAAACGTATGAAAACTGAAGCAATATTTCCCATAAGAAATAATGTAAATCCAATTAATCCGTTCCAGACACCCAAAAATATTCACAAAAAATACATTTTATAGAGAATAACTATATTTTTACATACAGAAAACAATGAGAAATAAATATAAATGACTAATGAAATGGATAAATGAACATTTAACATCACTGAAAGCAAGCTAAGTACAGTACTGTACAGTACAGTATGTTAACATCTGGCCTTAGCCACCCCTGACAAGCTGCTGTGCCCAGCTCTCTTCGGAATCACATTGAATTCAGTCCATTAAAATACCTTTACATTATCTGCTCAATGCTTCAGAATGGCAGAAAATCTTAATGATATAGCTTCAGACGTACCCTGCAAGAGAAAGAACTGCCTCCCACATTCATGCAACATCTCCTGCTTACGTTGACAGCTTTTCTTCCCTGCTACCGGGACAAAATCTCAGTCAAAAGACGTTGAAAACCGAAGCAATGCATGAAAACCGGGACAAAATCTCAGTCAGAAAAGACGTTGAAAACCGAAGCGTATGAAAACCGAGGTTTGACTGTACAAGACTAAAAAAAAAAAAAAAGAATTAATTAGACTTACCTGCTAATTGTTGTTCCTTAAGGAACTCTAGTCCCGGAACCATAGAGTTTAGAATCTCCTCCAGCAGCCTTGGAGACTGAATGACATCACAGCTCTTCTCTCTCTGGTATAAATAGGCAAGGACCGCCCCCTTCCACCAGTACCTATTGACAAAGCAACTCAGCAGAGCAACAAATAAGTAGATAAAGAACAAGATAAACTAAATAAACTTTGCCTAGAATCTAAAAACCTAGAATCTAAAAACTTGTGCATATTCTAACCTTCACTTCGACGAAGGACCTTGTAGAAATGCCAAAAACGTAGAAACAAAACCGCGCTTCTGTGGGGTTCCCATTGTGGCTCCACTCCACGTCCTCCGGAACCCCACTCCTCTTTCGGAGACATCCTCTCCAATTTGACCTCTTTTACTAAGATAAAATGGACAACACCTTCAGGCTGCATACCCTGGGAGGGGTCCGGGACTGGACTAGAGTTCCTTAAGGAACAACAATTAGCAGGTAAGTCTAATTCTTCCTTTTCGTCCCTCTAGTCCAGTCCCGGAACCATAGAGGATGTAACAGAGCAGTGCACATCAACAGGAGGGACCAAAAAACCCAGCCTGAAGCACTGCTGAGCCAAAACGAACGTCCTCTGCCTCCTGCACATCTAACCGATAGTGCTTCGAGAATGAATGCAAAGATGATGAAGTCGCCGCTCTACAAATGTCCGCGACCGAAACCGAACTGTACCCCGCCCACAACGCCGCTTGCGCCCTGGTTGAGTGCGCTCTGAGACCTTCTGGAACTACCCTACCTTTCAAAAGGTAAGCCGACGCAATAGCCGCCTTTAACCATCTAGAAATGGACGCTTTCGCTGCCACTTCACTCTTCCACGACCACCCGAAAGCCACAAACAATCTGCCAGTCTTCCGAAACGGCTGCGTCCGCCGAAGACATTCCGAAGAACCCGACGAACATCATGGGGATGTAACCTGCCTTCCGATTTCTCCTTTTGCTGCTTAGAGAATACTGGAAGCGACACCATGTGATTGACATGAAAGACCGAGACCACCTTCGGCTGAAAGTCCGGCACTGAGCGTAGCACGACCTTATCATGGAAGAAAGACAAATAAGGTTCCCTACAGGATAAAGCCTGTAACTCCGAAATCCTCCTTGCGGAACAAATAGCTACCAGAAATACCTTCGTTAACGCAAGATCCTTCAGGGTGGCAATGCTTAGCGGCTCAAACGGTAGCTCAAGCAAAGCCCCCAATACCAGATTCAGCTTCCATGTCGGCACCGAACAGCGGACGAAGAAGCAAGACAGAAAAAAGCCTAATGTCACTGTGAGATCCTACCGGCTGACCGAGCACTTTCCCCCTATAACAGGAAATCGCCGCCAACTGCACTCGCAAGGAACTGGCCGCCAATCCCTTCCGCACTCCATCCTGCAAAAAGGAAAGGACCTGCGAAATCGAAGCCCTCAACGGCTGAATATTACGCTCCACACACCAAGCTACAAAGATCCTCCAGACCCTGACATACGCCAGCGAGGTGGAACGCCTGCGTGCCTTTAGCAAGGTAAAAATGACCACCGCCGAATAACCCTTAGCTGTCATCCTAGCCCGTTCAAGAGCCAAGCCGTAAACGAGAACCGACTCACCTAGGGCATGCGCAACGGACCCTGCCGTAGGAGCTCTTCCTGCTGCGGTAACTACCACGGATTGTCCACTAACAGCCGTACCAAATCTGCATACCACGGCCTTCAGGGCCAATCGGGTGCGATCAGAATCACCCGACCGCGATGTCTCCCAACACGCTGCACCACCCTGCCCATGAGGGCCCAAGGTGGAAAAAACAAAGGAGAACTCCCTCTGGCCACCTTTTCGCTAATGCATCTAGCCCCTCTGACATCCGTTCCCAGCGCTTGCTGAATAACCTTGCTACCTGCGCTGACTTGACGCTCGCCCTGAGAGGCATTACCGGAACTCCCCAGCGCCTCACCAGAAGAGCAAACACCCCCGGATGTAGCACCCACTCCTCGGGGTCTACTCTGCGACGACTGAGGAAATCCGCTTCGAGATTGTCTACGCTGGCCACATGTTGAGCCACGGGAGCCTGGAGATTGTGTTCGGCCCACACCCACAGCTGACCCGCTTCGGCTTCTAGTGTAGCACTTCCTGTGCCCCCCTGCTGATTGATGTAGGCTACCGTTGTCGCTTTGTCTGACAAGACTCGGACCGCCTCCCGACCGAGAGTGTCCTGAAACTCCGGTAGCACCAGAAACACCGCTCTCATCTCCAACCTGTTGATGGACCGAGACGTCTCCTCCTGAGACCAATGACCCTGGGCAAACCTGCCTTCGCAATGAGCCCCCCCAACCCAGGAGGCTCACGTCTGTCGTGAGCAGTCCCCAGGACGGCGGTCCAGTGGCATGCCGGCTTCCATATTCTCCGTTCTCAACCACCATCGCAGCTCGTGACGCACATTCTGAGGGCAAACTAACCTTTGCGATAGGACATCCAACTGATGCGACCAACGACGGAGGAGCGCCGCCTGTAACGGCCGCACGTGCGCTCGGGCCCACGGAACCACTTCTATCGTGGCTGCCATTGTTCCCAACAACTGCAGGTACTGCCATGCTGTTGGAGCCGGACGAAAAGAAACGCCTGACGAGTTGTCACAGACCTAGAGCCCGGGTCCTGGGCAGGAACACCTTCCCCTGCTTTGTTTCGAAGCGCGCCGCAAGGTACTGCAGGGATTGAGATGGTACCAACCTGCTCTTTGCAAAGTTGACTACTCAGCCCAGGCCTTCGAACATCTGGACCACCCGGGCCGTCGCTGCCGAGCTGTCCTCTCTCGACTTCGCTCGGATCAACTAATCGTCCAAATATGGGTGCACCAGTACTCCCTCTTTGCGGAGCGCCGCCGCCACCACCACCACCATGACCTTGGGAAACGTCCGTGGCGCCGTTGCCAGCCCAAAGGGCAGCGCTTGAAATTGGAAAATGTCCCATGGGTACCGCAAATCTCAGCCACTTCTGATGCTCTTGCCGAATCGGGATGTGCAGGAAGCATCCGTGAGATCTAACGACGTCAGGAACTCCCCGCCCGGACCGCTGCCAGCACGGAATGCAAGGTCTCCATCCGAAAATGGGTAATCCGGAGACAACGGTTCACCCTTGTCAGAGCCAGGATCGGGCGAAATGTGCCCTCCTTCTTTGGCACTACGAAATAGATGGAGTAGCAACCGGAACCGCACTGCTCCGCGGGCACCAGCAGCACCGCCTGAAGCTGCAGCAGCCGCTGTAGCATGTCCTGGACCGCCTGCCTGTGCCCAGGGCTGAGCAGGGAGAACGGACAAAGGAACCTACGACGGATCGATGGAGTTCTAATACGTAGCCCTCTCGAAGGACCTCCAGGACCTACTAATCTGACTTAATTCGGACCCAGGCAGGGTAAAACTCCCACAACTGACCTCCCCTGGGAACTACTCTCTCCTGAGCCCGCGTTCTCATTGTGTCTGTTTTGTGGCCGAGGACTGGAAAGGATTGAACCCCCGGCCTGCTCCCCTGAATCCTCGAAATCCCTGACCCCTAAGCGGGAACTTCCCCCGCTGGGACTGTCCATAACGGGGAGAACGAAAACTACGAAAGTCTCTCGGGACCTCCCTGAATCCCGCAGAACTGCGGCCCTGCTTCGGCTTGTCCTCTGGGAGACGTCCCCCCTTGGACTCCCCGAGGTCCTGGACCAACTTATCTAAATCCTCCCCAAATAAAAGTGTACCCCCAAAGGGTAACTTGCTAAGCCGAGCCTTAGACGAACTGTCCGCCGACCAGGTTCTCAACCAGAGATACCTCCGAGCTGCTACTACGGAGACCATCCCCGTAGCCAAGCCGCGGAGGAGATCAGAATGAATATCCGCCAAGTACGCGGTTCCCGACTCCAGTCGCATGGCATCCTCAAGCTGCCCTTCCAGATGGTCTCCTGCAACCTCTGGGACCACCTCAAACAGCCATGTGCCACCGAAGCCGGTCTGCATGGACAGCGCGCAAACATCGAACACCTGCTTCAACAGAGTGTCTAACCTCCTGTCCTGAACATCCTTCAGCGCTGCGGTCCCCCTCCACGGGAATTGTGGTTTTCTGAGTGACCGCCGATACCGCCGCAACTACCTTTGGAGAACGAAACAGCTCCCTATCGCGGTTCGCGAGCGGAGAATGGCGAGCCAACGCTCTAGCCCCCTTCAGGGCTGCCTCTGGCAAATCCCATTCTTCCTGTATCATATTCCGAAATACCCTATGGAGGGGAAACACTCTCTGGGATGTCCGCACCGCCTGCAACAGCGGATCTTCTAATGTCCCTTCCGCTGCTTCCTCGCTGGAAGGCAGGTTTAGTGTCTTTAGCATCTCCGAAACCAGGGCTGGAAGCTCTTCACACCGAAAGACTCTGACTACCCAGCACTGCTGCTCCGAGTCAGGCAACTCTCCGTCTTCCAGCTCATCTTCCGAGAACTCTTCCCTTTTTGGCGTTCCCCTCGCTCAGGTCATCAGCGAGGTAAGGCGCGGGACCCTCCGAAGTGGCCCTACACCTTTCAGCCACCGGAGCACCGTTCCCCGAACCGACCAGAGAGGCCGAGCGCTTCTGACTCTGGGGTCCGTGAGGAAGAGCCGACACCGCGGGCTGAAGGAAGGCAAAAGCCTGCTGCATCAAGGCAACGAAGTTCGGCGGAATTCCGGTTGCCTCCCCCGCCTGTCCCTGCTCCTGTGACCCTGCGGAGCCGCCGCCCGAGGAGGGCCCCGGCACTGGCTCCTCAGGATCTAGAGACGGAGATAACAGCGCTTCAGCGCCTGTACGAATAGCCTTCCGGCCTGCTAGGGGCTGTCCTGGCTCTCCGTCCATATGCTGCGCCTCTAGGGAGCAAGGGACACAGACTCCTGATTCCAGCACTAAACCTTTCCTCCTGCCGCACACTAGACAGCGTGGATTTGCAGGCATAGCAGCCGCCTCAAAGAACTGCTCTAAACCACCCCGGGAACTCCCCCTCCCCCCCGCTGGCCCTGACCACCAGCCCCGGAAGGAAGGGCTCTCTCCGGGTTGGAGACATGCAAAAAACAGCCTAGATACACCTGCTCAATATTTCAATAAGGGAAAGTACAGCATAGCTTGTTTCCCTTTGAACTTCTCTTTCTGGTTTTTGTTTTTGTTTTCCAACAGGCCAACGCTCTGTAAGCGCCTGATGAGCCTAGAGCAGGTCTGCAGCAAACGAGGCTTAAAACGCTTCCAAAAAGCCACGGTTTTCAAAATGGCCGCCGGGACTTTTCCCGCGCAGCAAAAAAGTGTCCTGAGGGCAAAGAACTCCTTTATGAGATCCCCCGCTGAGGCAGGGACTTCCCTCTCAACTCCCCTCCAAGAAACAAGTAAAAGAAAATTCAAAAAGAAAGAAAAAACGCTGTTAAAGTCGGCGAGACCTACTTACAGTTCCCTGCTTCAACCTGAGGTGCTGCTATGAGGCAGATACGCGCTGGAGCTCAGCCTGCTCGTGGCTTCGGCTCCGACAGTGCTCCCACCACCAATCTCACTGTCCCTTAGAGATGGCTGGGGCTAAGCCTTCCACCTGCTCCTCACCCTTGCGTGCGGGTTCGGGAGCAGGGAGGTTTCTTCTTCTGCTCTGTAAAGCTGCTCCTTCTGGAGAAAGGAGGAAGCAGGACTGGAGCCAGAGGGAAGAAAAAAGTGGCTATTTATTTTAGAAAGGCAACCAAACAAAAAAACATCAAGAATTAGAAAAGGAAAACAAAGAAAAAATTCCTAGCTCTGCCTATTTGTGCTGGGCCTATCCCTAGGCCCATCCCTAGGCCCAGAATCTCCTCAGCTGCTTGGAGACTGAAGTACTGGTGGAAGGGGGCGGTCCTTGCCTATTTATACCAGAGAGAGAAGAGCTGTGAAGTCATTCAGTCTCCAAGGCTGCTGGAGGAGATTCTAAACTCTATGGTTCCGGGACTGGACTAGAGGGACGAAAAGGAATCCAAGTATGGCACTAAAAAACCCAAGAAGATTCATATTGAATAGTGACAAGTTCTGAATACTGTGACCTACCTACCTAAACAAAGGGAGGGAAAAGTTCAAGTTTTTCATCCGATAAGGCTAGCAGTGATCAGGAATGCAATGAGGCAACAAACATGATACTAGAAAGGGAGGCAAGGGGATAGAGAGACTAACATTGTGATCCTTGCTACTCGGTGTAAATCCCATCGGAAACTTACCTAACCATTCCCGGTTGGCAAGAGCATGAGGATTTCACTCACAAGTACCATTCAGTAGGAAGAGTAATGAGAGAGGGTGAAATGGGAAATAAAAATTTAAAAACAAAACAAAAAAAAAAAAAAAACACCACTGTTTAACAACAAGTGGGGAAAGTATGCAGATAATGGCTCATGGAATTCTTTCCAAACCATCTGCATCTGTGTGAATGTGTATGTGCATGTCCTCTGATTTAAAGGAGAAAGAATAGGGGATGGAGGAGTAAGTTGTAGGATAGGAATAGTTCTGAAGATAGCTAGGAGGTGCAACGTTCCACTGTATCTACGTTTCTACATTGCAGAAGCCGTAATTACTTGGTTCAATGGGACCCCCATGTCCAGGGTGTGTTATCACCAGTTTTCCTCCCATGCCAAAATTTGATCCTCTTTTGTTACATTTTCGGAGAGTTATTTTTCCCTCCAGACAATAAAAGGAGAAATTTACATACCAGATAATTTTCTTTCCTTGAAATCTTCAAGACCAGTCCAGGGAAGTGGGTTATGCTCCCCAGCCAGCAGATAGAAGCATACTAGGGTAACTTTCACTATTATAATATTCCTGGGGGAATTCTGCGCAACTGCACAACACAGAATTTGCGCAGAATGCTGCGCAAGCACCAGCGAGCCAGTTAGGCAGGATCGGGTGCACAAGCTTTAAGAGTGCCTGATTCTGCCTCACTGTTAGCAGCAACATAGCCACGGATTGAGGAAAGAACTATGAATGGGAGCAAGCGAGCTAAGGAGTAAAAACAAGGGAAATTTCAAGTCTATAGGAGGAGTTTCTATACCGCCTTTTCCTACAATCAAGGCGGTCTACACAGCAAACAATCAACAAAATACAGTGTCTAGTGTGCGCATGCTTTGAGCAGTGAGTGCGTGTGTGTGTAGATGGTCATTGATTCTTGTTGAGCTATTTACAATGTGCGCTATTTACAATACCATGTACAACAGGACTTTACTTTAATACTATAATAGTGTCGCTAGGGTAGGGTGCTGAGTTGGGGTATTGTCTGTTGCACAGTTTAAGTGACGTCACCGTAGTGCTCTATGAAAAGGGTCATCTTTAGCAGTTTCCTAAAGTCCTTAATGTCTGTTGTTGACCGTAGTTCATCAGGGAGGGCGTTCCAGATTGTTGGTGCCGCCTTTGATCAGGCTCTTTTTTCAGTGTCCTTGCGTACCTTGTTGATGTCTTTAGGTGTGTTGACACGGTTGGAGTGCCTCTCCTCCTCGGTCTTGTGCTGCTGTCGGGTTGTATGAATGGGTGTAGGCTGAAAACTGATGACTGTTGCTTGATTTTGAATATGTTTATGATTGTCTTGTATCTGATGCGGGAGCTGATGGTAGCCAGTGGAGATCTTTTAGGGTGGGTGTGATGTGTTCTTGTCTTCTGGTGCCAGTTATTATGCGTGCTGCTGTGTTTTGCACCAGTTGCAGTGGCCTGAGTGTCTGTTTTGTTAGGCCAAGATAGATTGGGTTGCAGAAGTCTAGGATTGGGGTTATTAGTGCCTGACAGACTGTGTGGAAGTGTTCCTGAGAGAGGAGGTGTTTGAGGCGTCGGACTAGTCTCATCCTGTGGTATGCATTTTTGGTGGTTCTGCTGATGTGGGACTGAAGGTTCAGTTCTTTATCCAGGGTCACTCCGGGGTATTTCACTTTTGGCTGTATGGGTATGGTTGTGTTATTTATCTTGATGTTGCGAGGAGGGATGAAGTCGGAGTTTCGTGTGATGATTAGAGCCTCGGTCTTGCTGCAGTTTATTTTCAGGTTGTTATCTTGAAACCAGCTGTTCATGTGCATGAGACATTCTGTTATCTTGGTGTAGTCTGGGTTGTCGAGGGTGATTGGTGTGTATATCATTATGTCAACCGCATGGATTGTGTATTTTATCCTGTGTTCTTTTATGATGCTGCATATTGGCTGGATGTAGAGGTTAAATAATAGTGCTGATAGGGCGGATCCTTGAGGTACGCCTTGCATGACCTTCATGGGTCGGGATGTGTTGGGACCGATCTTGACCTGTATCTGTCTGTCCGTTAAGTAGGAATGGAACCACCTCAGTGCGGCTCCATGTAATCCGATGTTCTGTAGTCTTGCTAGTAGAGTTCCGTGGTCCACTGTGTCGAATGCTGATGAAATGTCAATGAAGATCATGAGTATTCCTTTCTTTCTGTTGTCTATGAGGTGTAGTATGTCGTTAAATAGGTATAGCAGGAGTGTGTTTCGACTCCGTGGTTGGGGCGGAAACTGTGTTGGTTGAGGTCCAGTTGTGCATGGTTGTCGATGTGTTCTTGTAGCTGATGTTGTACCGCTTTCTCAATAATCTTTGCCAGTAGAGGGATGCTTGAGATAGGTCTGTAGGCTGCTGGGTTGTTCTTGTCAAGTGGTGATTTCGTCGGGATTGGTCTTATTGTGACGAGTTTTAGCTGGTAAGGCATGATTCCTTGGGTTAGTGAACTGTTCACCATGTTGTGTATGGTGTGGATAAAGTTTGACTTTGTCGCCTTAATCCATGTAACTGGGCATGGGTCTATACTAAAGGAATACCAGGGGGGTTAAACATTAGCGTTGATTGGTTAGCGTGTGCCTGACAGGCTCGAATAATTGGTTCCGTAGAAAGGTATTTAAATTGACAACAGAACGCATGCGTGGCATCTTTTGTTCAGAACAGAATTACGACAGACAGCGTTCATGGCCGGTGAAAAATTATGAAAACCGGGGCGCTATTAAAGGTATTCCTTTAGTATAAATGATAAGTGATGTATGTAGAGAAAAGTTAAGATAAGAAGTAATATTCAACTATATAATATTGCTGCTCTTGCTTGTGTTGTCACAGATAAAATTAAAGAGACGTTGAAGAAAACGAAAATTGAAATAGTCCCGAAGAGAAGCAATATATTTATCCCCTTGATAAACCCAACCGGAGAAACGCTAGGGTGCCTAGATCATTGTGGCGTTGGGGTTCTTTTCCATCGATTTGAAGGGGTGTTTTATGCACCATTCTACACAAGATAAGTAGAGTGGTGATCAGTTTTTAAAGAAAAGTTCATAGAAAAAGAAAAAATAGCAATGCAATGTTAGAGAAAATAACTGCCTATGGTCATTGATGTGAACGGACACTACATTGGGAGAGTCAAATTACCCCAAAAAAGTGTATAAATATTGTTTATCTGAGACCGATGGCAAGTAAGATAATGAGTTGAAATTGGAAAATTGTTTAGAGTGAATTTATGTGTTTTCTATTATGGTTGTAGTTCACTCATGAGATAGACCTGATTCAGTTTTTTGTCTAGTACAATTTCATCAAGACAGACCACACAACAACTGGTGACTAGAGTAATTTAAGAGGAATGGCGAGATACAGATAGGTGATAACCCGGAGAATAAGGGGGATCAGGTTGCATTTGAATGGATCCTGAACCAGCTGGTCTTGGCATTCGACATCAAGTCCATCATTGGAATGCCCAAGCTCTCCACAATCAGTTAAAAGGCCAACTCAGAAAGTGACCCTTCCTCTGAGTCCAACAGATGCTGGCTAAGAAAATCTGCCTGAACATTCTCCTTCCCGGTGACATGAGCTGCCGACAGTACAAGCAGGTGAGCTTTGGCCGACTGAAGCAGCAGAATCGCCTCCACCTCCACAAGCGAGCTCTGGATAGCCCCCCTGGAGATTGATGTAGGTCAGTTGTCAAATTGTCGGACAACACTCTTACCACCCACTGACGAAGGAGGAGGGAAAAGGCCTCCAAGGCCCATCAGACCGCCCTCACCTCCAGGAGACTGATGGGCCAATGGACTCTCCTCTGGAGACCACCTGCCCTGGATCACCTGGAAGTGGCAATGAGCCCCACAAACCAGAAGACTCGGCCTGCAGGACACCTACAGTGCTGTGCACCACCCAGTTTGGAGTCGCGAAGGGCATCTCTGCCATGAGCAGCCACCAACAAAATCGCCCAGGCCTCACCCTGAAGGGCAAGCCAGACATCCACTGACTGCGCCTGTAGGGACCAACATGCCAGGAGTGCTGCCTGAAGAGACCTCATATGCAGCAGAGCCCAAGGCACCAACTCGAAGCGTGTTGAAGCAGGCGCCCAGGTACTCTGGGGACTGGGATGAAGTCAGGTTGCTCTTCACGAGATTGACAACCCAAATGAAATCCTGCAGCTGGTAAATTACACAAGCAGGTGCCTCCCAACTCTCCTGTCAGGACTTTGCACGGATTAAGCAATCATCCCAACAGGAGTGTACAAGGATGTCCTGTTTTTGCAACATCGCTGCCACCATCACCACACCTTGGTGAAGACCCAGGAAGCACCCAAACAGCAAAGCCCAAAACCTGAAAATGTCCCTGCGGAACTGCAAATCACAGAAACCGCTGGTGTTCAGGACAAATGGGAATTTGCAAATAAGGCCTCGGTCAAGTTCAAGGAGGTCAAAAAAAACTCTCCTTGCTGAGAAGCCACTATCACAGAGTGCAGGATCTCCATACAAAACTGGGGAACTCCAAAGGCCTTGTTGATCTCTTTCAAATCCAGAAAGGGGTGCCAAGAGCTCTCTTTCTTGGGCACTACAAGTAGACTGAATATCGTCCCGAGCCCAATTTGACTTGGGGCACCAGAACAATGGCTTTGAGCTGCAGGAGACAGTCGAGCATCAGTAAAAACAGCCTGAACCTTAGCAGGAGCTCAACAAGGAGACACAATAAAAGCATCAGAGAGAGGCTTGGCGAACTCGAGAGCGTAACCTTCGCAGCTCATCTCCAAGTGTCTGTCATGATTTGGGCCCAAGTAGGTTAGAACTGGCGCAGATGACTGCCTACCGATTCCACCCCTGCCCAGACCCCCAAACCTCATTTGGCAGGACTTGGCAACTCTGGGACCACCAGTGGCCCCACCTCTGCCACCTCAACACCCCCCCCCCCCCTGAAGAGGGCTCTTTTGGAAGGAACCAGGACCTTTATGGATGCAACCATCTGGCAGGGCAAAAAAAACCCATATATGACTCATGGCCATGCCCTCGAGAGAAGGACCCATCCAGCCCCTTTGGGCTTATCCTCTGGAAGAGGAGGCACCTTGGTTTCACCCAAGTCCTTCACCAACTTCTCCAGGTCCTCAAACTTCTTCTTCACTACTAAAGGAAGATGGCTCAACTGCATTTTGGAGGCCATGTCCGCAGACAATTTCTGCAACCACAAAAAAATGCCTAGCAGCCACCATAGTGGCCAAGAACTTCACAGACGCCCAAAGGATGTCATAAAGCAGATCTGCCAAAAACGCAGTCCCGGACTCCAGCTTAGCCACCTCCTCGTGGGCGCAGCCTCCACCAGAGATGCTTCTGGAATCCACCGAGATCACCTCAAAAAGACCTGAGATACAAAGGAGTCACAGATAGCCCTTTCAGGGCTAAGGCAGAAAACTCAAAGGTCTGCTTGAGCAGCGCCTCCATTGTGCAGTCCTGCGCATCCTTCAAAGTGCACCCCCTTCAACCAGAATGGTAGTTTTCCTGGTGTCAGCCATCACCAACGATTCCACCCCCAAAAGGTGCAAGCGCTCTCTTTCATCTGGTGGGACAGATTATAACAAACCATGCTCCTGCCGACCCACAGCCCCGCATCAGGAACCTTCCATTCCTCATCAATCATTTCCTTCACCGCCTGATGGACAGGGAAGGACCACAACAGCTTACGAATGCCTTCAAGCAGAAGATCCTCCATCTGATCTGAAGGCTCCATTGTGGTTCCTCTGCAATCCCACAGAGCCATCAGGACAGGAGTGGCTACAACCACAGCGGGGCTTGGCATGACGCGGGAGCAGATCACAGTGATCGGCAGGAGGCGATCGGAGCGTTACAAGTTATACATATGCTCGGAAGAAAAACCATGGCGGCTCCTGCAGCAGAGTGAAGGCGGCTTTCAGGGAACACTACTGCCTTAACTCACATCTCTTGACTGGTTTTGTTCTAGGTGCAGATAAGTCTGGATGGGGTTGCACAGTATGCTGTGGGACCAACTAGTACCTACTCTTCTACATAAGAGGAGGGCACGTGGGACCTCCTGGGCGCTGATAGTGCATCTAGGGGGGAATGACCTGGCATGAACAGTGAGAACCGACAAGACAAGGTTGAGATCCCACAAAGGAACCACCACCTAAAATGGTGGCCTGACCTGCTTAACTGCACGTAGAAACCTTGCCACATCAGGATGACCTGCAACAGAGACCCCTTGGCACCTTGCCTTGGTAACACGCCAGAACTGCTACCTGAACCTTCAGCGAATTCAAGGCCAGGTTCTTGTCCAGGCCATCCTGTAAGAATGAGAGGATGTCCTCAATTGACACCATTAAGGGACGGTGGCCCCATGGTTCGCACCACTCATCAAAAAAGCGCCAGACCCAAACATATGATAAGGAAGTAGACCTTTTTTCTTGCCTTTAGTATCATGGAGACCCTGGTCAGGGCATAGCCTCTCTTTAACAACCGTGCCTGCTCAAGAGCTAAGCCATAAATGAGAAGCGATCCACTTGGGGCATCAAAGGGACCCTGTGACATGAAGTTGTGCCTGCTAGGCAGCCGCCAAGATGGTCCACCGTCAATGTGTACCAGGGTCTCAGAGGCTAAATCGGGAGCCATGAAGATCACTCAACCCCTGTACTGGGATATTCTTTGCAATAGCTACCCAATCAGAGCCCACAGCGAAGACGTATAGCAGTCCTTCCCATGGCCAGGCTTGCGTGAGAGCATCGAGATCTTCCGACATTCGCACTCTCCGTCGGCTGAAGAACAGATTTGCCTTGGCATTGTCCATTGAGACCATCACATCCATCACCGGCTGCCCCCATCGACCCACTATCTGGTCGAACACTGCATCCTGTAAGGACCACTCTCCCGCATCGAGCCGATGGCAGCTGAGATAATCGGCCTGAATGTTGTCCTTTCTGGCTACATGAGCTACAGAGTTTGAGTAAACTACCAGTAACAAATGTATTTGGGGAACAAAATTTGACTTGCTCCAAATTCGGTGCTTTCACTGCAACAACTCAAGACTAAGGTATTTTTAAATAGACATAATTTTCATAATATTAGTTTGTTTTCTTTTATACCTCACTTTACATGCCCAAAATGGTCCTCTTATATAACATTTGTCCGGTATAAGATATATTGGCACACTTCTGTTTCTACTGGTCCTTCTCATCCCCATTAGTTTTTACCAATATTTCCCTATATATGTTTTCATATATGATTTGAATACATGTATTTATGACATTAATCTCTGTTCTTGGTTCCTCCACATTCACATAGTTTTTAGATGTGTTTTCAAGCCTTGCACATTCTGCCTGGATTTTAATTAGTTTATATTTATTATTTTAACATTTTCATTATTCTTTTATCTTTATTTATTTAATAATGTTATAATTTTAATTGATCTTATTTTATTTATTGTGTAAATAGATATTTACTTATTTAATATCTATATATTTTTCTCTCTCGAGGCTTGTACCCCGAAGAAGGCAGACACGGCTGAAACACGTTGGGGCTTTTTCTTTTTGTAAATAAAGAGCCTTAACCACTTGTCTAAGTATCTGCTGTTTTTGATTCCTGCCCTTAATGTGGGTTTTCTGCTCTCCATTGGACTTCTAAACAAAACCATGGGTCCAGATGGGATACATCCAAGAATACTGAGGGAACTTGGGGATGTTCTAGCAGCTCCACTGTCTTATCTTTTCAATATCTATTTGAAGTAGGGAGTGGTGTGAGAGGACTGGCGAGAGGCACATGTGGACCCTTTACACAAAAGCGGACGTAAGGATGACATTGAAAACTACAGGCCGGTTGGTCTAACCTTTGTGGTTAATAAGTTATTGGAAAGAATAGTGAGATTTGTGGCGTCCAATGGATTGCAGGATCCGAGGCAGCATGGATTCACCAGAGGCAGGTCTTGTCAGACAAATCTGATTGATTTCTTTGAATGGGTGACCAGGGAGTTGTACCGAGGGAGAGCCCTAGATGTGGTGTATTTAGATTTCATTTAAGGTCTTTGACACCTTTCCTCACAGGCGACTTATAAACAAACTGAGCACCCTAGGGATGGACCCTAAAGTTACTGATTGGATTAGAAATTGGTTGAATTGGAGGCGACAAAGGGTACAGGTAAATGGAGCTCACTGAGGAGGAGGTTACCAGTGGTGTGCTGCAGAGTTCTGTCCTTGGTCCGATTCTGTTTAACATCTTTGTTCGTGATTTTATTTATTTATTTAACAACTTTTATATACCGCGCTATTTGTTATCAGTGCGGTTTACATATAACAAAGGTTGCATAGTCAGAAGATTGTTCTGTGCTTACATTGAAACAGGAGTTTAAACTTGGAGCAACAGGGTAACTATATACAATTGTACATCAAACATCATTAGATACAGGTTGGTATTTTCAAGAAGAGCTAAGGCAATCTCAAAAATACTTGTGACAGAGTTATTTATGTGGAGAAGGAAGGTTTGTGGGTGATCGAAGGCGGGGTGGATGATTGTGCAAAGTGAAGTAGGAAAATGTGGTGTTTGATTGCCTTACGAAACTGAGTAAGGTCTTTGATTGATCTTATTTCTGGTGGAAGGTCGTTCCAGCACTTTGGGACGTAAAAGGCAAAAAGGTTCTTTTCTTGGTCGTCTGGGTGCACTTGATGGACTCTTTAGGGACGATCAAGGTCTTGTCAGTTGTCGATCTTCTCATTCTGTTTTTCGGGGTGAGAGTGATAAGGTCACAGAGTATCGTGGGGGCTAGGTTATTGATGATCTTAAAAATGATAAGGATTTTGTATGTTAACCTGCAATGAATTGGTAGCCAGTGGAGTTCCTTAAGTACCGGGGTGATATGGTCTGATCTTGATATACCACAGAGCACACGCGCAGCCGCATTCATAGCGAGTTGTAGCGGATTAAGTGTGTTCTTGGGGAGTCTATATAGGACAACAACATTTGCATAATCGAAGTGTGGTAGAATGAGGGCTTGGAAGACGGTCCGGAAGTCATTATGGGGTAACATGGGCCTGAGGTGCCTTAGTGTTCTAATTTTGTTGTAGATGGATCTGGTGGTGTTTCGTATGTGCTCCTTAAAGTTGAAGTTCTGGTCCAGTGTAATCCCTAGGTAGCGAATGGAGGGTTTACAAGGGAGTTCCGCATCTCTTACTTTTAGGGATGATGGAGGGGAGAGATCTTTGTTCCTTGATACGAACAGGACTTCCGTCTTCTTGAAGTTTATGCAGAGATTTTGAGAGAATAACCAGTAAGTGATGGCGTTGAAACAGTTGATAAGGTTGGTGAAGTCTGGTTGTTTGATTTTGAATGGTGTAAACAGCACGACGTCATCGGCATAGATTAGAGTGGAGATATTGAAGGAGCGTATGATGTCACATATCGGCTGCATGTAAACATTGAACAGCAACACAGATAAAGAGGAGCCCTGCGGAACACCTTGATGTTGGTGGAAAGGTGCGGATGTGGTGGATCCAACTCTGACGTGCTGCCAACGATCCGATAGATAAGACCTACACCATTCCCAGGCAATATTGATATTGCAGTGATATTGCAGAAGGACTGTTGGGTAAGGTTTGCATGTTTGCAGACGAGACCAAAATTTGCAATAGAGTGGATACACAGGAAGAAGTCAACAACATGAGGAGGGATCTAGCTAAACTTGAAGAATGGTCTAGAACAGGGGTGGGCAATTCCGGTCCTGGAGGGCCGCAGACCAGTCAGGTTTTCATGATGTCCCTAATGAATATTCATGAGATCTATTTGCATACACTGTCATTCATTGTATGGAAATAGGTCCATGAATATTCATTAGAGACATCATGAAAACCTGACTGGTCTGCGGCCCTCCAGGACTGGAATTGCCCACCCCTGGTCTAGAATATGGCAGCTGAAATTTAATGCTAAAAGAAATGCAGGGTCATGCATTTATGTTGCAAAAAACCAAAGGAGCAGTACAGTATAGGGGGTGAGGTACTTCTGTCCACAAAAGTAATTGTGTCTGATGATCTTAAAGTAGCTAAACAGATAGAAAAGGCGACTGCGAAAGCCAGAAGAATGCTTGGATGCATAGGGAGAGGAATGGCCAGCAGAGATCTTCATTATAAAGCATATGAGGATAGGCTTAAAGATCTTAATATGTATACTTTAGAGAAAAGGCGGGATAGGGACGATAAGATATAGAGACATTTAAATACCTCAGTGGCATAAATGCACAGGAGGGTCTCTTTCAATTGAAGGCAAGCTCTGCTATGAAGGGACATAGGATGAGAGTGAAAGGAAATAGACTCAGGAGTAATATGCAGAAATATTTCTTTACGGAAAGAGAGATAGATGCGTGAAACAGTTTCCCAGTGGAGGTGGTGGACACGAAGACGGTATCTGAATTAAAAAAAGCAAGGGGACAAACACAAAGGATCTCTAAAGGTAAAAAGGGGATTATTATAGACAGGCAGACCATGGCCCTTTGTAGCGGCCGCATGTGAGCCTGTGCCCACGGTACAAATTCACAGTACCATCACTGCCATGGGCCAAGGAATTGTAGGTAATGCCACGCCGTTAGTATGCCGATGCGGAGAAAATGCCGGAGCTGTGTCTGCAAGGTCCACATCCTGTCCTGTGGCAGGGCTACCCTGCCCTTGTCTGTTTGAAAATGGGCTCCAAGATATATAAGATCCTGGGTAGGCGACAGCCAGCTCTTTGCGAGATTGACGACCCATCCGAGTTCCTGCAGAAACTAACTCTGACTGTGGCCTGCTCGCTTTCCTCTGCAGATGTTGCTCTGATGAGCCAGTCATCCAGGTAAGGGGGTAACAAAATGCCCTCCTGCCGGATTGCCGCTGCAACCACCACCATTATCTTGGTAAACATGCATGGAGCGGTCGCGAGGATGAAGGGCATGGTGCAGAATTGGAAATGCCCCATCGGAACGGCAAACCGGAGGTACCTTTGATGCTCCGGCCAAATAGGGATATGCAAGTAGACCTCTGAGATCCAGTGAGGTGAGGAACTCGCCTTCCCTGATGGCTACAATCACTGACTACAACATCTCTATGCGGAAGCAGGGAATTCGCAAAAAACGATTTACCGGCTTGAGGTCTAAGATTGGATGAAAGGTTCTTTCCTTCTTGGGGACCACAAAATAAATGGGAGTATTGATCACAGCCATACTGGTCTCGTGGAACTTTTACTACCGCCTCCAACTGCAAAAATTGAGCGAGTGCATCTCCTACAGCTTGCAGTTTTCCTGCCACCTTGCAAGGCGACGCCACAAAAGCATCCGGGATGGGGTGCGCCAACTCCAGCGCTTAGCCTTCCCGGATGATTTTCGGAATCCATTGGTTAGACATGATGTGGACCCAAGTCCATAAAAGTCCTGTAGCCGACCTACCACAGGAACCACCTCCAGCTGGGTCACCTTCATCTTATGGTGACTTTTTGGGGTTGTTGCAGTGGAGGAGTAAAATCCTCTCCCCGATCCTCTAAATCCTGAAAGGCTTGACCCCCCCCCCCCCCTCTGAAAAGGCACAAAGCGTACTGCCTGAAAGCATACAGCTTGCCACTTGCCGGGCCTGCCAGCCACCCCCTTTTCGGTTTATTTCTCATCTAGGTCTTTGACCAACTACTCCAAGGCCTCGCCATAGAGCAGCTTCCCCTTAAATGGCAGTTTACTCAAATGAGATTTAGAGGAGACATCCGCCAAACAATTTTGTATCCACAGGTACCGCCTAGCGGCCACTGCCGAAGCCATACCCTTAGAGAGATCTCTAATTAAGTCATAGAAGGCATCCGCCAAATATGCTGCCCCCGATTCCAACTTGGCCACCTCCAGGGGTAGGGACTATCCCTGCCCCGCAGTCTCTATGATGCCCTGTGCCCACACAGACAGACCCTAGCCACAATCGCTCCACAGACAAGGGGACAGGGCACTGATGTCAAAGGCCTGCTTCAATAAGGTTTCCAACTTCTGGTCCTGCACATCCTTGAGCACAGCACTCCTCTCCACAGGAATGGTGGTTTTCTTAGTGACTGCTGAGACTGCTGCATCGACCTTAGGAGAAAAAAAGGATCTCCTTCTCTTGTTCGGGAAAGGAGAAAGAATCGGGCCATGGTCCTTGTGTCCTTCAGAGAGGCTTCGGGGACCTCCCACTCATCCAGAATCATCTGCTTGATCACTCTATGCATTGGAAAAACCGATTGCGGCTTACGGATGGACTGAAAAAAAATGGATCCTCCAAGGGGTCTTCCTCCTTTGAAACCCCAGCATCTATGTTCAAAATTCTTAAAGACAGTGCTATGAGTGCCGGCAACTCTTCCTGACAAAATACACATACAATCAGAGAATCTTCCTGGGGGATTCTCCTTCCTCCAACTCCCTTAACTCATCCATGTCAGGATCATCCCCAAGATCCTCCTGGTCTCCTGAGAGGAGGGAGCCGGCCTCCTCCCAGGGGTCTTGCTCCAGCCGCCTCCTTCCTCCTCATCCTGTCCCTTCTTTCGCTTCCATCACTCTAATGGTCCAGCCAGGTCTGGATCGGGTTGCTTCATGCAGAAAGCCTCGTGCATGAGCAACACAAATTCTGGATTAAAACTAGACAGACATTGGGGGCGCATCTCACTGAGACCACCTAGACAAAGAGGGGCGAGGGGAAGGCAGCTCTGTGCCTTTTCAGTCCAGGACCTCAGGGCCCTACAAAGTCCACCTCCTCGAGTAGTGACGGACCAGGACCCCCCAGGGACAATCCAGCCGATGTCTGTACCCTCAGCTCCAGTGGGGAGTCCCTGCTTCTTCCAAGGGACTGTCCTCCATGGAGCGTGACTGCTTCGCAACTGCAGCAAAAACCTGCCAAGGAGATGGAACTGCACCTGGCGCCACATGCCAGACACGTGGCCTTGTGTGGCATTGTAGCCTGCAATGGAAAGTTCTCAATCCGGTAATCCTGACTACAGAATGCTTGCAACACAATCTCCTTATGACAGTTCTGATTGCCCAGGCTCCTGCTGATATGCTGGTTTTACTATCACTTTCAAAGTTCTGCTCTAAAAAAAGGAAGAAAGCTCATAAAAATAAAAAAAACAAATGGTCCGTCTTAGCTTCCCCCCATAGTGCAAATAGACACTTAGAAAATGGCGCCAATTCCTTCTTGCAGAAAATGGCCTCAAGGCAGCCACATTGAGGCAGGCCAACACCACTAACAATCGGGGCAAACGATTACCAGCAATACCCCTGCAGCACCTTAAAACCTGCCAAAACCTCCCTGATCTTACCTTCAGGAGCTGAACTGAACCGCTTGATGCCTGAGGCAAACAATGAGGTTTTCCTCACACCTGTGTGAAGCCGCTGTCACCCGCTACTGCCAAGACTGTTGCTCAGGGCTTCCCTCATGCTGACAGCAGCTCCTCACCTGCTCAAAGTTCAGGAGCCGCCAAGTCTGCCTTTATCCGGTGAATCATTTCCCCTCACCGTCGGGAGGGCCGAGTGCTTCTTTTGCCCCTTCAAACTTTTTTTTTTTTTTCTAACTTTGTTAAGGCAGACCAAAAGCTCCAACCATTTCCAATTGTAGAATTGAGACCTAAAGCACAAACTGTGCTCTTATTTGCCCTTCAGTGAGTCCAGACTCTGGGATCAGCTCTCTCCAGCTGCTTGGAGACTGAGTTTACTGGGGCTGGTGCCAGCTGCCTAGGAACACCAATGTCAACAGAGATGACACATTCAGTCTTTAAGCTGCTAGCGAGAGCTGACAACCCAGAGGTCGGGACTCCATTGGAGGGACAAAAAGGAAGGGTCCAATGGACCCAAGTCTGCATGACAACAAAACCCACCTCTAGCATTACAGCTTGCACATCTAGAATTATGTCACCACAATCTGGTTTTCAGGCTACCCTTAATGAATATGCATGACCTATATTAGCATACAATTGAGGCAAAGCTATTACAACTACTACTAATCATTTGTATAGCACTACAAGGCTATACTATGTTGTTACCCTAACCCCCCTACTTACGTTCCCAACATCCCCTGATAGCACATATAAGGTGAAATAAGACTTACCTGCTAATTGTTGTTCCTTGAGGAACTCCAGTCTAGTCCCGAACCTCTGGGTTTTGCTCCTCCTCCAGCAGCTTGGAGACTGAGAAACGTCATCCTTTTGAGGACACTGGTATAAAACCACAGGAACCGCCTCCTCACTCCAGTAACCTATTGAGAAAGCAGACTCACCGGAGCAACAATTAACAACAATTAAGTAGCAAATACTACTACCAAAAACAGTAAAAATAACCTAACTAATAACTTGTAAAGGAGAAACTATGTCCTCTTTTGTTCTCCTTCGTCATAATAGCTATTGATAAACTGCGTAGGCCCACCCTTCCCCCTCTCTGTGGAGAATTTGGACCCCATCTGAATCTCCATCTTTTCGAAACCAACCCCTCCCTTTCATGGACCATAATCTTTACTGATGCTTTTCCAGCTTACCTGTGAAATATCTCTTGTTTCAGGCTATAGTCAAAAGAAATTACTAGGGAGGGATACGGGACTAGACTGGAGTTCCTCAAGAAACAACAATTAGCAGGTAAGTCTAATTTCACCTTCCTTATCGTCCCTCCAGTCTAGTCCCGAACCTCTGGGGATGTAACAAAGCAGTGAAAGAAGTCAAATGGAAGGGACCTGCTAGACCAGCCTGAAGCACCGCTGATCCAAAACAGGTATCTCTTTCCGCCTGAACATCTAGACGGTAATGTTTGACAAAAGAATTTAAAGACGACCAGGTAGCCGCCTTACAAATTTCAACCACTGGCACACAAGTGTACTCGGCCCACGACGTTGCTTGTGCCCTAGTCGAATGAGCTCTCAGCCCTTCTGGTACAGATTTGCCCTTTAACACATAAGCCAACGCAATCGCCTCTTTACACCATCTTGCAATGGAAGCTTTTGATGCCGCTTCCCCTTTTCTCGTTCCCCCAAATAGGACAAACAGTCTGATTTGCAGAAACTTGCAGTTCTACAGATATACATCTTTAATGTCCGACGAACATTTAAGAGATGCAACTTCCCTGAGGAATTACCAGCAGTACCCCCAGCGAACACTGGTAAGGAAACAACCTAATTCATATGAAACACCGATACTACTTTGGGCAAAAAGGACAGCACAGATTTCAAAACCACCTTTGTATCAAAAAAAGGACAGAAAAGGCTTCAGACAAGACAAGGCCTGCAAC
Organism: Ichthyophis bannanicus; assembly: GCA_033557465.1. Lineage (NCBI taxonomy): Eukaryota > Metazoa > Chordata > Amphibia > Gymnophiona > Ichthyophiidae > Ichthyophis > Ichthyophis bannanicus. Next base: position 1,887,320,984 of record CM066031.1, read on the forward strand.
TCCGAGATTCTTCGAGCTGAACATATCACTACCAGAAAAATCACTTTAAACGTAAGATCCTTTAGCGACGCTCTAGACAAAGGTTCACGTACCAAAGCTTGCAGCACCAAATGGAGATCCCACATTGGCACCATTTGTCTACATGGTGGTCTCAGATATACCGCAAGCAAAAAACGCTTTATATCTGGATGTTCCCCCAGCGCCTCTCCTTGTATCTTACCTCTATAACAGGATAGCGTTGCCAACTGCACTCGTAAGGACGCCACCGCCAAACCTCTCTCAAAACCATCTTGCAAGAAAGCCAAAATCTGCGGCACCGAAGCTCAATGCTTTGACCTTCCTGTCCAGACACCATGCTTCAAATACACACCAAATACGAATATATGCTAATGAAGTAGACCTCCACCGAGCCTTCAACAAGTAGAAATTACCGTGGCCGAGTATCCCCTCGCTCTCAACCTTGCCCTTTCAAGAGCCATGCGTATACGAGAACCGATCCACCTGAGGCATGTGCAGCGGACCCCGAGATAAAAGGTCCCTCAGAGGAAGGCGCCTTGGCTTGTCTACTACTAGTCTCAACAGGTCCGCATACCAAGGACGTCTTGGCCAATCCGGCACAATGAATATTACTTATCCTCTGTGAACTTCTATGCGCTGCACCACCCGATCTATTAACACCCATGGTGGAAACACGTACAGGAGTTGCTCTTCTGGCCATCTCTGGATGAGAGCATCTAGACCTTCTGACATTCTCTCTTGTCTTCTGCTGAAGAACCGATCGACCTTTGCCGACTGGAAAGTCGCCATCAGATCCATCACTGGCGTCCCCCAGCGCTGTACCAAGCAAGCAAACATTTCCGGATGGAGAACCCATTCTCCTGGATCTACCTTTACTCGACTCAAGAAATCGGCCTCCACATTTTCCACGTCTGCTACATAAGCTGCCGACAACGCTAGCAGGTTTACCTCGGCCCAATCGAACAGCTGTTGTGCCTCGGTTTCCAGTGTCACACTGCTGGTACCGCCCTGATGATTAATGTATGCTACTGCAGTCGCATTGTCGGAAAACACCTGAACGGCTTTTCCCCGGAGACAAGGTTGAAACCCCTGCAGTGCCAACGTTATCACCTGCAATTCCAGCCTGTTGATTGACCAGCCCTTCTCTAGGCCAGTCCACTATCCCTGTGCATACTACCCCTCGAAATGAGCTCCCCAGCCTAACAGACTTGCATCCGTTGTTAGGGGTAACCAACAGGGTACTTCTAACGGCATCCCCTTTTCCAGAACCTGTGGCCACAGCCACCATTGTAGTGCCTGATGAGTTTCCAGCGGGCAGGGTAACCTCCGAGACAGAGGATCCTCCTGGTGTGACCACCGCCTGAGCAATGCTCTCTGTAACGGTCTCATGTGGGCTCTTGCCCATGGTACCGAGCAACTGCAGATAATGCCATGCCATTGGATTCCTTCTGTCCAAAAATTTGCGGACTAGCTTTCTCAATCCCTGCGCCCGTCTCTGAGAAAGAAAGACTTTTCCTGCGCTCGTATCGAACCGAGCACCCAGGTACTCTATATTCTGCGACGGAGTCAACTTTCTTTTTGACAGATTGATCACCCAACTGAGGATCTGCAGAAAAGCTACCACTCTGGCCTTAGCCAACTCGCTTTCGGTTCTGGATTTCGCTCGGATCAGCCAATCGTCCAGATAAGGGTGCACCAGGAGTCCTTCCTTTCGTAATGCTGCTGCTACCACCACCATCACTTTGGTGAAAGTTCTGGGCGCCGTAGCCAGTCCAAACGGCAATGCCTGGAATTGAAAATGCCCCATAGGTACTGCAAAACCTGAGAAACCTCTTGTGTTCTAGCTGAATGGGAATGTGTAGGTAAGCTGCCAACAAATCCAGGGACATAAGAAACTCTCCTTCTCTTACTGCGACTGTGAATGACCTCAGGGTCTCCATATGAAAATGCGACACCCGAAGACATCAATTTACTCTCTTTAGATCCAAAACTGGCCGAAAAGCTCCTTCCTTCTTTGGCACCACAAAGTATATGTTGTATCGACCGGAACCGCATTGGTCTGGCGGAACTGGAACTACTGCTTTGAGGGATAAGAGTCTCTCTGAGGTGTCTCGAATGGCCTCGTACCTGGACCACACTCTGCACGGGGATTGTACGTAAGAGTCGATTACCGGACGCTGAAATTCCAGAGCATACCCATCTCGAATTACCTCCAGCACCCACTAATCTGATGTGATCTTGACCCAGGTAGGGTAAAACTCTCTTAACCAACCTCCCACTGGTACCTCTACCTAGGCCCCCCTGGCTTCATTGTGACTTTCTAAGACTCGAGGCAGAGGAAGCAGCAAATCCTCTGCCCGCTCCTCAAAAGCCCCAAAATCCCTGGTTCCTATAAGGAAAACGCCCTCTCTGAATTTGACCAAACCTTGGGGACCAGAAAACGACAAAACTCCTTTTGTTGGCCCTTATTTGTTGGAGCCGGCCGCCCCTGCCTTTGCTTATCCTCTGGCAGTCTTCCGCCCTTGGACTCCCCTAGATTCTTTACTAGCTTGTCTAAATCTTCTCCAAAAAAGTAGCCTCCCTCTGAAAGGAAGCTTAGCAAGTCGTGCTTTTGAGGAGCCATCTGCCACCCAACCGCACAGCCAAAGATACCTTCATGTCACTATTACCGATGCCATACTCTTGAATAACCCCCGAATGAAGTCATAATGAATATCGGCGAGATATGCCGCCCCGGACTCCAACCTGGACGCTTCTGCGGCCGTCTCTTCCAATTGTTCACTCTGAATCCGCTGCAACCAGCGAAGACAAACTCTCGCTACCCATGCTCCCCAAATAGAAGCTTGCATGGATAGCGCATTAACATCAAAAACCTGCTTCAACAAGGTATCCAACTTTCTGTCTTGGGAATCCTTGAGAGCAGTGCTCCCTTCTACCGGGATGGTAGTTTTCTTGGTCCCCGTCAAGACCGCTGCATCCACCTTTGGTGACTTAAACAATTCCCGATCTTGGTCAATCAAAGGATAAAGACGGGTCATAATCCTGGACCCTTTAAGACCGGCCTCAGGCATGTCCCATTCTTGCTGAATCATTTCCTTAACAACGCTATGCACAGGAAAGGCTTTCTGAGTCTTCCGAAACACCTGCAATAATGGATCCTCTAAGGTGGAATCTTCCGCTGGATCCGCCGCCAGCATATTAAGCGCCTTAAGCGTCTCCGAAATGAGTGCTGGTAACTCTTCTCTCCAGAAAACTCGAATCACTCTAGCTTGATCCTCTTGTTCCACAAGTTCTCCTTCCTCCAACTCGTCATCCAACTCCGGACCCCCCCCTCCTCGGAGAGGAGACCTTCAGAAATCACGGACTGCTCTGGTCGATCCTTCTCAGTCCTGGGCTTCTTTGAAAGGACCCCTGTAACGCCTGAGGTCAGAGGGGTCCCTGGCCGCTTCTCCCCCAGCACGCCATCTGCGGTACTGGCTGAGAGTATTTTCTGCGTGACCCCAAACGCCTGTTGAATCAGAGTGACAAAGTCTGGGAAAAAAAATAGCTGCTAATCCTCCCGGGAAAGATGGCTGGACCGAAGGAAGATCCGGAGTGGAAGAAGTACCTGCCACTGGTTCTGGAAGTGGTAAAGTGGGAGAAACCGGCTCCGGTCGGGTTACCGGTGTCCCATTTTGACACTCTGACTCCACCTCCAATGCCTGTTCCATTGAGGCCGCTTCTTGAATGCACCCCCTACAGACTCCTGTGTCAGACACCGCTCCCCTTCTAGTACCGCAGACCAAATACTGCAGTCTAGAAGGCATCCTGTTACCGTGGAACCTCCCTGTTACCACTCAGCCAATACCAATATCCTGAATGTGTTGCCGGCACTACAGCCTTTGCCTGAAGTACAGGTGGCCATTGAAAAAGAAAATATCTTACAGTACACGATGTGTTGTGTTTTTTGTTTTTTTTTTTAAACTAAGATATAGTGTTTATCTTGGAAAGGCAAGCTCCAATCTGTGGTAAACCAGCAAAAACGAAGTATTCATAAGCATTCAAAGGCTCCTGGGGCATACGGAAGTTAAAAGATTTTCTCGCGCTGCAAACACGCGGCCCAGCCTGCCGATTCTCCCCGTACGCAACTAAAACAGAGAAATAGGAATTACACTTAACTGGTAATTGTGGTTCCTTATTTATTTAATTACATTCTCTTATATACCGCGCTATTCTGCATCAGTGCGGTTTACATTGAACAAACTGAAATTACATTGAACAGGGCATTATAACTTGGAGATAACTATTTTACAGGGAACATGGGCTATGGAGTTACTACTACTACTACTATTTAGCACTTATAAAGCACCACGCACGCAGCGCTGCACAGCTAGCCTACAAGAGGTGGCTAACATACAAGAGACAGTCCCTGCCTGCCAGAGTCATGCTCATCGGAGCTTACAATCTAGTTAGAACAGTACAGAGCATTAGTCAGTTCAGCGGAAGGTACGGTGTGGTACAGTTAGGTACAGCTTGGTCTATAGTTTGGTCATAAACGTTAATGGGGGTTAGAGTAGGATGAGGATGGAAGTCAGGATCTGAATGCAACTGTGAAGAGGTGGGTCTTCAACCTGGATTTGAAGAGGGCCAGGGAGGGCGCCTGGCGCACAGACGCAGGAAGGATATTCTAGGCGTGTGGTGCAGCAAGGTGAAAGGAGCGCAATCGGGAGTTCACGGTGCGGGTAAAAGGCATTGAAAGAAGCGATTTGTTAGCGGAGCACAAGTTTCGTGAGGGGACATAGGGAGAGATAAGAGATATGAGGTATTGAGGGGCCATAGAGTGAGTGCACTTATAGGTCAGCAAGAGAAGCTTGAATTGGATGCGGATTTGGACAGGGAGCCAGTGAATTGACTTGAGAAGAGGAGTAATGTGGGCATGGCGAGGCTGGCAGAAGATTAGTCGAGCTGAACTAAACTGACTCCAGTTTAGTCCTCAACCTCTGGGTAGTGAACCTCTCCTGAAGCTTGGAGACTGGGCATGTCAAAAACTCATGACATCACTGGATATAGCCTACTGGCCTCTCCCATCAGCCCCCAGTGAACTACTGCCAAAGCAGACTCAAAGGAGCAAAAAAAAAAAAAAAAAAGAAAAGAAAACCCCACAAACTTACTGATTTTTAACTTAATATTATATTCAAGGACACGCAGAACATAAGCTATCTACCTACTACTCCCCTTCCAGAAAGAAAGGGACTGCTTCCTGCATGCTCTCCTTTCCGTCAAATGCCTAGCCCTAAACAATCCAGAGCAATATAGCAATATATATAACAATATCATACTATAATAAAACAATATAGCGCAAAACAAATGGAAGCATCAAAACAACTGAACACCAGTGAAGGCCTGTATCCACTTTTAAATTTTGCACTTCCCCCAACAGAAAAACCACTGCTAAGACCCCATCCCCGGGCGGGAATGAGGACTAAACTGGAGTCACTCAAGGAACCACAATTACCAGGTAAGTGTAATTCCTATTTCCTTATCGTTCCTCCAGTTTAATCCTCAACCTCTGGGATGTATCAGAGCAGTAATCATTGGGAGGGACCTTTCCAGCCGGATCTCAACACCGTCTCCCTGAAAACGGCATCCTTAGCCGCCAGAACATCTAGGCGGTAGTGCTTACTGAAAGTATGGAGAGACAACCAAGAGGCCTCCCTACAGATGTCCACTGGCGAAACCAAACTGTGCTCCGTCCAAGAAGACGCTTGCACTCTGGTAGAGTGAGCTTGTAAACTCCCTGGGACTATATGGTCCCGTAGAAGATAAGCCAACGCACTCGCTGCTCCAATCCATCCAGAAATGGACTCCTTTGCCGCCGCTTCCCTTTGTGGGGCCCTCCGAACACCCCGAAGAGAGACGATCCGCCTTGCGAAAGTTTCTGAAACCTTTAAACACTGCTGCAGCGTTCTTGACATCCAAACAGAGCAAGCTATGGTTCAATACGCTCCCCTCCACCGCACCTAGGGCTGGAAGAGAGACCATTTTAGTTAGGTGAACGTAGAAACCACCTTTGGCAACAACGACGGAACCAGCCACCAGGCCACCTTCTGTCTGGAGACAGACAAAAAACGATTCCTGACAGGTCAACACCTGCAACTCCGAAAATCACCTCGTCAAACAGATGACCAAACATACAGTCTTCAAGGCAAAACCCTTAACCTATGCCTGTTGCAAGGGCCCCAATGGCGCACTAGCTAACGCTCCTAAAACCAACTTGAGCTTCCCCTGTGGAATTAATATCTTACAACAGGGCTAGTCTGGTAACCGCCTGAGAAAGCGTACCACATCGACCTGTGCACGAGAGCCACTCCCTGTCCTTTGCCCCTATAACAAGACAGAGCTGCTAACTGAACTCTCCAGGACCTGCCTTTTAACAAACCCGTCCTGCAGAAAACGTAATACCAAGGGAACCGACACTGTTGTCACGCGAGCGTGCCTCCGTGAGCACCCATCCTCAAAGATGCGCCATATACGCACATATGCAAGGGACGTAGACATTTTATTTTTGCGGCAAGGTGGCAAAGACTGCTGTCAAGCAACTCTTTTTCCTTAAGCTTGCCCTTTCAATGGCCACCCCGTAAGCAAAAACCAATGCACCTGAGGCATTCGAAGGGAACTCCGTAGCAACAGAATCTCCAATGTCAGAAACCTCCATGGATTCCCGTCGAGCAACCGTATGAGGCAGGCATACCATGGGTGCCTTGGCCAGCCTGAGGCCCCCAACCACACTTTTCCCCGAAGCGCTTCGATACGCAGAACCACTCGACCTATGAGCACCCCCGGTGGAAAGACATAGAGAAGATCGGACGACGGCCGCCGTTGAAACAGTGCGCCGATGCCTTCCGACCTCCTTTCGTATCGTCTGCTGAAGAAGCAACCTGTTTATGCAGAGTGAAACGCCGCCATGAGGTCCATTACTGGCTGTCCCCATATGCGACCGATCTGTGCGAACACCTCTGGATGCCACTCCCATTCTCTGGCATCTACTCGGACCCAGCTGAGGAAATCCGCCGTCACAATGTCCTTACCCGCAACATGCGCCACCGAAAACGCTGGCAGCCAAAGCTCTATCCACACACACAGACCCTCTGCCGCGGCCTCTATGGCCACACTTCCGGTTCTGCCCTGCCGATTGACATAGGCCACTGCCGCGGAGTTGTCGGACAGTACTTGCACCGCTCGACCTATCACTGTAGCTTCGAACGCCTGCAACGCCCGGCGTATTGCTCGCATTTCCAGTCGGTTGATTGACCACTGGGTCTCCTGGGTACTCCAATAGCCTTGCACGAAACGATCTCCAAATGTAGCGGAGTTTAACAAAGTTCTTGGCCAAGCTCCCGGAGTAAAGGTCCATAACCTTTTATTAGAGAGAAACTGGAAAATTATAATTTTTTTTTTATACCAACTTTCACCAATTCAAGATGTTCTACAAGGCACACAACCCAACAAGAGCGTCACATCTGTTGTACATGCAACGGAACCCTTAAAATATGAGCATACATGAATCCACCGCTTGCCCCAAGACAAGCATTGAGTAGCCTATTCATCTTTTTGGAAACCAGCCAAGTCCTCAAGACCAGGACTGGCTACCCTAGGAAACAGGATACTGGACCTGAAAGAGCTTGGTCTGACCCAGTATGGCATTTCTCGTATCCTTATGAACGGAACCTCCCCAAGGTCTCTGCCTTGGAAGTAACAGGCTGCGCCTGGCCCTATGACCCTGTGGCTAGCTCACACGGAGCAGTGTGGCCTAGTGGTTGAGGCAAGTTGCCAGAGGACCAAGGGTTTGAATTCCAATTGAGACCACCAACCTTGGGCCATAAAAACTGGGGTTTCTGGTCCCACAGGTGGTCCCTTCTGGCCTTCGTTAAGCGACTTAACCCTCTGCCTCAGGTACCAAAACATAAATTGTGAGCCCTTCAGGGACAAGGGAAATAGAAATACTGTAATCGACTGTATGCCACCCTGACCTGTAGGCAATCAGTATACTCAAATAAATAACTGACTGGGAATATGTGACCGTAGCAAACACTGGCAGTGGAGAGACATCAGAGCTGGTGCTGGTTCCTGGTCTTCCTTTCTCACTCTCCCAGTCCTTCTGCCAGCATTGAGAAAAGGCTGAGAATAGATTGTCCAGTGGGCCGGGGACGTTGGGTCCTGGACATCAGAGAGAAAGAGGGGCTAAGATCTGGGAGCAAAGCCCAAAGAGAAAGGGAAACTGGTGACTGTAACACTGTAGCTCCTCCGGACGGCTCACTCCACAGCAGATCCCACGACTGCATCTCCAATCCCATGTAACACCGTGAGGACCTCACGCACTTTATTACAATCGACATCCCTCCATTACTGGAGAAATTACCTTAGTCTTTTTTTTTTTAATTTTTTTATTTAAGGATTTTCCAATGCATCAAGAAATTACAAACAAAAACATGAGAGAAGAAAATATCAAAATACAATAAAGAAAATTTTCCCACAATTAAAGGAAACACATCAAGGGGAGAAATCGCCTCAAACAACAAAAAGAATCAATCTAATATAGGAAATAAGAGGTTACAAAACCCCACAAGGGGGAGCTGAAAAAAACAAAATCATTCCTCCACTAACGAACCTCCCTCCGCTTTTGAATCCAAAAAACTTTTCAAGGCATTAACATCATTGTACACAAGTTTGTCCCCCCGAGGGTAATCACGCAACGACAGGGAAATTTAAGAAAAAAGGTTGCCCCAAGAGCCACTACCTGTGATTTTAATAGCAAAAACTGTTTACGCCGAATCTGCGCATAACGACAGACATCTGGGTAGATTTGGATGGCCTGACCACAAAAGGGAACACGCCGATGTTTAAAATACGCTCTCAAAACCCGCAATTTGGCAGATTCAGAAACAAACTGAACTACCAAAGTGTTACGTTTTGAGATAACATCCAGAGAATCTTCCAAGAAAGCTGTTAAATTTTGATCCACTGAGGAGACTGAAGGGGCAGGAGCCCCAACAGCCCGAAGAGTGGAAGAAGAACCCAAAGGCAGGTAGTACATATGGACCGTCTGAATTGTATGAAAATCCCCCTCCAAATGCAATATCTCCAAAAAGTATTTTCCCAACAATATTTCAGAGGATAGTAGGTGTGTCACAGGAAAATTAAGAAAACGTAGATTGCATGCTCTGGTGGTCGGGCAGGCGGGAGGAGGACGTGCCTTGGCCCGGAGGACCCTGCTGTGCCCTACAAAGCCCTCCGGTGCTCTACGCGGCCGCGTGTCGCGGCCCACATGGCGTGGCCTAAAGGTTTGTGGCTCAAGGGGCAGGACACGCCCCTTTGGCGCACGTGAGGTGTTCGTGTGTTGTGTCTACATCAGTGTGGTTTCCATCATCATGGGCAAAAGGAAGGCGAAGGTTGGTAACAAATCTGGGATTGGAGGTTCGGGAGAGAAAGTGGTGGGCCCTATGGACAAACATGTGACCGCCCTGCTGCCTGGTAATCTATATCCGGAGGAGGTCTCGTTGAGTCCTGTCCTCCGGTCTCCTCCTCCGTTTCCTCTCCCTGCTCTTTCGTCCACTATTTCAAGTAGTCCTCCTGAGCAGAGTCCCCCAGTTCCTTGTCCTGTATTTCCATCTGCTACAGAGCCTGGGACTTTAGCATCCCCTACTGGGGAAGTAACGCTTAATGATATATGGTCTGCAATTCAAAAAATAGATGTTCGCTTAACTTCTACTGTATCCTCCTTGTGTAAATTTTCCCAAGATGTGGTGGATAAGTTACAATTTATGGATAACCAGTTAGGTTCTGTTGTAAAGCTTGCAGCTCGCTCTGATTCTCAGCTTCAATCTTGCCGTAATTCTGAAGCTGTGTTTATGCGTGATTCCTCAGTGATTTCCTTCCGGCTTGAGGCTCTTGAGAATCGTGCTAGAGCATGCAATCTACGTTTTCTTAATTTTCCTGTGACACACCTACTATCCTCTGAAATATTGTTGGGAAATTACCTTAGTCTAATAATGCAGTCTGAGCAAAGAAATGCAGTCTCACTCTGCAAAGAGTGCACCCAAAAAATCATGCCTAAGCAATTGTGAGCACATACAAAATGCACATCTACATATATGGGTGACCCAGAACCTGTCACCCAAACACAGTGCAGTGAGCACGCCTGAACATAGGCTGAATGCATGGAGCATACACATAGTATTGACTTCCTCTATGAAACCTTCCAGTGCCCTGGAGCGCTAAGCCCCAGACTGTGCTACCTAGACGTCCTGCTCTTCACCCTCAGCACGGGCCCTTTAACAAGATGGCACAGACGGGTCAGTGCCCCTGCTAAGTGCTTAAAGCCCTGCTCTGACAGCACAGGCTCTAGAAATAGATGAGAATTTCCTGGGAAGGGCATGCTAAGTGGAGCTATGAAACACACAGGCACCTCCCCCCCACCCCTCTGCAGTCCGAGAAATAGCAGTAGGATACACCGACAACCTTGCAAGTGGAGGTCTTAGAGGTTGCTGCCTGTGTGAACCTGATGAGGAATACGATTTCGTATTTTACCACCACCCCCCCCAGGGATGGGGGGCACTGAATACTATATGTGATTCATGAGCAGCGCTGCCATCCGGTGGCCTTTACAGCACCAGAGCCCGACAAACGATACAGAAGTTAAGAGCTTTAAATCTTGGTCATATAATCTTGATTTGCAGAACATTACAGATGCTTGTTTAGTCACTAACCCCTGAATGCCCATGAGGTGGCCCTGTGGTTATTTCTTCCCTGACTTGCAGAGATCAATCTGATGATGGCTGCATACACACGGTCACAGAAAGGCACTATTGAATGTACCAGCTGCCCTCTGGTGGCCATAGACCGTAGCACAGGCACTTCTTGGTTGACTGTTTAACTGTCATTATTATTATATATTTTTTTATATCCTAAGGTTTCCTAAACCTGTCCCTGTGAAACCACAGGCGTTTGGGCAACTTTCACTATAGAATACACAAAAGTACACTTCCAGCCTGTCCCTCCTTCCACCTAACAAGTTAGGGCTCTGATCTTGAAGAACCTAAAAGCTGGCAATTTGCCTAATATCCCGGGACTTAACAGATGCTCCTCAGAGACACGATTAGGAGGGAGAGAACATGTGGCATCAGAGATCAATGCCAAAACTGCTGTCCTATAAAACTAAGAATAAACTTAAAAATAAAGAGGACTGACAACAGCCCCCTTAAGGCCGAGGAACCCTCAGAGCCGCAAAAAACCTACAAACAAAAGAGAGAAACACTAGACCTAAAAATCTAGCTATTCTGCCTATCGTCTTCCTCACACAGGCAGCTCGCTACGCAGCTTCCTCACACAGGCAGCTCGCCACACGGTCCAAATACCTATAGAAAAAATGGCTGCCCCTTTACCAACAAATTTTGGCGCCAAGAACAACAGCCGTTGCAAAAAGGAGGCCTCAGCAGACCGACAGAGCCCGAAGGCCTTACCTGCAGGGCCGAAAGCCACGCAGCCTGCTCCTACCGCCTTGAATTCATCCAATCCTCAAGCTGCGCTGCTGCACCTGGCAGCCGCGGCGAGGACCGCTCAGCCGGTTCCACAGAGTAAAAGTAAAATCCCACAGCAACGGAGAGGCTCCGTCTCACACAGCTTAAGTGTGGCTGTACGGGTCCCGGAGCTCTCTCCCGTACCGTCAAGGGAGAGAGATCCGCACCGGCGAATGCCTGCAGCAAGTGAAAATAACTGAGGAGGGGGGGCGGGGAAGGCGAGAGCTGCTACTAATTTAAAGAGCCAGGCTCAAATTTAAAATTACTGTAAATATAAGGAAATTTGCTCCTAACAACTAAAGGGAACTAATCCCTGATTGCCAATTAACCAAACGTAACTAAATTAAAAGTAAAATTAAAAGTAAATTAAAGGTAAAAATCAAAAGTAAAATCAGAATAGAATTTGTCACACTAAATGCTCCTTATCTGTTCCCCCAAATGAGCCCAGAGGTTAGGCTCACTACGTCCTCCTGCTGCATGGAGACTAGATACACTGGGGGCTGATGGGAGACCAGCAGGCTATATCCAGTGATGTCATGAGTTTTTGACATGCCCAATCTCCAAGCTGCAGGAGGAGGTTCACTACCCAGAGGTTGAAGACTAAACTGGAGGAAAGATAAGGAAGCCCTGTTTGCCTTAAGCTACACGCGATCAGACTTGCTGCCACAATGCCTTCTGCGTTCTGATGATCTCTCCCCACGCTCAGCCGGGAACTGCGGCTTCAGCAACGGGTGAAAGCAAGGCCGGGAAACACAGCTGCTGCTTTGAAGACGTCTTGCCGACGTCGGCACCCACAGCGCGCTCAGGAAAAATAGGAAACGTCTGCTGTGCTTTTGTGCCTAAGCTACCAGCTCCTCACCCATAACCGTGGGTTCAGGAGCCGGTGCCTTGTCCCTTCAACCTCCAGATTCCGTGCTCCGTGTCAACTCCCCATCAACGGTAGGAAAGAGAGAGGGGGAGGGGCCACCTCACCGCTTGCCTTAAAGCTACAAAGTTTAAAATTATCAAAAAAACTTCAAAACAGCCTAAACACCACTGATCCCAACTAAACTATTCTAATCTCTCCTTAATTGTTCCTCTAGTGAGCCCCGAACCTCTGGGCTCACCAGTCCTCCAGCTGCTTGGAGACTGAGGTAACTGGAGTGAGGAGGCGGTTCCTGTGGTTTTATTCCAGTGTCATCAAAAGGATGACGTTTCTCAGTCTCCAAGCTGCTGGAGGAGGAGGAGGAGCAAAACCCAGAGGTTCAGGACTAGACTGGAGGGACAATAAGGAACAATGTATATCACATTTCCATATAGCTCCAAGTTCTTTACCTCATTATCTTGTTTTCCTCCAAGTTATTGTCCTTGTTATAATGTATGTTCTACTTCAGGTTTTAAGACTCAGTGCTGTACATATAGATTTAAGAAACAGTCCCTGCTCATCAGAGCTTACAATCTAATCAAGACAAAAAAAACAATCGCCAAATGGGGACTAGAGTATGACAAGTAACACAGAAGTAATAGATAAGAGAGTGAAGGGCATCAGGATCCAAAAGCAGCCTGAAAGAGGTTGTTTTTAGCCTGGATTTGAATAGAGCGAGGGAAGGAGCCCAACACACAGACTCTGGTAGTTTGTTCCAGGCATATGGAGCAGCAGGATGGAATAAACGAAGTCTAGAGTTGGCAAAGAAGGGCACAGGTAAAAGGGATCTGCCAGAGGAGTGGAATCCCCCAGGGAAAATCCATGGCAATGGCACATTAAGGGCCTGATGGTTTTTTTTTTTGGGGGGGGGGGGCTGTAGCTGCTGAAAAACACGTTTCCAACATTCCCACTGTGATTGGCTCTCTGCATGCTTGAGCCACACAGTAGAAGAAGTCTGAACTGATTTCAAAGTCTCACAAGACTTGAAACCATGATTTCAGCCTTAACTTCCTCCACCATGCGACTCAAGCAAGCAGAGAGCCAATTGGAGTAGAAAAAAAACGAAATGCAGTGTTTTCAGCAGCTACAGCAAAGCAGAAGAATTTGTGAGTGAGACACAAACAGGATGAAGGAAAACACAAGGAGCAAAGGTCGTAAATTGGTGAGATTGGTTTATTGATTGGGGAATCAATAAACCAACCTCACCAATTTATGACTCTTGCTCCTTGTGTTTTCCTGGATTTTACTGCGAGAGCAAGTGCTCCTCTCTGTGTACCCACAAACAGGATGAAGCCATGGAGGGAAGGGGACAGTTATATGAATGAGAGAGAGTAGGGGGAAGCCTGAAAGGGAAAGGAGGTCAAGATTGGAGTCGTCGTGGCAAAGTGAGCAACTGTGAAGACTGGAGGTAGCAAAGAAAGGAGGAGACTGGGTAAAGGCAAGATGTGCAGGCCATGATGATATGTGAAGCAAAAAGAGGTTGCCTCAGGTGCAGCTATAAAGGGTCACTGGGGGTGGTGGGAAGGCGGACACTGCCTTCTGCTCAAACGCGCAGAGCTAAGCTGATCGGGCCTCCTTACCTTTTCTGGTCTCTCCCGCCCCCCCCCCGCCCGCCCACCCCACAGACACAGCCCTGCTTCAATCCGCTGTGCTGGCCTCCGCCGCCGAAAACAATCTTGGCTTGGGGATATGGGGGCTGTGCACCGTGCGAGCGGTTGGTTGTTATATTGGCTAATTCTTTGTTGCTCTCTTGAGTAAGCTTTGTCAATAGCTCACTGGGGGTTGATGGGAGAGCCTCCAGACGACAGGCAGTGATGTCACGTTTTTTGGATGTGCCCAGTCTCCAAGCTGCAGGAGGAGGTACACTACCCAGAGGTGGAGGACTAAACTGGATTCCCTCAAGGAACTACAATTACCAGGTAAGTGTAATTTACCGGGCCCCTTGCCCCACTGGTCCGGCTGACACAAGCAGAAAATGCTGAGTCATGTATTGGTATGCTTTCTGTTGCCGTCAGCGATTGTGGTTTGTATTGTTTTAAAAAACCAGAATCTGAATGGATGTGAGTTTGCATTTAATCAATTTCATAAACAGCAGTTGGTTAATAAATATTACGGTTATCGCTTGTAGTTGTTTAACAATGCCTCGAAAGTGTGTTAATCGTCCGGATTCATTTTGCTACGTTTGCAGTGAGGTTACTTTTAAGAAGCAGAGAAGACGTTTTACTCCGCTTGTTGTACTTTGGAAGTCAAGTTGGTGACCAGGACAAAAATTGGACACCTCACGTCTGCTGTATTACCTGTGTCAGACTCCTAACAGGTTGGGTAAAGGGTGTTCGACACATTAATTTTGCTGTTCCAATGATCTGGAGGCAACCAAGAGATCACTTGACAGATTTCAGGCATTACTTCAAAATCAAAACACACTGTAAAATTACCCAAATTTACCATCTGCCATGAGGCCTGAGCCTCACTGTCAAGAATTGCCTGTGCCAAAACCTCCAGAAAATCTTACAGTGAATGAGGATGAAAAAGAAGAACCAATGAATGCTGACGATGCTGCAATACAGGATCCAAGCTTTGAGGCATCCGATTCCTCTTCTGAACCACATTTACTGGACCAAGGCTATTTGAATGATCTCGTCAGAGATTTGAATCTTTCAAAGCGACAAGCAGAACTGTTAAGGTCACAATTGAAAGGCTGGAATCTTCTTCAGAAAGAAACCAAAGTGTGCACTTTTAGAAATAGGCATACCGAGTTTGTGGATTACTTTGCCTTTGAAGATGGAATTGCTTTTTGTTGTGAAGCTAAATCCTTGATGGAAACACTTTGTCCGGATTATAGAACAGAGGACTGGCGACTATTTATTGATTCTTCTAAATATAGCCTAAAAGCTGTGCTTATCCACAACGGAAATATTTTACCTTCAGTTCCAGTAGCTCATGCCGCCAATATGAAAGAAACTTACAGCAGTATGCATCTCCTGCTAACAAATATCAAGTATGAAGAACACAAGTGTAATATTTGTGGCGATTTAAAAGTAATTGCCCTCTTGCTTGGACAACAGCTTGGTTGGACAAAGTATTGTTGCTTTCTGTGTGAGTGGGACAGCAGGGCCAGGAAAAATCATCATATCCAGAAACAGTGGCCAAAGAGAACACTAGTCCCAGGGCAGAAAAATGTTGCACATGACCCACTTGTGGAGCCGAATAAAGTATATCTACCTCCACTCCATATAAAGTTGGGTCTTATGAAGAACTTTGTAAAAAGCCATGGATAGAAGTGGACTTGGATTTGCATATCTAAGAAAGAGATTTCCACAAATCAGTGAGGTGAAGATCAAAGAAGGGATCTTTGTAGGACCTGCTATTAGAAAACTGATGAAAGATGAAATCTTTGACGGTCAGTTGAATGAAACTGAAAGAGCTGCATGGGAGTCCTTTAAGACTATTTGCCACGACTTCATGGTAAATAACAAGGCAGGCAACTACGCAGAATCAGTGGATACTCTACTGAAATCTTACAAAAACTGGGATGTAACGTGTCTTTGAAAATGCACTTCTTGCATTCACACCTGGATTTTTTTTCCTGCAAATCTAGGAGCAGTTAGCGATGAACATTGGGAAAGGTTTCATCAGGACCTTTCGGTAATGGAAAATAGATACCGGGGCAAGTGGAGCTCCAGTATGCTTGCAGACTATTGTTGGACCCTTAAGAGGGATGTTCTGGAGGCGCAATACAGCAGAAAATCATATACAACTATCCTTTAGGAGACATTACGTTACAATATACATCTATATACATCTATTTATTTATTTAACAAGATTTATATACCGTCTTTCTACAAGTCTAATGTAAATATGAGCAACATAGTCTAAATTGAAACTACATGTCGCTCAAAAACATTACGTGATGGAGAATTTCTAAGTACATATCCGAGTTCGTAACCAAAAACAGTACTAGAATCGGCCATTTTCATTTCTGTGACAGAAAAATTTTGGATTTTGTTTACCAATGTAATCGAGCTCATGTCTCCATGGAAGGATGCACTGCATATTGTCTTCTATCCAGAGCTACTTGTTTCTCTAAATGAATCACTTGGGCGTTAAGTAACCTGCAGGGGATACCTCCCTGTACCCGACCATGCTGACCTCACTGCAGGGCAGTCAGGATAAGGGCTTCAGCCAGGGGCCTCGCAAACCTAAAGGACCAAAGACCCAGCCACCGGCTCCAATACAACTGGGCCTGGGGTTTTGACACCCCTGGCATCGCCTCTCGACTGCTGGACAGTCAGCTGCTGGGGGGGGAGGGGGGGCTGGTCCACTTTGCCCACAGGTGGGACTCCATCATCACTGACACGTGGGTTTTTCAGGTTGTCCGGGAGGACTGCCTCCTCCATCTGGATCAGCTGCCTCCCCCCTACTTCCCTGGGGAGCCTCAGGGGCTTCCCCTGCACCAGGCCTTACTAACTCTGGAGCTTGCAGGCCTCCTCAAAGACGGGTCAGCGGAGCCCATACCGTCTCACCTAAGGGGAAGGGGGTTCTACTCCAGATACTTCCTTGTCCTGAAAAGAACAGGAGGTCTCGGGCCCATCCTCAACATGAGGAACCTGAACAGATTCCTGGTGCAGGAGAAGTTCAAAATGTTCTCCTTTGGAGCACTGCTGTCCTACCACCAGCAGGGCGATTGGCTGTGCTTCTTGGATTTAAAGAAAACTTACACCTACATCCTCATCCACCCCAACCACAGACAGTACCTGTGGTTTGTGGTAGGAGGCAATCACTACCAGTAAAGGATGCTCCCCTTCGATCTCGCCTCCGCTACTATGGTCTTCCCCAAGTGTCTCTCAGTGGTGGCGGCCCACCTCCATCTCCAAGGTGCCTTCTTCTTCCCTTTCCTAGACAACTGGCTCATAAAGTGGGACACGGCCTCGGAGGCCCTGCAGGCCACAGGCTGCACCATCTGGCTTCTACAGCATTTGGGCTTCATGGTCAACCACCCAAAATCCCACCTTACTCCAGTGCAATCCCTGAAGTTCATAGAGGCTTGCCTGGATACTCTCCAGGCCAAGGCCTTCCTTCCCCAGGACAGGGCAGACAGCCTGGTGTCTGACATGTAGAGTTGCAGCACAGTCTCGGCTTGGGTAATGCTTTGCCTCCTCTGCCACATGGCCTCCACAGTCCCCGTCATGCCCAACGCCTGCCTCAACGTGCAGGCAGCACAGTGGTGCTTCCGCGCACAGTGGACCCAGGCAATGGGCTGACTCTGGGACCCAATCTTGGTACCTCGGTTGGTGGAATCCTTGGTCTGGTGGCAGGATGCATAACACCTGCTCCGGGGCATGCCCTTCCAGACCTCAACCCCCCCAGACAGTCCTGACGACAGACGCCCCCCTCTCGGGTTGGGGGGCCCATTGCAAAGATCTGTGCACCCAGGGTGCCTAGTACCCTAAGGAGAGTCAGCAGCAGATCAACCTGTTGGAACTCCGAGCTGTCCTCGCACTGAAGGCATTCCAGCATCGGCTGCAGCACCAGGTGGTACTCGTGCAGACAATCAAGTTAGTATGTTCTATCTGAACACATAAGGGGGCACTGGCTCCTATAGCCTCCGCCAGGAGGCTGTGACCCTGTGCTCATATGCGATTAGCCAGGACACTATCCTCTGAGCCATCTGTCTTCCGGACCAAGACACTGCATTGGCGGAAAAACTGAGCAGGGTCCTCTTTGCCATACAAGTGGTACTTGAGCTCTGCAACAACGCAGCATCTATTCCAGCTATGGGGCACCCAGACCTGGCCCTTTTTGACAGTCCAGCCAACGCTCAGCTTCTCTGGTCTTGCAGTCTCTATCCGCACCCGGGTTGGGTGGCGCTGGACGCCTTCCTCCTCTTGTGGGCAACAGATCTGCTATATACCTTCCCTCCCACACCGCTAATAGCACGGTACCCTTCTCAAGGTCCAGCGGGACAGGACCTCGATAATCTTCATGGCTCCAAGGTGTCCCAGACAGCTGAGTCCGCCTGCTGCTCTGTCTTTCGACGCAACCCCCGGTCCCTCTCAGGAGGTTACCAGGGTTCCTAACACAAGAGGGAGGCTTGCTCCTCCATTCCAATCTGTGGTCTCTTTCAAAAGACTGCGTTCGTGAGAAACTAGCTCAACTTAAAAGTAGACAAAGCGATGGGACCGGATGGGATACACCCTAGAATACTGAGGGAACTTGGGGACGTTCTAGCAGCTCCACTGATAGACCTTTTCAATGCCTCAGAGTAGGGAGTGGTACCAAAGGACTGGAGAGAGGCTCATGTGGTGCCTTTACACAAAAGCGGAAGTAAGGATGTGGTTGAAAACTATAGGCCGGTTAGTTTAACTTTGGTGGTGAGTAAATTATTGGAAACGCTGCTGAAAAAGAAAATAGTGAGGTTTCTGGAGTCCAGCAGATTACAGGATCCGAGGCAGCATGGATTCACCAGAGGCAGGTCTTGTCAGATAAATCTGATTAATTTCTTTGACTGGGTGACCAGGGAGTTGGACCGAGGGAGAGCCCTAGATATGGTGTATTCGGATTTCAGTAAAGCCTTTGACACTGTTCCTCACAGGCGACTTATAAACAAACTGAGCACCCTAGGGATGGACCCTAAAGTTACTGCTTGGGTTAGAAATTGGTTGGGTGGGAGGCGACAGAGTACAAGTAAATGGGGCTCACTCTAAGAAGAAGGATGTTACCAGTGGTGTGCCACAGGGATCTGTCCTTGGTCCGATTCTTTTTAACATCTTTGTTAGTGATATAGCGGAAGGGCTGTCGGGTAAGGTTTTCCTCTTTGCGGATGATACCAAAATCTGCAATAGACACCCAGGAAGGTATAGATAACATGAGAAGGGATCTAGCTAAGCTTGAAGAATGGTCTAGAATTTGGCAGCTGGGATTTAATGTTAAAAAATGTAAGGTCATGCATTTGGGCTGCAGCAATCCAAGGGAGCAATATAGTATAGGGGGTGAAGTACTTCTGTCCACTAAAGAAGAGCAGGACCTAGGAGTGGTTGTGTCTGACCTTAAATTAGCTAAACAGGTAGAAAAGGTGACGGCAAAATCTAGAAGGATGCTTGGGTGCATACAGAGAAGAATGGCTAGCAGAAAAAAAGGAGGTGATAATGCCTCTGTATAAGTCTTTGGTGCGACCTCATTTGGAGTATAGTGTGCAATTCTGGAGACCGCACCTTCAAAAGGATGTGAACAGGATGGAGTCGGTGCAGAGGGTGACTACTAAAATGATTAGTGGTCTTCATTATAAAGCATATGAGGACAGACTGAAGGATCTTAATATGTACACCTTAGAGGAAAGGCGGGATAGAGGTAATATGATTGAGATGTTCAAATACCTCCGTGGCATAAATGTTCAGGGAGAGAGCCTCTTCCAATTGAAAGCAAGCAGGGGACATGGGATGAGGGTGAAGGGAGATAGATTCAGGAGTGATATGCGAAAATATTTCTTTACGGAAAGAGTAGTGGATCCGTTGAATAGTCTCCCAGTGGAGGTGGTAGAGATGAGGACAGTAACGGAATTCAAAAAAGCATGGGACAAACACAGAGGATCTCTAAAGGTAAAAAGGGGACTGTTGTAGTTGTTGATATGGAAGGACAGACTAGATAGAAATATGACGACAGAAAGTGACCACATGGCCTATGTTTCTATCTTGGATCATTCGGTCAATCACACGATGCACGGGAAACACCACTTCAGACTGCCGCACCGCTTGTATAATTGGATCTTCTCCACTTTCTTCATCTACTGGTTGTTCCGTGGCCAATTTCAACGTTTGCAGGGATTCCGTGATAAGTGCCACCAATTCCTCTTTACGGAACAATCTAATAATTTTCACCTGATCCTCCGGTTCGGAAATTTCTCCTTCCTCCAAATCTTCCAAACCGGCTTCAAGATCAATCTCATTTTCTTTTGAGTCCTGCCAGTCCACCTCTGACTGCAACAGCTCCTGCCCCCTGGCTCTCTTGGATGGCCTGGAGGTACCGCTGTCCAATCCCGACACAGCTCCCTGCTGACGGGAGGCAGGCAACGGCAAAGGGTCTGGTACTCTTCCCCTGCCGCCTCAAACAGAATGCCTGATGCATAATTAGAACAAAATCTGGGCAGAAATCCCCGAACTGTGACCCAGATCCAGCAGGCAGAGAAGCCACCAGCTGCCCGTCCGGGGAATTGAGACCGGCCACTGGAGGGGTGATTGATGCCTTCCATTACAGGCACTGTGTCCTGAGGCTCTGTTGCCTGTATTTCCATCTGATGCTCCAAGCTGGCCGAGACTGCCGTACAGCCCAGACAGATCCCAGACTCAGCAATCGCCCCTCTGCGGGTTCCACAAACCTCGCACTGAGGCCGAGCCGCCATTAAATGTCCCTCACAGGAGAAAGCAAGTAGCAACTGGCTTCGAGGAAATAAAACAAAAAATTGTTTGTTTTTTAAATCTGCAATTACTACAAACTACCTAAACACCTATGACAGTCAAGCGGAACAGCCTGCCCTATCCTCCCAAAAACTCCCGGGAGGAAAAGGACACCCAAAGGAACAAATAAATAAATGCAAACTGAAGGCTGAACCCCTTACCATATAAATCAATGCACATTTGTCTTTTTTTAATTTATTTTTTAAACTTTTTAAACTCTCCCGCAGCTGATTGCATGCGGCGACCACGCGGTCAAAATGGCCACCGCTGAGAGAAACAGAGTAAAGGCGCCAAAAGCTTCTCGCGGAGCTGCCTTCACCCTTGACAGCCACCGGTGATCAACTGTCCATCTCTCTCTCCTCCAAGTACCTCAAATTACCGGCACCGCTCCTCTAAGTTCTGCTTGTCTCACCTCCTCCGACAGAGCACGGGGCTCCAGTCCGTGCAGCTCCGCTCAGCTAAAAGCTAGCGAGGAGCCGCGGACGAGCTCCCGCCCGATAACAGCCTTCTTCGCTGAAGCAAAGGAGCGATCGGAGGGAAGAGCAGTGTAGGTTCGCTGGTTATAGAAGAGCTATTCCCCATAGTATCAAGGGGAAAATATCTCAGCTGGACAGCAGAAAGCTTAATGAGCAGATTAAAGAAGAGCTCAACAGGGGCTGGCACAAGTAAAGATCATCTGTCCTTTTTTTTGTTGTTGTTTTTAATTTAAAGCCACAGGAATAAATTAAATAAAATGGTGAATATACCCCAAATCAAACCTGAAAACAATGGACAACTACTCTAATGCGCCCTATCTGAGTCTTAAAGTGAGCTCAGCACCTAGGCTCACTATGTCCTCCTGCTGCATGGAGACTGGACACACTGGGGGTTGATGGGAGAGCCTCCAGACTACAGGCAGTGATGTCACTTTTTTTGGACATGCCTAGTCTCCGAAGCTGCAGGAGGAGGTACACTACCCAGAGGTGGAGGACTAAACTGGAGGACCGATAAGGAAATTATATTATAACTACATGACTCAGCATTTTTGGTTGTGCCTGACAACATACCTTATCTAGGTGGCATGTGAGGTCCACTACCTTCGCATCAGGCATATTACCAGGTGATCCTCAAGTCCACCAGCCACCAAGCTATCTACATGACTAATGATCGAATCACCAACTATAACAGCTAACCTAACCCTTCCCTCATGGGCACATGGCCCTAGAGAAACCTCCTTGGCTGAGAGGTTTTACATCACCTGGACGACAGGTCCTAGCTACAGGATCACTTCCTGCCATACCAGGATGATGCTCTCCTTCCACCTGACCTCTCTTTTCCAATCTTCTTTTGCATGAATCAATGGGCTTCCATCTGTCACTCTCTCCTTTAAATGTCAACATATAATATGCATTTTTCACACAGGAATTTTTTTCTAGAGACAGAGATGTCAGCCATCATTGCAGTATAACCTTTAATTGTCCCATGTGTCTCTCCTCATCGTCTCTTCATGCGCTCTTCCTCTACAGCTCACCCTCTGTGTCCTCCAGCAGCCTCCTTTCCCTCCTCTGCCCAGCAACCCAGGCTCACGTAAATATATTGACATAAAAACGGTATATGTTGCCAAATGAATATATTAAGGAATTACAGTAAATATAGAAACACATAACAGGCAAAATACTAACAGCAGGATAATATCCCAGGACACAAAATAAGCATAACAAGGGCAATCTGCGTTTTCAGCGCCGCCACCGCCTACTGTCCCTGCTCAGATTGCGGGTCTCTCAGCCCCGGCCTCCGCCTTCCCTTGGCCCCTTCTTACCAAAGCGATCGCGGCCGTCGCCATTTCCTCCACTTTTCTTCCCAACTTTCCACAAGGCCCGACCGAGACAAATATCGCGAGAACCGTAAACCACAGCTGACACAACTCTCGCGAGATCTGCCTGCACCGTCCACTTCTCGCGTTCAAGAACGTCCCACTGGCTGGCCGCATCGAGCCGCGCGTTGACGCAAGGAATTGTGGGAGCCGCCATGTTGTTGTACGCCACCTTAATACTTTGGTTTTTCTATATCCGTCGGCCATATTGTACGGAAACGCTGTTTTCCTAGCCGCCTTGTGTCTTGCAGGCAGACCATGCTTTACTAGTTAAAATTAAAATGGGATTGAGGAGGGTAGGGCTGGGAGTAGGGTTGCCAACTAGCTCCAGATGCTCCCGACAGACTTGATCCATTCCTGCGTTTACCCTATTGCATGCAGGGACTTGTAGTCTTGCTTTTCTTATGGAGTTCAATGGAAAGATCAGAACTACATATCCCTTCATGCAATGGGGTAAACCCAGGAATGGATCAAGCCTGTCGGGGCACATCTGGAGCCAGTTGGCAACCCTAGCTGGGAGAATATCCCATAGCCCTATCAATAAATCAACTCACTACCATATATCGAATAGTGCCTTTAGGCCAACAAAATATATAGCTTACGAAGCTTCAAAGTCTAATAATCTGATATTTATTTTTTTCTATCTGATGGTATTGTTCTTAGACTGTTGTTGATGTTAAGTGCCTTCGAGTCAGAGTCGACTCATGGCGACCTTCTGGATAGCTATCCTAAATTGTGTTCGGTCTTGAGTCAGGCGGCTCATTGTTGACAGACTGGTACCCGTAGCTGCTGTTATTGTATCGATCCATCTCATTGCTGGCCTTCCTCTTTTGCACTGACCTTCTATCTTGCCAAGCATAATGTCTTTCTCTAATGATCTCTCTCTTTGCATGATGTGTCCAAAGTATGAAAGTCGAAGTCTTGTCATCTGATCTTCTAAAGAAAGCTTAGGTTTGATCTCCTCTAGTACTGACTGGTTTGTTCTTCGGGCAGTCCATGGTATACACAATATTTGCCGCCAGCACCATAATTCAAAGGCATCAATTTTCTTCCTGTCTGTCTTTTTCAATGTCCAGCTTTCACATCCATATGATTTTATTGAAAATACCATGGCTTGAACAAGTCAAATCTTTGTATGGAGAGAGACATATCTGCTCTTGAGAATCTTATTTAGTCTTAGACTAGTCTTTTTTCTTGCTTCTTTTGCAGTGTCCTAACCGTTACATTTTTGCCAGCCCAATGGCATGAAGAAGTAGCCACTGTAAGGTGGCCAGCAGAAGGCAAAATAGTGATCTTTCAGGAAGTTCCATATGACGTGTTTTTTTGGGAAGAACAACCCAAACTATGGTTACACGATGCAAGGTTCCACATTAGGAACCACCACCCAGGAAAAAGATTTAGGCGTCATTATGGATACCATGTTAAAACCCTCAGCCCGGTGTGCAGCGGCGGCCAAGAGAGCAAATAGAATGCTAGGTATCATAAGGAAAGGAATGGAAAATAAAACAAAGGATATTATAATGCCTCTGTATCGTTCCATGGTGAGACCGCACCTTCAATATTGTGTGCAGTTCTGGTCGCCGTATCTTAAAAAGGATATAGCAATTTTAGAAAAGGTTCAGAGAAGAGCCACCAAAATGGTAAAGGGGATGGAAGGATACTCCTATGAAGAAAGGCTAAAAAGGTTAGGGCTCTTTAACCTGGAAAAGAGACGGCTGAGAGGAGATATGATAGAAGTCTATAAATTAATGAACGGAGTGGAACGGGTAAACATAGATCGATTATGTTATCAGAATATAGAAAGACTAGGTGACATGCAATGAAGCTACAGGGTAAACTATTTAAGACTAATAAAAGAAAATATTTTTTCACTCAACATGTAATCAAACTATGGAATTTGTTACCGGAGGATGTAGTAAAGGCTGTTAGTGTAGCTGGGTTTAAAAAAGGTTTGGACAAGTTCCTGGAGAAAAGGTCAATAAACCATTATTAAGAAGGGACCCAGGATATCAATGCTTGACCCAGTACAAGCATTGCGGAACCTGTGTCTTTTGGGGAAACTGCTAGGTACATATGACCTAGATTGACCACTGTTGGAAACAGGATACTGGGCTTGATGGACCTTGGTCTGACCCAGTATGGCATATCTTATGTTCTTATGCAGAGCAGAACCAGGACATTCACCCACAGAACTCAATCTTTTAAAAAAAAATCTGATTCTGATCATCTTACTAACAACAACAACCACCACTATTCTCCAGCACCAAGCATATTGTGAACTAATACAAAAGCCAACAACAAAGAGCAGGCATCCTCATGGGTGGAACGGAGCTTGGTAGCCCCTGCAGACATTTGTCAGGCAGCAATGTGGGCACCACTTTCCACTTTTGTCAAGCATTACCACTTTGATGTCCACACACGGGCAGACATGGCCTTTGGCTCAAGGGATTTGTGAGCTGCTGTCTTCTTCCTGCCCAGTTTTGCAGCTTTCGTACAGCTTATAGAAAGGGACTCAAAGTGGGGGCCGGGGTTTCTCAGGGAAAGGTTCAGAAATATGGAGAGTGAGAATTTTGCTAAAGCTTAGAAAGATATATAGGAGAAAAGCCAGTTATATCGTCACAGAAACAGACAGAGATAGTTATGAAGTCAGAATGTTTCTGCTTGCAGAATGTTTGTCCTGATTAAGCAAGAGCAATATGTTTGTACTTGGCATAACCTGTAACATGTAGTGTTTAGCTTGACCTGTAATATGTAAATAAACAAAAAGGCAAAGCAAGAAGCATGTCGTAGAACGATAAGCAAAATTGTACAATGTAGCCGTTTTTTTCCTAATAAAAGAAAGTGCTGCGGTGTAGCTGGGAGAGGAATTAAGGGAGACTGCTCAGGTTTATAGACCCGTGAATTCCTCCGCTGAAGCTTCAGTAGTACTGTGTTATTGATATAATTCTGTGTGTGCATTTCTTTACTTGCACCGAGTTCAGCGAATTGGAGTCAAAGAGCCGAGGATGAGTTTTTGCTACTTGTTCCTCCCAATCAGGATCAGAGCACGCAAACACTTGTTTGGACTGCTCTAGCAGGATGATATGGAAGGTGACATTTTACTTACCAGTTAATATCCTTTCCTTTAGTGCTGCTAGACCAGTCCAGGGCCTGCCCCTGGAACTGTATTGCTCTGTTCTTCTGCTGCAGTATCCTTGGGTCCACTCTGATTTTTATACTGGGCTCTGCAGGTTCATTGTCTACTAACAGCCTTATGTTTATGCTTTCCTGTCCATAGTTCTCTACTGTTGATCATGCATTGATGCCCGCAGTTGGGGGACAGTTTCTCCAAATGGGTTAGCTTTGCGCATAAAACAATGACCACCTAAGGGAAAATACTAACACACTATGCCACATTGTTTGCAGCCCCTTCCTTTCTCTTCTTCTTTTATTAATTATTTTTGAGTGTGGGTGTGAATTTGGTGTTGTGTAATAAAGTTGTTGAGAGTGTGAGGTCAGAGTGGCAGCCGGCAAGCCGATTGGTAGTTAGGTGGTTTAAATTCGGTGACATCAGGCGCTGTTGTACTGAGATCTTTTAGAGACATCCTGTGTGTCCTAATAAATTTTCAGCGTATGATGTATCGGTCATAGTTTTGGTTCCTGATGAAGCCAGAAGGCGAAACAAAAGCTTTTGTTTGGATGTGTCGGGTGTCGATGTTAGATTTTCTACAGATAAGTGCCGGATTGCTCTCTTTTGAAAATTATGCGATGCTATCTGCTTTTGAAAAATGTAATCCTGTTTTTTTACAGAGATCTGGAATTAAATTTGTAAATGAAAGATGTTCAAGCTGTGGTTGGACTTCAGCAGTTATAATCGTGCGTGTTCATGAAATGAGGAACACAGTTTTACTGACGAAGATGATAAGTTTCTCTCCTGTTTAATTGTTTTGAAGCAGTTGGGGCATTGTCGTGAATTAAAAGGAAGTAGCAGGCACTTTTCCTATGTAGCAGTTCGTAGCAGTTTTTGTATTGTCTGTGTTGTATCGTTTTTATGTTTTTATGTGAATCTCCAAAATAGAGTTTTCTGATGGAGTAGATAGTTAAGTATTTATTAGAATATAAAGGAGATATTAAAAGCTTAGGGACCCATGATGTCAGTGTCTGCCATTTCCCTATGGTGATGAATTTTGCCAAATATAGGGGTGAGCAAAGCCTGAGGTCCATTTGAGCTATTTAGATATTTTGGGGTGAACCTTATTAACGTTTATAAGTTATAAGCTGTAAGAATAAGGGTGGTTACTAAGGGATTTCTTGGCATAGTGTGTTAGCTTTGCGCATACCACGACAGTCGTGAACCTCACTTCTAAGCCAGGGCATGGGGAGTATGATCTCACTCTCTCAAATTTACTGCTAAAGCTTGGAATAGTACTTGCATCCTGCCAAAGACAACCTCCTGTTGGAGTTCGTAAGATGTAACTTGTATGGGTAGTTTGTCAACATGTGCTTGGAAATTCTTCTTTATCAAGCCTGTGGTACCCAAGACGATGGGAAATATTTCTGTATCTTTCAGCCATATTTTCTTGGTCTTGGACTGTATTTCCTGGTAGTTCAGGATATTCTGCCTCTCCACACGATTCACAGAGTAGTCGCTTAGAACTGATATCTCTATTATCAATGCTGTTCTGCTGGTTTTCTGCTTAACCACTATATCCAGCTTCCTCGCATCCAGCTTTATTTATTTCAAATCATTTTTATTGATTTTGCATATATATGCCAAACAAGCAAACAAAACTCGCATCCAGCTTTTTATCAGTCGGAATGGGAGTATCCCAGATGATCATAACTTTCTCATTCTCTGTAATTCTCATAGGATCATGATCCCAGTGCTTTTCAGGCACAGTGATGTTGTAGTGCTTACAGAGTTTCCAATGGATGAGGCGTGCTACTTTATTATAGAAACTTAGAAATGTGACAGCAGAAAAAGACCACATGGCCTATCTAGTCTGCCCTTCCATATCAACTACTACAATAGTCTCCTTTTTTTCTTTAGAGATCCTCTGTGCTTGTCCTATGCTTTTTTGAATTCAGTTACTGTCCTCATCTCTACTACCTCCACTGGGAGACTATTCCATGCATCCACCACTCTTTCCGTAAAGAAATATTTCTGCATATTACTCCTGAGTCTATCCCCTTTCACCCTCATCCTATGTCTCCTCATAGCAGAGCATGCTTTCAATCGAAAGAGGCTGTCTTCCTGTGCATTTATGCCACAGAGGTATTTAAACATCTCAATCATATCTTCTCTATCCCATATTTCCTCTAAGGTGTACATATTAAGATCCTTAAGTCTGTCTTCATATGCTTTATAATGAAGACCACTAATCATTTTAGTAGTCACCCTCTGCACCGACTCCATCCTGTTCACATCCTTTTGAAGGTGCGGTCTCCAGAATTGCACACTATACTCCAAATGAGGTCGCACAGAGGCACTATCACCTCCTTTCTTTTGCTGGCCATTCCTCTCCTTATGCAACCAAGAATCCTTTTAGCTTTTGCTGTCACATCTTCTACCTGTTTAAGATTGTCAGACACAATCACGCCCAGATCCCGCTCTTCTTTTCTGGACAGAAGTACTTCATCCCCTACACTGTACCGCTCCCTTGGATTGTGGCAGCCCAAATGCATGACCCTGCATTTTTTAGCATTTAATCTCAGTTGCCAAATTCTAGACCATTCTTCAAGCTTAGCTAGATCCCTCCTCATGTTATCTCCACCTTTCTGGGTATCTAATCAATTGCAGCTTTTGGTATCATCTGCAAAGAGGAAAACCTTTGGAGTGGAGGAGTAGCCTAATGGTTAAGAACACTGGCTTGGGAACCCAGAGACCAGGGTTTGATTCCCACTAGCACTCCTTGTGGCCTTGGGCAAGTCACTTAACCCTCCATTGCCTCAGAAAAATCCAAGTTAGCAATGTCCCTGTTTAATGTACATTACCAAGTTTAAGTTTCAATGTAAACCGCTTTGATTGAAATGATAAAGCAGTATATAAGACCTGTTAAATAAAATAAATAAAAATAAATAAACCTTACCCAACAGCCTTTCCACAATATCACTAATGAAGATGTAACAAGAATCAGACCAACAATAGATGCCTGTGGCACTTCACTAGTAGTCTCCTCCTCAGAGTTAGTTCCATTTACCTGTACCCTTTGTCGCCTCCCACTTAACCAATTTCTAACCCGATCAGTAACTTTAGGGTCCATCCTTAGGATGTTCGGTTTATTTATAAGTCGCTTATGCAGAACGGTGTCAAAGGCATTACTGAAATCTACGTACATCACATCTAGGGATTTCCCTCGGTCCTACTCTCTGGTCACCCAGTCAAAGAAATCAATCAGATTTGTCTGACAAGGCCTGCCTCTGGTAAATTCATGCTACCTCGGATCCGATAATCCATTGGACTTCAGAACAAAAGAACAGAAGAAATGCCAAACTGGGTCAGGACAAGGTCCATCAAACCCACTATCCTGTTTCCAGCAGTGGCCAATCCAGGTCACAAGTACCTGGCAGGTACCCAAAGTCCACAACTTCCACAATGCTCATCCTGGGGTAAGCAGTGGATTTCTCGGGTCCTCTTTAATAATGGTTTATGGAACTTTCCTCCAGGAACTTGTCCAAACCTTTTTTAAACCAGCTACACTAACAGCTTTTACTACATCCTCTGAAAACCTCGCTGTTTTCTCTTTCAGCAGCGTTTACAATCATTTACTCACCACCAAAATTACACTAAGTGCCCTTTAGTTTTCAGTCACACCCTTATTTCCGCTTTTGTGTAAAGGGACCACATGTGCCTCCCTCCAGTTCTCTGGCACCACTCCTGACTCCAAAGAGGTACTGAAAAGGTCAGTCAGTGGAGCTGCTAAAATGTCCCCAATTTTCTTCAGTATTCTTGGATGTGTCCCATCAGGGGTGGCTCAAGGAAGTCTGCTGCCTGAGGCAAAGAATGAGATGGCGCCCCCCCCCCCCCTCCACCACCACCTTAGAGGGGGGTGGGGCTTTTTCAGAAATCTAGTCAGAGACTGAACCAAATCAAAAAGCCGATTAGATTATATGGAGGAAATGCAAGATGTTTGCACACAGGGCCATATAGAACTGCAATCATGCCTTGTGCGACTTGCAACTCGGATGCACACCCCCCTCTCCCCCCATACCTCCATCCAGCGCTGCCTGCTCTTTCCCTGCTGCTGCCGCCCTCTGTTTTTTTCACAGTGGCGCCGGCAGCAGGAAAAGAGCAGGCAGTGCTGGATGGAGGTAGGAGGAGGAGGAGGGGGCATGCACCCAATCTGAAAGGGGCCGGCACTCTAAGCAGATCTGTCCCTCCCTGCTCTGATATCGTGTCGGAGGAGGGAGGGACCAGACCTGCTTAAAGTGCTGCAAAAAGGCTTTGGGGCACATTTTAACTGCCTGCTATTGTCCTGCCAGCGACAGCAGGGCAACAGCAGAGAGCCGAAATGCGCCCCCCAAGCCTTTACGCCCTGTGCGGCTGCACTGCTTGCACAGGGCTAGGTACGGTCCAGTTTGCACACCAAGGAACTAAAAGACAGCAAGAATCAATAGCACAGTTTATAAAACTAAATTATAACCCATTTTTATTTTGTTATAAACTGCGTTATGGTTCTCCCTTTTTCTTTTTCAACATATATTTTGCATCCACAGTAGGTGCAGAGCAGAACCAGGACATTCACCCACAGAACTCAATATTTTAAAAAAAATCTGATTCTGATCATCTCACTAACAACAACAACAACCACTATTCTCCAGTACCAGGCATATTGTGAACTAATAAAAAACCCTACAACAAAAAGCAAACCTACCATACCATACCATATCAGCACAAACTTCCAAAAGTCACATAAGGAGCCCATCCAAAAAAAGCATCACTGTTAATACTACAGTGGGCCCTGGAACATCCATACACCTATTTGAAAAGCTGAACAAGTCAAATTACTACAGTATAGTATAGATCTTTATATACAAACTGCATGTTAACAGAACACCTGACCTCAGTCACACACGCACAACATCGACCCTCACCAAGTACAGAATAAGCAACCACAATCTAAAGTAAAAATAAAAATATGTAGACAAAATTTAAACTGAAACTCCAAGAAGCCAGAGTCCACATGCAGTGCAACATCAGATAAATAAGAGATGCAGCTCCCCAATATTGTGTAAAATATAAAAATAGCACAAAGTCCAATCACCAAAATTAAATAAAATTATTTTTTCTACCTTTGTTGTCTGACCATTTTATTCTCTGATCATGCTGGTCCCGATCTGAGGCTTCTGCTTTCCTGTCTTCTCTTAGCTCTCTTTCTGTGGTCTATGGTCCATGGTCCATCTTCCATTTCTTATCTTTTCTTTTGTTTTCTTCACTTCCTTCCATCAGCCCATTTCCAGTTCCAGTAACCCTCCCCAGTATCAGTCCCCTTTCCAGTCCTCCCCTCCCAGTACCTTCCAATGTCAACCACCTTGCATTCCCATGACTGCCACTTGTGTCCATTCCCTTCCAGTCCCCCTCCTTTCCCACTGTCCAGCCCCTTCTAGTCCAAATACCATCCCAGGTATCAGCTCAGGTTCACTCTCAGTGCCACCCCCCAGTCAGCTCCCTTCCAGTCGCCCTACCCTCTGTCCATCTCTCTTCCAGTGCCATTCACATGTCAGCTCCCTTCCAGCCTCCTCCCTATTGCTCAGCTACCTACCACTCCCGTCCCCAAGTATCAGCTCCCTTCCAGTCCCCCTTCGGTACATTCCAGGTGTCAGCTCCTTTCCAGCCCCATCCTTCCCCTGGCAGACCCTCTCAGTATCCGCTCCCTTCCAGTCCTATTCTACCATCCCCCCGCATCAGCCCATTTGTAGCCCTAGCCCCTAGTTTTCTTCCAGGGCCAGCAGCACTCTCCTCCAATCCCCCATTAGCCCATTTCCTGTCCCAGCCCATTTCTAGTCCTATCCCCTTTATCAGCCCACCCCAGTCCTAGCACCCCAATTAGCCCATTTCCTGTCCTAGTCTCCCCCCATAGCCCATTACCAGTCCTATCCCCCCCATCAGCCCATTTCCAGTTCTAAACCCCCATCAGCCCATTTCCAGTTCGAAACCCCCATCAGTCCATTTCCAGTCCTAGCCCTCCCCCAATAGCCCATTACCAGTCCTAGCTCCCCTCCCGATCAACCCATTACCAGTCCTAACCCCCCCCCATCAGCCCATTTCCAGTTCTAACCCCCCCCATCAGCCCAGTTCCAGTCCTAGACCCCTCCCCCCCCACCCCAGGGAAATTGAACAAAAAAACCCCACTCTGGGCTCGGCGAAAGAAGCAGCTGCGCTCCAGCGGCGGCGGCAGAATGAGGAGCCCTATGGCCGCCTGCCCCCCCCCCCGGAGAGCCTCCTGATTTCCCCGGCTCAGCTTTGCAGAGCCGCGGTGAAGGGACAGCGTTTCTTTTTCACGCAGCTCTGTTAAAGCTGAGCCTGAGGTGCTGATGGGAAACCAGATTTCCTGTTTCCCATCAGTGCCTTGGGCTCAGCTTTAAGAGAGTCGCGGTTAAGGGAAACACTGTCCCTTCACCGCAGCTCTGCAAAGCTGAGCCAGTGAAACCAGGAGGCTCTCGGGGGGGGGGGGCGGGCGGGCGGCCACAGGGCTCCTCATTCTGCCGCCGCTGGAGCGGCAGCAGCAGGCCAGCAGCTGCTTCTTTCACTGGGCCCGGAGAGGGTTTTTTTTTGTTTTTTGTTTTGAAGGCCGAGTGAGGTGGTGACGGCGGTCTTTTTGGGGGCAATTTTGCTGCCCCCAAAAAGTGGCCGCCTGAGGCAACCGCCTCACTTGGCCTCATTATAGAGCCGCCTATGTGTCCCATCCAGTTCCATCACTTTGTCTAGTTTAGCTAGTTCCTCACGAGCACAGTATTCTGAAAATCGTTCAAGATCTGTCGCTTCTGTTCTTGTTAGTGGGTGTTTTCTGAGGTCCTGCTCCAGGCTCTTCATCTTTGAAGACAGAACAGAAATATTTGTTAAGCAATTCCTCTTTATCCTCATCAGCTTCTACATATTCCTCCCCTTCACCCTTGAGCCTGACAATGCCACTTTTGTCCTTCCTCTTCTCACTAACATATCTGAAAAATATCTTATCCCCCCATTTTATTATATTGGCTATTTTTTCTTCTTTATGTATCTTTGCTTTATTGACTACTTTGCTAGCTTCCGTAAGCTTTTCCCAAATATAGATGCCTGTCTTTCTCTCTCTGTAATATTTTGTATTTCATGAAGGCCTCCCTCTTTTTCTTCACTTTTTCAGCTACCTCTGTTGAAAACCATAGCAGCCTCCTTCTCCTTTTACAGTTATTTACTATTCCAAAAAAAGGTTGGTTACCCTTAAAATATCCCCTTTCAGCTTTGCCCACTGTTTTTCTACATCCCCCAGCTGTTCCCATCCCACTAACGACTCCTTGAAGTATTGGCCCATCTTGGCAAAGTTAGTTTCCTAAAGTCTAAGACCCTTGCTTTTGAATGGATTTTATTAATCAAAGTCCTAATACTAATCCACACCATTGGAGGACCACTTACCTGGGGGCTTTCTTCACCCATCCCCAACGAATCTAATTTAAAGCCCTCTTCAGTAGGTTAGCCAGTCTGCTATTGAAGACACTTTGACCCTTCTTGGAAAGATGGACACCATCTCTGCTCTGCAGCCTTTGGATCATCCCATGGTCCAGGGAACCAAAACGCTCTCGATGACACCTTCCACACAGCCATGTATTTATCTTCAGGATGCAAGCTTCTCTGCCTTTCTGTATAAAAATTGTCTTTATGTCTATTTGTATATAAATTTTCTGCCATCAGAACTTTAAAGCCAGCTATGAGGTGAGTCACCATTTTCAGGTCTTTCTTACAGATTTGACATATGCCTGTATTGCCAGTTTTTTCAGTGCTTGCTGTAAACCATCTCATCTGTAGAGCACTATCCTGGGCTGCAACTATTCTGATACTTCCTTCCCTGTGTATGTTTGTGGATTTTCACTTGTTCCTTCTAGTCATCGGAATGCTTGTCCAAGTTTGATGACGGAAACTGATTCTGGAAATTTATTCTCATATTTTAGCACTTTTTGCATATTTGGATCTGAGGATGCGGTTAAGTAAGCCTGGAGGCCTATGATAGTAGCTTTGTATGTGTAATCAATCTCTATGAGTCCTAGTCTTCCTTCAGCTCTAGGGATGTACAGTCTTGGCATACAGTGATTCTTGTAAATCACTTTACAGGCATGGAGGAGTTTTCGTGTTCGCACATTGTTTTTCAAGATCTTTAAGAAGCCAGTCCACAACCCCAAAGCTGTATGAAAGTACAGGAATTGCCAGATGATTGATGGCTTTTATCTTATTCTGTGATGTTAAAGCACTTTTCAATAATGATTTTAGTCTCCTGTAGTATTCTTTACTGATCGTTTCTGTCAGTAATCTCTGCTTGAGTGTCATTCCTTCTTCTACTCCGAGATACTGTGATAAGGAGAGTTGTGTGGACCGAATGGAATGGGAAGGAAATGAGGGATACACCTTTAAAAGTAAAGGCAAACAGGGTTCCCATGGAAACCACAAGCTTTCAGAGCATGTACTAGCTAGAGCTAAACCCTGCCCCAGCAGTGACGTAAGAGCTAGTTTGAGCCCTAACGAACTTCACATGTGGAGGGAGTGGCTGGTGAGAAAAGCCGTTTTAAGGCTGCCTCAGAGTTTAGTAAGGGGAGGAAGCCAGGAGGAAGGAAGCCAGGAGGTGATCCAGGAAGCGAACTAGCAGGGAAATCACGGAACTCAGAACAAGCTAAGGAAGCTAAGGAGGATTCTGGAGAGGCTGCTGATCCCTATTCTCAAGGAGCACTGAAAGCAAACCTGAAGCTTCTGCCAAAGCAACCCAGAGAGAAGGTAGAAAGGCTTACCTTTACCCGGGGAAAGAACTCTGACTGTAGAGAAAGCATTGCATGTTGGAAAGGTACGTGTGCTTCAGTCCCTAACAAGAGCTGTGCTGAGGATATTGTTAAGAAGCTAAGGTTCAGCGCTGAGCAAAGTCAGGACAGGAACGCAGTAAAACCAACTCCAGCCAGGAGTAAAAGTATTCCAAGTAAGTGCCCTGAGACAGCTTCAGATTCTGTGTTCAAATTCTTACAAGAGAATCAAACTCCTTCCCTAAGCAGTGTACGTGAAAACCAGAGAGAACAGTTTATAAGACAACTGCAAGAGATTCTAAATAAGCTTCAGTTTAAACCTGATTATAAAAGTTCCTTAGAAGAGAATGCTAATGGAGCTTGTGAAGATATGATAATAGATGTTGATGAAGCACCTGTTGATAGTGACGTTTGTGAAATGGATTGCTCTTTATGTGAAGCAAACAGCTTGGACTTACGCTGAGTTACCTCTGCATGAGAGAAGTGCATAGCTGTTTCTAAACCTGAGAAAGAAAGACATTTTTGTTGAAACTTTTAAGTTTGTCTGATCAGTTCTTCAGCCTTGGCTGTGGAAAGCTGGTATTGCAGAGAAGCCTGAGCAGAGCTGTGAATGAAAGCCTTGGCTGTGGAAAGCTGGTATTGCAGAGAAGCCTGAGCAGAGCTGTGAATGAAACAGTACTACTGTCATTTGATTCTCAACTTTCAGTTGTTCCTGTTATCCTATTATTTTGGAGAAATAATCCATGCCATGTCTTGCGTTAAGAATTCTATGCGAGGGGGAAAACCCTGAATAAAATTTATTTGTTTGCCTTGAACCCCGTGTAGTCACAATACTTTGTTGAAGAGTAATTAAACTACAAGTCCCAGCATCCATTGCTGGCGCACTAGGCTTGAGATATTGCTCAAAAACAAATAAGGCAGCCCTTTTGCCGTTCAGCCATTGGCCCTAGGCAAAGGGGTATGACAATACTTATATACGCCTTCCTGTTCAAGGTCCCTGATGTCACAGCCTTTAGCCAGGGAGATGATGTTTTCTGTTTTGCTCAATTTTCTTCTAAAAAATAGTCGCCTTAGCACATTTCTCAAGGCCAAAGATCATCCTGATGTCATCAGAGAAAGCTTTTCACCACACAGAGTTGCTCTGCTAATTGTTGGTCATTGGAACTATAGAGCTTCAAATCGTCTACAAATAATAAATGAGATGTTGTTTCTGGGTTGTTACCTTCTTTAGGATTCATGCTAAATTCATATCCCAAAATGTTGATGAGAGTACTAATTAGATTAAGCACCACACAAAACAGAAGAGGTGACAGGGAATCCCCCTGAAATATTCCTCACTGGATCCTGGTGTTAGGAATGATATAGGATTTATTTTATACATTTCAAGGCAATTTATTATCCATGAGTGTAGAACACTGTCAAAAGCTTTCTTATAATCAATCCATGCTATATTTAGATTTCTTCTTTTCATAGTGCTGGCCATGATGGCCTTATTCAACATTAACTGGTCTTTGCCCTTTTGCTCTATTGTTATGATGTTATTAGACTCAACATGATCATATATTCTGTCTCATCTATTG
This sequence comes from Ichthyophis bannanicus, assembly GCA_033557465.1. Taxonomy (NCBI): domain Eukaryota; kingdom Metazoa; phylum Chordata; class Amphibia; order Gymnophiona; family Ichthyophiidae; genus Ichthyophis; species Ichthyophis bannanicus. The sequence continues at coordinate 1,887,357,301 of CM066031.1, forward strand.
CAGTGAACAGCTTATAGAGTGTACTGTCAAGCCCCAGCCCTCCGCCTAGGGCTCAGAGAGTTGGGGTTGCCATTATATGCTCCTTGCAGAAGGTGAGATAAAACCTTTTGCTCCCGCTATGCCTGCTGGGAGTGGTAGTTCCTTTATTTATTTATTTATTTATTTATTTATTTATGCTTATTTCTATACCGCTTTTTCCAAAGATCAAAGGCGGTTTACAGGTAACATTTAGTGAACATGGTTTTACATAGAACATCGTTTTTTTCATAACTATGTACAGTTAACATGATAAACGATAACATGGAACATTGTTACAGAACTAAATACAGTTTAACATGGATTATTGTTACAGAACTATTTACATTTTAACATTAGCTAGTAATGCTTTGTCTATTTACATTGATTCTTTGCTAATTAAGCTTTGTTTCTTAAATGTAGTGAGTGTTGAGGCTTGTTGAGCTGTAGTTTTGGAGGATTGTTATGGTTGTGTGGTTTGTTGGGTGGATAGGATTCATTTAAATTTGTGAAGTGTTCTTTAAATAGAAATGTCTTCAGTTCTTTTCGAAATGTTTGAAGATCTTTTATTTTGCGGAGTTCTAGCGGGAGTTTATTCCATAGGGTGGGGGCTGCATAAGAGAAGGCTCTTGAGCTTGTGGTCTTCTTTGTTTTCCGGATGGATTTTTTTATTTCTAGTGAGTAGGTTGCGTTTTGTCTGCGGGCTCTAATTTCTTTTGGAGCTTGAATCAGAGTGGTTAAATGTGAGGTGAGATGCCGTTTGTTATTTTAAATGTGGTTAGGAGTATTTTGTATGTTATTCTACTATTTATGGGAAGCCAGTGTAGTTCGGCTAATACGGGAGTTATGTGGTCAGCGAGGCGGGCTTGTGCTGTTACTCGAGCACAGATGTTTTGAGCTCTTTGGAGTAGGTTGGTGCTTGTAAGAGGGAGGCCAATAAGTATGCTATTGCAATAGTCGAAATGAGGAGTGATAAGTGTGCTGATGACAGATCTGAAGTCATGTGTGTCAAGTAGTGGTCTTAAGTGTTGGGTGATCCTAAGTTTATAGAATATGGTTTTCACTGTTTGTTTTATATGAGGAAGCATACTAAGTGTGTGGTCTATTATAATGCCCTCTGATAAGGAAATAGTTGTGAGACCAGTGGTAAGGCAAAATGACAAGAATTTATTCCCCAACAAAAAGATTCAGTGCAGATTAAATCAGGATACTCTTCATGTGTTTGCTTGAGGATATTTACAGAACTTAAACTGATTGAGCTTCACACTCTTTGCTCACAAAACGTGCAATGCATATCACATGTAACAGATAGAAAACATAACAGCTTCTTCTCACAAAGAAAAATATATTCTTTCCCTTTGTTCACACTCAGCTCCCTCATACACATTTAGCAAAGGGATTCTATATCATCTGCCAAACACAGTGTACAGTCCATAGGCACTTCTGCTGAGTCACTCTCATTAAAGTCCTGTTGCATCTCTTCAAACTCTGGAACTAAGGAGTTTGGCTTTAAGCTGTTATTATACGGCTTAGGATAATTCCCCCCAAAGACCTCTGGTGCTTCCTTTGGGCACAGTTCTATATGGTAAGGATTGGAAATACCTGAGGTTGTGGAGATTCCTATCTGGCTTTGTTCAGCTAGCTTTTTCCAGCTGTAGGAAAACGCTCTCTGATTCCCTGTTTGGAGTTCTTGTCTGGAGCACTGCTTTGGTTCCCAGTCACAAACTGAACTTTGCAAACTCCTGGGTTTAGTGCTAGGTTCCCACCTGTGAGCTCCTTGAAGCTTTTTATCTGGCAATGAGGTCTGAAGGTCTCTCTGCTCGCTCCCTCTAGGCAGGTTTCTGACAGCAGTCTGTCCCTTCTCTCCTTCTGCCCTGTCTGCTTCAATTCCAGAACTGCAGCTGGATTTCCTCAAAGGTCTCCTCCCAGCTCTTCTCCAACCGTCTCTCCAACCACCTCTCCAGTCAATACTCTCACCAACACTCTTACCGGCTCTCTCAGCGAGACTTGTCACAGGGCCTACCTTGGCAGCGTAATGGACTGAGGTAGGTTGGACATAAAAACATATGAGGTTGGGTTTGGCTAATGTCTTACAGGGCCCAGGGACTTGCAGCCCTGGTAGCTTCCTTTGTGACCAAAATCCCAAAGAATACAAAGGTCCGAGTGGAGGGAAACAAAGGCATTTATTTCCCTTTCTTGCAAAAAGGTTCATATGCTTGGACAAAACACATCAACACAAGTTCCTTACTTCAGGTTAAAGAAAAAGTAAAACATGATGTTAAAGCAAAGCTGTTATCTTCACAATAAATGGTGTATCAAAACAAACAGTCTCTATTCCCCAAGATAGAGCTTATGTGCTAAGCAAGGACTCCAGGCTTCCTGTCTTACAATAACTACAGTCCATCTCGGTATCTGAAGCAAATTCCACCTGCATCGGTTCCCCTTCTGAAGCCTCTGAAACCAAGTCAGTACTTGCTGGCAAATTGTAATCAGGCTTTTTATATATCCTCTGCACAACCTCCCAATGCTCAGGGCTGAATGTAGGGCGTCAGTCCTACGCCCTCCTATACTGGGAACTGTCTTCCTTTTGCAAGTGTTTTACCTTAGCCTCATGCAAAGCTTTGTCATTAACAAGTCTCTCATTCGGTAAGTGTTTCTTGCACCTTATCTCATAGGCAGTTTCACACGGACAGTATTCCTCTGCTCCCTGTCCTCCCCATACACCAGCAGTCTGCAACCTGCTTTCAGTTAAACATGGGTTACCTTTTCTCCTTGGCTTGTCTACTCCCGGTGAGGTTTGAGGCCTGGTCCGGCTGGGATCCTGCCTGGACTGAGCAATAGGCCTTAAGTTCTCCAACCGTCCTTCTGTTGGCTTCAGACCGCAGTCACAGCCACGCCTTTGCCTCTCTGGACGAAAAGCACTCACTCTGGATGGAGCTATCCCACCTTCTCCACGGTTGCTCCTTTCCTCAAGCCACTGCGGCTGCTGCTGCCTCCTGAGAAACCCTTGTCCAGGGGTTACTGCTTCTTCTGGATATCTTGCCCATTCATTCGGATGTCCTTCCCATCCTGCTGGTTCTGCTGGTTCTCCTGGCCGTTCTGCCGGTTCTGGCCGTTCTCCTTCTCCCGGCCGTCCTCCTCCTGGCCGTTCTCCTTCTCCTGGCCGTCCTCCTCCTGGCCGCCCTCTCCTCCAGTCTTCCAGACTCTCTTTAAGAGGTACTCCTCTCTTCCTTGATTGGAAGCTGGCTGGCATTACCTCATGACCTAGGAGGTGTGGTTCCTCAGTTCCTTGGAGGTCCCTCTTGCTCCCCCTATCTGGTTCCTCGTAATATTGCCAATTGTGCTTGACTTTTCCTGCGTTTAAAACATTTTCTTCTCTTCTCAGAGGGTCTGCAGCATCACAGACGCCAATCACCAACTCCACCCTTGCTTTCTCCTAGCCAGGGTTTATATTCCTGTTCCCTGAGCCTTGGGTCTGCCTTCCTGAACAGGTGCGTGTAATTAGGTTCCAGGCTTGCAGTTATGTCAGAGCTTGGGTGTGTCAGCCTAGCTACTATTTCCCTATGCTTGCCTCTCTCTTGCAAACGCTGAAACATGTGTGCAGCCTGACTGTCAGTTTGTTTAAAGGTAAAATCATCCTTTTCTTCTAATTCCATATGTTCAATATGGGCTTTTTCATCACAGTATGTAGACAAGTTATTGGTCTATAATTGTTGGGAGTGTTACTTGGATCTCCTTTTGGAAGGAAAAATGTTCTTCCTGTAGTAAGCCAATAAGTCTGGCTGCGTAAACAATTGATTTTTGCCAATCACCAAGTGATGTTAACTGAGCCAAAGGTTTGTTACTCCATCTGGACCAGGGCTCTTCCAGTTTGCGGTCTGCTTTAACCTGCTTTCCAACTCTTTTGTTGTTACTGCAGGCCATTCCATAGGTGTGATGTTTACTTTTTCTAAATGCTCCTGTATGCAGGGTAACCATTCTGCTTCTTGATTGTGCTTTATAGGGTCCTCGTATAGTTTTCTCCAGAAGCTTTCTGTTTTGGATTTGGTTGGTGGTGCTTTTATTATCTTAATGCTCTTTCCCAACTCCCTGTAAAACTGTTTTGGATTTTCTCTAAATAGCATGTTTTGATATTTTTCTTTTCGGTTTTCTTCATATCTTTGCAGTTTTTGCACTTCTGATACTACTTTAAATTTATTGTTGGAACATATAAATTTCAGGTCTTCTTCTGTTAATGCAGCAGGCTTCAGCTTGATGTCTTGGCTCTTCCTCAATGTCTTTGATGGTCTTAATCCTTTTAGATACCCGTCTATCGGGATACCTCCACACGCAATGACGGCATTTTTCTCTCAATGCGCCTTTTCCAAGGAGGAACTGTTACACAGGTACACTACCAAAAAACTGCCTCCAGTTTTGCAACTGATTCCTATAGATTTTGGGGTGCTGAATCCAGGAAAAATAGCCAAAATGTTCCATCACGTCACGTTTTCTTGCAAAATTAGATTTCTTACCCATATAAGGAATGTTCACATAATTTCTTTTTAGCCGACTGCAGTTTATTTTCTTGGCCCAAAATAGAGGTTGTAATGGTTAACTAACTAGAAACACTCCCTCATGATATTTTAGAGTGTTTTGTATTTATTTTATACATTAACAGGACAATTGGGAGGCAGGGGGCTAAATCCAGTACTCACGCTGGCGCATGTTCTTTCCTGTTCGCCTCGCCTCGTTCGCTCGCTCAAACACGGTGGTTGCAACATGAACGTTCCTGTCAAATTTCAGTTTCTTGCAAGTTCATTATTACCTTTTGTTTGCTCAGTCGTAATCCAGCTTTATTCCGAAGTGGTTCACTACAGTTGTAGTTTGCAGTGCTGTGTATTTGTGATGGCTCACAGAGCCAGAGGTTGCCTCAACTCTCCAGACAGTTTTTGTTTTATTTGTGGGGAATATACCGTGAAAAAGCGGCAGAGGAACATTTCTGCATTTATTAAAAAAGTATATTTCGCCTTTTTCGGTTTGAAGTTAGGCGATCAAGACAAACCGTGGGCTCCTCACAAAGTGTGCAAGACATGTGAGGAAGATCTACGCTTATGGATGAAAGGTAAAAAACAAGCATTTCGTTTCGGAATACCTATGATGTGGCGTGAACAAAGAGACCACAGCAGTGACTGCTATTTTTGCTCTTGCATTGTGAAGGGATACAACTTAAAAAATAAGAACGTAAAAAGTTACCCCAACCTTCCCTCAGCAATTAGGCCTATGCCTCATAGCAACGAAGTACCTGTGCCTGAACCACCAAAATCTTTGGATCATATTTGTGTGGACGGTTCTGATCATGATGAGACTCATCAGATGGCTTTTCCCGATGAGTCCAGTACTTCCAAATTTGAAACTGAACCTGATCCGAAACCTGAACTTTTCTCTCAAGCTGAATTGAATGATTTAGTCCGGGATTTAGGACTCCCAAAAGATGCTGCCCAACTGCTAGGTTCTCGGCTTAAACAGAAAAATCTATTGTCACCAGGAACAACTTTTTATTGGTACCGCAACCGCGAGACACAATTTTTGAAGTATTTCAGCAAAGAGGAAGATTTGGTATTTTGCAACGATATATACGGAATGATGGAAAAGTTTAAACTCAAGTATGATCCTGCTGAATGGCGGCTGTTCATTGATTTGTCAAAAGACAGCATAAAAGGTGTTCTTCTTCATAATGGCAACACATTCGCTTCAGTTCCTATTGCTCACTCTGTTATTCTCCAAGAAAAATACGAGAATTTGGCCCTGATTCTTCAGAAGATTCGTTATGATGAGCATAAGTGGATGATTTGTGGAGACTTTAAAATTCTATCCATGCTATTAGGGCAGCAGTCCGGTTTCACCAAATATCCCTGCTTCCTTTGCTTGTGGGATAGCCGAGCCCGCGACCTACACTGGGGGAAAAAAGACTGGCCAATTCAGGAGTATTTGAGACCCGGTGAAAAAAATGTTCATGAGAGCTTGGTACCTAGTGATAAAATTCTATTACCACCTCTCCACATTAAGTTGGGTCTCATTAAGCAATACATCAAGTCCCTTCCAAAAGATGGTGAGTGCTTTCGGTACCTTTGCTCAAAGTTCCCCCGACTTTCTGAAGCAAGCTAAAGGAAGGAGTGTTTGTTGGCCCTGATATAAGGAAACTCATTTCAGATGGAGCATTCGCTGAAACGATGTCTGAGAAGGAAAAAGAAGCCTGGGATTCCTTCAAGGATGTTGTTCTCAAATTCTTGGGGAACAGGCGGGATGAGAACTATAAGGATATTGTTGCCAGGATGCTCAATGCCTTCAAAGAACAAGGCTGTAACATGAGCCTGAAAGTCCATTTCTTGCACTCCCATGTGAACTACTTTCCCGAAAACGTGGGGGCGTACAGTGAAGAACAAGGTGAAAGGTTTCACCAGGACATCAAGGACACAGAGAGAAGGTACCAAGGAAGATGGAACACCACTATGATGGCTGATTTCTGCTGGTTGCTGCTCCGGGAAACCCCAGATGAAAAATACGCCAAGCAGCGCACCAAGAGAAGCATTCAGGGGAAGAAGAAACGGGCCCACCAGGAGATTGATTGACCCAAGAATGACTTTAAAATCTAAACTGTGTTGACAAATATCGTGTTTTTACTAAACTTTGAAATAAAAATTTGCTAGTTATTACCACAGTGTCGGATCTCATTTATTAGAATTTTATTTTCACACCATCGGGTGTTTGTCTTCATGTATTGCAATGGTGCGGTTTGCGTTTTCTATTCTTACATACATACCTGTACAACATTTTTTGCACATTTCTTTGCTTTGCTTTGTGTCTAACCTCGCTCTTATATGCTCAATGTTTGTGCACATGTATGTGGCTGTTTTAAGTGCAGACAATTTTGCTACCATCACAGTGTGTTTTGTTGACATTACTCTATTCTTATGTGCTGCCTTGTTACAATTTTCTTTATTCTTATTTGAATAACTACTAAACAATTAGTATAAAGAATTCATCCAAGAAACTTTTATCTCGATCGCACTCAATCTGAAACGTTCACCTCAAACTGCTAACCCAATGTAGCAAAAAATCTGTACGTGATGGAGCAAATTGGTTACCAGATTTGGATTCAGCGCACCAAAAAACGTAAAAATCAATCAAAACATTAGAGGCAGTTTAAAAAAAAATTTTTTTAGTGTACCTGTGTTATTGTTTTATTTTTCTTCTGGCCCTGCAAGTTAGCTGGTATTATTCTTAAGTAATAATTTTAGCTGCACAATATTGTATTCAGTTTAGTTTAGTGATGTCAATAAATTGCTCCTTTATACTGGATATAGCCTTGTTCATCTTTGTAATCATACTTTTAACCTTAGGCGTTAAATTTAACTTGGGTAATCTTTCCCTTGCCTGAGACCCAGCATATTCATCTTTTTCCATATGGACTAGGAGTTTGATCTTGAATTCCTCCACCTCTTGGGTCTTTCTTCTCCACTTCTTCCTCCTCTTCAGTTGATTGGTTGACCTGTCCTATAGTTACTTCACTCTCCTGCAGTTCCAGATCTCCAAGCTCCATCTCCCCCTCAACTGCTCTGTCTGTTTCTGCGTATTCCTTTCTTCTGGTACTCTCATCTAGGTTGCCTCCTCCTCCCTGTATTTCTCTTTCCACAGAAGCCCTTAGTTGCTTCAAGATGTTATCATTCACATACTTCTTTGCTTTGATCTGCAAAATTAAAAATCTTAAATTTGTATCTGTTGCTTTTTGCTGTTTTTTTTGTGGCAATTCCAATTTTTGGAGGATTTTCCTTGTATATGCTCTTTATTTAAATATAGGGTTTGTAGCATAAAAGTATCAGTACATTATTTCCTCCTTATCTACAGAAGTCCATTTAACCGTAGTTAATCCTCTTAACTTGTTCATTAATTTAGAGAAATTAGGCTTACCTGCTAATTGTTGTTCCTTGCGGAATTCCAGTCCAGTCCCACACCTCTGGGTAGTATATCTTTTCCAGCAGCTTGGAGACTGAGCATGTCATCTTTTGATGACACTAGTGTACTAATGCTGCTGGCACCACCTACCAGCTCCAGTAACCTATTGACAAAACAGACTCACAGGAGCAACAAATAAGTAGCTAAACATGAACCAACAATGCTACAACTAAATAACCTATTGTCTCCCTCGCTGGAGGAGTCCCTCTTTCCCCCCCAGAATGAGGAGGCCTATCTGGAGAACACCTGGGCGACAACATCTGGCCTTGCGCGAGAAACAGACAACTCTCCCGGCCCGCTCCCCACGCCATCCCCATCTAAGTACCCCGACCCCTTCTGAGCCAACCACCACCAAGGAGGGGAGGTTCCTGACTGGGGTTGTATGACAAGTAATCAAAAGACAAGCACACAAGGAGGGATTCGGGACTGGACTGGAGTGGAGTGGAGTTCTTCAAAGAACAACAATTAGCAGGTAAGTCTAATTTCTCTTTCCTTATCATCCCTCCAGTCCAGTCCCACAATTCTGGGATGTAACAGAGCAGTGAATCAATGGGAGGGATCTGCAAAACTGGCCTGAAGCACCGCTGATCTAAAACAGGCGTTTTCCACCGCCTGGACATCCAAACAATAATGCTTTGTAAACGTATCAAGCGAAGACCACATCGCTGTCCTGCAGATCTCTACCGGTGGCACCAAACTATACTCTGCCCATGAGGCCACCTGAACCCTCGTGGAATGAGCATGCATCCCCACCGGCACTGACTTTCCCTTCAAGATATACGCCAACGTGATTGCCTCTCTGATCCACCTGGAAATAGAGGCCTTGGCCCCTGCTTCTCCTCTGTATGGCTTCCCCAAACAGCACAAACAGGCAATCCGATTTCCAAAAGGGTGCTGTCCTCTTCAAATAATGCCACAGGACTCGTCGAACATCCAAGAGGCACAGCTGTGGGTTGACAGAATCACCTCCCGTGTTCGCCAGAACCGGTAGGGAAACCGACTGATTCAAATGGGCAAAAAGGAAGGCACCGGACGTAGGACTACCTTCTCCCTCGAGAAAGAAAGGAACGTCTCCTGGCAAGATAAGGCTTGTAGCTCTGAAATCCTGCACGGCGCACATATCACCATGAGAAACACCATCTTAAGGATCAAGTCTTTCAGTGAAACCCGACTCACCGGCTCAAAAGGCTCTCCAGTAAGTGCTGCTAACACCAAATTGAGATCCCAAGGTGGAATCACTGACCTCCGTGAAGGACGAAGGTGGGCCACCGCCCTCAGGAATCACACTACATCTGGGTGCGTACCCAATGCCAACCCTTCCTCGATAAAAGGAAATCACTGCCAATTGTACCCTCAAGGAACTAGCAGCTAAGCCATTATTGAAAACAGCTGCAGGAACACTAGGATATCCAGAATGGAGGCCATGGACAGGTAAGCCTGCCTGTCTCCAGACCATGCTTAAAAAATGTGCCATACCTGGATATTTGCCAGACAGGTGGACCACCTCCACGCCTTCAGCAAGGTTGATATCACTGGACCCAAGTAGCCTTTCTTCTTCAGCCATGCCCTTTCAAGAGCCATGCTGTAAGCGAAAATCACTCCACCTGAGGAATGTGCACCGGTCCCTGTGTCAGAAAGTCCTCCCGAGTCGGCAGCCGCCACAGCCAGTCTGCCTGAATCCATACCAGGTCGGCATACCACGGGCATCTTGGCCAGTCCAGGGCGATCAGAATGACGAGACCCCGGTGAGCCTTGATGCACTGCATGATTCAGCCTATGGGTGCCTAGGGGGAAAAACATAGAGAAGCCCCTCCGTGGACCACCTTTGCACTAGGGCTTCCAGGCCCTCTGACATTCTTTCTCTTCTACTGCTGAAGAATCGGCTCACCTTGGCCAACTCGAACGTTATCATGAGGTCCATGACTGGCGTGCCCCATCTGGTTCAGAGACTTGCACAGAGTTCAGACACTCCTGACCACTCTCTTCAACACACTAATCTCCAGATTGGACAACAGCAGATGAGGATATGCCCTAATCTTCCTGGACATTGCCGCAGCATTTGACTCCATCGACCATGATCTGCTCATAGGGCGCCTTGCAGAGAAAGGGATCCAGGACACGGCCTTAAGCTGGTGCAAATCATACCTGTTGGACAGATGGCAGCATGTACGGACCAGCCCCACGACCTCCAAACCATTCCAGCAAAAACAGGGGGTTCCACAGGGCTCCTCCCTCTTGGTGCTGTTTTTCAACATATATATGCTGTCCATTTGTGCACTCACCCACTCCTTCGGCTTCTCATGTCTCGTGTACGCTGACGACGTGTTACTCTACATGCCATTCTCAACCGACCAGCCGGATTTCTCACCACTAACTAACTGTTTTGATGCTATCATTTGTGGTTACTTACTGAATCTTTCTTATTATTGCTAGAGGTCTCAGACTTTTTTGGCACTTCTTTTCAGACTTACAATATGTCAAGCATTAGTGCCGAATAGCATCAATGACCTCCAACACCCTACTCATAGCTATTATAATCTTCTATAACCAAGACTGAAGGTTTGTGGGACTTATGTTTCATTTTTCAAATGTTGAGTGCTAAATACCAACTCTATCATGCAGATTTCTTAATCACTCCATTTTTTCAATACTCGGTGAATATCAAATGCTTAGCGTCTGCTTTGATGCCTTCTTCCCACGCGCCCTCCGTTTCTCCGTTCCCAACGCCTCCCCTAGGCGCCTCCACTGCGTTTCACATTAGCTGTTTCCTCAGGGGATCATCAACCGCTTTAATTTCGACTTTAATCTCTGTAAAATAAAACCCATTTCAGTAACCACCCATATACCCCTGTGATAAGGAAGCTTATCATAGTTCAGGAGGGAACTATAAAAGAGGTGAATTAGCTCTGAACAAGCAACCTGTCTTTGCTGGTAGAAATACTAAAACAGAATGTTTTCATAAAAGACTACCAGTCCCAGAATGCACCAGGTTTCAAACAGCCTCTAGGAGGGCTGAAGTGGGGAAACGTGTGTTCAATCAGGAGAGCTATGAGGTAATCCCCAATCACTCATCTCCAAGGGCAGGGCTTGATTCAGCACACCTGGGCTGTGCTAGGGTGGAGTGTCCCTCTAAGCACTTTAAAAGTAAAAGATATTCTACACAGGGACAGATCAGGAATAAGGAGCACAGGGAGAAGCAGAAGCTGCTGATCCAGAAACAGAAGCCATTGGAGAAAGAAGAGAGAGGACTACAACAGCAGAAGCAACGCAGAAGGAAGACCAGAAAGACATCTTGGAGGTCTAAAGAAGGAGCTCACAGCAGTACGTGTGATAGGAGTGATTCCAGAGGCAAGCATACTCCATTGGACTGGAGGAAGCCAGAGGAGTGGGGTTATAGAGCCAGGAATTCCCAGACGGCACCTTTGAAGGAGACGGCTGCATTTGGAAGGGGCCCTAAGACTGGTGCAAGAAGGTATGCGAAGAGAGACCCAGTGTCCAGGGATCTTGATTGGAAGGCTGGACATAAAAGCTGGACTACTTACTGGCCAGGATACCTGGAGAGGAAACCTAACAGCAAGGGGATCACAGGTATGAACTTTGATCTATGCCCTAGCTCTTCACCAGGAAGACTGCAGGGAAACAAATATTATCCTGAGAGTGATCAATTAAGGAATTCCTCTGAGCCAGACCATGATATTAATTCCATGATATTTGAGGAAGAAGGAGATATAGCAAATGACCCGTTGGAATACATGGATTGCTCTCTGTCTAGGCTGCTGTTTTATTAGTAGTTTCTCACTAATGCAAACAACCACCAAAAGGAACTGTAATTTGTTCTTTTATCTACCCAGAAAAGTCTCTGCAAGAAAGCTTTAGGGTAGGATTGAGCCACGTAGAGAGAGTGAACCAGCAAAGGGGGTTTGCAGCTGGCTAATTATTGGTAATTGAGCCAGGCACAAGTGCACGTGAGCTCTAGAAGGAAACTTCTTCCTTGTGTGTGTGAATAGAAGAAAGTTATCCTTGGTAAAGAACAGGTTTTTTTCTACTTTTGGGTTTGTTTTTGCCTTTTGGAGCACTGCTAAGAAGGTCATTAGCAGGAGCAATCAAAAAGACCTTTTCTGTTTCCCATCCAGGTCTTTATTGATTTATTGCTTAAGAAGTTCAGTTACCTTATAACATGTTTTGTTTTTCCTGAGTACAATACTGAAGCAAGTGTCCTTTTGTGTTACCAAGTAAATCTGTGTGGGAGAATTAATCCCATGAATAAAATCTGTTTTTCTTTGCTTACACTCGAGCATCACAACTCATTATTTTGTGAACGGCTGATTCTGGTATGAATGAACTGAAACCCCCACAATCCTTTGCAAGTCATAATAATATTTTTGCCTTTGCCAAGACTGTGGACTTTCAAGACCAGTGCCCCCGTTTACACCCCTCACTAACAATTCCTCATATGTATCTCCTTTACTTTCCAATATCGATATAGCAGTGAATCACCTACCAGGATGCTGCACGCGCCTCAAAACAACTCTATTCCAGCGACTTTACCGTATTGAAACTTCATTCAGGTCGCTCCAGAGGAACACCGCGCATGTAAACTAAGAATTACCATTCCATATTTAAAAGTCTCTCTCCCACTCTTCTGTTTATTTATTTATTTATGTGCTGTTCTATACCACGCTCTTCAGTATCAGTGCAGTTTACAAATAACAAAATTTTGCAACCGACCAAGTAGCCATATGCTTACATTGTAGCAGGGTAATATAACTCGGAAATATAACTAAGGAAACTATATACAGGAACAACAACCATTAGTGGTTGGGAAACTATTTACAATTTATAATAAATTTAATCACAAGCTGCTATTGATTTATTCATTAGTCATTATCGTCTACAAGCCTGTCGTAAATGTACCTGATGGGTGGTTCAGTTGATTGCTTTGTCATAAGTCAGCTTATGAGTGTGTTAGTGGCTGCTTGCGTGAGTTGAAGTGTGGGGGATAGTTGGGTTGGGATTTGGGTGGGCAAAGTGTAAGAGGAACAAATGATGCTTAAGGGCTTTCCTGAACTGTGAAAGGTCCCTGATTGATCTAATTTGTGGTGGGAGGTTGTTCCAGCACCTAGGGGCATAGAAAGCAAAGGATCTATTGGCGATGTCTAAATCCCTCCCCTGGTGACATCATGGCATTATGACACTCTTTCTCCTACTAGTCCATTGGCGATTCCTATATCGTGCCTCCAAAGGGCGTAATCTGCATCATTAATAGCGCTAAAACATTCTCGTCTTCCGATTTCTTAATAGTACTCTCAAAAGACGGTATACACGTCTTACTAATGTTTTAGTGCAAAGTTTTTATAATTAATTTCCAATGCTCTATATCTATTAATTTTCGTGTTTTCTAATATTTTCATCCCTAACCATAAAATTTTCAGTATCCCCGACAGACATCTATTTTTGTACAACATAGTAAACACAAGCTATACGACTTTGGTTTCCTCTGAATATCTCCTGTATGATGTCCAACACTACTCTCCCATTCTCCCTCCGACATCAGCTTGTTTTCATATACAGGATAACCAATCAATATTAATATTAAGACCTGTAGGTGTTACCGATTGTAAAGTGAATATCCATTTTTGTTCTCTAACCAGTAAAGATTGCTCTTGCGATTTGCCAGCCATTCCCGAATCTACTCTATCTATGCAGAAACACCTCAACTGTTCAAAAATATGTCCCTTTGCTATACAATGTTGGACCAATGGTGCCTCCTTCACTCTACATTTTAATCGACTCCTATGTTTCCCCATTCTAACTTTAAAGGGGCGAATTGTCTTTCCCACATAGATTAATTCACAGGGGCATTGAATGACATACACTACATTAATGGAATCACATGTTGTATGTTTTCTTAAGGGATATATGGATCCCCGATATATAAAAACATCGATTTCCATGGTGATGTCACATATGTTACAGCCTCCACATTTCCTATGGCCCTTTGGCACATCTGATGAAAATGCTGTTGAAACAGGAGATTTCAGTACAGCAGGACTGAGTTGTTCTTTTAAATTTCAATTACGTTGCCATATGCAACGTATTGTTTTATCCGCTAATCCAGGAATAGCCCCTAAAATATTCCCATGTCTTTTTAATATTCTCTGGAAAGCTAAACTTAATGGGGAATAACGAGTAATTAAATTGATATTAGTGGAGTCAACATTTTCCAATTTTTTAGCCTCCAATAGCAAACTTCTGTTATTATACAGGGCCCTTGAATATGCTTGCTTCACCACTGTTGTGGGATAACCTCTTTCCCTAAAATTTCCAGATAATTGTTTTGATAACCTTTTAAAATCCCCGTCCTCGGAACAATTTCATCTATACCGTAAAAATTGAGAGAAGGGAAGGCTCTCTTTTAATCTCGTAGGATGCGCACTTGAAAAGTGCAAAAAGGTATTACGATCTGTGGTCTTTCGATAGACCGATGTTACCCATTCCCCTTGCCCTCTACTGATAACTACATCTAGATATGCCAATCTCTCTTTATAGTAGGTATATGTAAATTTTATATTGTAATCACACTGATTAATCCACTGCAAAAATAATGTTAACCTTACTTCTGTACCTGTCCATAACATGAAAGCGTCATCTATATAACGAGTCCATGAAATCACATTAGAAACATATGGAGATTGAGACAACCATTGTTCCTCAAAGTTACTCATGTAGAAGTTTGATATTGAGGGGGCACAAGTGCCTCCCATGGCCACCCCAGATACTTGTTGATAAATAACTCCCTCAAAGATGAAATAATTTTGGTAAATGGACAAATTAGCTAATTGTAATAAAAATGTGAGCTGTGCCTCTGAAAGGTCTCCTCATTGACGCAAAACCTGCTCTACCACCTGATACGCTGCTAATTGAGGAATGTTTGTATATAAGGACGTCACGTCCATGGTGACCAATAATATATCTGTATGCGTTGCCCATTGTGCTTGATTATGTAAAATATTTAAAAAATGTGTGGTGTCTTTGATATATGATGGAATATCTGATAATAACGGACGTAAATAAGAGTCCAAAAATGTAGATAAAGGTTCCAATATAGTGCCTCTGGTAGAGACTATCGGTCTACCTGGGGGTCTTTCCAAATGTTTATGTATCTTTGGAACTGTATAAAACTTCGCTATTGTGGGCGTCTCCATATTGAGGTATTGATACTCCTTACGGGTAATTAATTTATTTTGTAGGGCCATTTGGGTAATCGCTTTAATTTCTGATTGTAGAGAATAATTTGGATCTTCTGACAAGATTTTATAAGTTGTCTGATCTTGTAACTGCTGTAATGCTTCTGATAAATAGTATTCCCTGCCGGCAACGGAACTTCGGGCGGAGCGCTCCGCGCAAATTATAGAGTTCTTTGAGCTGGGGGGTGCGGAATCGCCGTCTATTCGAGTGTTGAGGAGTAGGGTGGCCCCCTTCCGGCCGGGAACTGATTACCGTTCGGTGGAACTGGCCTGGGAGGCGGAAATGGGTAGTGCAGTCCCTCCCGGCACGGTGCTGGGTGCCCTACAGCACATTGCTGAGTTGGCGGTGGGGGCCCGCTGGAGAGAAATACAATTTAAAAGTATAACTCGGGTGCATTTTTCTCCTCGGCGGGCCTTCCGCAGCCATATTACGTTAGATGGGCGATGCCCGCGGTGTTCGGAGCCTCTCGCGACATTGTTTCATATGTGGTGGGGGTGTCGCTTAATACGTCCTTACTGGGCTAAAATCGGTTCATTTTTGGCTGGACTGTTGGGGCAACAGGTGTGTTGGGACGGTTCCCTAGTGGTATTGGATAAATTACGCCCCACCCAACCCAAAGGGAAATGGGAACGTTTGCTGGTGCGAAAGGCCTGTCTGGTGGGTAAGGGTCCCTTTCTGCGTGGGTGGCGGGAACGGCATCCGCCCTCCTTTTGGGAATGGCAGAATGCCTTTCACCAATTGATGCTCTGGGAATGTCGGCGTGCTCGGGGTAGTGTGAGACGGTGGCCGTTCATTCAGCGGCTATGGGACCCTTATATTCAAGTCCTGAGTCCTAGTACTCGTAATGAAGTGTTGCAAATGGGGCTGTAGGTCCCCGGAACTTGTTGTACTACGTGGCTGAATGGTGACTATGTGGGAGGGAGGGAGTAAGGGGGGGAGGGGGTTATTTGTAAAATACACCTGAATGTTTTTCTTTATGCTCTGAGTTGGGGATCAGAACCAACCCTGGCTCGGACCTTGCTCTTGTTGTTCTTTGATGTCTGTTTATTGGTGTTATAAATAAAGTATATTAAAAAAAATATTATTCCCTACTTAACACAACTACCGCTCCCCCGTTATCGGCCCTCCTTATGACAATATCAGTTCTTTGCTGTAGATCTTTTAATGCTCTTTGTTCCCGTTTGAACACAGTGGTAAAATACTTTTTACTGGACTTTTCTAGAGATTGCACTTTGTGATAAGGAAGCTTATCATAGCTCAGGAAGGGGCTATAGAAAAGGTGAAGTGTCTCTGAACAAGCAACCTGTCAGTGCTGGTAGAAATGAGAAAACAGAATTTTGCCATAAAAGACTACCAGTCCCAGAATGCACCAGGTTTCCAACAGCCATTAGAGGAGCTGAAGTGGGGAAACGTGTGTTCAATCAGGAGGGCTATGAGGTAATCCCTAAGCACTCATCTCAAAGGGCAGGGCCTGATTCAGCACAGCTGCGCTTTGTTAGGGAGGAGCACTCATCCAGGCAGAATAAGAGTAGAGTTTATTCTACAGATGACCATCTTCATGATCACCTTGGATATCCAGAGAAGGATCATCAGTTTCATCTGAAGGATCATCAGAAGCAGAAGCCAAACCGGACGGACAGAGAGGGAAAGAGACCCTTTGGAAGAAGGAAGAGAAAAGCCTTTGAGAGGTCTAGAAGAGTCCAAAGCAGTACGTATTGTGACGCTCACGCCCCTACCAGGCGGTTGCCTAGTAGGGACGGCTGGCCATCTGTATCCCTTCGAGGGTTGTAGTTGTGTCAATAAGGAAAACCAAGTGGTATTTTAAAGCGCACAGGAAATTTTTATTCGGTTTCCAAAGTTGGCAAGTGATGAACATAAAAATTCTTTAAGCACTTTTTCCAGACAAAAGAAATACAGGATAATTTCTCCAAATGAAAAAATGTCCAAACAAAACTCACAGCAGTTTCTATTCTTCACTGCAATTGCTTGACATTTCAAAACACAAAAAGCATTTGTAAAACTCTTCACAGTGAAAGGTCCTTAGCTTCCAACCCGCTGTTGCCATGCCCATACAAACAGTTCTCACTGTTTGGGCCTTCACTGAAGTTCTGCAGTTTTACTTCTTAAGAGAGATTCCTAACCTCTTGTCTTCAGGGTTACTCTTCTCCTTCAACTCTTGAAAACTGCCTTTAACTTTCAACAGCTTCCTTTGGTATTTCACTATTTTCTAACTCACATTACTATTGTATTTTAGTGCACAGCTCACATTCCATCTCAGAGGCTTCTGACTCAATAACACTTTCTTCAGGGCCTACCTCCATGCTCTCAAGTGAGCTACAGCTGGGTGCTCTCTGACAGTGCTCTGGTAACTTTTCCTTAAGAGTCTTTGCAATGTTAAACAGTCTCTCACACTGCCTGGCCTTGGCTCCTCCAAGCCGGTCTCCTGTGTGTCTCTCCTGCTTAACCTCCCTCCTGAGATACTTCTTGCTGTACTGAGGCTTCAGGTGTCTGAAAGTCTCCTCTGAGTCAGAGCAAGAACTATTCTGGTGGCACTGCTCATTCTCTGCGTACCTTTCTTGGCTGCCTTTGTAATGGTTCCTCCATTTGCTGCTCTCCTTGGCTGCAAGGGTTTTCCACAGCTTGGCCCCAGACCTCTCCTGTCTGTGTCTCCTGGGAATTGGACTTGAACCTGGGCTAGGCCTTGAACTGCAGCTGCCACTGGTGCTTGCTCCTGCACTCCTCCTGGACCTTCTGCTCACAGCTCCTTCCTCCTTCTGCAAACTCAAACTGTGCCTCTCTCTTTTGTTTGTTCTTCCTCTGTTAACTGTTGAGCTGGGCAACTCCCTTCCTAGCTCCTCCCACTTGGACCTCCTACTCCTCTGCAGGGTTGTCCTGTGGTCTGTGATTGGCTTACCTTTGGCTCTGCCCTCTAGGTTTCTTTCAGTGCTTCTAGTATGGAGCCTAGGATTTTGTGCTCCCATCTCCCGCAATGAAAAAAAATCCTTCTTTTTTTCAGTTTTCCCTAGCTGGGCTGCACTCACCTCATCACAGTATACTGGGAGGCATTTCAAGGGCCAGCATACACCATTGGACTGGGGAAAGCCAGAGGAATGGTGCTGCAGAGCTAGGAATCTCCAGACGCTACCTGTGAGGGAGACGGCTGCACGTGGAAGGGACCCTAAGACCCGTGCCAGAAGGTATGTGAAGAGAGATCCAGTGTCCAGGGATCTGGATTGGAAGGCTGGACATAAGAACTGGACTACATACTGGCCAGGCTATATAGAGAGGAACTCTAACAGCAATGGAAGCTCAGGTATGAACACTGATCTATGCCCTAGCTATAACCTTGAAAGACAACAGGGAAACAAGTATTCTCCTGAAAATGCTCCATTGAGAGATTCATCTGTGCCAATCCATGATATTGAACCCATGCTTGTTGAACAAGGGGGAATGATTGCAGATGAAAAATGTATTTATATGGATTGTTCTCTATCTAAACTCCGTTGGTAACTTTCTGTTATAAAGTACAGCAACCATCACAAAGAAATACAAATTTGTTCTTTAATCTACTCAGAAAAGCTCCTGAAGCAGGATTTGACCCACACAGTAGAAAGCAAGCCAGCTAAGTGGTTTCAGCTGGATAACTGCTAGCAATTAAGCCTTACCTAATTGCTTGTGAGCTAGGAGAGAATCACTTCTGAATCTATGTGGGAAGTAATCAGAAGTTAACCTGAAAAAACAGTTTGTTTCTTGCTTTGTGGCTTTTCATTTGTTGTTTTCCTGATTTTGACTTTGTTTTTCCAAGTTAACACTGAAAGCAAGTTACCTAATTTATGTGCTACCAAGCATATCTGTGTTGGGAGAAATAACCCCATAAATAAATATCTTATTGGCTTTACCCAAGAGCACAACTAAATTATTGTCAGCAGCTGTGTCTGGTGTGAATGAACTACATTGCCCACAATACCTTGCAAATCATATAGATATATGCACTTGCCAAGACTGTGAAGATTCTCACCCAGGCAGCAGTCTGACAACTTCTTTTAATACCAGTTCTTTAAAAATTATTAAGGCTGGATGTAAGGGACCCGGCGGAGACCAGGTAGACTTCAATGGTAATTTTATCCGGCGTGTTTCTCATTCACGATGTGAAGATGAATTGCAGGAAGCAATAATACAGGAAGAATGAGAAACACGCCGGATAAAATTACCATTAAAGTCTACCTGGTCTCAGACTCACATTTTTATTACAATTAGCTAGTTTGGCCATTTACCAAAATTATTTAATCTTTGAGGGAGTTATTTATCAACAAGTATCTGGGGTGGCCATGGGAGGCACTTGTGCCTCCTCAATATCAAACTTCTATATGAGTAACTTTAAGGAACAATGGTTGTCTCAATCTCCATATGTTTCTAATGTGATTTCATGGAATCGTTATATAGATGACGTTTTCATGTTATGGAGAGGTACAGAAGCAAGGTTAACATTATTTTTGCAGTGGATTAATCAGTGTGATCACAATATAAAATTTACATATACCTACTATAAAGAGAGATTGGCATATCTAGATGTAGTTATCAGTAGAGGGCAAGGGGAATGGGTAACATCGGTCTATCGAAAGACCACGGATAGTAATACCTTTTTCAAGTGCGCATCCTACGAGATTAAAAGAGAGCCTTCCCTTCTCTCAATTTTTACGGTATAGACGAAATTGTTCCGAGGACGGGGATTTTAAAAGGTTATCAAAACAATTATCTGGAAATTTTAGGGAAAGAGGTTATCCCACAAGAAGGTCAGTCACAATAGTATCCCTAGCAAGATCACAAAGTGTTCTCAAGCAACAAGAAACAGAGCCTTCATGTACTGTGCACCCACATGTTGGAATGCCCTCCCGCCTGGCTTCCGGGCCATCACGGACCTTACCCAGTTCAGGAAGGCACTGAAACACCACATTTTCCTCCAGCACTATTCCCATAACGAGGACACACAACAGCCACCCACCCGCAACCACCAAAGCAGCCACCCCAAAACACCTACAACACACAGCCTCAGCCCTGCACAGTAGCACTACCAGACACCCAGGCATGCACATGTATATAGTCACCTAATCTTGGAAATAGTAGCTAGGCAGCCAGGTCGCTACTTCACTGCTGCTGACCCAAATGCTTGGCCTGTATTATAGTTACCTAAATCAGTAGCTAAGCTACCGCGTAGCATGTACATAGTTACCCAATTAGTCCAAGTTGCAAAACCTTGCAAAACCCTGTTTTTTTGTAAGTTCAGTACAGGAGCTGCCTGTAACTGTACAAACCTGCTGTTATCTGTAAACCGAGCTGATTTCAAAAAGCACGGTATAGAAAATACCTTAAATAAATAAATAAAATCTGTGCACCGGCTGCACGAACACCTCTGGGCTAAACACCCACTCCCCAGAGTCCACATGCATTCGGCTTAGGTAGTCCACCATCATGCTATCAACGCCCGCCACATGTGCCACCGATAATGCCTGCAGATGACGTTCTGCCCAACTTAACAGTGTATCGGCTTCTTTCTCTAGGGCTGCACTGCCTGTGCCTCCCTGGTGATTGATATAGGCTACTGTGATCATGTTGTCTGAGAAAACCCGGATCGCCTTCCCCTGCAACCATGGTGTGAAGCTTTGAAGTGCCAAGATCACCGCATGCATCTCCAGCCTGTTGATCGACCAAAGGTTCTCCTGCAGACTCCATTGCCCCTGGGCAATTTGTCCTTCACAATGGGCTCCTAAACTGGATAGACTGGTGTCAGTCATTATCCAGATCCACTGAGGAGACTCGAGGGGCATTCTCCCTTCCAGATTCCCCGAGTGAAGCCACCACCTGAGCTCCCTCCTCATCCCCCACGGAAATGGGAGTTTCTGGGACAAAGGATGCCGCTGGTGGGACCACAGGTGGCGTAGGGCCCTCAGCAAAGGGCGCATGTGCACTCTTGCCCACGGAACAAGCTCAAGAGTGGCCACCATGGTCCCTAGGACCTGCAGATAATGCCAAGCCATTGGCTCCGCCATCCTGAGAAACTGGTGCACCAATCGCCGCAGCCCCTGTGCCCACTGATCCAGCAGGAAGACTCTCCCCTTGCGAGTGTTGAAGAACACTCCCAGATACTCTAGCTCCTGAGACAGGACCAAATGGCTCTTGGCCGTGTTGACCATCCAGCTGAGACTTTGCAGGAACTGCACCACTTGCGCCATTGCTTGTTCGCTTTCAGCTCTGGACTTTGCCTGAATTACCCAGTTGTCGAGGTAGGGGTGCACCAGAATCCCTTCCTTGTGGAGCACCACCACTACCACCACCATGACCTTGGTGACGGTATGAGGGGCTGTGGCCAGACCGAACGGCAAAGCCCAGAACTGGAAATGCCCCATCAACACCACGAAATGGAGGAACTGCTGGTGTTCTGGTCGAATGGGGATGTGCAGATATGCCTCTGTGAAATCTAGAGACGTCAAAAGCTTTCCACTTCTTACCGCCACTATGACAGATCGCAACATTTCCATATGAAAGTGCGGCACCCACAGACAACAGTTCACACGCTTGAGATCAAGAATTGGACGAAAGGACAGTTCCTTTTTGGGCACCACGAAGTAAATGGAGTACCGACCGCAGTCATTCTGGTCTCGGGGAACTGGCACCATGGCCCCTAGTTGCAGAAGCCGTGACAAGGTGTCCCTTACCACCACCACATTTCTGCATGCTTTGCAGGGAAATTGAACAAAGGCATGGTCCACTGGATGAGCCAACACGAGGGCATAGCCTTCTCGGATGACCTCCAGGAAGCATTGGTCAGAAGCGATATGGACCCAGGCAGGGTAGAACTCCCACAGCCAACCCCTCATGGGCTGCACTGCCACCTGGGCCCCCCTCACTTCATTGGGCTTTCTTGGGTCCCAAAGACGAGGCAGCTCCAAATCCCCTGCCCGCTCCTCGAAAACCTCAAAACCCCTGTCCCCTAGAGGGGAATTTTCCCTTCTGGTCAGGGGTAAAGCATGTTGTATGAAAATGCTGGAAGTCCTGTGGCTGGCCCTGAGCTGAAGGCGGATTGTGGCTCTGCTTCTTCCTATCCTCGGGCAGACGTCCACCTTTGGATTCTCCCAAGTCTTGACCAACTTGTCTAACTCCTCTCCAAAGAGAAGCTTCCTTTTAAAGAGGAGCTTGCTAAGGCGGGACTTGGAGGAACTGTCCACGGCCCAGTTTTGGAGCCAAAAGTAGCAGCTAGCCACTACCAACGAGGCCATGCTTTTAGACAGTCCTCTAATGAGATCGTAGTGAGTATCTGTGAGATAGGCAGCTCCCAACTCCAATTTGGCCACCTCCCCCAACGGGTCCGTCGCCGGCTCTCCTAGCTGTTGCACCTGTTGCGACCGGCGGAAGCAGGCTCTTGTGACCCAGACCCCACAAATGGAAGTCTTCAGCGATGTGTTGATATCAAAGGCCTGTTTTAACAAGGTGTCCAACTTCCTATCCTGGGCATCCTTGAGAGCCGCATTACCTTCAACCAGGCTTGTCGTCTTTTTGGTTACTCTTGAAACTGCATCCACCTTAGGGGACCAAAGCAGCTCGCGGTCATGATGAGGCAGCAGGTACATGCACGTCATGGTCCACACACCCCTGAGACCAGCCTCCGGCATATATCACTCATGCTGGATCATTTGCCTGACCACTCTATGTATGGAGAAAACTTTCTGCATCTTCTGCACCGCCTGGAGCAGTAGTCATATTAAGGGCCTTCAAAGACTCCACAATGAGCTCCGGCAAACACATCCTGGTGGAACACTCGCACAATCCGGGACTGCTCCTCCTGTTCTGGTATCTCGCCTTCTTCTAGCTCTTCGCCTTTCAAATCCTAGCCTAGCCTGCTTTGAAGTCGCTGTCCCCAGCTCACCCTCTTTTGAATTTGCTGTCCTTTTTATACCACGCTCCAGAACCACGGAACAGCCTCGGACCACCTCTGAACTAGAACAACCAGACCCTCAGACATTCGTTCTCTACTTCTGCTGAAAAGCTGGCCAGCCTTGGCCAATTTGTGCTATTGGGTCCATGACTGGTTCGCCACATCATTCCACCACCTGTTCGAACACCTCCTGGTTGAGGCGCCACTCTCCAGGGTCCACGTGCACCCGACTGAAATAGTCCACCATCACATTGACAACTCCCTCTATCTGTGCTGCTGACAATACCTATAGATGGATTTCTGCCCAGCTGAACAGGCCTTTGGCTTCTTCCTCCAGGGTCAGACTGCCCGTGCCTCCTTGACGGTTGATGTAAACCACCATGGTCACATTATCCAAGAAGATGTGCACTGCCTTCCCCTGCAAGCCTGGCTCGAAGCTGTGCAGCGCCAGGACCACTGTTCACATCTCAAGCCTGTTGATCGACCACTGAGCCTCCTGTGGTCTCCACTGTCCCTGGGTAAAGTGCCCTTCACAATGAGCTCCCCACCCTGACAGACTGGCATCTGTAATCAACAGGATCCACCCTGGGGACTCAAGGAACATAGCCCTTCCAGGATCCCTGGGTGCAGCCACCACCACCTGAGAGCTCTCCTGGTGCTCCGTAGACAGGGGCTGGCTTTGGTGGGACCACCGACGGAGCAGGGCCCTCTGAAGCGGTCACATGTGCGCCCGTGCCCATGGGACTAGGTCGAGTGTAGTTGCCATGGTTCCTAGAACCTGAAGACAATGCTACAACTGACAGCTTTGCCATCCTCAGGAAGTGGCATATCAATCTTTGTAGTCCCTGTGCCCATGACTCTGGTAGGAAGACCCTGCCATGCGGGTGTTGAAGTGCGTTCCTAAATACTCCAGCTCCTGTGCTGGACTTAGATGACTCTTGGCCAGGTTGACCACCCAACTGAGACTTTGGAGGAACTCCACCACTTGCGTTGTTGCTTTTTCGCTTTTGTCCCTGCACTTGGCTCGAATCAGCCAATCATCAAGGTACCAGTGCACAAGCACACCTTCCTTGCGGAGTGTGGCCGCCACCCCCACCATCCCTTGGTGAAGGTGCATGGAGCTGTCACCAGCCCAAAAGGCAATGCCCAAAACTGGAAATGGCCCATCGGCCCCGCAAAGTGGCGAAACTGCTGATGCTCTGGAGGAAGGGAATGTGTAGTTACGCTTTCGTGCAATCGAGCGATGTCAAAACTCCCCGCTCCGTAC